>CM029780.1:6781039-8112539 GCA_017562165.1 Ectropis grisescens | reverse complement strand
TGGTCCTTAACTGTGGGCCTCATAACGAAGCTCAAAGTCACACAGCGAGCTATGGAGAGAGCTATGCTCGGAGTCTCTTTGCGCGACAGAATCCCTAATGAGGATATTCGCAAAAGAACGAGAGTGGCCGACATAGCTCAAAGAGTAAGCAAGCTGAAGTGGCAATGGGCAGGCCACATCGCTCGCAGAACTGACAACCGATGGGGAAGAAAGGTTCTCGAGTGGCGACCACGAACCGGAAGACGCCGTGTTGGACGGCCTCCCACTAGATGGACAGATGACCTCACAAAGGTCGCTGGAAACCGCTGGTTGCAGGTTGCGCAGGACCGATCGTTGTGGAAATCTAGGGGGGAGGCCTATGTTCAGCAGTGGACGTCTTGCGGCTGATGATGATGATGATGATGATGAAGGAGGAGAGACGTGTCACAATTCTGAGCACCCAGCAAAGCGTCGCGTAGTGAGTCGTGAACTGTACAGTGCATCTACCTATTCTTGATCAGATTAGAGGGTTCAGAGAAATAACAAATTTTGGATGACCGAAATGTTATCTAATTTGAGACGATTTTATAATGAGTGTTTGTTTCCCGAAATGATAAAATTGACTCTTGATAAGTCGGATCGATGCCATTGAGAGATACACTTTTTTAATTCATAAACATAATTAATGTGAAATTTCATGCAATTATGTCTTAGGAATAAAAAGTTTCTTTCAAACTTCCATCCCCTATTTCAGCTCTTTAGGGGTTGAATTTTGAGAAATCCTCCCTTGGTTGGCCTACGTTATAAAAATAATACGTGTGTGAAATATTTTAAGTATGTCCTAAGGATTTGTCCGGTGCGTTAATATTTATAAAACGTTCATCCCCTATTGCACCCGTTTTAGAGATAGAATTTTGAAAAAAATGTGATACATAACTCATTATTTTGGCCATACTAAATACCTACGAAATTTGGTGTAAATATGTCCAAGAAATAAAAAGTTTATCTATAAACTTTCATCCCTTATTTCACCCCTTGAATTTCGATAAACGCTGTAATACGTACCTCATGATTTTAGCCAAACACAATTTATATGAAATTTCATGCAAATATGCCCAAGGAATAAAAAGTTCCTATACAAACTTTCATCCCTTATTTCACCCCTTTGAGGGTTGAATTTCGATAAACGCTGTAATACGTACCTCATGATT
Organism: Ectropis grisescens; assembly: GCA_017562165.1. Taxonomy (NCBI): domain Eukaryota; kingdom Metazoa; phylum Arthropoda; class Insecta; order Lepidoptera; family Geometridae; genus Ectropis; species Ectropis grisescens. The sequence goes on along the minus strand of CM029780.1, from coordinate 8,111,349 downwards.
TTAGCCGAACTCAATTTATATGAAATTTCATGCAAATATGCTCAAGGAATAAAAAGTTTCATACAATCGTTCATCCCCTATTTCACCCCCTTGGGGGTTGAATTTATCAAAATCCTTTCTTAGCGGATGCCTACGTCATAACATCTACTTGTGTGCCAAATTTCAGCCCGATACCTCCAGTGGTTTGGGCTGTGCGTTGATAGATCGCTATGTCAGTCAGTCAGTCAGTCAGTCAGTCAGTCAGTCAGTCAGTCAGTCACCTTTGAGTTTTATATATATAGATAGATAAGTTATTATTTGACATAAGATACATAGTAGTTTGTTTGTGCCTATTCATTGCTTATCTAATTTTAAACCACAAGTCAGCAGCCTGTTTTACAACATGTTATCATAATTTTACGACACAGAATATGTTCTTATCTTAATTTAGTCTGCGTTATGACGACAGACGATGAGAGAGCAGGAATGGTTATCATAGTGGGGCAAATAATTTATTTTCTCCGAAAAAAAAAACCGACTTCAAAATAAAGTTAAATTCGAACACTCGACCAAATGTTATAAGAAGCATACCTAATATGGAAAGTACATTTTAGTTTTTGTTCATATTTCAAAAACCCGATTTCGATAATTTACATGGGATCACCATTTAACCATATGTAAGGCTGGCCTGGTGGCTTAGTTGGTAGTAGGTCTGCCTGCGAAGAAGTGGGTCGTGGGTTCGATCCCCACCCAGTGCAAATGTTTGTGTGATGAATCCAAATATTTGTACTGTGCCTGGGTGTTTTCTGTCTATAATAAGTATCTATTCAAAAATATATAAGTATTATATCAGCTCTTCCATAGTACAAGCTTTGCTCAGTTTGGGGTCAGATGGTGTTGTGTGTGAAATGTCTACCAATATTTAATATAACCCGCACTGGACCAGCGTGGTGGATTATGACTTTAGAATTCCCAGCTGTGGTAACATTAAGTGGGCTGTTCAGGCTTCTTTATTGTGGGATCACCAACTTGTGAACAATAATCTACCAAATAAAAACAGAACCATCAAAATTGATTTACAATGGACGGAGCTTTCGCGTAACAAAAAAACAACCAAACTGAGAACGGCTTACTTTTGAAGTCTCTTAAAAATATAGAAATATTACAGTACGACGACAGGTCAATAAGTCCGTAACTTTTGCTTTTTTTGTAAAAAAATAAATACTGTTTGGTCAACAACTATTCAACACTGCTTAGATGCCAAAGTTTGAACTTTCTATAATTTGGATTGTCCATGGCAGCCTTTAGAAAAAGAAAAGCGCGCGCTTTTTCTTATTTTTTTTTTTAATGCTATAAATACTCTGAACCGTTGATTTCAATTGATTTTAGTTGATTTCAATTGATTTCTATCCGCGAGATGGGCCGCGCTTGCTTTCAATCGGTCACAAAAGAATGCGTGTGACTTTAGTGAAATTTACTAGCTGACCTGGCGAACTTCGTACTACGTTAGGTTTTAGCCAAATTGTACCGACCCGATATCCGTGGTACCGACAATAACGAATATATAAAAAAAAGATTTTCTAGAAGCCTAAGTTCTCAGTAACACGTATATGTGTATATATATTTATATATACTCGTATGTCACCGGAAAAAACGAAAATCGTTAGTTGATCAATTCACTAGGTAGTTGATCAACTTTTGGAAAATAACAAACGGCGATTGAAATGTATTATTTAACACAATTAATTTAAGTTAATTGATGAATTAACGGTACCTGGCCGTCATTTATTAAATTACGATTTTTCACTATGAAAACTAACGTGGTTATTACATATTTTACATAAATACACGGGTAACTCACGTTTAATATAGTCAGTCCAGTCCGACTCAAGTTTCGATCGCGTCTGGCGATCTTTTTCAAGGAGAGAACGCGCGCGGGTTCGCAGCTCGGTTGGCTCGCTAAACGAGCTGCGAACCCGCGCGCGATCGAAATTTGAGTCGGACTGGACTGACTATATTAAACGTGAGTTACCAGTGTATATAAGTAAAATTACGATTTTGCCGCAAGTAAAATCATTCACAAAAGGGGCCAATCGTTGCTCAACGTACTATTTTACGGTACACTATTACCCGTCAAATAATATACTGTTCTCTGTTTGTTTTTATTCACAGTTTTTACCTACCGCCTACCGCCTACTTTGAGACCAGCTGGGCGAACTCACCTGACAGATAAAACTTGAAAGCCCCTAACTTGATATTGGTGCACTTTTTGACAAATTTCGGCGCACCACTGGCTGGTGGGGAGCGGTGTAAAACACGTAAATCGTCGTACCAATCAGCGCAATCCTTTGTCGGATTATTTAACGGCAAGACGCAGAAAATTTATCCATTTACTAAAACACGTACGTTAAATAATACATTTCAACTGCCATTCAATTCCCACCCAGTGCAAATATTTTTGTGATGAATTCAAATGTTTGTACTATGTCTGGGAGTTTCTATCTATAATAAGTATTTATTTATTTAAAACTATATAAGTATTATATCAACTATCTGGCCACTATAGTACACGCCTTGCTTAGTTTGAGGTCAGATGATGTTCTGTGTGAATTGTCCACCAATATTTATTTATTTGTTATTTTCCAAAAGTTGATCAACTACCTAGCGAATTGATAAACTAACGATTCTTGTTATTTTCCGGTGACAAATATAAGAAAAGACTCTTTTATGCGTGAAAGTTCATCTTGCATCTCATAGTCACCTCTCCGCCACCGCTCATTGCTCATATAAAATTAGTCAATAGTATCAGGAAAGTATTAATCAATCAGTAACCGAAAGCAAACACCAAAACTGATCACCTAAGGACAGTTCTTAAGCGATCAGTTTTAATCCTTCCTCGTCCCATTATATTTCCCAACTAAATCCGTTCGAAAAGCGGTCGGACTAAGATTAAAAAGGTCAAACCCCTCATTACTGAAACAACACACGTGACTAGGAGACAGTCACGTTTTCCTGTTCATCTTAACATCTTCTGGGAGTAGGTAATTGGCTTCCAAATATTGATTGGAAGAATAAAGGGTTACGCGAAAAGGTCTTTTAGCGGAAACAGTTTTTTCTGTAGTCTGTAAGCGAGGCTAATCCGTCACGCTGTGAGGTAAAAGCTTCGATTGGATGCGTGGGGAATAACGATAGTAACAATATTCAAATCGAGAGAAAGTTTTCCTAGGTTAGCACGCTCCATCGTAAACCGCATCGTCGTTTAACATCAGGCGAGATGGTGGTCAAGTTTATACCTATTAAAGTTAAAGATTAGGTTAGGAAGACAATGAACGCAGTAGAAACCACCCAAGATTAGCTACTATCTCAAAGTTTTTAATCTTCAACTTCAACTTCATCCTTTATACAGAATACCATACAGAAGCCAAAGATTCTGTATGCGGCGTGACCGCAACTTTACCAATGCCTTTTAGGTGGTTGGTGATATACTCTTTTTCAGTTCGGTGAAGGCGCGTTATGTTGAGTTTTTAATCTAAACTAGAGCGATATTATGAGTCAGTTATCAAAGTCATTAGACTAAGAAGTTGAACTAACGATACTGTGCTAATCTTTGTTCGTTGAAGTACGGTTGGAGTGGAAGATCAAGCGATCTGCTATCAGTTGAAATTGATAATGTAGTATATTACATTCTCTTTGAAACTGATCAGCAAAACCTCTCTACCACTCTCTACTTAGTCTGTGAGTAAAACTCCTACCTGTTCTACGAAATAAACTCCAAAGAAATATATCAATTATCAAACGCTGGATACTGGCGTAATTTCGGTAACATTACGGAATGGAGGCCAAAATAAAAAGATGAAGTTGAATCTTTGTTTGAGATGTATGGAGCACGGTATGTTTATCATGTCGATGAGAAAGAGTCACTTTCTTTAAAAAAAACAATACGCTTAGGTAAATTCACAATAAGTAACGTGGGTAAGTAATTTTATTAAAATTAAATAAGAAGTTGAATAATAATGAGATAACATCTGAATTCGTACCTATAAACGTAATTTTTGAATATTTTATTAAGCTGAAATAAAATTAATTATTACATTCATTAAAATTTCTCTTTGTACAATCGAACGTTAATTTACATTTTTTGTCGGAGTTTTTGATACCTATGTGATCAAAAATTCTGCTGCTGTGATTAAAAAAAATAATTAAATTTCGATTATATTCAGATCTTAATTATTGGTATATCCTTTTGTGCTTAATGTAAATAGTTAGGTATATGTGTGGTATTGTGTGATTCTCATTGTAATTTAATTTTATTAATGAGGGTTCTGTCCGTGATAAAAAGCATTTTATTTTTAAATTAACCTGAAAAATAAATCATTGCTGATTGCAGAAAACTTGACCTTTGACAGCATAATCCACCACGCTGGCCCAGTGCGGGTTGGTGGATGACACATGACTTCGAAAGATTCAAAGTACATGTCGGTTTCTTCGCGATGTTTTCTTTCACCGTTAAATTAGCGGCATAACGCATATAACTTCGAAAGGACAATGGTGCGCATGGGATTCGAATCCGAATTTCCGGATCGGTAGTCGCCGTTCTCCCGACTAGGCCAGCCGTAATTTGACCTTTTGATAACTTGAATTAAGAAGACTTGTTCTTGTTGAATTTGCCGATTTTGACTATGTTAAGACGGTAGATCATGAGCTTGACTTGGCAGTAGGAACATAGTAGTAGTGAGAGTATAGTAGTAGCGAGCTGTTCATATAACATATATCCTCAACTACAAGAAGCTACTGAAACGAAAATATGTATTCCGCCTGGAAATTTCTTTACATGGGAGATACATTTTTGTTTGGCAGTTTGAAGCTTTAAAATATTTAAAATCATTCGTTTAATATCATTAACAAAGGCTTCAAATGAAAATATGAAGGTCTATTTATTTATCTATAAGTTATATTTCACATTCTTCTTATAAAACTTAAGCTCTTTAAGTCTATATAGCATCACAAAGTTGAAAATTTCTACTAAAAATATACCGTCGAACATAAAACCCTCCTGTTTTGAAGTTGTTTAAAAAAGTCACGGGGTTTGGGTTCACTTACGCGTCTAGAAGATATACAAATTGTATGGACACCCTTTATTGGTCAGTTTTAACGCACAATTAATATTTTTTACTTGTTCATTGTTGATGCATAGAGTCAAGCAGTTTTTATTTTTACATATGAATGTAGATTTTTTTTCACATTTCGTATTAAAATATAAAAGGAAAAAGCAATAGTTGATAGTAGAGTTAGTGAAAGCAACGCTAGCACTGCTAGCAATTCTATGTCGAGATATTGTAACCACGGCGTGTTGGCGGCTGGAGCCCGGAGGTGCTTCGCCCCTTTGTGACGTATAACATACTCTGTCCACCACACGGCTCGCTGTAACCCACTCTCTGGCTGATCTCGAATTTTCTCTCTCAGCTCGATTATGTTCTTTTTGTAACTGTAATAGAGTACACAAGGGTTTCAGAGATAAAGCTTGGTTTTTTGTAGATCGATAAATGGCGGAAACGATTAGTGATATTCTTAAAAATTAAACAGCCGAAGGTCAAACCCACTTGTCTGTCTCTCTAGGTGTACTGTCCTCGTGATTTAACTGATAGTACGTCTTTTTGTGAAACCAGATAACCTCTGGATTGATGCTCTAGGTTCAATTCTAACCCAGAAAAATGTAATTAATACATATGTTTAATATATGTCTTGTTGGTTCTAAGTATTATAAGAAGGTTAACATTTAAGTATTATTTCAGCTAGGTAAGTACCATGCTCCTATAACACAAGTTTTTTATTATGGGATCCAGATAGTTGAGATCCCCAGTCCAGACCTGAGCCAGTCTAGCATTGAGAGGCCATATCTGGCCGCCAGGTCGGACGCTTCCGAGAAGGAACGCGCAGAACGTAAGGTAGAGTGGGCCGAGATATTTATAAAATTGTAAATATGTAAATACTAATGATATTTCGAAACAACAAGACACAGAAGAAATATTTATATGCATCACGTATTGTCTCTGGGTGAGTATGGAAGTCACAGCCTTCTGCTAAGAGAGCCAAATCACCATTAACCAATCCACGAGGTCACACGAAAGGGTACTCACCTTGGATCGTTAATGACAGTATTAATAGCATTTGCTAAAATATCTTCAGTAAGTTCCTCCATAAGAAGTGCTATTCCAATCTTGAGAGACGCGTATCTGTCAACATTGTACCATTGATCAGCTATCATAGGGATTCCGACTAGAGGAACTCCCGCTGTCAATGCTTCATCAAAAGATTGCAGTCCTCCTTGTGTCACGAAGGCTTTAATGTTTGGATGCCCTGGAAGATTTATTACAATACTTGTTATCATGATATTGCAATGACATTGTAGAATTATTTTTTACTAATATTATATAAAGTACCTGGGTGACCGAGCTTTGCTCGGTTACTTAGATACATACAGATTTTCTCAAAAAAAATATACTTGAAAAAAGAAAAGTCGGCTGGTCCGGCTGGATTCGAACCCGGACCTACCATGTTATGACCGCCCAACTTCCCGACTGCGCTAAAATACTGTTGCGCGAGGTCGCGAAATTTACTATAAGATAAGATAAAGATTGTGAGATGCAGGGCTAATCTTTAGATCTCATGATCAACCTGTGTTCATCCAATGCTAGACATAGGCCTCTCCCATAATATGCCACTCATTTTCGATCTTCAATCGCCAACAGCCATCTTTCGTATATCGTCACTCCATCTAGCCTCAAGGTGTCATATACTACGTTAACCGATTACCGGTCTTCACTCCAAAGCCCGTAATAGGTTATCATTTGCCACTTTAGTTTGCTATTATGCTGAGCTACGTTGGTGACATTGGTTCTCTGACGATTTACTTTATTGCGGATCCAATCTCTTAGCGAAACCACAGGCATAGCCCTTTCTAAACCTCGCTGAGCGATTTTGAGCTTTCAGGCCACTTTGACAGTCAGTGTTCACGTTTCAGCACCGTAGCTCCTAATGGGTAGGATGCTAATCTCTAGATCTACAGATTTAAAAAAAGATTAATTAAATTCAAACTGATAGAAAATTGAAGAGAACAGGAAGAGATCGCTTTTAGCGATAATGCTGCCTTTTGTGCCCGTGATGTGTTGTTATTTTATTGTTTTATTTTTGTTAAACAAAAATGACAATAATCATAAATTTGTAAATAATATGACCTATTATTTCGACCAATTTCTCACTAATATTTGTCATTGTAATATAGTCCGGATTGTTTAGAAAAAAAAAAAACAGTAGTGGCCAACCTAAATTCTCTCGACGCTATCTATAAATATGATTTTAATATATACTTACGTAGTAAATCTCCCTGCGGAAGCCATTTTGCTACCTTGGTATTATTTCCTTTTCCAGGCAAATTTTCAAAGTCCCATTTTAAAAGAACATCGTAGTCAAGTTTGGCTAATCCATTTATCAATGCATGAACTTTTCCTTGCGATAATTTGGATGGATTTACGTTCGTTCCAAAACTGAAGTATACTACTCCCCTTTTAGAAGAGTCAAGGTATGCTTTAAGATCCTGCAAACAAAACACAAGTAAGATGATGCCAAAAAAGGCATGGTAGCTTAGTAGCTAAGGTATGATTCACAGCAGTGATAGGTATGCGCTCACGCGAGCCAAGAATATTTTAAATAAACTCTTTTGTTATAAGGAGAGAGTAAAAACTATACGGATGACGCATGCCATCAACTTATGTATATTATTCTTGGAACACGTCGGTTTCCTCTCCATGTTTACTTTCACCGTTAAAATCATCAGCACTAGAAAAATACACAGCAATTTAGGCGAGATTCAAGCTTATCACAACTTGCAAATCCAACATTCTCGCCATTAGACCAACACTATGAATTGTATCTTCACCTTATAATTTGTCTGAAAGCTTCACAGCGGTCGTTACAAAAAAATAATCTGCAAGTTCCAGAAAAGTACCTATATTATTTACCTCGGGTAACTTTTTTTGTGGGAGTCTGATGTATCCCAGCAATAAATAATACTCCAGGTGGTACTGGCCGATTGTTATCCCAAATTGGATACGCATTTAAAAATAACATATCAACATTATTCCCCAAATCCTCTAAAGATGGTGTATCCGAGCCAAATAACCGTTTCACATTAATATTTTCTTGAATATAAAATTCATCGTAAATTTTTTCAATTTTGTATGTATCCCACAGTACTCTAATTTTGTCTAAAACAGTCATGTTGTGTAATTTCTGGTGCCAGAAGATTGGGTACAAGAGTTTAGGGTATATTGGTGCACCCATCACGAAATAATTGTTTTGGATTGCTCCCAAAGAGTTCATCATAATCAAAGGAGCTTTAAAAACATGAGATAGAACCTGTGCTGATTTAGATACTCCTTCAACTATAACTAGGTCAATATGTGTCTTATTCTTAATCAAGTCTTGGACTTCTTGAGTTTCCATTTGAAGTACAAAAGACTCCCCAATAGTTGTAATAATATTTCTAGCCTGTTCATATGCATCGTCTTTCCTTCCTTTTGTGGATCCACCTAAGACTTTCTGTCTCCAGATTTTGTAAGTTATATCATGTGTATCTATTTCTGTTAAATTTGCCGGAGCGTTTCCTTTTGGGTACATTGGGTCTGTGGTTATAAAAATCACTTCATGATTTCTATTTAACAGTTCTGTAATTAATGGATAGAAGACTATCTGATGGCTTACTGACGGGCACGGTACACAAATTAAAATTCGCGATGTATTGACACAAGTTAATAAAAATAATATTGTACTAACGATTGTGATTAACTTCATATTTGAAGTTTAAAATTATTTAATTTGAATTGTTTTTTTTGTAGGTACTCTGAACTTGAGCTTCGCTGAGGAAATGATAAGTTTTTACTTCGAATATGAATTTATTCAAATATTAAATTACATAAATGCACGTCACCTGGCTCATTGAATTGCTTTATGTCCTAAAATTATATTGATAAAGATCAAAATTATTTTGTTAAGGAAAACATACAATTAATTCAACGTATGAGACGTTATGACGTCTTCAGGTTATACCTATTGGTCAACAGCCTCTGATTGCCAGACTTTTTCCTCGTCACTTATTTTAGTGGTTACAGACTTACAAACTGAAATGGCCCGGTAACCATAAATGGAACTAAATAATTGAAATTATATTATACAAGTTGTGCCCGCGGTTTCACGCGCGTTTTGTAGGTTTTTTGTTTATTTTGCGGAACTCTGTTTATTTTCCTCAAGTAGGAGTAGCCGAAGTTATGCATTAAAACATTAGCTATCTTATAGTAAAAACCTCGTCATAAACAGCCCAGCCGTTTCGGATATTAACCGGAACAATGAGATATACGCACAGACAGACAAAAAATGTAAAAAATGTTATTTTGATACATGTATTGTCTATCCACTCATATGTATTCAGTAAAAAGAGGTTATTTTAAGATTACATACATACACTTCAATTTTACCTATTTGAATAAATATATAGACTTTTGCAGATTACAGATACTTGTCAGCGTACTAGTAAAATTGCTTTATGGTAATGAATGTTGTGGGATAATTTTAATATTGAACTTTGGCATTGCATTGCATCCACAAGTCATTGATCTGATCTGTCAAAAAAAAATATAGAAAAGTTTACGGTCACCTGATACCATAGAGTAAATTTCCCCCTGAAATCTTCAGTTAAATGCTTTTCGAGAAAATTTAATACATAAACCAACCATCCTAATCATCTTATAAAACCTAACATAGAAACATATCTACATAACATTTATTTTTTTAAATAAATGGTGATGAGACGATCCGGACATGTGCCTGATGGTAAGCAACATGCCTGACACATAACAGCACAGTGACACGCAGCTATTGGAACATGAAGAGTCCAAATCATTACCTAGTACTGCACTGTGCGCTCGTCACCCAGAGATCTAAGATCTTATATCTCTAAGCCCTGTAATTTCTCTGGAAACATTGCCTTTCAAACCGGAACACAGTAATGTTTGCACATTACTGCTTGGCGGTAGAATAACTGGCAAAGGTGTGGTACTTCCCCAGGCGGACTCTGCCAAGAGTCCTACCACTACAGGATCTTAAATCTACATAACATGTACGAATTAAGTTTTTAACGGACTCTGCCAAGAGTCCTACCACTACAGGATCTTAAATCTACATAACATGTACGAATTAAGTTTTTAAGAGTGAACCACAAAATAGATTACAATTTGAATTTATTTCTTTATTTAAAGACTATAAATACAAATATATAATTAATATAAATTTACAAATAGACTATTTGCATATTATTGTATATTATTGTAGTGTAAGAAATAAAAATGAACCTGTATCAAAAACCCTTTGAGCATTATATTTCAGTTCAACTCACTTAGTTGAACTGAAACATTAATTCAGAACAAAACTTGGTAACGTAATTTACATTGAAAGATAAAGAATCTTGTAATACATAAAATAACAATGTAATAAATAATAGTAAATATCAAATAGCATGGACGCATAAAAAAGTCCGACGTAGTCTCGCTAAAACTAAAACTGTGTCACTAGAATCGGCCACTTTTGCACGTTTGCGTTGTCAGGTTGTCACTGATAGGCAGACACGCACACATATATACAAGTAGCGCGTGTAATGACCCACTGATATGTACATGTAAGCCTGTATGTGACAGCGCACACGTGCATATTATGTGGCCGACTCGATGGACACAGTTTTTGTTTTAGTGATACTACGTCCGACTTTGTTTATATGACCATGATCAAATAAGAATAAAGCCCCTGTAAAGGATTCTTATCTATTACTAGTAGATCCAGCTGTAGAAAGGCTTTGTTAAAGTCAAAATAACTAACAGTAGAACTGAATTAAGTCCAACTATTTCGACACATTGAGACTGCAAAGTCTCGAACATCGCCGAAAAATTGCTAGCTTATGGGTTTTTTATCGGATACACTTCGGAGAGTGTGCCACTGATTCGTACGACCTAATACCACCTTGCCCTTTTTTCTATCGGAATGCTCGTAGCTCGAAAAAGCGACATCGTTTCATGGTTGATGTTCCAAAGACACGAACGAAGAGATTTGACTCTACTTTCGTGATAAGAACGTCTAGGCTGTGGAATACGTTCCCTGAGAGGGTTTTTCCCGATAGTTACAATCTTTGTGTATTCAAATCGAGAGTGAATCGGTTTCTTCTAGGTAAACACGCTCCATCGTAGACCGCATCATCGTTTAACATCAGGCGAGATGGCGGTCAAGTGTAAACCTATATAAGTTAAAACAAAAAAAAAAACACACACAACTGGTACAAAAAAGCGGGTGAAACCGCAAAGCGGTACTAGTATAATATTTATGCTACTTTTAACTTTAATTTAAATATAAATCGCTTAAGATATCGCAAAAGTAGGTACAGCGTAGTGACAACAGCTGTGAGTGCTATCAATGTTATTGATGCTATTATGATCCACAGTTGCAGATCCAGGTACTCTGTCCAGGACATGTTGGCTGCCGCCGCGCGGAGATGTCCAGCTCCCTTGTGCCGGATGACGTGTTCAGTCCACCAGACCGCGCGGTCCAAGGCGCTCTCAGGCTGGTCGCGGATCTTCTCCCGGAGGTCAATCAAGTTGCGGCGGTAACTGAAATAGGCACATTTACAAACAAATTAAATTTAAATTATTAAAAAAAAACACGGGAACTACGCGGGTAAAACCGCGAGACTCTGCTAGTGCTTAGTAAGAACTAGGTCGACAGAAAATAGTTCATGAGAAACATTTATAACTAGGTCATGCATTACGGATAGTATTGAAATTTGGAACACAGATTATAATCTAGAAAAAACATATTTTTATTCCAAAAAAATAACTGGTACGGTGGTAAAACTGCCGCGCGCTATTATTTACAGAATTAAAAAAAAACATTATTGTAACAATGTCGGAATGAATATACGCTATTTATTATTTACGGCTGAAGACGGTAGGTAGATCTTTGCCCTGTAGTACTGTAGTAGTAAATGCTACGTAACATTCCAAAGGATCAAGTTTGAAAGGATTGCCCCAACGGATTGGGTTAAAATTTCGAACACAGATATAATCTTATCTGGAATAACACATACTTTTCAGCGCGATAGGATATCATAATAATGAATAAAAAAAAAAAAATAAAAAATAATAATTCCTACTTCTTATGCTATATATTCTCGTGTGCTATGCTATATATTTGAGCTATATACCTCGTGTGCAGCAATTCTAAAATACCAGTAAATTTTTCTCACCTATGATCGTCAATTACTGAGTTTACAGCATGGAGCAGTTTGTCTTCAGTCAAATCATCCATTAGAAGACCAATTCCAATTTTAAGGGAGACGAATCGCTCTACGTTATACCACTGGTCAGCTATCATTGGGATCCCGACGAGTGGAACACCTCCTGTCAAAGCCTCATCGAAGGATTGCAGCCCACCTTGAGTCACAAATGCTTTAATTTTTGGATGTCCTGAAAAGAAATGCACCGTCTTATGATTACAGATAGATACTGCTTAGTTCTTTGCGCGACAGAATCAGTAATGAAGATATTGGCAAAAAAACGAAAGTAGACGACATAGCTCAAAGAGTAAGCAAACTGAAGTGGCAATGGGCAGGCCTAATCGCTCGCAGCACTGACAACCGATGAAGAAGAAAGGTTTTCGAGTGGCGACCACGAACCGGAAGACGCGGTATTGAACGACCTCCTACTAGATGGACAGATGACCTTAGTGAGGTCATCCTTTTCCATATTTTCTCACCGTTTAAACTTTCCCTTATTCGTATTTGTATAGTTTTAGCCAAACTCACGAACAGAAATTCATTTATATAAATATATATAGATAAATATATACTACGTTATATTTACTAGTAGTCCAACTCAGAAACCTTTCGCTTATGCATAGCCACTTTGCTAAAGATAATCACATTCATGGTCAAATGCGTAGTTTACGATTATATTTTTGTAAAAGACAAAGATACAAACATTAATTTGATATAGTTATGTAGATTTCACTGCAATTTTTGAGCCAAATCAGTATAGATTTCTTTTTAAACAAAAAAAGAACCATCAATATCCATACACAATTATATACGTACATTAAATAAAACCGGTCAAGTGCGAGTGGGACTCGCGCACGAAGGATGCGGATACCATTAGTAAATAAACGGCGAAAACCTCTTTTACTGTATGAAAATCTCCTTTATTTTAACTATATTTAAAGATAGCATACAACTCAATATTTTAGGAATAGTTCAAGCGTCTACATGTTACACTAACATTATTAGTTTCAGAAACGGTAAAAAAATCAAGTATGGGTGTATGTAAAAAATGTAATAATTATCTTATTTTAGTTTTAGTATTTGTTGTTAAAACAGAAATAAAAATATATCAAGTATGAATTTCAAGTGCCTAGCTATCAACGTTCATGAGATACAGTGTGGTTCCTGCATTCTTCAATAGTGGCCGCTGGAAACGTGGATACAATCCTGATCTCATCTTTGTAAGCACTAATATCAAATCTCTTTGCTCTAAATCTGTTAGCGTCCCCATCCCCAACACTCAACACAGACCTATCACATGTCTTGTCCACGCAGCAGTAAAACCAGTAGTTGTTCCTTTTAGACGAAGGTTCAACTTTTTAAAAGCCAACTGGGACAAATTTTCGGAGGATATAGATAAGAAACTGTCACACCTTACGCCAAGCCCAGAAAACTACGATAAATTTGTAGATATAATCTGGACCGAATCAAGGAAAAGTATCCCCAGAGGCTGCCGTACACACTACATACCGGGCCTCACCCGAGAGTCTGCTGCACTCTTCGAGCATTACGAAAAATTATTCGCCAACGATCCATTCTCATCAGAAACCATCGCAACTGAAGAAGAACTCATGCTAAAACTCCAAGAAGTCCGAAAAGAGAAGTGGGTTTCAGCAGTGACTGCCATGGACATGACACACAACAGCAAAAAAGCTTGGTCTACCCTGCGAAAGCTAACAGACAACCCACCCGACCCAAAAAATCCCGGTAAGGTCACAGCCAACCAGATAGCTCACCAATTGCTGCTCAATGGGAAACCTCCTCAACGACTAGCTAAAGTAGCCAGACTACACTCAAAAGAAACCTCTTCAACAGAGATAAGCCAACCTATTACCTTAACAGAAATTATAGCTGCCATCAAAGAGCTTAAAGACGGGAAGGCCGCAGGAGTAGACGACATAACGGTAGAACAAATAAAACACCTTGGACCCACTGCTGTGTGCTGGCTCCTTGCAGTTTTCAATGCCTGTTTGAAAGATTTTAAAATACCTAGGTTATGGAGAAGATCAAAGATCATCGCGCTACTCAAACCGGGTAATCTACCAACTGATCCAAAAAGTTACCGACCTATCTCTCTTTGTGCCACACCTATAAGTTGTTTGAACGTCTTTTGCTCAACCGACTAACACCAATAGTTGATCCAAAACTGATTCCAGAGCAAGCCGGTTTCCGCCCTGGAAAATCCTGCACAAGCCAAATTCTCAGACTCACACAACACATAGAAAACGGATTTGAAGCAAAAAAAGTTACAGGTGCCGTTTTGTAGATTTATCTGCTGCATACGACACCATCAATATCAGAAAACTGTTGTCAAAAGTGTCAACAATTATCAACGACCAGGCTTTCATTAATTTACTGAGAGAGATGCTCACCAATCGACGGTTTCAAGTTCACCTGGACAATCGGACCAGTAGATGGCGACACCAAAAATGGTCTACCACAGGGTAGCGTCTTAGCACCTATCTTGTTCAATATCTTCACCAATGACCAGCCCAACCCCCTAAACTCTGAACGCTTTCTCTACGCCGACGACCTGGCCCTAACTTCTCAAGCTGCATCCTTTGAAGAAGTCGAAAAACATCTCACAGAAGCTTTGGAAATGCTTGGAGGATATTGCGATGAGAATGGACTAAAACCAAATCCTTCAAAAACATTTTCCATACCATTCCACCTCAGAAACCAGCAAGCTGACCGTAAACTTAGCGTGAAATGGCGGGGTATTACTATTGAACACAGCAAAACTCCGACTTACCTTGGTGTCAAACTGGACAGAACACTGACATTCAAAGCACACTGTCAAAATACAAAACTGAAAGTCAGCACTAGAAACAACCTCCTCTCTAAGCTTACCTCTACCACATGGGTGCTTCAGCCCATGTTCTGCGAACTTCTGGGCTAGCACTCTGTTTTTCTGCTGGGGAATATGCATGTCCAGTATGGCATCGATCCACCCACGCAAAAGAAGTAGATACGGCGTTAAATGACACATGCAGGAAAATAACAGGCTGCCTGCAACCTACCCCTATTAATTTTCTTTACCCCCTAGCCGGAATAGCTCCTCCAAAAGTCCGCAGAAGTGTCATCTGTTCTGTAGAAAAGGAAAACAAGAAACTGACATCAGGCACCCCTCTACAATGCAAATATCTCAAAACACGCCTCAAGAGTCGCAAAAGCTTTCTCGGTTCCTCGATGGTACTGCCTGACCCACCCAGAGAGTCTCGCTGCAAACAGTGGAACGAGAGCTGTCCTCCCCCGCAAGATTATGTGGCCCCAGCTGAAGAGCTGGCCCCATGTAGCAACCTAGCGTGGCCCACGTGGAAGTCACTAAACCGACTCCGGACCCAAGTGGGCCGCTGCAAAGTTAATATGGCGAAATGGGGATACTCTGACGAAAATAACATCCTGTGCGACTGTGGTGCCACTCAGACCATGCAGCATCTGCTGTCATGCCCGCGGTGTCCAACCAGCTGCACCAGAACCGACCTGATGGAGGCCTCGATACCAGGAGTCACAGTTGCGGAATACTGGGCAGCAAAAATTTAAAAGACACACACAAAACATCATCGACACGAAGAAGAAGAAGAAGAAGTGTGGTGACAGACGGACGGACAGCGAAGTCTCAGTAATAGGGTCCCGTTTTTACCCTTTGGGTACGGAACCCTAAAAATATACAAACAAATTGGAAACCTCCTGTTTTGAAGTCGGTTAAAAAGGCCTGTTTAACAATAAAATATTGTTAAAAAGATACTGTTTGAATTTTTTTATTTGTTATTGTTAGGTAGCATGCCTTTTAAGATAATTTTAAAAAATTGAATGGGTTAAACAACATACATTACTGTAATGAAAAATTATAACCATAAAAATATCTTAATGAATATTAAAATGCGTTTATATTATTTTGTATTACACTCTTCTTGAGTAATTACTTTGTTTATTGTCTGTCCTTCTCGATACATGAACAAAATATACAACAAACCAAATCTGTTGATAACAAGGCCAATTTTTACGGTTGGCAAGCATTTGTAAGATTGCTGTTGATATATCATAACAAAATATACCAACTCATTAAATTTAACATGTTTCTTTGATCAAGCTCAATATTAAATTAAAATTTAACAAATTATAGGATATTTTTGATGTGGGGATATTCTAGCGTATGTCACCCACATCTGGAGTGAAGCTATCGAGAAACACGGGGGAAGCGCTTGCAGTCTCCCTGGATATCTCGAAGACTTTCGACAGGGTTGGCATGAGGGCCTTATTAGCAAACTATCCTGTTATGGTTTGTCTTCAGGGTTTATTGCGTGGATATCGGACTTTTTGAGGGATCGATCCATACGAGTTGTCATTGATGGCTGCTCGTCGGATCGAATGACTATCAATGCCGGAGTCCCTCAAGGGTCAATACTCTCTGCGACGCTTTTTCTGCTCCATATCAACGATCTGCTAAAGCCCGAGATCTGCAAATCTTTGGTTACGCAGATGATAGCACCGTTATAGATATATATATATATATATATATATATATATATATTTACATCCTACAATCTTTTTTGGCGTCATGCACGTCGGGCATCGTTACGACGTCCTCCAGTTCCTCTTGCTTATTTTAACATCTCTTAATGAATATTGCTTAGTTTTTCGATTGCCAGCTCCGTGGGATACATCGTTTTCTGATAATTTAATTTTTCGCGATATTCCTCTTACGTTCGTGCCGCAACATTTTTGAACCCCGAACCATGGTCATTAATTATAAGCGTCCTGGATATATTGATCTTGATTTACCAATGGCATCGACTATTTAGCGTCTGCATTGGATGAACGGCATTTCTGAGTGCGACGTTGCCAGCTAGTTTAGATTTACTTTCTCTTTCTTTTACTTCAATTTCGTAAGATCTATAGTTATACGGATGCCCGATATTTTTATATTTTTTATTATTATCTATCTACAAATTTATTCTCACAATATTAAGGTATTGAAATTGTTATAAAGCGTCTTGTTGTGAATGATCACAGATTAATTAATTGTGTGATAAATGTATGTCACACTTCCACGTAAGTGTTCATTCCATTGTTACTACCTAGTTTTGACAAAGTTTAGTAAACAATTACTTAATAAGATAAAAAAAATTAAGCTCCTATTTATGAGATTTTTACACCAATAATCGCAGGTAGTATCTAGAATAACAAGCATAAATGTAGATGTACATGTTTGTTTAGTCATATTTTTATTAATTTAAGACAACAAGTAGGTACGTAATAACCTCATTTGTGGATCAACACAAATGTAGATAAGATAAAATCGGGATTGTATCCTGCCATGGACTGAACCAATATTATATATAGACGTCCAATGTAATATACGGACGTCCAATATGATATACGGACGTCCAATATCTATATACGGACGCCTAATAGTTATATACGGATGTTCAATAGCCTGGCCACTTTAGTTATAAAAATACGGCACTATGTGAAGCAGTTATGTTTGGCAACGAGCTACTGTATGATAGAAATACTGCTGCCAATCGTGTTGCGCCATACTGGATTATTCCCATTTGTCTCCACACATTTATCCCCAGTAGAAACAAACGGGTGCTGAGTTTCTGAGAGCGGGTGGAAAACGGTTACTTAAAGTCCTTCAGAAGCTGTTCTACTCCGTCATACTTGACGGTAATACGCCAGAAGCGTGGAGCTGAAGTGTGGTGGTGCTCTTCTACAAAAAGGTGAAATCACTTTGTTGAAGAACCCATCTCACTTCTGAGCCACGTTTATAAGTAATCACGAATCGTCTCGCTCGCAGGTTGACGACTTCCAGTCACCCAAACAAGCCGGTTTCCGAAAATATTGGTAGACAATTCACCCACAACACCATCTGACCCCAAACTAAGCAAAGCTTGTACTATGGCGGCCAGATAGCTGATATAATACTTATAAAATTTACTTACTTATAAAATACTATAGTACGAGTACCACAGACCATATCCATACACTTCGGCAGATTATACAGAAAACCGACGAGTATAATCGGCTACTATGTATAGCGTAGGTATATCGAAGTGTTGAAGTGTATATACAACAAAGCCACCATGTCTATCCGTCTTCAGGACCAATGCACAAATCCGATCCAAATGCAAAAAGGGGAGACAAGGAGACGTTATCTCTCCGAAACTGTTCACCTCTGCATTGGAGGATATTTTTAAGCTTTTAAACTAGAATAGATATGGTATCAATATTAATGGCAAATACATCACCCACCTTCGATTTGCCGACAATATAGTCATTATGACTTTGGCTCAGTGCTCAGAGACCTCAATACTGTCTCTCAACAGGTAGGGCTAAAAATGAACATGGGTAAGACACAAAATCATATCAAATGCCCATGTTGCACCCATACCGGTCCATATTTGAAACGGCAGTATTGAAAGTGGCGACCATTACGCTTATCTAGGTCAGATGATCCAGTTAGGCAGAACAAACTTTGACAAGGAGGTCAGCCGACGAATCCAACTCGGATGGGCAGTGTTTGGCATCACATCTTCTCGTCAGAAATATCACAAACTCTCAAGGCGAAAGCTTACAATCAGTGTGTGTTACCAGTGATGATATATGGTACTGAGACGTGGTCGCCAACTATTGCATATTGGCATGATATGCAAACTCAAAGTTGCGCAACGGGCAATGGAGAGAGCTATGCTTGGAATTTCACTGCGTGACAAAACCCGCAACGAGGAAATCCGCAGAAGAATGAAGGTCATCGTCATAGCTTTTAAAATTAGCAAGTTGAAGTGGTAAAGGGCAGGCTGCAGATGATGATGTATAGCATATATGGGCTATGAGAAAGCCTTCGATTTCATCGAAACCTGGGCAGTGCTTCAGTTTTTCCAGCGTTAAAGTGTATAACAGCAAAGCCACAATGTCTGTCCGATTACAGGATCAGTGCACAAAACATATCCAGCTACAGAAAGGCGTGAGGCAGGGAGATGTTATATCTCCGAAACTGTTCACACCTGTACCGGTTATTGTTGGCAATACAACACTCGAAGTTATTGGCGAATACGTTTACCTAGGTCAAAAGATCTAAATAGATAGATCCAACTTCAACAACAAAGAGGTCCAGCAAAGGATCCAACTCGGATGGGCAGCGTTCGGGAAACTTCGGCCCATCTTTGAGTCCAAAATACCCCAATTCCTAAAGACAAAAGTATTTAAGTAGTGCTTGTTGCCCGTGGTGGCTTATGGAACTGAGACGTGGTCCTTAACTGTGGGCATCAACACGAAACTCAAAGTTACACAGCGAGCTTTGGAGAGAGATATGTTTAGAGCACTACGCGACAGAATCCGTAATGAGGATGTTCGCAAAAGAACGAAAGTGGCCGACATAGCTCAGAATAAGAAAGCTGAAGTGGCAATGGGCTGGCTACATCGCTCGAAAAACTGACAGCCGATGGGCAAGTAAGTTTCTCGAGTGGCGACCACGAACCGGAAGACGCAGTGTTGGACGGACTCCCACTATATGAACAGATGACCTCACAAAGGTCGCTGGAAACCGCTGGTTGTAGGTTGCGCAAGACCGTTCGTTGTGGAAATCTAGGAGGGAGGCCTATGTTCAGCAGTGGACGTCTTGCGGCTGATGGTGATGAGAGATGACGAGGGACAAATGGGAATTGCTGGCAGTATGAAGAAATATTTTTAAACAACTTCTCTTGACGTCCCCGGTGGGAAAATATCCCACTGGATTTGAATTGGACATCCATATATAGCAATTGGACGTCCGTATACAGCTATTGAGCGTCCGTTTATAGCAATTGGACGTCCGTATATAGCTATTGAGCGTCCGTATATAGTAATTCGACGTCCGTATATAGCTATTGAGCGTCCGTATATAGTAATTGAACGTCCGTATATAGCTGATGAGCGTCCGTTTATAGTAATTGAACGTCCGTATATAGCTATTGAGCGTCCGTATATAGCAATTGGACGTCCGTATATAGCTATTGAGCGTCCGTATATTTCTTCTCTTTATCTACGACGCTCAATTTTAGCACGTATATTGAGTCTAAGGCTAAATTAGCCACCAAAAACTAGGTATTCTCTCAAAGGTGCGAAGATACCATTCAGATAGACATACAGATTCAATTCTGAATAGTTGCTCACGTTAAATAAAGCACAGATACGCTCCTGTATGGAGTACTGTTCGCACCTTTGGGATGGATCGGCTAAGC
Source organism: Ectropis grisescens (assembly GCA_017562165.1). Classification (NCBI taxonomy): domain Eukaryota; kingdom Metazoa; phylum Arthropoda; class Insecta; order Lepidoptera; family Geometridae; genus Ectropis; species Ectropis grisescens. The sequence goes on along the minus strand of CM029780.1, from coordinate 8,090,736 downwards.
ATCAGCTGGAGACTTTGGAATCGATTGAGAGACGTGCCGAAAGGCTCATAGGCAATGACGCTCTTGTGCGTAACAGACTCCAAAGTCTTGATCATCGCCGCAAAATTGCTAGCTTATGGGTTTTATACCGGTCATACTTCGGAGAGTGTGCAATTGATCTACATGATCTAATACCATCTTGTCCTTTTTTCTATCAGACTTCTCGTATCTCAAAAAAGCGACATCCTTCCATGGTTGATGTTCCGAAAACACCAACGAAGAGATTTGACTCCAAGTTTGTGACAAGAACGTCTAGGTTGTGGAATGCGTTGCCTCAGTGGGTTTTCCTTTATAGTTACAATATTGGTGTCTTCAAATCCAGAGTGAATCGTTTTCTTCTAGGTAAGCACGCTCCATTGTAGATTGCATCGTCACTTAACATCCTAAAAAAATGGCAATTGGACGTCCGTATATAGCTATTGAGCGTCCGTATATGATATTATTTTTCTTCTCCGATGTCCTCGATAATTCATCTTCTATCTACATCTAATACATTCCAATAACACATCATTTATTTTTTGAAACTTTAAATAAAGTCGGACTTCTAATAATACGCAACGCGTACAACGCCACCTACGGCGAATATTACTTTTTTTGATTTCAGTCCGTGATAAATATTATGTGATCTATTGTTGCGAGCTGGCAACGTCGCAGTTGCGGACGCCAAATACGCGGATCCATAGTCAGGAAATCTCCGAGTTATACGGCTGTGAATATACGCGCGACAGCAGCGCCTCACCTGCGCTGAGATTTCGTCGCGAACTTTTTAATATATTATTGAATCCATTTTAGAGTTTTTTTGGCTTCTATCGATATTTGTCCTACGGCTAGTCAGGACCGATAGGACGTAAATGGCAATGGCTATAAAAGTGGCGTCCATTATGCGGACGCCAAAAGCAGGTGGACGCCCGTTTAAATGCACTTTTTCCTTCAGAGGACGGCTAATTGTTTGGAGGATGTAAATATATATATATATATATATATATATATATATATATATATATATATATATATATATATATATATATATCCACCACACTTCAGCTCCACGCTTCTGGCGTGTTACTGTCAAAATATGACGGAGTAGAACAGCTTCTGAAGGACTTTAAGTAACCGTTTTCCACCCGCTCTCAGAAACTCAGCACCCGTTTGTTTTTACTAGGGATAAATGTGTGGAGACAAATGGAAATAATCCAGTATGGCCCAACACGATTAGCAGCAGTATTTATACCATACAGTAGCTCGTTGCCAAACATAACTGCTTCACATAGCGCCGTATTTTTATAATTAAAGTGGCCAGGCTGTTGAACATCCGTATATAACTATTAGGCGTCCGTATATAGATATTGGACGTCCGTATATCATATTGGACGTCCGTATATTATATTGGACGTCTATATATAATATTGGTTCAGTCCATGGCAGGATACAATCCCGATTTTATCTTTTTAGATTTTATCTAAATATATATATATATATATATATATCTAGTGCGAGAGCCAGTGGACAGCAAACTAAGGTATTGAGAGAGAGTATGATCGAGCGTTTGAACTTGGCCCTTGAGGAATCCTCTGAATGGGGCGAAACCAACCTGGCCAGGCTTAGCGAGGGAAAGACTCAGGCGTGTCTGTTTTCCACAAAAAGGTCAATTTTAACAGACTCCTACTTTTCGAGGTGTATCTGTGCCGGTTACTGATCATCTTGAGCTTTTGGGTGTTACCTTGACTTCTACGCTCAACTTTAGCTCGTATATCGAGTCCAAGGCTAAATTAGCTATCAAAAAACTGAGAGTCCTCTCAAAAGTGCCAAAGTACTTCAAATCTGAACAATTACTTTGTTATACTAAGCACAGATTCGCTTTTGTATGGAGTACATTTCGCTCCTTTGAGATGGATCGGCTAAGTATCAGTTTGAGGCTCTGGAATCAATCGAGAGGCGTGTCAAAAGGCTCATAGGCAAAGACATTCTAGCGCGAAAAAGACTTCAATCTCTTGAACATAGCCGCAAAATGACTAGGTTATCGGTTTTTTATCGGGTACACTTCGGAGAGTGTGCAACTGATCTGCATGATCTAATTCCACCTTGCCCTTTTTTCTGTTGTTCTTCTCGTAACTCGAAGAAGCGGCACTGTTTCATGGTGGATATTCCGAAGACACGGACGATCGGACGAAGAGGTTTGACTCTACGTTTGTGATAAGAACGTCTAGGCTGTGGAATAAGTTGCCTGAGTGGGGGTTTCCCCGAATATCCGTGGTTTTTCCCGATAGTTACAATCTTGGTGTCTTCAAATCGAGAGTGAATCGGTTTCTTCTAGGTAAACACACTCCATCGTAGACCGCATCGTCGCTTAACATCAGGCGATTTGGCGGTCAAGTGTAAACCTATAAAAGTAAAATAAAAAGAAACCTTGAAACTTCTTCAGGCGCTTTGATTATTTTTTAACAATTATTAGTTGGTACACTGCTAATGTGAATGACCAACATAAATAAGTATGATTAAAAAGAAAATGTAGAAAAATGTATGTGTATTATATTTATAATTATTTATATTTTATAATTATTAGATAGTGTCAAAAAAGCAACAAATGGTTCTATCGATTAGCTACATATTTAAAGTACAATGCCAGGTAGTTATTTAAAATATAAGTGGTCAAGTGCGAGTCAGACTCATCCATGAAGGCTTCCGTAGCAGCAAGTAACATAATATAAAAGTTCTTGTAGTTTTTTGTTACTTTAATCAGTTTTAACAACAGTGAGTTAATGACGTATTAAAATAAAACTACTCACTAGATCTCATTCTAACCAATTTTTGTTAAAAGTTTACATGGTAATGTACGTCATACATTTTTTTGGCATTCTCTTATCTTAGAAGTTACCAGGGGGAACAAACCTCTCGCGCAAACAAACTAATATTCAGTTTAGAAAAAAAAGTATGTTGTTAGAAACTCCAATATCATTTTTGAAGACCTATCCATAATAACCCACACGTATGGTTTAGATGAAAAAAAAATGAGTTTCAGTTCTAAGAATGGGACACCTAAAATTTTACTTCTTATAGTTTCGGAGAAAAGTGTCTGTGACATGCGGACGGACAGACAGACAGACATGACGAATCTATAAGGGTCCCGTATTTTGCCATTTGGCTACCTTAATGAAGATTTTAAATCACTGCCCAGCACTACACTAAACTGCGCTTGTTTTCTAGGAATTAAAACGAATTATTACACCTGCCAATACCAACTCAGATACAAGCAGTTATTTAAACATCATCATCATCGCCTAGTACCACAGTGCGCTCGTCACCCCAAAACTATGAGTTCATTGATCTCCTTTCTTATACGTAATTTATTTGTAAACTCTGCAAACAAGAACACAATAAAGATTGCTCATTACTGCTTGCTGATAAAACAATTGGTTAACAAATTTGTTACTTCCTCCGGTGGACCCTAGAACAAAATACTACCACAACAATAAATGTGTAACTTTTGTTTGCACTCAAGAAATTAGTATTTCTCCTCTATAATCATTGTGTTAAAAAGTCTATTTCAACCATATGTTATCATCATCATCATATATGTATATGCTTAGATCTTTAAAACTACCAAACAGATTTTGATGCGGGTTTTTAAAACAGATAGAGTGATTCAAGAGGTTTATAATTATACTACGTGCATAAAATAACAGAAAAACACGGGTAATTTTAAAGGTTTCTAATGTAATGACATAAATAAACACATTTTTTGTGTTTACACTGCAAACGCTGGCTGAACCCTATGAGGTAGATCAAAATAATCTACGGCAATATTGTACCCTTCCAAAAGGTCTACATAAAAGTCTGCAATAGTATATGTCTATCTGTTAGGAATAACCCACAATAACCATTTTTATTTGTACTTACTTATATTTAGTATCAGCATTGCACCCGTGCGAAGTCAGGGCGGTTCGCTAGTAGATAATAAGATCTTTATCGGAAGAACTATTAACATGAAGGAAGTAACAAAAACTATTTTAAAAACTACTTTAATTGAAAAATGCTACAACAACATATATGATTACTTGAATGACAAAATGTTATAAAGTTTCGTAATTTTAAAATATCTTTATTATAAATAGTTATAAGATACTATATGACATGTATACTAGATTATACTATTCGCGTTGTGCATATGGATGCACAGGGTCATTATGTGTATTGTTAAGTAGTTATACTTACCTACTCATATACCTAAATAAATAAATAAACAATGTGACTAGCTTACTTCAGGGTATAGGTATTTCGTGACGGTGAATGCGTCGTAAACTTTACTCTCATTATTTTTCATTAACACACCAAAAGATGTTTATCTTCAGTAATAATTATGTTTAAGACAAGATAATTTGATCACAAAACTTACGTAAAATATCAGACTGTGGAAGCCATTTTGCGACTTTCGTATTGCTGCCTTTTCCCGGTAACTTGTCATTGTCCCATTTCATTAATACATCATAATATAGTCTCGCCAAAGCATTAATTATTGCTTGAATCTTCTCTGCGGCTAGAGTGGAAGGCCTTACGTTGGTTCCTAAGCTGAAGTACACTACTCCCCTTTTAGAAGAATCAAGGTATGTCTTGACATCCTGAGGGCAAAAATGTAATCATGAATAAAAAATCAGAATATGTAATTAGCATTAAGCTTTCGATTCGCAATCATGGTCCAGGCACTTATGATTTTTTTTCTAAATGCAGATGTATATAATTGTCATCATGGCTTTTAAAGAGAAGGTAAAAAATCTAAGGATATTTACATGCTGCCAAATAGAAACCTTTAGAAGATATGTGTCGTCAGGTAACCCACATTTGGCTATCGTGGTGGATTATGCCCTTGCATATCTCATTGCAAGAGAAGGTCCCGGTCTCAATTGTGGGAACATAATGCTTTTATGTAAATTATGCAGTTATGCTAAATAACATAAGTGAAACGCCTTAGATTTGTGAAACTAAGCGCTCATTAAACATTCTGAAAAAACTGAGAATAAGAATATTATAGGTATTTGATCTCGTATAATCATAATCTCGGCTTACTCGGTAGTGAGTGCGTCTGTTTTCAAAGCCGTAGGCTGCGGGTTCGATTCCCACCCAGGACAATACTTTGTGTTATGAATAGGCACGGTTGTTTGTTTTGTGTTTGGAAATTTTAGGTGTCATAGGTATGTTTTCAATTACACTAATATAATAAAGGAAAATGTTTGTAAGTGTACTTGACTGTTCTTGTACATACATATGTCTGTAAAACCGAACTAATTTCAATAAAATTTGTTCGTAGTAAGAACATACCTTATTTGTATAATATATTAACATTATATAAAACAACTTTTATTCTTTGAAAGAGTTTTTTGGTGACAAATACCAGAAGCGATTGTTCTAGACAATAGTATTGTAATTTCCTTTTTAGTTTTATTGAATAATGAATGTATTATGGGACTTGTAAATGCTTTTTACCAATAAATTATCTGTATCTGTAATTTATATTAAATCGACGTATGGGCTATTTTTGATCTCGCTAAGAATAATGTTTGTTGAGCTGCGTGCTACACGGTGGGGCGCAACTAGTGTTTTAAATTATAGCAGCTACAGAAATTTGCATAGTTTAAGGCTAGATTGTGATGTATGAAAAACTGTCAACCGACATTATTATTGAAGTATTTACTTAATGATGGCACTAACCTTTGGTAAATCTCTTTGCGGATTTTGATGTATCCCTCCAATGAACAGCACTCCTGGTGGAACTGGCCGATTGAATTCCCAAATAGGATAAACGTTTAAAAATAGCATTCCCACGTTATTTGCACATTCTTCCAAAGAAGGTGTATCGTGTCCAAATAATCTTTTGACAAGTAAATTCTCTTCAATTCTAAAGACGTCGTAAAATCTTTCAACTTTATACGAATCCCATAATACTTTTATTTTGTCGAAAATCGACAGATTGTTCACTTTTTTATTCCGAAAAATAGTTGGATATAACAGTTTTGGGTATATCGGAGCTCCAATGACGTGATAATTATCTAGCAGACCTCCTAGAGAACTCATCAATATCATAGGAGCTTTAAAAACGTGCGATAAAGCTTGAGCTGATTTGGAAACTCCTTCAACTATCAGTAAATCAAAATGTGTCTTCTTCTTGATCAGTTCTTGAACTTCTGGTGTCTGCATCTGCATTTCGAAAGATTTTGCTACAAGGGGAATCATTTGTAAGGCTTGTCGATGTCCATCTCCTTTATTTCCTTGAGTCGTTTCTGCAACCATCACTCTTTCTCTCCAAGCTTTGTATGAAATATCATGTGTATCTATTTCAGTTAAGTTTGCAGGGCCTTTTCCTTTTGAATATATGGGGTCCGTGGTAATGTAGACGATTTCATGGCCCCGCTTAAGAAGTTCTTTTATAAGAGGATAAAATAAAATCTGATGACTCACTGATGGAGTTGGTACACATACTAAAATTCGCGACGTTTGGACAAAAGTTGAAAACAAAATTATAAGAAATGGATTTATAGACATTTCAAACAAATTTACTTGCGTTGATTTAGTAACTACGCGTTCTAGTTTAGAGTTAAAGGTGTGAAATACTGGTGACTGGGTTAATTCCAGTTTCTTATATGGATCCGTAAACAATCTCAATGGTATGACGGCTACGTTATCTTGAATGATTTAGCAAAATATAAACTTAATTTGGAGGTATTTGTTTCCGTCTGATCAAAGGTTAGTTTAACAGAGTAGGTACTTCAGATATCACCAGTTACTTATTCAAGCAGCTCGTAATTTAGTAACAGTACTATGGATTAAGAGATACCTTGTAAAATTACAATTTGTTTTTTTGTTTCGAAATATTTATTTTCTTATAGTTTCGTTATGGTATTTTGCATTAGCAAAAATGATGTTTAGATATTCATGAAACCTCTCAAAAATAGTTCGCAATAGGTATGACAATTGATCCTGGAATTATACTAAACTATAATATTTGATGTAATGACAGTATTTAAATAAAATAAAAGATGTACCAACTTTAATTTTGATATCTATTTGTTTAACTAACTTTGTGATAATTCAAAGCGGGGCAGGTCCATTTTAAGAGTACGAAATTATTATTATATGTATTTACCATTGGATAACTCATTCAATTCAATGTGACTTTTGTTATGAAACCAGTTTCCTAAACGCAATATTGAATATAGCTAACGTACAAACTTAACGTACAAACAAACGTAGGGGTGTAAGGGGGAAGCGCTTAACATCTAGCTTCCCCAAATGTCAACCTCTCCTGCGCGTGGTACACCCTGCTGCCAACTAACGAGGCTCTGACGACCGAACCAATGGCGGTATATCCATTTAAAAGCCAGTCCTAAATGGACCAGGCCGATGACGGGCAGCGGCGTCATCGGTGCAAAGGACTGGCTCCGCGGTCACCAACCCGCTTGCCGAGCGTGGTGACTATGGCAAACACCCCCCCTATGAAAATCACAACTAGAAAACGGCCCCTAGTCCCCGGCGGCTTCGCTATTCCAGGCGCTGGTGGCAGCCTTGGTTCCGGCGGAGCATGGGGTGCGAAGAATCTCCGGCAGACGCCCCGCCACCAAACCCAACGACTCGACCTGGCAACGTATAACGCACGGACGCTGAGGGCTGACGAAAAGATTGTGGAGCTGGAAGAAGAAGTGGACAAGTTGCGATGGGATATCATGGGGTTATCCGAAGTCCGGAAATCTAGGGGGGAGGCCTATGTTCAGCAGTGGACGTCTTGCGGCTGATGATGATGATGATGATGATGATCCGAAGTCCGTAGACAGGGCGAGGACAGGATAACCCTCGAATCCGGCAACTTGTTCTACTACCGGGAGGGAGATCAACAATCCCTAGGGGGTGTCGGGTTTATCGTCCGCAAGTCTCTCGTCAACAACGTGATAATGATCGAGAGTGTGTCGAACAGGGTTGTATACCTTGTACTTAAAATTAGCAACCGGTATTCATTGAAGGTCATACAAGTATACGCACCGACCTCGACACATCCCGACGAAGAGGTTGAGGCCATGCATGAGGACATCTCCAAAGCCATACATGTCTCGCCAACACATTTCACAGTTGTGATGGGAGACTTCAACGCGAAACTGGGCAAACGTAGCGGTGATGAGTTGAGAGTGGGGAATTTCGGATATGGGCAGCGGAACCCAAGAGGGCAACGTCTAGCGGATTTCTTGGAAAGGAGAGCCTCTTTATGATGAACTCCTTTTCAAGAAACAGCCACAAAGAAAGTGGACCTGGATTAGCCCAGACGGTTCCACAAAAATGAGATCGACTTCATTATGACGACTAAACGGCAAATATTCAGCGACGTCTCTGTGATCAGCAGGGTTAAGACCGGCAGCGATCACCGTATTGTAAGAGGCACGCTGAATCTAAACATTAAGCTCGAAAGATCACGTCTAATGAAGTCCACGCTCCGACCAAATTATGCTCAGATCGAAGATCCCGATAACTTTCAACTCGAACTTCAAAATCGCTTCGAATCCTTAGATGAGTGCGTTACGGCGGACGAAATAAACGACAGGCTAGTGGAAACTGTTCATGCTGTTGGCAGAAAGTTCTATAAGAGCCGACGCCAAAATAGAACTCAAAAGCTCTCCGATCAAACTCTAAATCTCATGGCGGTCAGACGAGATATGCGGTAACAGTCTTCGGTCGACATGACGGTATACAGACGGCTTAATAGACAGATATCTACTTGTGTGCGACGCGACTTACGCTGCTTCAATACTTCGAGTATTGAAGAAGCGATCAAGCAGAACAAAGGCTCAAAAGTGTTCGCAAGAAATGTGTCTCTTGGGCAAAGTCAGCTGACCAAACTGAAGACCGATAGTGGTAACATCGTCTCGTCGAAGCCCGAGATTTTGGAGGAGATTGAGAGGTTCTATGAACAACCAAAAATTGATACACCTCTACGCAAGCACAACCTGTCGTTAGCATGGCAAAAGACCCCAGAGCCAAGCTGACCCGACACTTTACCGAAGATATCCCAGAAGTCAGCCTGTATGAGATTAGGATGGCCTCAAACAACTTAAAAACAACAAAGCACCTGGCGACGACGGAATTACGACTGAGCTTCTGAGCGGGTGGAAAACCGGTACTTAAAGTCCTCCAGAAGCTGTTCGATTCCGTCATACTTGACGGTAGTACGCCAGAAGCGTGGAGCAGAAGTGTGGTGGTGCTCTTTTTCAAAAAAGGTGACAACACCTTGTTGAAGAACTACAGACCCATCTCACTTCTGAGCCACGTTTATAAGTTGTTTTCGAGGGTCATCACGAATCGTCTCGCACGCAGGTTTGACGATTTCCAGCCACCCGAACAAGCCGGTTTCCGAAAAGGCTATAGTACCATAGACCACATCCATGCGCTTCGGCAGATTATACAGAAAACCGAGGAGTATAATCGGCCACTATGTATAGCGTATGTGGACTATGAGAAAGCCTTCGATTCCATCGAGACCTGGGCAGTGCTTCAGTCTCTCCAGCGATGCCGCATTGACTATCGCTATATCGAAGTGTTGAAGTGTATTTACAGCAAAGCCACAATGTCTGTCCGATTACAGGACCGGTGCACAAAACATATCCAGCTACAGAAAGGCGTGAGACAGGGAGATGTTGTATCTCCGAAACTGTTCACTGCCGCGCTGGAAGATGTTTTCAAGCTACTGGACTGGAACGGATATGGCATCAATATCAACGGCGAATGCATCACTCACCTTCGGTTTGCCGACGACATAGTCATTGTGGCGGAGTCGATGGAGGACCTCGGTGCTATGCTCAGGGACCTCAGTAGAGTATCCCAACAGGTAGGTTTGAGGATGAATATGGACAAGACGAAGGTCATGTCAAATGTTCATGTCTCACCTGTACCGGTTATTGTTGGGAATACCACACTCGAAGTTGTTGACGAATACGTCTACCTGGGTCAAAAGATCCAATTAGGTAGATCCAACTTCGACAAAGAGGTCCAGCGAAGGATCCAACTCGGATGGGCAGCGTTCGGGAAACTTCGGCACATCTTTGAGTCCAAAATACCCCAATGCCTAAAGACGAAAGTCTTTAACCAGTGCGTGTTGCCAGTGATGACTTATGGAACTGAGAAGTGGTCCTTCACTGTTGGTCTCATAACGAAGCTCAAAGTCACACAGCGAGCTATGGAGAGAGCTATGCTCGAAGTCTCTTTGCGCGACAGAATCCGTAATGAGGATATTCGCAAAAGAACGAAAGTGGCCGACATAGCTCAAAGAGTAAGCAAGCTGAAGTGGCAATGGGCAGGCCACATCGCTCGCAGAACTGACAACCGATGGGGAAGAAAGGTTCTCGAGTGGCGACCACAAACCGGGAGACGCAGTGTTGGACGGCCTCCCACTAGATGGACAGATGACCTCACAAAGGTCGCTGGAAACCGCTGGTTGCAGGTTGCGCAGGACCGTTCGTTGTGGAAATCTAGGGGGGGGAGGCCTATGTTCAGCAGTGGACGTCTTGTGGCTGATGATGATGATGATGACAAACTTTACGCGCGACGCATAGAAAATACCAGACAGTGACGTCACGCTTTAGTAGTGTTTTTTTATGAAGCGTTTTTGGAAAAGTCCAAAGTTGTGACTTTAAAATCATGATATCACGGGAAATTGTTAAGTTACTCAATTAATTATTTCACCTATGTTTCAGTTATTGCCTTTTGATGGCGCATTAATTAAAAAATATTATTATAATATATATATATATATGTGTATATTATAATTAAGAAATAGGCATGACGGCTCACGTCATGCCTATTTCGCCACAGGCAGCGTTAATGTATTGTTCAAATATTAGAAATATTTATTAATCATACGTCAATGTTAATAATTTGACATTTCATCAGTTCATTCGATTCACACAAAATTGTTCATAGGACTCAAACTTAAGTATTGAACCGTCGGCGTCGATTCTAAAATTTTTAATATTTTACACTTCCATCATAGATAATCCTGGTCCATTTTCGCACTTGATTACTATCAAGCTATTTTTCCCTGAGTGTCTGTGAAAACATCGTGTGAAAACCGACATACCTATACCTAGAATGAGGACATGTGTCATTAATCAAACTACACTGGGCCCATAGATTTCGATTTTTTTTGCTACTGAGCTAGTGTGGACTATCCTTGACTCCTTGCGAGATAAAGCCTCGAGCCCCAGCAATGGGATCATTTAGTGGGCTGCTTCCGCTATGAAATTTAAACGAATATAAATTGAAACAAAAGGGCTACTTCTTTCAGTGACAGGCTAAAATAAATTTCATTATGTTAGCTATTATAATTATACTACGTTGAAACTCAATATTACAGTTCAATTATAAAACAACGCGGTCATTCCCATAAGATTATATAATATGGCTGTGTATGTCAAAAATAATCTATAATCGTACATCACGCGAGGAGAGAGACAACTCGCAACATACGCAACGCCGACAAGCTGGATCTTATACCAAACTCTCTCACGAGGTCACAGAAGTTAACTCACATTATGGGACCGGAAGTTTATATTTGTATTGAAATAGCTCTTTTAGTTCCTGAGATTGAAGCGTTCAAACAAAAAGCTTTTTCATTTTATCATATTTACTAGCTGATACCTGTCCGCGTTACTACGCCACTTATTGATAATTGGTCATACCAACTCAGATTTAGAACAAATTTGGTTAGCTTAGGTGATGATGACGCAACCTTAAATTATATACGTTTGTTGTCACGGACTTCGGCGCACGTCAGAGCGCGCAGTGAAAGGAAGGAAATTATCCCGTTTATGTTACATTTTTCATTCATGTTCCGCTTCTATTGATAGTAGCGTGATGTTATATAGCCTATAGCCTTATATAAATTGACTATCCAACAGAAAAATAATCTTTAAATTCAGACCAGTAGTTCCCAAGATCCTAGCGTACAAACAAACAAACACTTCAGTTTTATAATATTAGTATAGGTAATACTAGCGAGCGAAACATGATAACCCATACCAGATGCAAGGTAGTAAGTATGTCATTGTTTTCCTATTCTAGATTAATACGCCAAATATGAGTGGGCAATTTTTAACATTATCATAGCACCTTTCATGTTGATGGAAATTACGTCTTATGGTATTCAGGTATTTCAAATCATTGTGCAATACTTAGGTACACTTTTATTTAAACAAGTATTTTCTATATTATATTGTAATAAAATCATTCACCCATCTCTATTTAACTTTAAGTGGAGTTGGTACAATAATATTAGGCGGCGTCTCAAACGGCACAAATTTGGAGACCTCTGAATGATTTGATATTTACATTTGAATCATTTGGTATGTGAGACATTGGGCACGTAGGGATAAGGAACTCATCTCGTTTTCAAAACTAGTGTAGTGGTAAAACTCTTGGCAGAGTCCACCTGAAGAAGTCCCACACCGTTGCCTGTCATTCTACCGCCAAGCAGTAATGTGCAAACATTGCGGTGTTCCGCTTTAAAAGGCAATATGTTCAGAGAAATTACACGGGTCAGATATTTAACATCTTAGATATCTGTGTGACGAACGTAGTGCAGTGCTAGGTAATGATTTGACTCTTCGATCTTCATGTTCTAATAGCTGCGTGTCACTGTGCTGTTATGTGGTATGTGGCAGGCATGTTGCTTACCATCGGTCACATGTCCTGCTCATCTCGACTCTCTTTATTTAAAAAAAAAAAATATTATGTAATCAATAAAAAATGAACAGTTTAAGACATTTCGACACTTTTTTGCATGATTTATTTGGATAGTTAGGTATCGCCCAGCATTGCCTAACACGGCCTTGTACTATTTAAGTAGTGGAGCCTTAAAATATAGTGTCCGGCAAACAACTTGACCCAAAAGTGACGTGAAAGGGAAAGTTCGCGCATGTGCACTTCCACTAAAGAGACCTTAAAAACGTTTCTGCGCAGCCATGCGCAGCTAACTTCATTGGGTCAACTTGTTTGCCGGCAACTATACTAGGTTGATTTTATACAGGTAAGAGTAGGACCCCCAGGGGTGGTCGACTCCTCTAGGGCCAGGTGGGATAAAAGTACATACACGTGGGGGTTCCAAACGAAGAGTGGCAACATATATGCGCGTCTCTGTGAAAAATAAAGATTTTATTTATTACGATATACGATTTTTTAGTAACTAATAGTATCGATTTTGAGTCAATGATTCATTTTCATCTTAGTACCATGTTACATCTACAAACCAAAACTAATTTAATACCATTAAACTAGACATTGAAACCATTAAAGCGATATGATACGAAAAATCGAGTAAGTTTGCAACATTTTCACTACATTTATACATAACATGGGCTTATAAGTATTTCTTTCAGATAACATAACCGCACCAAAACATGTTAATGATGTCTAAGTCTCTTACTAAACTTGTAATAGTCCACATAAAAAATGTATTGCTACGCCCTAACAGGGTCATTATGCTACGCAGATTGAAGTTGAAATCAACTATGTATATGTTCCGATTTAATAAATTAAAATATGAATATCTAAAACATATCAGTTTATTTGTCATATAGATTTTCGTAATGGGTCCCAACAGGATGTGAAGTACGATGATGTTGAGCAAAACATTTCATTAATTTATTTTCTGTCTTTTTATGCCCTGGTTGGTGTATTCGCAACGCAACCCGAACGCTTTGGGCACGGGACGACAATCCTTATCTCTGTGATTCCAAACGGATAAGCCAAAGACAGAAAGGTTTGATTCCGTGTCGAGATCAATCAGATTGTGTTGTGAATCTCGGTCCTGAATTTAAATCTAAACTTGTAAATCAGATTCGGTAAAGTAGCAACCTGTATCCTGTTTGAACACGTAGGTGTTTTTTAATAACAGTTTGCTACACAGTTAGTTTCTGGCTGATCTACAACTTATTACTTTGTCCGTTCCTAATTGTTAGATCATTTGGATCCAAATGAAAAAATGTGTAATATCAATAATAATTATTAATTATTATCACGTGTATAAATCTCAAAATAAATCGATTAGTAGAATAACAATAAACAGAACTATCAATTATTTCATCATTACTCAAACAAATTATCTCTGAAATCGTCACAAAAACAAAAAAATGGCTTCTTGGTTTTGTGTTGTAAAAAATTTGCATTCTTCTTTGTTTTTGTTCTATAAGAAGTATTCCTGATGTTTTTCATTATGAAAGAGAAAAGAAAATGTGGCAGATCGCCTACTAGGCTTGGAAATATGAATTCTCTACGGTAAGCATGTGGTACCTAAGTAAGTACCTAGTTTAATAAAAGTTCTATGTAGTACCAAATTGCGATATTTTTCAAAATCACTTAGTAAGATCGCCTGGTGTAAACTAAAACATATGGGTTCATTTTTTAATTATGTTTGCAGTTGCGAGTTGAGGGGCGAAGTATTGCTATCTTAAGAAGAATGGTTTTCAAACCCATTTCAAGAACAGCTGTACAAAAAGCATCTTGATGTTGTTTATGATAGAAAACAACTCATAAGATCTGTTGGACCAGATGTAAACTGTGATAAGGTAAATATGTGATGTAAAACATATATATTAATCATATTCAAAGGATAACATAAAATAATATATATAGTCCTTGTTATGCTTGGTAAAATAGTTTATAATATGTTTCATTTTAGATGCTAAATAGCACTGTACCTGAAGCAAGGCCATCACAAAGCAGACAGCCACTGCTAGAAGAAAATGCATCATTTTGAATACTGGCAGTGGTTACTACAACTGAAAATGATGCAGGTCCATCCACAAAACAAATGACAATGCGACCGCTGACATAAAGCAAGTGACTACTAGAATGCATAAAAAAATATGAGGTTGGTATACTGAAGCAATATAAAAATAAAACACTAATCAGGAAAAATAATAATGTAATTGTGTTAGAATTTAGTGTAGGTTCATTATCTCAACATTTTACTAATGTTTTTATTCAATAGCACTATAAATATCTCATTACATGCTATCCATGGCTTTTTATTTATAAAAGTTTAGATTGGTCGGATGAGCAGGGCTTGTGCCTGATAGGGAGCAATATGCTTGTCCATAACAGGAGCAATATATATCTCTGCCATGTAATATTTATCTGGATACATTGACCCTTAAACCCTTGCATTGCAATAACAACAATTAAATGTATTATTACTTTCAACTATGTGATGATGAAATCTATAATGCTGATGTTAATTAACTTTCAGATGCTGAGCCTTTTCAAACAAGAAAGAGGACCATCGAAGAAGGCAGAGTTTGAAGAAAATAATAGAAAACCGACTGCGACTCGGGCTGATAAGTCTCACTAAGGTGTAAACATCACATTTTAATGTCAGAATTCAATGTTTTTGCTCTTTTTTGCCCAGTAAGATGTGCAACTGTTTTATGGGCTCATGGAACATTTTTGATTGTTCATTATATTATCATATCTTTTTTTTTGTTTATGGATGTGATACAAAAGATTTTTATTTTATATAAGAAAGTCATGCCGTTTACATACTTAAAAACTAGAGATTCTTTGAGGGAACTTTTTAAAATTATTTCTATTTTACTAATGGCCATATTGTCCAAATACCTTTATAAATTGTAAATATAAATGAATTGAAATAAATTTACTAAAACTTATCACATGTTTTTGTTCAGGTCCACATGGAGCTACGGGCCATAAATATAAACAAGACAAGTTTCGTTTATATTTGGGCTGTAGTTCCCTGTGGTACATAAACTACCTATTATATTCCAACGAAATTTGAAATTTTCCCGCCTACGCAAACAATACATTTCGAAATTTCCCGCCTACGCAAATGATAAGATTTTAAAATTTCCCGCCTTGAACCTGGAAAAAGTTTTAAGGGGGCAACCGATAGATGGCGCTAGTTTTTCATGAAGTATGGAGTTGGCATTCTTCTCCGTGAGTATATGTTCTGTGAGGACCCCTGTAGAATTGGCCTGGGGAATTACCATACCTTTGCAAGTTATTCTACGTCCAAGCAGTAATGCACAAAACATTAGTGTGTTCCGACTTGAAAGTTAAAGTTTCCAGGGAAATTATAGAGCAAAGAAATAAATCATCTTAAATATCTGGGCGTCGAGTACTACTCGTTTTTTTTTTAATAATGAGTGACGAGACGAGCAGAGCATGTGCCTGATGGTAAGCAACATGCCTGCCACATAACAGCACATTGACACACAGCTATTGGAACATGAAGAGACCAAATCATTACCTAGTACTGCACTGCGTTCGTCACCCAGAGATCTAAGATGTTATATCTAAGCCCTGTAATTTCTCTGGAAATATTGCCCTTCAAACCGGAACACAGCAATGTTTGCACATTGCTGCTTAGCGGTAGAATGACTGGCGAAGGTGTGGTACTTCCCCAGGCGGACTCGACCTAGAGTCTTACCACTACACTAATTTTGAAAACGAGATGAGTTTCCGATCCCCACGTGCCCAATGTCTCAACACCAGATGGTTCAAATATAAGTAATCAGTTCCGAAGTCTCCAAATTTGTGCCGTTTGAGACGCTACCTAATATTAGTATTCCAACTCCACTTAAAGCTAAATATAGATGAGTGAATAATTGTGTAACAGTTTAATAGAAAATACTTAATTAATTAATTTAAATAAAGTGTGACGAGACGATCAGGACATGTGCCTGATGGTAAGCAATATGCCTGACACATAACAGCACAGTGACACGCAGCTATTGGAACATGAAGAGTCCAAATCATCACCTAGCCCTCGTGCGCTCGTCACCCAGAGATAACTTGTTTAAACTTGTATAAATAAAAGTGTACCTAAGTATTGCACAATGTTGTGAAATACCTGAATACCATAAGACGTAATTTCCATCAACATGTAAAGTGCTATGATAATGTTTAAAATTTCCCACTTAGATGTTATAACTCTAGGCCCTGTAATTTCTCCATTATTTATTTGGACTCTTCATATTTCCATAACTGCATCACACTGGGCTGTTATGGGTGGGTGAGATAGTTGTTGTTCTTTAGGCGTTATCCAGGAATGCTCGTAGCTCGAAAAAGCGACATCGTTTCATGGTTGATGTTCCAAAGACACGAACGAAGAGATTTGACTCTACGTTTGTGATAAGAACGTAGAGTCAAATCTCGTTTGTCTAGGCTGTGGAATACGTTGCCTGAGTGGGTTTTCCCCCGATGGTTACAATCTTTGTGTCTTCAAATCGAGAGTGAATCGGTTTCTTCTAGGTAAACACGCTCCATCGTAGACCGCATCGTCGCTTAACATCAGGCGAGATGGCGGTCAAGTGTGAGCCTATAAAAGGTAAAAAAAAAAAAAAAAAACCATCTATCACGCATACTAAAATCAGTTTTCCTTAAAGACCACAGGGGTGACAGCATTGAAAAAAGGGACCACAGGCTTAAAATCTTCTTCTTAAGGCAGCGTCGGGTTACGGGTCGCCTTTTTCCCTCAGGCATGGCGATGGCAGAAGGTAAACAGTTTCTCTTAGCAGTAGTTCGACTGTTAGTGACATATTGTGCTAAATTAGAAGTGAGTTCTATGATTCCCTGCAAAATGTTCTGTATTTCCTTTTGTAGGTTTACCCTTGAGCGCTATGTTTAGTGACAATACGATCAGGCGCGGATCCAGGGGGGGGGTCATGGGGGGTCATCTTGAAAGGTCATGTCTATTGAGGTCCACGCTTTGACCAAACTATGCTCAAAGCTCGATAACTTTCACCTCGAACTTCAAAATCGCTTCGAATCCCTAGATAAGTGAGTAACAGCGAACGATATAAACGACAGGCTAGTGGAAACTGTTCATGCAGTTGGTAGAAAATATATACTTTAAGAGCCGACGCGACGCTAAAATAGAACCCAAAAGCTTTCCGATCATACTCTAATTCTCATGGCGGCTAGGCAAGGTAAATATGTGGTTGCAGTCTTCAGTCGACATGACGGTCTACTGACGGCTCAATAGACAGATCTCTACTCGTGTGCAACGCGACATACACTGCTTCAATACTACGAGTATTGAAGAAGCGATCAAGGAGGACAGAAACGCGGCCGTAGTGGAGGCTCTGCGTCGAGAGGTAGCGGCTTAAGCAAAAAGACGATGTCGAGTCGATTACTATCGGAATCCCAACCGGTAGTGATCGGCTCAACAGACGAAATCGGACTGACTAGTATTAGAATTAAATGTTCACAACACCCTATTTTCCTTTTCTTCTCCTAAACCAAGAAATATGTTTTTTTTTTTTTTTTTTAACTTTTATAGGTTTACACTTGACCGCCATCTCGCCTGATGTTAAACGACAATGCGGTCTACGATGGAGCGTGTTTACCTAGAAACAACCGATTCACTCTCGATTTGAAGACACAAAGATTGTAATCATCGGGGAAAACCCACTCAGGCAACGTATTCCACAGCCTAGACGTTCTTATCATAAAATTAGAGTCAAATCTCTTCGTTCGTGTCTTTGGAACATCAACCATGAAACGATGTCGCTTTTTCGAGCTACGAGCATTCCGATAAAAAAAGGGCAAGGTGGTATCAAATCATGCAAACCAGTCGCACACTCTCCGAAGTGTATCCGATAAAAAAACCGATAGGCTAGCCATTTTTCGGCGATGTTCAAGACTTTGAAGTCTTTTTCGCACAAGAGTATCATTGCCTATGTAATGACAAAGGTCACGGACCCCAGAGTCTGTGGAGTGACAAAATTTAATAAATAGATAAAAAGCGATCAAGCGGAACAAAGACTCGAAAGTGTTCGCAAACAATCTGTCTCATGGTCATGGGCAAAACTGACCAAACTGAAGAAAAATAGTGGTAACGTTGATGCCCGAGATTTTGGACGAGATTGAGAGGTTCTATGAATAGTAACAATTATACACCTCTACTCAAGGACAACCTGTCCTGACCTGACTCGTCACTTTGCCGAAGATATCCTGAAAGTCAGCCTGTACGAGACTATGATGGCTCTCAAAACAAGTTAAAAACAACAAGGCACCTGGCGACGACGGAATTACGACTGAGCTTCTGAGAGTAGGTGGACAAACGGTACTTAAAGCAAACTGCACACATCGAAACCCAATGGACGTCGCATATGCACTGAGGGAAATATACTCCGGTATGTACTCCTCAGCGTCCCGTATAAAGTCCCTAGAACAGAGAAGATATAAGGGAGCGCAAATACCCAACACCTAACCAAACACCCTCTTCTTAGTTCACACTCAAGAGGAGAAGGAGACCCTGACAAACCAGGGTTATGGGTCAGGCACCGGGTCACGCATCCTTACCATCCATGAAGCTCAGGGACTAACATACGAGTCGGTATTCGTAATCAAAACCAAGGCAAACATAAAGCTGCACGAGAGCGTGCCCCATGCGGTAGTTGCAATCTCACGGCACACGGGGACCTTCACATACTACGCTGACGACACCGACGACGCCATCGGTCGGTTCGTACGGCGAGCGTGGGCTGCATCACCGAAGACCATCCGCGATTTCAACCTAGACAGAAATGCGGCCGTTGTGGATACTCTGGGCCGGGAGGAGGCAGCTTAGGCAAATGGCAAAAGGCAATTAGGCAAACACTCGATGTCGAGTCGATTACTAGCGGAATCCCAACCGGTAGTGATCGGCTCTACAGACGAGCACTAGAATTGGATTTTAAATGTACCCAAATCCCTTCTATTTTCCTCTTCTCCTTATCCAAGAAATGTGTAAAAAAAAAAAGATAATTGTAATGACAAAGATCACGGACCCCGGAGTCTGTGGAGTGGATAAGTTAAATAAAAAAAAAAAAAAAAAACGGCACTTAAAGTCCTCCAGAAGCTATTCGACTCCGTCATACTTGATGGTAATACGCCTGAAGCCTGGAGTAGAAGTGTGGTGGTGCTCTTCGTCACAGAAGGTGACATCACTTTGTTGAAGAATTACATACCCATTACATACTTCTCAGCCATGTTTATAAGTTGTTTTTGAGGATAATCACAAATCGTCTCACATGCAGGTTTGACGACTCCCAGTCACAAGAACAAACCAGTTTCCAAAATTGCGACAGCACTATAGACCATATTCGTATGGATGGCTTCGGATATAGATTTTACAGAAAACCGAGGAGTATAATAATCGGCCACCATGTATAGTGTATGTAGACTATGAGAAAGCCTTCGATTCCATCAAGACCTGGGTAATGCTTTGGTCTTTCCAGTGATTCCGCATCGACTATCACTATATCGAAGTATTGAAGTGTATTTACAGCAAATCCACAATAATTGTCCGATTACATGACCGGTACACAAAACATCCGGCCATATAGGTAGAATCCAAACAAATATTCAACAAGATTTGACCAAGAGGTCCAGCGAAGGACCCAATTCGAATGGGCAGCGTTCGGGAAACTTTGCCACATCTTTGAGTCCAAAATACCCCAATGCTTAAAGACCAAACTCTTTAATCACTGCGTGCTACCAGTGAAGGCTTATGGATATGAGACGTGATCCTTAACTGTGGGCCTCATAATAAAGCTCAAAGTCGCACAGCGAGCTATGGAGAGAGATATGCTCGGAGTCTCTTTTCGCGACAGAATCCGTAATGAGGATATTCGCAGAAGAACGAAAGTAGCCAACATAGCTCAAAGAGTAAGCAAGCTGAAGTGGCAATGGGCAGGCCACATCGCTTGCAGAACTGACAACCGATGGGGAAGTAAGGCTCTCGAGTCGCTACCACGAACCGAGAGACGCCGTGTTAGACGGCCTCCCACTGCTGGACAGATGACCTCACAAAGGTTGCTGGAAACCGCTGGTCGTGGAAATCTAGGGTGGAGGCCTATGTTCAGCAGTGGACGTCTTGCGGCTGATGATGACGATGATACCCTAATTATCGCACAGTTTTATGACTTGACTACGGTGTTACTCCCGCCCCCTCCCTCTCTGGAGGCATGTGACCTCCCCCTGGAGCCAAAGCTGGATCCGCCCTTGAATACGATCTACGATGTATGGTGCTTGCCTAGAAGAAACCGATTTGAAGACACCATCGGGTAAAAACTCCAATGGTTAGTTTCGCTCACATAAAATGTGCGTTCTGACAAAAAAACATGGACTGGACCTATCGACACGAGGGTACATAGTATTAGTTAGTTTTTAGATAAAAAAAAATCCACGGCGAAACTAAAAAAGTAAAACTACAACACTAGTGCGGAGAAAAACCGTGGTATCGTAAAACATTTTTAAGTAAAATAACAACAAAAATTAAACACAAAAAAATATATTTAATTCAATATTTTATTTAATTTATACTTAAAACAAACAAAATAAATAGTACAAAAATGAGAATGAAATAACATTAAGACCAGGATTGCTATTAATTACGGTGTTTATTTATATATAATATGGGCATATACATATATTATTAAGGGATGCCAATAAGATTTTCAAAATCCTACTAATTATACTACAAACTAGCAGTGTCCCGCGGTATTACCCTCGTAGTTTCCATTCCCGTTATTTTGCCGGGGTTAAAATAGGCTATGTGTTCTTCAAGACTATAATCTGCCTGTATTCCAAATTTCAGCTCGATCCGTTCATACGTTACGACGTGATTGAGCAACGGACATCCATGCATTTAATTTATTATATTAGTAGGATAAATGTGAAGGTTTGGATGTTTGGAAGTTTTTAGCTCAATCACGTCTGAACATCTGAATCCAGTTGATATTTACAACAAATGACATGTATGAATGAATAAACAAATGAATGAATGACATATATGCTATTTTATCAGAAAAAATCAAGGGAACGGAACAGTGTAAATACCACTGCAGGGAGACCTTCTTAGTTATTAATACTTCACAGGTCACAGGGACTACCAGTAGAAGTGAAAACTAATGCCTAATTCAGAATTTGAAAGCTCACTTTGCAAACTATTACAATTCACAACCAACGGAAAATCTGTATGTGTTGAGCCAAAAGAAACAAAATATGCAGGACTTAATCACGACACAAACGATTTTTAATCACACCAACGTTAACGAGACATCTGTCGTGGTCTCGGCGCGAACTGGTGCCCATACAATTCTATGATGTCAAGTGCCTGTCGCGGTCTCCGGTCGCGGTCGCCTGTCGCGGTCTCAGCGCGAACTTGTACCTCAAAATGAATCTCTATTTTTATTATAATTCTATTTCTCTGCGACCATAGAGTTTACATATATTCTCTATCTAAGTCTGCGACTAATTAGTTTGACGTCCTATATACTCGTGCACACGCTGTTGGTGATCACACTTTGTAACATTTTGATAACCATTCTAGGAATCAAAAGAATTAATAATTGACCTTCTCGTGACCAAGGCGATTGTAACGCTGCCGAAACGTCGAGGTAATTAAACAATGAATTATATCGTGATAAAGCCCCGTACAATATAAACATTACAACCATTTTAGGAGCCTCTAGATGTCTAATCTAATAAGTCACAGGGTTAGTTTGTCAATTACACGACCACAAGAAACTTATAAAAAAACTACGCTACCTTAAGTTTAAACGAATCTAGGACTACTCTTTTAATATATCGAAATAATAAATATAGAGCTAAGGCAGCAGCTGCCAATAAGGTCAGCACAATTAATGCTATCGTGATCCATAATTCCAGATCCAGGTACTCTGTCCAGGACATGTTGGCTGCCGCCGCGCGGAGATGGCCAGCTCCCTTGTGCCGGATGACGTGTTCAGTCCACCAGACCGCGCGGTCCAAGGCGCTCTCAGGCTGGTCGCGGATCTTCTCAGGTCAATCAAGTTGCGGCGGTAACTGAAATGAAATCAGCATCTAAATCGTTTATTGCTTAATAAACTATGGTATTAAGCAGATTGAAGTAAAAAAATTAAGTTATTTCAGACTGAAAGTTTAAGTTTGACATGTCAAGTGTAGCAATAGGATTATAGACATTATGCTAATAAAAATCTAAAATTTTGTAAATTTGATAGATTTACAAAAAAAGTAAGGGAATGTTAATTTCCATTCATAAAAATGCTAAACAAATTTTATAATCCAATCTTAAAATTCATGTTTTTTTAGCTATTGTTCGGATGCATAAAACACTCTACGACGTCAATAGTTCATGTAAACAAAGAACTTGGCCATTGTTTTCTATTGATATTTCGAAATTTCTTAGTTTTCAATACCAAATTTTTGATATTCTGAAACAGCAATAGATTTTCATTACAAAAGATTACAAAATAATTTTCAAAACACTATAAATACAAAACGTAACCCATAAAAAAAAAGATTCAAATGTCGTTTTAGCAATGTTAATAGCACAATATCGTCTATGTAAAAGATTTATTATGATTCCTTTTTAACTCCAAATTATTTTCACAGGAAAGGTATGTTTAAAAAACATTAGTTAGTAGTAAACAAAGTTAGTTGGTGTGTGATAACTTTGGCTAGTTTTTAATGATCTAAAAAAATAAGAAATTTGACACGGTATATTATGACTGCGTATGTCAGTATGACAAAAGTATAAGTGTAGAGTGCACGCTTGAAGAAGAAAGAAGATTCAACAGTTTCAAAGTAAAAGCAAGCAAAAAATTATGTTATGTCTTCTTTGGGTCACAGATACTGTGGCTGCAGTAGATACAAATTCAAGAAATAGAAGGTAATGGCTGAATAACTTCTTTATAAATTACTCTTTTGTGAAACGTTTCTTACCTAGTATTGTCAATCATTGTATTCACTGCAGTAGTTAGTTTATCTTCTGTCAAATCATCCATTAAGAGCGCTACTCCTACTTTAAGCGCCACATATCTTTCCACATTGTACCATTGATCTCCCAGCATTGGTATTCCTACTAGCGGTACCCCTCCTGTCATTGCTTCATCAAACGACTGCAATCCTCCCTGAGTGACGAACGCTTTAATTTTTGGATGACCTGCGAACAGGAATGACATGTCCTAAAAATTGCAGTGGTTCGTACCACGCAGGTTATTTTTAAACAAAATGACAAAGGTTATAAATAACAATCTTACGAATTTTTAAGACTAAATTCAAGGAAGAAAAACATTTAAAAAACTTACGCAGCACATCAGACTGTGGAAGCCATTTGGACACTTTGGTGTTATTTCCTTTCCCAAGCAGTTCTTCAAAATCCCATTTAACAATGACATCATAATTCAGTCTAGCTAACGCATTTGTTATAGCTTGAATCTTTTCTGTAGGCAAATTGGAGGGACTAACATTTGTGCCCATACTGAAGTATACCACCCCTCTTTCTGAAGAGTCGAGGTACGCTTTGAGGTCCTTAAACGAATACGATGATTATATAGTGGTTTCTATTATATGTCCCCTCTATAAGGGGAGTGTCATACTATTGCCAGTTATTTTACCGCCAGAACATGCAAAAGTAACTGGCGTCCGGTTTGAAGGGTTACGTTTCCAGAGGAATTACAGGGCTTAGGGAGGTGATGAGCGCTCTGCAATGCTAGGTAATGATTTGGACTCTTCATTGTTTCAATAGCTGCTTGATATCTTTATGCTGATGTGGACAGGTGTGTTACTTACCAACGGGTACACATCCTGGTCGTTCCGTCATTCTATACCTCTATTATAAAAAGTGTTTGCAGTGGCAGAACTTTTAGACGAACAATAATAAACGCTTGTTTAAAATAAGTATATATCCATCAAAACAATATACATACATAAAATAAATACTGCCTGTTAAACTTAAAAAATGAACCAAATATTTTACAATACTTTATATTACTGTAAAATATTTAGAAAGCGCTGAAAAACAAAGCGCGAATTGGTTGAAATAAAATAAACAATTTTCGTACAAAAAATTAAACCGACTTCAAAAACAACAAATAGGCACTCAAAAGCGAAAAATAAACTAAAATCATTGTTATAAGCGCTACTCACTCATCTATTTGAAGTCGGTGCCAGCTAAATCTAACAGGTATAGGATAGATACTACTTACCTGTGCCTACATTACATTATTTACCGCTCGATCATATTCTCTCTATTGAGAGAGAATATGATCGAGCGGTTGAACTTGGCCCTTGAGGCAGTTTCTAAATGGGGCGATGCCAATTTGGCCAGGTTTAACGAAGGAAAGACACAGGCGTGTTTGTTCTCCGCTAAAAGGAGCCCGTTCCAACTGGCTCCTACTTTTCGAGGCGTGTCCGTGCCGGTTACTGACCATCTCGAGCTTTTGGGCGTTTCTCTGTCATCGACGCTCAACTTTGGCACATATATTGAGTCTAAGGCTAAATTAGCCGCCAAAAAACTAGGTGTCCTCTCAAAGGTGCGAAGATACTTCAACTCTGAACAGTTGCTCACGTTATACAAAGCACAGATTCGCTCCTGTATGGAGTACTGTTCGCACCTTTGGGATGGATCGGCTAAGTATCAGCTGGGGACTCTGGAATCGATTGAGAGACGTGCCAAAAGACTCATAGGCAATGACGCTCTTGTGCGTAAAAGACTTCAAAGTCTTGATCATCGCCGCAAAATCGCTAGCTTATCGGTTTTTTATCGGATACACTTCGGAGAGTGTGCAACTGATCTGCATGATCTAATACCACCTTGCCCTTTCTTCTATCGGAATTCTCGTTCCACAAAAGGGCGGCATCGTTTCATGGTTGATGTTCCAAAACGCGAACGAAGAGATTTGACTCCACGTGTGTGATAAGAACGTCTAGGTTGTGGAATGCGTTGCCTGAGTGGGTTTTCCCTGATGGTTACAATCTTGGTGTCTTCAAATCGAGAGTGAATCGGTTTTTTCTAGGTAAGCACGCTCCATCGTAGATCTCATCATCGCTTAACATCAGGCGAGATGGTGGTCAAGTGCGAACCTATTATAGTTAAAAAAAAAAAAAAAAAAAAAACATAGCATCAATCTACTAACTTTTTGACCTGACTGGCACCGACTTCAAATAGATGAGTGAGTAGCGCTTATAACAATGATTTTAGTTTATTTTTCGCTTTTGAGTGCCTATTTGTTGTTTTTGAAGTCGGTTTAATTTTTTGTACGAAAATTGTTTATTTTACTCTTTTTAGTGTACAAGAACAAAATTAAAAATTTTGATTAAACCCCGACTACCTTGGATTTGTTATCTGTGTAACATTCTACTAGTCAAGCCCTTTCATTTGATACCCATATAAAGGGAGTTGTGAAAAAACAAATGTATTTCGGCATTTTGTGGAAGCGGCCATCTTGGATTTGAATTTTTCATAGTGAAAAGTATTCTACTAGTCAAGCTCTTTCGTTTGATACCCAAATTGAGGTGGTAATGAAAATATAATATAATTCGCCATTTTGTCGTGGTGGCCATTTTGATTTGAAATTTGTTATAGTACATAGTACTCTACTAGTCAAGCCCTTTCATTTGATACCCAAATTGAGGTAGGTTGTGAAAATATTTTGTCCGCCATTTTGTGGAGGCGGCCATCTTGAATCGACATTAACCAGACATAGCTAAGAACATCTGCTATGGTATTAACCTTGAAATAAAAGAAACCGCATCGAAATCGGCCCATCTGTTTGAGTTCTACTACGGTGCCACAGCAGATAGACAGACACACAGACAGACATCGACGTCACTTATAACACCCCTATTTTTGGTCGGGGGTTAAAAACAAGTTTTTATTAAAGCATTTACACAATTTTGTATTGACAGGGTCGAGATTCATAACTTTTGTGAAATCTACAACGTCATCCAGATACGCAATTTTTCAGTTTTTGGTTCATATTTCAAAAACTACTTGACCGATTTCAAAAAGATTTATATGGGACCATTCGGGAAGCATACCCATCCGAACACAAAAAGAAATTTTAAAATCGGTTCAGAGGTTCTCGAGAAATCAGGTAACATACATAAAAAAAAAAAAAAAAAAAAAAACATAGGGGTCGAATTGATAACCTCCTCCTTTTTTGGAAGTCGGTTAAAAAATATAACAAGATGGAAACGCTGTAATGAAAAGTTTGCTTACCTTAGACAATTCTTTTTGGGGACTTTTATGTATTCCTCCAATGAACACAACTCCTGGCGGCACTGGCCGGTTATTCTCCCATATATTATAGGACAAATGTTCATAAACAACATACCAGCGTTGTTTCCACATTCTTCCAAAGATGGTGTATTAGGTCCGAATAATCTTTTAACTAACATGTTATTTTGCTCTTTAAGACCGTCGTAAATCCTTTCTATTTTAAAAGTATCCCATAATACTTGGATTTTATCAAAAAGAGTCATGTAATTGGGTACAACAATTTGGGATATAAAGGAATTCCCATGACATAATAATTATGGTACTGACCTCCTAAAGAGTTCATTAGTATCACGGGAGCCTTGACAACGTGCGATAGAACTTGTGATGCTTTCGAAACACCTTCTATTATAAGTAAATCAAAATGTGTCTTCTCTTTGATCAGTTCTTGGACTTCTGATTTTAACATCTGCACTTCAAATGACTTAGTTATCGCCGGAATAATTTCTAAAGCTTGACGATACATATCTCTTTTACTTCCTTGTGTTGTAGCTCCGTCCAGCACTCGTTCTCTCCATGTTTTGTACGAAACATCGTGAGTGTCAATTTCAGTTAAGTTTACTGGGCCGTCTCCATTTGGGTACATAGCGTCTGTTGTAATGTAGACAACTTCATAGCCGCGTTTTAGAAGTTCTTTTATTAAAGGATAGAACACAACTTGATGACTCACAGATGGGGTAGGGACACAAACTAGTATACGGGATGCGTTGACGCAGGCCACCAAGACAATGGCTAGTAACGTTATTGAAAACATTTTTCTGTATTACATAAAATTATTTGTTTCACCTTTGAACTGTACGACTTCATAAGTATTTCTGAGATGATGAGAGCACGTTCATTGTCTTATAGCACTTTATTATTAATGTTCCTTCACATGACTACGGCAGCGCAATCAAAAATGATTGAACAGAATTAAATCAATCGCTCGCAAGAACATGACTACAGTCTCACAGCTTTTAGATATTTTAGTGTTTGTTTGCAGTTTATGCAAGTCTTCAGTGAATCTAATGATATACATTTGTATACACTTTATTGTTTCGGAATGTTTGTTTTCATTTAATTTCTTAATTACACTTTAAAGATTTAAAAATGTTGTATTCAAAATTACAAACTCTTCAAGTCCCCGTGTAAAATGTACCAGATTATTTTTAACCCCCGACCAAAAAAGGGGTGTTATAAGTTTGACGTCGATGTCTGTCTGTCTGTCTGTGTGTGTGTCTGTTTGTGGCATCGTAGAGCTCAAACGGATGGGCCGATTTCGATGTGTTTTTTTTTATTTGAAGGTTAATATCCGTGCGGATGTTCTAAGCTATGTTTGGTTAATACCGATTCAAGATGGCCGCCGCCACAAGATGGCGGACAAAATATGTCTTCACAACCTTCCTCAATATGGGTATCAAATGAAAGGGCTTGACTAGTAGAATACTATACACTATAAAAAAAAAAACAAATCCAAGATGGCCGCCACCACAAAATGGCGAATTATTTTATTTTTTTCACTACTACCTCAATATGGGTATCAAACAAAAGGGCTTGACTAGTTGAATACATTGCACTATGACAGATTTCAAATCCAAGATGGCCGCTTCCACAAAATGGCGAAATACATTTCTTTTTACACAACTCCCTTAATATGGGTATCAAATGAAAGGGCTTGACTAGTAGAATGTTGTACAGATAACAAATCTGAGATAGTCGGGGGTTAATCAAAATTTTTAATTTTGTTCTTGTTAACTCATACGTTTGGGTTTACCCACACAAAAAGTACCTGTACTGATCTTATCGTACCTGTTCTGAGGTAATTTTTTTTTATTTACATTGTAGGAGCCAGATCCACCTGACAGCTAGCAACACGTCAACCCATGAAGCTAGATAGCAAGCTATCTAAACGTGAAGAGTCGATTACTGTCTGCATTTGCACTGTGGTTACACGGCGCTGCACTGAGGATAGCTGGTCTAGCCAGGAGTACGGTGACTGCCGATCTGGAACTCCGTCTTCAAATCCCACGAGCACCACTGTCTTTTCTAATTCCTCTATTGAAATAGCCACATCATCTGCATACATGAATATGCCTGCATCCTTTACGGCTTCGAGTACGTTTTGTAAGAAAGAAAACATGACTACATGTATATTTATATATTTGAAATACATATATATATTTTAAACTGACGAACCCTGCGGTACTCCCATAGACGAAGGCAGCGGGTCTAATTTATTATCGCCATCGCCAGCATCCACTATTTCAGAGCGGCCTCGCAACATGTCAGTCAATACCTCGTATGATTTCCCAGCTATGCTATAGTGTTTCAGCTTTAAAGCTAAAGTCTTATGGTCTGCGACATCGAAGCCTTCGATAAGTCCCACCACAAGACGGCTACTTGCTTGTCACGGGCAGCCAACATACTATGAATCACATCACGCGTTAGAGTGCGGCTCAAAGGTTTCTACTCCCAGAAATTGCCATCTGAAATTGCTCGGGTACAGCAAATCTTAGGAGGAAAAGTTGGCTGCTGGCTTGTCGTGAGCTCCCACAGCTGAAACTAGCCAAAAATCTTATCATTTTATCTAGATCTATACATATACTATCCAAATAAGTAATCTGAGATAAGGCTTTATACCGCTTTAACCCTGAACCTGCCGCACGAACATTAGTGGTGAAAAACCTTGACTCTAAGACGCAACATGCTCGATTACGACCTGTGGGCCCCTGAAATACTGGAGTTTTTAGTATAACTCCTATAGAATGATACATAGTCTACCTGAAAAACATAGTGAGAATGTGGCTAAACGATTCCTTAACCTTCAAATCAGTTCATGAAAACTTTACAAAATTTTTATTCGCCAAGTCCACGTTTTCTTAAATACTGCGACCTGACGGCCCCTGAAATTCTGAAATATTGTGTAATATTATTGTAGCCTGTTTCAGGCGCTATAAAATAAACGTTGTCAGAATGCGGCTAATAGGTTTCTACAACCAGAAATTGCCATCTGAAATTGCTTGGGTACAGAAATCTTAGGAGGAAAAGTTCGCTGCTGGCTTATCGTGACCTCCCACAGCTGAAACTAGCCAGAAATCTTAACATTTCATCTAGGTTTATACATATTCTATATAAATAAGTCAACAGAGATAAGACTTTATACCGCTTTAACCCTAAACCTGCGACATCGAAGCCTTCGAAAAGTCCCACCACAAGACGGCTGCTTGTCACGGGCAGCCAACATACTATGAATCACATCACGCGTTAGAGAAGTCGTACCCTTCGTGGTATGCGTATTGTTGTACAGCGCCTCGGTTTCCGATAGGTAGGCACCTAATCGCGAACTCAAGCCATTAACGAACACTGGCTATTGCTGGTATAATCGATACTGGCATCTATCCATCAATATCGTCCCGTTTGCCTTTGCCTTTAAATATCGGGGACACTTTCGATCTTCAGCGGCGATGGGTACGAGCCCTCCCAAAGACACATATTAAAAAGTGCGGCGAGAACCAGAGCTAGAGGCAAAATTGCTAGTTTAATTAGCTCCATCGACACACCGTATTGATTATATTATACTTGTCTAGATGAGCGTTACGCTGTAATTGCGACAAAAGTAACAGGCCTGGTTTCAAACCCTTGTATGCGTGTCACGCACACAAGTGTTGAAACAGAGACACTTGTGTTAGTGACATTTTTTTACACATGGCGTCAATAAATGACACTGTCCTTAGACACAATTAATATTTTTAAATCAATTGTTTCTGTAACTAAATGATCATGTAAAGGTTACTTTTTTTTCAATAAGAAGTGACGAAACGAGCAGGACATGTGTCTGATGGTAAGCAACACGCCTACCATATAACAGCACACTGACACGCAGCTATTGGAACATGAAGAGTCCAAATCATTACCTAGCATTGCACTGCGCTCATCACCCATAGATCTAAGATGTTAAATCTCTAAGCCCTGTAATTTCTCTGGAATCATTGCCCTTCAAACCGGAACACAGTAATGTTTTCATATTACTGTCGGTAGAATAACTGGCAACTTACCGATGATAGCTAACGTTTTTAGTTATTTTGTCTTTTGCAATTGTAATTATTATCGCGCAAATCGTCAAATTCAAGAGTCACAAATCACCTGTTTACCGCACAACGTCAGTGTCACAGCTAAACTGACAGATCGAGGTTATCAGCCAACAATTGGCTGATATTTTTTTGGTGTTTCTAGGCTCGAACGGTCTGTCTACACAAGTGTATAATCAAAGATAGATATTTATAATGTTTAATGGATCACTCTGTTTATGTATCCTCTGGTTGGTAACTCTCAAAACCAGACAATCATCATCATCATCAGCCGCAAGACGTCCACTGCTGAACATAGGCCTACCCCCTAGATTTCCACAACGTACGGTCTTGGGCAACCTGCCAAACAACCTGCATCTGCAACCTGTCATCTGTCCATCTAGTGGGAAGTCATCCAACACTGCGCCTTCCGGTTCGTGGTCGCCACTCGAGAACCTTTCTTCCCCATCTGTTGTCAGTTCTGCGAGCGATGTGGCCTGCCCATTGCCATTTCAGCTTGCTTACTCTTTGAGCTGTGTGTGTTGTATGTAAACCAAATAATATTTGTATCTTTTTATTAGTACTCGTATTGTTCGATCTCTATGAATGGCTTGAGGGTAGCTAGAGATTCCCTCCAATACTTGCGGCTGCGATCGTTGACCGGCAGTCACACGTCGACGACTGAAGCAGCTACACCTCTCAAGAAGACCTCGTGAAGCCACCATTCAAATGAGCAAGGAGATCTTCTGAGGTCATTAATTTGTGGTGCCCCTAGGTGGAAGCAGTTAAAAGAATGATGGGAAATATTTCTATCTTTCATTGCCGTTTTGTTTATAGAATAGTTAATCATCATCATCAGCCGCAAGACGTCCACTGCTGAACATAGGCCTCCCCCCCCTAGATTTCCACAACGATCGGTCCTGCGCAACCTGCAACCAGCGGTTTCCAGCGACCTTTGTGAGGTCATCTGTCCATCTAGTGGGAGGCCGTCCAACACGGTGTCTTCCGGTTCGTGGTCGCCACTCGAGAACCTTTCTTCCCCATCGGTTGTCAGTTCTGCGAGCGATGTGGCCTGCCCATTGCCACTTCAGCTTGCTTACTCTTTGAGCTATGTCGGCCACTTTCGTTCTTTTGCGAATATCCTCATTACGGATTCTGTCGCGCAAAGAGACTCCGAGCATAGCTCTCTCCATA
This sequence comes from Ectropis grisescens, assembly GCA_017562165.1. Taxonomy (NCBI): domain Eukaryota; kingdom Metazoa; phylum Arthropoda; class Insecta; order Lepidoptera; family Geometridae; genus Ectropis; species Ectropis grisescens. The sequence goes on along the minus strand of CM029780.1, from coordinate 8,058,363 downwards.
GCTCGCTGTGTGACTTTGAGCTTCGTTATGAGGCCCACAGTTAAGGGACCACGTCTCAGTTCCATAAGCCATCACTGGCAACACGCACTGGTTAAAGACTTTCGTCCTTAGGCATTGGGGTATTCTGGACTCAAAGATGTGCCGAAGTTTCCCGAACGCTGCCCATCCGAGTTGGATCCTTCGCTGGACCTCTTTGTCGAAGTTGGATCTACCTAATTGGATCTTTTGACCCAGGTAGACGTATTCGTCAACAACTTCGAGTGTGGTATTCCCAACAATAACCGGTACAGGTGAGACATGAACATTTGACATGACTTTCGTCTTGTCCATATTCATCCTCAAACCTACCTGTTGGGATACTCTACTGAGGTCCCTGAGCATAGCACCGAGGTCCTCCAGCGACTCCGCCACAATGACTATGTCGCCGGCAAACCGAAGGTGAGTGATGTATTCGCCGTTGATATTGATGCCATATCCGTTCCAGTCCAGTAGCTTAAAACATCTTCCAGCGCGGCAGTGAACAGTTTCGAGATATAACATCTCCCTGTCTCACGCCTTTCTGTAGCTGGATATGTTTTGTGCACTGGTCCTGTAATCGGACATACATTGTGGCTTTACTGTAGATACACTTCAACACTTCGATATAGCGATAGTCAATGCGGCATCGCTGGAGAGACTGAAGCACTGCCCAGGTCTCGATGGAATCGAAGGCTTTCTCATAGTCCACATACGCTATACATAGTGGCCGATTATACTCCTCGGTTTTCTGTATAATCTGCCGAAGCGTATGGATGTGGTCTATGGTACTATAGCCTTTTCGGAAACCGGCTTGTTCGGGTGGCTGGAAGTCGTCAAACCTGCGTGCGAGACGATTCGTGATGACCCTCGAAAACAACTTATAAACGTGGCTCAGAAGTGAGATGGGTCTGTAGTTCTTCAACAAGGTGTTGTCACCTTTTTGAAGAAGAGCACCACCACACTTCTGCTCCACGCTTCTGGCGTATTACCGTTAAGTATGACGGAGTCGAACAGCTTCTGGAGGACTTTAAGTACCGGTTTTCCACCCGCTCTCAGAAGCTCCGTCGTAATTCCGTCGTCGCCAAGTGCCTTGTTGTTTTTAAGTTGTTTGAGGCCATCCTAATCTCATACAGGCTGACTTCCGGGATATCTTCGGTAAAGTGTCGGGTCAGCTTGGCTCTGGGGTCTTTTGCCATGCTAACGACAGGTTGTGCTTGCGTAGAGGTGTATAACTGTTCATAGAACCTCTCAATCTCCTCCAAAATCTCGGGCTTCGACGAGACGATGCTACCACTATCGGTCTTCAGTTTGGTCAGCTGACTTTGCCCAAGAGACAGATTTCTTGCGAACACTTTCGAGCCTTTGTTCTGCTTGATTGCTTCTTCAATACTCGAGTATTGAAGCAGCGTATGTCGCGTCGCACACAAGTAGAGATCTGTCTATTGAGCCGTCTGTATACCGTCATGTCGACCGAAGACTGTAACCGCATATCTCGTCTGACTGCCATGAGATCTAGAGTTTGATCAGAGAGTTTTGGGTTCTATTTTGGCGTCGGCTCTTATAAAATTTTCTGCCAACAGCATGTACAGTTTCCACTAGCCTGTCATTTATTTCGTCCGCCGTTACGCACTCATCTAAGGATTCGAAGCGATTTTGAAGTTCGAGTTGAAAGTTATCGGGATCTTCGATCTGAGCATAATTTGGTCGGAGCGTGGACTTCATTAGACGTGATCTTTCGAACTTAATGTTTAGATTCAGCGTGCCTCTTACAATACGGTGATCGCTGCCGGTCTTAACCTTGCTGATCACAGAGACATCGCTGAATATTTGCCGTTTAGTCGTCATAATGAAGTCGATCTCATTTTTTGTGGAACCATCTGGGCTAATCCAGTTCCACTTTCTTTGTGGTTGTTTCTTGAAAAAGGAGTTCATCATAAAGAGGCTCTCCCTTTCCAAGAAATCCGCTAGACGTTGCCCTCTTGGGTTCCGCTGCCCATATCCGAAATTCCCCACTCTCAACTCATCATCGCTACGTTTGCCCAGTTTCGCGTTGAAGTCTCCCATCACAACTGTGAAATGTGTTGGCGAGACATGTATGGCTTTGGAGATGTCCTCATACATGGCCTCAACCTCTTCGTCGGGATGTGTCGAGGTCGGTGCGTATACTTGTATGACCTTTAATGAATACCGGTCGCTAATTTTAAGTACAAGGTATACAACCCTATTCGACACACTCTCGATCATTATCACGTTGTTGACGAGAGACTTGCGGACGATAAACCCGACACCCCCTGGGATTGTTGATCTCCTCCCGGTAGTAGAACAAGTTGCCGGATTCAAGGATTATCCTGTCCTCGCCCTGTCTACGGACTTCTGATAACCCTATGATATCCCAGCGCAACTTGTCCACTTCTTCTTCCAGCTCCACAATCTTTTCGTCAGCCCTCAGCGTCCGTGCGTTAAATGTTGCCAGGTCGAGTCGTTGGGTTTGGTGGCGGGGCGTCTGCCGGGGATTCTTAGCACCCCATGCTCCGCCGGAACCAAGGCTGCCACCAGCGCCTGGAATAGCGGAGCCGCCGGGGACTAGGGGCCGTTTCTTTTTTGTGCCTATCATATGGGGGGGTATTTGCCATAGTCACCACGCTTGGCAGGCGGGTTGGTGACCGCGGAACCAGCCCTTCGCATCGATGACGCCGTTGCCCGTCATCGACCTGGTTAATTTAGGACTGTTTTTTAATGGATATACCGCCATTGGTTCGGTCGTCAGAGCCTCGTTAGTTGGCAGCAGGGTGTACCACGCGCAGGAGAGGTTGACATTTGGGGAAGCTAGATGTTAAGCGCTTCCCCCTTACACCCCAAACAGTTTACACCCCAAACAGTTAATACTCACTTCTTTTTCTTTTGTTTAAATAAAATTACAGTCCATTCAATTCGAGGGGCAGAAAATGACGCATGACGGTGTGTACCGAACAGATATAATTTTTTTTTTAACACTTAAACACTTAATTTTGTACAAAAACAGATTACATTTAAGGATTTATACAATGGCCCCACACTAGGCTCTGGGCCCGTGTCGTGGGTACCTTTATCAGACATTTCAGAGCTCAAGTTACATTGGGGTAATCTATACAAAACAGAACAAATAGACAAAAACTAATAAAGACGATAACTTGGTTTGTAATGTTGTATCGGGATAAAAATAAGGATATTAGGAGTAATAGTGTGCGCGTGTGTGTGTTTATATGATATTAAATTTATAGATTACATGATATTAAATTTAATGTGACGAAATATTATTTCGATATATCTTATCAATGACGCGAATAGTAAAAATAAATACTTATTAGGTATAAGACGAAATCCATTAGTCAAGCTGATTACAATCCTCATCAAGCTTATCAATTAATGATTACATAAAACATTATCTATGAATTTAAAAATAAACCCCTTGTTTCTGGTCACGCTATAACTGGAGTACGGCTTAACACATTCATTGTCGAATGACTCCAAAAGAGGGCCACATTTTTCTATTTTCTAATGTCACAAACATGTTTTGTAGTGGTAGGACCTTTTGCAGAGTCCGCCTAGGAAGTACTACAGTTTCGCCAGTTATACTACCGCCAAGCAGTAATGTGAAAACATCACATTACACACATTAATTAGACATACATGCCTCTCGAAGAGGCCAGTTTGTACAGGTAATTTTTTTAAATGTCTTGTAATATCTTATCTGCAACCAGCCATAAAGATTTTTGTATTTGAATTTGACATCATGAATGACGAGCGCAGTATAGTGCTAGGTAATGCTTCGAAATCTTCATGTTAGAATAGCTGTGTGTCGCTGTGTTTTTTTGTTCAGGTTCATGTTGCTTACTATCATTTGCATGTCCTGCTTGTTTCGTCGCTATACCTATACAAAAAAAATCCATGACTCTAGTAGTAGGACTCCCTATCCGTTTTGTATTAGGCTGGCCGTATGAAAAAGAGGGAAAATATGCCATAGATGTTTGGTTAAATATAAAAGCTACCAAAAATTTAAAATAGCAACCGTAAAAATGTTTCCATTTTCCCGTAAATTATTTAGTTGTTTCATTGTTGTTTATTTATATTCATCATTTTAAAACAAATAAAACTACAAGCCAAATGCTACCATTCTACGACCTGGTTCCGTACTCATTTTCTCTAAGGTTTTCATGAAATGATGGTGGACGTCCAACTGATGTTTGGTATTCGTCTCTTACCTCTTGTGGATTTTTATCATTGTTTTTTTTTTAATAAAGTGTGACGAAACAATCAGGACATGTGCCTGATAGTAAGCCACATAACAACACAGTGACACCCAGCTATTGGAACATGAAGAGTCCAAATCATTACCTAGTACTGCACTGCGCTCGTCACCCAGAGATCTAAGATTTTTTGTCTCTAAGCCCTATAATTTCTCTGGAAACATTGCCCTTCAAACCGGAACACAGTAATGTTCGCACATTACTGCTTGGCGGTAGAATAACTGGCAAAGGTGTGGTACTTCCCCATGCGGATTCTGCCAAAAGTCCTACTTCTACAAAAAATGTTGAATACCACTGTTGAATGTGATGTGCCGATAACACAGCCGATAACAGTTGTACGGAATTTATTTGCAGCACATTGAAAATGAGACACGAGTTTACCATATCAATTGAAAACAATACTAGGCAATTATATAAGGCAATTATATTATATTGTCACCCAGCATTGGAATCCCTACAAGCGGTACGCCAACGCTTCAAATGACTGCAATCCTATAGGACTATGAGAAATTACGAAGATATTGTACAACTTTTGACAAAAATGGCAAAACTGATTAATAAAAGTTAAATCAGTTTGTAGATATACAATAGAATGACAATTTTACGTACGTATTACATCAGTCTGTGGAAGCCATTTGGACACTTTTGTGTTATACCCTTTCCCAAGCAATTTTTCGAAGTCCCATTTTATGAGGACATCGTAATTTAGTTTTGCTAACGCTGTTATCTGAATCTTTTCTTTAGACAAAGTGTACGAACTAACATTTGTGCCAAACTGAAGTTCAACACCTCTCGTGCTGAAACGTCTAGGTTTACGCTTCGAGATACTTAAGGCCAGGTAGTTCTGTCAAATTAGGCATTTAACGCTGTCGTGTTCTCGCGACCGTCACCGACCGCGGAATCGGTGCCACAGTGCAGAAATAACATTAAAATATTGGACTATGTAATTTAAACTCATTTTTTGTTCAATATTTGTTTATACTGTTTATACTAGTGATAACAATTTTCTGAATTGTGAAGTGAAACGAAGAAATATTAAATTTATCTATACTCGTAGATATACAAAACTCAACCTTTTCTTTTTGGTCACACTATAAGTTGAGAACGGATTTCCAATGTCATGCATCTTTTTAAAACGTTTCCTAATAATTCACAAGTTCGTCAAAAATTAAAAAAAATGTGCTGAAACGTAATGAAAGGCCAGTAAAAATAGAAGGTTTTTTGGTCAACTTTGCACTAAATTTCTAATCCTAGAAGGATTCCAATTTTTTTCTATGAGGTAAAGATCACTTACTGAGCATAAAATTACAAAATGCTCACAGATCCAGGTAGAGCTTCAAACGCCAATTGAAAAAAACTGTTTTAGCTGATATTTTGGAAACTATATATTTTGACAATAAATGTAGAAAATAAAATTTTGCATCTTTTGTTGCTAGTAAACTTTTTTTGTAAAACTTACCGTTTACAATTTATAACCCATTTAATGATACGATTGCGATGATGCCGATAATAGTGGATGTAAATGATGTGGTCTACGATGGAAATGGTTTCTCTAATAGAAACAAGCACAGTGTACCTCGTAACCCCAAGGTTCGAACCTTCGACAAAAACCCACTCTGGCAATGCGTTTCACAGCTTAGTTGTTCTTATTACAAAAGTGGAGACCAAACTCTTCGTTCAACTCTTCAATCATGATGATGAACGGTGCTGTTTATTCGAGCAACGAGCAATATGATAGAATAACTTTAATTTAAAAACCCCGACTACAAAAAAAATCTACACGTAAAAAAATATTACCTACTATCTAAAGACACTTTGGCGTGTCAGACTAGTCTTAGAATATCTTAGTTACCAAAATCTATTCAGCCGTTTGGAAGATATGTGGAAATAAAAGTTTTACAAACATAAAAGATACGCGCGGAAAACATAACCCTTCTTCCATTCCGGTAAAAAGGGACATGTTTATGCTACTTGGAACAGAATTCACATCTTATTATTTTTACATTGTTATCATCATATTTGATATAAAAAATCGTAATCGGAAGTTCGAAAAAAAAGTTTACTGGCAACAAAAGATGGGAAATTTTATTTTCTACAATAATAATAGGCTTTATAACTTTTTCAGAATATCAGCTAAAAACGTTTTTTCGAGCTGGCGCTTGAAGCTCCACCTGGATTTGTTATTATTTTGTGATTTTATGCTCAGGAAATGATTTTAAACCTTATATAAAAAATCATCATCATCATCATCATAATCAGCCGCAAGACGTCCACTGCTGAACATAGGCCTCCCCCCTAGATTTCCACAACGATCGGTCCTGCGCAACCTGCAACCAGCGGTTTCCAGCGACCTTTGTGAGGTCATCTGTCCATCTAGTGGGAGGCCGTCCAACACGGCGTCTTCCGGTTCGTGGTCGCCACTCGAGAACCTTTCTTCCCCATCGGTTGTCAGTTCTGCGAGCGATGTGGCCTGCCCATTGCCACTTCAGCTTGCTTACTCTTTGAGCTATGTCGGCCACTTTCGTTCTTTTGCGAATATCCTCATTACGGATTCTGTCGCGCAAAGAGACTCCGAGCATAGCTCTCTCCATAGCTCGCTGTGTGACTTTGAGCTTCGTTATGAGGCCCACAGTTAAGGACCACGTCTCAGTTCCATAAGCCATCACTGGTAACACGCACTGGTTAAAGACTTTCGTCTTTAGGCATTGGGGTATTCTGGACTCAAAGATGTGCCGAAGTTTCCCGAACGCTGCCCATCCGAGTTGGATCCTTCGCTGGACCTCTTTGTCGAAGTTGGATCTACCTAATTGGATCTTTTGACCCAGGTAGACGTATTCGTCAACAACTTCGAGTGTGGTATTCCCAACAATAACCGGTACAGGTGAGACATGAACATTTGACATGACTTTCGTCTTGTCCATATTCATCCTCAAACCTACCTGTTGGGATACTCTACTGAGGTCCCTGAGCATAGCACCGAGGTCCTCCAGCGACTCCGCCACAATGACTATGTCGTCGGCAAACCGAAGGTGAGTGATGTATTCGCCGTTGATATTGATGCCATATCCGTTCCAGTCCAGTAGCTTAAAACATCTTCCAGCGCGGCAGTGAACAGTTTCGGAGATATAACATCTCCCTGTCTCACGCCTTTCTGTAGCTGGATATGTTTTGTGCACCGGTCCTGTAATCGGACAGACATTGTGGCTTTACTGTAGATACACTTCAATACTTCGATATAGCGATAGTCAATGCGGCATCGCTGGAGAGACTGAAGCACTGCCCAGGTCTCGATGGAATCGAAGGCTTTCTCATAGTCCACATACGCTATACATAGTGGCCGATTATACTCCTCGGTTTTCTGTATAATCTGCCGAAGCGTATGGATGTGGTCTATGGTACTATAGCCTTTTCGGAAACCGGCTTGTTCGGGTGGCTGGAAGTCGTCAAACCTGCGTGCGAGACGATTCGTGATGACCCTCGAAAACAACTTATAAACGTGGCTCAGAAGTGAGATGGGTCTGTAGTTCTTCAACAAGGTGTTGTCACCTTTTTGAAGAAGAGCACCACCACACTTCTGCTCCACGCTTCTGGCGTATTACCGTTAAGTATGACGGAGTCGAACAGCTTCTGGAGGACTTTAAGTACCGGTTTTCCACCCGCTCTCAGAAGCTCCGTCGTAATTCCGTCGTCGCCAGGTGCCTTGTTGTTTTTAAGTTGTTTGAGGGCCATCCTAATCTCATACAGGCTGACTTCCGGATATCTTCGGTAAAGTGTCGGGTCAGCTTGGCTCTGGGGTCTTTTGCCATGCTAACGACAGGTTGTGCTTGCGTAGAGGTGTATAACTGTTCATAGAACCTCTCAATCTCCTCCAAAATCTCGGGCTTCGACGAGACGATGATACCACTATCGGTCTTCAGTTTGGTCAGCTGACTTTGCCCAAGAGACAGATTTCTTGCGAACACTTTCGAGCCTTTGTTTTGCTTGATTGCTTCTTCAATACGCGAAGTATTGAAGCAGCGTATGTCGCGTCGCACACAAGTAGAGATCTGTCTATTGAGCCGTCTGTATACCGTCATGTCGACCGAAGACTGTAACCGCATATCTCGTCAGACTGCCATGAGATCTAGAGTTTGATCAGAGAGTTTTTGGGTTCTATTTTGGCGTCGGCTCTTATAAAATTTTCTGCCAACAGCATGTACAGTTTCCACTAGCCTGTCATTTATTTCGTCCGCCGTTACGCACTCATCTAAGGATTCGAAGCGATTTTGAAGTTCGAGTTGAAAGTTATCGGGATCTTCGATCTGAGCATAATTTGGTCGGAGCGTGGACTTCATTAGACGTGATCTTTCGAACTTAATGTTTAGATTCAGCGTGCCTCTTACAATACGGTGATCGCTGCCGGTCTTAACCTTGCTGATCACAGAGACATCGCTGAATATTTGCCGTTTAGTCGTCATAATGAAGTCGATCTCATTTTTTGTGGAACCATCTGGGCTAATCCAGTTCCACTTTCTTTGTGGTTGTTTCTTGAAAAGGAGTTCATCATAAAGAGGCTCTCCTTTCCAAGAAATCCGCTAGACGTTGCCCTCTTGGGTTCCGCTGCCCATATCCGAAATTCCCCACTCTCAACTCATCATCGCTACGTTTGCCCAGTTTCGCGTTGAAGTCTCCCATCACAACGGTGAAATGTGGTTGGCGAGACATGTATGGCTTTGGAGATGTCCTCATACATGGCCTCAACCTCTTCGTCGGGATGTGTCGAGGTCGGTGCGTATACTTGTATGACCTTTAATGAATACCGGTCGCTAATTTTAAGTACAAGGTATACAACCCCATTCGACACACTCTCGATCATTATCACGTTGTTGACGAGAGACTTGCGGACGATAAACCCGACACCCCCCTGGGATTGTTGATCTCCCTCCCGGTAGTAGAACAAGTTGCCGGATTCAAGGATTATCCTGTCCTCGCCCTGTCTACGGACTTCTGATAACCCTATGATATCCCAGCGCAACTTGTCCACTTCTTCTTCCAGCTCCACAATCTTTTCGTCAGCCCTAAAAAAAATAAGAATCGGAAATTTAGTGCAGAGTTAAATTCTACGAGTAATTTTACTGTCTAAAAGGCTTCTTATCAAATTTGGTCGAGTGTCTAAATTTCTATGAACAATATTAACATTTTCATACAAAAAATAAAAATTCTAACAAAACCATACGCGTATCTATGAAAAGGTGTTCAAAATTGTATTGAAGTTCCTAACATTTTTTTTCTAAACTGAATAGTTTGCGCGAAAGTCTCTTCCAAAGTGTATGTAAATCTGTATGTAAGGACTTTTCTACCAAGTACTAAGTACCTTACTACCAAATAATTTACCTAAATGGCATATAAATGCCATTTAGGTAAATATTTAGGGGATTTGCGCAGGGGATTTCTCCCCTCTCATTATTTCCTTATCCCGATCTCTGACTTAACGGACGAATATTTTACCGATACTTATTTATTTTCCATTGCATCCGCATTGAATTTTTTACTGATGTGGTATCGACGTCAGTTTTTTGAGACTCCCCTTTTGGTCTACAACATAAAGTATACAGCGTACTTATTAGTATCAGCGTCTATTTGCAATTCCAATGAAAACGGTATCAAAAATCAAGATCATAGCGTGCTTCACTAGTAATACCTACCGATATTGTTATACTGTGGCACTATGATCGTAATATTTTAAATTTATCGGTTGTCAAAATTGCAAAATCAAGCACAGGCCCGTCGTCCGTGAGCGCCGAAACGCGATTGATTGCCGAATTGCCGAACGGCGCGCTATATATATGGTAGATATTAAAACATAGTGAATAACTGATACTTTTTATCAAGTCAAACTGTGCGAATGCATCTATAACTTTTAGTGGCTTTCGTTGAGTACAAAATTTAGTAAAAAAAAATTGATTAGTTTAGTCATAAACTTGAAAAACCTTTTTGAAAAGGGGTAACTTTGGGATTTTTTTCTATCAAGTAAAATTCATTAAATCGTGTTACTGACTGCGAATTGCACTAGATTAGATCCTTAACTGATACATATATTTTTTTCAGAGTTTAATACACTATTTTAAAGGTCTTAAAGTTGTTTTAAAAATTCAAAATTACGGCTCACACGAGCCGTTCGCTTGCCCGTCGCTGCAAACCGCGCGACGCACTATGCCCCGCCCCCTGTAGCGTTGCAAGCCAAAATGCCCGGCAAAAAATACTTGCGCACCTCGCTATGCCCCGCGGATTATACGCTTGCGGCGCGCGAGTCGAGATTCACGCAATCGTTCCTTGTGGATCAATTTGTTTTGAAAGATTATAAAGTGTTATATTTTTTATATATAATATTAAACTAGCTATACAATGTTGTCTTTTGTTTCTCCGTTTACGATTCTGGTGAAGAGTTATGGTATGTTGAAATTGAGATAGCGCGTTTTAAAGCTCGTCTTTTTAAAAGCTCATAAGTACCTCTAAAATTGAAGCGATGACATATGGGTTTTAATCTTTGATTACGTGTATTATCTGTCATTTGTTTGTTGAAACTAAATTTAATAGTAAAATCAGAAAAACTAACATACACAGCCCGCACTGAATCAACACTCAATGACAAGATTGACAAGGAACGTTTTTTTTAATTTCTTTTCTTTTTTCTATGGCTTAGATACTCTACTGGAATTAATATGACGGGAACTTTAACATAGAACGAGATAAATAATACAAACTAAACCCTAGAGGAATAAAGACGAGTAAATTAAACTTTTTCGACCGCGGGAGCCATGTTAACTACAGGTTGACACGGGCATTTTGGAGTGCGGCGCCATGTCAACTACTAGTTAACACGGGCATTTTAGACTGAATCGCGATTTAGCATTTGAGTGTTAACTACTAGTTGACACGGGCAAGCAAGCGGTTAAGCGAAGACGAAATATTCATTTTAAAATATTTGATAAACAATTAAATACCTTTACTATAAAGGTATGAATAGAATCCATGGAATAGAATTTAGATTTTTTTCTTTGATCTATGGCCAAGAAAGTGGTTAATATTGCTAGTGAAAACATTTTACTAATTGTAATGACTACCTATATTTAATATAATACTACCTATGATGCATTGGGCCAAACTATATTGAAAAACCAATATTTGGTATAATACTACCTATGATGTATTGGGCAACTATATTGTAACATTTGCGATCGAGTCTTCAAAACCAAGTTTGGCTTTGCGCGCCACATTAGAGCTCATGCTAGAACTAATAGCGAGTAGGCCGCAGTCATCAAAATAGATGAGGAGGACTATATATTTATATCTTTCTATATTTGGTCAAGCTGAGAACTCTGTGATTTCTTATGTGTTTCTGACTTCACTAAGGATACTATCGTATCTTGTAACGATTTATATCTAACTAGCTGTACCCTGCCACGCTTCGCTGTGACACATTGTGATGCAAAAATTATGCAAAAACAATCCTTGATGCGGATTATAATACCTATATATCATTCTAAAATTTCAGCTCGATCGGAGCAGAACTTTTTGAGTTTTTGAAGCGTACATAAACCAACATAACATTTTTATATATAGAGATTAGGTAATGGTTGTAAGTAGATATGTCTACAACGTTATCAAAAATTATATCAATTACTCGTAACAGCATGATTTGTGTTTCAAGTGATTAAGATCTATCCACAGTTTATTCACATTTCTAAAAAGTCACCTGTAAATGTAACGAAAAAACACATTTCATGTAAATAACTTTCTTGTCTCGGAGTATTCTATTTTGAGTTTACTTTTTGGATCGATATAAACTACTAGATATGCCCTCCCCAACTTTAAGCACATGGTATTTTGTCATCGTTGAGGGAGTGAGCTCACTCACCGTTCTAGTCGGCTGCAGGAAGCGGTGAACGCCGTACGTTTTTACCTATCACTATTCGTTGTCAACAACTAAATTAAGTAGAACCACAACATATCTCGCCGGTATCGATTCTAGAGGTCAAGTAGATTGGTTGTAACCGCTCGCTTGCCCGTCGCTGCAAACCGCGCGACGCACTATGCCCCGCCCCCTGTAGCGTTGCTAGCCAAAATGCCCGGCAAAAAATACTTGCGCACCTCGCTATGCCCCGCGGATTTTACGCTTGCGGCGCGCGAGTCGAGATTGCTGTACCCTGCCACGCTTCGCTGTGACACATTGTGATGCAAAAATTATGCAAAAACAATCCTTGATGCGGATTATAATACCTATATATCATTCTAAAATTTCAGCTCGATCGGAGCAGAACTTTTTGAGTTTTTGAAGCGTACATAAACCAACATAACATTTTTATATATAGAGATTAGGTAATGGTTGTAAGTAGATATGTCTACAACGTTATCAAAAATTATATCAATTACTCGTAACAGCATGATTTGTGTTTCAAGTGATTAAGATCTATCCACAGTTTATTCACATTTCTAAAAAGTCACCTGTAAATGTAACGAAAAAACACATTTCATGTAAATAACTTTCTTGTCTCGGAGTATTCTATTTTGAGTTTACTTTTTGGATCGATATAAACTACTAGATATGCCCTCCCCAACTTTAAGCACATGGTATTTTGTCATCGTTGAGGGAGTGAGCTCACTCACCGTTCTAGTCGGCTGCAGGAAGCGGTGAACGCCGTACGTTTTTACCTATCACTATTCGTTGTCAACAACTAAATTAAGTAGAACCACAACATATCTCGCCGGTATCGATTCTAGAGGTCAAGTAGATTGGTTGTAACCGCTCGCTTGCCCGTCGCTGCACACCGCGCGACGCACTATGCCCCGCCCCCTGTAGCGTTGCTAGCCAAAATGCCCGGCAAAAAATACTTGCGCACCTCGCTATGCCCCGCGGATTTTACGCTTGCGGCGCGCGAGTCGAGATTCACGCAATCGTTCCTTGTGGATCAATTTGTTTTGAAAGATTATAAAGTGTTATATTTTTTATATTTAATATGAAACTAGCTATACAATGTTATCTTTTGTTTCTCCGTTTACGATTCTGGTGAAGAGTTATGGTATGTTGAAATTGAGATAGCGCGTTTTAAAGCTCGTCTTTTTAAAAGCTCATAAGTACCTCTAAAATTGAAGCGATGACATATGGGTTTTAATCTTTGATTACGTGTATTATCTGTCATTTGTTTGTTGAAACTAAATTTAATAGTAAAATCAGAAAAACTAACATACACAGCCCGCACTGAATCAACACTCAATGACAAGATTGACAAGGAACGTTTTTTTTTAATTTCTTTTCTTTTTTCTATGGCTCAGATACTCTACTGGAATTAATATGACGGGAACTTTAACATAGAACGAGATAAATAATACAAACTAAACCCTAGAGGAATAAAGACGAGTAAATTAAACTTTTTCGACCGCGGGAGCCATGTTAACTACAGGTTGACACGGGCATTTTGGAGTGCGGCGCCATGTCAACTACTAGTTAACACGGGCATTTTAGACTGAATCGCGATGTTAACTACTAGTTGACACGGGCAAGCAAGCGGGTAAGTAAAGCACTTACGCTACACACAGAGATGCAGTTTATTACCAATTTCAAAGTGCTCAGGGTACATCCGTTGGTTTATATCGATGGATTTTTGATAAAAAATTAAGACTTGTTGAAAATTAATCATTTTAATTAGTTGTTTGTTTGTTGTAAATTAAAGAATTTTTGTAAGGTTTGTATACCTACTTAGAAAAGACATTTAACCCGAAGACATAAATAACCTTTGGAAAATACAGTATTCTACACAGGAGCAAGAAAAGACCACCTAGAAAACTTTGAGTTTTTAGATGGTCTTTTCAAAGATTAAAAGAGCAGATATATTATGATAAATATCTCGTATCAAAAAGAGGGGTAGGCGTCTCTTTAAGCCGGAACTGACGGCGATCGCGTACCCGAGCTTATTTTCTACCGTTGAGGATTATGTGATGGCTCTTGGGCAACTTAGGAACGGAAAAGCCGCGAGTGAGGACGGAATCACTACAGAGCTCTTAAAGTCCGGTGGAATTCCACATATTAAAGAGCTCCAAGAACTGTTTAATACCATCCTCTTCACCGGGAGAACTCCACAGGCATGGCACAGAAGTGTGGTTATTCTGTTCTTTAACCCTTTAATTCGCAGGACATTTTTTTTTTTTGAAAATTTGTTTTTCTGACGTTTTGTGGGTTTAGTTAAGGTACAAGGGGACTCTTAAAAATAGAAAAAAAAATCTAGCTGCTGTATTTTTCGCGAAAACATATGTTGGTGAGGAACAACACTGTCCCAGTTACGACAAATTATTCTGGTAAATGTATGTTGTTCTGTACCGACACTGCGACTCCTATAGAGCGAGGAGCTTAGAACAAAAATAAAAAAAACATACTCTAAATCATGCTTTTTTATTTATAAAACAATGGTATTAGACAGACACTACAAAAACTACGCACTGGCTTTGTTATTAGAATTATTCATGCTATGTATTAAAAGAAAAATTAAAAAAAGTACCATTAGAGCTGTATTATTTATGAACTAACATGGTAATTATAATAACAGTTCCTTTTTTCAAGTAAACATAAGCGTAAGTTGCATTTATTGCAAAGAACGCTTGTATAGCCTCTTTTTACAATATTTACAACGGCCTTGCTTGCCAAATATTGGCAAATGTCCAACGTTGTCAAAACGCACAGATTCAGGTGGTCTTGGCGCTACAGGAGTTTTAATTTTCTCAACCTGAACAGCATCAGGACACTCATTGTTTCTAGCCAGCCTGTCTTTGTGGAGCAATTCGGTCACCAGCTGTATTCTAAATTGTTTCAGTCTCATTGGCTTTTGTTGCCTACATTGTCTTTTCTGTAGATCAACCAACCGTTATTGACGCAAATATCAATTGCTTGCAAAAATAATGGCATATACCATCGTTTTGCATTGAACTTGGACCGATATAACGACACCAACATGTCAGCTAAGTCAACGCCACCCATATGTGTATTATATTGCTTCACTACTTGTGGGCAGTCGATGTCAACTTTAGTTTTAGCCTCCTTAGAAAATCGCTTGATTTTTTGTATGGGGTGCGAGTCTACAAAAGAGCTTGCCAAAGTAACTGTCTTGTTGTCGTACCATTTTACGACAGCTACTTTCTTTTCATTGCAGACTACTTGACTGCTAGCACCTCTTCCTTTCTTTGCTAATTCTTTATCAGTCGGCAGTTTTGTTTGGCAACCTCTGAGGCGGTTCGTCTTTATAGTGCCCAAACTGAATATCCCGTATTCATTTCTTAAGTGGTAGATCAATTCCAATGATGTGAAGAAATTATCGAAAAACACTGTTGCAGGTTTTTCTTTTATAGTTTTGCACAAGGCAATAACAACTTTCGCTCCCAGGCCTAAGCTGTCCTCATACTCAGTGAACGTTCGGTTCCTAAATGTGTCTTCTCCAGCGTAAGGTATGAAGTCATATATAATACCACTAACTCCTGCACGGACAAATATTTTGAACCCCCACTTCTTCGGCTTTTTTGGGAGATATTGTCGTCTACTTCCTGCTCGTGTCCCCTTGTACGGGACCATCATTTCATCTACACTGTAGCGGCGTTCTTCAGGAAGTTGCAGGCAATTCAAACGAATTGTTTCAAGTATCGGCCTAACATTAAAGTAACGATCATTGTCTGGCATGGTGTTGTCAACGAAGTGTAAATGTCTTCTAATTTTTTCATACTGTTTCAGAGTCATTATGTCGGCAATTTGAGGATATCTTAATGGTTTACTCCAGTAATCGCGGTAGGCTGGCATACGCACTATACCCATCAAAAGCGTAATAGCAATGAAATCTCTTAGGTCCTCTGTGGATATGTTAATGCTTCTTGTTTGGCATTGCACTGAATAAAGGTTTGTGTTTTCAATGATTAAATCTATTAGATTGGGTGAAAAAAAATATTGAAAGTAATCGAGTGGACTTTTTGTTTCTGCGTCAATGGGTGGTGTATAATCAGGTAGTTCGAACACAGCCGTATGATTAAATTTTGTTTTTTTGAATTTAAAATTTATTGGTTTTCTAACATACGTTTTCTTTTCTTTTTTTCGTTTTGTCTTATATATAGTTGCATTTGACGACTTCCTCTTGGAACGAGTTGTGGTTGTTGAAATTGGTGTCCCCGGGGGCTTCGTAAATGGTGACAGAATTGAAGAAACGGAATGTAGCATGAAAGGCAGTTGTTCTTGCGGCTGACCATTAGGGAACATGTTGTTTATTACAGGCGAAAGGGGAACTGTATCTTCGTCTGATAATAATGCATCTATTGGATCGGGTTGGGGTTCCGGGTCCGAAAAAATGTCTAGGTCGTTGAGCGACGACGGGTAAGATCTCGGCTCAGAACTGTAGTAGGTGAGGTTGTCGTCTTGAATGAGTGTTGAATTTTGGATAATTACTTCGTCATCTGAATTATCGCAGCTGCTACCCGCAGAAGACGCATTTTCTGGGGGCACAAGTGCCATAATTGTGCGCGTGCGCTGCCATTTTGGTTTATACTGAAAATAATGGAAACAAAAA
Source organism: Ectropis grisescens (assembly GCA_017562165.1). NCBI lineage: Eukaryota > Metazoa > Arthropoda > Insecta > Lepidoptera > Geometridae > Ectropis > Ectropis grisescens. Next base: position 8,041,484 of record CM029780.1, on the reverse strand, counting down.
CCATGCAAACCATACCCAAAGCGTAACATAAATGGTGCAAAAAAAAATCAGCATTATTACGAACATTATAGCTATTATTCTTTTTCTCATTCCCAACGCAAGCCAAAAGCTTTTAAACAAAAGTTAGTAACTGTAACTTATATAAAAAATTTACAAAATACGTGCTTGAAAATACGGCAGTGTTGTAGGTGAACGACATATGAAATGGTAAATGATTATCTAGTAAAGGGACAATGTTGTTGACAAACAACATACAAAATGGCCGGTACTTTTGTGGTGACTTCGCAGTGTCGTTCAGGAACAACATACCACTTCAATCGCTTGTATTTTGTAAAATAACAAATAAAATGGAGTAAATTGTGTGTCAATCATTAAAAGTGATATTTGTGAGTAGAAACACAATACGCAATTCCCATAATCAAAGCTAATTAATAATTTTAAAATATTTTTTTACCTTCGATCCATCCATAGCGCCATCTTTCGTCTCGTCTCGTCTCGACGCCATCTTTGTCGTAGATTAAAGATGCGTTCATAAATTGTTATTCACATATTTTTATAAGGTTGCGTTTTGTTTTTTACTAATATTTTACGTAAAAAAATACTAGCAACTGTCAATAAGAAATGATCAGGATTTTGTCAAATCGAATGTTGTTGTGTACCAACATTGCGAATTAAAGGGTTAAAAAGGGAGATAAGGCCCTTTTGAAGAACTACAGACCGATATCGCTTCTGAGCCATGTCTATAAGTTGTTCTCAAGAGTCATCACAAATCGGTTCGCCCGAAGACTCGACGAATTTCAACCTCCTGAACAGGCCGGGTTTCGAAGTGGGTATAGCACCATAGACCACATCCACACGGTACGGCAGATTGTACAGAAGACAAAGGAGTATAATCGCCCCCCTCTGCTTAGCGTTTGTGGACTATGAGAAGGCCTTTGACTCAATCGAAACCTGGGCTGTTCTGGAGTCCTTACAGCGATGCCAAGTCGATTGGCGATACATCGAAGTGATGAGATGTTTATATGACGCCGCTACAATGGCGGTCCAAATCCAAGACCGGCGGACGAAACATATTCTCCTACATCGAGGCGTGAGACAAGAGGATGTAATTTCCCCGAAATTGTTCTCAAACGCATTAGAGGATATGTTTAAGACGCTGGATTGGGTTGGACGTGGCCTAAATATCAATAGCGAGTGCATCTCTCACTTACGATTTGCGGACGACATCGTAATTATGGCAGAATCGCTGGAGGACTTGCAGTGGATGCTGGACAGCTTAGCTAAAGCTTCTCAACGCATCGGCCTCCGGATGAATTTGGATAAAACCAAAGTCATGTGCAACGAGTTCGTTGCTGCGGGACCGATTGCCGTTAGTGGAACCACTCTTGAAATTGTACAGAAATACGTTTACCTAGGGTAGACGCTCGAACTAGGTAGAGGTAATTTTGAAAGTGAGGCTATGAGAAGAATACAGCTGGGCTAGGCAGCATTTGGAAAACTTCGTCGAGTCTTCTCGTCACAAAGTCTCAAGACAAAAATGTACAATCAGTGCGTCCTACCCGTTATGACCTACGGTGCTGAAACGTGGACACTTACAGTCAAAATGGTCCGTAAGCTCAAAGTCGCCCAGCGAGCTATGGATAAAGCTATGCTTGGAGTTTCTCTGAGGGATTGCATTAGCAATGAAGTAATTCGTCAGAGAACTAAAGTGACCGACATAACTCACCGTATTAGTAAGCTGAAGTGGCAGTGGGCCGGACACATCTGTCGCAGACCTGATAACCGTTGGGGTAAACGGGTTCTGGAGGACCGCGAATCGGTAAACGTAGTGTAGGACGCCCTGAGACTAGATGGAGTGACGATATTCGAAAGGCAGCTGGTGGCGGTTGGATACGGAAGACCGAGGATCGGGCTGAGTGGCGTATCTTGGGAGAGGCCTATGTCCAGCAGTGGACAAGTACAGGCTGATGATGAGGAGGATTATATACGATTAAGTACATAATTAGATTTAGTCACAATCATCAGGTAAATCGATGATTACGGCTCGTCTAATAGAAAAATACACTTAAGTTGCATTTATTTTATATTTTCAACACTCTAGTAGTTTATCGCTAGCGGCTCAACTTGAACACTTTTCCAACAGTGTTTATAGAGAGGTGGGAAAAGAACAAAAAACAATTGGTTTTACACAATTACATTTATACACGTAAGTTGACAAAAAAAATAACAAACGAAATAAACCGATCTTATATCATAAAACTAAAAAACTGATTCCCAAAGTAGACTCGACAGGTAAAGATTAACCTTTGACAGGTAAACTTTGGCTGGTCAAACGATCAGAGCTACTACCGCTTGAGAGAGGGTCTGGAGGCATAAAGAGACCGAACTGAGCGCGCGGTCGTTTATTAAGGTTTCCCCCCACCCACACCCCGGACACTCCACTAAAACTCCACACAAGCGCCGCTGTGGAGCTACCTACTCTTCACACAACTACGCAGATGTCGTTCGTACACACGCGTGAATGTGTGCGTTAGAGCTAGGGCTACTGAATTGTTTTATTGAATAGTTGTGCCCCTTGAGTTCACCTGGTAACGTAAAGTAGTCTGAGTAATGTAAATGTTGAGTTACATAAATAGAATGGAGCCAAATTATACTATTCTAATTAAAAAGGGTGTTTGCACAGATTTCTTAATTATTTCAGAAGTCTGTGGGTGTTTGTATTGCCGCGTAAAATGAAACGAAACCGATGATAGATTAGATCAGGTACCTAGATATCTATTTCTGTTAGTAGGTACACATTCGCATTTTATTTTACACTTACCCATGAAGGAAACTTTATTCTGTCACTATAATTATTCCTCCAGGCATTATCAATCCGTGCTTGGGCACGTAAGTTACCGGCTGTGTAAGTTACGAACTTTGAGGTAAAAATGACTTCGTTATTATAAATATTGTTAGACAATTCACACACAACACCATCTGACCCCAAACTAAGCAAAGCTTATAATATTATAAAGCAACGTTATTGAAAAGTTTCTAATCTTACGTTATTATAAAGCTTTTAATCTTGTCCCGTTTAGTTGACGGACAGCCGTAAACAGCACAACAACCCACCATGATGATATTTCGTTAGGAATTAGATGTTCGATACCAGCCCTTCGTTGAGTGCTCCTAGCGTATCTGAAACGGCCTGAGGGGTGAGGAAGCTTGAAATTGGCGGGGGGGTGGGGAGTGTCCGTTCTATCTATATTATCTATTCTATGCCCCACCACTGCGCTCCCTTAAATCTCGTTATCTGCTACGAGTAACAATATATTGAACACCACAACCCTAACGATATATTACTAATTATAGGCGATTTAATATATTTATTTCGTGGGGTAGGTCCTATATCACACCTGTGTCACGTGGTCAGACCCCCTTAGATCCCGTAATCGCTACGGACACTGCTCATTGTGAGTTATCGACGTCTTCATTATCTTAAAAATTTGAACCAATTCAACCAAGTCACTAAAATGTGTATTCTGAGATCGGTAGCAAATTTTGGGTAGATGTCTGAACCAAGATGTGGATCGGTCACCAACGATGAAGTTAAGAGCAACCCGCGGTGAGGCCACTCATCTATCTAGCCTTTGCCTCCAAGGCAACGAAGGGACGATGCAGCCATTTAGATTGCCAGCGCAAATGATATTCCGAGAGCTGGTAGCAAAATTTAGGTAGGTATTTGAAGCAAGCTGAAAACTGGTCAAATACCTCTTCTATTATACCCCAACACGGAGGTGGAGACCTGGCTGGTGAGTAGCGCCTGATGGAAAACAACACGCAAACGCTCCAGTGTCATGTAGCTAAATATGGAAAGCTAAATCACTAACCAGCAGTGTATTAATTGCTCTCGTCGCCCAGATGCCCCAGATATTAAGATGGTTAATCTCAAAGTAATTTTCTTGGAAACATTACCATTCAACAAAATAAACCCAGTCTTTTGAAGGCACTAAATACATAGTTATATCAAAATAAAAGACACGTTTCTAACAACGGTTAAGTTTGTATACTAAAAATTATGATTTTAGATACATAAAATAGCTTTTACTAATTTTATAGCAACTTGTTTCGACAAGTAAACAACATGACAAATAAAATTTTCTTTTTAATCTTTATCATAATCTTTAAACGTAAAACAATATCTAATATTATAAACATCAGACTATTACTACCAGCAACGGGGCACTGCTCATACTGTGGTAGTAAGGCTGAAGACTAAGAAGCACGCTAACGATGCACGCTGTGTCGAATATTAGCGTATACCGGTGATCCTCTCCCGCCGCGACCTACACCCTAAGGCCGCGACGCCCACTCCTAACGTCACGGCCTACCTTCATCGAGCAACTCGATCTTCCCGTAAGCACGGAAAGGAGGGGAGGGAGTAGCCTTAGCTAAAAAATATTGTTCAAATCTTGCTGTCATTTCTTGCGAGAGGGAAAAGTTGCACACTAGCGCAAAGCCTCACTATTACATACAAAACATACCTGTACCGATCCATTGCCGATCGTACTCACACAGCCAAATTACTAACGCATAAAAAAATAAAGCACCATTCACAAATCTAGCCCCGCCCTCAGCCACAGTATATTATCAAACTCCGTAGTCCACGCGGACTTGTACTTTGACAGAAGGGAAACGCTGCGTATGCCTACTCCCTTCCGTGTTGCTTGCCGGCAACCTACATAGCTGCATTAGTCGTTGGCTTGGAGGCAAAGTCTAGACTAGTGGCCACACCGCGGGTTGCTTCACAGAGGTTCACCAAGCCACGACTACTGAGCCACGCCTCTACCTCGCCAATGCTAGAAACGCATTGAGGAGGCTGCATCTGACCCTTGGTCAACATCAAGAATTCAATTGTATACATTCGTCGTAGCTATAAAACGTCTGCTCGATAAGCCAACGTTTGAGTCGCGATTTGAAGCTGCCCATTGTGGGCGCAGAAGTGACAGTTTCCGGGAGTTTATTGTAAACAGTAGTCTATCACATGAGTCAACTTGGCTGACTTTTCCAAAGAAGCACTTCCATGAGCTTGCCCTTGCTACGAGTCTCATTACAGAGTGTTTTACAAGATTCTTGGTTCGATCCTTCGATCTAATGTACACTGCGACTTAAAAAATAACAAGTGCAGGCAATGTTAATATACCAAGCAATGAGGTCGCCCGGATTCATCATGTGGTATTCTCTGACCTAACCAGGCGCGGTTCCAGCTTCGAATTTTGGAGGGGGTCACCAATACGCTACCACCAGCGACCCATACCACCACCAGCGAGCTATGGAGAGAGCTATTCTCGGAGTCTCTTTGCGCGACAGAATCCGTAATGAGAATATTCGCAAAAGAACGAAAGTGGCCGACATAGCTCAAAGAGTAAGCAAGCTGAAGTGGCAATGGGCAGGCCACATCGCTCGCAGAACTGACAACCGCGGGGGAAGTACGGATGGGGATTAAAACGGGTAATAGTAAGGCGCCACTTCATATGCCGAAGCATAAATACCGCACTTATGTAACCTGACACCCGTTATCCCGCCAAATTTGTAAACGCGAAGAGCGGGCGGTGTATCAAGCGGCTAAATATTTACTATCACAAAACTTAGATTTAAAACGCTTACAAAATTAAAGAATAGGATGGCTTTATACATTTTTAGGGCATTTTTTGTAAAGTATACAAGATGGAAATTAAATAAGGAACGATAATAAACTATTCAAAATATTTAGGAATGGAAATAATAAAATTACACAGCATTTAATCACAACGTAAATGATTTTCAATCAATTAAATCAACAGCTGTAGTTGCGAGAACTCATGGCGTGGTTCAAGCGTCAAGAGGGAATTAATTATCATCTAGATTGCGACTGAGTCCTGTTTAATGCTTTCAACATATTTTTAATATAGAGTGAGGAGGCGAGTTGTACATGTACCTGATGGTAAGCAACATACTCATAACAACACAGTGTTAGACAGCTATTGAAACATAAGGACTCCAATAAATTACTTAACAAACCTATGGAAACGTTGGCAGCGCTAACGAACAATATCAGGGATTACAACTTCAAGATGTCTATGAAAGCTTGCAACGCGGCGGTGACAGAATACCCTTAGCCGAGGGTAGTTTTAGAATAAAAATTGACATCCTCGCTAAATGCGATACCTTAAATACCTTTGATTTCTTCTCCATGTAAAATGCACAAAATGTCATTACTAGCTCAATTTAAATAAAAGTGGTCAAGTGCGAGTCCGACTCGGCCATGAAGGCTTCCGTAGCAGCAAGTAACTTAATATAAAAGTACTTGTAGTTTGCTGTTACTTTAATCAGTGTTAAAATCAGTGTTACTAACAATAGTCAATTTATGACGTATTCAAATAAAACTTCTTACTAGATCTCATTCAAACCAATTTTCGTTGATAGTTTACATGTACATCATACACTATTTTTAATTTTTGTCATTCTCTTAATTTGGAAGTTACAGGGGGGCACACTTTTTACCACTTTGGAAGAGTCCCTCGCGCTGTTCAGTTCAGAAAAAAAAAAATGTTAGAAACTTCATTATCATTTTTGATGACCTATTCATAGAGTACACGAATGGTTTTGGTCAAAAAAATTTTTTTAGTTTCAGTTCTAAGTATGGGACACTCCTAATATTTTTTTTGTACCAAAATCTTAAACGGTTCACAGATTACATCTACTTACCAAGTTTCAATAGTATAGTCCTTATAGTTTCGGAGGAAAATGGCTGTGACATACGGACGGACAGACAGACATGACGAATCTAGAAGGGTCCCGTATTTGGCCATTTGGCTACGGAACCCTAAAAAAGGCCCCTGAGACCGTGGAGACTATTTTTAAAATAAAAACATATTCCTTAGCGCTGCACTTTGCCTGTCATTCAAAGAGTCAAAACTTGGCAGTAAAATATCTAGCAGAGGTCTGGCTCTGCCCTAGGCGGACCCTGTAAACAGTTTTACCGCTGCAAAAATATACAAAAAGTTTAACAGTTATGTCACATTACTTCTACGCAGCTTTTAATTTAAATTTTAATAAGTTGCTGAGAACATTTTTTAAGTATCTTAACATTAAATAGAGAGAAATAATAGTAACTGCTAGTATAGTCAGTGCAATTAATGCTATCGTAAACCACAGTTCCAGATCCAGGTACTCTGTCCAGGACATGTTGGCTGCCGGCGCGCGGAGATGTCCAGCTCCCTTGTGCCGGATGACGTGTTCAGTCCACCAGACCGCGCGGTCTAAGGCGCTCTCTGGCTGGTCGCGGATCTTTTCCCGGAGGGCAATCAAGTTGTGGCGGTAACTAAAATGGCAAATAAAGGTGAGTATTTTCTTTGACTGGTGTGTGTGTTCTTTGACTGTGTGTGATGACAAACATTGGATCGTTTTTAATTAAACGAAAGATTGATGATTTTAACACAGTATAACTTTTTAGAAAAATAGCTTATTCTTATAATTTAATAAAAGCCCAGGTGCAAAAAGGATGATAACTGTTTTACAGTTTATAGATATTTGGGAAGACGCTTCGTAGAAGAAGATTTACACCAATAAAAGTGAAAACGTTAATAGCTAAATAAATATTTAGTGTTTTTTTTACCTCGGATCGTCAATCACTGTATTCACTGCGTTGAACAGTTTATCTTCTGACAAATCATCCATCAGAAGAGCAACTCCTACTTTAAGCGCTGCATATCTCTCTACATTGTACCACTGATCACCCAGCATTGGTATTCCTACAAGCGGTACCCCTCCTGTCATTGCTTCATCAAATGACTGCAATCCTCCCTGAGTGACGAATGCTTTAATTTTTGGATGTCCTGAAAATTGAAGCGAAACCATAAACATTAGAGATTCTATTAAGAACTATTTAGTTAGTTAGAAGACAAACTAACTAACAATCAAAGTCACCAATTTTTTAAAATAATAATTACTAAATTTTAGTAGTTTTTTTTAAATTTTGAAGTCTTCTAGATAATGTTTGAAAAACTAATGAACTTACGCAGTACATCAGACTGTGGCAGCCATTTGGACACTTTGGTATTCTTCCCTTTCCCAAGCAGTTCTTCGGAATCCCATTTAACAAGAACGTCATAATTCAGTCTTGCTAACGCTTTTGTTATGGCCTGAATTTTTTCTGCAGGCAATGTGGACGGACTGACATTTGTGCCCAAACTGAAGTATACCACGCCTCTTTCTGAAGAGTCGAGGTACGATTGCAGATCCTAAAAGAAATAGGTACGTAACATATTATACAGTGTCTTATGCAAAAGATTTAAATGCCATATTTGAAAGATTGGTTATGAATACATTCAATAGATAGAACACGTTTGTAAAAGGTTTGGTGGTGTAATGTTTTTTTTCTTAAATTATTTTTTTTTCTTAAATCCTTGTCAATGTGATTTGTATTTTAACAAAATAATAGATATTATCTAGAGTTCTAGAGCATAAAAAAATATCGAGTATACTGCATACCATATTGCATTAGGCGATAATTTTTTTTTTACTAAAGCTGTAAGCTGTGCTCAAAAAAATTAATCGACAATGATGGACTAGATTTAAAATTGAACTGAAAAAAGAAGACTGTGATGCCGTAATTAAAGGTTTGCTTACCATAGGTAATTCTTTTTGGGGACTTTTATGTATCCCTCCAATGAACACAACTCCTGGCGGCACTGGCCGGTTATTCTCCCATATGGGATATAAGTTCATAAAAAACATACCAGCATTATTTCCACATTCTTCCAAAGTCGGAGTATCAGGTCCAAATAATCGTTTGACTGTTAAGTTCTCTTCAGCTCTAACACTGTCGAAAACTCTTTCTATCTTATAAGTGTCCCACAATACTTGGATTTTTTCAAAAACCGTCATGTTGTTTAACTTCTGATGCCAGAAAATTGGGTACAATAATTTGGGATATAAAGGAATGCCCATAACATAATAATTATTATAAATGCCTCCTAAAGAGTTCATCAGTATCATAGGTGCCTTGAAAACGTGCGATAAAGCTTGCGTTGACTTGGAAACGCCTTCAACTATAAGTAAATCAAAATGTGTCTTCTTTTTGATCAGCTCTTGGACTTCTGGTGTTAACATCTGCATTTCAAATGATTTAGCTATCAACGGAACCATTTCTAAAACTTGACGATAGCTATCGCCTTTGTTGCCGTGAGTTGTGTCTCCAACTAGCACCCGTTCTCTCCATGCTTTGTATGAAACATCGTGAGTGTTGATTTCAGTTAAGTTTGCGTGGCCGTCTCCATTTGGGTACATAGCATCTGTCGTAATATAGACAATTTCATGGCCGCGTTTTAAAAGTTCTTTGATTAATGGATAGAATACAACTTGATGACTCACAGATGGAGTAGGAACACAAACTAATACACGGGACGCCTCGGCACAGCTCACAAACAAAATGCCTAATAATGTTATTGGAAACATTTTACTGACTTTAATTCGACTTTTTTTTTATATTTATTATCACGCTAAGAACTCTATTTATATGTTTCTGATATGGTGTGTGGTGTTTTATTACGATTTTTAATCAATGAGTTTAGATATGTCAACAGCGTTATCAAAAATGATTTAACAGAATAAAATCAATCAGTCATGACTCGTGTCTGACAAGTTAACAATATATTTCTGTATGTTTAGTCTACTATAGGGAACAAGTTAACCTACACATGATTTTCTTATGAGATAGTGAGAAAAAATAGTAATATCAACCTCCCTGGAGTGATGGATCAAACGAAATGGATAGTTTTTAGATTTAGGAATTATTTACTCTTTAAAAATATCATGTTTTTTTGCAATCCCGTTTAAGAGCCCTCTCACAAAAAGACAGAACTCAACTTTAGGTAAAATCCTGCAACATTGTCAGCGTGCATCCGTTCGATTCAGCTCGAGCGTTTAGGCGGACAGAACGATCTTGAGCCGTAACGGCAGTGTACTAAAAATTTTTATGAGATTTTCTGACGTGACAACGTCTACTAAATTGATGAACGCTGGCTGCGTGCACGAAAATTGAAGACTTATTGTCCCGTTACGTTGGTTGTCCCGTAACGTTACGATAAATTATTCTTGCATTTCAAAAATCTGATAACTAGTAAAATTTATTTTTCATTTTAAGGGTAATTTTTGTGCATTGGTTCTTAGCTATGTTTGGTTAATATCGATTCAAGATGGCCGCCTCCACAAAATGGTGGACTAAATATTTCTTCATAATCTACCTCAATATGGGTATCAAATTTAATGAAAAGCTTGACCAGTAGAATACTATGCACTATGACAAATTTCAAATCCAAGATGGCCGCCACAACAAAATGGCGAAATACATTTAATTTTTCACTTCTCCCTCAATATGGGTATCAAATGAAAGGACTTGACGAGTAAAATACTATGCACAATGACAAATTTCAAATCCAAGATGGCCGCCACCACAAAATGGCGAAATACATTTCTTTTTTTTTTTCCCCTACTTCCTCAATATGGGTATCAAATAAAAGACTTGACAAGTAAAATACTATGCACAATGACAATTTCAAATCCAAGATGGCCGCCACCACAAAATGGTGAGATACATTTCTTTTTCACTACCTCCTCAATACGGGTATCAAATAAAAGGGCTTGACTAGTAAAACACTACGCACTATGACAAATGTCAAATCCAAGATGGCCGCCACCACAAACTGGCGATTGTCATTATTTTTACTACTACCTCAATATGAGTAATAAATGAAAGAACTTGACTAATATAATACTATGCACTATGACAAATTTCAAATCCAAGATGGCCGCCCCAAAAATGGCGACTGTCATTATTTTTACTACTACCACCTCAATATGGGTAATAAATGAAAGGGCTTGACTAGTAGAATACTATGCACTGTCACAAATTTCCAATCCAAGATGGCCGCCACCACAAAATTGCGAATGTCATTATTTTTACTACAACCTCAATATGGGTAACAAATGAAAGGGCTTGACTAGTAGAATACTATGCGCTATGACAAATTTCAAATCCAAGATGGCCGCCACCACAAAATTGCGAATGTCATTATTTTTTACTACTGCCTCAATATGGGTAACAAATGAAAGGACTTGACTAATAAAATACTATGCACTATGACAAATTTTAAATCCAAGATAGCCGCCACCACAAAATGGCGACTGACATTATTTTTCACTACTTTTCAATATGGATATCAAATGAAAGGGCTTGACTAGTAAAAACTACGCACTATGACAAATTTCAAATCCAAGATGGCCGCCACCACAAAATGGCGAATGTCATTATTTTTTACTACGACCTCAATATGGATAACAAATGCGCCACCACAAAATAATTTTGTGGTGGCGGCCATCTTGGATTTGATATTTGTGACAGTGGATAGTATACTACTAGTCAAGCCCTTTCATTTGTTACGCATATTGAGTTGGTAGTAAAAATAATGTCAGTAGCCATTTTGTGGTAGCGGCCATCTTGGATTTGAAATTTGTCATAGTGCGTAGTATTTTACTAGTCAAGCCCTTGCATTTGATTCCGATATTGTGAAGTAGTGAAAAATAATGACATTCGCTATTTTGTGGTGGCGGCCATCTTGGATTTCAAATTTATCATAGTGCGAAGTATTCTACTAGTCAAGTCCTTTCATTTGTTACCCATATTGAGGTGGTAGTAAAAAATAATGACATTCGCCATTTTGTGGTGGCGGCCATCTTGGATTTGAAATTTGTCATAGTGCATGGTCAAGCCCTTTAAATTGATACCTTCATTTAATAAATAAATAAATAAAAATAAAATAAAAAGCCTTTATTGTTGAATTTAGTTTGGATTACAAAGTTACCTCTCTTATTTACTGTTATACTATTTTACTATCAACTATTTATCCTATTAACTATTATACTATATATCTAATAATAACTAACTTTATACATCGGCAAACGGTATCATTTACTCTTCAACTTGTCTTTCGACAAAGGCCTCCTCTAAAGATCTCCATTCTGTTCTATTCCTTGCTGTTCGTGTCCATGTTGGACCCGCTATTTTTCTAATGTCATCCTCCCATCTCTTAGTCTGTCTACCTCTACTTCTTCTGCTGTCTAGTGGATACCATTCTGTTACTAGTCTAGTCCACTTTTCTTTATTTTCTCTTGCCATATGCCCTGTCCACCTCCATTTCAATTGTTTGTATGTCAAGTATGCATTCTTAAATTTTGTTTTACTTCTTATGTCTTTTAATCTTTCTCGGTCTTTTCTTTTAACTCCTATTGTACTTCGCTCCATTCCATTTTGACAAACTTTTATTTTGTTTCCGAGTTGTTCCGTCAATGCCCAAGTTTGGCACCCGTACAGCAAGCATGGTAGAATACACATATTATACACCTTCCTTTTTTCTTTCATTGGCATTTCCTTGTTTTTCATTACTTCACTAAGTGACCAATATCGTTTCCACGTGTTAGTTATTCTTCTTTCTACTTCCTTTTTCATGCAGTTTTCGGTAGATATTAACTGTCCCAAGTAAATATACTCATGTACGTATTCCACCTGTGCACCATTAACTTTTATGGAATCTTTTTGCGAAGAATTTGATATAATTTTTGTTTTCGTTAGATTCATGGCTAGTCCCGCCTTGGCGCTTTCGTCGGCTAGCTGTTGTAGCATTGTTTCTAGTGTTTTTGGGCACTCAGAAAATACAATTATGTCGTCTGCGAATCGTAGGTGGCTCAGGCTTTCGCCGTTTATATTTAGTCCTTTATTCGTCCAATCTAAGTTCCTGAAAATCATTTCTAAAACGGCTGAAAATAATTTAGGTGAGATAGGGTCTCCTTGGCGTACGCCTCTCATTATAGGAAATTCCCATAAGTGTCTCCAACTTTACTTGCGCTGTGCTCTTAGTGTATACATTTTGGAGTATTCGAATATATTTTGTTTGTACGCCCTGGAAGCTTAGTGCATTCCAGATAAAACCGTGCTCTAGTGTGTCGAATGCTTTGTTAAAATCTACAAACCCTAGGTAGTAAGTCTTGTTATATTCTTTATATTTTTGTAATATTTGTCTAAGGGCGTGGATATGGTCTATAGTCGAAAAATTTCGACGAAATCCGGCTTGTTCTTTGGGCTGATTTTCTTCAAGGGTGTTGTATATTCTTGATAATATAATTTTGAAAATACCTTATAAACATTAGACATTAAACTAATGGGCCTATAATTAGCTATATCTCCTTTATCACCTTTTTGTGCAGCAATATGATAGTTGATTTAGTCCAATCTTCAGGTATCTTTTCTGTTTTAATAATTTCGTTAAATATCTCTGTTAGTTTTGGAGCAATCACTGGTATTGTTGTTTTTAGTAGTTCATTTGTAATAAGATCTGACCCCGGAGCTTTGTCGTTTTTTTGTGTACTTATAGCTTTTATAGTTTCTTCTTTTAGTATTTCTGGTATTTCCTCTTCATTGGTTGTTGCATCTTTTCTAATTATCTCATTCCCCTTTTCAGTTATTTCTACCTTTTGGCTTTGGTATAGATTTCGGTAAAATTCTGTAGCGTAGTGTATTCTGTAAGATACCTTCATTTAGGTAGTAGTAAAAATTAATGATGATTAATTAATATTGGAAGTTCGTTTCTCAAACACGTCGGAACAGTCATTGGTCATGGCCATTGCTCATGGTCATTGGTCGTAGTCATTGGTCATATCCGTTCCTCATGATCATTGTAATTGGTCATGGTCATTGGTCATGGTATAGAGGTAGTAGTAAAAAATAAGGACAGTCGCTATTTTGTGGTGGCGGCCATCTTGGATTTGAAATTTGTGACAGTTCATAGTATTCTACTAGTCAAGCCTTTTCATTTGTTACCCATATTGAGGTGGTAGTTAAAAATAATGACAGTCGCCATTTTGTGGTGGCGGCCATCTTGGATTTTAAATTTGTCATAGTGCGTAGTCAAGCCCTTTAAATTGATACCTATATTGAGGTAGTAGTAAAAATTAATGATGATTAATTAATATTGGAAGTTCGTTGCTCAAACACGTCGGAACGTTGGTCATTGTAATTGGTCATGGTCATGGTAATTGCTCATGGTATAGAGGTAGTAGTGAAAAATAATGACATTCTCAATTTTGTGTTGGCGGCCATCTTGGATTTGAAATTTGTCATAGTGCATAGTCAAGCCCTTTATATTGATACCTTCATTTAGGTAGTAGTAAACATTAATGATGATTGTTGAAAAAGAATCTAGTACAATGTAATTTCACCTTAGTTAATTCATATATTATTTTGTGTTGGTAACACCTAAGTTATCTTTCTTCTCTCTCTTGCATCTCTGGACTGTCATGGTGGCACATGTACAAAAAAGGTCAAAAACTGTATTACTTTATTTAAATAAACTTTTGCACTAAATTGCTATTTAATTACATGAGGTTATGGGCCCAGGCACATAATCCTCTAAATAGTAAAAGAAATAATACAGGAAGTTCCCGATGTGAAAAATATTCACGTTTCGTGTGCGGCTTGCCAGAAGTAAGGTTAAGTTCGCACGGCAACGTGGAGAAAGGAAAGAATAATACTTGTTTATCCACGAAACAAGGCAGTACGGCGATATGGAAATAAATCTGAATACGAATAACAGCTTGATGAAGCTGGAAGGAGCCAACAATTGGAACATATGGAAGTTTCAAACTACAGTGATGCTGCGAAGTCAAGGCTGGTTAGATGTTGTCGAAGGAAGAGCTTTAAAACCCGAAGTCCCAGCTGAACGAACTGCTTGGGAGAATAAAGACGCGAAGGCACAGACGCTGTTAGTCACGAGAATGACTGAAAAAGTAATGCTACATATTATTTCGTGTTCTACTTCAGCGGACATGTGGAAAAAGTTACAAAGTGTCTATGAACAGAAAACGGAAACAAACATACACATAATTCAGCAGCGCTTTTTTTCAATACAAATATGAAACGGGCACTGAAATGTCTACATTTTTATCTAAGATCCAGGAGTTACAAAATCAACTCAAACAGATGGGAGAAGAAGTTTCCGATAAATTTGTGATGACGAAAGTGTTAATGTCGTTACCTGACGAGTATAAACACTTTGTATCGGCTTGGGAGTCAGCTCCAGACGATAAACAAACTGTGGACAATTTAGTAGCAAGATTACTGATAGAAGAAGAGAGAGTAAAAGAGAAAAATGGACAACCCTTATCTTCAGGCTCGTCTGCATTTGTTGTTAAAGGTAAAAAGAATATAAAATGCTATAAATGCAACAAAATGGGGCATTTTCAAAGAGACTGTAACAGTAACAATAACTATAAAAGTGAAGGGCAGAGTAACAAGTGTTTTTATTGTGGCAAGAGTGGACATAATAAGTCAAAATGCTGGTTTAAGAAAGACAAAGAACAAAAGAGAAATAATGCATTTGTGGTGTCAACCTCATCAAAAGAATACCAACAATCACAATGGTTAGTAGACACAGGAGCCAGTGAACACATGTGCCGAGATCGAGAACTCTTTGACTCATTTACCGAGGTTCATCAACAGTCTGTCATCGTCGGTAATGGAGCGGCAATTAGTGTTCTGGGCTATGGACAGATGATAGTAGAAGTATATGACGGGAGTGAGTGGATTCAAACAACCATAGAAAAAGTACTGTTTGTTCCGGAACTGAAAACAAACCTATTTGCTGTCAACTGTGTGTCAGACAAAGGATATGTCATGTTGACAGATAATAACTCTTGTAAATTTTATAACAAAAAACAAACAAGTATGTGCAATTGCAAACCGAGTTGGAAGTTCATATTATTTGGAGCTACGCTATCAAAACAAGGTGGCTAATGTGGTTAAGAAAAATAAAGCTACATTGCAAGAGTGGCATGAAAGATTAGCCCATCAAAATTTTGACTATGTAAGAAAAATATTGTTGAAAAATAACATTGACACAAAACAGACTGTGATTTCAAAATGTGAGAGTTGTTTGGAAGGAAAAATTCATCGCTTGCCATTTGGAAACAGTGAAACTGTGACTACAAAAACCTGTGAATTAATTCACATGGATACCTGCGGCCCTATGGAGGTTATGTCAGTCGGAGGTTCAAAATATTATGTAATACTAAAAGATGATTTCTCAAACTACAGGTCAGTGTATTATGTGCAGAATAAATCAGAGATAAAATATTCTATTGAAGATTTTATTAACAAGGCTGAGAATGTGACTGGAAATAGAATAAAAATGTTCAGAAGTGACAATGGCCTTGAGTTTATAAATAGAGAGGTCAAAGAGATCTTGACTAAACGTGGCATAATACATCAGACAAGTGTGCCCTACACACCAGAACAAAATGGTACAGCTGAATGCGAAAATCGGACACTTGTTGAGGCTGCTAGAACCATGCTGAGTGCGTGCAAGGATCTCCCAAAGTCACTGTGGGCCGAAACTATAAACACAGCAGCGTTTGTCTTGAATAGAACTGGAAAAAGTAAAGATGGTGAAAAATCCCCATATGAGGTATGGTCTGGAAAACAATTTGACATTCATCAGTTAAAACCTTTTGGGACTCCAGTTTATGCACATATTCCGAAACAGAAGAGAAAGAAATGGGACAGCAAAGGAGAAAAAGGAGTAATGGTTGGATATGGAGAGACAGTTAAAGGGTATAGAATATATTTCCCCACATAGGAATGATATAGAATTAAAGCGAGATATAGTTTTCATAGAAAAGGAGCAAAATTATAGCGAAGTCGATATAAAATTGAACTACACAGAAGAAAATGATAAGAAAACAACGGAAATAGAAACTACATCAGCTGATTTCAATGAAAGTAAGACGACAGCCAGTCGGTCGGAAGAGTCTGATTCTGAATATGAGCTCAGTGAAGAAATTAACAGCTCAGCTGAGTCAATTCATGAGGTACGTCAAAGAGAACCTAGCAAGCGGGCAAGAAAACCACCTGTTTATTATAATTGCCAAAATGTACAGACTGAACCAGTTACTTACAAAGAGGCCATGATGAGAAGTGACAGCAGCAAATGGAAGGAGGCAATTGATAGAGAGATGCAAACACTGGAAGAAAACAATACATGGGAAGTATGTGAGGTACCAGAAAATGAAAATTTGGTAAGTAGTAAATGGGTATTTAAAATTAAAAGAGGTGATCAGAACTTTCCGCAATATAAAGCTAGATTGGTGGCGAGAGGGTTCGAACAAAATGATATTTTAGACTTGAATGACTGTTATGCTCCTGTTGCAAAATTATCAACTGTTAGACTCTTTGTAGTAATTGCAACTAAACTTAACTTACCAATAATGCAAATGGATGTAACGGGTGCATTTCTGTATGGTAAAATTAATGAAACTGTCTATGTTAGATTGCCTGAAGGAGCTTATTCTGGAAATAGTGGTATTGTAAAATTAAAGAAATCATTGTATGGACTTAAAAGCTCCCCAAAATCTTGGAATATTAAATTTAATGATGTCATGCTTAAAGAAGGTTTCATAAGGTCAAATTGTGACTCTTGTCTTTATACTAAGTGTACTGATAGTGACCAAATTTATTTATTATTGTATGTTGATGATGTTTTGATTTTTGGAACAAATAATGATGTAATAAAGCAGGTGAAAAACATATTAAATCAGGAATTTAAAATGAAAGACTTAGGATGTGTAACCGATTACTTAGGTATAACTATAAAACAAAATTTAGACACAGGGGTCACTGAACTGAGCCAAGGTAAATATTTACAGAATGTCCTTAAAAGATTTGGAATGGAATATTGCAAGCCAATGTCTACACCGATAGATCAAAATATTAATTTAAAGTTGTTTCAAAACCACAGCAGTACAATAGATAAAAACATTGAAAAGTTATGTCGTCAAATTATTGGAAGTCTAATGTATGCTGTATCAGGCACTAGGCCTGACTTATGCTTTATTGTCTCTTTATTGAGTAGATTTCAAAAATGTGCAAATGAGGTGTTATTAAGCGCTTTGAAAAGAGTGTTGCGTTATGTCAAGTATACTCTAGACTATAAATTAGTTTATAAATGTACAGATAATATTCTGGAGGGGTACTGTGATGCAGACTGGGGTGGTGATCTCAGCGATAGAAGGTCAACTACAGGCTATCTGTTCAAATTCTCTAATTGTTTAATTTCCTGAGTTCAAAGAAACAGACATCTGTTAGTTTATCATCTACAGAAGCTGAGTATGTTGCCATTAGTATGGCAGCCAGCGAAGCATGCTGGCTTGGTAATTTGTTAAATGAATTTCAAATAAAAAAATGTAAGTCCAGTAAATATTTATTGTGATAATCAGTCAGCAATATTTGTTGCTTGCACTGACACTGTGAAACGCTTAAAACATATAGATATCCGTTATCACTTTGTCAAAGAATTAATTAAAGTTAAAAAGTTGTGTTTAAAATATATTAAAACAAGTGATCAACCAGCAGATATGCTCACAAAGTCTTTAAGTAGAGAGCTGATAACTCGTTTCTTAGGAAAGTGTGGGATAGGTAACATAGATTAAGATGTAATATGATATGTTTTGTTTAGTATTTTAGTTCCGTGAAATTACATTGAGTGGGGGTGTTGAAAAAGAATCTAGTACAATGTAATTTCACCTTAGTTAATTCATATATTATTTTGTGTTGGTAACACCTAAGTTATCTTTCTTCTCTCTCTTGCATCTCTGGACTGTCATGGTGGCACATGTACAAAAAGGTCAAAAACTGTATTACTTTATTTAAATAAACTTTTGCACTAAATTGCTATTTAATTACATGAATGATTAATCAATATTGGAAGTTCGTTGCTCAAACACGTCGGAACAGTAATTTGTCATGGCCATTGTTCATGATCATTGGTCGTAGTCATTGGTCATATCCGTACCTCATGGTCATTGTAATTGGTCATGGTAATTGGTCATGGTAATTGGTCATGGTATAGAGGTAGTAGTGAAAAATAATGACATTCGCAATTTTGTGGTGGCGGCCATCTTGGATTTGAAATTTGTGACAGTGCATGGTATTCTACTAGTAAAGCCCTTTCATTTGTTACCCATATTGAGGTGGTAGAAAAAAAATAATGACATTCGCCATTTTGTGGTGGCGGCCATCTTGGATTTGAAATTTGTCATAGTGCATGGTCAAGCCCTTTAAATTGATACCTTTGTTTAGGTAGTAGTAAACATTAATTATGATTAATTAATATTGGAAGTTCGTTGCTCAAACACGTCGAAACAGTCATTGGTCATGGCCATTGCTCGTGGTCATTGGTCGTTGTTATTGGTCATATTCGTTCCTCATGGTCATTGTAATTGGTCATAGTCATGGTCATTGGTCATGGTATAGAGGTAATAGTAAAAAATAAGGACAGTCGCTATTTTGTGGTGGCGGCCATCTTGGATTTGAAATTTGTCATAGTGCATAGTATTCTACTAGTCAAGCCCTTTCATTTGTTACCCATATAGTGGTAGTAGTAAAAAATAATGACATTCGCCATTTTGTGGTGGCGGCCATCTTGGATTTGAAATTTGTCATAGTGCATAGTATTCTACTAGTAAAGCCCTTTCATTTGTTACCCATATTGAGGTAGTAGTAAAAAATAATGACATTCGCAATTTTGTGGTGGCGGCCATCTTGGATTTGAAATTTGTCATAGTGCGTAGTATTTTACTAGTCAAGCCCTTGCATTTGATACCTATGTTGAGAAGTAGTGAAAATCAATGACATTCGCTTTTTGTGGTGACGGCCATCTTGGATTTCAAATTTATCATAGTGCGTAGTATTCTACTAGTCAAGCCCTTTAAATTAATATATATATTGAGGTAGTAGTAAAATTAATGATGATTAATTAATATTGGAAGTTCGTTGCTCAAACACGTCGGAACGGACATTGGTCATGGCCATTGCTCATGGTCATTGGTCGTGGTCATTGGTCATGGCCGTTCCTCATGGTCATTGGGCATGGTCATGGTCATGGTCATGTGCATGGTCATGGTCATGGTATTGAGGTAGTAGTAAAAATAATGACATTCGGCATTTTGTGGTGGCGGCCATCGCGTTCATCGACTTATTAGACGTTGTCACGTCAAAAAAAAATTGACAGATTCTGCTTCTTCATGAAGTAAACAAGATCAAATGTGATGGTCCGATCCGAAAAATCAGAATGAAACGTTATAAAACGCCAAACGAATTAAAATTTTGTAGTCGCACTATAATTATTCTAGTTTATGTCATAAACGCGCGAAATATTACGTAACCGACTCCCACGCTAACTGACGCAGGTCCTCCCCCGACGGCCGCTCGCGGCATACTAAATTGCGTAGCGTAATTTATTGTAATTTCGACTGCTGGTAATTTATATTTTTTGAAAAATTGACAACTATGATTTGAAAAGTAACTATAGAATTGGATTCTACAAAGAACAAAGTATTATCGTGTCTAATTTTTATTTTGGAGTTATTGTGTATTTTACACAGAGACAACGCTAAAACTACAATATAAAACTTAAAATTGGCTTATGATTTTGTTTTTTTTCTAATAAATGGGACCAAAATTCAGATATATGTGACTTGAATGAATTAATAAAATATGTGTATGATGTTCCCCATATTTTTTTAAGTATAAATTTTGAGTATCACTTGTAGATTTAGAAGTCTGAAACTGACACGGCGGCGACTTTTCGGCGAAATGGTCATGGGAGATCGTTCCCTACGACTAAAGGCTTTATTATTAGTAAAATTGAAACAAGGAAACGTCAACAAGAAAGATCGGCCTATTTTTTGAACGTAATTATCTTCTTCTAGATAATACTAAAGATGGAAATATCGGAACACAAACTTTTTGAATTTCGTGCGACGACGTGAGCCGGCTCTTAAATTTACGCCAAAGGTAAACTAGTAAAAGTACTCCGGAACGAGAATTTATTGCAGATGTTTTTTTTATTAATTTTTATCTTTTTTTTGTTTTAAGAGACTTATGTTGCAATAAAACCATGGCTTGGATGTAAGCTCGGGCATAAATAATTAATTACATTTCTGTGCTGGCAATAAAGGCGCCAACTCAAATAAATTGCGTTTTAAAGCACTTTAGTTCTTAGCTCAGTTGACGCGGGTTAATATTGACGAAGGAAGATAGAATTTGGTATTTAAGCTAAGATAGATAGTTTAAAGATAGTTAGATAGTTGAAATAGAAATAGGTGGGAACATGAATTCCGAAATTTAAAAAAATTTCATATCATAGACCCTCTAGTGTAAATATTGCTCAGTACTGATAGATTAGAATATTTATTGTCACGCAGTATTATGATAAACCTTATCAAAGATAGCTAGGGTTAACATAAATATCATGTGAAATAAGCACTAAGAAAATTAATTTCATTAGTCAACCTGACAACGGACCTCAACTTTTGCTTATCAATTAATATTTTTTATACGTATTTAAAGGTATTTCGTGTCGAGCAGTGGAACGGGACGTGCGCGTCAGAAGCTTTTTAGATAGGTGGAAAATGGTGAGTACACATCATCGACAAGATTAATAATAATTTCCAGAACTGACATGTTCATTTACTCGTAGTGCTTACACTAGTTTGTGCGGTCATATAATGTCCCTTAGTTTGGTGTGTCTTTTGACATACATTGGCCTTTTTTTTTTAATTACAGATACCACTAGCCCCCCCGGGGGGAGGGAGCCAGTGGTTATGTGGGGCTCTCCGTCACTTAAGTGACGGCCTACCCACTAAAAACTTTGGGCTATCATACCAGCGCGCAAAGTGATCGGGACTACGGGCACGCTTCCGCACTCCTCCGCGGCCCCGACTACGCTGGCCTTATTTAGACCCCCTCTTGTGGGGCAATTCCTGCCCGAGCCCTTTCGCTGTGGGAATGTGTGTGGGACATTGTCCATCCATGCTCTAGGGACTCTCTTATCGGGCGACTGATCCCCCCCCGAGCCTGTCGCCCAGAGCCCTATATTATGGCGGCAGCCGGCGCTCGTGAGCTAGCCGCCTTCTATTTCTCCGCCTGCGCATAGGGTGACTCAGCGGATCAAGCTCCCTGTCACGCTCTGCCCTCTCTTTATGTCCGACGACTTCCTCGCAGAAGTCGCGGACCGCATGCCAGGCTGTCTCGCTGCTCGTCATCACCGATGCAATGGCGAGCAGAGAGAGATCGGCTCCCACCACAGTGACAAGTTGCGCCCGTTGTTCTGCCCACGCTGGGCACATTTCGATGGTGTGCTGAACTGTGTCCTCTGCACCACCACACTCGTGACACTCAGGTGTTGGCTCTCTCTTGGCTATCCTGAACAGGTATCGACCAAAGCAGCCATGCCCTGTCAAAATTTGTGTGAGCCTGAAAGAGAGCTGTCCGTGCTCCCGTTTTAGCCAGTTTCTTAGTATGGGTCGGAATGCTTCCACGGTGAAGTGCCCCGCGCTTGGCTCCTCAAGCCTGCGCTCCCATCTCAATAACGCCTCTTGCCGGCCCGTCTTGTGCCAATGCCTTATCACAACAGGGGTAGGTTGTTCACCCCTAGACCGTGCAGTTGAAAGTTGTTCGTACAGGCGAGCCAACATCCGGGCATCAATGTCCCACGGCGTGGTCCCTGCTAGCAAACTCGCCGCCTCAAAAGACACGGTACGGTATCCTCTGATTGCCCTGATAGCCATGGATCTCTGTGGTCTCCGTAATGCTGCTGTATTATATCTATTCAGGGCACCCACCCAGATAGGGGCCCCGTATAGAGCCATTGACCGCACGACACCTGTGTAGAGGCGGCGACAGGCGACTCCCGCTCCGCCAATATTTGGCAACAAGCTCCCAAGGGCCGATGCTGTCTTCATCAGTCTTGACGATAGTTGCCGGAAGTGCTCTCTGAAGTTCCATCGACTGTCGAGGACGAGTCCTAAGTACTTCATCGTCGACTCGACAGCGATCGAAACACTTCCAACAACAATCACTGATCCGACTGGCGGTCGACATCGAGCTTTATGAAAACACAAAGCCTCCGACTTCTGCATATTAACGCTGAGACCCAGGCTTTCTATACGGTCCACTGTTTGCCCCACCGCATCAGTGGCTAGGGCCGCTGCTTCGCTATAGGTCCGACCTCTAGCCGTTACCAGGGTGTCATCGGCATAACAGGTCAAATGAACTCCCGGCAGATTGGTCCCTCTCAGGACCCAGTCATATCCGATGTTCCACAGGCACGGTCCAAGGACAGATCCCTGTGGAACACCGCATGACATAGTCCATCGTCTCCATCCATTCTGTCCCGGGAAGATTATCTCTCTTTCTGAGAGGTAGTCCTCCAGGATTCGGAATAGGTAGGGAGGCACTTGATGGTACCGTAGTGCGTCCTTTATGGCATTCCAGGGGGAGAGTATTAAAGGCATTAGCAATGTCTAAAGACACTGCCAAGACGAAATCTCCTTTGGATACTGCTTCTTCTGCTAGGACCCTCACGCGCTCTATTGCGTCAAGTGTGGACCTACCCCTTTCGGAAGCCAAACTGACAATCGTCCAGATTTGGGCCAATTAAATTTAAGTGTCTTGTCAGACGCGAGACGATGATGCGCTCGAATAGTTTGCCTGCCTCATCCAACAAGACAATCGGCCGATATGCTGAAGGAGAGTCAGCAGGTTTGCCGTTCTTCCGCAGTAATACTAATTTTCCTGTCTTCCACCTCTTAGGAAAATTACCTTGTTCCAGACACCTATCTAGCAAGTTCCTGAATGAAGGCTCTAAAACTTCCAACGCCAGCGCCAAGACGTGCCCGTGAATACCGTCAGGTCCTGGAGCTTTGTGTTTGCCCTTAAGTACACGAACCGCTGTAGCAAGTTCCGTTTCTGATACCTTAGGTATAACTTCCATTTTACGATTTATTTTATTTAACGATTAAAAAAAAAAAAAAAAAAATGACATACATTGGCCTACTCCAACTGTTTCCACTGCACTCTATCGGTTGCTACTCTGATCCAATATGACCCTAGCCTAGCCTAGCCAAATAATTCAAATGCCGATGATGTTTTACGATGATTTACACTATTGTTATAAATTCTAATACAGCACTCAGTCATGGATAGTAAGTACAATGGTACATTTTGTTCTAGATACGCCCGTATCTAGAACAAAATACAAATATTCTATCTACACGCACATTTTACACACTGAATCTTCCATTAGACATGACATCATATTTAACTGTGCATACATTTTATTTTCACTTCAAACTCTGAAATCAAATAAAAAATTAACCACAAAAATTACAGAGACAACTATTTTTACAAAACAACTTGATTTTAATTTAAACTCAGACGTACTTGTACTGGAAGTGCCCCGCAGTGTTTCATTCGCAATTTCACAGGAAAGTTAATAGTGTGAAGTTTTTACCGTAGCTAAAAAAGAAGCCTATAACTTTGAAACGTCTGAACCGATTTTTGTGAAACACTAACGACTAATTCACCTTTCAGATAAAACATAACCAAAATCAGTTCCACAGATACTCACACCCACAGAGACAGTTTTTCGTCGGAGATTAAAAAGATGTTTGATTCTAAATCTAAATCTACGCCTTTATGTTAGTAGTACCATTGATGGTACAAATGACCAGATGTAAATGATTAATTGACAATACTTCTTATATATTGCAATAACAGATATAGAGCTACAGCAGCAGCTCCTAATGTAGTCACGAGAACTCATGACGCGATCAAAACGTCAGGAGGCAATTAAAAATAATCATTGAGTCGATTGAGCGATTGAGTCTTGTTTAATAAATTCAATAGTATTTTTAGTAGAGAGTGCGGAGACGAGCAATGCATGTGCCTGATGGCAACATCTCATCCAGCCCTCCCATAACAGTAGTATCATGCAGCTATTGGAACATAGAGTCCAAATCATTACCTAGCAAACATCGGCTGCGGTACCGAAAACCATCAGAAGTTACAACTTCAAGCTGGCTATTAAAGATCACAACGGGGCGGTGATAGAAGCCGGGGAAAACGGGGGTAAGCTTTAAAAAAAAGTTAGACATCGTCGTAATTAGTTTAGATATATTTGATTCTTTCTGGGTGTAAAATGCACAGAATATCAACATTAGCTAAAAATAAAAGGGCATAGACCTCTGTGTCCGTTTGGACTATTTTTACTTAGCGCACTGCGCTCGTCACCTAGTGATAATATAAGATGTCACGTTATATCTCTAGAAAGATTGCCCTTTAAACAGTGAAATTACAGATTGGCAGTATAATAACTAGAAATATTATTGTACTTCCCTAGGCGGACTCTGCAAAGAGTACCAGTATAAACATACATAAATAAATATTCAGTTCAAACCTCAAAAGCTTAAAATTATAATACATTACTTCTACGCAGCTTTTAATTTAACTTTCAATGAGTTACTGATAATATTTTTTAGGTATCGTAGTAATAAATAGAGAAAAATGACAGTAACTACTAGTATGGTCAGTACAATTAATGCTATAGTGAACCATAGTTCCAGATCCAGGTACTCTGTCCAGGACATGTTAGCTGCCGCCGCGCGGAGATGACCAGCTCCCTTGTGCCGGATGACGTGTTCAGTCCACCAGACCGCGCGGTCCAGGGCGCTCTCTGGCTGGTCGCGGATCTTCTCCCGGAGGTCAATCAAATTGCGGCGGTAACTAGAATGGAAAATAAAGATGAGTATCTTCTTTAACTGCTGCATGATGATAAACTTTGGATCGTTTTAAATGAAATGAAAGTTGAAATGAAGTGTGATGTCCCCAAAAAAAAATCCATTAACAAGTTGTGAAGTTTTCGTGTAACATACATAAAAAAACATACAATCGAATTCAGAATCTCCTCTTTTTCTTGAAGACGGTAAAAAATGAAAAGATTTCGTTTGGCAAACAAGTTTAAATTGTTCAAAAGTGAGAACCAACAGAAATTATAACGCTCTACCAGTGATTATGAGTGCAGAACATGGCATTCTTTGGGAAGATACTTTATTAGAAGAATATTCAGATCAATAGAAATGAAAACAATAATAGTTGAATGAATTTTGTACGAATATTATGGGAAAAATTTCTTACCTGGGATCGTCAATTACTGTATTCACTGCGTCGAACAGCTTATCTTCTGTCAAATCATCCATCAGGAGAGCCAATCCTACTTTGAGCGCTGCGTATCTCTCTACATTGAACCACTGGTCACCCAGCATTGGAATTCCTACTAGCGGTACACCTCCTGTCATTGCTTCATCAAATGACTGTAATCCTCCCTGAGTGACGAATGCTTTAATCTTTGGATGTCCTAAAAATTGGAGTGAAATCATAAAAAAAATATTCTTTACCACTCTTAATAAATTTAAGCTTATAAAAGTTTTGTTTTTATTTTGAAGACTTCTAGTTCGTGGGTGAAAAAGTAATGAACTTACGTAGCACATCAGACTGTGGAAGCCATTTGGACACTTTGGTATTCTTCCCTTTCCCAAGCAATTCTTCGGAATCCCATTTAACAAGGACGTCATAATTCAGTCTTGCTAACGCTTTTGTTATAGCCTCAATCTTTTCTATAGCTAAATTGGACGGATTGACATTTGTGCCCAAACTGAAGTATATCACCCCTCGTTCTGAAGAGTCGAGGTAAGCTTGAAGATCCTAAAAATTTACAGTGTTTTAAACGATATTTATAAAAACTTTAATTTAAAAATCTGACTGCCAAACATTTACAGATAAAACAATATGTGATGCAATATACCATCTAAGGACATTTGAGTGATTGAGACTAATCTTATGATACAATGGTCAATATCCATCCAGCAGCTTGGAAAAAAGTAGAAATTTATCATTCGGGTAAAAAAATACTATATGTTTGAAAATATATCATTAGGTCAGGTCACCTTTCAAAAAAGGTGAATGAATACATTTAACAGATAAAACACGTTTGTTAAAAGATTAGTTGCTGTAAGGAAAGACTACTAAAATATTTATCTACAACAAACACTTGTTAATGGGATACATGACCTGTATAATATGTATACACTATACATATTATGTATACAAACTAAAGAAGGAAATAAATATCTACTATCAATAGCGAAATCAATCAATCAATTATATTGTAGTAAAGAAACTAAATAATTTCGAAATTGAGAAATCTATGGGGACAGAATGAGATCGAAATAATAAATAGGCAATGACGGAGTCAACTTAATTTAAAATTAAACTGAAAAACAGAAAATTGTAACTCAAGTAATAAAGGTGCTTGCTTACCTTAGGTAATTCTTTTTTTGGGACTTTTATGTATCCCTCCAATGAACACAACTCCTGGTGGCACTGGCCGGTTATTCTCCCATATGGGATATAAGTTCAAAAAAAACATATCAGCATTGTTTCCACATTCTTCCAAGGACGGAGTATCAGGTCCAAATAATCGTTTGACTGTTAAGTTCTCTTCAGCTCTAACACTATCGAAAACTCTTTCTATCTTATAAGTGTCCCACAATACTTGGATTTTTTTCAAAAACCGTCATATTATTCAACTTCTGATGCCAGAAAATTGGGTACAACAATTTGGGATATAAAGGAATTCCCATATCATAATAATTATTATACAGACCTCCTAAAGAGTTCATCAGTATCATAGGTGCCTTGAAAACGTGCGATAAAGCTTGCGCTGATTTGCAAACGCCTTCAACTATAAGTAAATCAAAATGTGTCTTCTTCTTGATCAGCTCTTGGATTTCTGGTGTTAACATCTGCATTTCAAAAGACTTAGCTACCAACGGAACCATTTCTAAAACTTGACGATAGCTATCTCCTTTGTTTCCGTGAGTTGTGTCGGCGATCAGCACCCGTTCTCTCCATGCTTTGTATGAAACGTCGTGAGTGTTGATTTCAGTCAAATTTACGGGGCCATCTCCATTTGGGTACATGGCGTCTGTCGTTATGTAGACAATTTCATGGCCGCGTTGTAAGAGCTCTTTGATTAAGGGATAGAATACAACTTGATGACTCACAGACGGAGTAGGAACACAAACTAATACACGGGATGCCTCGACGAAGCTCAGAAATAAAATGCCTAATAACTTTAGCGGCAACATTTTTCTGACTGTAATATATATATTATATTTATGATCAAGCAGAGAACTATGCGACTTCTTATATTTTCTGATATGGTGTTTGAATTTACGGTGTTTTATAACGATTTATAATCTATGAGGTTAGATATGTCTACTGCGTTATCAAAAATGATTCAACAAAATAAAGTCAATCAGCCATGACTAGTGTTTGACCCTCAGATTATATCACACTATAATACACCTTATATACACCTCGAGATATCCAAAGTTCATTTTACTATAGTGCTTCTCGTTCTTTCAATTTCAATTCAATTTTAATTCAATTTACAATTCAATACTTAAAAAGTATTGCCATAAAGAAAATATTCCACTGGATAAGGGTAGTGCTGCGATAGTTTTATTAACTCAGCCCGTGTTCTATCCATTCTAAAATTACATTTTACAAACAGGTTTCATGTAATGTAATGTAAATATTGTAGGTTGGACTTATATATATAATCAAAAACAGGACAATAAAACATTTGTTTCAAATTATAATTTACATTAAATATTATGGTTTGCCTGCCAAATTTATACCATTGTAGCAGCTCGCCCAGGCTTCGCACGGGTAACTCGGAACTTAGGTTTGGAACAAAAATTTAACTTTTTCAATATAAGAAGACCTTGTTGTAGATAGGTAGACAAGCTACTATTAGTTGTTTATAATTCAGGATAATATTTATTTATTCTGTACTTCATGAAAAATTATGCTTTATTAATTTGAATAAATAAAACAATCCAAATTATTACCAGATATCTAGTGATAAATTCAAGTTGCATAATTATTTTTGTAAAAGTTCCAAAAAAGGGTTAAATCAGAGGTGAAAATTTATATGATTATTCTTTTATTTTTAAAGCTTACTACTTCATACCTACTCACACAATAGACTTACTTTTTACTGAAAACATCATTTAATCTTGTTATAATGGGACGGGATCTGTAAGCAGGAATCGGAAGAACAGCGATAGTGTAAGTTATTGGGAGTTTGATGCAATTCCCACTCCAGAAAACAAGAGTTGGAATGGCAGTGGGAGAGCGAACAGAAATTGAACCGAAGGGATTGGTAACGGGGAATAAATTGGCAGTCATAGGATAGAAAAAAAAATATACCTCAGAACTTGACAGCACACTTTGGAAACTACGCGGGTGAAACCAGAGGGCGCTGCTAGTCTGGAATAAATCTTCAAAGCATTATTATCTAAATAACTCTTCTAAGCATGGCTATCTAGACTAGATATTTATGTGTAATGGTAACCATGGTAACACGCCTTAGCCATCTAAAAATGTTTACGCATTGTTGGCCATAGTCCCGAGTTCACCCGAAGATTTCTTTCATTCCCAAGCATGACGTTTGAGCTCAATTCACTGCCCACGAAAAATCTGTATGTGGTGCGCCAAAGGAAGTTTAACTTCAAAAACTAACGAATGCGAATCCGCCGGCAACATCTAGTACCTAAGTACCTATCATTGGTAAATGAAAAAAACTGTCCATTATATAGCTATTTGTATATGTCACAGGCGAATTTGTAAGAAATAACTGGTCACACTTTTTTGTTTGTTTTGTTATGTAGAGTATGTTTACATTTTACACATTTTACAAATTTTGGACGTATATTACATTCTCTTTGTTTTGGACTAGAAACTGCTGTTATTGTATAAATTGAATACACGTTGATATCTAGTATGCATCAATATGAATTTCTATCAAGGCGTAAGTTTAAATATTGTTTAGTTACAAGTTAAATGAGATTCCATTGATTTTCCTTTCACAGCGGCTATTGCTACAACAGCGGCTACAACCGTAAATTGTATAACATAAATATCACCAATCTCTTAACAGTCTTACACAAACAAGTCTTAAAACTTCTTTTACTGAACACAATATTCATTCAGAAATAAAAATCCGAGTCTTGAACAGACGGAGTTTTGAACAAACTTTTGTTTGGGAATCCCATGTCAGATTTGTGACTTCGTTTCTGCAAATTGTGACGTCATTTATTATGCCCCCCTGGTCTGACCAATTAGAAATATATATATTGCTGTATGTTGTATGTGTACTATTCTGTCGGGAACTGGTTGAACTACACATGATTTTCTAATGAGATCGTGAGAAAAAAATATTAAAATCTTAGAGCAGATGAATAGATGAGTCAAGCAATATGGATAGTTTTTAGATTTAAAAACTATTTACTTATTAAAAATAACATGTTTTTGCAATCCTAGTTCAAATTTAGGCCAAAGGTAAATAACTATTCCAAAACGTGAATTCATTGCAGTTGTTAAAACCTTGGCTTGGATGTACGCTCTGCCATAAATAATTAGAAATACTTCTGTGCTGGCAATAAAGGCGTCAAATCAAAAATCAAATGCGTTTTTAAAGCACCTTAGTTCTTAGCTCAGTTGGCGCGGGATAATGTTGACGAAGGAAGATAGAATTTGGTATCTAAGCTAATAGATAGCTTAAAAAGAAATAGAGAGTATGTATTCCGAAATTTAAAAAAATGTCATATAAGGGACACCCTTGTGTAAATATTGCACAGTACTAATAGATTAGAATATTTATTGTCACGCAGTATTATGACAAATCTTATCAAAGATAGCTAGGGTTAACATAAATATCATGTGAAATAAGCACTAAGAGAATGAATTTCATTAGTCAACCTGACAACGAACCTCAACTTTTGCTTATCAATTAATATATTTTATACATATATAAAGGTATTTCGTTTCGAGCAGTGAAACAGGACGTGCGCGTCAGAAGCTTTTTAGATGGGTGAAAAATGGTGAGTACACATCATCGAAAAACTTCATAATAATAGCCTTTAATTTCCAGAACTGACATGTTCATTTACTCGTAGATTGGTTTACACTAGTTTGTGCGGTCATATAGCGTCCCTTAGTTGGCGTGTCTTTTGACATTCATTGGCCTACTCCAACTGTTTCCACTGCACTCTATCGGTTGCTACTCTGATCCAATATGACCCCAAGGTTAAGCGTAAATTAATCATCTTCCCGTCTTTTTGTAGGACGTCCTCGTTGTCTACACGCATTTCTCAGGTATCAGAAAGTTGGCTTCATTTTTCTAACTAAACTTCTAACTTAAAAGCTTAATAGGAGTGTATTTTATTTTAGCGTTAATAGGATTCTCTGCAGAGTCCTCCTGGGGAAATACCACGTCTTTTCCAGTTATTCTACCGCCAAGTAGTGTGTAAATATCACTGTGTTCTGGTTTAAAGGGCAATGTATTCAGAAAAAAATGAGGAAGCAGGGCAAAAATGCAAAATCGTTTTATATTTCTTGGTGATGAAATCTGTACAGAAATTGTATATTGATTTCGTCTCTTTAAGCTAATTTAGCTGCACGCTACTGTACTGTGTTATGGGCTTATTACTATTAGACTTATCATTGTATTGCTTGGTTATTGTAAAAATACCATTTGTAGACTTTAGTTTAATGTGTTAATATACTTATACAGTACATACAGTGACAACACATTTGTGGATTATTATTTATGTTTTACATGCTGTAATATATTATTTTCGTCTATCAACAATCGTTTGGGGAGGAACGGTGGGTAATAGTAAAATGAATGTTTTAGATGAATGACGAATGAATTAGACGTATCATTGCATTGCTTGGTTATTGTAAAAATACTATTTGTTGACTTTAGTTTAATATACTTATACAGTGCATACAGTGATTGTGGATGACACAACACAATTGTGGATTATTATTTATGTTTTTACATGCCTTTTAATATGTACTCGTTTATCTATTGAATTGAACATTATAGCTGTCTATTATTTACAATATGTACATATGTATAAAAACAAAATAAAATTATTATACCATACAATAAAATTAAAAATAAACATACATATTACATGCCGTAATAAATTATTTTCGTCTATCATCAATCGTTTTGGCAGCCACGTTAGGTAGTAAGTACTATGATTTTTTTATGTCTAAAGAGATTCAGTTTACCTATATACATATATACAAATCATAAATAACGCTCTAAATTGTGTGTATTCATTCACTCATCACAATAACACTGCAAAATTGTAGGTTAAATATTGGTGGACAATTCACATTGGTGGACAATTCAATTCACACACAACACCATCTAACCCCAAACTAAGCAAAGCTTGTGTGATGGCAGCCAGCTGATATAATACTTATATATGTAGTTTTTTTTAAATACATACTTATTATACATAGAAACACCCAGACAAAGTGCAAACATTAGAATTCATCACACAAATATTTGCACTGGGTGGGGATCGAACCCACGACCCTCGGTTTCGCAGGCAGAGCTACTACCAACTAAGCCACTAGGGCAGTCGAGGGCAGAGGTTAGTGTGTGGCAACACCGTTTTCTTCTCTCTTTTTGCTTAAGCTGCTCATCTCAAGGCGTACACGCCATGTATAACAAACGCAAGAAGTATAATAACGACATCTATGTTGCTACTCCTCCTGTCAGCTCCCGCCATCCACACAACCACATGGTGTCAGAAGTTATTTGGTAAGAAATAAATACAAGAACAAAATTAAAAATTTTGATTAACCCCCGACTACCTTAGATTTGCTATCTGTAGAACATTCTACTAGTCAAGCCCTTTCATTTGATACCCATATTAAGGGAATTGTGAAAAAGGAAATGTAATTCGCCATTTTGTGATAGCGGCCATCTTGGATTTGAAATTTGTCATAGTGCAAAGTATTCTACTAATCAAGCCCTTTCATTTGATACCCATATTGAGGTAGTAGTGAAAAATATTATATAATTCGCCATTTTGTGGTGGCGGCCATCTTGGATTTGAAATTTGTTATAGCGTTTAGTACTCTACTAGTCAAGCCCTTTCATTTGATACCCATATTGAGGTAGGTTGTAAAGAAATATTTTGTCCGCCATTTTGTGGAGGCGGCCATTTTGAATCGATATTAACCAAACATAGCTAAGAACACCCGCACGGATATTAACTTTCAAATAAAAAAACCGCATGGAAATCGGCCCATCCGTTTGAGCTCTACGGTGCCACAGACAGACACACACACAGACAGACAGACAGACAGACAGACAGACAGACCGACAGACAGACAGACAGACAGACATCGACGTCAAACTTATTTTTTTGTCGGGGGTTAAAAATAGACAAATGTCCCGTCCGCCACTTTTTTATTGCTTACATCACGCAAGAAAACAATACAATCATGACAAATACAGGCAGCACGACAGAAACTGAACATACATCCAAATCTCTCAGCAGTCACTTGCCGGCAATAATTATGAAGGCTTCAAATATGCCACTGATATGGAAAAACTGGCTAACAAGGCAAATTTAGATGTGGGCAAATACATTAGAAACTGAATTGGATACGAGAAAACTCACAATTTTACTTCACTATTGAAACTGTATGGTACCAATGCCGTACATAATCAAATGATCTAATTTACTCTGTAAATCGTGGGAAAATCATGTTTTTTTCCGACAGACTAATAATTAAAAATTTTATTTTTATTTTTTATAGTTTCAATAATAGATAAGAAGAGGTTCTTATCTATTATTCCGCAACGCCGTACAAAAATCATCCGACAAGGAGAAATTCGGGTTGCAACCCCCTCTTCAACTGCGCTCAGTTGCACAGCTTACAAGTGGCGGCATAGTGCTAAATCTTATAACTTTATGCCCGTCTGTCATCCTACATAATTATCCTGGTGGTTCATTTGACCCATAAATTTTGTTCACGGGCTTGTTGTAATCTACAATGTTTTTCAGCGATACGGTCAAATTCATAAATGTGAAATGCTCAGCCAAATAATTCAAATGCCGATACATATAATACTATTCCAAGTGTTTGCAGAAGTATTATTGTACTCGTAGTAAATTCAGATCCTAGCGAGTTTAAACCATAGTGATGATTTTGATGATGATTTACACTATTATTATAAATTCTATTACAGCACTCAGTCATGGATGGTACAATGGTAAATTTTATTCTAGATACGGGCGCAGATACAAACACATTTATATTTTTATCTACACGCACATTTTACACACTGAATCTTCCATTAGACATGACATCATATTTAATTGTGCATACATTTTATTTTCACTTCAAACTCTGAAATCAAATAAAAAATTAACCACAAAAATTACAGAGACAACTATTTTTACAAAACAACTTGATTTTAATTTAAACTCAGACGTACTTGTACTGGAAGTGCCCCGCAGTGTTTCATTCGCAATTTCACAGGGAAGTTAAAAGAGTGTGAAGTTTTTACCGTAGCTAAAAAAGGAGCATATAACTTTGAAACGTCTGAATCTATTTTTGTGAAACACTAAGGACTAATTCACCTTTCAGACAAAACATAACCAAAATCAGTTCATCCACAGATACTCACACCCACAGAGACAGTTTTTCGTCGGAGATTAAAACGATGTTTAATTCTAAATCTAAATCTACGCCTTTATGTTAGTAGTACCATTGATGGTACAAATGACCAGATGTAAATGATTCATTGACAATACTTCTTATATATTGCAATAACAGATATAGAGCTACAGCAGCAGCTCCTAATGCAGTCACGAGAACTCATGACCCGATCAAAACGTCAGGAGGCAATTAAAAATAATCATTGAGTCGATTGAGCAATTGAGTCCTGTTTAATAAATTCAATAGTATTTTTAGTAGAGAGTGCGGAGACGAGCAATGCATGTGCCTGATGGCAACATCTCATCCAGCCCTCCCATAACAGTAGTATCATGCAGCTATTGGAACATAGAGTCCAAATCATTACCTAGCAAACATCGGCTGCGGTACCGAAAACCATCAGAAGTTACAACTTCAAGCTGGCTATTAAAGATCACAACGGGGCGGTGATAGAAGCCGGGGAAAACGGGGGTAAGCTTTAAAAAAAAGTTAGACATCGTCGTAATTAGTTTAGATTTATTTGATTCTTTCTGGGTGTAAAATGCACAGAATATCAACATTAGCTAAAAATAAAAGGGCATAGACCTCTGTGTCCGTTTGGACTATTTTTACTTAGCGCACTGCGCTCGTCACCTAGTGATAATATAAGATGTCACGTTATATCTCTAGAAAGATTGCCCTTTAAACAGTGAAATTACAGGTTGGCAGTATAATAACTAGAAATATTATTGTACTTCCCTAGGCGGACTCTGCAAAGATTACCAGTATAAACATACATAAATAAATATTCAGTTCAAACCGCGAAGGCTTAAAATTATATTACATTACTTCTACGCACCTTTTAATTTAACTTTCAATGAGTTACTGATAATATTTTTTAGGTATCGTAGTAAGAAATAGAGAAAAATGACAGTAACTACTAGTATGGTCAGTACAATTAATGCTATAGTGAACCATAGTTCCAGATCCAGGTACTCTGTCCAGGACATGTTAGCTGCCGGCGCGCGGAGATGGCCAGCTCCCTTGTGCCGGATGACGTGTTCAGTCCACCAGACCGCGCGGTCCAAGGCGCTCTCTGGCTGGTCGCGGATCCTCTCCCTGAGGTCAATCAAATTGCGGCGGTAACTAGAATGGAAAATAAAGATGAGTATCTTCTTAAACTGGTGCTTGATGATAAATTGTGGATCGTTTTTAATGAAATGAAAGATTACCGATTTGACTCAGTATAACTCTTTAAGCACAAGGAGAGTAAAATCTTATAGTTGAATAAAACCCAGGTGCAATTAGTATATGATTTTGCTAATAACTAAGGGCATTGTTTTAACTAAAGAGTACAATATAGTTAAATTTTATGCGTCGAAATCAAAACAGACATCAATTTACAATAAAAATAAGGCACTCGATTAAATTTCATAATTTTCAAATATGGGACTACTTCTGAAGTGTGATCTACCCAAAAAAATCGATTAACAAGTTGTGAAGTTTTCGCGTAACATGCATAAAAAAACATACAATCGAATTCAGAATCTCCTCTTTTCTTGAAGACGGTATAAAATGAAAAGATGCCGTTTGGCAAACAAGACTAAACTGTTCAAAAGTAAGAGCAATTATAGCGCTCTACCAGTGATTATGAGTAAAGAACATGGCATTCTTTGGGAAGATACTTTTTAGAAGAATATTCAGATCAATAGAAATGAAAACAATAATAGTTGAATGAATTTTGTACGAATATTATGGGAAAAATTTCTTACCTGGGATCGTCAATCACTGTATTCACTGCGTCGAACAGCTTATCTTCTGTCAAATCATCCATCAGGAGAGCCACTCCTACTTTGAGCGCTGCGTATCTCTCTACATTGAACCACTGGTCACCCAGCATTGGAATTCCTACTAGCGGTACACCTCCTGTCATTGCTTCATCAAATGACTGTAATCCTCCCTGAGTGACGAATGCTTTAATCTTTGGATGTCCTAAAAATTGGAGTGAAATCATTAAAAAAAAAAAATATTTGGATGACTTTACCATTGTTAATAAATTTAAGCTTATAAAAGTTTTGTTTTTATTTTGAAGACTTCTAGTTTGTGGGTGAAAAACTAATGAACTTACGCAGCACATCAGACTGTGGAAGCCATTTGGACACTTTGGTATTCTTCCCTTTCCCAAGCAATTCTTCGGAATCCCATTTAACAAGGACGTCATAATTCAGTCTTGCTAACGCTTTTGTTATAGCCTCAATCTTTTCTATAGCTAAATTGGACGGATTGACATTTGTGCCCAAACTGAAGTATATCACCCCTCGTTCTGAAGAGTCGAGGTAAGCTTGAAGATCCTAAAAATTTACAGTGTTTTAAACGATATTTATAAAAACTTTAATTTAAAAATCTGACTGCAAAACATTTATTAGGTACAGATAAAACAATATGTGATGCAATATACAATCTAAGGACATTTGAGTGATTGAGACTAATCTAATGATACAATAATGGTCAATATCCATCCAGCAGCTTGGAAAAAAAGTAGAAATAAGGAAATTTACAAACATACAAGTTACGTGCAAAAGCATTACCTTTTTATCAGCGAGGTAAATAATACTGAATGTTTCAAAAGATATCATTAGGTCAGGTCACCTTTCAAAAAAGGTTAATGAATACATTTATCAGATAGAACACGTTTGTTAAAAGATTAGTTGCTGTAAGGATAGACTACTAAAGATGTATCTACAACAAATACTTGTTAATGGGATACATAACATGTACAATATGTATACATATTATGTATACAAACTAAAAAAGAAAATAAATATCTGCTATCAATAGCAAAATCTATCAATCAATTATAATGTAGTAAAGAAACTAAATAATTTCGAAATTGAGAAATCTATGGGGACAGAAAGAGCTCGAAATAATAAATAGGCAATGATGGAATCAACTTAATTTAAAATTAAACTGAAAAACTGAAAACTGTAACTCAAGTAATAAAGGTGTTTGCTTACCATAGGTAATTCTTTTTTGGGACTTTTATGTATCCCTCCAATGAACACAACTCCTGGTGGCACTGGCCGGTTATTCTCCCATATGGGATATATGTTCATAAAAAAACATACCAGCACTGTCTCCACATTCTTCCAGAGACGGAGTATCAGGTCCAAATAATCGTTTGACTGTTAAGTTTTCTTGAGCTCTAACACTGTAGATAAATCTTTCTATCTTATAAGTGTCCCATAATACTTGGATTTTATCAAAAACTGTTATGTTGTTCAACTTTTGATGCCATAAAGTTGGGTACAACAATTTGGGATATAAAGGCATTCCCATTACATAATAATTGTCGTACACACCTCCTAAAGAGTTCATTAGTATCATCGGAGCTTTGAAAACGTGCGATAGAGCTTGCGCTGATTTGGAAACGCCTTCAACTATTAGTAAATCAAACTGTCTCTTTTTCTTGATCAGTTCTTGGACTTCTGGTGTTAACATCTGCATTTCAAATGACTTAGCTATCAACGGAACCATTTCCAAAACTTGACGATAGCTATCTCCTTTATTTCCTTGCGTTGTGTCTCCAACTAGCACCCGTTCTCTCCATGCTTTGTATGAAACGTCGTGAGTGTTGATTTCAGTTAAGTTTACTGGACCGTCTCCATTTGGGTACATGGCGTCTGTCGTAATGTAGACAACTTCATGGCTGCGTTTTAAAAGTTCTTTGATTAATGGATAGAATACAACTTGATGACTTACAGATGGAGTAGGAACACAAACTAATATACGGGATGCCTGGATGTAGCTCAGAAATAAAATGCCTAATAATGTTAATGGAAACATTTTGCTGACTTTAGTGTACTTAATCATTTTTATGATTAGGTTAAGATCTATGTAACTTCTTTAATGTTTCTGATTATGGTGTGGGAAGTCACGGTATTTTATAACCAATGAGGTTAGGTATGTCTACTGCGTTATCAAAAATGATTTAACAATAAAATAATCAGTCGTGACTCGTGTCTTAACGGTTAAATATAATATTTTGTTTACTGTTCTCGCAAGTCATTGGTAGATTTAATGAGAGATCCGCTTCAGGTATTTCTTGCCTTATCGTGAAGTGTTATTTTGTCAACCTTTCTTAAGAGCCGTTTCACGAAACGATAAAGCTTGACTTTAGGTAAAATACTACAACATCGTTTGCGTGTGTCCGTTCGAGTCGGCTCGAGAGTTTAGACAGACAAAAAGATCTTGAGCCGTTTTGGTAGTAAAAAAAGTAGAGTTTTGAGATTTTTGAAAATATAAAAGATTGTTTTATACCTATGTCTCATAAAGAACAATATTTTGAAAATCAAACGTCTGTAACCTAAAATGCTACGTAATACCTAAAGGTAGTTTAAGTAGAAATAAAAATACAGCTCAATTTACAATATGTGAAAACGACTTGTCGGGTTTTGTTGCGGTTTTTAGTAATAATCTTAGACTGACGATGTAGTAATAACTCAGGGGACGCTGCATTAATATATTTTTATATTTTAGCTATTACAAAATTGTTACGGAACGTGATAGAACGCATTAAATATTTCTATACTGAGGTAATACTAGGTACGTAGGGATGAATAAACTCTAAAATGTTAAGCGTTGTCTTATTTTGGATTTTATCATGAAACCTACTATATTTAAAATTTTCTTGCATACACGATCTCGCATATGCACCCTCACTCTTGAACTTTAAAAAGTGACAAGTCGATCAAATATTAAGTAGATACTCATGTATCGTAATACATGTTTAAATAGGCATAAGTCATCCTGAGACTAGATGGAGTGACAATAAGACAATAAACGTAAGACAACCGGTAGTAATTTTGAAAACCTGAGGTTTGACTAAATGGCAAAACAAGGAAGTGGTCTATGTCAAGCAGTGGAGTAATATAGGGTGATGATGATGATGATAGCTTATCTTAAATATATACAAAAAAATAATTTGAGATAAAAGACATTGTAAAACTATGTTTAAAGTAAAAATACTTCTAAAAACTTAGTCTAACTTAAAAAGACATTCAAAATCGTTAAAAATAACACCCTGTGGCACATTCATGGTGAAATCCAGTTTTCATAAAAATACTAATTACTTCGCTTGAAACTAGAGCTACGCCTGCTCCTGTTGAAAATAATCACGGGTTCTAGACTATATGTTTGATGCCTAGAACAATTATATGACTCATAACAATAAAAAGTAAGAAATTCTTGAATTATTTTCTGGTGCCAAAGACTGATCCATCCGAATATGTTGCCGCTATTGTCAAACTAAACAAAATGGTCGACGTGGTTCCACGGGCTGTGATTGATCGGTGTAACAGACATAGAACACTCAAGCACGCAACGTTTCTTACGATATTGGAATTAGAACAAATATTGGTGGACATTTCATACACAACACCATCTGACCCCAAACTAAGCAAAGCTTGTAGTTCGGGAGCCAGATAGCTAATATAGAACTTATAGCATTAGGAGTTTATTAAAATAATATGAGCTTATACTAGAACAAGAATAATTAAAAATATCATATCGGTCCACATAAGATTAAAGAGTATCAATTATATAATTATAAATATATTTACAAAATACTTACATAATTTTAAATACACACTTATTATACATGGACAATATTCAGGCTACAAAACAAAAAAGCCAGACAAAAACTCAACAAAAGACAAAAAAACAACATTTGGTATTCAGTTACCAAAAAAAATTGATTATTGAAACACTTAAAATTGGCTCATGATTTTATTTTTTACTGATAAATGGCAGCAAGATTCAGATATCTTGACAGTAATTGAGTAATAAAATATATGTCGGATTCTCCCTTATTATATTGTCCGATATTTTTATAAGTATGAATTTTGAGTATCACAATGTAGATTTAAGAGTCTGAAATTGACACGACAGCGACTTTTCGCCGAAATAGTCATGGGAGATCGACCTAAGACCAATGGAATTATGTTTAGTAAAACTGACAATTGAAACAAGGAAACGTCAACAAGAAAGACGGGCCTATTATTGTGTAATATTTTTTTAGGTAATACTGGAAATAATAAATTAAGATTTCGTGCAAAATTGTAAAAGGGCTCTTAAAACTTGGTTTTACCCCATACTAAGAACAAAAAATAAAAAAAAAACATTTTTTTTCATCATACCTATACGTGTGGCAGTATCTATAGATAAGAATTTACAAACGATATTGAGGTTTCTTGAGTCAGAGAGACGCGAGAGCGAGAGACACTTCCAAAATAGTAATATGTGTGCTTGTGTGCCCTTCCCTCCTCCCCTGTAACTTCTTAAGTAATAGAGTGATGAAATATATGATGTACATGATCATGCAAACTGTCACCGGAAATTGGTTTGAACTCGATCTAGTAGTTTTTTAGTCCGTCATAAATGCATTATTATTAAAACATCGATCAATGTTGCAACGAACTACGATAATTTATGTATTATTTTACTTGCTGCTACGGTACCTTTCATGGGCGAGTCCGACTCGCACTTAGCTGCTTTTATTTACCATTGACTACACGATACTATACTATGCCTACTACTAAATAAGTTACTGCTGGTCTAGTCGGGAGAACGACGCCTACCGATCCGTGGGTCTACCGCCGAACGAAAAATGTCTTAGGGTTGATATTTCTCGCTCTTTTCTTTCCGCTTGAAATGATAGAGACAGCAATAGCACAGCGACAGCCGATTTAGTTAGGCGATAGGAGGGCCGGAGACCCCGGGATCAAACCCCACACGCATCACTGTCTTTACAAAGTCATATGCGTAATGCCGCTAACTTAAAACGGTGAAGGAAAAAATCTCGAGGAAACCAACACGCACCTAGAATCTTTCAAAGTCATGTGTCATCCACCAACCCGCACTGGGCCAGCGTGGTGGATTACGGCCTTAACTCTCTCCTTGCGAGAAAAGGACCGAGTCCCAACAGTGGGAACATTTAGTGGGCTGTTGATGATGAATATAATATCGATGTAAGGTTATCGAAGTTTATCGATCGAGTTCCGCTTCGCCGATAACGATATTTACCCTTATAGATTCGTCATGTCGATCTGTCTGTCTGTCCGTCCGTATGTCACAGCCAATTTTCTCCAAAACTATAAAAGCTATACTATTGAAACTTGGTAAGTAGATGTAATCTGTGAAC
The DNA here is from genome assembly GCA_017562165.1 of Ectropis grisescens. Lineage (NCBI taxonomy): Eukaryota > Metazoa > Arthropoda > Insecta > Lepidoptera > Geometridae > Ectropis > Ectropis grisescens. Next base: position 7,999,737 of record CM029780.1, on the reverse strand, counting down.
CGCATTACGATTTAGATACAAAATGAAGAAGAAAACAAAAATTTTTAGGGGTGGTCCCATACATAGAACTGATACTCAACATTTTTTTTTGATCAATATGATATTGAGGTTCCCAACATATTTTTTAACCTGTAACTTCTAAAATAAGAGAATGACAAAAATAAAAAAAAATGTATGATGTACGTTAACCATGTAAACTATCAACGAAAATTGATTTGAATGATATCTAGTAATAAAATGTTTTTAATTTTAAAATGGGTCCTGTTGGTCGCCTTCAAACAAACAGTATTTATATTAGTAAATGTGGACATTGCACAGTACTAATAGATTAGAATATTTATTGTCACGCAGTATTATGATAAATTTTATCAAAGATAGCTAGGGTTAACATAAAATATCATGTGAAATAAGCACTAAGAAAATTAATTTCATTAGTCAACCTGACTCCAAACTTCAACTTTTGCTTATCAACTAATATATTATACTAGATGCCCGCCCCGGCTTCGCCCGTGGTACATTATAGGGCGCTCATCGGGATCCCGTACATATCCAACGGTATAATATTATGACTGAAATCGGTCCAGCCATTCCTGATAATATCGCTATCAAACAAAAAACCTCTAAAGCTACCTGCTACGCCACCTGTCGGAAATTGGTCGTACCAACTCAGATTTATAAACAAATTTGATTAGCAAAGTTTTATATTCAATGACGCAATCTTGGACATTGGCGAAATTACGGTGACATTACCGAATGGAAGCAAAAATAAAAATTTGAAGTTGACATAATCGCTGTTATGCTGTCATGTCAAGTGTATCTCTCTACTTAGTCTGTGGTCAAAGCACGCTACGAAAACTCTCAAAAAGGAATATTTTTCCCCCGTTTTTGTTACATTATTGATTCATGCTCCGATTCTATTGATAGTAGCGTTATGTTCTATAGCTTAAAACCTTCCTCGATAAATGTGCTATCTAATAGAAAAAGTATCTTTCAGTTTGGACAAGTACTTCCCGAGATCCTAGCGTTCAAACAAACAAACAAACTCTTCGGCTTTATAATTATAATATAATAATATTAGTATAGATACGTATTTAAAGGTATTTGTGTGGAGCAGCGGGATAAGACGTACGCGTCAGCCGCCTTTTAGATAAGTAAAAATTGTGAGTTCGAATCACCCAAATCCTTAATAGCTGTATATATTTTATGTTAGCGTTAGTAGGATTCTTTGCAGAGTCCGCCTGGGGAAGTACCACGTCTTTGCCAATCACTCTACCGCCAAGTAGTATGTAAATATCACTACGTTCCGGTTTAAAGGTCAATAATGTTTATATAGTACCTACGGGGATTAATCACGCATAATGAATTGTTTAAATACCTCGACGTTTTGGCAGCGTTACAACCGCCGTGGTCGCGAGAAGACTGACTGAAGAAGTCTATAGGTAGTGAGTCGTAGGTACTACACAAATATTATATGTTCAAATCGCGAAAGTTAAAAAACAATGTTAAAGGGAAATGTATTCAGAAAAAAATAGAAAGCAGGGCAAAGAAATAAATCATTTTATATCTAAAATCATTTTATATCTCTGAGTGACGGAAGCAGTTCAGTATTTCGACTCTTTGTGTTCAAATAGCTGCTTTGCTGTGCTATGGGCGGGTGAGTTGTCATCATTAACCGCATCATTGTATTGCTTAAACCTATGCTATTGCTTCTAATCTGTGTCTTGAATATTATAAAAAATGTGTTTGTTGACATAACTATAACGTATACAGTGTATTTAGTGTCAAAATGATTCATTTGTTTTTTCTATTTCGACAACATTGATTTACAAAATCAACAGCAATCAGTTACAACGAAATACAGTTTCTGATGTCATGAAAAATTATAAAATCTTATAATTTGGTAAAATCATAATAATAAATATCCAAATTGACAATTTAAGTCAATAAATAAAATATCCAAGTAATGTTATTGTCAGCAGACAAAGTAAATTATTTGAAATTAAACAAGTCCTAGGTCATTGAAAGGTTAACAGTTAAAGGAAAATAGTTAAGATAATAATGAACTCTATAAAAGCAGTAAACGAGTTGTGCTTGAATTTGTGGTAACGTTAGCTTTTTAATTTCATTATATACATATATCATATACTATTATATATTACATATATCCTCGTATATCTAATAAGATTATACAATATTATCTAGAGTAACACATTTTTTTACATTATTGTAAACTGTAGTCAGTATAAAAAAAGGGTAAATATAGAATTATCTCAGACTCGACACCACGGACGGCCCCAACTCATAGCGCAACCGGCGCACCTGATATGTGACGTGACCATCTCGAAGACCAACCAGTATGTGAGTGGTTGCTAGACGTCCCACGTCTGGACATCTTTGTTCCCCCGCGACGTTTCAGGCTTGTGATCTCGCCGCCAACCATTTTTCGGCTGCAGAAGATAGGAAGAGCGGCGGACCACTATATCGGCCCTGCTCTTCCTCCCTGCAGACCCACCGCGTTGGCCATCTAAAGGTAGCGACCTTATCAGCAGGAAGGACAGAGAAAGAGGCGCATCGTAATAGCAGTTCTTTCCTGCAGCGGCCACCGCCCTCACAGCTGCGATGCTCACCCCCAACATTGCGGCCCACTTCAGTTGCGCCGCTGCCAATATACCGCGCAACCTACTCGTACAATAGCCCCTACGTCGTTAACTCGTAGGCAAAGCCTCCTCCATGAGTGACCGTACCGCGGGTTCTTCTTCGTTTCACTCTGAGTGACTGCTCATGGGTACAGAGCTCCTACGCCTCGTAAATTAGCTGTTCGGTGAAGTCGAAGAAGCCAGTGAGATTCACAACCATACTGTTAAAACATTTCTATACTTTTTTCGTTCATTAATTCTTTTTACGTACTGTTCTACACAAAAAAGTAGGTCGATAACACACTGTTTTTTATTTAAACAGAGAACCAGTAATAATGTAAACTTTGGAGCGGCTACTGAATATTTCAAAAATTACATAAATTGTTACATAACGTAGCTTCAAAAATATGTTTATAAAACGTAACTAAACTGTTTTCTTATGTAAAATACTGTTTAAATCCTGGTTTCTCTGATTTTAAATTCCGTAATTTATTGCTCTTATAAAAGTTGGAATCACTTGCCACTATTTCGCCGTTTAACATTCTTCAAATTTTAATTTATCTAGTAAAACTGATAAATCAAGAGTTTGTGACATCCAAGTCTTCTTTTGCTAACTACACGTAGAGTTAATAAGAATACTGTGAAATTTGAGCCATCGTCATTTCAGCAGACACAGAGTCACAAACCTACTTACGTGGTCTGGTGGTCAAAATCACGTTTGTGCTCTTGATAGCAGTATGTAGTAGTGGTAAATATTTTTGTAGTAAATTTAAGTTTGTGGGTAACTATTAAAATTAATCAAATAAAAACTTAACTTTGTTTAAAAAAAAAATCGCAAACTTTTTCAAGATTTAGTTGAATTTTTAGCATTTGCTTAAAATTAATTTTTGATAGAAGATGTATGAGTAATATGTTGTTTAAGAACACTCAAAAGCGACTGCACCTATTCTACGTACTTACATACTTACATTACTACCACGGTCTGTAATTAATAGTACACATCTTCCATCTTCCTAAAATTTTTAATCAGCACCGAGTTTGGGTAGCTTCAAAAAACCTATAAAAAAGCTGGCTTATCCATCAAACTTTTTAAAGTTACATCAAGTTTTTAAAGAGTGATGGCAAACTCACAGTAGAATTGTAAAAATTGACATTATTAATTACAATTGTAATTAATAATGTCAAAATGTCAAACGTATGTTTTAATGTTTGACACTTAATTGTACGATACTTATTATCGTACAGTAGTTTTGTTTTTCCTAAAATTGACGTGTAAATTGTACATTTATCAAAAAAGAACTTTGACTTTGACTTCACATCAGAGCAAAGAGAAGTGCAACTGAAAGCCTTCACAGCACTCCACATTGCCGTGCTAAATTAAGGTCTAGATTGAAGGTTTAACCAAGGACTTCATATCACGACTTAGACTTTAAAATCACGTCTTAGACCTTTATTTTGAGAATGTATTTAATATGTCACAAAAATTGATAGAACAAATATATGAGAATAGCAAAAAAAATAATAATAATGCGCGCACTAAAACAAAACAAAACATTTAAATTGGCACGAATTCTAAAGATCTAAGTTCAAACGCCAATTGAAATATCAATGTTCTTTTCACAAGGTCTATAATCAAGTTAATTTAAAACTCCGATAATATTATTTATACAGTATCATTATCAGTCCGCTTTTGTCCACTGCTGAACTGAAACCTTTCTCATTCTACGTCCCTCAGACACGGCTTTTCGCTTCGATAAAATTTAATTAATTTACTTTTTAATTTTAGAATATTTTTCTTTTTTATCGACAACAGGCATACGCTCAACTTATTGTAAGACGATGCGCTAAAGCGCTTACTTACAAGATACAGTTTTAATTTCAATTTGAAGAGCTTCAGGTTGCATTCATAAGGAAAGTTTCAAAATTTGTTTGATTTTCTACTAACATAGACAATAATTTTATAGGAGCAAAGAAAATAATTAAAGAAGCTACGTCTGGTCTAGTAGGGATAACGGTGTCTGCTGATCTGGAGCCTTAGGTTAAAAACCCACGTTCTCCACTAAATTTTCGAAGTCATGTGCTTAATATTGCTAATATAAAACCGCGAAGGAAAACATCGTGAAGACACCGTCATGTACCCAGAATCTTTCGAGGTCATGTGTTCTACCCCCACCGGGCCAGCACAGCGTGGTGGATTATGCCTTGCCTCTCTCTTTACGAGAAAACATTTAGTGGGTTATTTATACTATGCTATAAATATTTGGTTAATTAGATCCTAAGGATGGGGTATAGAAACGCAGTAAATATTGTGCACACATTTATTCTCACTTCAAACTCTTAAATAAAATAAATTATTAACAATACATGGCTCATTCACAGACAACATCATTTTCACAAGAGAACTTCATCCATCACTAAACTTAAACGATCTTGTACTAGCTGGGCTCTTATGGGTGTGTTTCATTAACTGTATTTTAAAACATAGCTAAGAAAATTCTCGACTAATTCGATTTTATAGAAAAAATCAAACTCAAAATCGGTTCATCCATTCGTGATCTACGGTGCCGCAATCAGATGCAACCACACACAAACAAACACGTAAAACTTATAACCGCTTTATCTGCTTTCAGTTCCACTGCATATAGATAGCAGATGTAGTTGTCTACTTTCATCGGCGAAAGGCGAAAGCAGAAAGCAAGTAAGTTAGGCGGTAGACTTGCCACCCTTCTACCCCCTAACTAAATTGGCTTTGCTATTGCTGTCTCTATAATTTCACGCGAAAAGAAAAAAAGGGAGCAATACCTAAGCTACGACTGCTTTACTTATGCTATAGACCCTCATGTCGTTTTTGCGCCGAGGGTTAAAAAGTTAATTTAAATTAAATCTACTCTGTTTTTGGCTTAAGTTTAAATGATTCAAGGACTATCCTTTTAATATGTCGAAATAAAAGATAGAGAGCTACGGCAGCAGCTGCCAATATAGTCAATACAATTGATGCTATCGCAATCCACAGTTCCAGGTCTAGGTATTCTGCCCAAGACATGTTGGCTGCCGGTGCGCGAAGATGCCCAGCTCCTTTGTGACGGATGACGTGTTCAGTCCACCAAATTGCACGGTCCAGGGCACTCTCTGGCTGATCACGGATCCTCTCTTTAAGGTCTATCAGGTTACGACGATAGCTGAAAAAGGAAAACAATTTGGTACGTTAGGGAAATACAGAACTCATATTTCTCGGGTAGTAAACATTTTTTTTGAGTAGATAAATGACGAATTATTCCACACACTATTACACAAACACACACACATGTGAACCTTATTAACACACAAACCTTTGCCTTTAAATTATTGTAGAGATTCATAATTTCACTAGGAGCGCGTTACGGTTTTACTCGCGTAGTTCCCGTTCGCGTTATATCCCTTGAAAAAATGTTTGCCTATTTACTATTCCAGATACATAAATATGTTCCAAATTTCAGTCCTAGTCAGTTCAAAAGTGCCGGCGTCATTGAGCTACAAATATTCGCATTTATAAATTTTATAATCCATATTAGTAGGCTAGTAGGATGTTTACCTTGGATCATCAATCACTGTATTCACTGCATTGAATAGTTTGTCTTCAGTCAAATCATCCATCAGGAGAGCTACTCCGACTTTGAGCGCTGCGTATCTCTCCACATTGTACCACTGGTCACCCAACATTGGAATTCCTACCAATGGTACCCCTCCTGTCATAGCTTCATCAAACGACTGCAATCCTCCCTGAGTGACGAAGGCTTTAATCTTCGGATGACCTGAAACAATAGTATAAGTTATTTAAAACAAATGTATCAGTTATAACACTCCTCTAACATCTTTGGAAACTACTATTTGCACACAGATTTTATGAGTAGAAATTTCTTGCAGAACATTTTTGGCATTCCAGTCTAGTCTAGTCGGGAGAACGGCCGATCCGAATCCCTTGGTTTGAATCTCACGCAAATCGCTGTATTTTCGAAGTCATGCACGTAATTACTATAACATAAAAACGGTAAATAAAACCACCGTAAGGAAACCGGTATATCCCAAAAAACAGTTTTCAGAGGCATACGTCATCCTTTATGACCTTGATCTTATCATGTGAGACAATGCCTGAGTCTCAGCTCTGGAGACATATAGTGATCTGCTTATGCATAAATAATGCTTATAATAATATGAATAAAGAAATAGAATTGGTGGATGTTTTCTTTTTTCATTGTGACACCAAGCATACGAGTGTATCTTAAATAATTATGATTATATTTGAACGATTATAAAAACTTGATAAGGATGAGCAAAGTTTCAAAAAGAAGACAATCATTTGAAAAAAAAAACTTACGGAGCAGATCGTTCTGTGGAAGCCACTTCACAACTTTGGTATTGTTTCCCTTCCCAGACAGCTCTTCAAAGTCCCATTTGACAAGAACACATCGTAATTCAGGCTTGCCAATGCTTTTGTAATAGCCTGGATCTTTTCAGCAGGCAAAGTGGACGGACTGACATTTGTACCCAAACTGAAGTATACAACACCTCTTTCTGAAGAGTCCAGGTACGCTTTGAGATCCTGAAATGAGTACATGTATATAACTATTTGGATGATCTTCCTCATGTTCCGACGATAGTGATTACGTTAAATCTTACAAATACATATGGAATTATAATGAGGATTTTCAGAAAGAAGAATTTCCAATAATCGTCGGCAATAGGTGGATTTCAGAATTACATTCGCAACTAAATTCGGCTAATTTCCCCTGAAAATTATAAGAAAATAGAACTGGCAACTTAGGGGAAAATACCTCTAGAATTTAGCTAATAGTACGGGCTGACTCTGTGATGGTACTAGTTGATTATGCTTAGCGCGTTAAAAAGTTCAACATTTTCAAAAGCTATAACCAGATTGTATGTACATATGTACAGATGTATGGCTCCTCTTTTATATAATAAGCTGCCAAATGCCATAAAAGAACTTAACATAACAATGTTCAAAAGTAAACTAAAAAAAAAATGCTGATACACAAATGCTATTATACTGTAACTGAATTTTTAAATGATAAGGAAATTAATTGGAATACTAATATTTTAGACATTGTTTAATATGAACATTTTTACAATCTTTAAACCTTATTCCATTAATATCTCAATAGATATTATTATTCCATTATGAAATTTGACATTCAACTGACATAAGACCAAATAATGATAAATTGTATCATGATGAATTAGTTTGTACTGTATTACATTTTGACATTCTTTGAGTATTTACATGAATATTATAATTAACGACATTTTTGATTATATGTATACATTTATCGCACTTTATACATTCTTTGACATTCCTCACATGGATGAACTGCAAGATCTACTAATGCAAGACCTTAGACTCTGGATGGACATATTGATCAAACTCAATTATCCACAAGAACAAAATTAAAAATTTTGATTAACCCCCGACTAACTTAGATTTGTTATCTGTACAACATTCTACTAGTCAAGCCCTTTCATTTGATACCCATATTAAGAAAATTGTGAAAAAAGAAATGTAATTCGCCATTTTGTGGTAGCGGCCATCTTGGATTTTAAATTTGTCATAGTGCAAAGTATTCTACTAGTCAAGCCCTTTCGTTTGATACCCATATTGCGGTAGTAGTGATAAAAAATTATATAATTCGCCATTTTGTGGTGACGGCCATCTTGGATTTGAAATTTGTTATAGCGTATAGTACTCTGCTAGTCAAGCCCTTTCATTTGATACCCATATTGAGGTAGGTCGTGAAGAAATATTTTGTACGCCATTTTGTGGAGGCGGCCATTTTGAATCGATATTAACCAAACATAGTTAAGAACACCCGCACGGATATTAACTTTCAAATAAAAAAACGCATCGAAATCGGCCCAACCGTTTGAGCTCTACGGTGCCACAGACAGACACACACACAGACAGACAGACAGACAGACAGACAGACAGACAGACAGACAGATAGACAGACAGACAGACAGACAGACAGACAGACAGACAGACATCGACGTCAAACTTATAACACCCCTTTTTTTGGTCGGGGGTTAAAAACACAAGACAATATCCTGATGAAACACAAGACGTTGGCGAAATTGTGCTCACCAAACATTTATCTCACACAAATATAAATCACAACCAAATAGAAGCCAGAAATGAATCTAAGATGAAGAATCAGATGACATAAATAAAAACCAGAAATTAATAGAAGATGAGGAAAAAGAAGACTTTACTCAGCTGACTATTATTTATTTATTTTTTATTTATAAATTAAGACTAACAAATTGTCTTGCCAGACATATTGCATGCCTCTCGCAGAGGCTAGTTTGTATAGGGCAACTTTTAAAATGTTTTGTATCATCTTATCTTACCTATAAACAGCAATAAAGAGTTTTGTATTTGTATTTGATTGCTACTTATGAGATGATGAAACTAAATTTGAGCCAACATCATAAAAATAAACAAAAGAGCTACATATAAGCTGGAGTTACAGTTAATAACATAATATTTTATCATCCGCTACTTTATAAATCGTGAAATGAAAATAAACTGGTTTATGGAATGGAATAGACTTTGAAAATAGATGTAACATTTTAAAAATAAATTTTGAAAATGTCCTACACCACTGTCAAACCAAAAATCTTTCACCAACATATGATGAGATGTTAATTAAATTTCAAAATACATATTAGCTTATTGTAAATATTTTTTGGTCCTCTAAAGACGTACGACTTATGTTACAGTTATAGAACAGGGTAATTATGTAATTTAAAGAAGTTTATTTCGAATGAATGCATGACTAGCCTAAGTTTACTAACCTTTGGTAGTTCTTTTTGCGGGTTTTTATGCATTCCTCCAATGAACACAACTCCTGGTGGCACGGGACGGTTGTTTTCCCAAATGGGATATACGTTGACGAAAAACATATGAGCATTATTTCCACATTCTTCCAAAGACGGAGTATCAGGTCCAAATAATCTTTTCACAAGCAAGTTCTCTTCAACTCGAAAAACGTCGTAAAATCTTTCAATTTTGTAAGTATCCCACAGTACTTGGATCTTGTCAAGAATAGTCATATTGTTCAATTTCTGGTGCCAGAAAATTGGGTACAAAAGTTTGGGATATAGTGGAACTCCCATAACATGATAGTTATTGTACATACCTCCCAAAGAATTCATAAGTATCATGGGAGCTTTGAAAACATGAGATAAAACTTGAGCTGATTTTGAAATACCTTCAATTATAACTAAATCGAAATGTGTCTTCTTTCTGATAAGTTCTTGCACTCCTGGTGTTTGCATCTGCATTTCAAATGACTTGGCCACCATCGGAATCATTACCAAGACTTGTCGATAGCTATCTCCTTTATCTCCTTGGGTTGTGGTTCCGACCAGCACCTTGTCTCTCCATGCTTTATATGAAACATCGTGTGTGTCAATTTCAGTTAAGTTAGCTGGTCCGTCTCCATTTGGATACATAGCGTCTGTTGTAATAAAAACAACTTCATGACCTCGATTTAGAAGTCCTTTAATGTAAGGATAGAACAAAACCTGATGACTCACAGACGGCGTTGGAACGCACACTAGTATACGCGCCGCCTCGGCATAGGCCACTAACAATATACTCAACAGTGATTTAGAAAACATTTTGGGAATTCTGTGTTCAAGCTAACACCTCTACGTCTTCTGGTGTACTCATTAGAAATAGAAGCTACGATTTCTTATATTGGTTTTTAAATGGCACTTAGCCTTTAGGTATGTTTATAGCGTTATCATGAATGACTTTACAAAAACTGACAGTCATGATCATTCATAGGAGCATGACTCGTGGCTCAATATTTAGAGATAGCGTAGTACGTACCACGCCGCGCAGACAGTTACCGACGACGATGACGAGTTATCTTTAAATTAAATGTCGGTAAACTCATTATCGTATTTTAATGGTCAAGACTAATGATCTTCAAGTTGTTAGAATTTCGGCATTGGGCCAATTTTTTAATTGTGTTTTATTCTTTTAATACTCTTTTACAAGCAATTCCTTACTTAACACATAGCTCCTAATTTATCTTATGTTTTACAATTTTGTGAAAAAATCTGAATTTAACCGTAACTTTTCTCGTGTCGAATTTGCCCAGTGGTTGTTTTACATGCAACAGCACTCATCTTTGATTATTGTGACTGGTGATGATGACACTAAATGTGATGGGGATAATGGTGATAATGAAGGTGTAACACTATTAGTCCAATAATTGTCATATTGTAATTTTGTGATGTTACTTCGTAGCATAGTTGAACCTAACCTTGAAATATAATGGTTTTATAAACGTAAAATAACTAACTCCTGTCTCGACTTCATTCAAGTTATATAACCGTAAAATACAGTCGACATTATCAAGATAACCTACAACTTTTTTACATCCCGCGGCTGGGTGTGGGTTACTCGGTTTTTTGCCATAAATATAGTTTTATATATCTTAAACTTGACAAATTTGTATTGATACTCATAAAATATTATCATATGGAAAACTGCTCCTTTCTTGTGTTGGTTCATGAGTTACGGCTGGTCTAGTAAGTTACGGCTGGTCTAGTAAGTTACGGATGGTCTAGTGAAATACGGCTGGTCTAGTGAGATACGGCTGGTCTAGTTGGGAGAACTGCGACTGCCGATCTGGAGACCCCCGGTTTAAAACCACGCGCACCACTGTCTTTTCGACGCCATGTGGGTAATCCAGCTAACTTAAAACGGTGAAGGAAAACATCGTGAGGAAACCACAACACGTACCTATGAACCCACACTGTGCCAGCATGGTGGATTATGGCCTTGACTCTCTACTTGCGAGAGAAAATTTCCAGTAGTGGGAACTGAACAGAAGTGGGTTGTTTATGCAGCGTAAATGTTTATTTTTCTATTAGTATCATATTAGAGTAACTACATATAATATTAATTTAATTTTTAGTATCGATGTGAGATTATTTCATTATTTGTTTTTAATTAATTACAATTTGTGTAAGTAATTGATAATTTAAAATGAAGAGTAACTCATTAAATTCATAATATCTTTTTGACCAGACCATTCAAAACGACGTGACGATATGAATTCCGATTTCAAAAAGTAACTCACAGAGCCTACGTCAACATTACTTTGAAATTGCCATATTTATTTTTAAAAGTGTCTTTTGACTTAACGTATAATTAATTCTGATACAACGATGGTGAGGGTCACTGAAAATCAATGAAATAACATTGCCAAATAATACACACGTTTGCACACTTTATATAGACCATTGATGCATGCAACGAATAGCGTATAATAACCTAAGCTAATAATACCTTGAGGTATCGATCTCATAGTCAGCACATCAGATCGAATATTATTACCCGTGGAGGCCTTTTTTTTTTTTTTTTTTTTATTTAAATTATCCACTCCACAGACTCCGGGGTCCGTGATCTTTGTCATTACAATAATCTTTTTTTTTTTACACATTTCTTGGATAAGGAGAAGAGGAAAATAGAAGGGGATTTGGGTACATTTAAAATCTAATTCTAGTGCTCGTCTGTAGAGCCGATCACTACCAGTTGGGATTCCGCTAGTAATCGACTCGACACCGAGTGTTTGCCTAATTGCCTTTTGCCATTTGCCTAAGCTGCCTCCTCCCGGCCCAGAGCCTCCACAACGGCCGCATTTCTGTCCCTGATGGCCATCTGTAGGTTGAAATCGCGGATGGTCTTCGATGATGCAGCCCACGCTCGCCGCACGAACCGACCGATGGCGTCGTCGGTGTCCTCAGCGTAGTATGTGAAGGTCCCCGTGTGCCGTGAGATTGCAACTACCGCATGGGGCACGCTCTCGTGCAGCTTCATGTTTGCCTTGGTTTTGATTACGATTACCGACTCGTATGTTAGTCCCTGAGCTTCATGGATGGTAAGGATGCGTGACCCGGTGCCTGACCCATAACCCTGGTTTGTCAGGGTCTCCTTCTCCTCTTGAGTGTGAACTAAGAAGAGGGTGTTTGGTTGGGTGTTGGGTATTTGCGCTCCCTTATATCTTCTCTGCTCTAGGGACTTTATACGGGACGCTGAGGAGTACATACCGGAGTATATTTCCCTCAGTGCATATGCGACGTCCATTGGGTTTCGATGTGTGCAGAGCAACTCCTGGCTGATCTTTGTTACCAGGTTCGGGCGATGATACCACATTTCGAAGAGATTTTCCCTGTCGATATAAGGCAACTGATTGACGTCTCCAATGAGGACAATTTCGCCAACACCAGACAGCCTTGAAGCCATCACAATGGCTCCAAATGGTTCATGAGAGCTTCGTCCACCATGAGGCGGCTGAAACTTTCTCTACCGAAACCATTTACCAGAGCAGAAGCCATGGTTCGCACTCTGGTTTTGACCAGGTTTCCGATTCGGTGCGATAGCTTTTCTCTTAGATCTTTTGCTGCCTCAGTTGTTGTAGTAATGATGGCGTCCTTGTCCACGTCGAAGTGTCTAATCACCCATGTTGTTTTTCCACATCCTGGAACTCCGTTGACCCACTGTATTCTCGGTACCTCCCAATTTTCCCAATCTGCTTTGACGTTTCCGTTCCTTCGATGGTCTTGGCCATCTCTAGGATCTTATCGTCCAGCATAATCTTGGTGCATCGGGCAGTAACTACAATTGGGTCGTTTGGTGGTGTCGCATAAACAGGCACTCCCGCGCGCTCTGTCTCTCTCTCGTTCAGTGTCACGAAGCCATTTTCAGCACTGTAAGCTGCCATATACTGTCCTGTCATGGTTCCCTTGATGACCCGGGATGTGACATTATTGTAAATGGCTGCTTCGGCCTCCTCGAGTTTCGCCTTTAAAAGGCTTTCACTTCCTAGCCTATAGGACTGCATGATGTTTTCGCAGGTCTTGAGGTTGACTTGTCGTGTCGCGCTCAGTGTGGCTATGAATTCGATGAAGGCGTTACGTGCATGGCTCCGAAGCCGTGACATAGCGGGGCGGTTCAACCTGTCCCATGTCGGCTCTCGTTCGGGCTGTTTGTTGCTGTGAAGCTGATTTGGGGGTCTTTGACGTCGAGGGGGGTGATGAATGGGATGTGATTCGGAGTACGCTCCTTGCCGCTGCGTTGAAAGCAGTCACGAACGCCGTGTTGGTGCCTCGGCTGCCAGTTAGATTGGCTGAGGCTTTTTCCGCGGCTGCCCTCTGCTGTACTCTTTCGGAGCCGGTTTGGATGGTCGAACTAGGAACAGGATGTCCCCAGCTGTCAGTTGCATTTGTTTGGTCGTGCGAAGGGGTTCTGAGGAAGCTCAGATTTTCCCCCCTGTCTTCGTATACGACCACCTCATGATGTTTAGAGGCCTCAATGCAACCCAGCCGGTCTGCGACTCTCGCTCTTGAATATTCGATTGCCATCGCATCCACGCTTATCACCCGGGTGTTTCACCTGCATTTCTGCTCAGATGTGCGAGCAGCGCACTTGCCTGTGTGAAAGGCGTCCGACCTTCCGAGTACTCTATTAGTGCAATCGTTTTGTTCTTCGATCGCACCAACCGAAATCGGTGGCCGTCTAACTCGCACACCGGCATGGCGTCGTAGGTTTTCCGCTTCATCGTGACTTTTGCGGTACTCCCATTGAGCAGGCGAGACAATCCAGGCGACAAACGGGCTCGTTTCCGTTCCCAAGCGAAGCAAAAGCTTATTCCGAATCTTTCTTTGTTGCTGTCCATGAAGAGAGCCACTCCGCGGATACGGATCCCTGCTTCTCCTCGGTCTGCGTTCTCCAGTAGTTGTTTGACGGAGATGCTCTTCGAGGAGTTATGTTGGGCGGGAACCGCATGCCGCGCGGCGTCCACAGACAGCGGGGCAGAGTGTGGTGGTGATGGGGGCGCGTATTTGATTTAGTGGAGTTTCTCATGGCCGCTATGCGGAATGAGCTCTCCATGAAGGACAGGAGCCGTGTTCTGTTATCTGGATCTACTAAGATGTTGTGGAGATCCGAGACAACCAGTCTTCTGTCGATCATAGATTCGAGCTCATGTCTTGCGACCATGAATCGGGGACAATCGACTAGCACGTGCCAGATCGTTTCGGGTTGGTCGGGGTCACACTCGCATGCCGGACTGCTCTTGAGCTTAAATCTGTACAGGTAATCTGCTATTCCTCCGTGTCCCGTCAACGCTTGTACCTGGAAGGAGTCAGTTTCGTGGTTCTCATCACCCGATATGCGTTTGCTATATCAGGGAGGAACGTCTGGGTGACTTTTCCGGTGTCCGAGGTCTCATATCGATCCTGCCATTTCTTGACCGATTCTTCGCGGATTTTCCTTTTGACGTAGGACAAGGGGATCCCCTCGTAGTCCCTGGGTGACTCCGTGAGTGCCGCCGATTTGGCCAATTCGTCGGCTCTTTCATTGCCGACGGTGCCAACATGCGCACCCAGAAAAGACGAAGAGATCTCCCTTCAGCATTTATCTGTTCAATGTTTTCCTTTACGCACTTAACCAAGGGGTGGCTCGTTTTTGGGTTACTTAGCAGTTCGAGTGAAGATCGGGAGTCACTCAGGACATTGACTTCTGGGTCCTTGCTCTTTAACGCCATTTGAGTTGCCCGGTAAAGAGCATAAAGTTCCGATTGAAAGACTGTGCATTCGGAGTGGAGCTTGAAGGTCGAGTTCTTGACCCGTGGAGGCCTAGTTGCCACGATCTCCAATTATACAATTTTTAGCTCGTAGATTCGACACCAGCCCGTACCGTATTTTTAAGTATTTTTCCAAGTGCAGAAGTACATTTTTTTCTCAATACTACCCCGACGAAGAAAAATTTTGCGAATTAAACTAATGTTCCAAAAAGACATAAATATTTTGACTATACTCGTATCTTGTTCGTTCAATCGCGGTCCAGCGTAGTGGATCTAACGCCCGTGGTACGAAGCCTTTCTGTAGGTTTTATTTCTGTTTTAAGCATTTTGAGAAGCTTATTTTTTTCATATTTATTTTTCAAAATCAAAAGAAATTTCATTAAAAGTTTAAAGTTTCGAAATTCACTTATATTTTGACTAGAAGTCTGTCCCAGTTTTGCCCGTGGTACATATATAGCGAATAGCTCTCAGGGCTTATGTACATATATGTATATAGAATGGTGAAAATAATTAAAAAATAATTTTTGAAATCGGTCCAGTAGTTCCTGAGTTTAGTCCGTTTAAATAAAAAATCTTTTCAGCTTTATGATATCATTAATAATTGATGCAGAAATATGTTATAAAAATAATTAATTATTTTTTCAATAAATAATTTTAATAATTAAATTGAGAAAAATTTCAACACTAAATTAATTTAAAAAAATATTAGTAACTAGCTGTACCATGCCACGCTTCGCTGTGACACATTGTGATGAAAAATGAGATAAAAACAATCCTTGATGCGGATTATATATCATTCTAAAATTTCAGCTCGATCGGTGCAGAACTTTTTTGAGTTTTTGAAGCGTACACAAACCGACATAACATTTTTATATATAGAGATTTCAATTTACATGATATTACAACTTTACAAAACATTATGAAATACTGACAATGACATTTCCACAAACGAATGATTAATTAAAATGTTTGATTAATCATTTTAATCGGACCACCGGCCGATTAAAATAATTAATTATTCGTGCATATTTCAAAAGATTTTTGATAAAAGATTCTTTTTAACCAATTTCAAGACTGAGGAAGATTCTCACTTCGGATTGCTTTAACCGACTTAAAATAAAAAGGAAGTTCGCGGTTGTAAGTTTTTTTTGTCGTCCATAAAAATAATTGCGTTACAAAACCCGCCAAAACGAACAAACATAGAACATAGGCCCGTGAACAAAATCTATGGGTCATATGATACAGCAGGAGACCTATGTAGGTTGATAGAAGGGTATAAAATAAAAAGATTCAGCATTAGGCCGGCATTTGAAAGCTGTCCAACTGAGTGCAAATTGAAGAGGGGGGGTTGTGACCCTCGCTCTTTTCTTTTTGGCGCATGATTTTTGTACGGCATAGTGCTGAATCCTATTATTTTATACCCTTCTATCACCCTACATAGGTATCCTGCTGTATCATATGACCTATAAATTTTGTTCACGGGCCTGTAGTCTATACGGAAGAGAGATCTTTTCCTTTATTTATAGAAATTAAGTACATACAATTATTTTATTACTGAAAACCAAACAACTGACGCTCACCAGATTTCAATACGCGTATTTCGGAAAAAATTGTATGAGTAACAAAAAATAAATGATTCCCTTTTTTTTTATAAAGAGTGACGAGACGAGCAGGATATGTGCCTGATGGTAAGCAACGTGCCTGCCACATGACAGCACAGTAACATACAGCTATTGCAGCATGAAGAGTCCAAATCATTACCTAGCACTGAACTGCGCTATACCCACAGATAATTGATGTATATCTCTAAGACCTGTAATTTCTCCGGAAACATTGCCCTTCAAACCGGAACAAAGTAATGTTTGTAAATTACTGCTTGGCGGTAGAATAACTGGCAAAGGTGTGGTACCAAGCAGTAATGTGCAAACATTACTGTGTTCAGGTTGGATGGGCAATGTTTCCAGAGAAATTACGGGGCTTAGAGATATAAGATCATAGATTTCTGGGGGAATGGTTTGGATTCTTTATGTTCCGATAGCTGCGTGTCACTGTGTGCTGTTATATGGTACCTAGCATATTGGTTACCATCAGATACATTTCCTGCTCGTATCATCAATCTTTTTTTTTTAATAATTCCTTACGTGGACATTTAACCTTTGACTCTGTATTTGACCTCCTTGGAATGCGAATTATTCCTTTCCGTTTATATTTCCTTTCCTAGCATGTGGTGTGTAAATTATAGTCTTACTAGCGACCTGCCCCGGCTTCGCACGGGTGCAATACTGATGCTAAATATAAGTACCTACTAATAAAATTACGGTCCGGCGGCAAGACGTTTCGTTTTACGTAGTCACATAAGTCACAGTTTTTTGTGATGGATACTTTTTGGCGCGACGGACGCACGCAACGTGTTGATTGATGGAACGAAACGTGCTTCATACCAAAGATGGCGAAAGCGGTTTGATTGTCAGTGCTATCAAACTCCTGCCGACATAGCTCAAAGAGTAAGCAAGCTGAAGTGGCAATGGGCAGGCCACATCGCTCGCAGAACTGACAACCGATGGGGAAGAGAGGTTCTCGAGTGGCGACCATGAACCGGAAGACGCAGTATTGTACGGCCTCCCACTAGATGGCAGATGACCTCACAAAGGTCGCTGGAAACCGCTGGTTGCAGGTTGCGCAGGACCGTACGTTGTGGAAATCTAGGGGGTGGCTTATGTTCAGCAGTGGATGTCTTGCGGCTGATGATGATGATGATGTGTTTTATCCCGGGAAAGTGACGAGAATGACGGGAACAGGAACTACGCGAGTAAAACCGCGGGGCGCTATCAGACTATGGTATAAAAACAAAATAGATATAGTAAAACAAGTGAATGAAATCATAGGATAAAATTACTTTCTTACACGCCGTATTAGGAGCCTGAATGTTGTGTCGACCTCGACCTCTCTACTTAGCCTGTGACCTCAACATGACGAAAATGAACTGAACTGACCAAAGAGTTGATATATATTATATTTATACTAAATCTATGGAATAAATCTTGAGATATTTAACCTTTGCCATCTTTGTAGTGTATCTCTGTGATCTTTGTTTTGTCAATCAGTTTTCATTCATAAGCACAGATTACACACATCTTCATAAGCATTATTTTTTTTTTTGAAGACGTTAATTTGCGATAAAATAGAATTGACTTGATTAAAACATTTTGATAAAATATGGCCAAATTATATAGTAGGGCCGGTGCAGCGGCTAATTCAGCTGAACGACTCAAACGGTGGAAATATGGAACCTCGGAAGTAGTTACATATTTGAACCTTTTCGGGTTGAGACATTGGGTCTTTGGGGGCCTGGGAGGTCACCGCATAATTTAAATCCTTTCCGAGCGCTTGGTCGTTAGTCGACGCGACGCGTTTTTTTTTTTTTTTTTAACTTTTATAGGTTTACACTTGACCGCCATCTCGCCTGATGTTAAACGACGATGCGGTCTACGATGGAGCGTGTTTACCTAGAAAAAACCGATTCACTCTCGATTTGAAGACACCAAGATTATAACTATCGGGGAAAACCCACTCAGGCAACTCAATGCGTGACCAAAATGCTGGCCCAACGCATAAGCATTGTCATTCAACGTGGTAATGCCGCCAGCATACTGGATACGCTTCCGATTGGTAGTGGGCTTGAACATCTTGATTATCTGTAGACCTTAATTGGTATATGGAAACGTAATTGGTCTATGGATAATTCAGGTGTGCTTAGGGAGCATTATGTCCTTAATTACACATTAAAACGAAATGATACGCATATTTATTTTATGAGAATTATGTTAAATTTAGTGATAAAATGTATAAATTTAATGATTTCTAATTATAATGTAATGTGACGAAATTGAATTTTATTTAAGTATAAAGTATTTATACTTTATACTTAATCATGCTTAAGTATAAAGTATTTATACTTAATCATTCATAAAATTCAATTTCGTGTAATAAAATTACACTAAAGTGTAAGTAGTTATTTAAGTATGTAGCGTAGTGTAGTTCTCATTGTATTTTAGTTTTTTTAATAAAGGCTCGGCCCATTAAAAAACAATCAATCATATTCAAAATATTAATAAGTATATGAGAGATTTTAAATTATTTTGTTTAGAGAATAAATTAGAAGGATATAGGTAGTAGGTACATGCATTACAAAATTATTTTTATAATTAGTCAATATTGATAAATAATCATTGGCCCTAATCTCAAGAAATATTACTAAATATTATCAGAGATCTCTGAAATCACTTTACGTAATTAATAGGCGCCTCCATTTTTGTTTATTTTTAATGGGTTTATTAATTCCACGACGGCGCGTGTTTTTTTTAAATAAAGAGTGATGAGACGATCAGGACAAATGTGCCTGATGGTAAGCAACATGCCTGACACATAACAGCATAGTGACACGTAGCTATTGAAACATGAAGAGTCCAAATCATCACTAGCACTGCACTGTGGTCGTCACCCAGATATCTAAGTTGTTATATCTCAAAGCCCCGTATTTCCTCTGGAAACATTGCTCTTCAAATCGGTAATCAGTAATATTTGCACATTACTGCGTGGCGGTAGAATAACTGGCAAAAGTTTGGTACTTTCCTTGGCGGACTCTGCCAATAGTCCTACTACTACAAGAATTATATCCTGTTATCTTCTTGATAAGTGTTTATCAAGAAGAAACTGAATCACGCTCAATTTGACGACACTAAGATTGTTATCATCAAAAAAAACAACGGATTCCACGGCCTAAACGTTAATTTCACTAAAGTAGAGTTAAACCTTCTACACACGAGCCCTAAAATAAGAGGAAATTACTTAAAACTAGTGGGGAGGACCCTACGACCGCGTGCGAGCGGTACGATCGAAACAAAAACAAAAAAAAATGATTTACCCCGAATACCTCAGATTTGTAATCTGTATAACATTCTACTAGTCAAGCCGTTTCATTTGATACCCATATTGAGGAAGTTGTGAAAAAATAAATGTATTTCGCCATTTTGTGGTAGCGGCCATCTTGGATTTGAAATTTGTGCAAAGTACTTATTCATCTAGTCCAGTCCTTTCGTTTGATACCAATATTGAGGTAGTAGTGAAAAAAAATGTTATTTGTCATTTTGTGGTGGCAACCATCTTGGATTTGAAATTTGATAAAGTGTGTATAGTATTTTACTAGTCAAGCTCTTTCATTTCATACCCATATTAAGGTAGGTCGTGAAGAGATATTTTGTCGGCCATCTTGGATTTGAAATTCGTTATAGTGGTTAGTATTCTACAAGTCAAGCTCTTTTATTTGATGCCCATGTTGAGGTAGGTTGTGAAGAAATATTATGTCATCATGTGGAGGCGGGCATCTTGAATCGATATTAACCAAACATAGCTTAGAACATCGGCACATTAACCTTCAAATAAAAACGCATCGAAATCGGCCTATTCGTTTGAGCTCTACGGTGCCACAGCCAGACACAGACAGACAGACATACACAGGCAGACAGACAGGCAGTATCGACGTCAAACTTATAACACACTTTTATTGGCCGGGGTAAAAGGACATTGTTGTACAGAAGTGGCATTTCTTTACAAATTCTGTTCGTAGCGTCCAACTAATATGTTATCACAAATACTCGATTATGTTTTGTCCCAGTATGACTTTTTTGTATTCTGTCATGTCATTATTTTTGCTAACAGTTTTTTAAGAACACCTGGGCTTACAAAATATTATGAAATAACTATCAGAAAATAAGCCTCCGCGCCACTGTCAAAGTTCTCTGGTGAAATTGTTGTACTATGCTACTTTCGTACAGTAGTTTTGATATTATTCTAAAATACGACTGTAGCGCTAATTGTGGACGGTCATAATAATTGGCGCAGTCTACATTTTATGGGCTTGTATCGTAATTGATTGATAGATATGAAAAAATCTCAGATGAAATATTAAAATTATTACGCTCATTAGAAAACTCAGTAGCTGGTCTGGAAATCACGGTGAAGAGGTAACCGTAGTGCCGAGTCTGACATAACAAACATGATCTTCTCCCCTTGCGACTTGGATGCCATCTTTAGGAGAGCGTGGGTTCTTTATTTTAATTTATTCTTGACCATGGATACTAGTCCTTCAGCCGCAAAACATAAAGTGTAGGAGGGCGTAAGTGTGCAATGAGTGTTGCCTGACAACAAAATCTCCTAAGTTATGGGGAAGTTTAAATAAACTCTGACACCACAAAAAAAGTTACAAAAGTTACTCAAAGTTACATTAATTGCATAATAATACGGCTGGTCTAGTCGGGAGAACGGCGACTGCCGATTCGGAGCCCCCGGGTTCGAATCCCACTACGCGCACCACTGTCTTTTCGAAGTCATGTGCGTAATACCGCTAACTTAAAAACGGCGAAGGAAAAACATCGTTAGGAAACCGACATGTACCTAGAATCTTTCGAGGTCATGTGTCATCCACCAACCCGCACTTGGCCAGCGTGGTGGATTATGGCATTAAGCTCTCTCCTTGCGAGAGTAGGCCCCGAGTCCCAGCTGTGGGAACGTTTAGTGGGCTGCTTATGCATAATAATAAATATAAATTTAATTAATGTAAATAAAATAAATAGTTCCTTAATTTCATGTTTTGGCATAATACAAATATCTCAGAGCAGCTTATTTAGTATTGTATTATGAAAATATTTACAAGAACAAAATTAAAAATTTTGATTAACCCCCGACTACCTCGGATTTGTTATCTGTACAACATTCTACTAGTCAAGCCCTTTCATTTGATACCCATATTGTGGTAGAAGTGAAAAAAAAATATAATTCGCCATTTTGTGGTGGCGGCCATCTTGGATTTGAAATTTGTTATTATGTATTGTATTCTACTGGTCAAGCCCTTTCATTTGATACCCATATTGAGGTAGGTTGTGAAGAAATATTTTGTCCGCCATTTTGTGGAGGCGGCCATCTTGAATCGATATTAGCCAAACATAGCTAAGAACATCTGCACGGATATCAACATTCGAATAAAAAAAAACCGCATTGAAATCGGCCCATCCGTTCGAGCTCTACGGTGCCACAGACAGACACACACACAGACAGACAGACAGACAGACAGACAGACAGATAGATAGACAGATAGACAGATAGACAGACAGACAGATAGACAGACATCGACGTCAAACTTATAACACCCCTTTTTTTTGGTCGGAGGTTAAAAATACAATTTATTTTGTTTCACAAACATTTGCAACATAAGAAATATTGAATCATTTAGTTTTGCAATTCTCTCAAGTTGAAGTTTGAATGTTCGTTGTTCAATCACGTTGGGTATGTACGGATCGGATTGAAATTTGGAACATAGTCAAATTATAATCTGGAATACCTACATTGCCTACTTTTCATCACGGGGAAAAACCGCGGGGAGTGCTAGTAATGCATATTTTTAACCGACTTCAAAAAAGGAGGTTTCTCAATTCGACCGTATATGTGTTTTTTTCTTTAAGTTATCCAACTTCATCGTTTATGAACGGATTTTGATGTTTCTTTTTTGTTGCAAAGGAGATATTCCAAGGGTAGTACCATGATGACGAAACCAGGATCTGATGAGGGCATCTTAGAGAAATCGAGGAAAACTTTCGAAAATTATATAAATGGCTAGTGCGTTAGTTAAGTTTTTCCTTGAGCATTTTAAAGCAGTATAATTTAAAGGCTCCCCCATCAGATCGACTCTAGAGTCGATCTGATGGGGGAGCCGAAAAGCGGTCGAGGGAACTCCTCGAAGGCACATAGTGTGTAGACCTTGTGTTTGAGCTCGATAAATTTGTATTGATGAGAACTTTTTACACAGATGGGTTGTGTACATTAGGGGGTCTGATGCTGAAGACAACAGACAGTCAAGGAAATTCCTTAACGGCTTACAGGCACTTACCGAATTTTAGGCTTAATTCATCCATATTGATGAGATCTTTCAGCCTTGGGAGAGGTCTATGTCCAGCAGTGGACTAAGATAGGCTGATGTTGATGATGCTGGATAATGATAAAAACTTTGCACAACTATGGGGTTTGAGTGCCATTATAGGTCTGTAGTCTGTATACACTGACCATCCTGGATTTGAAAGTTATCGTAGTGAATATTATTCTACTCGTCAAGTTCTTTCTTTTGGTAACAATCTTGAGGGAGTTTTGAAAACACATAATTTTTCACTTTGTGGCGGTAACCATCTTGGATTTAAAACGTATCACATTGTGATGTATTGTGCTAGTCAAGCTCATACCTTTCTATGCCCGTACCTGTACCCGCAAAGAGACAAAGTGAAAACGAGTCAGAGAGAAAAGAGACAGAGAGGCTGTGATACTGAGAAACAGAGGGACAGGAATTCGAGATAGAGGGATATAGAGACACACAGAAATACTTAGATACACAAATTGAAGCACTAGGGTTTTACATGAGAAAGTGAAACAAGTGGTAATTTGTATTAGATAATTCAACAGATTATAGCTAGGTAAGTAAAAGGTATAAAAATAAGTCTATGAACATATTAGGTTTATGACTTAGAGTAGTTATTTTAAGGAAGGTTCCAATACATCCTTGGATACCATTGCCTATAATACAATTGTAAGGTAGAAAATAAGTAGTACTAAAGGTAGGTAGGTAATAAGCTGGTAACCTAAGTACAGATGGTAATTTTGTCTAGGTCACAATATCTTAGGTAAAACATAGCCCGCCTATGTAAGTTAAAGTTGTAAAAATAAGTCTATTAGGTATAAAGCTAACGGTAGTTTTTAAGAAAGGTTCCAATACATCATTGGACAACATCGGATTTAATACAAGTAAGGTAGAAAATGAGTAGGTACTAGCTGGGAACCCAAGTACAGATGGTAATTATGTCTAGGTCACAATAGCTTAAGTAAAACATAGCCCACATAATCAGACAACGCAAACAGCTCAAAGTTAATCTCTTTTCTTAGAAAGTATAATGTAAGAATAAAAAAGACAGGTTCGTACTATATTATGGTAATCCCTCTTTCTACGGCATCAAGTCCCCAATGGTGACACCTTAACACCTCTTGTAAGCCCACACCGCAGTCAGTATGAGACGGAAGCTCTCTAGAGTAGATTTAACATAAGTACGAGAGTAGGTAAGTTTCCAATACAACACCTACCGTACCACACAAAGTAGACCCTAGAAAGCTACCCGTTTCATAAAAATTAAATGTAATGAGATATACCTACTAGAGTCTTGCTAACGAAAGTAGATACTGTTTTTTTTTGCAAATTTTTTTACATGACAACACTTCAGCGTTCCTACCATCCTATCCTACGAATTGGGATATTTTAAACAGAAAGTATTTAGGGACACTTGATTCCAAAAAGGCATTTTCTAAACAAACTGGTTTAAACATTACATGAAATGAGTTTTAAAAATTCGTATGTGATCTAAAATTGTATTCATCAAAAATAAGTACGACGTATGTACGTGTCGGCGATTATTTAAAGAGCAAAACTAAGCCTTAAGTTGGCCTAATAAATAGATTAATTAATTACGCTATTAAATAGAGAAAACCTTGTGCAATTTCATTTTTATGAAATTAATTTTATGCAATAATCCGAAACATTTGGTGCAATCAGAATCAGTGTATGGTATCCCTATCTCTGACGCAACAAAATGGCGTCTTTTTGATGTTTCGTAATTCAAATCAATTCAATTCATTTATTCATACCATAAATTCATAAGAACACTTGGTAACGTCATTTACAAAAAGGTAAAGAATCTGTGTACATAATATGATAAAATAACAACGTCAAAAAGAATAAAGCAGCTGTAAAGGGGCCTAGTCAATTACATGCAGCTGTAAAAAGGCTTTGTCGAAGACAATATAACAAATAATCAATACACACAGTATACAGATACTACATTAGTACAAACAATGTAACATCAAAAGTCTTAAAAATCTATTATTTTACCTTATTACAAGATTCTAATTTCGACACATTTCTCTTCCATACGTTACTATCTTTAACAAAGTCGTCTATATTATAATATGCCTTGCTCAATAGGTAGCTTTTTATTTCATTTTTAAACTTGGTTTCATTGAGGCCTTCCACTTGTACAGGGATTGCATTAGGTATAGAAGCGAATAAATAACATTACATTTGAAAGCGTTATTTGTTTTCTGAAGTCTGCACTTAGGAAATACAATTTTGTGTTTATGATGAGCTTTTGGATTCAGATCAGTTAATTTCTGCAGACGACTTCGATTTTTTCTTACATACATTATACATTCATAAATATACAATGAAGGGACTGTTAATATGTTAATAGTTTTGAACATCTCCCGTACTGATTCTCTAGGTGATAAATTATATAGACCACGGATTGATTTGCAATATGAAAACAGAGTTTCTGTCCGCAGCCGAACCCCATAATAAGATCCCGTAGGACATAATACTATGAAAGTAGCCAAAATAAACAAGCCTAGCTGTTGCAACGTCTGATATTTTTTTTAATTTGACGAACTGCGTGGGCAGCTGAACTGAGTCGATCAGCTAGTCTCTCTATGTGAGGACCCCATTGAAGCTTTGAATCTACTGAAATACCCAGAAAACAAGTAGATTGTACAGGTTCGATAAGTTCATCCTTCAGTCTTATATCAAGTTTACCGCACATTACATTGCAGAGTGTGAACTTTATACATTTCGTTTTAGTTGGATTAAGTACTAGATTATTTGCATCAAACCATTTGTACGCAATGTTCAAAAGTACGTTTATTTCAGTGAAATCGTTTATTCCTCTCTTAATTTTGAATAGAAGTGATGTATCATCGGCGAACATAACTATTTCTATATTTTTATGTATCTTTATCATAAAAGGTAGATCATTAACGTATATAAGAAACAAGAAAGATCCAAGTATGGAACCTTGTGGTACACCCATTCTTATAGGCGACTCATTTGATTGCACACCGTCAACATCGACTATTTGTACACGGTCTTTAAGATATAAAGAAATGAAATTTAGAGCTGGTTTCGAAACCCCATAAAACTGCAGTTTCTTTAAAAGAGTGTCATGATGAACACAGTCGAAAGCTTTTGATAAGTCACAAAATACTCCCAGAACGTCATGATGATCTTCCCAAGCTTTCAATATATAATTAGTTAGTTCAATACCTGCATCGGTAGTGGAACGTCCTTTTGTGAATCCAAATTGGTTACTATGTAATAGATTATTAATATTAAAGTAAGATAAAAGTTGCTAGAGAACAAGTTTCTCGAATATTTTGCTGATGCAAGGCAAAACCGAGATGGGTCTGTAGTTTCCAAGTTCGTTTTTGTCTCCAGATTTAAACAGAGGTATCACTTTACTATATTTCATCATGTCAGGAAATGTACCATTTTTTATACATTCGTTAAATAATTCTGCTAAATATGGGGCAATGTTATTAATAATCCCCTCAAGTACCTTAACAGATAATCCCCATAAGTCCTCTGTATTCTTAACTTTAATATCTTTGAACGTTTTTAGTATTGCAGTGGCAGTAACATGATGAAATTCAAATGTAGATGAAGGACAATCAACATTTTCTGTCAACAATTTTTCTGCAAGAGTTAGATGTTTAGTTGTCTCTAATGGAATATCAGCAAAATAAACCTTGAAGGCATCTACTATGTCCGATTTTTTCGTAGTGACTTTTTCGCCAATCCGAAGTGCGCTCATCATTTCACGACTTTTAATTTTTCCAGACTCATTGTTTATTATCTTCCACGTGCTTTTTATCATATTATTGGAGTTTTTAATTTGATCCCGTATAAATATTGCTTTTGCTCGAATACACACATTTCTAAAAATACTTGAATATCTCTTAACATATAGTTTTGTGGCATCATCGTTGCAGTATGTCTTTAGTTTGTATAAATTGTAAAGATTGCTTCGACTTTTTAAGACCTGGTGTTGCCCGTTCGGCAAACTTCGGTTTTGCGTTAATATTAACAAATTTGGTATGGAAAATATTATTAAATTGTGTACTCAGCATTTTAAAAAACTCAGAATAATTATGATTAGGATCATCAATTGTCATAATGCAAAATTTGTTGGAAAAATGATTAGTTATCGCGGTATTTAAAGCTGACATGCGGGACAATGTAATGGGTCTAACAAGAACTTTCTCTTCCGCCCTTTTCATACAGGCAGGAAGAGAAATGCTCAAGCCCCTATGGTCCGAACGCAAACAATCCAGGACCTCAGAATGAAAGTATTCACAATTTACAAAAATATTATCAATTCAGGTTGCAGAACAACCTTTCTTAGTTACTGCGACCCTAGTGGGTTCAGTGAACACTTTTGTCAAATTAAAAGATTGACATAACATTAATATGTTGCTCTTGTTACGAGATTCCGAAAGTATATCTGTGTTGAAGTCTCCACATCACAATCTGTTTACTTTTCTCAGATATTCTACTCAATGCTTCTTCTAAAGTAGTTAAGAAGATCTCAATTTCGGCACTAGGTGGTTTATAAACACATAAAACAACATATCGATCCAATTCTACGCAAGCTAGTTCACAATGTCGTTCAACAGTTATATTTTCTACATCTTTTCGAGACTTATATTTCACATTATTGCTAACAAAAATTATGCAACCACCTCCTATTGCCAATTTCCTACAGTATATACTACCTATTGAATAATTATTCAGGCTAAAGTTCAATTCACATTTCGATAGCCACGTCTCAGTGAAACAAATTACATTGTATTTGTGTGAGCTTTCCAAGAATAGCTCTATTTCATCTAGTTTACCTAACAGCCTGTTTATATTCTGGTATAAAATATAATCGGTGTTCTTTTGAACCATCTGAATAACATTATTTGTTCGTTTATTGCAAGGGGGGCCTAGTTTGTTACGACGCTTTGTTGTAACATAATGAGGCCTCTCTGTTGTCAAGGATTTCAGTTTAAACAGACACTGTTGGTTGTCACAATATTTGTCAAGTTTTGAAATTTCCTTTTTCGCTCGTTTGACAATGTAAAAACAATCAGTTTAGCAATTTTAACTTTTAAGTGTCGGGCTAAGAACTGTTTTCCATTAGACAATACAAAATTGTGTATAAAATTATTAATATCAAATAATATAAAGTCACCGCCTTTGTTTGAAATAAGGTTGTGTATATTTTACACATTCAAAGAATAAATAAATAAATATTGGTAGACAATTCACACACAACACCATCTGACCCCAAACTAAGCAAAGCTTGTACTATGGCGGCCAGATAGCTGATAGAATACTTATATAGTTCTAAATACATACTTATTATACATAGAAACACCCAGACACAGTGCAAACATTTGAATTCATCACACAAATATTTTTATCTATCTATCACTCAAAGATGTCGAATAAGGAAATGTAAGATAAGATAAGATAAGAAAACTCTTTATTAAAAGCCACATAAATACAAAAATAAAACAAAATCACAAAAGAAACTTAAGAATAACTTATGCTAGACATTTTAATTGGCGGCCTTATCGCTTAGAGTGATCTCTTCCAGGATGTACATAATTCAATTTTGCCAACTTTACCTGAACTGTGAAAATCCACTAATGATTCTATACAATTTATAAGATCTCTTTTTGTGGTACTCAATGAGTTACCCATCATTATTACAACATCTGACTTTTGTTTAAACTTACTGACTACAACTTTGTCTATTAGCTGCTGAAAATTTATATTTGGTATACACGTGTTGGTCAGTTGGTTATTAGTATGTACATGATTGAAAACATTTCCCAACCCAACGCCAATCCCGTCGCAGAAAAGTTCAACCTTGCCGGTTTTTTCGACTCCACTAACATCTTGTACAGTTTGTTGATTAAAAACATCTTGAAACACGCTAGCATTAGCAATCGTATCAGTTGATGAATTTATGTTCGATTTCCTGTTGTTGTTCACTGATGATAATGATGTAGCATGATCGGGGCCTATCATACAGGATACGTCATTTGTGAGTGTCGTAGTTGGGTCCGACAATATGTCTGCAGCAGAAATCGGTTGCCGTTGCTTGGAGGGAGGGACTAAGACCTATTAAACTATTCATTGCTGATATCAGTTGGGCTATTTCTTTCTGTACTATGCTGTATTTGATGTTTAAATCTTTAAGTTGGTGTTCCAATCTATCCATCGTTACTATGTTTTCGTCGTAGTGTTGTTGTATTGTCATAATGGTGTTTTTGTCATCTCTGATCACCTCCCTTAATCTTATCTTTTCCTTGATAAGTTCGATATTACATCGATTATTACAATATTTTAAATTCTTATTACATTTTGAAATTGTTCTTTTAACTTTTAAGTACTTTTTAAGTGTGTTTCTTCCTTTGATCAAGTACACACGAATATTTTCCAAAACTGAGCTCTCTTTTTCCACTGTTAGATCAATCGTTTCTATTACTTTAGGTTTGTTGTTATCCACCATTAATTTGTTATACAGACTTAATATGTTTTCAGCATCTTTTTCGCTTTTATATAAATCTATACTTTTGATCAGAATATTTGCTTGATTTAGTTCACCCTGTAAATTTTTTATTTTAATTTGCGCTTCCTCCAATTCTATATTTCTATTACCGTTGATGTTAATTATATCCAACAATTTGAATTTCCACCTCACCTTCATCTCTTTCTTGTAATAGGGTTTTATTGTCCTTTTTAGAGTTTTGTAAATCAAGTAAAGTTTCTTTTAATTTTTGTTTAATAGCTGGCTTGTGATTATTTTTGGTGAGATTTTCGGTTTAGGGATGCCATGCTGATATATTTTAAAGCCGCGCTTTGTCAGTATCAACTTTCGTTAGCCAGACTCTAGTAAGTAAAGTAAGGAGGTACTAGATGGTAACCTAAGCACAGATGGGAATTCTGTCTAGGTCACAGTACCTTAAGCAAAACATAGCCAGCTACAATTTAAGGATGAAAAAGACAGGGTCGCACTATACTATGGTAATATCTCTTTCTTCGGCATTAGGTCCCCAATGGTGACACCTTAACACCTCTTGTAAACCTACACCCCAGTCAGTAAGAGACGGAAGCTCTCTAGAGTAGATATAACATAAATACAAGCCCAGGTTTCAGGAATCCCTAGCAGTTTAATGTTATTCTCCCATACAACAGGTTACAATGTAACGATAAAAAATAACAGTTTGTACTATACTATGGTAATCCCTCTTTCTACGGAATCTGGTCCCCGAGAGTGACACCTTAACAATTCTTGTAAACCCATACCGGAGACAGTTTGAGAAGGAAGCTCTCTGGAGTAGATATAACATAAGTATAAGCCACGGTTTCAGAAAACCTAAACTAGTGAATATTACATCGAACTCTTAAAAACGACAGAAGCGGCAACGCGCTTCTACTATGGCTATGCAAAATCAGGTGACGTCTCCTGATTTAGTCTCAGTCGCAACAAGGAGTTGTGTACGTTCGCTGACTGACAATTGTGTACGTTCGCTGACAATTCAATTTTAAAATTTTTCAAACAAATTTTCGCCACGTTATGTTGTCTTTAGATTATAGCATACCTCATCTTCGTGTTTTTAATTATATCGATGGAATATTATATAACATTTGTAATTGTCATTAAACTGTAGGGACCCTCATTCTCATCATTCTCTTAAGGAATTCATTATTGCTAAAAGCTTACTGGTCACCCAAATTCAAAATATATGTAAAAGTACCTAACAAAAGCAACGGAGTAATTACTAAGTATATAATTTTTTGCACTTTTGAAATTACCATAAAAAATAAACTACACATTGTATTTGAATGAATGTTTATTTATATAAATGGAAAACCCCGGGAATTCTATTTTTTTAAAATAATATCGTCCAGGTGGCCTCCATCTCGCCGCTGGCACTCTTCAAACCTGGCCCTCAGATTTTCGAAAACTCTTCGATATAGAGCGCTGGGTATGTTAACCATTTCTTGACGAATGTTTTATTTTAATTCGGGTATTTTTCTCGGTTTATTCACGTAGACTCTGCTCTTAAGATCATCATCATCATCATCATCAGCCCGTGTTCGTCCACTGCTGGACATAGGCCTCTCCTATAATACGCCACTCAGCCCGATCCTCGGTCTTACGCTTCCAACCGCCACCAGCTGTCTTTCGTATATCGTCACTCCATCTAGTCTCAGGGCGTCCTACACTACGTTTACCAATTCGCGGTCTCCACTCCAGAACCCGTATACCCCAACGGTTATCGGGTCTGCGACAAATGTGACCGGCCCATTGCCACTTCAGTTTGCTAATACGCTGAGCTATGTCGGTGACTTTAGTTCTCTGACGAATTACTTCATTGCGAATGCAATCCCTCAGAGAAACCTCAAGCATAGCTCTTTCCATAGCTCGCTGAGCGACTTTGAGCTTTCGGACCATTTTGACTGTCAGTGTCCACGTTTTAGCACCGTAGGTCATAACAGGTAGGACGCACTGGTTGTATACTTTTGTTTTGAGACTTTGTGGGATGGGTGACGAGAAGACTCGACGAAGTTTACCAAATGCTGCCCAACCCAGCTGGATTCTTCTCATGGCCTCACTCTCAAAGCTACATCTACCTAGTTCGAGCGTCTGCCCTAGGTAAACGTATCTCTGAACAATTTCGAGTGGTTCCATTTACGGCAATCGGCCCCGGAGCAACGAACTCGTTGCACATGACTTTGGTTTTATCCAAGTTCATCCGGAGGCCAATGCGTTGAGAAGCGTTAGCCAAGCTGTCCAGCATACACTGCAAGTCCTCGAGCGACTCTGCCATAATGACGATGTCGTCTGCAAATCGTAGGTGAGAGATGTACTCGCCATTGATGTTTAGGCCATATCCAACCCACTCCAGCGTCTTAAACATATCCTCTAGGGCGTTTGAGAACAATTTCGGGAAATTACGTCCCTTGTCTCACGCCTCGCTGCAGAGGAATATGTCTTGACTGCTGGTCTTGGATTTGGACTTTCATCGTAGCGGCGTCATACAAACATCTCATCACCTCGATGTATCGCCAATCGACTTGACATCGCTGTAAGGACTCCAGAACAGCCCAGGTTTCGACTGAGTCGAACGCCTTCTCATAGTCCACAAACGCTAAGCAAAGAGGCCGATTGTACTCTTTTGTTTTCTGTACAATCTGCCGTACCGTGTGAATGTGGTCTATGGTGCTGTACCCACTTCGAAATCCGGCCTGTTCCGGGGGCTGAAACTCGTCGAGTCTTCGGGCGAGACGATTCGTGATAACTCTCGAAAACAACTTATAGACATGGCTCAGAAGCGATATTGGTCGATAATTCTTCAAAAGGGTTTTATCTCCTTTTTTGAAGAATAGGATGACCACACTTCTGTGCCATGCCTGTGGAGTTTTCCCGGTGAAGAGGACGTCATTAAACAGTTGTTGGAGCTCTTTTATCAGAGGGGCCCCACCTGCCTTTAGGAGCTCTGTTGTAATTCCGTCCTCACCCGCGGCTTTTCCATTTTTAAGTTGCCCAAGAGCCATCACGATTTCGTCTAGACTTATTTCCGGCAGTTCTTCGGTATAGTGGCGAGTCAGAGTGGCCCTTTTGTCTTCGTTTTGTGGGAGATGAGGAGCATGCGATGCGTACAGCTGGCTGTAAAAGTCTTCCACTTCCGAGAGAACATCAGCTTTAGATGTAACGACTCTCCCCGTCGCGGTAGTTAACTTCGTCAGGTGGCTTCTACCCAGTGTCTTGACGAACACCTTTGACCCCCGATTTTGCTCAATTGATTTTTCAATCAAGAGCGTATTAGCTAATCGGAGGTCACGTCGTACAAGCTTGGTAATTTTCTTACTAAGAGCCCCTTGTTCTGACGAAGTTAACGTGGGATTCCGTCGTTCCTCCATGAGATCTAAGGTCTCCTTGGAAAGCTTTGACTTTCTGCCTTTGCGCCGCATTTCGCAAAACTTTGTGCCCTCATCTCGCAAGACTTCCACTACACTTAAGATAACCCCATAGAAAGAAATCAACTGGAGTAAAGTCTGGGCTACGGGGAGGCCATGGAATATCCCCTCTGCGTGAGATCAGTTTGTTAGGGAACAGTTCTTTCATTACTGGTAAACTCTCGTTAGAGGTATGGCAGGTGGCGCCATCTTGCTGCATCCATGTCCTACTGTTGTAACCTTCAAAATGCTGTAACTGTGGTTCAAAAAATCCCGTGGCATGGTCACATATTCTGCAGAATTAACAGTTACTGAATTACCGCGTTCATTTTCAAAGAAGTCTGGACCAATCACGCCTGTTGAAGTCATTGCTTTTGAAACCGATTGAAACCGTCACTTTTGTAGAATGCAAAGGTCTTTGATGTTTTAGTTTAAGGTTTTTTACACTCCAAAATCTGCAATTTTGCTTATTTACATGCCTATTTTGGTAGAAGTGGTTTTTTCAATTCTTGCACCAACTGTATCTTAAAAGGATGCATTTTCAACTCCATTCTCTTCTTCAACTCAACTTCAATATTCGACGCAAACACGTTCGGGGTATCGCTAAAGTACTCGAACGTTTGCGCATTGACAAACATGGACCGTCCCGCACAGACGCGTTTACTTGAGCTACGGTTTCATCGCTCCTCCTGCTCCGTGACCGCCCTGTTTGGTCGCCCTTATTCACAGTCGAACCGGTTGCCTCAAAGTTTGTCACCCACGATTTCATTGAATTAAAACTTGGGCACTTATTGATATCGTGTAATTGGTATTTCGTTCGAAACAGGCGGTGAACAGTGACGTAAGAATCATTGTTCTTGTAAAATTGCTTTACACAGAACGCGCGTTGTTCTCCCGTGAAGCGATTCATTGTGACTAATTTTCCCCTGAACGGAGCTACCGCGCGTGAATTGTCCCCACCTCAACCCCGCGCGGTGTCCACGCTATGTAGATTTCATGAGTTCAAAAAAATTATGTCCCACCCTGTACTTATTCTATAAACAATACAACTAAACTAATAACCCTAACTCATAATTATATAATACAGAGCTACTTCACCTCTACTGGTTGTGTAGCGCCTCTGCGATCGTCTCGCGCGGAGACGGACAGCCGCGCGAGCCACCACCCGGCATGGCCGCGACCGCATTTATCAGCAGAGCGTGCCAACTGCCTAGTGTGTGCGGCGTGTCACGGGAAACGTGGCCCGGAAGAAAATGCTCAATCTCTGCGGCTGCGGCTGCAATCCTCAAACACCGCCCCTATAAAGACAAACAGGTCCTAATAAGCCCTTGCCTCAGACTAAAGTCAAAGTCAAAGTACTTTATTCATAAATGTACAATTTACACGTCAATTAATAAAAAATAAAAACAAAAGAAGGAGCATACAAATTGTATACATTTTCAAAGTTTGAAACTACTACTTTACTGTATTACAATAATTATTGTACAGAAAACTGTCAAGCATTATACGAGTTTAATGTCTTTATTACAATTATACTAACCTATGTCAAATTTATTTATTTACATTTTTATGGGAGCTTTGCCATCACTCTCTAAAAATTCGCTGTAAGTATAAAAAGTTTGATCGATAATCCAGCTCTTTAATCTGTTTATATGTCACTTTAAACTTGACTACGTTGAGATATTAGTATGGGTCTCGCCCATGCGGTCTTAATCTATCATAAACTTACCCCTAGGGAGGCGGCGATTCGCGACGAGGACGCGTCGACTAGAGCTGACGAGGGACGACCGTCTCACGAACGACGACAGGACAGTCACGAACACGCGGATATAAAATTCCGACTTCCAATCTTCATTTCATCACTACACTCGAGAGCAGGACTTTATCATCAACCAGAGCGGGAAGAAAATACTCACAAGTCCAGAAAACAAGTTGTTGTCTGTATCACGGCTTCATTGAGACGCTGGTCACCTAAAGATGGCATCTAATAACTTGGAAAGGCCCCACAAAACTAAACGACCAATCAGAACACGCACCCCCTCTTCAATTTGCTATCAGTTGAACAGCTTTCAAATGCTGGCATAGTGCTTGAATCCTATTATTTTATACCCTTCTATCATCCTACATAGGTCTCCTGCTGTATAATATGACTCATAAATTATGTTCACGGGCCTTTAGTCTATAAGTTTTACCGTTCCGCCGTTTGAGATGTTCTTTCCACAAAAACTACAATCTAATTAATCTATTACTCTGATAAAATAACTAGTATCATTATTACTCACATTAATTTGTTCACTACTACACAACTTTTATTATTGTAAAAATTCAGACCAATGGAAACTGAGTTGCCAGGCATATTGCATCTAGAAGAAGAGGCCAGTTTGTATAGGTCAACTTTTAAAATGTTT
This sequence comes from Ectropis grisescens, assembly GCA_017562165.1. Classification (NCBI taxonomy): domain Eukaryota; kingdom Metazoa; phylum Arthropoda; class Insecta; order Lepidoptera; family Geometridae; genus Ectropis; species Ectropis grisescens. The sequence continues at coordinate 7,964,102 of CM029780.1, read as the reverse complement.
TGTATCACCTTATCTTACCTGCAAACATAGAATGCTATTTAATTTTAGAATGTCTTTTTATCGGTAATTGGCATGCTTTCAAATGATTTTATTTAACGATACAATCTATGATGTGCACGCTTAAACATACAAAATACTGTTTTAATGATAATTTGAAGACGATCAGGTCGTATCCGTCAGAAAATTTACAAAATTGGTCCCTAATAATCTCTTAAAATAGTAATAAATAAATATTGCTGGATATTTCACACACAACACCATCTGACCCCAAACTAAGCAAAGCTTGTACTATGGAAGCCAAATAGCTGATATAATCCATATATATATTTTTAAATACATACTTATTATACATAGGTAACACCCATTTCAATCGACAGTTCCGAGCTTACCCGAACATGTCTTTCATTTCCGAGTGGCCCATGAAAAATCTGTGTAGATGACCCAAAATAAGTTTTTGATTCAAAAAATCAACGACTACGATGCCACAGATAGCCACAAATACATATAGAAATGCTAAACTTTTAATACCCCGTCCTTTATCCTATACAGTAGATAGATATGTTCATTCAATAAGAACATAGAAACGATTGCGTTAATAATTGATCTAAGTATGGGTTATAGAAATGCCAGAAATATTGTGCATACATTTAATCTCACTTTAAACTTAAATAGAAAAATGTGTTGCTAAGACCGCACGGCAAAAGCGAAAACAAGATTAAGAAATGATTTATCATTTTTATTATTGAGCCTATACTGTCCCAATACAGGCCAAAGGCCTCCCTACCCTCCTTCCATTTGGTTCTGTCTTGAGTTAATGTTTCTCAGTCTTTAGAATAGCCATCAAGGTCATCCCGCCAGCGTTTCTTTGGCCTGCCGCATTGTCGTTTGCGATCGGGATCCACTGAGCAATGATTTTGGCCCAGTGAGCATCCGTCATGCAGCAGATTTAGAAGCTTTAGAAGATTGAGATTTAAAGCTGAGATTAAGAAAGGACTATTAAAAACCATTGAATAATTTTAATAATTACACTAAAAACAATTTCAATTGAATTTGATAACCACAGCGACACGACAGTGACAGGCAGTGGCGTAGCGTAGGGGGGGGGCAGGGGGGGCCATGGCCCCGGGCGGCACACGAAAGGGGGCGGCAGATAAGGAGCATAACGAAAATAATACGTTGCATGATTGAAAAAAAAACTTTGATATAACACTTCTTATCGAACAGATAAATAATTAAAAAGTGAGGTAGTTAAGTAGGTAGCCAGTTTCTCGAATTTAATTACTTAATTTTCTTAGGTTGCAATGGTACTAGTATCTCTCGTTGTTTATTTTATAAGCTTTTATTTTACTTGCCTTGTTAGTACGTCAGTATGGGACAAATGGGTACTGGTTTGCAACCTGTCTAGAAGAAGGAAAAATCCAGAATCACATCCGGAGTCTAAAAACTAACTAACAAAATATTTTTGAAAACAAGCTTTTATTAATATGCTCTAAAACGAAGAAAATAAATTTTGAATGCAATCAAACCCATTATTTTATCTAGACACATGATAGTGTGGCAAGCCAAGTTCAAGTAAATAAACTGGCGAGCGCACCATGCGTATTGTTAGGTATACGAAAAATTTTGAGGCACTTTTGTCCTCCTCATAATGCAAAAACTATTTCACATTAACGTCAAATAGTCCATACATTGAGACTTGCGGGATACCAATACGTGCTCCAAATTTCACAAAATACTTAAAACTGTTATTTAGATATTAACGTCCTAAAATCGTCATTATTAACATTGACTGAAGTATAGACCAAAAAAGATTTCACTCAGTTCCAGACGACCTAAAAAGTTCCAGTTTGGCATCCAGATAGGATAAAATACAAAGGAATAAATCAGAAAGTGATCATTTTTAACTGACTTCAAAAAAAAAGGTTTCTCAATTCGATCGTAGGTATATATTTTTTTAATGTGTGTTCGCGGATGACTTCGTCGTTTATGAACCTATTTTGATGATTCTTTTTTTAATACAATGTAGTATGTATTTAAATTACTTGAATGCGGACTTATATACTGCCTATAAAAAGAAAATAGCAATTGAAATTGATGATTTTGTCTTAATTGCGAGTCTAGCGAATCGCTCTAGCATCGCACGGGGTGCAGTGTTAATTAAATTCACTGTGTATTAAAGATGCTTCATGGTTCGGATCAATTCTAAATAGTTTAAAATCACTTCGTAAATAAGTCTGTGTAATACGTTGCCTAAGTGAGTTTTTTCCGGTGGTTACAATCTTGGTGTCTTCAAATCGAGAGTGATTCAGTTTCTTCTAGGTAAACATGCTCCATCCTAGACCGCATCGTATAAACGTCATCGCAATTAAACCGACTTCAAAACCACAAACAAGACCACAAACTACTAATAAAATGGTGGGGTTTTGCATTCAAAATATATTTTGTTCGATTTAGAGCATTTAAATAAAAGCTTGTATTTAAAAACACTTTTAATTTAAAAATTAGGCACCTAATGATTTGTCGGCATTACTATTGTTATAAAATATTAAATGATTAACAGAAGTGAAAAGTAAAATAAAAAATACTTAACTACATATTTAAAGACTACTAAATAATTTTAATAACTCAAAATAAAAATGATTTAGAAATTGAAAATTAGAATATACCTTGTAAGCATAGCAACACGAGAATAACATGCGGCTACATGACTACTGTATTAATTCGTAGTAATTACTTACTCAGTGGAATTCATGGCCAAGATTTTTTTTCTAAAGTTATTCACCAAGTTTCCTTGGATCCTGATACTTATTACAATCTAGCTTAATTTGTTAAGTCTACGCTAATGAGTAATTTATATCTAACTTATATTGCTACATAGTTTATATAGGTACAAGAAGGTGAAGAATATATTTTAAAAAATACGCGCTTCGGAAATAGCTTTTGACTAGCAATTTTTTAGTATTTGCTGTTTGTTTATTTTATAAGTATTGCACTAAAAATGCATAAAAATGTTGTGTTATAGTGTATGTATAAGTGCTGTGATGAACATAGATATGATTTTGTGTGTTTACGTAGTGTAAGTGCTGTGATAAAACAGTAATACAAGTATATTACAACAAAAACTTTTTTGCAATGGATGTGAATGGCAAATTTAATATTTCGTGACAAGTTCAATTAATGTGGTAAGAAGTTAATGTCGCGATAAAAAGACATAAATATAATAAACACAGGGATTATATTATCTTTCTCGCTTTGACGACCTTGTTCACTGTATTTTGTTTCTCGCTCTAGCATCCCGAGTTTACCCGAAAATCATACCAGAGCGTAACGCTAAAATTCAATTCACAAACCACCAAAAATCTGTGTAGGCATGCCAAAAGCAGTTTTCACTTCAACAACTTTTTAGTTTCAGTTCTAAGTATGGGGCATCCCCAAAATAAATTTTTTTTTTTAATATTTTTTATAAAAACCTTAATGGGGTTTATAGAATACATCTACTTACCAAGTTTCAACAGTGTAGTTATCATAGTTTCGACAAAAAGTGGTTGTAACATACGGACGGACGAACAGACAGACAGACAGACATGACGAATCTATAAGGGTTCCGTTTTTACGTTTTATGGAACCTTAAAAAAGTATAACACATTTTCAAACCATATTATAAAAAAAATATAACCGTATTATTGAGTTGCAATAAGATGAACGATGTAGCTAGGTATTGAATATAATACTTAAAATTAAAAAAATATATAATTAAAGTAGGGGGCGGCGAATTTTCGGTCGGCCCCGGGCGGCGAAAACCCACGCTACGCCACTGGTGACAAGTGTAGCTGAAGAACTAGTGGATACCAGTAAGGCCAAAAAAAATAATTATAAAGACAGTGACAGCAGACTAGATACAGGTGCAGCTTGGGTGCAGCTAACTTTCTCGTTCTAGCATACTCGACAGTTCCGAGCTCACCCGAACATGAGTATTTAATTTCCGAGTGGCTCATGAAAAATCTGCGTAGATGACCCAAAACAAGTTTTCGCTTCAAAAAAACCAACGACTACGATGCCACAGAGAGACACAAATACATATAGAAATGCTAAACTTTTAATACCCCGTCCTGTTTGCGATAGGGGCTAGAAAGATATTACAATTTTATCTACGCTGTTTTTGATTTAAGTTTAAATGATTCAAAGACAATGCGTCTAATATATCGATATAATAGATAGAGAGCTAAGGCAGCTGCTGCCAATGTAGCTAATGCAATTGATGCTATCACAATCCAAAGTTCCAGATCCAGGTACTCTGTCCAGGACATGTTGGCTGCCGCCGCGCGGAGATGGCCAGCTCCCTTGTGACGGATGACGTGTTCAGTCCACCAAATTGCACGGTCCAAAGCACTTTCTGGCTGATCGCGGATCCTCTCTCTAAGGTCTATCAGGTTACGGCGATAACTGAAACATCAATTGAAACTTATTTTACGAATAAATAACGGACTATTTCATACTCTAAAGTTACGCAAAATAAAGGAATAAAAGTCCACACTTTCAAATGCACAAATTTTTGCCTTTAAAATATTGTTGTTATTTATTTATAAATGCTTACCTAGGATCATCAATCACTGTATTCACTGCGTTGAATAGTTTATCTTCAGTCAAGTCATCCATCAGAAGACCTACTCCTATTTTGAGCGCTGCGTATCTCTCCACATTGTACCACTGGTCACCCAGCATTGGAATTCCTACTAGCGGTACCCCTCCTGTCATAGCTTCATCAAACGACTGCAATCCTCCCTGAGTGACGAAAACTTTAATCTTTGGATGCCCTGAAACAATAGAATACATTATTTAAAAGAAATGTTATATTTATATATAACATTTTATTAATATTTTGTTAAAGTAATTGCGCACAGACTTTACGGGTAGAAATCTCGAGAATAGAATTTTTCCTATAGACCTGCTTTGGGAATAATGGGAACTGCCAATACAAAGTCTTTTTTAAGTCACATGCGTGCGTATTGCCGTTAAATAAATGACGGGAAAGTAAAAAATCGTGAGGAAACCGGTAAGTTCCAAGAAACTTTCAAGGTAATGTACGAGTATCATTTACCAAAATGCATGCCTTTGCAATTCCCAGCAGTGAAACATTTGGTGGGGTGCTCATGCTTTTAAGCTATTGATAGCTTTTATTGCGGGCCTGGGGACCGAATTTTAGTGACCGTGCATCTCTTTCTTATGTTCACAAGAAAGAGGGATGGAAGACCGTAACGCCGTCCTCCCCACTCGGTCATTCGACTTTGAATCTTATTTGTATTAGCTTTACAAACTAAATGCTCTTAGCAGTGTTGCAAACTTAACGGATTTCCCGTAATATTTTTTATGATAAACAAATGTCATTCTTCAAAATAAAAGCAATTCCGAAAAATTGTTAACATCCCTATTGCTTATGTTGATAAAAATGCATACAACATGCAATAGCTTTACCGCGGCAGTCTCCGAGTGCCACACTTCTTTTTTTTATTTATTTATTTAGCAACTCCAGAGACTCCGAGTCTGTGTGAAAATGTGAGAGTAGGGAACAATTTATTATTTAAATATTACAGTTGCTTATGCATATGCATGAATCAATGTAAAGAGTTTCACGTTTAACTAGGGTTCCGTAGAACGGAACCCTTATAGATTCGTCATGTCCGGCTGCCTGTCTGTCTGTCCGTCCGTATGTCATAGTCACTTTTTTCCGAAACCAAAAGAACTATATTGTTGAAACTTGGTATATAGATGTATTCTGTAAACAGCATTAAGACTTTTAAACAAAAATATAAAAGAAAACTTAAATGTTTGGGGGTGCCCCATACTTAGAGTTGAAACTCAAAATGGATATATATTGATAGGTATTCTAAAATGATGTTCAGGTTTCTAATATGTTTTTGTATACTGTTGCGCGAGAGACATGTTAGAAACCTCAATGTCATCTTTGAAGACCTATCCATAAATAAACCAACACATACGGTTTTGACGAGAAAAAAAAAATGAGTTTCAGTTCTAAGTATCGGACACCTCCAAAATATATTGTTATTTTTCTAAATTTTGTATGACAATCTTGATGTGGTTCACAGAATACATCTACTTACCAAGTTTTAATAGTATATTTCTTATAGTTTCGGAGAAAAGTGGCTGTGACATACGGACGGACAGACAAACAGAAAGATTAGACGAATCTATAAGGGTCCCGTATTTTGCCATTTAGCTACGGAATACTAAAAAAATATACATTTGTATGGAAAAACAAACATCACTCGGTTGTAACGGACTTCAAAATAGCGAAAACAGGGAGGTAATTTATCTAATACCAACAAAAAACTAAAAATTGTTTAGATTTATTCGGACGACGTATGCGCAGCGAGCTATGGAGAGAGCTATGCTTGGAGTTTCTCTGAGGGATGGTATTCGGAACGAAGTGATCCGTCAGAGAACCAAGGTAACCGACATAGCTCAACGCATTAGCAAACTGAAGTGGCAATGGGCCGGTCATATCTGTCGCAGAACCGATAACCGTTGGAGTAGACGTGTTCTTGAGTGCAGACCACGAATCGGCAAACGTAGTGTAGGACACCTGAGACTAGATGGAGTGACGATATACGGAAGACAGCAGGCAGTGGATGGAGACGTATAGCTGAGGATAGGGCTGAGTGGCGAGCCATGGGAGAGGCCTATGTCCAGCAGCAGTGGACTAAGATAGACTGATGATGATGATGATGATTCGGACGACGTAGTAGACATAGCTTCTTATGACTTGTAATTGAAGTCAGATTTTGTCAGTTGAGAAAACATTAGCAAAGGTAGCAGCATTAAATATTCACACTGCTGGGGCTCGCGGCTTTCTCTCGCAAGGAGAGAGAGTCAAGGGCATAATTTACCACGCTGTTTCCTCACGATGTTTTCCTTCATAGTTTTTATTTGCATTATGCATATGACTCTGAAAATACAGTGGTGCGTGTGATTTTGAACCCGGGGTCTCCGAATCGGCAGACGCCGTTCTCCCGACTAGATCAACTGGAACTTACTAGACCAGTCGTAATTTATTAAATAAAAGTGGTCAAGTGCGAGTCGGACTCGCCCATGAAGGCTTCCGTAGCAGCAAGTAACATAATATAAAAGTTCTTGTGGTTCGTTGTTACTTAAATCAGTGTTTTAACAATAGTCCATTTATGACGTATTAAAAAAACTACTTACTTGATCTCATTCAAACCAATTTTCATTGATAGTTTACATAGTAATGTACATCATACACTTTTTTTGTTTTTGTTATTCTCTTATTTTAGAAGTTACAGGGGTTACACAATTTTACCACTCTGGAAGAGTCCCTCGCGCAAACAGTTTATTTTATTATATTCAGTTTAGAAAAAAATATGTTTGGTACCTCAATATCATTTTTGATGATCTATCCATAGATACCACATGTAGGGTTTTGATAAAAAAATTGAGTTTCAGTTCTAAGTATGGGGCACCCCTAATTTTTTTTCTATTTTTTTATCAAAATCTTAATGCGGTTTACAGATTACATCTACTTACCAAGTTTCAATAGTATAGCTCTTATAGTTTCGGAGAAAAGTGGCTGTGACGGACGGACGGACGGACGGACAGACACAAATGACGAATCTATAATGGTCCCGTATTTTGCTACGGAACCCTAAAACGTATTATTTTTTATAAATAGGTATTGTTATAAATTTAGAGGTAGTGTTCAACAAGCTTCGGTAATCAAAGCAGACCATTGTTTTTGTTTGTTGCTCAACTACGTTGAATGTACAGAGTTAAAATTTTAAACGCATTATATGTTGGCTTAGATTAAATAGCACATAGGCTACTTTTTACTTGTAAAAATATGAATCGTTCTATAAGGAACAAACGTAAACAATAACGTCGGAACGGGTAAACAGATTTAGTTGCAATTTTAAACAGATTTGGTTAACATTTGAAACACACGTAGTTTATAGTGTGTAGACCAAGCACCGGGGGTTTTTTGCAACGTACGGGAACTGGTATTTTTTCTTTTTGAAAAATATGTTTACACTCTAAATGTGAACCCAAGTTGGCGTGGCGGGGGAGGGTTCACTTCAGCCGCCATCTTGGAAAACACGTTTTTTTGAATATTTTGCGAACCGCGCATCGTACGATAAAAATTATTGAGATCATTATGTAGATAATAATATTTGTCATCTGTTTTATTTGAGTTTTTTTTTGTATAACGCGTAGGTTTTTAATTATAGCGCTCCAAACTTTATACAAAATGGTTTTTACTGAATGTTTAGTTTCTTAATAAAAAATAATGGTTACTGAATTGTAGAGCATAAAATTATCAATTTAGAATACTGGCCATTGAGTTTTATGCTGCAAAAAGGATTTTGATGCCAAATTTAGATTCTTTCGTTCTTTGGTTCTTTTTCTGTGTTCCAACTTCGCTTGAGTACAACTCAAAATTTTCATCAAATTTCTCATCATACATCTACAGGCTTCATTCAAAATTTTACGCGGGCGCGTAATTTTAGAAGCAGGTAAGTAGATCATGCACATCAGTTTCAGACTTTTCATAATGTATACTCTAAAAATCCTACAGATTTAACATATGCTACAAATTTAACACATTTAACTAAGTATGTTTGAAATGCAAAAAAAAATTAAAATAAAGATGCTAAAATTAAAGTTATTTTTGTGAGGAAAAACAAATTCACTTGGTTTTTTCAATAGGTACCAATCCAAATATTTTGACGTGCTTACAACTAATGTACTATATAAGTCCGCAACATCTGCGTACGCGAACAAACACGGGTTCAGCTAGTTTTATTAAATATATTTATATTTGAACATGCCCATATATATGAACATACTCAGCGAAAAAAAAAGAAAAGTTACAAAGTTTCAGCGCAGAGGCAATTATTTGAATAAAACTTACGGAGCAGATCAGTTTGTGGAAGCCATTTGGCCACTTTGGTGTTGTTTCCTTTCCCAAGTAGCTCTTCAAAGTCCCATTTAACAAGAACGTCATAATTCAATCTCGCCAATGCTTTTGTTATAGCCTGGATCTTTTCAGCAGGCAAAGAGGATGGCTTGACATTTGTGCCCAAACTGAAATATACCACACCCCTTTCCGAAGAGTCGAGGTATGCTTTGAGATCCTGAAATTAGATAATATACTCGTAGATATATACTAGTTAGATATTCTTCTTTGATAGTAATCACGTTGGATTTAACAAATACATGAAGTATGACAATGGACAGTTTTCAGAAGAAAAAAAAAATTGTTGTTCCAAGTGTACTAGATGGCGAAAGCTGATTTTTAACCCCCGACCAAAAAAAGGGGTGTTATAAGTTTGACGTCGATGTCTGTCTGTCTGTCTGTGTGTGTGTCTGTCTGTGGCACCGTAGAGCTCAAACGGATGGGCCGATTTCGATGCGGCTTTTTTATTTGAAAGTTAATATCCGTGCGGATGTTCTTAGCTATGTTTGGTTAATGTCGATTAAAAATGGCCGCCTCCACAAAATGGCAGACAAAATATTTCTTCACAACCTACCTCAATATGGGTATCAAACGAAAGGGCTTGACTAGTAGAATACTCTCTCTCTCTGTGGTCGCTCCCTCATGGCTGAGGATCGTGGTCATCGCTGGATGTGGATGCTCTACTCCTAGATTGTATTATCTGCTTCCACCGGTGTCTGCTCATCGCGTCTCTGACGACCGTGCAGAACTTGGTTGATGAAGAGCCTCTCACTTGATCGCTCCATCTAGTTGGGGATCTTCCCCGGGCTCGTTTACCCTCCGTATTTCCAACTATGATCAGCTTTTCAAGGTTGTCATCTCCCCTTCTCATTGCGTGGCCGAAATAGGACAAAATGCGTTGCTGGCAGATTGTAGACAAGCGGGTTTGTACTCGAAGCTGTGAAAGGACCGATACATTGGTGCGCTTGGCGGTCCAGGGTATCCTCAACATCCGCCTCCAGCACCACATCTCGAATGCATCGATCCTTTGCCTTTCTCGGGCTCGTATTGTCCATGTTTCCACACCGTACATGAATATTGGGAACACTAGAGCGCGCACTAGCCGGATCTTGGTGGTTACGGTTATACCTCTTTTCTTCCAGATGACATTCAGTCGGGTCATCGCATCCCTAGCCATGCCAATACGCCTCTTTATCTCTGATACGCAGTTGCCATCATCGTAGATCAGAGCACCCAGATAAACATAGTGATCAACAATGTCAACCCCAGGGATGATGTTACTTGTGCTGGGTAATTTTCCGGCACGGTCTACTACCATTAGCTTCGTCTTGCTCTTGTTTACCGTGAGACCCATCCGGTTGCTCTCGGTCTCGAGTTTTTGAAACAGCTCTTGCATATCCTCCACAGACGTCGCTAAAAGGACCGTGTCGTCGGCATATCTGAGGTTCGAAATCCGTTTCCCTCCTATCGGAAATCCCTTCCCCCATCCTTCCAATACTTTTCGCATGATAAACTCCCCATAGATGTTGAATAGGGTGGGTGATAGGATGCATCCTTGCCGCACTCCGATCTTTGTTTCGAACACATTGGAACAGTCGGTGCCGACTCTGACAAAAGAGCGGTTCTCAACATACAGGTGTTGTATCAGGCCAATAAGATGTTCAGGGGTTCCCATCTCGCGTAACACAGTCCACAGCTCGTCCCATCGCACGCAGTATAGTAGAATACTATACAATATAAAAAAAAAATAATTCAAGATGGCTGCCACCACAAATTGGCGGATTATATTATATTTTTCACTATTACCTCAATATGGGTATCAAACGAAAGAGCTTGACTAGTAGAAAATTGCACAATGACAAATTTCAAATCCAAGATGGCCGCTACCACAAAATGGCGAAAACATTTCTTTTTTCACAACTCCCTTAATATGGGTATCAAATGAAAGGGCTTGACTAGTAGAATATTGTACATCACAAATCCCAGGAAGTCGAGGGTTAGTCAACATTTTTTATTTTGTTCTTGTTAGTGTTACGTTCTCAGCTCAATCAATCTAATTTTCCTTAACATCACGAGTTACGAGTGAATTGAAGTACTAGCTGCAGTTGACTATGACACGAGTAAAAGAAAATCTAACAAACAATTCTAACTAAGTTTACTAACCTTTGGTAGCTCCTTCTCCGGATTTTTGTGTATTCCTCCAATGAACACAACTCCTGGAGGCACTGGTCGATTATTTTCCCAAATGGGATACAAGTTTATGAAAAACATTTGAGCATTATTTCCACATTCTTCCAAAGACGGAGTATCAGGTCCAAATAACCTTTTAACAAGCAAGTTCTCTTCAACTCGAAAATTGTCGTAAAATCTTTCAATTTTGTAAGTATCCCACAGTACTTGGATCTTGTCAAAAATAGTCATATTGTTCAACTTCTGGTGCCAGAAAATTGGATACAATAGTTTGGGATACAGTGGAGCTCCCATATCATAATAGTTATTGTACAGACCTCCCAAAGTATTCATAAGTATCATGGGAGCTTTGAAAACATGAGACAAAGCTTGAGCTGATTTGCAAAGACCTTCAATAATAAGTACATCAAAATGTGTCTTCTTTTTGATAAGTTCTTGTACTTTTGGTGTCTTTACCTGCATTTCAAATGACGTGGTCTCAATAGGGATCATTTCCAAGACTTGCTGATAGCTATCTCTTTTGCGTCCTTGGGTTGTATCGGCGCTCAGCACCCTTTCTCTCCATGCTTTGTATGAGATATCGTGAGTGTCAATTTCGGTTAGGTTTGTTGGGCCGTCTCCATTTGGGTACATGGCATCTGTTGTAATAAAGACAACTTCATGACCACGACTAAGAAGTCATTTGATGTAAGGATAAAACAAAACCTGATGACTGAAAGACGGAGTTGGGACGCAGACTAGTATACGCGCTGTCTCGGCATAAGACACCAACAAAAAGCTCAATAGTGAAATTATTGATATAGAAAACATTTTATTATTTAATGTTAATTCTGTGTTCAACTTTACACCTCTACGTCCAGTGATCCACTCGTTCGTTAGAAATAAAAGCCACGGTTTTTTATGTTGGTTTATAAATAGCATTTCAGCTTTAGATAGGTATTATATTTATAGCGTTATCAGGAATGATTTTACAAAAACTGACACTTATAATGATAATTGTCTCACTTTTTAGTGATTACGCACAACCAAGCCGCGCAGACAGTTATGATGAGTTATCTTGAAATTAAGTGAGGGACTCACTATCGTATTTTAATGGTAAAAATTAAATCTTCTAGTTGTTGTTCTAGTTTTGGAATTCAGCCAATATTTTAATTGTATTTTATTACGGCATAATGAACTATTTTTACAAGCAATACCTCACTTATCACATAGGTAGCTCCTAATTTATCTTATACTAGCTTGTACCCGACACTTCGTTTGCGCGAAACAATAGTATTCGTACACCCAAATACAAGTTTTAATTTCCAAAAACAGTCTATAAAAAAAATTTTAATTCCTCATTTCCACCTATCAACTTCTTTTGTGTAATAAAAAGCGCCCTTTTTCTTTCCTTTCCTTTTCTATCTGTGAACCAAATTTGATTAAAATCGATTCAGCGTGTTCAAGCGCAACAGACAGAGTTATTTTAATTTTAATTTATGTTTTTTAGCCCCCGACCAAAAAAAGGGGTGTTATAAGTTTGACGTCGATGTCTGTCTGTCTGTCTGTCTGTGTGTGTCTGTCTGTCTGTGGCACCGTAGAAGTCAAACGGATGGGCCGATTTCGATGCGTTTTTTTTTATTTGAAGTTTAATATCCGTGCGGATGTTCTTAGCTATGTTTGGTTAATATCGATTCAAAATGGCCGCCTCCACAAAATGGCGGACAAAATATTTCTTCACAACCTACCTCAATATGGGTATCAAATGAAAGGGCTTGGCTAGTAGAATACTACACATTATAACAAATTTCAAATCCAAGACGGCCGCCACCAGAAAATGCCGAATTGTAGTATTTTTTTCACTACTACCTCAATATGGGTATCAAATGAAAGGGCTTGACTAGTAGAGCACTTTGCACTATGACAAATTTAAATCCAAGATGGCCGCTACCACAAAATGGCGAAATACATTTCTTTTTTCACAACTCCCTTAATATGGCTATCAAATGAAAGGGCTTGACTAGTAGAACGTTATACAGATGATGTATGATCCGAGGTAGTCGGGGGTTAATCAAAATTTTTAATTTTGTTCTTGTGTATGGAATATCGATATCAAGTGTCTATTCGAAAAGTTTTATGGTTTTTTCTTAAACGATGACAAAATTCCATATAAACTTTCATCCCTCATTTGAACCCCCTTTACATCCCCGTATAATTAAAAAAACCCGAATACGCCCTCGACTTAGCTCGTGAAGGATTTACCTATTATATTCAAATATCAAAACCATTCATCGTTGATGGTTATAAGTGACAATTATGATTATGATGGTGGTGATGGTGATGAGGACGAACACTTAACACCATCTTTGACGATTGTAATTTTGTAATAGTGTGAACATATTCATGAATCATTAGGACAACCCAGTTGCCATTATTTCTTACAAATACAAATACAAAATACAAATACAAAAATCTTTATTGCTGTTTGTAGGTAAGATAAGATGATACAAAACATTTTAAAAGTTGCCCCATACAAACTGGCCTCTGCGAGAGGCATGCAATATGTCTGGCAAGACAATTTGTTAGTAATTTATAAATAAAAAAATAATTAAATAATAGTCAGCTGATTAAAGTCTTCTTCTTCCTCATCTTCTATTAATTTCTGGTTTTTATTTATGTCATCTGATTCTTCATCTTAGATTAATTTCTGGCTTCTATTTGGTTGTGATATATATTTGTGTGAGATAAATGTTTGGTGAGCACAATTTCGCCAACATCTTGTGTTTCATCAGGATATTGTCTTGTGTTTTTGAGTTTGATCAATATATCCATCCAGGGTCATACTCTGTTATACTGGTTTCTTTAATTATTAAATAAGAAACACCCTGTTACGGACTTCATTGGCATAAAATAATCTTATAATATTGTACAGTAAAATATCATCAAAGTAATCTACTTATCGGGGCATGGCCTAATCACCCAAATATTAAAAGTATGAAATTTTGTATGTTGGTTACTCAATCACTTTGGGAGGTTCGAATTCACAACACAGTTGCGTTATACTACTCAATTCTTCTTTAAAAACTAATCCCCGAACTGCTCCCGGCGTAAAGGTGCACATGACGCTCGCAGCTATCCCACGTTGAATAGCTGTAACCAACCTTTGCTCCAGGGACAAGTTGGAGCGGGAGTCATCCAAAATCTCTCGAAGCCTGTGCCCTAACTCCAAAAGGAAACTTTTAGTCTCTGCCCCCGCAACCCAAGGTCTCCACGGAAACAGGTACGGATTCGTACATTGGCACTAGGGCGCTGTACAAATACAAATACAAAAATCTTTATTGTTGTTTTCAGGTAAGATCAGATGATATAAAACATTTTAAAAGTTGACCCATACAAACTGGTCTCTTCTTCTAGAGGCATGCAATATGTCTGGTAACACAATCCATTGGTCTGAATTTATACAATGATAATAGTCAGCTGATAAAGTCTTTGGTTCGGCAGAAGCCTAATTTCAATTTTAATTTAAATGAAGGACCAGGACTGTATTTCCATTAGTAGGTAGAAGTAATAATCAATGGGTTAAGCCAATTACAGGAAATTGCCACTTACCAGTCAGCTCGGTATAAGAAGGTCTACCTTCAGTATTAAAATGCAATGGATATCGAATTCCACGAATTAGGTGTCTCTTCTTTCTTCTAGCTTCTAGCCGGCCGGCTTGCTTCTCTGTCACGATATTGTCTTTTACCATTAATTTGCGTATGATGATTTATTACGATGGAACAGACACTGATGCGAGCTTTTATTATTTTTGGCGAAGTAAAATTACGACCTTTCTTTTTAATGAGATGACACGCGTGCGCGCGGTGGAAAAAACCATAAGGGTAATGCCAAATATGAGCGAGATAGCCGCTCACTCGCGATGCGAGAACGAGACACCTATACAAAGTTGGACTTTGGCGTCAACAGTCTTCTTCTTCTTTTTTAGCTTTTATTCGGTTGTATCATATTATATGTCATCTGATTTATCGTCTATTAATTTCTGATAAATTAAAAACAGCTGCGCCAACGTCTTGTGCTTCAGCAGGATGTTGTCTTTCGCCTTCTTCTTTTCAGCAGCATCTTCCGCTGACGGCTAGTGGACATTGCAACCCAAGTGGCAACAGTGCTGACGCAAGTGGCGTCCCATATTAGATACTTTCCATTGTTTCAGGGCACCAGGGCATACTTTAACAAAGAAAATCTATAAATTTAAACTTTTTTCTATCCTTCTGACCGTGATGTATAGATATACAAGTTTCTTATTAATGCCTAAAAACAGTGAACGAACGTATATAGAAAATACTGATAAGTTCCAAAAAGATATCTTTCAAGGACATTGGTCGTCCGTCAACCCGCACTTGGCCAGAGTGGTGGATTATATCGTTGACTCGGGGGGTGCAACCCTCGATCTTTTCTTCTTTTTTTTTTTTACGGCATTGCGGAATCATATCCTATACCTTTAAATGACCAATTCTTTAATCTCGAAAACGGCTCGAACGAATTTCATGAAATCATGTATGCAGGGGGTTTCGGGGACGATAAATCGATCTAGCTAGGTTTTATTTTTTTTAAACATCATTTTATGTGCATTTTTAGACAATGAAAAACTCCTACAATGTCATTAGAATACGATAACTTATTTCGCCACGAATCGTGTATATCGAAAACAAGGGCTTATCAATGGTATAAGGCTTTTAAAGAAGGCCGAGAAGTAGTAGTAGACTTGCCTCGTTCTGGTAGACCTTCAACCGCTACGACCAAAAACATCGACAGAATCAAGAAGCTAGTGCTCGAAAATCGACGTATGAGTCTGAGAGAGTTGGCTAGTGAGGTGAACATATCTTTTAAGTCCGTCCACAACATTCTCATTGACATTTTAGGCATGAAACGCGTCGCCGCTCGACTATTTCCAAAAGAGCTCAATTTTGTTCAAAAAGCGCAGCAAAAGCATGTCGCTGAAGACATGGTTTCCCGAGCTTCTACGAATCCGACCTTTATGAAATATTAACTATTTGCAAATAGCCTATGAAAAATGTATGGAAGACTGGGTGAAGCGTTGGAGATGTTGTATTGCAAGCGATGGGGCCTACTTTGAAGGCGATAAAATAAATTTAGATGAATAATTTGTATTTTTTGTTTTATTGACAAATTCCCGATATTTAGTACACATAATGTATATACCATTATGGATGTATGTCTATGTCTTACGGAAAAGCCACAATAACCATTTTATAGTTGTAGTGGTAGGACTCTTGGCAGAGTCCGCCTGGGGAAGTACCACACCTTTGCCAGTTATTCTACCGCCAAGCAGTAATGTGCAAACATTACTGTGTTCCGGTTTGAAGGGCAATGTTTCCAGAGAAATTACAGGGCTTAGAGATATAAGATCTTAGATCTCTGGGTGACGAGCGCAGTACAGTGCTAAGTAATTATTTGAACTCTTCATGTTCCAATAGCTGCGTGTCACTGTGCTGTTACGTATCAGGCATGTTGCTTACCATCAGGCACATGTCCTGATCGTCTCGTCACTCTTTATTTAAAAAAAAAAAAAAAAACGAGCGCAGTGCGGTGCTAGGTAATGATTTGGACTTTCATGTTCTAATAGCTGTGTGTCACTGTGCTGTTATGTGGCAGGCATGTTGCTTACCATCAGGCACATGTCCTGCTCGTCTCGTCACTCTAAGCTATAAAAAAACGTAATTTTCACCCCCGACTAAAAAAAGGAGAGTTATAAGTTTGACGTCGATGTCTGTCTGTGACACCGTACAGCTCAAACGGATGCACCGATTTCAATGCGAGTTATATTTATTTGAAGGTTAATTTCCGTGCGGTGGTTCTTAGATAGGTTTGACTAATATCGATTCAAGATGGCCGCCTCGACAAAATGGCGGACAAACTATTTCTTCACAACCTACTTCAATATGGGTATCAAATGAAATGGCTTGACTAGTGAAATGTTGTACAGATTACAAATCCGAGGTAGTCGGGGGTAATTTTTTAATTTTCAAATAAATAAACTCTTCAGCTTTATAATATTAGTATAGACGGTAATAACGCAGGTGAAACCGCTGCGCGCTGCTCATAAAAAAATGTAGTGTATGAACCTAATATCTGGATCGTCCCGTCTTATCTCCTATCTGAATTAATTTTTTTTGATCGTAGATAACTCGTTTCACGAGGCAAATTTTCTTGAAATTTACGCTATGTCCCATACGAGTTAAAGAAAAAACAAAAGAGGTCCAGGTAGTTGAAACCAGCGTAAAAGTATTTAACGAAAATGAAATAACAAGATGGCCACTCGGTAAGGTTCCGAGTATTAGCGAGAAGTGCCGAAGTGTCATAGTGTGATAATCAATTTACCAAATGTCAAAAACATGTGCGAGGTTCCAAATTACTTAATCTTTATTTAGAGCACCTGTAAACTTAATTTTTAAAATTTATAGCAAAGGCGTCACTTCCCTTTTCCTATTTGTTCATATACGAGTATACGGGTATTGTAGCCCAATTCTTTTAGTGGGCATTTACACTGCTTGGGCCATAGTATAAAAAAAGATAAATACGGCGGAATTGAGAAACCTCCCTTTTTAGAAGTAGGTTAATATAATAAAAGTAAAGAATGAAATAGCGTCAGTATTTCACACAGCCTTTTGAAGAGCCGGCAGGTTAAGTTAACCTTGACACCACAATTGAATACCGCTACCGAACAAACCCCAAGATATTTCGTTTGCCATCTCTGTAATAATGTCAAATTTCAATAATTATAGTCGTAGGACTCCTAGCAGAGTCCCCCTGGGAAGTACCACACCTTTGCCAGTTATTCTACCGCCAAACAGTAATGTGAAAACATTACTGTGTTCCGGTTTGAAGGGCAATGTTTCCAGAGAAATTACAGGGCTTAGAGATTATAACATCTGAGATCTCTGGGCGATGAACGCAGTGCAGTGCTAGATAATGATTTGGACTCTTCATGTTCCAATAGCTGCGTGTCACTGTGCTGCTATGTGGCAGGCATGTCGCTTGCCATCAGGCACATATACTGCTCGTCTCTAACTTCTTATTTAATATAAATTTCGCAACACTGTTGCTGCAGATTTACATACTAATATCTAGGCAAACTATATTTAATAGTATTAGTATTTAATACTAGTGGTCCGTCCCGGTTTCGCACGTGATACAAAATATAAGTTTAATGCACTCAAAGGTCACCCACATAGTGACTCAAAGAATTTTTTAAATCGGTCCAGTAGTTCCCGAAGTTAGCGTGTTCAACCTTTTCAGCTTTATAAAATTAGTATACCATAAACAAATTTTTATTATTATTATCAGTAAATAATAAACTAGCGATCTATCTAATTAGATACAAGAAGATTTACACTTTTTTATAGATTTTATACATTTCGAAATGCAAGACCCAGTCTGATAACCTTTAAAGTAATAATGTTGATCGTGATTAAGTCCTGTATAGTGTAACATACATTTTGTAGGAGTGGTATTTTCTTAGACGAACTTTCCGTTGCATCCAGTTGCGTCCTACTAAAATTATTATCACTATGCTAAATGATGTTTTATTTTCAGTATGACTTTCTTATTTTGTCTCATATCATTATTTTTACAACGTTTTTTTTATCATCCATAAATATCTGGAATTACAAAATATTATGAAAGAACTTTTCAGAAAATTTTCCTTAGTGCCATCAATAAATTCCGTAGTAAAATTGTTGTACTACGCTATTTTGGTTCAGTGGCTTTTATCTATCATTGCAAATACGACAGTGGTGCCTATTTTTACCGGTCATAATTAATTGTTGGCGTAACATTTCATAGGCTTGTGTAATAATTGATGTGCAGATATGAAAAAATACTTAGATAATAAAATATTACAAGAGTAGAAATCAAGGATTTATCCCAAGGTTACAGCGATAAGGAAGCTATTTGAATGTCTTGAAATTACGAGGCATTTATCATTTCGGCCCTATATAAATATAACATGACTATTAAAGAAAAGCTTGGCTCTTCCTAAATCCATTTGGTGGCGGGGTTAGAACCTACGACCTCAGGATTATAAATCGCACTTTTTTATCACTAGGACTCATAGATTTCGGGGCCCAGGCTTAACTTAATTTACATATTCAGAAAATACATGTTCTGTCGTATCTGTCAAGGAAAATATTGCGAGGAAACCAGCATGTCTGAGAATCTTTTGAGGTGACCAACTAAAACTGGGCAAGGATACCCAAAGCAGCTTCACAGCAACAAAATAGCATGTGACAATGTCGAATCGATTACAAACGGAATCACAACCGGTAGTGATCGGCTCAACAGACGAATTCGGACTAGCACTGGAATCAGGTTTCAAATATTCCCAACTTCCCCTTATTTTCCTCTACTTCTCCTAATCATCATCATCATCAGCCGCAAGACGTCCACTGCTGAATATAGACCTCCCACCCCCGATTTCCACAACGAACGGTCCTGCGTAACCTGCAACCAGCGGTTTCCAGCGACCTTTGTGAGGTCATCTGTCCATCTAGTGGGAGACCGTCCAACACTGCGTCTTCTGGTTTGTGGTTATCACTCAACAACATTTTCTCCCCAGCGGTTGTCAATTTTGCATACGATGTGGCCTGCCCATGGCCACTTCAGCTTGCTTACTCCTTGAGCTATATTGGCTACTTTCGTTGTCTTGTGAATATCCGTATCCGAATAAAATAATAATGGATTCTGTCGCTAAGGAGACTACGAGCATAGCTCCCTCCATAGCTCTAGTGCGGTTGCTATTGGTCTAATATTTATACAATGATAATAATTGTTAGATGGCCCAAGTTCCAGCAGCGGGAACGCTTAGTGAGCTGCATAGGTAGTCCTTAGGGATTAGTTTTGTCACAGAAAGAGACTTGAGATTTTAATTCGTCACGCTAAAAGAATGCTGCTAGGTAAGTCAGATATCCTCCAAAGATAGTTTTGGAAAGGCGTTCCTCGCGGCAGGCTTGGCAGGAGATAGGAATTTAGCTGTGCGACTCAACTCAAAAAACTGTGTAAATAAAATAAGAAAATATATTACGGAAGTGACGCGTATAGCCTGCCTATGACCAGTGTTGCCAACTTTATTTTCAGATGATAGATGATACTGTAAATAATAAAATTAAGTATTTTTGTTGCCAATTGTGTTGCTTTTATATAATCCGAAGGAACTACGTTCTTTCCTGCCCCTCCACCTCCTAACTATATCGGCTATGGCTTTGCTATTCCTGTCTCAAACATTTCAAGCGAGAAGAAAAGAGAGAGAGCAATATTAAAGCTAAGGCAGTTTTAGTCAAGACCCATTACACCACTTTTTTTTGTTTGTTTGTAAATTTCTTTATTCCTACGTATCTTCCAAACGGGTGGATGGATTTTGACAATTAAGGTATTCTTAGATTTGTCTCAAGCACTCAAGTGTCCTTAGATAGCATTTAGTATTACATGTCTTCAAATCGAGAGTGAATCGGGTTTTCTAGGTAAAAGCGCTCCATCATAGACCGCATCGTCGCTTAACATCAGGTGAGATGGCGGTCAAGCTTAAGCCTAAAAAAGTTTAAAAAAAATGGTGATGATTTCTTATCTGTTGATTTTGTGCAGTCGAGTTTTCTAAATTTAAAGTTATTTTATTTTGGATAATAATGTGTCTATTTGGGGTTAATATTCTGCCTGGTATCGGGATAATCTTTTTGTAAACTAGCCAGTTGACAGTTCGTTCACGTCCTCTCACTGACCTCCGCAAGTTCTAGGGTAATCCTACGGAGATAAATGCATAGAATCGATCGAGAGACGTGCCAAAACGCTCATAGGCAATGACACTCTTGTGCGAAAAAGACTTCAAAGTGTGTGTGCGACCGATCTGCATGATCTAATACCACCTTGCCCTTTTTTCTATCGGAATGCTCGTATCTCGAAAAAGCGACATCGTTTCATGGTTGATGTTCCAAAGACACGAACGAAGAGATTTGACTCTACGTTTGTGATAAGAAACGTCTAGGCTGTGGAATACGTTGCCTGAGTGGGTTTTCCCCGATGGTTACAATCTTTGTGTCTTCAAATCGAGAGTGAATCGGTTTCTTCTAGGTAAACACGCTCCATCGTGGACCGCGTCATCGCTTAACATCAGGCGAGATGGCGGTCAAGTGTGAGCCTATAAAAGGTTAAAAAAAAAAAGATGAATGCATAGCTGATATTCGGTCTCAGATGCGAGGCCTCGCAAAGTAACGAAATTACTGAACAGTATATATGCTGATGAAAATTTATGTTTTCAGCTAACATCAAGACCCAGGTCCTCCAATGTCTTAAATTCGTCGCTAAAATCTTTTTTCATTGATTCAAGATTCTTTTGAGATTCTAGGATACTTTTTATCGCGTAAAATTACGGGCACAGAATCGACGTAGGTAAACCGTGGAGCACTGGTAGTACTCAAATAATAGTAAATATATAATTTTTATACATAGAAACACTCAGACACAGAATAAATATATTTATGTATCCATCACACTAATGAATTGTGAGATCAAACTTACGTTTTCACAAGCAGCTTTTTTTCCCAAATAAATCATTACCTAGCACCGCACTGCGCTCGTGCTCCGGAGATATGAGGTGTCTTATCTCGTAGCTAAGACATTATTTCTCTGGAAACATTGCCCTTCAAACCGGAACACAGTAATGTTAGCACACTACGGCTTGGCGGCAGAATATCTGGCAAATACTTACTGCTAACTAAGCCACTAGGCCAGCTTCCGTTTGAAATCGTAAAACGTTTCATTACTACGTTCAAATCTAGCTTTAAAAATAGGCAGATAAGTCTTAAGCGCTCTACAGACGATGCCCTGAAATCGGAGGAAATGACGAAAAAGGGGCGGAGGGGGCGTGATAAATCACTTATCAAAAAATCGGGTCCGATTTCAGCCAGTGTTGTCAACCATACGATTTAAATCGTATTTATACGACTTTTTGGCTATAGTACGATATACGATCGAGTAATCGAAATCGTACAAAAAATATTTTCTTAACTTATCTTGAAATAAATAACCAGTTATTCTACCCCGAAGCAGTGATGTGGAAACATTACTACGTGCCGGTTCAAATGGCAATGCTTCCAGTGAAATTACCGGGCATAGAGATAAAACATCTCTGGGTGACGAGTGCAGTGCAGTGCTAGGTAATAATTTAGACTCTTGATGTTCCAATACCTGCGTATCACTGTGTTTTTTTTAAATAGTGACGAGACGAGCTGGACATATGCCTGATGGTAAGCAACAAAGGTATGTTGCTTACCATCAGGCATGGCAGGCATGTGGCAGGTGCCACATAACGGCACAGTGACACGCAGCTCTTGGAACATGAAGAGTCCAAATCATTACCTAGCACTGCACTGCGCTCGTCACCCTGATATCTGAGATGCTATATCTCTAAGCCCTGTAATTTCTCTGGAAACATTGCCCTTCAATATGTCTGCACATTACTGCTTGGCGGTAGAATAACTGGCAAAGGTGTGGTACTTCCCAGCCGGACTCTGCTAAGAGTCCTACCACTACCAAAAATGATAATGTTATGTGGCAGACATGTTGCTTACTATCAAGCACATGTCCTGCTCTTTTTTATAGAAAACAGTGACAAGCACTCTTTTCTATAAAAAAGTAATAATAATAATAATAAAAAAAAAAAAAAAAAAAACCGCCGTCACGAATTGACGTTCCTTTTTATCGCTGTGTTATTTTATTCATTTTCGCCGATATTTTTACAGTTTTTTATGAATTATTTACTACGCAATAGAAAGAAAAAATAAGCAAATAAGTTAAAATATCAAAAGTAATCCAGTACAGCCTACATTGAATAAATAACCAACAACATGCATTATGACAACTTTATGACAAGCAAGAGCCTTCAAATTAATGTAAATAAACCGAGAAATCAAACGAAAATGGTAATGAAACAATGATTACGCGATCAAAAAGGAAGGGAAATGCGGAGACTAACAACGCACGACTGTCACCAGCCTGTGTCGCGTCACCACCGAGTTCGTCGTCGGAGGACGAAGTTTATTTGACTCCCGCGGCACTACTACTTCGACGAGTGATGACGACACGGCGCGGACCCCGCCGCCCACAAGACCTGGACGTCGTGGTCGTCCGCCGCTGCCGGCACGCTTGGGGCCTGTGAGGCAACCTGTCTCGCTCCCGGCCCTCGCTACCGGTGGTGTAGTGCGTCGCATGCGATGGACTCGACAAATGAACGAGAACTGCATGCGCGCCTATTTCAGGGCTACAGAAGGAGGAACCAACCTGACCGCGTACTGTGCCAGAATGTTGTCTCTGTTTCAGGCCCTTGAACCATCTGTCACCGTTTCCGCACAACGGCTATCTGATCAGGTTCGCGCTATCCAGAGATGTAAGTTGCTGGATGCCACGGCACTTGATCAACTACGCCTGGAGGAACAACGTACTCGCCCAGCTTCTACCTCGATCCGGGATCCGCCCGCCGCGTCATCGACCCTGACACTGACCTCAGTGCCGACGTCAGTGGCGATACTTGCGGCCCCGGTCGACCCCGTCATCGAGGAAGAAGACTCGGCGAGTAGTAATGTATCTGACCAGGTAATAGAGCAACTGAGGAGTGCTTTGGAAGACGCGATCTTACGATATGGATCCACAGCCAACTCTAGGCCGCGCTTACCGCGTTTGCCCACCAATAAACGGAATTTGGCTTTGATGGGAGCCCTGAATACTTTGCTAGTACCCTACCTGGTAGCTAGCAAAGATTTGACTGATACCCATTCTATTCTATACTGTGGTGCTATCGCGGCGTGTCGCGTTGCACGTGTCAAGTTCCCAGACACTGACCGTACAACGCGAACCGCTGGGAATGTACCCGAATGGCAAGTACGAATAGAACGGCGTATCAGCAAATTCAGGACTCTTATTGCAAAGCTAATCTGCTTCAGTCAGGGGAACAGTCGTCCCCGAGTCATGCGTTTCGTAGCACAGGCGTTCGCTGGGACTGGTATCCGGCCCCAGCACTATCTTGCCAATGCTACGGAACGTATTGACTACCTGAAGCAGAAAGTTTATGCGTGGGCAAACCGTATTCGCCGCTACAGAGAGCGTGTGGATCGATATCGACAAAATCGCGACTTTCAGAGTGATCAAAGGAAGGTGTACCGAAACTGGGAAGGAACTGGTCAACGTGTGAACGAAGGGCAGCTACCAGATCCTAGCGCTATGAAAACTTCTGGCGCAGCATCTGGTCGGTGCCTGTCGAGCACACGGAGGGGGAGCTTGATGCGTGTTATCGAACGTGCATGTGAGTCTATCGAACCCATGGAGTCTATAACAATAGACTCCGTAGACGTTAGTTGTGCTATCCGGACGACTCAGAACTGGAAAAGTCCTGGGCCGGACGGATTGCACAACTTCTGAATAAAGTGGTTTCGATGCTCACATGAACGTTTGGCAACACAATTTCAGGAAGCCCTCGAGACGGGTTCTCTTCCCAGTTTCATGACCACCGAGTCACCTTCCTGCTCCATAAGTCTGGTAGTACCACGGAACCGAAGAACTACAGACCCATTACGTGCTTAGCTACCATCTATAGCTGCTTACATCCATTTTGAGAGCAAAATTAACGTGCACATAGTTGCAAATAATGTTTTGGCCTCCTCTCAGAATGGATGTAAGATTGGGTCCCGTGGTACTAAGGAGCTGCTCCTCATTGACACGAC
Source organism: Ectropis grisescens (assembly GCA_017562165.1). Taxonomy (NCBI): domain Eukaryota; kingdom Metazoa; phylum Arthropoda; class Insecta; order Lepidoptera; family Geometridae; genus Ectropis; species Ectropis grisescens. Next base: position 7,939,163 of record CM029780.1, on the reverse strand, counting down.
CATTTGCCAGCAAGTCAAACGAAACAAAGGAGCTCTCCACTGCTTGGATTGACTACAAGAAGGCCTATGATGCGGTGCCCCATTCATGGCTGGAAAGGATTTTAGAGTTATACAAAATAAATCCAACTCTAAAATCTTTTCTAAGCAAATGCATGGGACAGTGGGTCACAGTCCTTCGTCAACCAGGTAGTGTAGACAGCTCATTTGATTCGGAGGACTTGATAAAGATTGAAAGAGGCATTTTCAGGGTGACAGTCTAAGTCCCCTGTGGTTCTGCCTAAGTCTGAATCCTCTCAGCACTCTGTTGAAGGATTCAGAGTTAGGTTATCGTCTTCGTAGAGGAGGTGAGGTTATATCTCATTTGCTGTACATGGACGACCTCAAACTTTTGCACCGAAACGCCAAGACTTGTTGGAGCTATTAAAAACCACGGAGGTTTTAGTAACGCCATCAAGATGGAGTTCGGTGTGAACAAGTGTGCGGTCATGCATGTACAGCGAGGGAAAGTAGTAAATTCAGAGAATTTACAACTTTCCGAGACTATAACTCTCAGATCTCTCTCGAAGACGAGACCTAAAATATCTCGGTATGTCACAGTCATTGGGTATATCAGCAGATGACATTAAGAAATCGGTGAAGGAGCGCTTCTTTTGCCGGCTGACAAAAGTACTTAAAAGTCTTCTGTCAGGCGGTAACAAAGCGCGAGCCTTCGACGGTTGGGTAATGCCTCTGCTGATATACTCCTTTGGCATACTGAGGTGGACTCAGACTGAGCTTGACGCCCTGGACAGGAAGGTCCGTCAACTGCTCACAACTCATCGCATGCTACACCCGCGCTCGTCTGTTATGAGACTGTATATTCCGCGGAAGTGGGAGGTCGAGGCTTTTAAATGCCAAGAACCTACACAACCGCGAAGTATGCAGTCTCAGGGATTATTTCCGCAACAGCGAGTCCGGGATGCATCGCGATGTTGTGGCAGTTGACAGAAGCTTCACGCCTCTTTCACTGGCAAACGAGAACTGGCGTAAACCATCGGTGCTCAGCACTGATGATCGCAAGGAAGTGTGGAAGAGCAAGGAGCTGCATGGGCGATTCTATCGGGCCCTAACGGGACCCGATGTGAATCTGCTCGCGTCGGTGAACTGGCTACGCTTCGGGGACCTCTTCGGAGAAACCGAGGGTTTTGTCTGTGCAATTGCAGACGAGGTTATCAAGACGAACAATTACCGGAAATACATAATGAAGGACGGTACGGTCGACATTTGTCGGGCATGCCGCCGTCCAGGCGAATCTCTTCGTCATGTTATTTCCGGTTGTTCGCATATTGCTAACGGCGAGTACTTGCACAGACATAACCTAGTAGCCAGGATCATCCACCAGCAACTTGCTCTTCGACACGGCCTTGTCGAGTCCGAGGTGCCGTACTATAAGTACGCACCTCTGCCAGTTCTCGAGAATGGTCGTGCGTTGCTCTACTGGGACCGCTCTATCATCACGGACAGGACTATTGTCGCCAATAAGCCTGATATCGTGATGGTAGACCGGTCCGAGCGCCGGGCTGTGATCGTCGATATCACCGTACCACATGACGAGAACCTCGTGAAAGCCGAGAAGGAGAAGCTTAGCAAGTACCTTGACTTGGCTCATGAGGTTACCGCCATGTGGGAAGTTGATTCGACGATCATAGTCCCAATAGTCGTGTCGGCAAACGGCCTTATAGCGAAAAGTCTCGACCAACATCTCAAGAGACTTTCGCTAGACGGTTGGGTTAAGGGCCAGATCCAGAAGGCAGTCATCCTTGACACAGCACGCATCGTCAGGAGGTTCCTCTCTCTGCAGCCCTAACCACCGGTAGCTTGGGTCCTGCCCGCTGCTGGCGGCACCCTAGTTTTAAGTTTTTTATAATGTTTATATTTTTATACCTATTGTAAAAAACTTAGAAATTAAGAAGAATGAATAAATAACTGAATAATAATAATAATAATAAAAATTTATTTGAAACAAAAACAATTACATTTGAAAAAAATACATGAATCTTATCAATCAAACCAAATAATAATACATACCTATGAAATACAATTATAAACTTATGACTATTTGGATAGATGTTTAATCTATTAAATTCCATGGACATTCTTCGACATTCAGACACTAGTCATCGCTGTAGGATACCCTGTGTTGCAATGACTAGTGCTCTTCCAATGCAATTATTATAGTTGGTTGTTTATACTAATATTTGGACTGCTACGAACCAGAATCAAGTACCTACTCAAAGATATAAAAGATAAGAGACAACTAGTACAACTGCATGGTTGTGTGTGGTAGTAGGATGTGATTGTGCTTGAATGTGTTGTGTGTGGATATGATTGTGGGAAGTTGTCGAGTTGTGTCTATGTGTGTGTGCGTTTGTGTTTGTGTGTGTATGTGTGATGTGTTTGTATGTGTAAGTGCGCACTTCTAAGGAGTGTTTATTTGAATGATTGCGTAAATGTGAACTAAAAGTTTAGTTTTGTCTCATTGTGCAATGTTGAATTATTATTAGTGGAAATCTCTATCGAAAAATAGGCATTCAAAATGCAAACTAGCTAACAATTCTTATTATATCCTCTGTATCTTTAAATTCAAGACCATTAAGGTAAGTTTTTAATTTATTTCTGCAGATGTGCTTGGAGTTGTTGATTATACTAAGTTTTTTATTTAGTTTTGTGTAGATAAGACAACCGCGAAAGCTGTAGCTTCTTTGACCTACTAATGTTTTTGTTCTCGGAACTGGCCAACGATTGATTCGTCTGCTTCCAGAAGCTTCCGATCCACCAATCTGCGAAGTGAGGGCGGCTCGGTGAAAACGCAGCGCTATTGCCATAATATAAATTTGTCTCACCGTCAACTGCACCGTTTCGCTAAATAAGGTTGCAGTTGGATACCTATAGGGTCTACCGAAGGCGACCTTCAAAACAGCCCTTTGTGCTCGTTCGAGCTTCATGAGATTACGTGTTCCAGCTGCACCCCAAGAAACAACACAATAGTTCAGTATAGATGCGCAGAGGAAGAATACACCATAGTTATTACTTTTTATTGGCTATGGCTCTGAGTCTTTAAAGATAAAAAGTAGTTTTCTTATGCGACCACTAACAGCTTCAATCTGCTTTGTCCATGATAAGAGCTCATCTATGTAAACGCCCAGATACTTAAGATGACTCTCTCGTCCTAGTTCTGGGCATGAGCACTGTGCCTCATTTGTGTTTTTACAAGTGTGGAGTTTTATACAAAGAGCTATATCTGGTTTAGTTTTAATCGATACACGGAAAGCAATTATTTTTGTTTTGCTAGCATTGATGGTAAGTAGATTATATCGTAGCCATTCCACAACTTGTCGAGAGACCCTTGTTTACTTGATAACTCACATCCTCCCAGTCATCCCCATCAAATATAATCGCCGTGTCATCTGCAAAGGCGAAAATTTTAGCCTGATTGATTGAGATGTTGCATAGCTCATTAATATATACTAGGAAGAGAGTTGGGCCTAAAACGCTGCCTTGTGGCACTCAAATGATACTTCCATCAAATCACTGCTGCAGTCTCCAACTTTTACTTTTTGTTTTCGATCTTTCAGATAAGACTCGAACCAGTGTAATGCCATTCCACGCACACCAATACCCTCAAGCTTCCTGATGAGAATCCTTCTCGAAATCGTGTCAAAAGCCTTAGCCAAGTCAAGAAATACCCCAATGCACCTTCGACCATTGTCTAAGACTCCCGACATGTGATCGATGAGACTTACAACGGCATCCTCTGTTGCTTTACCCGGTCTAAAGCCAAATTGGTTTTCAGAAAGAATATTTTGCTTCTCAAGAAACGAAACGAGTCTACCATTGACGACCTTCTCAATTATTTTCGAAATTGAGCTTAAAAGAGAAATAGGTCTGTAGTTAGAAATTTCTTCGGCGTTACCTGACTTAAAAATAGGACAAACGTTAGCTCTCTTAAGCTCGGATGGGACAGTTCCAGTTTCTAGGCTAGTATTACAAATATGGACTATCGGTGCTATCAGCACGTGCTTGCACTCTTTTAGCAATCTGTTGCTGATACCATCGTCCCCACACGCAGATCTCGTTTTAAGATTGCTTATAATTTTTGCAATTTCCGTTTCGTTTGTAGGAGTCATATAAAAAGAGTGTAGCGGAGTACGGCTGATTTTGGCGTTAACAGCAAGCTCGCTCTCTGTGGTATTAAGATTGTTTAAAATTTCATTTGATAGTGATTCGCCGATTGTAGCAAAGAAATTATTTACTTTATTTAAGGCAAGTTTTGGTGTCGCTGCAGATCCGAGTAGGTCATTGTTGTCGGATTTGGCACATTTTAGGTTACATACTTCTTTTATAGTACCCCATAGCTTTTTACTATCGCCATTGCAGATTTCTATTTTATGGCGTTCGTGAGCATCTTTTAAATTCTGTAGTATATTGTTACAAATATTACGGTAGTTTTTTGTAATTAATTTGGGTTTGTATATCATTATGGTTTTTTTTTGACATCTTATATAAATAGTCTCTTTTTCTCATACATTTTAAAAGGCCCGGGGTGATCCACTCTTTTCTAATGTATTTTGAATTTGGAATGTGTAACACAGATTTATTTTTGTCGATTGCAGCATTTACTATTTGATGGAATTTGTCAACGAGCGTCGTGGCATCATGAATGTTGTAAAAGTCTGTCCAGTTCACTCGCTCTAAGTCACTAGCGACTAGACCATAATTGATTTTAGTTAGAGTTGTTTTGTCTCGACTGTGTAGTGGAGGTTTTGTGTCGATACTCAGGAGAACCGCTTCGTGGTCGCTAATGCTAGACGCACAAACCACTGCCGATGATGGGAACGATGACCTAACAAACGCATGATCCAAACAGCTGTTGTTACGAGTTGGGTACTGATGGGAGGGCAAAAAAAACCATGGGTCGCAACTATTTCCAAATATTCTTCCGCACGCTTGTCAGTATTAATATTCATATCGCCTGTGATTATAGCTGTGTTTCCCGGGAGGGAGCTAATGGTTGAATCCAGTGAACTATTAAAGTCTCTTGTGCTATATATAGACGGTGACCTATAGATAGCCATTATAGAGATCTTTTTATCTACTTCAATAATCAAGCAATTAGCATCTTTAAAAGGTGGCTCAGTTACCCTTACATTCAAACCCACTCTAGAAAAAATTACTATGCCGTCATTTTGATTAAATGATTTTTTTGAAGAGTGACAGCAATAGTTTTCCAAATACATATCAACAAATGAACAATCAGTCCAACACTCTGTCAAAACTATGACACTAGGTAAGAAATTAATTCTCGACAAAAATACTTGCAAGTGTTTGAAATTCGCGCGTATACTACGTATATTTTGTGTGAGAACTGTAAACTTTTCAACTCCGCTGCTAATGCCTAAGTAATTCCCACATTTCCGGTATAAAGCTAAAGTTGGTACTTATTACCTCTAACTCATCCAAATCTTGCAATACCTGCCTACTATCCATTTAACAAAGTTAAAAATATTCCAATATGAATATGAACAATGGTATTTGTGTTACGTAGAAAATGCAACCTTAATGTTACTAAACTTAAATGCAGTTTCTTATCATCGCATTTTTGCCATAGATACCTTAAGTAAACAATGTAAGAAAAGGTTATTTTTAGTTTGGGATAGGCGCGACCGCGGCAGGCCGCATGCGCATCAATAATATAGTTTAATTCGTGCAACAGATTTTTGTCAGATTCCTCATTTATGAAATAATTGTAGATTTGTTTTGTAGATTTGTTTGTGAAATTAGTGTTGTGGAAACTATACGTAAAGACACATGGATTATACGGTGGTTGAGGATTATTGCCGAGGTGAGTAGGTAATTGTGTAGCTATGTGATTTAGCAATAATTTTCTTGTTAGATATTTTATATAGAAGATGTTGTTTTGTGCAATGTTATTGTATGTAATTGGACAAATTGTCCATAGCCAGGTGCTGAGTTTAGTTTTATTTTCCTTTAAAATTATATTAGACACATCAATGTTGACTTTTTTATACAAAATGTCAGAAATTCTCCAATTAAACTGAACCGGTGAATTACAAGTGTCAACCATATTATGTATGAATTTGTTAGTTAATATTCGTATAGTCATTGTGATAGTCGAGGTGCACTTACTTGAATAATTGTAATGAGATAATCTGGTAACAAGTAACCGAGTCTGGTTTCCCTTAAAGTATTTTGTGTGGTTTACATGTAATGTGTAGATAAAAAGGTAGATGTTAGTGTGTGTGTTACATTTCGTGTGTACATATTTTTTTCTGAGTGTTAATAGTAGTGTGTGGCAAAAAATATAGCTGCAATTAGTTGCTTCAGTGAAATAAGTGCTAAATAATTTAAAAAAGCACATGTAAGCCATTGACTTTGTTATTTTTTTGACTCTGAATAGTAACAGTCCTGCCAGTTCATTGTCAAATAGGTAATTGGAATAAGTAACCTTAATTACACATAGACAAACATTGTAACAAGCTTTTCCGTTGCAAACCGTTATATTGGAGCATATTTTAGGAAAATAATAACGATTAAAAGTTCGTAATAAATTCAATATGCGAAACAAACTTGAGACAAATTTCATGAAATAAATAATTATATAATCGGTAATTGGGTAGGGATAGAATTTAATGTCTGTCGTGATGAGTCACTTCTGTCTTGGTTCTACTGGCACTGCCGACGCCATTGTGGAGCCCCTCAGCCGCTCGATATCTTCTTGGCTTCTGACTATGATATGAGGCAGACCTTCTCTTTCGCGTAGAAAAATATTACCATTCGTTGACCAGCAGAAGGTGTACCGCGCAGCTTTAGCAAATTCACGGGCCGAGAAAAATAGTGATTTTGTTTTGAATGTTAGAAATTCCGATACAAATATCTGCGACGGAGATGTCCCCTCAATGCCGAGATGACAAGTGCTCAGTCTGTTATCTGGGTCCTTGTTGAAACGTTTCGTCTGAGAAAGCACTGCCTCCTTTATCAATGTGTTAGAGAATTCGGCGATCAATGTTGTGGTGTTATTCTTAAGTCTGTTTGGTACTCGATAAACATCACGAATATCCGTGGATGAGTAATCGATTTTTAATGTTGCTAATAACCTTCTTACCATGTTAAATAGGTCTTCTTTTCTTTCGTAGTGTTTTTAGTTACACTTCTTATTTCTACTGATGTTTTCTTCGTGCACTTGTCTATACTGTCCAACCTATCCCCTAGTTCGCTTAATTCCAGCTTAATATTATTGCTGTCTTTTTCTATGCGCTCGATTTTTTTAATTATGTCATTGGCCTGATCAGATACGAAGGTGATAGATTTTTCAATGTCGGCTATAGGCGAAGCTAGGGATTTTACTTCTGTGATATGTTTCTCTATAGTTGATAAACGTTCGTTCTGATTTTGAGAAAACGTTCTAAACATACTCTTAAGCATGTCCCTCATCTCAACCTTGAAATTTTCAAGGTCATCAATATCATCATCCTGCTTATTTCGCTTTCGTGCAATAATTCTCTGGCTCCTTTTGTCTAGCGGAGGCGATGTTATTTTACCCGACACAGATGGGCTCGTAGTTTTCTGTGGTGAGTGCAGTATTTTAGACATATTGGAAATGCAAAGCGCAAAGTAGGCCTAAATCCGCGCGTTAAGCCTTCCTCCGTCGGCCCGATCAGTTTACCGGAGCTCTGCACCGTGGCTGTATATTTCAATGTGTGACGAATGGGACACTCACACTAGCGTTCCGATCGTGTAGCTAAAGCGGCGAGTAGGGCAGTGGTAACTGCACGAGTGTGCAATTCTATGCCTATGCAATTTGTAGACGTGTGCGTTTCGATTCCAACACAGCTAAGCGCAACACGCCAATAACAGCCGAAACTACTAGTAACAGGCTAATTGTCTATGCGTTATTTGTCAGGAATTGTGAAAGACGTCACTCACTTGCCGTGGGGGTGGAGACACAGTACCAGGCTGCCAGCGCAGGGGTTGCTCGATCTTCTTTAGTTTATGTTATCCTATTTTTTTTCTCTCAATTAAACGTCTGTTTTGCAATTTATACTTAAAATTAAGAATTAAAAAACGTTGAATTATATGAACACGTCTTAACACAGACAGATCCGAGGGGGAAGAGGAATATAGAAAAAGTGTAGGTATGTTTTATCTTTAGTTGATATATGTTACGACTCTTTTATTGTAGAAATTAAATGAAACCAGCGTAGCAATTCTAAACCCAGTCGGATTGATCCGACACCGAATCTCACATCTCGGTCTTTGTTTTATCTGTTTAGAATTACAGAAGCAAGGATTGTCATTTTGAATTTGAGCCGTTCGGATTGCGCCTAGTACCACTACGCAGTACTACTTTTATCTGCAAAATTAAATTGATATCACCATCAATGAATATCGATCATCTGATCATCTCCTCTGGGCGATACTGAGTTCATCTGAACATTTCTTTCATTTCATTCACAGCCCACGAAAAATCTGTGTGTGCGCTACAACAAGTTTTCAAAAAACATCCCTAATGTTTTTGTCTATAATTCATGATGTTTTTACAACCAGTTTTAACCTAAGTCTCTTTTCTCAGTAGTAAGTGCCATGGCAACACCTATGTTTTTTGTTTTAAGTAGGGAATGTAATATCGGAAAGTTTTCAATTCCTGCACTGAATCATGATAGTAAATACCCAATATCGGAATTCCGGAACAGCTTCGAAACTGGAAAATGTATTTGGATTTTACCTACAAAATTTATTAATATTTATGCTTACTCTTTATTGACACATTAAAAAGGCACAGCAAAACTCAACAAAACATTGTAAAGTACTGCGACAGTGGGCGGCCTTTCCACTGAAAGCGATCTATTCCAGCCAACCTTAGGACGGAAAAGAATATGTAAAATAGTCAGAATATGGGTGCGCAAACATGAACAAAAAACGGAATGAAAGACACAATAATAATAAAACACAATATAATGATATTGTAGTTAGTTAATCTTATACAACAATACTAGTAGGTACTTAATTATTGATGTATAATACCAATACTAATTAATACGATTATAAATAAATGTAATGCGATTACAACATAAATAAAAAACGCCTGTAATTGCATAAGTAGTAAATTTTCCAACAACAAGTCTACAATTTTAACAAATATAATTGTTAAACATATTTTTCAAATTGTTCAGTGAAGGAGAATGCCTGATGTGCACGGGCAATTTATTCCATAACTGAGTCGCCCGCCCTGCAAGTAAACGATATGCCATCGAACATTTTAGTTAAAGCAGAAGGTTAAAGCAGGGGCCTTTAGGGAAAGACTGATTTTTGACCTAAAAGGAAGCTTATGGTAATTATGTAAAGATTTAAAAGTTCTTTGAAGTAGGAGAATGGTGGGGTTAAACAAATCCAGTTCAATAATTTTGGAGCCGCTCAGGTTTATTTTAATAACTTATCGCGTGTGTGTATCGTTAGAAAAGAAGTTGGTAGTCAAAATACCGATATTGGAGTAACGATATTAAAGTGTTTCAATTTAGGAATTTAAGTATCGAAAAAAATCTCCAAGATTTCGGAATTGCGGAATACACGCCCTAGTTTTGTAAGTTGTAAGTCTATCATAACTTGGAACAATTATAAATGTATGAAATTTACACGGTCCATGTCAAGAGCACAGTATGTATAGCTTCTCTTTCTTTCACTGTTATATCAAAGTATCTACTTAAGTCTGTGGTCATGTCTGTCACATTGCTTGTATTGTGTTTCGTGTATTTTAATCGAGGAGCTTAATAGAAAAAAGAAGAAGAAATAGAAGTTGAATAGAAGATATTGCATAATTAGCATTATTGCATGTTAGCATTTAGCAGTGAATACGTTTTACTACAATGCCGCCGAAAAGATGGTCTATAATAAATTTGAAATTTGCGGAAACCAGATAAAATGTAAGTCAATAGATAGAATAGATAGGAGTTTTCGGCACGGTTCTTTTGTGCTAATCGTAAGCGGATAAGATTTATGTCAACTACGACAACATAGGGATGTGCCGCGACAAAAGTATGACCCTTCCACAACTAGTATTTTTAGTTAGTTCAGAATAAATACGTGTGTAAAGAAGTAGGTTACTCTTTAAAATAGTATTTATATCCATGTTGACTCACTATTTGAAGAAATTTTTGGAATTTAAAATTGTTCCTGTTCCTATATACCTACAGTCGATTTTTGGTCAGGTTGACTTCAAGCAAGACATCAAGCTGTTGGCCAAACCGCGAATCAGTTAACGTAGTATAGGATTTCGAGATACTAGATGGAATGACTATACATGAAAAGCAATTGATGGCGGTAGCAGACGTAAGACCAAAGATTGGGTTGAGAAGCATATTATTGGAGACGCCTATGTCCAAAAGTGGACGAATACAGACTGATGATGATGACATTTTTACATTGTACATAGTAAAAATGAAAAATTGTTAATAGCCCCAACAGTATTATCCATTAGAAACACACAAATTTGTTGCCCATCATAATCCTACAAATATTATTCATAAACTAACTAAACTAAAAGGTAAGATAAGGTGATACAAAACATTTTAAAAGTTGACCTGTACAAACTGACCTCTTCTTCTAGAAGCATGCAATATGTCTGGCAACACAGTTTCTACTGGTCTGAATTTATACAATGATAATAATAGTCAGCTGATAAAGTCTAAGTTATTCCAGACTATAATCCAACTGTTTTCGCAATTTCAACCGATCCGATTTTATAATAGGCAATAGCATTTTACGATATATAATATAATATCATATCATCGGGCATCTCTTTACCAATTTAGGCGATTTGTCAATCTGGCATTGTTTATTCATTGTGGCATTTGCGTGTTGATCATAATTGTTCTTTGATTTATTTCCGCGTTTTTTGTTCTTTATTAGCTGTATATTTATTTTTCTATTGTATTGTAAATATAAAACGTAGTTTACCAAACCGTTTTTCATTTCCACTAGAAACTTTATTTAAGTCTAATATTGCATATACTATTATGAAAATTAAATAATTTGTTAGGTTGGTATTGAACAGACATGTAAACTGCTGTTATTGGTTTGTACTGAGTGCCGACTCCTACGTAGTAATAACATACTCTTTGCTCTGATCGACGACCAGTCCGTTGTACAGCCAGTATCGTACTGACTGATTTGTACGTGTGTAGAGAATACCCAATTTTAGTGCTCCACTACATCTACGTCATAACCTCCGATTTCAGGGCATCGTCTGTAGAGCGCTTTATTACTGTACTGCGTATGATGAAACTGTTTCGGACATGTTCGGAAGCGGTTATCGATTGGCTATTAATTGACAATCAGTTCTATTTCTGTAGAGCGTAGAGCCCACGTTTCGATAACGCTGTGACGACATTACTGCTGTCGGTTGCAGTGTCAATGTCACGTGTTTGTAGAAAGTCGAATAGACTTTCTATAGATATCGATAGATATCTATTCTAGAGCACAGGCCCGTCAACAAAACTTATGGGTCATATGATACAGCAGGAGACCTATGTAGGATGATAGAAGGGTATAAAATAATAGGATTCAGCACTATTCAGCATTTGAAAGCAGTCCAACTGAGTCCAAATTGAAGAGGGGGGGTTGCGACCCTCGCTCTTTCCTTCTTGTCACATGATTTTTGTACGGCATTGCGGAATAATGGATTAGAACAGGTATTGAATTGTATTGAACCAAAGCCGTACATAATCCAATGACCAAATTTACCTTGAACGTCATCGGAAAATCATGTTTTTTTCCGGCAAAACTAATAATTAAAAAAATAATATTTGCAATTGTAATTTCGATACCTGTTCTAATCCATTATTTCGCAATGCCGTACAAAAATCATGCGACAAAAAGGAAAGAGCGAGGGTTGGAACCCCCCCCTCTTCAATTTGCACTCAGTGGGATAGCTTTGGCCTAGTGCTGAATATTATTATTTTATACCCTTCAATCATCCTTCATAGGTCTCCTGCTGTATCATATGACCCATAAATTTTGTTCACGGGCCTGTGCTCTAGAATAGATAGAGAAAAACTTATGGGAAAACAGCGAGTTTTTAGAGAGTGATGGTAAAGTTACAATTAGATTATAATAAGATACAAGAACAAAATTAAAAATTTTGACTAACCCCCGACTACCTTAGATTTGTTATCTGTACAACATTCTACTAGTCAAGCCCTTTCATTTGATACCCATATTAAGGGAATTGTGAAAAAGGAAATGTAATTCGCCATTTTGTGGTAGCGGCCATCTTGGATTTGAAATTTTTCATAGTGCAAAGTATTCTACTAATCAAGCCCTTTCATTTGATACCCATATTGAGGTAGTAGTGAAAAATATTATATAATTCGCCATTTTGTGGTGGCGGCCATCTTGAATTTGAAATTTGTTATAGCGTTTAGTACTCTGCTAGTCAAGCCCTTTCATTTGATACCCATATTGAGGTAGGTTGTGAAGAAATATTTTGTCCGCCATTTTGTGGAGGCGGCCATTTTGAATCGATATTAACCAAACATAGCTAAGAACACCCGCACGGATATTAACTTTCAAATAAAAAAAACCGCATCGAAATCGGCCCATCCGTTTGAGCTCTACGGTGCCACAGACAGACACACACACAGACAGACAGACAGACAGACAGACAGACAGACAGACAGACAGACCGACAGACAGACAGACAGACAGACATCGACGTCAAACTTATAACACCCCTTTTTTTTGTCGGGGGTTAAAAATTGACATCATTCGTTACAATAGGGATGTTGACAGGATCAAATATATTCCATGCTATATAATAAGTCCGTCAGGTAGTTTTAAAAAAATATAAGACACGTATTTTTTTGTTTTATCAATTTATTAATAATCCACAATGATGTAACTCAAGTCAACTCACAGGTCACAGGGGACATGAAAAAAATCATGTATATGATAATAAATATGTTTAACGGCATTGTGATACATTTAGTGACTCAGTTAGGAATCTTGGTGTTACATTGGATCGAACTCCATCCTGGGATACTCACATCAAGTCGATCAGCAGTAAGATTTTTGCATCAGGTGCCTGCTTCACTTAGGCGTCTACGTAACTTCTTACCAAAGTTGCACTCGCACAGTCTCTCTTGCTACCCATCTTGGACTATGCTGACGTCTGTTTTCTAGATCTGAGAGAGGACCAGCTAGATAAACTTGAGCGCCTTCAAAACTATTTCATTAGGTTCATATTTGGCTTACGCAAGTATGATCACATTTCCCAATTTCGCGCTAAACTTAAGTGGTTACCGATTCGCCAACGTCGTAGTGCACATATTATTTTCATCCCACCAGCTCGGAAAGAGTACTTTTGCTCCTAGATATAAGGGCGCAAAAGTCGTTTTTACCCGCTAGAGGTTAAAGTAAATTTGAATTTAGAACATCGTGTAAACTGAGGTTTTTAATTCAAAACATAATTCAACCTATTTATGTCTACCTCCTTGATGCCGAAAGCATCATACATTTTTTTAATATGTTAAAAACTCAGACTCGGAACCTCCTTGGTGTACTTACTTTTTTTTAATTTGCTTAGCGCGAAAACATTTAAAAATTTGCATTTAGTCATTTCCTCGCTGAGGTGGAATGAAAAGTTACGTGTTGCACTCGAGTGCAAAGATTTTTCACCTTGTGCTCTTTTGATTCCCCTTGCTACGCTCAGGATTCTAATTTTGAATCACGAGCGTAGCGAGTGATTCAATTTTAGAATCCTTCGCTTGCTCGGTCATCAAAATTGAGCACGCGGTTAAAAACCAACTTTGCACTCTTGTATAACAAATAACTATTTCCTTCTGTACAACGTTTTATTTAACCCCTTCACACCGCGTTACCTTAAAGAGCGGTTTACTTTACTGCAGGATTGTCATTCTCTTCCACTAAGGTCAAAAACTAACCTGACACCAATGACCCCTTCCGCTCTGATACTTTTTATGGTAAATCCTTCGCTTTTCAGGCTGTTCAGTTGTGGAATGGACTAACCAGTCTGTATTCGGAAATTGCAATCGTTGCCTGGCTTTAAAAATCGCGTAAAGCAATTCTCTTTGTCGAAGCTGTGATTTTCTGTAATTTTCTTAACGTATTAAAAATGGCTTGTTTATTATAATATACTTTTCTTTTTTTTCTTGCTTTGATCACTTAAAAATTTTAGATTCTTATTCTTTACTGTTCAATCATATTTATCTGTTACCCGTTAGTATTTATCATTTAAGGATATATATTTTATCTTGTTATCAATTAGTAGTACGTATGTTTATGATCAGTTTTATTTATTAGTGTATTTTGATTTTGTATAGCCTAAGTATTCATATGTAATATTATTAGAATGTACTTTATCTAGTAGTAATAGTCTTTGTTGTGCACCACGATTTAAGTTCTCCTAGTTTTTTTGTCTACCCCAAGGTTGCCTGGAAGAAATCGCTTTCAGCGATAAGGCTGCCAGTTGTTCCACTAGCTTTATTGTGTTCCTATATTTTCAGTAATATTTTAAGGTTTGAACAATAAAGAGTTATCATTCATTCATATACGTTAAATTAAAATATAAATATATAACATTTTAAAGATCTAATAGCACATAGACTATTTTTTTACGCGGAAAACAACTGGAACGGCAACTACGCGGGTAAATTCGTGGGGCGCTACTAGTCAAGTCTTTTTTCTTCGATGTATTGTATTTCTGCTGGTTTCCCCCTAAAATCTGGGGCTGTGTTTACTGGTGACCCCCTCCAAAATTCGAGGCTGGGACCGCGCCTGGTTAGAACTTTTTTTTGCCATGGAAATACTGTGATTTGCGTCACCGACATACGTAATAGCAGCATTTCTGAAGTCATCGATATAAATCTAGAGATGTGCCCTGATCACCTTGAAACTGTTAGCACACTGCGTCTCTATGTGTAGCGACAGTGGTTTATAACTACCAATCTACTTGACCCCTAGCATCGCTAGCGGCGAGGTGTGTCGCGGTTCTACTAATTTTGGTAATAGGTATGAACTTCCGGCGTTCACCGTTTCCTACAACCGTCTAGAACGGAAAGAGTGAGCTCACTCTTCCCATCGATAACATAATTTCGTGCGCCTGTAGTTTAGGAGGGCACATCCATCGATTTATTTCGATGTCTGTAGCTTTACAAATGACGTATTGTGCAATACTTTAATATAACAGTACTTAAATTTTAAGTTATGAGTTTTTACTTTTATCGGACGTCTGTATTACTGTATTTTTTTTTGATTCTCTGGTGTATAAATTATCTAGCTACCTATTTACATACATATGTAAATAGCTATCACGTATAATGATAATTGGTTTGACCAAGTAGCGGTATGATGCGGTATGTTTTTATTTGTTGGTTTAATATTTTATCACTATGACACAAATGACAAGGCAGTTCACATCGAAAAGCAAATATATTCGCATTGTACCATCTATTATCGTCAATATACCACGATAGCGATTTATTTCACAATCCAATTATGACTTTATGATGTGGTGTTTTCAAACTGACGGGTTTGAGTAATAAATCAATGTATAATAAATCTACGAAAATATGTCATATTATTGACATTGACATCTTCGAAATTATATATGAATTTTTTTTTTCTAATAATTAATTGTAAAAATTTGAATAAATTTTAGACGAAACAAAAGTCATAAATAAAAATTAATAGATGGCGCCCGTCTCTCATCTAATATGATTTGATAATTTTTTGGACGCATTTAAGGTTCGGGGTAAGTAATGCATATTAGACTGACTGACATACCTACTCGTATGCTTCTCAAATCACGTTCCTAAAATGGATAAAAAAAAATTTTCCAAGATTTATCTCCATCCCATCTTTCAGCAATAAAGATAAGGGTTGTATGCGCTGTTTCAATAAAATTCAAGAAGTACACATAAAATTAGGCAACCAAAAGTGAAAGGGAGGGACTTACGTGCTGACGGAGCTCCTATACCTGCCGGCCGGCAGTGATACGATGACACTTTTTAGTTTCTTGTTAACTCTGTTACTGATCTGAATAGAATGGCCAGCGTCACTGGATGACACCACCTTTTATGTTAATATTTTTGAATGAGGGGAGGACGATTGATATTAGAGGGTAGGAAAAGGGAACGGAAATGTTGCCTGACTAATTTCCCCAATAATGGCCAAAACATCCCCCCCGGCTTGACAGGCTTAACGCCTTCAAACCAGCATACACAATTTAGCTAATCAAACATCAAGCTGCTAATCAAACATATACTACGTATATGTTTGATTAGCAGCTTAATTTAGTAATGTATTAGAATATGTATTAAATGACATATTAGTAAAGAAAGAACAATAAGTACATAACAATCATTAATTATTTAAATTTATAATGAAATTAGAGAGGTGGACTGTATAAAAAAAAAACAATTATTGTGAGGGTAAGGGATACACCTTAACCACAAGTCTTCGATAGAGGCCAGATTTCGTCCAGACATTCACAACCCGAACTACTTCGGCGTTTTCAGGAAAAGTTTGATTAATCATACCAAGAGGCCAAACCAAATGAGAACTATTTGCTGTTTCAAAAAGTAATATAGTTCCCTCTATCACTGAAGGACTAGGGATAGTCAATTTGAAGTGCGTTCGTATAGTATGGGAATATTCAATTTTCCATCTTTTCCAGAACGATTGGACTCGATGATCGATTACAAACTTTGTATGATTGAATTTATGGCAATCTTTGCGAATTTCAACGGAACGTTTATTTATATTATTTTGGATATATAAAAGTTTGTACATTTGTTTCAAATAATATAATTTCAAACTGGTAATATGATTAGGTCTCCGGTTAGAACACATAAAATTAATTTCGGGGTTCGGAACCCGCCTAGTTAGGCCACGCATTGGTGCATTTAAGCATATTACAGTATTTGGATTTGACGACAACTCCAAGGGCACGGGTACAACAGTTATGAGGCGTACTAGCAACCAAATGTAATATACTTTAATTCTATGCAATCCGCGCGCGAGATGTCGAATTAAAGTTAAGATCGCCGAGTAATCTAGATCCGTGTGCCAAAAGGGCTTAACTTCGGTTACCCGATATGACGGGGAACTCGCCATCATCATGACGAACTGATTAGTAGATCGCATATTATATCTCGTCTTATAAAGATTTTTGTATTGCCGCACTCTCTGTCGTACAATATGACGCCTAGATAAGTTCCAATACCCGTGACGTAACAAATACATTAACTGTGGAACACAGTTGTTGCGTAAATATTTACGGTGATAATAGTTGGCAATTATGTTGACCATATGATCGCGACGCGGCAGGAGACCCGGGCATTGAATGCCGTAGCTCAGACACACGGTGTTAGTCAAACAGTCTCCTACCCGATAATATATGTAATTAACAACAAATGAGGTTGAGTTATTATCAGCCGGCGAAAGCATTGTCCCCGCATTGGCTTTTGCGATTCCTACATTGAAACGTACGCTTTGAAGAGCCTTGATAATAACCACTCGTTCCGCATAATCGAAATTATTATTATGAAATACTTTGGATACCCTTTTAATAAATCCAATAAAATAAATTACTATGCGGAGCAATCCATTCAGCAACAAAACTCGAGTGGCGAGTTTGTATAAATTATTATGAAACGTCCGGTCTGTAATGATTGAAATCAGTTTAGCTTCTGGAATATTGTCCATAATGATGACAGCTAATTGTTGAATAAATTTAATATGATCGAATAGACACTGCAATCGTTGATAAGACCAGTCCCGCTCGTTCAATAAAATACGCAGGTGCATTTGCCTAATGTCCGCGCTTATCGCTATAGGCAGTAGTCTGTGTTGCAGTAATATTTTGATAAATTATTTTTCAAATTCGTTCCCGTATATACGATGTCATTTAATGAAAGCCCGGAAGTAGTCCGATTGCTGGCGTTCAAAACCACGCGGAGTTTAGTTGTCGATTTATCAGTGCGAACGACTCCGTGATGTGGAATTATGTATTGTTTACATTTATTTATTTTGACAATGGCATTTCTTAGAGGTCGTAAATAACATTTATTTAAATGTTCTTTGAATACATTATCGTATTTTTCTGAATTATCAAGGTTCGTAATAGTTTGCGTTCGAGAATTAAGTACCTTCGCTCGACGGATCGCATGTAATCGTCTATATAAGGAACACACCTTTGGAACGGTAGCGAGACGATACCTGGAGCTTCGCGCCTAGTCGTATTGCTATAAGATACTTCGCATTCCTGTTCTACAGGCGTCAATGAAAACGACATGCTTGGTACTTCCTGTAGCTCGAAATAATGGTTCTTACGATTATTTAATGGATCGGCGATCGTACAGTAAGAACGTACAACATCCTCGGCAGAATTAATCATCATCATCGGCGCAATGCCAACGACTATGTATCCCAATAACGTTTCTATTGCAACTGGCTCATTAAGGGCGCGCGATCTTTTTGGCTGTAGTATGCGGGCGAAAAGATCAGAACCGAGTATTAAATCGACGGGGAAGGATGGCGAAACTACTATCCGCTAGAGGTATTTTGTCTAGATAGTCTAATTGAGCGGTGTCAATAGCCGTAAGCGGCAATAAATCCGTAATACGATTAACCACTAATGGCTGTAAAGTTATTGATACGTCATAGTTATGACGTGAATGAAGCGTGATGCAAGTCACTCCTTCAATTGGATTAGTGACGTCACCGACACCCGATACACACTTATGTTGACTAGGGTAAATCGGTAATTTTAAACGTCTACAACAATCGGTTGTAATGAAGTCCCGTTGAGATGCGCTGTCCACTATCGCACGAACCACATTAACATCACCCCTATCGTTGACCACATGACATTGTGCGGTGCCTATTAAAACAGACGTCGCGGTCTTGGTATTCCGATCAGTAGGTATTGAGGTGCAGACACCCATAGTGCACAGCGACACCGGACGGTCGGTACTGCAGTGACCATTAAAACCGTCGGAGTGTGCACTAGAAGTAGTAGTCCGTTGAAGTTCGCCCGGTGACGTCACGCACTGATTTAATGCACCGACGCCGGCGGTGGCAGTTAGTGCGGTAATATTCGAATTACCCGGCAACGTATTTTTTATTGCCTCGGTAGGGTACCCATTTAATGAGGTATCACCGTGGCCGAAATGTAATAAGCTATGATGACTACGGGAACAAGTATTGCACCTGCTCGTAGATTTACAATCGTTTACCTGATGCTTATTATTCAAGCAATTAACGCAAGCATTTGTACGCTTGATAAGATTAAAACGTTCACGAGGAGACATCGCTAAGAATCGCGCACATCGCCATAATTGAGTATGGTCAGGTTTATTGCAAGAAACACATTTAGTATTATCGTCTACATTAACAAACGTTTTAACATGGCCATTGTTATTACTAGATCGTAACCTTGGGTTATTATTCGACGGTGTCGATTTACGCGGCGTCGTCATCGGGACAGTAACGGAATGCGCTCGCTGCATTATATGTGTGTAGTTACGAATGTATTCTATAAACTCCGAACACGTAGGCATTTTATTGGTATCACCCAAAGACATCTCAAACGATTTGACCGTGTCCACCGTAACTTTTTTACAACCTATGTGAATAAAGATCAAATCATCCAAATTCGAAATGTTTAATTGTTTTAATGAGGAAACAATACCAGAGAACTTATCAATAAATTCTTCTAAATTAGTGGGTGATGAACAATCGACTGCGGGTAGACTAATTAATTTATCCAAATAAGCCGCAATCAATAACCGTTTATCGTTGTATTTATTAACTAACGCATTCCAAATAATAGGGTAGTTCTCTGCAGATGGAACTACATCCCTGCAAATTGACAAAGCCTGCCCACATAATCTTCCGATTAGGTATTGTACTCTTTCGCCATCGGTTAAATCGGTATTTTCGTGAATGACCGTTCGAAATGTTTCATAAAAAACAGGCCAATTCTCATGATCACCATTAAAAGAACACATCTCCAATCTGGGTAATTTATAATTTCTACCCTGTGCTTTATTATCGCAATTGTGAAATGATGCATTTTGTTCTTTCGTCAATTGTTTGACACGGTATTTGATTTGAGAGTATAATTGTTCGAACGACATTAATTCCTTATACGATGGTGACGGTGCGTCCGTTATTGAAGATAAATAATTATTTTTTGTTCGAGGGTCCGAACGTAATCTGCATGTATCGCGTCAATCGTGAACGAGCTTGCTAGGAAATCCTCAACACTATTAGAATCTGAGATTTTTATTACCCTCATTTTATCGTATAATGACTGAACGTGCTCGAACAATACAGATAATTTGTCCTGTAATTTATCCAACTCCCTATCAACATCTTTAGGTTTTTGCCTAGAAGTCATTTTGACTAAATGAAATGGCGGTTACTTTTTTACAAATTAATTATAAAAATAGCCGTAATTGTTAGAAATTAATTACAACAATAGACGTAATCCGCCATAAAGTAATTACAAAATTAGACGTAATTTGCTACGCATCCGCGCCGAAGTGACCAAAATATATGTATGCGCTGTTTCAATAAAATTCAAGAAGTACACATAAAATTAGGCAACCAAAAGTGAAAGGGAGGGACTTACGTGCTGACGGAGCTCCTATACCTGCCGGCCGGCAGTGATACGATGACACTTTTTAGTTTCTTGTTAACTCTGTTACTGATCTGAATAGAATGGCCAGCGTCACTGGATGACACCACCTTTTATGTTAATATTTTTGAATGAGGGGAGGACGATTGATATTAGAGGGTAGGAAAAGGGAACGGAAATGTTGCCTGACTAATTTCCCCAATAATGGCCAAAACAAGGGTACCTTTGCGATGGATCGGCTAAGTATCAGCTGGAAGCTCTGGAATTGATCGAGAGACGTGCCAAAAGGCTCATAGGCAATGACATTCTCGTGCGAAAAAGAGTGCAAAGTCTCGAACATCGCCGGAAAATTGCTAGCTTATCGGGTTTTTATCGGATACACTTCGGAGAGTGTGCGACTGATTTGTACGATCTAATACCACCTTGCCCTTTTTTCTATCGGAATGCTCGTAGCTCGAAAAAGCGACATCGTTTCATGGTTGATGTTCCAAAGACACGAACGAAGAGATTTGACTCTACTTTTGTGATAAGAACGTCTAGGCTGTGGAATACGTTGCCTGAGAGGGTTTTCCCGATAGTTACAATCTTTGTATCTTCAAATCGAGAGTGAATCGGTTTCTTCTAGGTAAACACGCTTCATCGTAGACCGCATCATCGTTTAACATCAGGCGAGATGGTGGTCAAGTGTAAACCTATAAAAGTTAAAAAAAAAACGTTTTTCGTTGTGAGCGCATAACGTGAGCGGAGCGTAACGCAGTTTCTTGAAGTGTCACCCGGCAAACCAATTTATAAGACGTTGTCACGTCAAAATTCTGCAATAGCATCGTCAAAATAAAATGATATGTATAGATATTGATTGTTATAGAAATACTAGCGGCCCGTTCCGGCTTCGTTCGAATATTAACCTTTTTTTGACGTGACAACGTCTTATAAATTGGTTTGCCGGGTGACACTTCAAGAAACTGCGTTACGCTCCGCTCACGTTATGCGCTCACAACGAGAGCGAGTGAGAGGCACGCGTCCCTTCCACTCGGGCATGGTTAACCCGCCTAAGAGCGAGAGAGACAGCACATAAAAAGTGAAAGGCACGCGTCCCTTCCGTAAAATTATTTTACCACTCAAAGTCGTTGTCACGTAAAACTTTCGCCCGTATACCGACTTTAGAGGCAACCAATTTTTTTTTAAATTAGCCACTCCACAGACTCCGGGGTCCGTGATCTTTGTCATTACAATTATATTTATATTTTTGGAACGAAGTTCCTTATCGCGCGTTGTGAAAGGGGGCTAGACGGAAAAAAATCTTACGAAAAGTTGTCACGACACTTTTTGTTATTGTAAGCTGTGCGGCGTCGCATGTTTCTCTGTCTGTCTCTCTCTCTCTTAAGCCAAGCAAGCCAGATATTTTCATTTCTATTTCGCATTGAACAGTGTGGTGTCGCGACGATTATTTTTGTTGAGTGTATACAGGTTTTTTATAAATAATAAAAAAAAAACCTTCACTAATTAATCAAAAGGAACTTCGTTCCATCCGGGTGTCCCTTGACACCTTTCAAGTTTTCTTTTTACACATTTCTTGGATAAGGAGAAGATGAAAATAGGAGGGAGTTGGGTACATTTAAAACCTAATTCTAGTGCTCGTCTGTAGAGCCGATCCCTATCGGTTTGGGTTCTGCTAGTAATCGACTCGACATCGAGTGTTTGCCTAATTGTCTTTTGCCATTTGCCTAAGCTGCCTCCTCCTGGCCCAGAGCCTCCACAACGGCCGCATTTCTGTCCCTGATGGCCATCTGTAGGTTGAAATCTCGGATGGTCTTCGGTGATGCAGCCCACGCTCGCCGCACGAACCGACCGAAGGCATGGTCGGTGTTTGCCTTGGTTTTGATTGCGATTACCGACTCGTAGGATCTTATCGTCCAACATAATCTTGGTGCATCGGGCAGTAACTACAATTGGGTCGTTTGGTAGTGTCGCATAAACAGGCACTCCCGCACGCTCTGTCTCTCTCGTTCAGTGTCACCGTCACAGTAGAATATTAACCTAGATACCAACTACAACCCCATCTGCCGGGCTGATTTGTGAATCTAAACCATCCAGGGCCCTGGTCAAACGTATTCCAATAAAAATTATTCAAATCGGTATAGCCGTTTAGGAGGAGTTCATTCATTCATAATTTAAGAGCGACGCTCTTGTCGGTGGAGTTCCTTCCATGTACACTCCGCTTTCTCTTTGACTTCCTGATACGATACTACATTCATCTTCTCCTTCACTTGGTTCATGTAACTTCTCCTAGGTCTACCTCTCTTCCTCCTCCCTTCTAATTTACCTTCCATTATTGTTCTAATGAAGTTGTCGTGTCGTATCAGATGTCCTGACATCTTGGAGGAGTTCACTTACAACGAAAAGTGGCATTGATTTTTATATATATAGATGTATATGTTCTCTTACGCTATTTTTATATCCATAGAGATTTGCAAAACAGTTTGGCATGCCAACATAAATGTAGTTACATTCACAAACATTACAAAGTAAAAAAACAATAATTACAATTAGTTGTAAAGCGGCTTTGTACATGATTAAAATATTTAGTTAAAACTATTTGTAGAAATAAACAAATTTCAGCTTTATAGGGTCCAGTCTTAGCACGAGTAAGGTTCACATCAAACTATTATGCAGGCAGTGGCCACATAGTATATATGAGTCAACAGCTAAACGCATGAAATGAAACAGAATGTGTAGTATCAGTTCGCCCAAGCATTACGATCGGTCAAACAATCGGAATGCCTGTAATATGCGTTTTGAGAAATTTTGAATTGATTTTCGTTAATAATAATAATATTTTTTATTCTAGAATTAGTTATTCCATATACAAATCAAATTAATCAATCCTAATAGAAATAAGAAACACAAAAAAAATTAACTACGTTTGCCAGTGTTTTGCATGCATTTTGCCAGGATGGGGGCACTGCCATAAGAGCGCCTAGCACAGAGTTAGATGTCCGGTAAAATCTCTGTTAATGATATAAAATCTTAAAAATTGCGTTACATAATATTTCAATGCCCCATTATCCCCAATTAAGCAATTTGTTTATCATTGATATGAAGTGATTTATATTATTAGTGTCGCGTCAATTAGATATTCATTGGCTGATTATTATTATGTACCTATGTTACATGGCGGAACCAAGTTTGCCAGACCATCTAGTGACTAATAGAACGACGATTTAGCGTGTTAGTGTGTACTTGATTTACAAGTGTACTAAATCGTCGTTCGTCGTTAAAGAGTTTATTTATTCTTTATCAAAAAATCTAATGTTAGATTAGATTCCCTGTATACAAATAAGCGTATCGTTTTACGTACGCGTATATCAGGTTGATAAGACTAGAGAGAAGATTTTAGATTTTAAATTTGAGACGCACATTGTGTTTTGTAAAAGAAAAGATTTTTTTTTAGACAATAAACAGTTGTGATATTATTTGTTTACCCACATTGTATGTTGTAAAAATTTGTTGGATTTTTAATAAATATTTTTTTACATTAGATTACTAGCTGTACCCTGCCACGCTCCGCTGTGGTACATTATGATGCAAAAATTTGATAAAAACAATCCTTGATGTGGATTACCTACATACAATTGTAAAATTTCAGCTCTATCGGTGCAGAGCTTTTTGAGTTTTTGAAGCGTACACAAACCAACATAACATTTTTATATGTATATAGAGATAAATATAAAGTTGTTTACCGGGAATGTGTTGTGTAAAAAAATGAATTTTTGTTTGTTAGATTAAAAGTAGTTGTTTACCAGTTGACCTACATTGTGTGTTATACATATAAATATAGCTAGGATTTTGTTTTATTAGATTTAACTGATAATTTAACGTTTATACTCATTTTATCTATTGTATTAGTGGTTCAATTAAGACTTAGTCGAATTTCGAAAAAGAAGATTTAGTCAAATTAGTAAGTTAATAATTGATTGATGCCTCCCTGGTCCGTTTGTTAAGATCAGGCCCTCAACTATTTTTATTTTGCATCTTTCACCTACGAAACACAAAATACCTACGTAGAAGTCGAAACAATGTTTTTGTTATACTAATTTTAAGTTAATTTTCTTGCATGAGTGAAATGTAAAGTTTCTTGATGAGAAATATTTTTTTTAACCAGAAGACAAGTCTTACTAAAAATATAAATGGCGAAGTTTGTAAGTGCCTACAAACCTATGTTTGTTACTCTTTACGTTTCTCATATAGCGTGGAATTAAATTGGTCGACACTTCTTTACATAAGTGTAATGTAGTTTTCATTATAATATAGTTTTGTTACTAAAGCCTGCTTGTTTAAATACCTGCATTCAAATAGTTTTTTCATCGGGGCAGAGCCTTTATTAACAAAACTAAAATACAATGAGAACTACATACACTATACTACAAACCTAACTAACTACTTACACTAAGCACACCTGAATTATCTATATACCACTGTAGGTCTATAGATAATCAAGATGTTCAAGCCCACTACCAATCGGAAGCGTACCCAGCATGCTGGCGGCAAATTCAAATAGTAAATTAACATAAATAAACATATTGAACGCAAAAAAGTTATTGGCAGCGGTGGGATTCGAACCCACGCCTCCGAAGAGACTGGTGCCTTAAACCAGCGCCTTAGACCGCTCGGCCACGCTACCACATGTCATGAACGTCGAAATTAAGCTACAGTTATTAAACACCTTACAATAATCACAAAAAATGTGTTTTTTTTAATTTCATTTATACTAATATATTATTTATTTCGAGAGCTGACAGCAAATTTTGAGTAGGTATTTGAAAACTTGTCACACAGAAGTGAGGACCTGTCTGGAGAGTAGCGGGGCAAAATTAATCCCTCAATTTAGAACACCTGGCAGGTAAAAAGCCCAACCAAAGTTATGTGTCTTTTTGAAAATCTGTATTTTTCAGTCATAAACAATACCGAATAAAACGAATTGAAATAAAAATCTAACAAAATAATTAAGATAAAATATAAAAAAACGTATGGATTAATCTTGACCCGCTTTTAACCAGCCATGTCTCCATGTTGGGGTATAATGGGAGAGATATGTGATAAGTTGTCAGCTTGCTTCAAGCACCTACCCGAAATTTTTGTCAGGTCTGACCTTGTTAATAAACTATTAGATAATACATTTAACTGCACTAAACACACCTATACCGGCAATGTAAAAGTAATTGAGTGTTATTAAAAGTAATTGTATTCATATATTTATTCTGTGTCTGGTTGTTTGTGTATGCATTGACAACTATACAAGTATTATATCAGCTATCTAGCCGCCATAGTACAAGCTTTGCTTAGTTTGGGGTCAGATGGTGTTATGTGTGAAATATCCATCAATATTTATTCACTTATACACTTCGGAGAGTGTGCAACTGATCTGCATGATCTTATACCACCTTGCCCTTTCTTTTATCGGACTTCTCGTATCTCAAAAAAGCGACATCGTTTCATGGTTGATGTTCCAAAAACACGAACGAAGAGGTTTGGCTCCACGTTTGTGATAAGAACGTCTAGGTTGTGGAATGCGTTACCTGCAATATACATTATCTTGGTGTCTTCAAATCGAGAGTGAATGGGTTTCTTCTAGGTAAGCACGCTCCATCGTAAATCGCATCATCACTTAACATCAGGCAAGATGGCGGTCAAGTGCAAATCTATTACAGTTAAAAAAAACTTATTAACTGCCCTATTCTCTACTATCAATGCTCTGTTATTTTAGATAGTGGTCAAAACATAACTTTTATCTTTGTGTTCACCATCATCATTTTTATTGCTTTTATAAGGTTTTATAGTTTTCTAAGATGTAGCGTGTTTACCTAGATAAAACCGTTTCACTCTCGATATGCAGACACCGAAACACACTATCAGGGAAAAAACCACTTCGGCAACGCACTCCACAGCCTAGAATCATTATCAGCTTACTTTACTCAGCTCACTGCTGGGTATAGGCCTCTCCCATGGCTGAGCACCCATCAGTCCTGTCATCATCTTTACGTTTCTATGTTAAGGTTTAATTATTTAAATGGAAATTGCACACATTTATTTATGTGAAGCACTATTAATGGCGTAAGTACTAAGGCTAAGGAAGTTACGGCTGGTCTAGTCGGGAGAACGGCGTTTCGGAGACCCCGGGTTCAGACCCCACACGCACCACTGTCTTTTCGAAGTCATGTGCGTAATGCTAACTTAAAAACGGTGAAGAAAAACATTGTGTGGAAACCGACATGTACATAGAATCTTTCGAAGTCATCTGTCATCCACCAACCCGCACTTGGCCAGCGTGGTGGATTATGGCCTTAACTCTCTCCTTGCGAGAGAAGGCCTCGAGTCCCAGCAGTGGGAACATTTAGTGGGTTGTTGATGATGATGATGAAGTACTAAGGGGCGGTTTCTTCCAACCAGTGATAGTAAGAAAAAGTGAATGAGTAAAACGACAGAGTGAATCAAAATTCTTGTCTTGAGACAAGATTCACTCTGTCGTCCTGTCATCAATAATGTTATGAGAATTTTATTTGGTTAACGTTTAATAATCAATTCAATTCAATCCCAAAAAAATATATAATTGGAAAATATATTACAGTTACTTCCCCAGGCGAAAATGGCAAAGAAATCCAATCCCTAAAAAAACGAAAACATGAGACAAAAGGCTAATGTCCTGACTCCCAACGCTATATGCATCTACTTACGCAAGGTATCTAGGGATGTGCCATTTGCAGCAACAGTAAATAATAAATAACAGTTAACAGCAAACGGTAACAATAGTTTGTACGAAGTTACTAAAAATAAATGGTTATTGACATTGTAACATTGTCACCTTTATTCATCTGCGTTGCCTGTTGACAGTGAACTCCTCCTAAACGGCTGGACCGAGTTGAATGATTTTTTGTATGTGTTTGGGTGGCGCCCTTGAGGGCTTAGACACACAAATCAGCCTGGCAGACGGCGCTGCAGTTGGTATCTAGGTTGTTATCCGAGCAAAGTCGGAACGACCCACTAGACTTCATTTAAAAATGGAGCTTCAAAACGTATGTATGCTCATAACTTTTGAATGACTGCACCAAACCAGATGATTCTTTTTTTATGTATTTGTCATTGTCGGGACAAGGTTTGTATAGCACACAATTTAAAACATGTAGACGAAAAAAAAATGGTGGTACGAAGTTCTCCGGGTTATCTAGTTTCATTTGTTTATTTATCTACGTATATAGTGACCGTTTTAGTACCACATATGTGTTAAATAGTTAATTTTAACTGTCTTCCAAAAAGGAGGCGGTTCTATAACTGTATTATGTATTTTTCAAGTTTGTAACCTCAGAACATTTGAAAGGGAATTCTGATTTTGTTCAAAAAGTTCATCGCAAATGTAAACGAAGAAAAAAAACTTATTTAAAGTTAGTAGACTTATTACAATTTGCTAAATTTAGTTTAGTTTATTTTAATTCAGATCGTGATTTAGTCTTGTGTAACGTTTACAATGTACCTACAACGATTTTATCAGGTAATTGGCTGATATAGCACAATATTTGCTTATTATTTGCATTTGGATTGTTCTGTGAGGAATGATAAGCTTATGTAATATTTTATTGATTCAATTATTGCGTTTTCAGTGGTACTTCAATCATAATAATTCTACTCGTTTATTATAAAACTTAAGAGGTTTTTTGTTTGAAAGCGCTAATCTCAGGAGCTACTGGACCGATTTCAGAAATTCTTTCTTCGTGATTCCCAAGTTCTATAGGTTATATATTATGCACGGGTGAAGCCATAATGGACCGCTAGCTCAAGTAAAATCTACACTTATACCTACACTACCTACTAACCTCCAACTACATAATTATATAAGAACGTGGCTTTTATTTTATTTTTCACTTTATGAAATGTACTTACTTACTACATTATTTGCTTACTTATTTATAAAACTGTAATTTTTGTCTTTATTATAAAGGTCAATCTGTTATAAAAGTCATTTGAAGGGGATACAGATAATACCTGCAACACATGCTTTGCTTAATGCAGGTTCTGTGATATTTAATTGTATAAGTATAGTTTTTAAGGAATAATGAACTGACTAACTTTGATTCCTTGGCGGAGAGGTCGCTGTCTCATTTAGGACGCCACGTGTGTCAGTACCTTCGCATCCAGTCACCTTCCTGCCACTCAGCGAGTGGCAGGTGCGGGCGCGGAGGCAGCTGCTAGAAGCAAACACCTCAAATACTCTGCCCTGGAATCATCTTACGAGTTCGTTCCGTTCGCCGTGGAAACGGGTGGACCCTGGGGCTCTGAGGCGAGCGCTTTTGTTGCCGACTTGGGTCGTCTTCTTAGGGACAGAGGACGTGATCCCCGCTCGGGTCTCTATGTGACCCAAAACATTTCTTTGGCCATAGAGCGGGGAATTGCTGCCAGTCTGATGGGCACTTTTGGCTGGCGATTTGACGAGTGCGGAGACTAAATTGATGACTCCAAACTTGTGTTTGTAGTATTTAGGTTTTTGACATTTTTTTTTAAATTGTCATGTACCTAAATTGTAAATTTTTTATATAAACTAATAAATATTTTATAATATTAATGTGAGTGTTAATTTGTTTCATGTAAATTGGCTTATTTATGGGATGAATAAAGATTTATTTATATTTATAAGTAAGAGAAAGATTACGGTATTACCTTTATATTTCAGTAGACTGATAATAGTAGATTCCCATCCCTATTGAAACCAGAGAGCCATTACACTCCCCCTGGGCAGACACGGCAGCTGCGACGGACGTATTTCGTGCTCGTAATGATGTCTACAAACCGTTGCTTCTGTTTATTTGCGTAAACTACTTTATTCGGTAAATAAATCTAGTTAATATTGTTTTTTTTTAAATAAAGAGTGACAAGACGATCAGGACATGTGCCTGATGGTAAGCAACATGCCTGACACATAACAGCACAGTGACACGCAGCTATTGGAACATGAAGAGTCCGAATCATTACCTAGAATTGCACTGCGCTCGTCACCCAGAGATCTAAGATCTTATATCTCTAAGCCCTGTAATTTCTCTGGAAACATTGCCCTTCAAACCGGAACAAAGTAATGTTTGTACATTACTGCTTGGCGGTAGAATAAATGGCAAAGGTGTGGTACTTCCCGAGGCGGACTCTGCCAAGAGTCCTACCACTACATTGAATTTTGTAAAGTTTAGTTTGTGGAGAGTGTGCACGCGTATGGCTTGCATTATCTATGTACATCTATGTTTTTGCTTGTGTTCATTTTGAGTACTATCTTTGTAACCGACTTCAAAAAAAGAGGAGGGCCTCAATTGGATAGTATGCTTAAAAAAAAAAAACTTTTCTCAATCATACGCGATAGCGCCGCCAATTGTGAATCAATTTTGATAGTTTTGTTTTGTTTGATAGATCATATTTGTTCGGTGCATCGAGCAACTCGATCTTCCGCGCAAGCACGGAAAAGAGTAAAAAAAAAGGGAGCCTTAGCTAAAAAATATTGTTCAAATCTTTCTGTCATTTCTTGCGGGAGAGGAAAGTTGCACACTAGCACAAAGCCGCACTATTACATACAAAATATACCTGTACCGATTCATTGCCGATCACACTCACACAGCCAAATCACTAACACATAAAAAATAAAGCACCATTCCCAAATCTAGCCCCGCCCTCAGCAACAGTATGTTATCAAACTCCATGGTCCACCCGGACTTGTACTTTGACAGAGGGAAAACGATGTGTATGCCTACTCCTTTCCGTGTTGCTCGCTGGTTCGGTGCGGTGGTCCGATAATTTTATCTAAATCAGTCTAGTGGTTTTTGAAATATGAATGTAATTCTCAAATTTACTGTCATTTACTGATGGTTATTTATGAAATTTGGTTAAATTTAATTTTCGTTTTGTCGGTTTTCGTTTTTCTTATTAAATTAAAATTAATTAATCTCTCACAAAGCTTCACCCATCCAAAAAGTGTTGTAAAACGCACTCTTGCCAATCTGCTGTTCCGTCACCTCTCCGATGCTACGCCGCCGAATTGGCATGTGAGTGACGCGAGCCCACAATAATTCCTGTACCATTACCGTGACTAAAGAAGTCACTTCAAACACTAAAACAGTGATGACATTACTTTTTTTAAGTAGGTTTAGAGTGACGAGGCAAGCAGGACATGTGCCTGTTGGTAAGCAACATTCCTGCCCATACCCGCACAGTGACACGCAGCTATTGGAACACGAAGAGCCCAAAACATTACTTAGCACTGCACTGCTCTCGCCACCCAGAGATATAAGATATGTTAACAATTATAGAAAAAAAACGCAATGTCTTGATTATCGACGTAATTCGTCGTTTGGAAAACAAACGACAAATTAGTTGTTACGATATTTGGTCTTCGCAATCTAGTCCAAAAACAATGTGGACCTAACACGATGTAGTCATATCGAGATTTAGTCTCAAAGCTATGTAGTCAGACCCGCTATTTTGTCATATAGTCCTAAAGCTTCTTCTAACCCATGTTATCTCCATGCCCTGTAATTTCACTGGAAACATTTCCCTTTAAACCGGAACACAGTGATGTTTTCACATTACTGCTTGGCGGTAGAATAACTGGCATAGGTATGTTACTTCATCAGGCGGCCCCTGCAAAGAGTCGTACTACTACAAACTTGCTACTGCTTTACAACATCAAATCCAATACCATTTTTAACAGACTTCAAAAAAGGAGGTTTCTCAATTGGACCGTATATATGTTTTATTTAGGCGGTTCGCCCCATACTATACTTTAAACTTTAAAACGAAATACCAAATAGTTCTAAAAGGTTTTTCCTTAGTCAAAGGAATACCTGTTGCGCTTCAAATATATTGGAAATACCTGTTAACTAGAGTATGCTGCATTGGACTTCATAAGTTGTCACCTGTGAACCTGGAAATTTAGGAAAGGTTGAAATCTCGAATGCTTTGCCTGAGTATGGGTATTCGTTGATGGATATAATATACAATTATCATTTTTTACTTTTATAGGCTTACACTTGTTGACCTCCATCTAGCCTGATGTTAAGCGACGATGAGGTCTACAATGGAGCATGTCTACCTAAAAGAAACCGATTCACTCTCGATTTGAAGACACAAAGATTGTAACCATCGAGGAAACCCCACTCAGGCAACGTATTCCCCAGCCTAGACGTTCTTATCACAAAAGTAGAGTCAAATCTTTTCGTTCGTGTCTTTGGAACATCGACCATGAAACGATGTCGCTTTTTTGAGCTACGAGCATTCCGATAGAAAGAACGATATTGTTGGAATGGAGTACCTTATGGCAGGCTTCGAGGAGACAGGAATATTGCTGCGCGACCCAACTGAAAAAAATGTGAGACTCGTAAGAAAAATATATAACGGATGTGTCGCGTAAAACCTGCCCGTGACCAGTGTTGGCAACTACATTTTTTAGATGATCGTGCCATAAATAATAAAAAATATAGCTTTTTATAGTGCTTCGTTTAATTACTATAATACTCGGACGACGAAAAATGGTAACTACTCACCTACCCTTTGATTATATACTTGTCTAGATGGAGCGTTACGCTGTAATTGCAACAAAAAGTAATGGGCCAGGTTTCAAACCCTTGTGTGTGTCACGTACACGAGTGTTGAAACAAAGACAGTCGTGTTCGTTACACGCTTTTAAACATGGCGTCAAATGACGGTGTCCCGAGAAACACTTAATTTTTTAAAATCAATCGTTTCTGTGACTAAATGATAATGCAAGGTTACTTACCGTTGAAAGTTAGCGTTTTTAGTTATGTTAAATCGTCCTTTGTAATTTTTATAGCGCAAATGGTCATATTCAAGAGTCACAAAACACGTGTTTACCGCACGATGTCAGTGTCGCAAATAAACTGACAGATCGAGCTTATCAGCCAACAGTTGGCTGATTTTTTTGGTGTTTCTACGTTTGAACATTCTATCTAGTATACAAGTGTATAATCAAAGCACCTAGCAAAGATATACTATTTTTAACCATTGATAAGCTTACGCTAGATTCTCATCTAGCCTGATTAGAAGAGACAATGCGGTGTATGACTGTTTATAATACACATATTTTGTTCATTAATGTTAATATATCTCACAGATAGAAATGTCCGTACCGGAGGCAAGATATTAAGCATTAAGCTGGCAACATTATGAAATCAGAGTGCTGCCAGCTTGCATATTAGACACGCTTCTGAGTGGTAGTGGGCTTGGCCCTTATAATGTTTAAACGTTCATCGGTCTATGAATAATTCATAATATCTGGGTTTTTCTATGTATAATAAGTATGTATTTACAACTATTTAAAAGTTATCTAAAGTTAAAAGCTATCTATTATATCAGCCATCTAGCTTCCATAGTACAAGCTTTGCTTAGTTTGGGGTCAGATGGTGTTGTGTGTGAAATGTCCATCAATATTTACCTATTTATGCTTGGTGTTAGTGGTTAGCTAGGTATATAGGTAATGTAAGTATCATCTTATTTTAGTTTTGTCGATAAAGGCTAAAGCAAAGTTTCAAAAATCTTCAAAGTTTTTTTCCAATAACGATCTAAATACACAACAAACCCTATCAAATAAAAACTTCGAAAACAATCAAATCATAAACATAGCTTTATTATAAATACTTTTTTAATCAAACTCCACGCCGATTCTACATTACTATTTACAAAACGCGAAAAGTTTCGAACAAAATCACTGGTCCAAATTGTTGTCGTTAGCTACATTCATATTGAAATTACTTTGGGAACTCGATCGATATTCTGCACGTGTTAAATGGTGTGTAAAATGGGCTTTACTTTCGATTAGGCCTTGGACATGGCCTTTTTGTTTCGGTGTAAATGGGCAACGTTAAAACAGACTTGGGAAGAAATGTACAAAAAATGTATAGACTTAATTATTTATTATCGTATTTCGAAAATGTACGCTACGCTTATAATAGTCAACAAGCAGACAACATTTTGAGGACAGCCCAATCTAGAAATATGTGTAATACATTATACAGAAATACTAGCAGGATACTGTGGTTTTATCCACGTAGTTTTTAACCCCCGACCAAAAAAAGGGGTGTTATAAGTTTGACGTCGATGTCTGTCTGTCTGTCTGTCTGTCTGTCTGTCTGTCAGTCTGTCTGTCTGTCTGTCTGTCTGTCTGTCTGTCTGTCTGTCTGTCTGTCTGTGTGTGTGTCTGTCTGTGGCACCGTAGAGCTCAAACGGATGGGCCGATTTCGATGCGTTTTTTTTTATTTGATAGTTAATATCCGTGCGGATGTTTTTAGCTATGATTGGTTAATATAAATTCAAGATGGCCGCCACCACAAAATGGCGGACAAAATATTTCTTCACGACCTACCTCAATATGGGTATTAAATGAAAGGGCTTGACTAGTAGAATACTATTTACTATAAAAAAATCAAATCCAAGATGGCCGCCACCACAAAATGGCGAATTATATTATTTTTTTCACTACTACCTCAATATGGGTATCAAACGAAAAGGCTTGACTAGTAGAATACATTGCACTATGACGAATTTCAAATCCAAGATGGCCGCTTCCACAAAGTGGCGAAATACATTCCTTTTTCACAACTTTCTTAATATGGGTGTCAAATGAAAGGGCTTGACTAGTAGAATGTTATACGGATAACAAATCTGAGGTAGTCGGGGGTTAGTCAAAATTTTTTAAGTTTTGTTCTTGTATTCATTGTATAGAGTGACGAACAGTTCATGTGTCTGGTGGTAAGTAACATACCTACCCATAACAGTGACACACAGCTATTAGATCATTTAAGGCCAAAACAATACCTAGCACTGCACTGCGCTCGTCACTTACATAGATATAAGATGTTTTGTCTCTATGCCCTGTAAACACTCAACAATCAACTGAAATAATCAACGGTTCAAACCGGAAGTTCTAAGGGATCCCTTAAAGTTATTCAATTTGCCATCAAAGATATTGATGGCGTTTTCCGAGGACACGGCGTTATAGGTAGGAACCTATAACGTAACCTGCCGTTCTATCCAAAGGCAAATATTTGTCTTTATCGATACTATGTGATATGATTAATAAAATTAAATGAAATTAGAGTTTTGACTGTAAAATTGACGTGAACTTGCTGTATGAATAAATTAATACGAATATAAATGTATTTGCACTGTGTGGTGGAATCGAACGCACGACCCATGGCTTTGCAACCAAACTTACTATCGACTACTAGCCACTAGATCAGTCTAACAAGCAAATCCGCACAATCATTTAATATTAAATATTTAATAACTGTTATTTACAAACTAAATGTAATTCTATTACCAAAACTTTTCCTTTAGAGTTCACTCGACCATAAATCAAGATTAAAACTATCCGAACCGTTTAAAAGTTCATCGGAAGGGTTCCGGATCCAAGACCCAGATCATTTATCTCACAAAAACACCATTAATGCGTAAATGTTTTGAAACTAAGCAATACATTAAAACTAAACATCCGAACATTAAATATTTCCAGAAAAATACAGGGGAAAAGAGATTTATCAGCGCAGTGCAATGCTAGGCAGAAATTTGGTCAATGATATAAGAATATTCTGTTCTAATTAGGTGTTCTACTTACCATCAAGCGTATGTCTTGCTCATTTCGTCACTCTATATTATGTACCAACTTAATTAAAAAGGTCTTACAAACTATCGTCCGATTTCTTTAGCTACTATCATTGCAAAAGTGTTTGACTGTATTCTTAATACACAGTTGAATAATTACATGAAGTTACATGAAAACCAATTTGGGTTTCGACCTGGTTTGTCTACAGAAACTGCAATACTGTGTTTAAAGAGTACAGTCAGATACTATAATACAAGGAAGACACCTGTTTATGCTTGCTTTCTTGACCTTTCACGTGCTTTTGACCTAGTGGTATATGAAATACTATGGGGAAAAATGAGAGCACTTGGAATACCAACTGAAATCATACATATATTTAAATATTGGTATGAAAATCAGCTCAACACTGTGAAATGGGCTGGAACATTATCGGACTCTTATAGATTGGAGTGTGGAGTGAGGCAAGGCGGGTTAAGTTCACCTTCTATTTTTAATATTTATATAAATGGCCTAATTGAGGCACTGAGTGGACAACATGTCGGATGCTATATAGATGGTGTGTGTTTTAATAATATAAGCTATGCAGATGATATGGTTCTTCTGAGTGCTTCGGTGTGTGACTTAAGGAAATTACTGACTATATGTGAGAGCTATGCTAAAATACATGGATTACAATATAACGTAAAAAAAAGTCAGTGTATGGTTTTTCAGGGAGGGAAGAAAGTGACTGAGGTACCACCAGTAAAACTTTGTGGTAGCACTTTACTAATGGTAGAGGAGTTTAAATATTTGGGCCATCTAGTTACACCTAACCTGAGGGATGATGCAGACATAGAGAGGGAGCGGAGGGCGTTGGCAGTGAGGGCTAACATGGTGATCCGCAGATTTGCACGATGCTCAATTGATGTTAAATTAACTTTGTTCAGAGCTTTTTGTACTACATTCTACACGTGCAGCCTGTGGGCTAATTACACCAAAAAATCCTACGACGCGCTCCGCGTCCAATACAACAACGCGTTCAGGATGCTGGTGGGGCTCCCGCGCTATTGCAGCGCATCTGCAATGTTTGCAGAGGCTCGTGTTGACTGCTTTTACGCGACATTGCGCAAGAGATGCGGCTCGCTCGTGCGGATCGCGCGCGGTAGCTCCAACAGCATGCTGGCCGCGCTCGCGGCTCGGCTTGACTGTCCATACATAGCTCATTGTTGTCAGCTTCATGTTACACACAGAGACTGAATTGGATAGCAGCATTATGTCCTTAGTTTGACATTAAAACGAAATTATGCATATTTATTTATTGAGAATTATGTTAAATTTAATGATAAAATGTATAAATTTAATTATTTCTAATTATAATGTAATGTGACGAATTTAATTTTATGAATGATTTAGTATTTAGTGTATGAGTCTTTGTAACTTGAAATAAATGAATTTGAATTAGCTCTGTCTGACCAGCGCAGTGCAGTGATGATTTGGACTCTTCATTTTTTTTACCTTTTATAGGCTCACACTTGACCGCCATCTCGCCTGATGTTAAGCGACGATGCGGTCTACGATGGAGCGTGTTTACCTAGAAGATACCGATTCACTCTCGATTTGAAGACACAAAGATTGTAACCATCGGGGAAAACCCACTCAGGCAACGTATTCCACAGCCTAGACGTTCTTATCACAAACGTAGAGTCAAATCTCTTCGTTCGTGTCTTTGGAACATCAACCATGAAACGATGTCGCTTTTTCGAGCTACGAGCATTCCGATAGAAAAAAGGGCAAGGTGGTATTAGATCATGCAGATCAGTTGCACACTCTCCGAAGTGTATCCGATAAAAAACTGATAGGCTAGCAATTTTTCGGCGATGCTCAAGACTCATATTCCAATAGCTGCGTCTCACTGTGCTGTTATGTGTGGCAGGCGTGTTGCTAACCATCGGACTCATGTCCTGCTTGTCTCGAAGCTCTATACTATAAAAAAATGTCATAGCGCCACACACTCTTATATCATGTAGTATTTCTCAAAGTTATATATTTTTAGATAGAGTAACAAGACGAGCAAAACGTACCCTTGATGGTAAACAACACTTGCCTACAAAACACAGTTCCACGTGGTTATTTGAATATGAATCTTTCAAACTCAAATCACAGTCTAGTATTGCACTGCACTCATAACCCATAGATATAACCTATATAGGTTATTAAATTGTGAAATAATCTCTTTGCCATGTTATTTTTAGAAACATTGCGTTTCAAATCGGAACACATGTCCAAACATGTGCTTATGAGTGGTATAAGTCGTAAAACGTATAACACTCCCGAGGCAAACTCTGCAAAGAACAGGCACGATCCGAAGAGGGTTCACAGAAGATATGATCCCTCCAAATCATATACGAATTGAAAAATCAAAAAAATTGCAAAAAGTAAGTAATAAAAGTACAAAGGCTATTTTTTACCGCGGTAAATTGCCTGAAACGACAACTATGCGGGTAAAATCGAGGGGCTCTGCTAGTAAAGTTTTTTACTCGACATATTGTATTATTCCCCAAAATTGGAGTTCTATAACTTCCAAATAGCTAAAGTACTTTAAAACCATGACACGAATTATCTATAGCTAGTGATGGACCCCTCTTACTAACAAAATTGCTTTCGAAATCGTTTCGAAACGGAAAAGGCGATCGTTCACTATAGACACACCCTCGGGTCCGTATAAAAACATACGAAATAAACTCGTCAACTGCTAAAGAGCCGTCAACGAGGGTTCCGTATTTCTCTTAGAATCAGGTTAGAAGTCATCTATACTAACATGATTAAGCTAAAGAGTTAAGACAATCGGTCAGTTGAAGACAGAAAAACTGTCAAATCAGCGTCGGTCGGGATGAAGGAAAGGCCCGACCACATCAACCGACCGATTGTGTTTCGTGGTATGAAACGTCCATAACTTCGGCCGATATATCGTGTATCGGACTTCGTAGTAGACCTGCTGATCTCAGGAACAACTGGACTGATTTTCAAAAAATTTCTCACCGTTGGATCATGGACGTATAACAAAGTCACACGCAGTCTTGCTAAAACAAAAACTATATAACTAGAGTCGGTCACATTTGCACGTGTGGGTTGTCAAGTTGTCACTGATAGGCTGACACGCACACATATACACAAGTAGCGCGTGTAATAACCCACTTTATATGTGCGTGTCAGCCTGTATGTGGCAGCGCAATCGTGCATATTACGTGGCCGACTCGATGGACACAGTTTTTGCTTTAGCAAGACTACGTCCGACTTTTTTATATGTACATGCCGTTGGATACGTACATGATCCTTGAGTGCTATAGGCTATATATATATGTATATGTAATATGTACCAGGGGCGAAGCCGGGGCGGACTACTCTAGTATTTTATAAAGAGATATGTAAATACAAATACATATTTTTTCTTCATAAAACACACAGACACAAAAGAAACGTCAGTATTTTTCACACAAATATTTCTCCTCAACAGGAGTCGAACTTACCACTTAATTAAGGCTCTTAAATGAGCCACAAAGGCATTCTAACTACATATATATAAATAGATTAAACAGTATGTAGGCAAAAACCTTAAAAATTGTATCTTTGAAAAAATTATAAGCGTAAGCAAACTAGAAAATTGGAACTGAAAACTCCACGACAACAAAATGTTGTAGAATCTAATAGTTATACAAAAGGTTTCAATAAAGCACCGCAATACCCTAAAAGTACTGAAACTGTTTCCCTACGCACACAAATGCGCCTGAAAACGCACACAAGGTTAGATACCGCACGTGCATTCCCGGGCCCAGACATTAGGGACGAGCCCGCCACCGAAACGAGACAAAACATACGAATCCTCCCTGCAAGACAAGGATGGGAATGTGATATTGACCTTGCGCGTTCGTGACGTCATTCCCGACCTAGCTGCAGCCTTCTCTACTGCGCATGTGTGCGTGAACCAGACCCTGAAAATGAGTTGGTGTGCTTTCCGTTTACGCTATCTTCCTGTAAAGAAATGCGTTGTGTGCGTGAGTTTTCCGTGTATCGACACAGTTTGGCTTGCTGCTATGCAACAGGTGCGTATGTGTTAGTGACATTGATTTCAAAGCAACAGGCGAATTACATTGTTAAATGTTGACTTAGCACTAAATTTTCGCCATTAGGGTGTAAGTTTCCGAGCAAAGTGGTTAGGAACAACTTGTTGAGTGCCTAGGCGAAAATATTGTTGTTATGAATAAGTTAGGTTCATTATTATTTGTACATAATTATTCTGCAAGCAAAGAAAAATACTAACGTTTCTGTTATGTTGTTTTTTTTTAATATTGTGTTTCAGAACGTACAATATAGCAATACACGTTCCTATAATAAACATAGCTACTGGAAAACGAAAAGTGAAATACAAACGCATAAGCTACTTACTATACGGCCCATTGGGCATTGGACAAATAACACTCAAAATGCAGACTTATGGAGACCGTTGAAAGAAATAAATCGGTATTGTAAAGTTAGCGTAACTGTTTGTAAATAGCGTACTCCAGTCGATAATAAATAGATTGCTTCTAGGTACATAAGCGCGCTTCATCGTAGACCGCAACATCAGGCGAAATGCGGCAAAAAGCGGACAAGAGTAAACCTATAACAGTTAAAACAAAACTATTTCATGCTGGGAAGCAGAGCAAACCTAAGTATAATATAAAATGTATTTTAGATAAAGATATTTTATTAAAAGATATTTTACAAGCCTTTAAAGGAAAGATGCCATTATTTCCTTTTAAACTTTTCATTGATTAAGTTCGTTCAAAAAACCTTTTTTCCAATAATATAATTAATTGCCTGTAGGTGTACCTGCGGGCAATGTAACGGCTGGTCTAGTCGGGAGAACGGTGACTGCCGATCCGGAGCCCCGGGTTTGATAGCCACGCGCACCATTGTCTTTGCGAAGTCATGTGCGTAATGCCGCTAACTTAAACGGCAAAGGAAAACATCGCGAGGAAACCGACATGTACCTAGAATCTTTCGAGCTCATGTTTGTGTCATCCTCCAAGCCGCACCGGGTAAGCGTGGTGGATTTTCGGCTTCACTCTCTCCTTGCGATAGAAGGCCCTGAGTCTCAGCAGTGGGAATATTTAGTGGTCTCCTTATTTATATCTATGGGTAGAAATTATCTGTAGAATTAACAGACGTGATATAGAAATGAACGTGACCTTTTTGGCGGTGTTGTGTTGTAGTTGTGCGGTTGTGACATTCCAACGATGATGCGTAATAGGTCGAGGCTCTTCAGGTCAGTTCTCTTCATTGATAGATACTGCATCAATCGATTACTAGTTTTACCGACGCAAAAACATCGGAGTGTCATCAATAACTTTGACGTGTCTCTAAGCGTATGTTTGAGGGTATGTTTGCGTACCTGAGTGTAGTATGCATTTTCTATTCCTTGTTTCAAATTCTAATCTGTTGTATTAGAGTAAGATCCCAGGGCCGCCAGACGTCACGTATTTTCTGATGAACGAAATGTGTACCATTGAGTAGAGTTACGTACTAAGAACACACGCTAGCCCGCTAACTTGCTTAGACGGCCAATTTTGAGATATGGGGTCCAGAAGATACATAAAAACATTCATGTATGAGATTATGAGTTTACGAGATGACTGGCCTCTTAGATCGGTCTTTTCGGAAAAGGCTTTAAAAATAGTTATCTGATTTATAAACAAATGGAGTATGAGAATTGAAGTGAAGTTAAGTTATTATTTTTGGAGTTTTAAAGCGTCTGTTAAGCAAAACGGCTGACGGAAAGTCTGGAAGAATTGGGGCCTTATTTGAATATAAAGATATTAGCTATAACATACGTGAAAATCAGTTATAAGAAAATACGTGAAGTAAGTAATGTATCTTTTTGACCCCATTTCTCAAAATTGGCCGTCTAAGCAAGTTAGCGGGTAAGCGTGTGTTCTTAGTACGTAACTCTACTCAATAGTCCACATTTCGTTCGTCAGAAAATACGTGACGTCTGGCGGCCCTGTGATCTTGGACTGTTTACTTAGATCAAGTATGTATCCTCTTTGGTTGTATGTAAATTTATATTCTGTATGTCCTTAGAATCGAAAACTATGATGTATGATCAAAATACATTATTACGCCAGATTTCAGATCAATCAGCAGTTTCTTTTCGGAGGATTATCCTCATGTTTTGATGGTCAAGGTATGCTTGGAACCTTAGAACGAAAGCATGTGTCGGAAACTTTTTATTTGAGACCATTTCCTTAGGCAAATAGGAGCCTGCAATATTCTACTGAGTGAACCTGGATCTCAGGATATCAGAGAGCTCTATCTATTATAAGGCTGAAGGTTTTATGTTTGAACACGCTAATCTCAGAAACTACACAAGCTATTTCAAAAAATGTATAATTGGATATGTAGGTACGTGATTCTTGAGGGCTAAAGGCTATATGTTATGTACTACAGGCGAAGCCGGGACGGACCACTAGTGATGTATGTATATGACACAGCCCTTAAACTGAAAAATTAATTGTTTTTGGTCTAGTATGATTAGTTACAAGGATGTCATAAAATATAATCATTAGCAGCCCACTAAATGTTCCCACTGCTGGGACTCGGCACTTTCTCTCGCAAGGAGAGAAGACCAAAAACCACTACGCTGGCCCAATGCCAGTAGTGGACGACGCATGATCTCAAAAATTCAACGAACATATCGGTTTCCTCGCGATGTTTTCCTTCACCGTTTTTTTTTGTATTAGAGGCATTACGCGAATGACTTAGAAAGGACAGTGGTGCGCGTGGGATTCGGACCAGAAGCTCTGGATCGACAGGCCTATGTCCCGACTAGAGCAACCGTAACATAATTATATTTTCATAAAAAATATGTTTGAAAAAGTATTTGTGCCAAAAACCTGCAGACGACTACAAAATACTTGTATAGTTATAACCACTTGACGATGCTAGGAACAATTAATCAGTATAAATAGGTAAGTTCTTTTGTTGTAAAGATTTTTGTTTTCACATTAATTTATTGATTCAATTTGTACACGCCACGAAAAGAGAATACTTCATTAATAATACAAATAAAATCTAACATAATAGAACGCTTACCTATATAGGATGCGCTGGTAAAACTGTAGCTAGTAGGTATTATAGTTAATATTGTCAAAGTTTGAGTTTTGTGGATGTTTGATGCTCAATCACGCCAGAACGGCTGCACAGATCGGTTTGAAATTTGGAACACAGTTTAATTATAGTCTGGAATAGCCTGAGATAAAGAATAAGTAAATACTTAGATCAGGTTTTTCCGCACGATTCATTTGTACCAATCGTAAGCAGATGAGGTGTAAATTAGTTATGGCAACAGAGTGACGTGCCGAAACAAAAGTATGACAGTTCCACAAAAGCGATAAAACAAGAGCGATCAGACCCGCCCTTCTGCCTAAGTAAACCGGCTTTCGCTTTGCTATTGCGGTCTCTATCATTTCAAGCGGGAAAAAAGAGATAACAATCAAAGCTAAGACAGTTTTAATTAGGCGGTAGACTCTCCGTGGTTTCGGTGTAAAGCGTTGGTTATAACTCTATTCGTAGTATACGTAAACTCTTTGGGCACATACAAACTAGCACATACTTAGCTCAAAGAGTAAGCAAGCTGAAGTGGCAATGGGCAGGTCACATCGCTCGCAGAACTGACGATAGATGGGGAAGAAAGGTTCTCGAGTCGCGACCACGAACCGGAAGGCGCAGTTCTGGACGGCCTCCCAGTAGATGGACAGATGATCTCACAAAGGTCACTGGAAACTGCTGGTTGCAGGTTACACAGGGCCGTTTGTTGTGGAAATCTAGGGGGGAAGCCTATGTTCAGCAGTGAATGTTTTACGGCTGATGATGATGATGATTGGGCGCGGGAACTGCGCAGGTAAAACTTTACGGCGCTGCTAAGTATTAAATAAGAATGTCAAAGTTTGGATTTTTTTGATTTTTGTTGCTAAATCACGTTAGAACAGCTGATCTGTTTGAAGCTTGGAACACAGTTAGATTATACTCTGAAATTACACATAGGCTACTTTTAATCGCGAGAAAATAACAGAAACGTAAACTACGAGGGTAATTGCGCAGAGCGCTGTTACAGTGTACCTAGAATCTTTCGAGGTCATGTGTCATCCACCAACCCGCACTTGGCCAGCGTGGTGGATCATGGCCTTTAACTTTCTCCTTGAGACAGAAGGCCACGAGTCCCAGCAGTGCGAACATTTAGTTGGCTGCTGTTACAGTGTACTAAAATGTGTTTTTGTAATGTATTGTATAGTAATTTCCGATTTAGAACTCCAACGGATCACACTACATTACGTCTTCCGCCCGCAATGTCTATCCAGACGTGATCCATAGTCCATACCTATTCAAATGACCACCATAAGGTCAAACAACGAAACTAAAATATCCACACTAACATATCTTTCACTGTATTGATAACGCAATGACAGCGCTCACAAGCAACTTTGCACATACGTTTGTAAAGTACGCCGCCCACATTTATTCTAGTTTCCTTTTGTTTTACTATCAAATAATTGTTGTAAAGCTACTAGGCGCTGTCTTTGCACAGTGGCTAAAGGTCAAAAAAGTTTTTGCTTGGCGCTGGCTTTTAAAGTAATCCTAAGGTCTTTCTTCCACCTATTTAGTGACTTAAAAAGATATATTTCATTACAAGATTTTTAAAGAGTTTTTTTTAGGTAGTGTTGAGAAACAAGACAAGCAGGACTTGTGTCTGACGGTAAGCAATAAGCCTGCTTATAACAAAACAGTGGCACGCAGCTATTTGACCAATGAAGATTCTAAATCATTCCCTTATTATTTTTTGTTTTTTTAACTACAACAGGTTCGCACTTGACCACCGTCTCGCCTGATGTTAAGCAACGATGCGATCTACGATGGAGCGTGCCTACCTAGCAGAAACCGATCCACTCGATTTGAAAACAGCAAGCGTGTAACTATCGGGGAATACCCACTCAGGCAACACATTCCACAACCTAGACGTTCTTATCACAAGACGTGATGTCAAATCTCTTCGTTCGTGTTTTGGAACATCAACCATGAAACGATGTTGCTTTTTTTAGATACGAGAAGCCCGATAGAAGAAAGGGCAAGGTGGCATTCGATTATGCAAATCAGTGCCACAGTCTCCGAAGTGTATCCGATAAAAAAACCGATAAACTAGCAATTTTGCGGCGATGTTCAACCTAGCACTGCACTACGCTCACTCAAAGATATAAGATATTTTTATCTCTACGCCCTGTAACATTGCTCTTAAAACCGGAACTTAGTAATGTTTGCACATTACTACTTGGAGATAGAATAACTGGTTAAGGTGTGGTACATCCCCAGGCGGACTCAGCAAAGA
The DNA here is from genome assembly GCA_017562165.1 of Ectropis grisescens. Lineage (NCBI taxonomy): Eukaryota > Metazoa > Arthropoda > Insecta > Lepidoptera > Geometridae > Ectropis > Ectropis grisescens. Next base: position 7,894,409 of record CM029780.1, on the reverse strand, counting down.
ATCCTACCAGTACAAAACGTTTGTTCCTTTTACTTTATCTAAGGTCTGTTCACTGTCCACTGCATAGCTCAGTTAGTGGTGCAAGGCCTTTATTTAATCCCTTCAGTCCTAATTCAACAAAAGTCAGTAATGCGGAAACGAAATCACAACTTAGCGGCCTCAAAGTTAAAATGTAAATGTCAACTTTAAAATAAATAATGATAAACGAGAAAGTTATAAAAGTGACGGCTGAATTTTGTACGTGTTTCGAATGGAAATAAGCAACCTGTGAGTAATTTACATACAACTTTGCGGAGGGATTTGGAATACATAGCTACGTAGTATACGCTTTACACTGTAATTTTAAAATTCGACTTTTTATCATAAATAGAACTTAAACTTGTAAGTAACGGCTTCGACTGTGGTACATACTATATACTGTGCTACAATAAGCTAAATTTACGTTTAGCCTATTATAGCACAGCATATAAGTATGCACTCAGTGATCAAGTACGTATCCAAAGCTGAAAGAACTATTGGACTTGGTATAATAGTTGCTGAGATTAGCGTGTTCAAACAAAACAGCCGTTTAGCTTTATAATATTTAACATAAATACACGGGTAACTCACGTTTAATATAATCAGTCCAGTCCAACTCAAGTTTCGATCGCGTCCGGCGATCTTTTTCAAGGAGTGTGCGCGCGCGGGTTCGCTGCTCGTTTAGCACTGTTCGCCGAACGCGATCGAAACTTGAGTCGGACTGGACTGACTATATTAAACGTGAGTTACCCGTGTATTTATGTAAAATGTGTAATAACCACGTTAGTTTTCATACTAAAAGCTTTATAATACTATTTCACATCAGAGTAAATATGCGACTTTTACTAAAATTGAATAAACTATTAATGTCCCGCAGTTATAATACTAGTGTAACCACCATATTCCAAGCATATTGTTATAGTGGAAGGGTTCTTTGCAGAGTCCGCCTGGGGAAGTTCCACACCTTTGTCACTTATTCTTCCAGCAAGTAGTAGTGTGCAAACATTACTGTGTTCCGATTTGAAGGGCAATGTTTTTAGAAAAAATACTGGGCTAAGAGATAAAACACCTTGTATCTCCGGTTGACGAGCGCAGTGCGGTGCTAGGTAATGATTTGGACTCTTCATGTTCAAATAGCTGAATTTCACTTGGCTGGCATGGGCAGACATGTTGCGAACCATAAATGTTCTGCACATCTTGTCACTCTATGACATAAAAAAACAATTCCGCGAGACCAAACATATGTTACAAGAACAAAATTAAAAATTTTGATTAACCCCCGACTACCTTAGATTTGTTATCTGTACAACATTCTACTAGTCAAGCCCTTTCATTTGATACCCATATTAAGGGAATTGTGAAAAAAGGAAATGTAATTCGCCATTTTGTGGTAGCGGCCATCTTGGATTTGAAATTTGTCATAGTGCAAAGTATTCTACTAATCAAGCCGTTTCATTTGATACCCATATTGAGGGAGTGGTGAAAAAAGAAATGTAATTCGCCATTTTGTGGTGGCGGCCATTTTGGATTTTAATTTTGTGTATAGTATTCTACTAGTCAAGCTCTTTCATTTGATACCCATATTGAGGTAGGTTGTGAAGAAATATTTTGTCCGCCATTTTGTGGAGGCGGCCATTTTGAATCGATATTAACCAAACATAGCTAAGAACACCCGCACGGATATTAACTTTCAAATAAAAAAAACCGCATCGAAATTGGCCCATCCGTTTGAGCTCTACGGTGCCACAGACAGACACACAGACAGACAGACAGACAGACAGACAGACAGACATCGACGTCAAACTTATAACACCCCTTTTTTTTGTCGGGGGTTAAAAATAAACGGGTAACGTCTTTGCTAATGCTTGATATTGTGTATGACAGAACAAATTTGCAGGTCCAAGTAATAAATATAAGTGAATTAATAAATCATTCACAAAGCTCAGTCACATAGCGAGCTATGGAGAGAGCTATGCTCGGACATGATATGTCTCTTTGCGAGACAGAATCCGTAATGAGGGTATTCGGAAAAGAAGGAAAGTGGGCGATATAGCACAAAGAGTAAGCAAACTGAAGTGACAATAAGCATGATAACCGATGGGGAAGAAAAGTTCTCGAGTGGCGACCACAAACCGGAAGACGCAGTGTAGGACGGCCTCCCACTAGAATCGAGTGGGAGGTCATCTGACCATTTAGTGACTAGATGGTCAGATGACCACACAAAGGTCGCTGAAAACCGCTGGTTGAAGGTTGCGCAGGACTGTTCGTTGTGGAAATCTAAGAGGAAAAGCCTATGTCCAGCAGTGGATGTCTTGCGGCTGATGATGATGATGGAATAATTCGTTACTATATTACCAAGGAGTAATAAAACACAATTATTTAAATAGTGCTGTTATTTAATACAAAAATATAACATACAAGTAAGTAATTATTTACAAAAATGCCCAAACAATATTCAATAATATCGGGGTACTATTAAACATAAAATCCGTTTACTTTAAAAGATTATACAATATTCGCAAATCCATTTAAAATAATAAAAATTATCATTTATACTATCACAACATTTCTTTAAACTACAATTCATTATTCATACTAACAGCTACATATTATAATATCTTATTTTGTGATATAATGATACTAATTTAACAGATATTTTTGTAAAACCATCAGTGCATTGAAGTCAAATTCATTTTCACAACGTCAACCCAACTCTCGGCGGTTGTGCTACGGTTATGGGATCATGTTAGTAGCACGTTTAAGCCATTTTTAGTCTTTGCTAAATTTAGTGACTGAATTCACACGCATCAGCAAGCTGAAGTGGCAGTGGGCTGGTCATATCTGTCGCAGAACCGATAACCGTTGGGGTAGACGAGTTCTGGAGTAGATACCACGAAACGTACTGTAGGACACCCTGAGTCTAGGTGGAGTGACGATATACGTAAGGCAGCTAGCTGGTGGCGGTTGAATACGTAAAGCCGAGGATCGGGTGTAGTGGATATAGTGACTTTTATACAGTGATTGTTTTATTACGTTTATGAGTGGGTAGTAATAACAATATTTTATTGTTACGCTCACAATTTTGTTTATTTATCTCATTGGAATACAAGCTAATAATGAAAGCGATTTTAATTATAAACAGATAGGTACACAATTTATGATGAATTTCGATGACATTCTATTATTAAGACAAAACTATTTTTATCATCTCTCTCTCGCTGTGTGGTGCTGAAATAATTCAATTCTATTTAAAAAAAATACTTTGTTGTCTTGAAGCTAGGTCAGTGCCTTCTATTTCATTTAATAACAATTTAGCACGTAATATTATAATATTTAGCAGGTAATATTTTCTTGTCATAAAAACATTACTTTTATGATACTGAAACTTATGTTAAATTTATTTAGCGCATTAAAAAAATCGAAACAAGAAGAATCTATTTTTTAAATGAAATGAAATTTAATGATAGATGGCGCTATAAAATTACTGATAACAAAATAAAGTTTAAAAAGTGTAAAAAAGATGTGAATAAGTGGAGAAAAGATAGAAAATTTGTGTTTTTTAAATATTTTCAGTTTTTTGAAATTGATACTTTCAGTCGATTCGATGGCATCTGTCAGCAATGTTTTATTGATTTGAAGTCTTAGTAAAAAATTAGCTTTTCAAAGCCTTTTTTATAATTTATTCAGTGGCTAATAACACTAAACTTATAATATTTTATTCCTATAGCTTATTTGTAAAAATACTTAAAACTATACAACTAACCTAATACACTTATTTAAGTTATATTTACTAATTGCAATTAACCATTAAAAATGTATGGCATATTGAAAATATTTCTAGAAATAATGCAACATTCATGATATTTTTATCTTTAAAGTGTATTTTATACAAATTTTCATTTACATATAAATTTACTTAAGTACCTACATTAAAAGATGAGCAATCGATGTCTCTTACAAAATGTGAATAAAGAAAAAAACAGTAAGTAAAACTTTTATAATCAAGCAAAATCATGACATCAAATACGATTTAATCAAGAAGTTTTATTGAATAGTAATAATATTTTGTTTCACTTTTCTAAACATTTGATAAACAAAATAAACGAATGAGAACGGCACCAGTGGGTCATAAAACAAAAAAAAATTGTTCATTATAATTAACTGAACAATGTACACCCTTATTACAATGGTGATAAAGCTCACTTAAAATATAAAGACAGACACAATGATAAGACTTTTGACAGATAATCTTGACATACCGCCCTTTTTTGACCTTAAGGTACGCATTAAGTAGCAGACATCACACTACACATAACAACGCACTATCACCGTCTTAATAAGAAGAATATTATTAATTACCCAACTGTGAACTGCGCTTTTCACTTAATAGGCATAAAAAGAAAATATTTTCCCTTTGAAACACCATAACATAGCGCTGTTCATGACTTGTATATCAGTCCGTCACTATAAAATAACTAGCGAAGGTATATTACTTCTAATACAAGCTTGCAAAACTCTGCAACAAAATTCCCTATTACAAAAGAAAACACGAAAAAATATAATAATACCTACATCGTGTCACATTTCAATGACGCATCAAAACGCATTATCGTTTACGAAATTTGATGCAATTTTGAATAATATAATATCTCTAATGAAATATTAAAAATGCGATAACAATACTAAATTTTAACATCAATTGGTATCTGATAATGTTACATTAATTTGAAAGTTATATCTTAAAAAGTAAACCATTGATCTCATATACCACACGCGCAAGTAACGCAATTTACAAACGTAGGACTATTTCGATTGTTCTGAAATTTCGAATACATTATCAATTTTGATGTCTATTTACTATCTATTTTAAGATCATAAATATTAGTTCTAAGAGCAAGCTTCGCATCTAACAAGGCCCACTTCGTCACAGTTCATGCATTTCAGAGCGACGAACTCAGCGGTGAAGTGGTTGCGATGGAGAGACTTTTTCGACCCGTTGCAGATTCGGCACGGCAGCAGACGGAATCCGCCGCACATTTGACAAGTGGTGCAGGCATCCGGACTCTGGAAAGATAGAACAATCCCAATTAGTTCACGATATAACAAGACCTGTATACCAAACTGTGGTGGAAACTATCGAAAGATTCTCTGGTCTCTCGTAATTACCTAAATTAACAGACGAATAGCAGTATCAGTAAATTTCTGCTTAAATCTAATTTAATTAATAATTCAACTTATTTTTTTTCCTTTCGATGTGAACAAGTGACACATCACTTGAAGGAAATTACGGTGAAGTACTTCACGGTGAAGGAAATTATCGTTAAGAAACATGCATATTCCAATAAAACGTCTTTTAGTGACGTATGAGATTTGACAATCCCCATTCGACTAGTAGAAATTCCATTCGACCACACAGATATTACACTCAGAACTTAATGACTGTTTATAAATAACAATTAGTGCTATAGCGAAAAGATTTTTTGTTGTGGTAGTGTTCTTTGTTGAAAAAGCCTGGGGAAGTACAAACATTTGAAATGTATTCTATCGCTAAGCAGTAAATGCAGATATTACTGTATTCCAGTTTGAAGGGAAATGTTTCTAGATAAGCTACAGGGCAGAGAGATACATAACAACAATTCTCACACAACACCACGGTAGGTAAATCATATTTCATCTCTGAGTAACTAGGGCAGTGTTAGAATCTTTGCATTTTTCATGGTCAAAAGTTTGTGGCTCTGTACTGCAATGAACAGGCGTGTTCCTTGCTATCAGTCCTATGTCATGCTCGTTCCGTCACCTCTAAATGATAAAAATAATAATAACTAAAACACCTTCTTCGATAAAAAGCGGCAAAGTAGAGTTTTAAATGACTGGCCTCGTGGCTTCGTGGGTAGTAACTCTGCCTGCGAAGCTAGGGTCGTGGGTTCGACTAGTGCAAATATTTGTGTGATGAATTCAAATATTTGCACTGTGCCTGGGTGTTTCTATGTATATTAAGTATGTATTTACAACTATATAAGTATTATATCAGCTACCTGGCCGCCATATTACAAGCTTTGCTTAGTTTGGGGTCAGATGGTGTTGAGTGTAAATTGTCCACCAATATTTATTATTTATATTTATTATTATTAAATGCATTAATCATGCATAGGAATTATGAATCCTGTTTCTATCTCAGGTTTGTATCAACTACTATCATTTCACAGTAAAGTATTGGTATTCTCCGATAATGTGAACATATTTTGTACGCCACTGCTTATTTCCCCGTCTAGACGACTATTCCTAACGCCTGCCCGCTGACATAATAGAACATAGAATGGCTATTGCGTAAATAGAATTTAGATAATTATGACTTTTTTTTAACTAAATAATTTGTATAATAAGAAATACACTACACTTCATAACCATCGAGCAACTCGATCAGCCGCGCAAGCACGGAAGGGAGTAGCCTTAGCTAAAAATATTGTTCAAATCTTTCTGTCATTTCTTGCGGGAAGGGAAGCTGCACACTAGCGCAAAGCCGCACTATTACATACAAAACATACCTGTACCGATCCATTGCCGATCATACTCACACAGCCAAATCACTAACACATAAAAAATAAAGCACCATTCACAAATCTAGCCCGCCCTCACGCCACAGTATATTATCAAACTCAATGGTCCACGCGGACTTGTACTTTGACTGAGGGGAAACGCTGTGTATGCCTACTCCCTTCCGTGTTGCTCGCTGTTCATACTTGACTAACTACTTACACTAAGCTCTTCTGAATTATCCGTAGACCAATGAAGGTCTCAAGAAAATTGGAAGCGTGCCCAGCATGCTGGCGGCAAACCCTGCTGAATGGCAATGCTTATGCGTTGCGTAAACACCAGCGTGATTTTTTAGTTCCACAGGCCATAATTATTCATAACTAGCTATACCCTGCCACGCCTCGCTGTGGCACATTGTGATGAAAAAAATAGATAAAAACAATTCTTGATGCGGATTATATATCATTCTAAAATAACAGCTCGATCGGTGCAGACCTTTTTGAGTTTTTGAAGCGTACACAAACCAACATAACGTTTTTATATACAGAGATAATTGCTTAAGACGATACATAATAGACGGAATATTAATAATTTTCTTCAAAAATAAATACATACACTTAAAGGTTTGTTTCAGAATTTCAGAAGTCCAGGTAAGAAATTTTCAAAGTCTTGAAAAAGAAATATGTATATATTATGTTGGATCATTTGCAAGGAGTTATTGCATGATGACTGTTTTTCCCGGTTGCTCCTATTATACTCGTAGTTTGGGATTGCAAATATATTTTGGTATAAAAAGTTACCTGTTGATTGAAAGCATTTTTCACTCGATTATTTACAAAGGAAATTGCTAAGGCTATTCCTTCCCGTTTTAGATCAGTGGATGTGCAAATTTAATTTTCCCTTTATGGTTACGAGCAACCTTCGGTTCAGGTTCAGGTTGTTACATTTTGCATTTAATTTGTTCTCTGCTGCATAAACTAACCCTGAGGAATATTGGAACTGCGAAAATAGAAATTAACAGCATTTTAGCTCTTAGTTAGTATATATGCAAGTAAGTATTATACACAGTTTTTAACTTACATATATTTTATTATTACTTTCAAACCCTTCAGAATACATATTATGTATTAAGTTTTACTAACAAACACGCTAAATACCCGCATCTATGGAGGGTAGAGTTAAGGAGTGTCATGGCAAAAGGCAGAAAATTTAAAAAAGTGGCTAGCTGTTTGATATATGTAAATAACAGTTCAAAATTGTTCCACCATGGCGCTGGTGTAGACAAAGAGTTTGGTATGAATGTAACAATTATAAATGAATTGAAGTTTGCCGAGTTAAAAAAACTAATACGATTTTCCACTGCAAATTTTTCAATGCAATTTTTTTTCCTGATGGTAAGATGGTCGGACACTTTTTCATGTACACAGATGACACTCCTTAGCCCAACCCTCCATATCCGCACCGTACATCAGATCAGTAAGCGGCAATTAGAGTGACCCCAGCGATACAGGTATTCCCTAGAGGAGGCGTCACTAGTATTTAATTCGTGTTTTAACGGAACATAATACATACATGTACCAAAATTCTTAGACATAATTTAAGCTCCTTGCAACATTAAACTGTTCAACCACAAATAAACATATTTAATCAGACTTCAAAAAAAGGAGGCTCTAAATTCGGTTGTATGTTTTTTTGTGTTTATGTATGTTACGAAATAATTCCGTCAATAGAGATCATAGTTTAGAGGTGGTCCCATATAAATCCTATCCAAATCAGTATGATGGTTTTTGAAATAGAAACAAAAAACTAAAATTTACTTTCATATAACTTGATGACTTAGTGATTGGCTTCTTATGAAATTTTGTTGAGTATCTCTGAATTTAATTTTATTATTTTAAGTATCAGACTGTGTACTGATAGGGAGAACTTCGCTGACTTGAAAAATAACAATTTTTAAAGAAGTAGCTTTAAGGGATTTTGTAGAGCAAACCAAGACGAAATAGTCATACGGTATTTAATTAGATAACGGGACACTCACGTATATACGGTCGGTTCATCCGACTCGAGTGTGCCAAACGGGCAGCCGTCGCGCGCGTGCACTCTCCTTGAAAAAGACCGCCGGACGCGGCCGAAACTCGAGTCGGATTGACCAACCGTCTATACGTGAGTGTCCCGTTATCCAATTAAATATGTGTAACAACCACGTTAATTTTAATACTAAAAAAGTCATACGGTACTTCTCTTGTAATCTTTAGAGTCTGAGGTCTGGTGGAGCACAAACCAGGTCCGTAAAGTGGGCAGGCTGAGAGGTAAAGTAACCTTTCGAGAACTAAATCCGAGGTGTAAATTCAAGAGTTCTTCAAAAAGCTACTGAATCTCCAATATCGAAATCGCGGAATTGAATTTCTGCTGGATCAGTAGTATCAAATAACTGTAAACATGGACACTTTTGTGCCCTGTGTCAAATACAAACTACTACGGCTATGAACATTAATTTGTTTTCTGTAGAACCAGTATGAAATTATCCATTCCCTGCGCAAACGTAAACATTCTTTGTGTCTGTAACTGGACACAACAAATACTAAATGAGTCTTCGGTGTAGGCAAATGGAAAGTAATAGTGTCTTTGTTCCCGGGCAAAACCAATAAGTATTTATTTTCATCACTTATTACATAGTATTTACGCTAAAGTGCACAACTCAAATGAAATTTATTACTACTGTGCAACTAACACTTTGTATAGAGAGGTTCGCAGGCAACCGGAAATGACGTTGTCAGACCGACAGACGTATCGACAGGTTTCTATTTATACGCAGGGGTATGCAGAAATACTTAACGGTGAAAAGGCAGTAGTGATAGTAGTAAGACTTTTTGCAGATCCCATTTGAGGAAGTACCCCACTTTTGCCTTTGGATCTTTAAAAACTGCCCTCAGGCTGAGATCGACAAATTCCTAAAACGGAAATTTCCTATAAAGACAGCATTTTAAAATTACAACTTCCTAAAATGATAATTTCCTACAACGACAATTTCCTAAAACGACAACTTTTCACTCCTCACCTCCATTTCACTTTCACTTTTAACTTCTCACGATGTTTTCCTTCATAGGTTTTAAGATCGTGGTATTATTGATGACGTTAATATGTAAGGGCCGTGCTTTAAAAAAAAACGTAAATACTTTCATACGCATTCAGCTGTTAACATTAAAATTTAGCAAAACCGTTATAATGTAATCACAAACAGAAACTTCATATTTATTTCTATGTTTAGATATAATGGAATAAAGTTTTATATCCTGACATGTAAATAATATTTATTGAAAAAAGAATATGCATATGTCTCTCATAAAAAAAGTCGGGGTCGATTCTACAAATCTTTCGGCTGAAAATCGGACGTTTACATAAAAAATATTAAATTTCTATTGTCGGTATGTCCTTTATAGCCTCGCAAACTGTGCATTTGATCTTTAGCAAAGTCGTTGTGCATAAGCCAAAGTAGGTTTCTGAGATCATTGACCAATTTTTCTTCCCATCGCATCCCATCAGATTCCCATACAGATCCCATCTTTCTTTTTCCACCCTAAAGATGCCTGGAAAAGATCGCTATTAGCGATAAGGTCGTAGTCTGTCGCACTAATTTTAAGTATTTAACCTGTTTCAATGTGTAAATTATTGTTATTTTGGTGTGTTCAATAAAGAGTATCTATCTATCTATTGCGCCTCAAAGAGTGAGCAAGCTGAAATGGCAATGGGCAGGCCACATCGCTCGCAGAATTGGCAACCGATGGCGAAGAAAGGTTCTCGAGTGGCGACCACGAACCGGAAGACGCAGTGGTGGACGGCATCCCACTAGATGGACAGATGAACTCACAAAGGTCGCTGGAAACCACTGGTTGAAGGTTGCGCAGGACCGTTCGTTGTGAAAATCTAGGGGGGAAGCCCTATGTTCAGCAGAGGACGTCTTTCGGCTGATGATGATGATGATAAATCTATCAATCTTCGACGGGTAGCGTAGCGAACCGCCCAGGGTACGTACTAGTCGTAAATATATAATTTCCTGCTTTGACGTAACACACTATTTTGTTGCAAGGACGGTAATGTATCAGAAAGTTATTCGATTGAACATTATGTGTTCCACTGAAGTGACCCCGGTAACTCCAGATATCGGCTATTTGCCATAAAATAACGTATAACGTTACGTCATAACATTGTAGTTTTTAATCTTATTTTGCTGCATTTTCTAAAGAAATTAATTACATCATGATCTATATTGTATACCTAATTTGACTTTTTTTATCAAGCAGCACCCCGCGGTTTTGCCCGCATAGTTCCCAATCCCGTAATTTTCCTGCAATTAAAAATATACCTATACTATTATAAGTAAACCTATGTACTATTCCGAACCATAATCAGGTTTGAAGGGCAATGTTTCCACAGAGAAATTACTGGGTTTAGATATAACATCTTAGATGCCTGGGTGACGAGCGCAGTGCAGTGCTAGGTAAAGATTTTTGACTCTTCATGTTCTAAAAGCTGTGTGTCACTGTGTTATGTGCCAGGCGTGTTGCTAACCATCAGGCACATGTGATGCTCGTCGTTTATTTAAAAAAATCTATCTATAATTAAATTTTAACGAATTTTATAAAATACCTAAACATATTTAACGTGTACTAGTATAGTTTGATTCATGACTTTGGAGTGTGTATAAAATGAAATACTCTCGTTCAAATACAACCTCCGCAATGTGAATAGTCTCGCGCCCGTTTACACGCGGCTTGTGCGGTCTGGGAAGTTAACAGGCGTTGTGGGTGTTGAGGTCTACAATCGATTGCCGACAGTTATTAGGGATGCATGTAGTGATCACGTTTTTAAATTAAAATTAAGAAACTGGCTCGTTCAAAAAACGTTTTATTCCATTGATGAGTTTTTAAATAGCAAGAACTAAAATCGGGCTATATATGTTTACTCTATGAGTCCAATGTTTGTTTTAAGCTGACATTTCATTTTTATTTCTTTTATGTACTCATTAATTTATACATATTATTTTATTTGACGTGTAAATCTTATTTTTACAAATAAATAACTTTGAACTTTAAAAAAGTACCGGCCGCATTGATAAACTTGTCCTGTTGGAACTCGGTTAAAACCCTAACCACAGATTAAGTAGCGAGATAATCACCCTAACCACAGATCACTAACATACACCCTAATTGGCCACATCAAAACAAAAATGACGGTGACAAATTACATTCGTAAAAATACAACTTAATAAAATAAACGTCAATCATCCTAATTGATAGGATTTTAGGTATCGGGCAATTTTTTTCAAGTCATTTCTATCGCCATCTATCATAATTTCTTGAATCATATTTGTTCTCATTTAAAAATGCCGCGTGGCTCTGAGAGATCTGGTACCATCGTGTAATTTCAATTGTTTTTTTTTTACGTTTAATATAATTTGCATTTGGTTAACGAATAAACTACTTGGTTCCATGATTGTTCAATTTCCATACCCTTTTAGGGTTTGTTAAAATCTCTTTTTTTTTAATTTTTAATTATAATTATGTCACACAATGAAGACAGTTACTGTTCCTTACGGCAAAGTTGCCAATGCCTGTTAAGAAAAATGAATAACTGAAGTGACGCGTAAAAGTGACAATTGCCCGTGACTAGTGTTGCAAACTTTATTTTTCAGATGATAATACCATAAATATTTTTTTTTTTTTGTTTTTACTAAAAAATTATGTTGCTTTTATATTATCTGAAGGAACTTCGTCCTTACCTGGTGTTCCATGGCACCACATCTAAATTAAATCACGTAATGAAGTTGAAAAAAATGAATGAAAAAATAAGTTAGTGGATTAAGGGCTTTCATTGTTCCTCGTGATTTAAGGCACCGACTCCAAATGCAATAAGAGGTATATTATGCAAAGCTAATATATAATAATAAAAGTCTAAAAAAAACATAAATCGATACAAGTTACACTAATCATTTTGTATCGCACATGGGCCAACCTTGCTCAAACAAGTTAGGGCTTCCGTATGTGGCCTGATGGATTGGCTGTCCAATTTGTTATGTCAACGCCTTTATGGTACTTTTTTATTTATTTAGGGCACTTTCAGCCTTTTTGGCTTCGTTGTCGCTACGCCAGTTTTTCTCATAATTCTTTGTAACATTAATATATACCATTATGATAAATATAATAAATGGGTGGATATTTCACACACATCACCACCTGACTTCAAACTAAGTAAAGTGTGTACTATGGAAGACAGATAGCTGATGTAATTCTTATATATTTTTAAATTTATACTTATTATATGGGCACAGTACAAATATTTGAATTCATCACACAAACATTTGCACTGGGTGGGGATCGACCCCACGACCCACGGCTTCGCAGGCAGACTTACTACAACTAAGCCACCAGGCCAGCCTAACTACAGAATTGTTTTTTATTTTAATTTGCAGGTTCACTGAAGTATTAAAAAACTTATCTGACTGCTGTACCGTTCCCCAAAACAACTGCAAAAAAATCAGTCTCAGGTACTAAATTCCATCACTGAGTTTTTGGGTTTTTTTCCCAACGAGTCACACAGTAACAATCGAAACAGTGTGATACGATAGGAACAGTTACAGTGTGACTCGTTGGTGTGTTCCGTCACACTGTTGTTGATTGCAACTTTCTTTGCTAGGCTATATTCACATCGTGTCACACTGTTACGATTGGTACTGTGTTGGAGCAAAAATGTCCCAAAACTCAGAGATGGAATTTAGTCTCTCAGACTGAAAAGTTTTGAAGTTGTTTTGGCGATCGGTACAGGGAAATAATGTCCCAGAGTGTCACAGTGTGACTCGTTTGAGAATCCACCTGGAGTGGAGGAGGTCAGGTTTTAGTTTCAAAGCAAACCTCTTTGCTTGAGCTAGAGCTACTGGGCTAGAGGCCAGATTTTTCAGTCCTCCTTCTTACTCAAGGGTGGCCGCAAACTTTCTGAAACTTTCTTCTACGTCTTAATTTGCCTTGTAAGAGGTTCTCATCTTCGACTTTAGAGTGACGTCACTAACGTTAATAATTACTTTTTCAATTTAACTACTACCGCAGTTCTACCATTTGCTACCGTGGTGGTTAAGAGATTTAAATTGCTTTAAGATATAGTGTGCTAAGGTCTATTCTCGTTTGAAGGTGTAAATATTGTTGTCATGATCTACCTACTCTGCCAGTTAAAAAAATTCACCCGTTTGTAAAGGAAAACTATCCGGTAGTAAAAGTCGGGGCTACGAAAAATCACGTTAGTAAAAGTAAAATAAATAAAAGTAGTAATATATTTACCTTATACGGTTTCAGCATTTTCCGCAATTCTCCACATTCGTTCAGTTTTTCAACCATGTCTGCATCCTGCAAAAAATAAACATACTTAATTTTCTTGTAGAAGCAGAACTGTTTACGGAGTGCACATGGGGAAGTACCTTTTCCAGTCATTATAGATTATAGCCACAAAGTTTGTTGATATTTGAAGGGGATATTTCCAGATCTAGCAATAAGTTATTTCATATTTCTGGGTAACGAACGGTTATTGTACTACGTAAACGCTACAACTGTACCTATTCACAGATATCTTAATAACAGTACCAGTTATTATTTAGATTTCTGTTCCAGCCACAGAAAACTAAATACATAATAAGTTGTTATAATTAATTATAGTATCAATAATAAATGCTGAGTGCAGTATTTGACCCCCCTTTTCATAAGTTATAAATTGGCTGCACCATCTGGTTTTCTAGATTCAAAGTAGATCCATTTATCACTTGTTCCAAATGCGTTAACTGATGTAGATGTACTTTAAAATTACAATAAATAGGTCTAGCGGAAAAAGTGTGAACCCTCCATCATCATAAAATGTAGAGGTAAGAACTGATCTGAACGTTTCCATGTCCAAATAGATGCATGGGACTGTTCTCTAATGCTGGGGCCACACTAACGGGAAATGCCATTAATTATCGCGTTAACGGGCGTTAACCGTAGATGTAAAATACACCTAATGGACGTTTACAGAAGGTGTATTTTACACCAACAGTTAGCGACCGTTTAACGCGATAATTAATGGCGTTTCCCGTTAGTGTGGCCCAGGCATAATAAGTAGGCGCGTTGCATACCATAAGCATGTTTTACTATCCCCATCACTTTACTTTATAAAAAAAAAATTTAATCGGAGTTCCTTTGAGCACCGTGAGTCTAAGCTCTAAAGTTGTCGATGAACACAGTAGAGGTACAGTACAATCTGTGGCTTTTCATTGTTTGGATAGAATTTCTTGTTTGTTTTGAGTTTGGTCGTTAGAACGTTAGAAGACGGAGTTTCATTGCCGTTGGTTCCTTGAAAGCGTTCAGACTAAAAAAGCATTCGCAAAACGTAAACAACTCATTAAAAATTTCGTGTAAGTATAGTCTGTTCATGTTTCTTATTTCTTAGCGTAGTGATCCATAAAAGTTAGGCAGTTTTTGAATACTAGTAAATATTTCAAAGTTTTTCAGTTTATTTACTCAATCCCTTTAAAAAAATTTAGAAACGGGGCGTTAGCATAAAATATAAGATTTACGTTGATGATTCACTTTGTAAAGTGCCGTATTAAAATATTATTGTATTTAAAATTAGCTCTATTTACATTTTTATGAAATTGTTTGATGTCGTAAACACACAATTTCATTACTGACTTAAAATTGTTCAAACAGCGGCTAGTTTTCTCATCGCTCAATTATTTATATCCCTTATTTTGTTTTCTTTTAGTATTATCAGATCACTTTAAGATCGCACAGATGGGACTCACAAGAAGAGAGACAGTCAATGCCAAGGCTTGGCAGCAGACACATGTCCTTAAAATATATCTTGCTTGGTATATACCGGTTTCCTCACGAAGTTTTCCTTCGCCGTTTAAGCTCTATGAAGTAGTGTTGTGGGAAAAGTTACGTCATTTTATTTTTATTGAAATAGGAATATATAAATACATACCTACTTATTTACGGCAAAGCACTCCCGTACAAATAAGTAGATCACCCAAAGTTGATATAAATACTTGACAGTGTTTGGATATTTTCAAATCACAGCCTAACATGGAGATACTCTTGGCAGATCAATATTATTGACTTATAGTAGTATATATCCCCAAGAGAGGATTTCGGGATTTACTCCAGCGTGGCAGATTAATATACAGTTGGAAACCTTGTACCCGGTAAAGTAGCTCAACCGAATATGAGCCTCATATATAAGACCAATTAGGAAAAAAAAAAATTATCATCAGTTATTCTCGAGCACGTCATATTAAGATAGGGCAAGTTAATTACGTGCCAAGAAGTGTATATTCTACTAATCTGAGAATTCAAGAGTGACACAAAGAAAGGGTAGGGCTACAAAGCTATTAAAAATACATTTTTACATTCTCGAGCGTGGCTATTTTATTTTAAAGGAAATAATTCAAGAATAACGAAAATGTAATATCCAAAGATTCCGCAAGCCGAAGTAACTAAATTCATCGCTAATTAGCTCATAAAGCTGATTCTTTATATTTGAAAATCAATAGCAGCGCCCCCACAAAGGAAGAGGTAACATTATTTCTTCTTATTACCTATTGCTTTGCAATCCAATAGGTCTCTATGACGCTCGAGTAACTCCCCGTTTAGCATCGTGGGCTCCCCTACCATATCAGACAGCTTCGTGTCACGACTGTGAGACAGTACCCGTACATTTTACAAAGATGGGGCAAATTTAATAAATAAAAAATAATAATAAATATTGATGGACAATTCACACACAACACTATCCATTGAGTACATATAAGTACTTTAGTTATTTGTCCTCAATGACACTATCTGACCCCAAACTAAGAAAAGCTTGTGTGATGGCAGCCAGATAGCTGATATAATACTTATATAGTTTTAAATACATACTTTTTATACATAGAAACACCCAGACACAGTGCAAACATTTGAATTCATCACAAAAATATTTGCACTGGGTGGGGATCGAACCCACGACCCTTGGCTTCGCAGGTAGAGCGTAGAGCTACTACCAACTAAGCCACTAGGTCAGTCAAATACCAATCTATGTTATGAAACCAAGCAAGACTCGGTCATCGAAGTGTTATTGATTTTAGCTCACATGATATGACATCAAAAAGAAAAATGTTGGCCACAACGATAAATAATAATGTATGTTGTATTGAAAGATTTTCCTCGCAAACGCATATTCTCCTAATCCCATAAAATACGGGAGCTGTCCAATAAATTTACATTTTTCATTCTATTTTCCACAATTTCCTGTTAAACTCTTTTCCACTTAAAAGTGGATACTTTTTTTAGAATTGTAATTTATCGAATACTTTACTAAGACATAAAATCGTGAAAGTGAAAAACTTGTTATTTAATAGTTTAGGCCTTAGAGTGACGAGACGAGCAAAGCATGTGCCAGCTATTGGAACATGAGCTGTCCAATTCGTTACCATCACTGCACTGTGCTCGTCGACTAGAGATACTAGATGTAATAATATCTCTAGAAATTCTATCTAACTCATAATTAGCTTTGGGGCTTAGTTGTTAGTAAATCCTAAATATTAACAAGATTACTAGTATTAGATTAGTACTCGTATAGAACTAGTTTTAGATTAGTACTAGTAAATAACTAATATAGATTAATACTAATATAGAACTAGTATCAGACTACTAGTACTAATACTTACTATATTTTTAAGAAAAGATTTTTATTTGTATTATGGTAACAAGCATACCCATTATACATACACTATTCATAAAAATCTTAAAAATAGTGTTTTATTTAAATTTTGGAACTGTGGTTCCATAACCCAAATTCTACGAGCAGAATATAAATTTGTAACACTGATCCGCGAGTAAACCTCATGTCGGTAGAGTATAACACTGTGAGTAACTGAGTATTTTACTTCATCATAGTCAGGCAAAGTAAAAATGATGATCCATCACACGTTTTTCTGGGATCAGATGTGATACTGCGAAAGTTGGGCTTCAAAAAGATGTATTATAATAGACAGATTGCAATATTATGTTCTCTCGTCTCTTTTTTATTTATACAGGGTTATTGGTAAACATTGTGTGTTCTTTTAAGGGGGTGTTAAGTACATTAAATACGTCAACTTTTGTTCTACTGTTTATAAAAATTCGTATATATATTTCCCCATACAAAATAAAAACAGTGTATTTGCCCGGTCTAAAAGCATCTCTTCAATCAAGCTCTCTGAAACAATTCGTAACACGAGCGCATGTGCTTTTTAACGCTCGATAAATGATGTGCCGAAGTAAATAAACACTAAAAATCCGCTAAACAGGGCAACAAACACAATTTTTTTTAGGATAACAATTGAGTTTGAGCAAAAGTTGTTGAACAGAAATGGTTTGTTTAAATTTCATATACAGAATATTCCCTTTAACGGATGTAGGGCAATTACCAGCAACCCTGTATTCAGTACTAGATGCGAACCGCGGTTTTACTTACGTAGTTCCATTATTTCCGAGTTTAAAAGTAGCTTATGTGTTATTCCAGACTAAAATCTACGGGACAATGAGCGTTACGGGACAATGAGCATTACGGGACAATGAGGGTAACGGGACAATGAGTCATGTTTTTCATCGATTTATTAGACGTTGTCACGTCAAAAATATTGGTGGACAATTCACACACAACACCATCTGATCCCAAACCAAGCAAAGCTTGTAAGATGGTTGCCAGATAGCTGATACAATACTTTTATAATTCTAAATACATACTTATTGAATATAAAATAAAATAGCTGATACAATACTTTTATAATTCTAAATACATACTTATTGAATATAAAATAACTACCTAAATTTTGCTACCAGCTCTCGAATTGTAAACTAACTGCGTGTCACTGTGTTGTTATGTATGTTTCTTACCATCAGGCAAATGTCTAGTATTAAAAAGTGTCTGTATTAAAACCTTGGCTAGATAATAAACCCTGTTGGACATTAAGCCCTCGTAATCCCCCTACTTACGTTCGTACAGTTTCCATTATTACCGAGCAAGATTAAGCCTTAAGCCCTATTCGAAACTAGCGCATATTTCACAGAACACTCCGCACTAATATCCGTGCTACACGAGGCTAGTTTTTTAAGCTAGGATAACAAGCTAGTGTTATCAAGCTAGTGTTAGCAAACTAGTACTTGTAGCTTCGTGTAGACCAAACTAGCGTTGCGTAGCGTTGTCTACACGAAGCCAGAAGTAGGTACTAGCTTGCTAACACTAGCTTGAAAAACAAACCTCTTGCTAACTAACAATAACAACAATTGCTACATAACAAAACTAACAACAGCTCGCGTCGCTCGAGCATAACCCGAAGGTATAGAATTCGTTCCAAAAATGTTATTAAATCTGGTAAAGGAGTGTTTTATCAGAATTCAAAAAAAGAAGGGGGTTCTAAATTCGGTTGTATTTTGAAGTGATCACTTCTTTTGGCGCACCACATACATATTTTCCGTGGGTTGTGAATTGAGCGTCACATTTTTAAATGAAAGAAATCTTCTAGTAAACTCGGGTTATCTAGATGGCAATGATCATGGCTACGCCCTCCGGTTTTACCCACGTAGTTTTCGTTGTCGTCGTTCCTGTATTTTTCTCGGGATAAAAGATCGTAGCCTGTGTTTTTTTTTTAGACTATAATCTGTGTTCCAAATTTCAGCCCGATCCGTTCATACGTTACAGCGTGATTGAGCAACAAAGATCCAAACATTGACATTTATAATATTATTAGGAAGTAGAATAATAGTCTGGATTAACACATCATCATCATCATCATCAGCCTATCTTAGTCCACTGCTGGACATAGGCCTCTCCCATGGCTCGCCACTCAGCCCTATCCTCAGCTATACATCTCCATCCACTGCCTGCTGTCTTCCGTATATCGTCACTCCATCTAGTCTTAGTCTAATGACACATAAACTATCTTTTATCTCGAATTAATAATGGCATTGGGAACTAATAGACTACAGGTCCGTGAACAAAATTTATGGGTCATATGATACACCAAGATACCTATTTAGGATGATAGAAGGGTATAACGTAATAAGATTCAGCACTATGCCGTCACTTGTAAGCTGTTCAACTGAGTGCAATTGAAGAGGTTCTAAACCTCGATCATTTCTCCTTGTCGCATGATATTTGTACGGCGTTGCGAAATAATGTATTGGAAGAGGTATTGAAACTGTATGGAACCAAAGCCGAACATAATCAAATTACCAAATTTAGTCTGTAAATCGTCGGAAAATCATGATTTTTTTTCACAAACTAATAATTAAAATTTTAAAATGTGTATAATTTTTATAGTTTCAATACATCTTCTAATCTATTATTCCACAACGCCATACAAAAATCATGCGACAAGGAGAACATAGGTCTCCTGGTGTACCATATGACCCATACATTTTGTTCACGGGCCTGCAGTCTATAAGCGAGTAAATTGTTGTGGGGAAGTACAACATCCTTATTCTCAAATCTATCATTCCGTCGTACGGTTGCGAGGAAGAGATCGCTTTTAGTAATAAGGTCGCCATTAAATAAATAAATATTGGTAGACAATTCACACATTATTTTGTTTTGTTGTAAGTAACTTTTTATTGTTTTTAAATTAAGTGCAATAAAGAGTTAATCTATCTATATATCTAACTGCGGGATGTGACATATTATAAACTCTGACCAACTAATCCTCAAAGCATATAATATATTTTTATCATTCTCGAAGCAAAGAAAACCATATATCCTTACCGATATTTTTCCACAATATATTTAATAACTGTACCATTGTGTAGCAGGGCGGAAACGACGCGACGAGACAAAAACAATAACACTACGTTCTAGATATTAATTAAGATGGTATTGTACGAAATATCTATTAGGAGTTGTTTTGATTCATATATGTTTCGGCGAAATAGACATAGTAAAAACTGGGTCTTTTACCGGTTCTTTCCATCGATATAAACCATTAGATGTGCCCTGAGCACCTTGAAATTACGAATACGACACTTCGTATTCGTAATTTCGTAACTTTCGTAAATTTCGTAATAGTTTTTCGGCAATATTCAAGACTTTGAAGTCTTTTTCGCGTGCCTATGAGCCTTTTGGCACGCCTTTCGATCGATTCCAGAGCCTCAAGCTGATTCTTAGTCGATCCATCCCAAAGGTGCGAACACTACTACTCCATGCAAGAGCGAATCTGTGCTTTGTATAACAGAAGTAATTGTTCAGATTTGAAGTACCTTCGCACTTTTGAGAGGACACCTAGTTTCTTGGCAGTTAATTTAGCCTTCGACTCGATATACATGAGCGTAGATCTGATGTCAAAGTAACGCGCAAAAGATCAATAACCGCCACGGATATACCTCGAAAAGCAGGAGTCTATTTAAATGGACTCCTTTTTGCGGAGAATAGACACGCTTGCGTCTTTTCGTCGTTAAACCTGGCCAGATTGGTTTCGCTTCATTCAAGGGCCTTGTTCAAACACTCGATCATACTCTCTCTGAATACCTTTGTTTGCTGTCCACTGGCTCTCGCGCTTGATATGTAACTCTCTACAACAGTGCTATTATGTGTTACTGTCACTGTATTTTGTATTGCTGTGATTATTTGATATTTTGGCTTTGACAAAGCCTTTTTACAGCTGGATTTAATTGAATGGGTCCCTTTACAGCTACTCTTCGTATAAATGTGACATTGATAATTATTTTATCTTATTACGTGGTGTAAACTCCGCGCGTTGCGAAGCCTCCTGTGGAAAATTGGTCGTATCAGCTCGAAACCCTTCCTTGACTCATGCATATCAACTTTGCTATATGTCGTCACAAGATCAAATGCATAGTCTACTATTCTTTAAAAGACATAGTGACAAACATTTATTTTTATACTGCATATAGATAGATATAGACAGATTCTTTGCCTTTTTATAAATGTCGGTTATCAATTGTTTTTCTTTGTACTGAATTGAGTTACAATTACAAATTGCGCATTGTAATCGGTCCAGACTCAAGAGACGGTATGTTTTATGTTTATTTATATCTTAGGCCGTGCAAGGGTGAATGGTGTACCTATTTTAGTTCATTCGTGCCTACATAATTACGGTACCTCTTGTTTTAAATACTTCGACCAATATTTTCAGAGCAACAATTTCTCGTACAAGAATAGCTACCAATTTCTATCCAAAGTCGGTCCGTTATATTCCCATTGTGCATAGGCTTTTATCTTTTAAGCTCACAATAAGAGGAGGGGAGCCAAAATTAAGGTCGAAAGACTGTGTGTAATTTACGCAAATATAGTGAGTTAAATTAAAAACCTGGAATACATATTTTTATTATCCCATTGTACAAAGGTTTTTATCTTTTAAGCGCACAATAAGGGGAGCAAAAATTAAGGTCGCAAGACTGTGTGTAATTTACGCAAATAGTAATACATAATATATATAAGACTAGATGTCCGCCCCGGCGTCGCCCGTGGTACATTATATAGCACTCATCAGGGTCCCGTACATATACAACGGTAAAAAAATGACTGAAATCGGTTCAGTCATTCCTGAGAATACCAACAAATTTGATTAGCAAAGGTTTATATTCAAGAGGTATGTAACCTGTGATATTCAATGACGCAATCTTGACACATGCTGTCATGTGTCATGTCAACGCACGAAACGTTCGAAAACTCTCAATAATATTTTTTCCCGATTTGGTTACATTCTTGATTAATGCTCCGCTTCTATTAATAGTAGCGTTATTTTCTATAGCCTAAAGCCTTCCTCGATAAATGGACTATCCAATAGAAAAAGAATATTTAATTCGGACCAAGTACTTCCCGAGATCCTAGCGTTCAAACAAACAAACAAACTCTTCAGCTTTATAATATCAGTATAGATAATAATAATACATCTGACTACTTTTTATTCTTGGAAAATAATGAGAACGGGAACTACGCGGGTGGAACCGCGGGGTGCTGCTAGTCCTACTGTCCTACTGATATAAATGTCAATGTTTTGATGTTTGTAGCTCAATACCGTCGTAACCTATGAACGGATCGCGTTGACACACAACTAGATTATAATAGCCTGGAAGAACACGGAATACTCTTATCACACCTGTACCAGTTATTCTACCGTCAATCAGTAACGTCGAAAGTACTGTGTTCCGGTTTGAAGGGTAGTATTTCCAGTGAAACGACAGGGTATAGAAATAAAACATCTTATATATATGGGTGACGAGCGTTGTGCAGTGCTAGGTAATGATTTGGACTCTTCGTGTTCCAATAGATGCGTGTGACTATGCTGTTATG
Source organism: Ectropis grisescens (assembly GCA_017562165.1). Classification (NCBI taxonomy): domain Eukaryota; kingdom Metazoa; phylum Arthropoda; class Insecta; order Lepidoptera; family Geometridae; genus Ectropis; species Ectropis grisescens. The sequence goes on along the minus strand of CM029780.1, from coordinate 7,871,510 downwards.
CGGCAGGTATGTTGCTTACCATCAGGCGCATGTCCTGCTCATCTCGTCACACTATACTATTAAAAAATGGCGGTCAAGTGAAAACCTATTATTATTGATTTATAAGTGGATTGTTTCCGCAAAATACTTAGAAAAAATCCTAACAAAGAAAATCAAGGTTTAATGTTTTGTGAAAATAAATCTCAACGTTTCTCACAGATTTTAATCAGTTAGTAGCAACAGTGAAGTTGGTCTACTTTCATTTCTTGAAGTATGATGAGTCTACTGAAGAAAATCTTCCTTGGAAAATTATTACTACACCGACTCTATATTTTGAACCCTATGACTATGGTGTTAAGGTTTCTATTTTGATTAAAAGAGATTAATAGAGGTTGTAAGTTTCATTTCTTTCTGGGTCAATATACGTTTCACTTATGTTTTCTACGTTGTTAAAAATACAATGTAAGTCGCGTATATAAAATACTAGCAACACCCGCGTTTTCACCCGCTTATTGTAGCTGTTATTTTTCAAGGTTAAAAAGGAGTCTATGTGTTATTCCAACCGACAGTCTTACTGTATTCCAAATGTCAACCCGATCCGTTCAGAAGTTTCGACGTGATTGAGCATCGGATCAAATCAAAACTTTGACTGTTTGAATACTAGGTGTGCCCCGTGGTTTCCTCCGCGTATTTTCCATTCCCGTTATTTTCCAGAGATAAAAAGTATCCTGTGTAATTCTAGACGACAATCAATTTATTCCAGATGACAATCTAATTATTCCAGACGACAATCTAATTATTCCAGACGACAATATACCTAAGTATTCCAGACGACAATATATTCATTCCAGACGACAATCTAACTGCAATCTAAATTTCAGCCCGATTCGGAAGCTTCGATGTGATCAAGCACTTGACATTTTAAATATTAACAGGATTAGTGTAAACTTGTAGCTTACCGCGGTTTTACCCGCGTAGTTCTCGTTCCTGTTGTTTTCCCGGGATGTAAAATAGCCTATGTATTCTATCAGACAATAATAATCTAACTGTGTTCAAATATATATTTTGGCCCGATCTGTTCATCCTTTGCGATGTGATTGAGCAACAAATATTCAAATATTGACATTTTTATTAGTAAAAGAATTAGTGCATGTTTTAAAGGCGAACGTTTGTGTGTGTTTTAGTGAAGTGAGTAAGTTTATTCCCTCTACCTACATATATATCTATGTGTGTATCTCTATAACGATTGCACAGGAAAATTTTAAAAAGAAGTACCTGTTATTATTATTATTTGGAGCCTATACTGTCCCAATGCTGGGCAAAGGCCTCCCTACCCTCCCTTCCTCCATTTGGTTCTGTCTTGAGTTAATGTTTCCCAGTCTTTCGAATAGCCATCAAGGTCATCCCGCCAGCGTTTCTTTGGCCTGCCGCATCGTCGTTTGCGATCGGGCTTCCACTGAGTAGTGGTTTTGACCCAGTGAGCATCCGACATGCAGTCATGTCCAGCCTAGTCCCATTTCAAATGGGTGTTTGTCGATTCGCCACAAAGTAAATTCGTCACAATTTGTATACTCCATACATTCAAAGTAAAATCGTCACATGTTACAAAAAAAGCAAATGAACAACGTTACAGGTAAATAAATTTGATGTAAGTTCGTCACAGATTCTCGTTTGAATAAGCAGTTTTTTGGGTCACATCGGCTATTTGAGTCCTAAGTAAGTATATTACCTGAATTACCATATAAACACCTTTTTATACCTTTAAAAAGTTAGTGGTTTCTATAATTCTATGGGATACTTACAGAAATGATTTATTTTCGTAAATTGACTACCAGTCCGACAATACTTGGCATGTATAATCAGAACAAAACTAGTTTACTTAGACCTGTCAATTTTGCACGGTGACAAACGATTCGAAGGCGATATGGAGGTCTGGGATAATGGGGTGCGTCTACTGTTTGTCAGGGTTGTCACTGCGTGTTACTGTGCAAAACGCGTGCAATCGCATCCATACAAATAAATAACAGTGGAGAGTCTGTGTGTTATACCAAATTAACATCTTATTACGAACTTCAAACGTTTTTTTCCTTTTTATTTTGTTTATCTGATCCAGATCATATTCAAAACGGCCATAATAATTAGGGGTTTGTGGAAAACTAGATTTTTTTTTAAACGCCGGTGAATCCGTGAGCAGACCCAGTTCTGAATATTTATGTATACTTAAATACCAGCAGCACATGACTAGGAGGTAGATAAAAGTATTATAATAATTATAAGGTACTGTATATTTATTACAATGCTAAAATTCCAATTTTTAACGAAACATTAAATAATTTTTATGACTTATTGATTGCATCTTCGCTACTTATACTGGGCATACCTAAATTAGTCACAGACTGATGAAGATTTAAAGATCATCCACATGATAGGTCCTAAACGCAAATAGAAACAATATTTAAAGTATAGATCGCAAAAAATATAATTATAAATAAATAGATTTAGAGAATTCAATTGAACTAACAAGATAAAGATTTCTGAAACAAAATTACCATTGTAAAAATCCAAAAAAAGTGTTTTTGTTTGTTTGATTAGACAAGATTTAATTCGTAAATACCTTTAATTTTCGATACTGATTTAGATAGAAATTTTCTTATACAGTTTGTAAAATAACACAATTTTCTGTTATCAAAATTAAAGTTCCTGGAAAAAACACGTTGCTCATTAAATGAGGAATAAACGCCAAGGTACATTTTTGAAAATATATTTTTATTTTGCAAATGCTCTGACTCACTTTTATTTAAGAAAGGTTTTTTATACCTATACCGAAAAAAGTTTCCTTTTTGTTAACGTCATCTTTTAAATAAATAGGGGGATCTTAAAAATCACTTTTGAATTTCAAAAGAAAACATACAGCGTATTGGCTCGGAGACCTCCACGTGGTGCATCCTGGGCATCACACAACAACTTGCCTCGATGTTATATTGTTGTGTGATGGCAAATCCTAGCCGAGAAGAAAGCTTCTACTCACACTGATCTAAAAAAGAGACCTTTTTTATAAGGAATGACTGACTGAAGAAGACAACCAAGTTCAGCACATACGAGTAAGTAAGTGTGCGTTGGCAAGTGGACTCCAAAATATATCTTACTTGGAATGCTATCAGATCGAAGAGACATCGCTTCCTGGTGTCATGCTTGAACGAAAAGGTTGGGTTCTTTGTGATAAGATCGTCTAGTTAGTTGGAATACGTTGCCCGAGTGGGGTTTTAGCGACGGCAAGACAGCGGTCAAGTGTAAACCTGTAATAGTTAAAAAAAACTTGCCACTGGACTACCATGGCTCATAAGAGAGGTTGTAGATTTGCGTTATGTGTTATTCCAGATATCTATATGTGTTCCCAATTTTAACTCTATCTGTTCAGGTGTTCCGAAGTCATTGAGCAACAAACATCCAAACTTCTACGTTTGCATATATCACATTTTATATATATATATATATTGTATATATTTGCAATTAATTGGATTACAACACTGTAAAATATAAATCAGAAGTACTATAAAAGTTTGAGTACAAAGCCAACTATTCAAAAGAATGAAGATAAAAATAACCTGTGGATAAATCACGAGTTATTGATTAATAGGAACTTTTACTGGAAAAAAACTGCGATGAGGCAACCCTAGAAACAGAGGTGAAGGTTGCTTTGTGCACGTGGCGACATGCGTGATGACAGGGTATGTATTCTGTACACAGTAAACCTCTCTATAAACGTTCAACGTGCTTAGAAAACTGTTTTCATGAAATTCTATTTTATATCTTTGAATATTTTACGAGTTGTATAGTAAAAGGTGACCGATGACAAGCAAGGGGATTTTAATTGTATTATTTTATTTTTTACAGCATAAGACTCGGAAAAAAAATGCTAAGTCTGTGGAAAATGACGAGGTCAACACACAACTTGAACAAAGCTGCCGTAGGTATCAAATTAAAGCAAATGTGTTATTGCCATTATCTCATAAATAGCACTAAAAAGCTTACATTTCGGAAAAGCGAATAAAAAAGTTGGCAGTCATAAGGGCTGCCGTTAGAAGTGTAAACTTTTTACTCAGAATTTGATAGCTCACTTGAGACTACCGAGTGAAATGGAGGGCGCTGCTAGACCGGAATAAATCTTCATAGCATTGTCTTCTAAAGAAGTGTTCACGGCCATCTAGGAAAGCGTCAGCATCCCGAGTTCACCCGAAAATTTCTTTCATTTACGATCGTGATGCTTGAACACAATTCGTAGCCCACGATAAATCTGTGTGTGGTGCGCCAAACCAAGAAAACTTCAAAAATATTTTACAGGACATACTATAGACATACATTTCCAAACCACATAATAATATACAATCCACATATAACATGTATATCTGTTTACTTAGACTCTAAGTAAACAGATATACATGTTAGTTTTAGAGAATCGCTTGCCGGTGGCATGGTTACAATGTATCGTACCTAGTAACATGTGGGAGGAGCAATAATAATAAATGTATAGCTTTCTCTGTGACATTTGATCTAGACCATTTCAAACATGAGACCACTTTGTCCTTTTTTCACGGGATGTACATACATAAAATTCTGCCCTTATTATAAACCAATACAATACATTTACAAATAATAACGCCTCACGTGACTCCTAAGGCTATATTATTTCTAAGATCCTTGTTTTTTCAGATAGCAGAAACTTACGAAATAACTAACGAATATCTGAAGATAGGGCAATAGTAATACAGAGTACCTACTTAGGGTCATACTAAAAACTATAAAAAAATCAACGTTTGTCCAGTCAAAAGTTACTACAACACAAAATAGTTTTGGGCATGTTTTGAATAATAAGAGATTTTACCTTCTGCGCTTTTTTATCTGTTTGAGAGGTGTATGTACTTTATACAAGCCTCTGTACATACATCTAATAACGTAGGTAATCTATAAAAAATCAAAAGTTTGTTTCGAAATTAAGAAAGACTAGGTAAATGTAAGTATATTATTATGTATTGTCCAGGTTCTTCCAGATTTTTTACTACACAATGGAATCGTGTAAAATTGTACGAAGAAGTTTGATGACGTTTTTGTTTCTTGTTATACGAACTGTTACATTTTGTTAAAGAGAATTATAAATTAATTTTGTTAAATATAATTATGTTAAATATATTTGTACTGCTTGGCTATGAAATAGCTATAAGTATGTAATTTCAATAATACGAGTATTGTAGTAATATATAATTCTAATAATTGTACCAACATGCTATGAAATTGACCAATGGAACATCTAAGGCGCTCCCTCTTAACTTGCACCATACAACAAGATCATTAACGTGAAACAAAAATACCCACAATTAAAAAATTATAACTACGTTTCTATCAACTTGAACCAAAAATACCCACAGTAAAATGAAAATTAATAACTACTTCTCAATAAGCCACATGCTGTAGAAAAAAAGGTTTACGTGACTGAGTGAGCGCCGGAGGTGGGAATCTTAGCAGCAGTAACACAGGTCTCCAGCCTAGCACGGCTGCTAATGAACTATTAACTTAGATTAAGTATTTGTTCCAAGTGTAATAAAAAATTTTGATGTTTTTAAGCCAAAATAATGATTGAATCAATAAATTTAATTTAATTATATGTTAATTTTGTTAAATTTATATTTTATTGAATGCTTTATCTGGACTTACTCCGATGGAAACTCTTTTGGTGCCTTCAAATTGAGAATGAATCGGCTTATTTTAAGTAAACGTGTAAATAAAAAGGACTAAAACGTCTTGTAAAATTGTTGCTATGAGTGAATTGTACATAATATACGACATACTAGTATCTATCAGCGACTTTGTCCATGTGAAATTTAGAAACAAAATCATTGTCCAAGTAAATCTAAATTTTTAGGGGGAATAAATAGATAATGTGTTATTTCCCATAAAATTTAATTGTACCTGTGACTGACATATAACGTTAATAAATAGCCCTGAATCTAAATTTAAATTTATTAAATGAAAGCTTATAGCCGTTCCAGACATGTTTGTACTTATCTTAGGTCGCACTGCATCTATCACACAAAGGAGATCCAATATTTCACAGCATAAAATCGAACTTATTTAATGGCACATAAAGAGATTGAAGTCTACAAACTGTCTATATTAAAACGATGCGTGTTTAGAACTTTTTGTCTGTTAAGTATTTTTTATTTTCGCCCTTTTAGGGCGAGCAGGACATGTGTCTGATGGTGAGCAACAATTATGTTCATATCAGAATAGTATCATGACATGCAGACTCCAAATCATAACCTAACACTGCACTGCGATCGTTCCCCAGAGCTCTAAGATGACTTATTTCTATGCCATTTAAATTGTCTGGAAACATTGCCCTTCAAACCGGAACACAGAGATATATGCACGATACTGAAGAATTACTGGCTAAGATATTGTACTTTTCAATACAGACTCTGCGAGGAGTCCTACAATCTTTTTTGTTGTGTCCTTCTTGTAGAAATTGGTCAAAATTAAAAATAGGATCTTTTCATGTCACGTGGATATTAATATTCGACATTATCGACAAAGGCCCAAAAGACCTTCATCGAGAGGATTTATTACCGAGGGGTCTGAAAAGATCCCCATTACAAGGTTATAGACCCTTGAAGGGGTTTCCTGAAACAAGCGAGCATTTCCGGTATCTGACATTTATTACACAGGTCAAAGTACGTAATTGTATTGAAATGTGGTATACAATACTTGGCCTCGTAGTGGACAACAAGCGAACGATCTTAGTGATTATTTTGAGCCCAATTAATACCTACTTACGTGTATTTTTCAAAATTTTAAGAGACTATTCAGTCTTAGCGGTCAAGAAAAGCATCCTTAGGTAATGGACATGTTACAAAAAAAATTGGCGGTCATAGGGACTTTTGATAGAAGTGAAAACTAAAAATTCGGAATTTGATAGCTCACTTTGGAAACTACGCGGGTGAAACCGGATGGCGTGGCCATGATCATGGCCATCTACCATGTTATATATCTGGTTAATCGGCGTTTACCCGAAGGTATCTTTTATTTACGAACGTGACGATTTCCATTCACAGCCCACGGAAAACCTGTGTGTGTTGCGAAAAAAACAAAGTTTTCTCTTCAAAAATATCATTTTTAGATGACCTACTGTGTCATTCGTCTACTCATACTCAGCGTAGTTGATTAAGGGTTTGACTCTTTCCTTCTGAGAATAAGCGCCGAATTTGAACTATGGTAACAGTAAAACGCAGTTATTGATAATTGTGTTTATTTGAGTAAGAGTTTAAAATCGATAGACACCAAAATAGCTCACCAGTTTGCGAAGCAATCATTAAAATTCATGAAATAACTACATAGTTTTCATGGGTCGATGCTGCTTGACAACTTGGCTTGACTTGCTCGCGTTGGTCTAAGGTCTAAGGATTAGACTAGTTTTGTAAGTCAGCTTAAAAAAACTTATTCGAGTTTTAAACTGAGTTTAATATAATTTTGATTAACATTTCATATTTTTGTAAAATTTTCATCCCATGTTATTAAAAAACTAATTAAAAAATCGTGCAAATGAAATTAATCTTTGCTAACATAATCTTGCTGCGCAACAAAAAGAAAATGCACAGCAAAGCTAATTCAAAACTTTTCTTAATCTAAACATATAAATTGTAGCTTGTGCATCGTATTTAGCTATAGAATGTTGCCGCTACGATGTCGCGCGTTACTTTAGAGCAGTAGAAGTAGAAACTAAATGGGATTAGTTCTGAAACTTCTTCAAACGCCATTACTTGAAACTTGTACTTAAACTGAGCTCACAAACTAAGTAAAGTTGCATTTCAACATTTCATTCGAGCATCCTGTTATATAGGAAGTCTATATTTCCCGTCATTATCCGTATACAAAAAACAGTAACGACTGTAAAAATCAACCCTGAGGTACTCCCAGCGCATTTCAAAGTAATTACCTTTGAACCTCAACATCGATTGCAGTTTTAGTTCCTTTTAAATCTTATAAAAGCTTCAGAGTGCACGTTCGTGTGTTAAGTTAAGAGTCTGTGCACAAAATCAAAAGAACTTTTGCAATGAATCGACGGAATTTGCAGTGAAAAGCTTTTGATGAATCTTCTTTTCGAATTTTATGCACATGCACTTGTTAAATTCAAGTGAAATCAACTGGAAACAAGGTACTATGTACGTTGTATCTATTTTTATAAGCTTTAATTTTACTTGTCTATTTAGTATGCTGGTATGGGACATGGAACAAACCTCGCGAGTTACATTAGAACCACTTCCTGTCGTTAGAATTGTTTACAATTTGGTTTCCATAAAAATAAATTTTATAATTTAGTGAAAGGGTTTAGGGTTTGATTACATTCAAATTTATTTTCTTCGTTTTAGATTTTAGAGCATTGAAATAAAAACTTATGTGTTATTGAAATATGTTATAGGTATAAAGAAATTTAATATACACATATTTAAAAAATAAATGTTGGTAATGTAGGCAATGAAGTGTCTATAATACTGTTGGTCAGATTTTGTAAAATATTTGTCCAGTATAATCTTACATTATTACTCAGCTGTAGAAACAATACTATTACTCATTAAGTCAAGGCTTAAATATAAACTTGTGAAAAATAATTTTTAACGTTGCATGGAATGTCGAAACTATTGACGATGATCGAACAACACAATGTACCACTACATTGTGTCACAACACAGTTAGATTAAAGTCTGGAAGAGCACATACATTTATAAAGGCTACTTTTTGTCCCGGTAAAACAAAGGGAACAGAAACTACGCGGGCATAATGGCGGGGCACTGCTAGTCGATACATATAATTTTTTTTAATATTACGCGTAATATTTTCCGTAATAAATAGAAATGTTGTTCATCTTTCGTCACATGTAAACATATAGTCTATCCAATATCAATCCTCTAAGAGAACTATTGGTCGTAAAACAAAGGAAAAGAAAAGCCATAAAGCACCATTATCTCCAATATAGTCGTAAAAAATCCTACGTCGGAACCGGCGTAAAGAATCGCTAACTTACTTTTACCCCTTTGTTTCCACGTGTTGCTGTCTGCGTGAGCACAGAGTAGTAATGCACAGATTATATAGAATGTCAAATTTTCTCCATTGTGACCATACATAAGTTTACTTTTTAGACCATTCTAATTTTCTAATTCTGCCTACGATACGTGCTTGAATAAAATATTGAGAAATGACTAGTTGAATACAATTGAAAAGACAAAACAAAAAAAAATAGCAGTCCTGAAATCAATGTTCAAATAACAAATACAATTAACTGACGAATAAGACGAGGAGAAAGTTGAATCTATTGGTATCAAAGGCACGATTTCCTATAACAGCACTACGCATGGGACAAAATTAGGTCACAATTTAACACATCACTTGATTCGTTATCTGGTGATTTTATGTAGTCCTTTTTTCTAAAATTGCACTGGTAAAAATGCGCTAGAAACCGAAACACAGTAATATTGCCATATTACTGTTTGGCGGTAAGTGTATGGGCAGATATTATGCTGCTGTATCTTGAAGTACGAGTATAATCAACAAAGAATCTTACTGCAAAATTTTCACTGTTGTCCATTATTTTAGTTCATAATAAGTGTATTATGTCAAACTACTTTAACTATTACACAATTACTTCCTGTCACAACTCTGTCTTATTGTGTCACTGTATGTCATGAAAAGTTAAATTAAATTCAACGAATGTAACCTAAGTTTACTTTTATGTAAAATATCTTTTGATCTCCCCTCAGAAGTATATCTGTAAAATTTTGCACAAAAGAGTTTGCTCTCTGTTCTTTGCTTGTGTGTGAAATGTGCGTATGTGTGTGTGGGCATCGTGTTCAACAGGTGGAGGTCGCGTGTCTATCGATTGGCGAAGGCTGAGAGGGTAATGACGTACTACGCTAGAGATGTAACGTATATCAATTTTGAAATATTGGCAAGCGCGATGCGGATTCGATTATCTGGATTACAAACATTTGTAAATATGAATGTGAGCTTATAGTTTCACAACATTAGATAAAAAACTAACCTAACCTTCCGTAGGTTTATAATCTCACTCGTTTTATTGTAATCTGGCGGTTTTTGCAATTTCACAGTGACACATACATCTATGTACGATCAAGTAAAAAAGTAAAAAAGCACGGAAAAGCTTTGATAGCAGAATTGGACAAAGTAAATTAACACATTGACACTTCTCATTTGACATTTTATAGACCCAATAAAAAGTTAGACTCCATTTTCGTAATAGGAATGTCTAGGCTGTGGAATGCGTTGCCTGAGTGATCTTTGTGTCTACATGTCGATAGGAAATCGAGTTTCGAGGAACGCTTCATCGCACTCTGCATCATCGCTTAACATCAGGCGAGTTGGTGGTCAAATGTACCTGTCATTACATAAAAAAGGTAGAAGTATTTTGAAAGCACATTTTAAAAAGTAGGCTACGGAAATGTATTAATTTAATTGATTTAATTATACATCTAGCTTCATCTAGTTTTATTAAATAATTAATGTATTATGTGACTTGTAAATTCTTTTTACCAATAAATTATCTGTATCTGTATTTATTTATTTAGATAGCTCACGAATAGCACTTGTCTACGCATGTGTCTTCGTGTTGATTATGGTGTGAGCTTTTGTTTAAAAAGACAGAGATATGATTAATTGCTACGATGATTTATTATATTAAAATGATTTAATATTATATAATTATTTACTTGTACAATGTATACTTCACCTATAATCTATATGAGAATTATACTTAGAATTAATAAAGTAAGTAACATCGTGTTACTCGTAGTAATAATACTATCACATCAATATTAAAAGTTTGATAGTTTGAATGTGTGTTTTACAATCAAGAACTAAGAAAATAACGCTCAAATTCATAACTTGGATAGACTTATAATCTGGAACAATATTACTATTAACAACATAAACAACATAATTACAATCATATGTATTTTATTACATATGATTGTAATGTATGTACGTACAAGCAACATTATTCAAGTCATAATTATGTATTTTAACGGATATCTACATTCGCAAATATTCGAAATACTAAAACTGCGGATGCGAATACGAATGTCGTAGAGTATGCGAATATTCATGAACGCAATAACATTTGTTACATCACTAATACTAGCCATCGGGTATGGGGTTACAACTTTTGGGAACACGGGACTTATCAGTATAATTACAAGCTTCGAATTCGGCTAGAGAAGAAAATTGGAGGACTAAAGAATAGAGGTGGGAGGATTTTTTCATCTTTCCAACAAGTATTTAGATAGCTTATTCGATCTTTTTTTTTAATAAAGAGTGACGAGTCGAGCAGGACATGTTCCTGATGGTAAGCAACATGCCTGCCACATAACAACACAGTGACATGCAGCTATTGAAACATGAAGAGTCAAAATCATTACCTAACACTGCACTGCCCTCGTCATATCTAAGATGTTATATCTGTAAGCCCTGTAATTTATCTGGAAATATTGCCCTTCAAACTGGAACACAGTAATGTTTGCACGTTACTGCTTGGCGGTAGAATAATAATAATAATATATATTGGTGGACAATTCACACACAACACCATCTGACCCCAAACTAAGCAAAGCTTGTGCTATGGCGGCCAGATAGCTGATATAATACATATATAGTTTTAAATACATACTTATTATACATAAGAATAACTGGCAAAGGTGTGGTACTTCCCCAGGCGGACTCTACCAAGTGTCCTACCACTTCTAAAATCATGGATTCAAAAAAGTAAGATGTTTCATGGCCACGTAATGTTTGAAAACACATAACATTTGAATGTTTATTATGCAACTAGCGGTCTGTCGCGGCTTCGTCCGTGGTACATAATATATAGCCTTTAGCACGCAGATGTCACGTATTTATCCAACGGTGAACGACTGTTTTAAATCGGTAAAATAGTTCCTGAGATTATCGCTTTCAAACAAGAAACCTCTCCACCTTTATAAAATTAACGGGTAGTTGCGTGTCTTTTCGTGTCAGCGGCCAATCCTTGGAGTCGTTGAGTCAGACTCATGTTTTACTTAAAAATACATCTTTATGACAGCAAAGATTGTCAACCAATTTGAAATATTAACCCTCTTAATGAAAATATCTAGTATGCCCCTTAGAAAACAGACTTAATGTAATGATTTCTGCCTTTTACCCGCGGTCTCGTACTGGGTAAGTACTTTATTTCAATTTAAATGAAAGGCCGAGTTCCATTATATTCATAATGTAATTCTAAGAAATGATCCCTTTTACTTGAAATTACAAAAACTAACTTTGTCCAATTTAATCCCAGAACCATAAATTCGACGTTAGTGATAAACATGAAATAATAGTAAATTCAATCAGAGGTATAAGGGAGTAAAATAATATTTTTACGGCGAATGCGCTTTTTTTAATCCAGCGCAAAGTGAGGGATTCTATTTGCCGCTGAACATGTCTGAACACTAAAGGTACAAGTTCGCGCTGAGACCGCGACACGAGACCGCGACAGGAGACCGCGACCGGAGACAGCGACAGGCTCTTGACTCTATAAAATTGTATGGGAGCCAGTTCGCGCCGAGACCGCGACACATGTCTCGCGACACGTGTCTCGGTCTCTTGTCGCGGTTTTGGCGCGAACTGATGTCCATACAATTCCATAGTGTCAAGTGCCTGTCGCGGTCTCGTGTCGCGGTCTCCAGGCGAACCGCTACCTTAAGTTGTTCCAAATTGCAAAGAGTGCGCGGAAAAGCCAATTGCGTTGTACTTATAAAGATGATTAAAAACTCACTATTGCCCGCTAATCAGCGAGCAACACGGAAAGGAGTAGGCATACACAGCGTTTCCCCTCTGTCAAAGTACAAGTCTGCGTGGACCATTGAGTTTGATAATATACTGTAGCGCGAGGGCGGGGCTAGATTCGATTTGAATGGTGCTTTATTATTTATGTGTTAGTGATTTGGCTGTGTGAGTATGATCGGCAATGGATCGGTACAGGTATGTTTTGTATGCAATAGTGCGGTTTTGCGATACTTTGCAACTTCCCCTCCCGCAAGAAATGACAGAAAGATTTTAACAATATTTTTTAGCTAAGGCTACTTTTCCGTGCTTGCGCGGAAGATAGAGTTGCTCGATGCCGCTAATAGTGTAAACCATGTAAACGGATAATAAAACGCGCCTATTGTAAATAAAACATCTTTGACAATATTCAACACTGTAGTTGATTATGTTATCAGAGTAGGCTTTCAGATTGTTTAGTTTTTTTTACTTATTCTTAATCTAAACTTTGACTACATTTATACCTTGTACCTATAAACTGGTTACACTCGTCATGTTTTAGATCAAAATATATATAGATAAAATACACCCACAAAAAAAATTGATTTTCCAGTTATGGTGGACATTTTTCTCGCGTTGCTGTCAAGGTCAGAAAATAGTTATACTAATATATATATGGGTGGACATTTCACACACAACACCACCTGACCCAAACTAAGCAAAGCTTGTACTATGGAAGCCAGACAGCTGATATAATACTTATTTATTTTGAAATATATACTTATTATACTTAATACTTATATATTTTCAAATATATACTTATTATAAATAGAAAACACCCAGGCACAGTACAAATATAAATACTTATTAACTTGATACATTTAAGAACTCGTCAATTAGTTCTATTTCGTCTTGTAAATCCTATTTGACCAAATGCCGTCCAAGCTTCAGCCATGTCCCAACAATCTGTCTGAAACGTAGCATTATTACTTATTCCATGTTAGAACTGAAAAGTGATATTTAAAACAGTGTGATTGACCGACCCAGCCGTTTGCTCTATCACGTGCTACGCATCAAATGTCAGGGCCTAAGATGAAATCCTCTAAATCTCCTTGATTCCCGTCTAATCTCTTGTACAAACAGTTTCGTGCGTTAATCGACTATCGGGTTCAAAAGTTTATCGACTTTTAATTAAATAGTACTTACCTTAAAATAGTTTAAAAGCTCAAAGGACAATAATATTATGATTGATAATAGTTATTTGTTGTACAAGAGTGCAAAATTGCTTTTTAACCATGTGCTCAATGTTGATGACCGAGCCAGCTTTATTTTCAACTTCTTTGGAGCAAGCAAAGGATTCTAAAATCTCAATTCTCCATTTGTGAAAAGAAAATTGCGCGCCAAGGATTTAAAAAAAAAAGTGCACTAAAGAGGTTTCGAGTCTGAGTTTTTAATAGATTACAAAAAATGTGTGATAGATTCGGCACCAAGAAGGTAAGAAATAAATAAGATTAATTATGTTTTGAATCCAAAAAACTTAGTGCAAACGATTGCGCCCTGATATCGAGAAGCAAAAGTAATCTTTTCGAGGAAGTGGGATGAAAAATATATAATGATCTGTCATAAATTCCAAACTATATTCTTATTGTGTCCCAAATTTACTTAAAATAATAAACTATTTCTTTGTTTTATTTACTAAGCTTCTACTAGATAATAAAGATACATTGTAAACATCCAACTTTAACTAATATAAAGCGAGTCTAGGTAGAGACTAGTTATTAAAACAATTCTACCTGACTCTCCTAACTACGAGTTCCGTACTAATACCACCACTGACCTAAAGCGCTATCACTATGAGCGATAAAAACGCAGCTAATTTTCTAATTTCATTTCAATATTAATTTCGTTAGCTGAATGTTAATATTTCGTCATTTCATTGCGAGACATAAAATTGCGTATTTTTTATTTCAAGCGTACAGTCACATTTTAATAAATAGATAAGTCTAATGCCATGAAACTGTAGGTACAATAAGTACACATGCAAACTGTATTAAATCCAGTAAGTAACAAATTGTTTAGTAAGTATTTTAATATTTATAACTACGGTATTTTAAAACTACGAGACTATAACATGTCAACAATTTGTCCTTACAGTAGTCCGTTAAACCTACATTGGAATAAAATAACACCTACATTAATTATTTATTATTTTGTTATTTCACCAAGAAGTTTGTTTAATCATCTTTTAATAGTTACATGTTCAAATGTGGCAGATATTTTCAATCAATGACATTGCTCTGTGTTCACAATTACTAAAACTTTAATCTTGCTTAATTTTATCCTGACTCCTGATATTTTAGCGAATAGAAAGAATGCGAAATGACGGACGAAATGAGTCCTCAAGTGGACACCCAGGGCTGATACGAGAGAAAAAGACCGGCTACCACGACGCTTAGTGAACGATATCAAACGACTTAGAGGCCGATACTGGATGAGTTGGGGACAAAAATACCAAAACCTGAAAGAGAAAGAAGAGGTCTACGTCTAAAAATGGGCCACTCTTTTAGTAGCCCATTTTTAGACGTGATGATATATCAGCAATCTGGTTTCAACCAGCTTTGGAAGAGAGTGTTGTGAATATGTCATAAGAAGTTAATCAATATCTAAGTTCTGATACCTACTTTTGGACAGGAGCCTTTTGACGTGACAACGTCTTATAAATTGGTTTGCCGGGTGACACTTCAAGAAACTGCGTTACGCTCCGCTCACGTTATGCGCTCACAACGAGAGCTAGTGAGAGGCACGCGTTCCTTCCACTCGGGCATGGTTAGCCCGCTTAAGAGCGAGAGAGACAGACATAAAAAGTGAAAGGCACGCGTCCCTTCCGTAAAATTATTTTACCACTCAAAGTCGTTGTCACGTAAATCTTTCGCCCGTATACCGACTTTACAGGCATACAATTTTTTTTTACAATATAGATGTTACAAAGCCGCCGACTCAGCAACTAAATCGCAAGTAGAGATGTAGCTTAACACGTCCAACTCATTGGCTTTAACGCTGGGAGAAAGTTCTAGTATGGATTGAAGCAGAGGATAGTGTGGAAGTTATGTTTACTTTGTTCGAATGCGTACTGCGTAGTCACTTTGGGTTCTACAAAGTTATCTGCATTCAAAATTAGTTGGTTAGGAAAAACATTGTAATTTCATTGTAATATTATAATTGGATAGTGGAAATAACACTAAAAGCTGCTTTTTATCCAAGGGGAAACAACGGGATCGGGAACTAAGAGAATTAAATTGCAATAAAGTAAAAGGTGATTTAATGAGTGTTGCTCAATCACGTCGTAAGAATTGAAATTAGTCATGCTTAAATTGGCGCGGTTGGAAACTGCTCCATGAAATCCTAGCCTAGTATGTTGTTTAAAACATTTTTGCTTCTGATTATAGTTACCTCACTGTCATTTCTAAAACACAAACAACGCGGTTTGATCTCTTTTTTGTTATACACAGAGACAAACAATTATTGAATACGCTGTCGGTCTTCCGAAATAGATGAAATTGAGTGGCGAAGGTTAAATCTGTTTCTAGGTAAGAACGGTCAATCTTAAAACGCATCATCACTTTTCACCTAGTATTCATAGTATACTATGTGTAATTTTATAATTAAATTTTACAATGTACTGTAAATTTTATAATGTATTGTAATAATACAATAGCGTTGAGATGTTACTCTGGATATACAAGATCAATATACATACATTCACGTACCTACGCTAACTAAAAATAAAAAGCATTGTAATAATTCAACAATGCTGTTCGCCTAAGTTCGTTATACCCTTCTTATTATATCACATCCTTATTACACAATAATTCCTGTGGAATTATACCTATTACTGGGACTTACACTGAAATATCAAAAGCAGCATTTCAATGCCTCTCGCCGTGAGACGAGAAGTTTTCACAAAAGATTACTCGTTGCTTAGAAATCGGGACTCAATCATATAATCGATGGCTGTTTACAACGGAGGAACGATCAATCTTAAGCTTACGTCGCAAAGCGTTTGTTATAATATTATAATAATAAAATATTTAGTATATACTTGTAGGTGTGTTGTTTTAAAAATATGTAGTCATCCATTTTTGTGAAAATAACATACAAGTTCTAGAATGCATTGCTGGAGTGTGGATTTTTAATGGATCATCATTTTGTTTTGGACTCTAGTGAATATTTTAGGTTTCTTCTAGGTTGAAGCGCTTCATCGTGAATCGTATCGTTGCGTCAGGCAAGGCGGCCGGCGGCTAAGCGCATACTTATTATCTATAAACACTTATTCTCAGGGCATTTTTTAGAAGGCACGTTAAAGCACGCAGTGCACCCAAAGGAAATTTTGCAAATATCAAAACATGCTTCTAAAAACTAATAAAAATTAACATACAAATACAAATACATACAAAAATCTTTATTGCTGTTTGCAGGTAAGATAAGATGATACAAAACATTTAAATAGTTGACCCATACAAACTGGCCTCTTCTTCTAGAGGCATGCAATATGGCAACGCAGTTTCCATTGGTCTGAATTTATACAATGATAATAATAGTCAGCTGATAAAGTCTTCTTCTTCTTTTTTCATTTTTAACTTTTAATCGGTTGTATCATTTATGTCATCTGATTCATCGTCTATTAATTTCTGGCTTCTATCCCGTTGTGTTATGTTAGTGTGATATGTTTGATGAGTACAATTACGCCAACGTCTTGTGCTTCAGCAGGATAATGTTATGGACTTTGACAAGTGTGTGGTTTCATGTAGAATCCAAGGTCTTGCAGTAGTAGCTCTTGCAGTTCAGCCGTGTGAGCAATGTCAAAGAATGTCATTATGCATAGAAAAATCAAAAAATAATAATCAAATAAAATAAAAATAATAATATACAATGTCAATGTGTATAAAAGAATGTCAACATGTATAAAATTTAATATTTGTATACCTACTCAAAGAACTCTCACAATATATTATAGAGTAATCTGATTCAACCTGTCCGTTACAATTATTATCTGATCTAACATTAGTTAAATCTAAAGTTTCATAAAATATAGACAGTGGACACTAATGTGGCTAATGGAATTTAATGTGGAAGTTAATGGAATGCAAAAATGTCATGTTATATAAAATCTATACATCAGTATTCCAATTAATTTCCCTATCATTTAAAAATTCTTTCACAGTGTAAAAACATTTGGGTACCAGTATTTTTTTTAATCTACTTTTGAACATGGATAAGTTAAGTTTTTAATTGCATATGGCAGCTTATTATATAGAAGAGGAGCCATACAAAAAATGCTGTCACTCATAATCTTTTTCTTGCGTTTGCCTATGAGCAGCCTGCACTTATCACGTCGGTTCCGTTCCACTTTGTCACTCAAGAGAGGAAAATAATGGGGGTTATTCCTTACAAAACACATAACTTCAAAAACAAAAAGGCTTGGAAGAGTTAAGATTTGGTTGTCTATGAATACCTGTCTGCAGCTATCTGTAACTTGCATCCCGAACATAGCACGAATGCATCGTTTTTGTGCTTTGAAAGCTAGGCCTGTATCCGTTGAGTTACCCCAAAAAATTATCCCATAACTCAAGAATCATAAAAATCATATCATCAATCATAATCATATCATGAAAATCAATTAGCGTGACTCCAAAAAAGAAGTGACAAAAGAGGTCTGCTTGTTCTCCAACTTGCTTCATGTTTACCCCCTTCTTTTGAAAAGACTACTTCTTTTCAAAAGAAGTCAAAAGTCTCAGTAAAATCCAATCTCGTAAATTTTTGACATTAGTTGCGATAAACAAGGATAAAAAGGACAAACTATAAATTTGACCAGAAATAGGTTTTTTATTAATATAGTGGTAGTTAGACATTTACTTAGAGTCAATTGTAAAGCCACAGTCAAGAAAAATTAATGCAAACAAACATTTTTTGTAACAAATAAAAGGTGCGATATTGTTTAGCAAGTAGATTTATTTTGGACTTAAAACATACCACATACTTTGTCAGGAGCTATAATAAGCGCCCGAGAACGCTTTTGACAAAGTTGAATACAGTGTTGTTCAAAGTTTAACTGGTTGGACGTTGCAAATATGTACTCTATAGGAGAGTCTCGAAGCCATATTTACAAAAAAAAAATAAAAATTGGTAGGTACTGAAATTGAAACTTAACGAAATAGCAAGTTCGCTTGGCCACCTATTCATAATGACATTACATTATTCGTTTATTCTACTGATATTAAAGTATACAGTTTAAATAAGTAATCTTAATCATCATCAAAATCATCTTCAAAAGCCTTTCCGAGCGCTTGGTCGATGCGACGCGTGACCAAAATGCTGGCGTTTATTTGGCCCAACGCATAAGCATTGCCATTCAGCGTGGTAATGCCGCCAGCATGCTGCGTACGATTCCGATTGGTAGTGGGCTTGAACATCTTGATTATCTGTAGACCTACAGTGGTCTATGGATAATTCAGGTGTGCTGCTTAATGTAAGTAGTTAGGTAGGTTTGTAGTGTAGTGTAGTTCTCATTGTATTTTAGTTTTGTTAATAAAGGCTCTGCCTAGTAAAAAAAATAAGTAATAAATGTAATTTTAAATTAATAAAATCAGTATTTGACTAGAATATTTCAATTTATGAAAATGCACTAAGCCCGTAACAGATGTCAATGATGAAAATTTCCACATCAAGTTCTTTTCAATTCATCAACTTTTTCATCAACTTTTTTTTTAATCTAGTTATATGACCTGAACAAATTGTTCATTCATCAATTTTGTATCGTATTTTTAACTGACACTTCTTAATCATGAATGTAATTTGAAATATTTGTAGATTTTCTTTTCTGGGATCTCGACTGCAACTTTTTTTTCGCCCAATTTGAACAAGTTGCTTGGAATTCACATTTACACTTTGCACTGTGAAACACTATACCTAATATTGTCTAGTCTGCATGTTTTAAAATTTAGAATAAATAGGAATATTCTACGTCAAAACACAATATCATTTTTTTGGTGTGTCAATAAAGAGTATCTATCTATCTATCTATCTAATATCCCAAATCATGTTTAGGCGTTGCATCAGACACTGTATAGCCAAAAAATATATTTACCGTATAATGTTATGTTTATGTTGGACAGAAACAGCTTAAAGTAACTAGGTTTCACTTTTGATTTAGAATCGTCTAAAATAAAGCAAAAACACTACATCCTAGTACAAATGAAACTTATTAATTATACATTTAAATACACTCCGATAGATTTCAAAATGATTTTACATTTTAAGGGGGTGGTGTCATGAAAAGGGTTGAAATACACTGGCTTAAGAGGGTCAGATTGACAGTTTTGGTTTGACTAAGTTAGATAAGTTATTAGACGTTTCAAAGTAACTGTTAGTAAATAGATTTATCATTTTGATAACTTAATAAATTAATTAACGAATCTCGGTATCTGAAATGTGCCTGAAAGGAAATTCTCGAAATTCGCCTAACACCTCTTATAGCGAAAGGACCTTGAAGTGACACAAATATCAACCAATGGGACTCAAGGTTTTACTCACCTTGAATTAGTATTTAAGACCTCGTTTTGCATTTCAGATAAAATTTAAACAATAACAGTAAGACACCTGATGACTATCATAGTTATCTGGTTATCAGGGTTACTGAAACTTTATTATCCTGAAAATGTTACAGGTCCTGTATCCTTGATAGCGCTACAAGTTGCTGTTTATTCTTTTATTTTTATTGTGTCTTTGTATTTTGCTTCTGATACATCTTTTGTACAGTTGTTGGGTAATTTATACTGGTCGTTGGGCGTTGGCTATTTAAACCGGCTTCAAAAAAGCAGAGGTGCTCAATTCAGTTACTTTTAGTATGTTTTTTATATGTAGGCATGTTACGCGGCAGCTTCGCAAATTTAGTTTGATAGTTTTGTTTGGTAGATTATAGTCCAGAAATAGTCCCACATACATTTATCAAAATCCATGGGGTGTTTTTTGAAAAATCAAGAAATATCTAGTCGGGAGCACGGCGCCTGTCTGACCACTGTTTTTTTGAAGTCATGTACGTAATGCCGCTAACTTAAAACGGTGAAGGAAAACATCGTGAGGAAACCGACATGCACCTAGAATCTTTCGAATTGCGTGTCATCCACAAACCCGCACAGGGCCAGCGTGGTGGATTATGGCCTTAACTGGGCAAACAAAACATGTTGTATTTTTATATTATTTCGTATTACTTGATTTACTGTTTGTATTACCCATCTGTACTAAAAGGATTTCCTTCGCATTGCGAATTGAAGATGACGTGCGCATTAACAGTTTGTTTTCCTCGAGTTTATCTAATATTTATTTTTAAAACAATTTAAGCCGGTACTTGTGGTTGGCTTTTGCTGCCTCCTCGAGACAAGGCCTCGATTCCCAGATGTGGAAACATTTAGTGGGGGTCGTTCAAGTATTATGTAACCCAATTTGGGAAGAGGTGTCTTGTGAAACGTTACAGTGCGTCATTGAGGTATTTCTTTACTTAAAGATAATCATGTTATAAAAATTTCCCTAGTTAGCAACTTTTAAGTAAAAACGATGACTTGGATGTTACCTAATGTTTACGGAGAGTGAGAGGAAGAGTGTTAAAAATCTTAAAGTGGGTTACGAGGGGGGGAGGGGTAAAAAATCTTAAAAAATTACGTTACGTTATACTTGAATGCTCCCTGGGCTGCTTTTGTAAATCTGTTTCCATTATAAATTCTTCATTCTTTCAATTTTGTAAATTCGTATCGGTAATTTAAATATTTGGTTCTATTGTTTCCAAATATACTTTATTTTATGAACTTAAGATATGATAGTGAGTATAAAACTATTAAGGCATCGCCGAGCAAAACCATGATGTTTATGCAGATTTTGGTGCTTTTTATACAAAATACATATCGACTAATAAAAATATATTAAATTTCAAAAAATCTGACCTCCAATGTTTTTTTTATAATTTATAGTTATCTAGGTGTACCCTGCCACGCTTGGCTGTGGCATATATGTGACTGATGCAAAAATTTGATAAAAACAATCCTTGATGCGGATTCTTCGACCAATTATACCAAAAACAAAATTTTCAAAAGATTATCAAAAAGATTGTCTAAGTTAAATCTTAGCTTATTTTGCTACTGTAGGTAGATAGATAAATTTTGCGGTAGCCAACAGAGAAGAAATGCCCAGGGTACGGCCTTAAAGGAAGTTGTTCCAAATTCATAGAAAATATACTTCAAAGAACCATATAGGTACCTACGTTAGGTACATTTTAGTAGTAGTATGACTCTTTGCAGAGTCCGCCTGGGGAAGTAGGAAGTACCACATATTTGCCAGTTATTCTACCGCTAAGCAGTAATGTGAAGGCATCACTGGGTTCCGGATTGAGAGATAAATGATCTTATATCTCTGGGTGACGAGCGCGGTACAATGCTAGGTAATGATTTGGACTCCTCATGTTCCAATAGCTGCGTGCTGCATGTCACTGTGCTGTTATGGGCAGGCATGTTGCTTACCATCATGACTTGCTGGTCTCGTCGTTCAACACTATAACAAAATAACATCACACGATATTACGACTAGATTTTTAACAAATGGGCCAAGAGCTAAACTCACTACGTTCTAAAGAGATGGAGCTGGAGTTGCCATTTTTGAAAAAAAAAATTACGTCGTATTTTGCAATCCAATTTGAACATAATGTTAATTTCCATATACTGTATTGGTTCCCAAACGTTTGTATGGAAAATTAGCTTGGCCCATCCGCCTTAAGTGCAAGCGCTTAAGTGTCATAATTCAGGCACAGGATTAAAACTTACCCCAATATGGATTCCATCGATAAACAACTGCGGCACCATTATCTGGTCGTTTTTCATTCGATCCCTGATCTCATCCTGGTACTCCGTGCTCATGAAGACGTCCCTCTCTTCATACTTGATCAGGAGATTCCTCAGGATTTTCTTCACAAGGACACACCGTTGGTAGGTAGATCGAACAATGCCCATCGTTGTGGAGTAGAGAACCACTTTACCCGCATCTTTTTCTTTGTAACTCTGTGAAAGAAAAAATAAAAAATTGCATTATACGGCGAAAATAAAAAATCTAATTTTATATGAACAATATTTAATAGGTATATAGAAATTTATTTGTAGGCCATCTGTTACAAATTGAATGAACTCATTTATTTATTTAGTCATTGAGACGTACCACTAAAAATAATAGGAATTTGTATCTGACAGTCTGTACGTCTACAATCAATAAGTGTAACTTTTATTGCAATTGAAAGCAATGTTTTTCTTTTCTATGAAAATTAAAATAAAACAGTTTTTTCTAACCATTAGTCCAACATTTATTCGATTTCTTAAACTGCCATCTCTCGGAATATGATGAAACTATTACCGGCAAGAATAGAAACAAATGGTTCAATGTCATGTATGGTATAAAATAGTTCTGACAATATTGTATAGATGGCGTAATAGTAAATTTTACCAAATATTTAATTTGCAACAATACATTATACAAAGACAACACACTTAGGTACATAAATAGAAAGTGCTATGTAAAGGAAAAAATTTTTTGGTCGAAAACAATGATGCATGCAAATAATAGCAACATCAAAAATATTTATTGTATTACATTTTTAATCGAATGAAATAGTTGTACTATCATCAAATTAAAATAATACACTTCAAATGAACAAACGACCCAGATAAAAGGTTGCAAAAGTGTCAACAAAGTGTTAAGTGGGATAAACAAATTCACATGTTTATGTTATGAATTTATGAGTATGACACGTCAATGTGTTTGACTGTTTGTGCAATTTCCTATTTAGTACAGTCAAGGAGAGAAGTGCAATAAATTACAAAAGTACTGACTGGTTTATTGGTATTTGTGATAATGCACTTTATAAGCATAAGGATTTCTTATTAAGTAGTGAGTTGTACTTGTACATCGTCGTAGTTTGAATTTGCGTGGACCGCAACAAAAAATGAGTAGGTACAGAACAAAAAGGTCAAATAAATATGAGTCATACTCTCACAAAATAAACTACAACAAAAGTCAGATTTCCCATGAGGCTGCATATGTCTATGAAGCCTGATGTGTCCATCAGGAATATGTTTCACAAAATTAGTACTTACCTACAACTTAATCCGATGCCGTAACAGATGCAAATGCATTTTTTTATGCTCAGGGTGTCCAGAGTTTCTCGGGACGTCAAGGAAAGTCGCGAATTTATTTCGAAATTACGTGTTTCGTAGAAAAAGAGTAGACGTCCTATTCAAAATCCACATCATAGTAGGTACCTTTATATTATAGTATAGATTGAAAATAGGTCACTACTGTTCGAAATCTAAATATTAACGATACATAGTACCATGGAGTCCTGTAAAGTGATTTTGGACATATTTTATAAAGAAGTGTGAAATTTCGCATACCTACCTACTTATAGTTTTAGCACTCTGTTATTTGATAGAAAAGTGCAGTACTTTTTTTAAAATATGCATAAAAATACATAAAATTTATAAACTATTTTCGAACAATAAATTAAACCGACTTCAAAACCACAAATAGGCACTCAAAAGCGAAAAATAAATTAAAATCCTAATTACAAGCGCTACTCACTCATCTATTTGAAGAAGTGAAGAGAAATTAGGTAACATACATAACAATCGAAGTAGGTTAATAAAAAAACATAAGGTACACACTGCTAAGTATATGACACACACGCATTAATACATTATTACTACTACTATTTAATTTTTACTGGTACTATTTTATGTAAAGTTAAAGGCAGTGATCAAATTAAAATAAATTAACATTGCTTCATGGTCGATTTTCGACCACTTGAGGACAATAAAATATGTCCAATAGAATAATAACTGCTGCACTCAATTGTACTCCCTATCACTGAACCTTCTCTATTACGTAACGCAATGGTAAATGTTTGACTATAGTGACATAAGATATAAGTAATGGAAATACAATACAAATATTGATAAAACCACTGAAAACAAGCTTTTAGTGTTACGTGAGAACATATTCTAGTAATTTTAGCTATTATTTGAATTTTTTTCCGCCAATACCTGTAGCTACATACATACTGTATACATATAGGCATGTAATGTACCTACTTATCTCTTACAACCATAGTATTTTTTTTTTAATATTGGTGTACAATTCACACACGACACCATCTGACCCCAAACTAAGCAATGCTTGTAATATGGCGGCCGGATAGCTAATATAATACTTATATAGCTTTAAATATATATTATAAGCTTGGCCAGCTTGGTGGATTATCTTGACTATCTGTTTGTGGTCAATTTCTCCGATGTAAAGACATATGAAGAGATGCAGTATAGAGCCTTCTCGATGGGAGGATCTGGCGTCAAACAGGACTGAGTGACAGGACGGACTGAGTTAAAAATGCAGACGTTTAGTCAAACAGAACATCCAATCTTTTGAAGAATTTTGAATGAAAGAAGGTGCAAACTGATGCATGGAGAGACCAATTGAAACCAGACCACCTTCCAAGATTAGTTGGTATCATTTTCACAATGGCATTTTGTGTCCTATTTGCGCACGTTTTTTTCGTGCAAAACTCGGTTACGTCAGCCACATGCGCGCCACGCGCCACACGAATGGCGCGATTTTCCAAGTCCCAACAATTTTAAAAGCAGTTTATAGTCGCCGAACCGAAATCGGCCAGGAAGTCTGTATATCGATACCTTAATTTGCAAAACGAATAACTGCATAGTAACAAATTTCACAGGGGCCACTAAAAACTTAATA
This sequence comes from Ectropis grisescens, assembly GCA_017562165.1. Lineage (NCBI taxonomy): Eukaryota > Metazoa > Arthropoda > Insecta > Lepidoptera > Geometridae > Ectropis > Ectropis grisescens. The sequence continues at coordinate 7,845,851 of CM029780.1, read as the reverse complement.
TAAAAAAAAATTTAGCATCAAAAGAAAAAAAACAAACATCCCTTTGGAAATTGTGTTTCTTATTAACTAATAAACACTTAAAATAATGAAAATATCAGTTACGCAATAGATTTTAGTGGTGATTTAGCGTGAGTGAAGGCCCCGAGTTCCAGTTGGGAGGAACACATAAAGTGGGCTAAATGTGCTATGTAAGCTGCCTATTTTGTAAAACGAATGTTGCCTATTACACATTTTCTCACGAATGTTCCAACAATTTCGCATATCAAACGCGAATCAGACACACTTATTATGTAAGTTAATTCGGATTATTGAGTGTCGTAAAATCAATTTGGACACTTGTTACAATCAATAGAACACGTTTGTAGGTTAAAGATCAAATGATAGAACATATTTGGCTAACATGATTCATTAGAGGTAGTGTGCATTTGAGCTGTACGACCTTGTCCCATCATCATCGCTATCATCGTCATCATCGTCAGCTTTTCATTATAGAACAATTTTTTTTTCTAAATGTACTTATTTATTACTGTAACATAATGAAGAAATAAATGGTTGAGTATTGAGTGTTAATATGAATGGATGGATTAATCTTTGTTACTCTTTCACGTAAAAACTACAAACGGGATTTGGGTGAAATTTGGTAAATTGATAGATAATGTCTAGAAAGACACATATTCCATTTTTATCCGGGAAAATTTACAGCTACGCAGGTGTTACCGTGCGGTGCTAGTTCTGTAATAATATACTCGGACATACGAGTATACGTGTTATTTTGTAGTAAAATAATAGTAAGAACTATTACTATTATTTTATATACTATTTTTTTAAATAAGAATTGACGAGACGAGCGAGACATGTGCCTGACGGTAAACAACATGCCTGCCACATAACAGCAGACACGCAGCTATTGGAACATGAAGAGTCCAAATCATTGCCTAGCATTGCACTGCGCTCATCACCCTGAGATCTAAGATGTTATATCTCTAAGCCCTGTAATTTCTCTGGAAACATTGCCCTTCAAAACTGGAACACACTGTTTGGCGGTAGAATAACTGGCAAAGGTGTGGTACTTCCCCAGGCGGACTCTGTATTTTATTATTTTAGCTGTCTGGTAAATCTACTAGTTCCCATAACAAAAGCGTCGTTTAGTTGGAGCTAATAGGTTGTTGTGTGAGGTTTTTAGTATACTTATTTCACCTACTTTATTTCGTACCCATTAGGTTTTAGGTTTCGCCTTGAATTTCAATCGAAAACAATTCGTGTCAAATTGATCGTTACAAACTCGATTCAATTCAATGACATTTCATTGATTGATCTATTCAGGAAATGGATAATTTTGGTTCTAAGTGAAATATATTAAACTTGAGGCGTGTAATTAAGTTTGTTATAGAATTGACCAACACATATGAAAGATTAATGAGTGTTGTTTAATAAAGATAATTAGTTATGTTCCATCAATTTAGATAACTATTATAAGAGTGACTAGACGAGCAAAACATGCCCTGATGGTAAGCAACATGCATGTGTAACAGCACAGTGCACGCAACTATTGGAATATGAAGAGTCCATATCATTACCTGGGACTACATAGTGCTTTGTCAGCCTGAGATATGAGATGATTTATTTCTGTGTCCTTTTTTTTGACTGGTAACATTGCCCTTCGAACTGGATACAGTGATGTTGGCATAGAGTCTTACCACTACATACACCAAAACTTAATCTACTGAAATATTTCTGTTTGCTCGCATGACAGTACAAGATATTATGCAGGTATACAAATTGTTACGTCAAATTTAAAACACCCACCTTTTTATCCTTGAAGATCAATTTAAAATGAAATAATCTACAAAATCAATCATAACAAATGAGTAAAAAAGTCAATGATATTCAGCTCATTTCAATATTCAGCATATTTCCGTAACCTTGAATAAATTTAAATGAGGCATGGTTAACCGAATAACTGGTAGATGTAACGCGACATTGCGAAACAAATCCGGTATGCATTAACCGGTTGCAAAATAATTTATTGATTTGAATATCACGCAGGTCTAATACATTACAATGAAGCTACTATTTCTCAATAATAAGACGTTAAGTTCCAATTTGATTGATTAAGCACTGTTGAAAAGGAATTTGTTGCTTAAGTATTAGTTATTTAAGATATCTTTTAACGTTCAAGTATGTTGCTAGCCTTGTAGTACAAAGATATGACAACACTGGATGATATTAGTAATGAAGTTGTCTTAAAGTCACATTACACCATTTGATGATGTAAATTCAGAGTACATGTCAAAGTCAAAGTCAAAGTTCGTCGAAAGTCAAAGTCATGTTTTGTGTGTTTCGGTTTTTTTAGATCATAATAAAAAAATACGAGTAGGTTGGAGGCCTGATTATAAATATTCCCATTAAAAACAGCTCAAAATAGAAATAATCTGTCTTCATTATATTTCTACAGAATTGTAAATTAGTATAGATAAACCGACAGCACCGTAACTGGTTTAACTTAGATATTAATAGAAGTGATTAGTAAATACATCAATTAATATGGTAATCACAAAACATCATTTAAGACGCTTGCATAAATTAGAACAGACGGAATAATATTTTTGCCAATGCCGATTTTCACTAAGAAAGCAGGTCAATCTTACGACAAACACAAAAACCACAGAAACCACCTACAAAATACTTGCATCTATGCATACCGATCTGGAAAGTAGACCAAACGTTTTCCCTCAAACCGGTATTGAGCGGTATAAACCGGTATCGTAATGAATGGTCCTAACGTCCCACAGAGGAACTCGACTGGTTTGCCTCACAAGGTCGCGTAGCTGGATTGTGGCATTAGACGCATGAAGTTATGGGATAAGACGGTTTGTTGAACTGCATTTTTTTACTCGACTTCAAAAAAGGAGAAGATTCTCAATTTAGTTGTATGATTTTTGAAATGAATACTTTTGGCGCGCCACAGACAGATTTTTCGTGGCTGTGAATTGAATTCTAGCGTCACGCTCGAGAATGACAAGAAATCTTCGGGTAAACTCAGGACCATAGCCATTGGCCATCAAGAAATGCGCCAGCATTTCTCATTGGCGGACCCATTTCTAGATGTCCGTGCTCATGGCCATGCCCTCCGGTTTCAAACCCGCGTAGTTTCCAAAGTAAGCTATCAAATTATGAGTTTTAAGTTGTCACTTCTGTCAGCAGTTCCTATGACATTTTTTGTATGCATTTTACGCGATAGTATGAATTTATCGATTTTAATGGCTTTTTTTTTGTTTAGTGGATCATAATTTTCAGGCGAGCCCATATAAATGTTAATGAAATAAATGTGACGGTATTTACAATATGAATAAAAAACTAAAATTTACTTTCATTTATCTGGACAACTTAATGCTTGTTAGGACTTGCCACTACAGAACAAGCTCTAGCTTTTGTTTGGATCAATACTTAAATACACATTTTTTCAAAAATATCATTTTATTAATTTTTCCTGCAAGAGAGAGCCGAGAGCAGTAATACCGTGACCTATTTTACTTATTATACATATCTTTTATTCGGCAAATTATGTTTATTTGTGTGAACAATGAAATTGGTTAATTGTTTTCACAAATTTTTTTAATAGTGTCGACATAAAAAAAATCACTACTTTATATTCAGTTTAGATTACAGTGGGACATTTACATATATATATATATATATATATCAATAAATCACATATGTATATATATATATATAATTTACATCCTAAAATATTTTTGGCGTCATGCACGTCGTGCATCATTACGACGTCCTCCGGTTCCTCTTGCTTATTTTAACATCTCTTAATGAATATTGCTTAGTTTTTCGATTGCCAGCTCCGTGGGATACATCGTTTTCTGATAATTTTATTTTTCGCGATATTCCTCTTACGTTCGTGCCGCAACATTTTTGAACCCCGAACCATGGTCATTAATTATAAACGTCCTGGATATATTGATCTTGATTTACCAATGGCATCGACTATTTAGCGTCTGCATAGGATGAACGGCATTTGTAATTGCGACGTTGCCAGCTAGTTTAGATTTACTTTCTCTTTCTTTTACTTCAATATCGTAAGATCTATAGTTATACGGATGCACGATATTTTTATATTCTTTATTATTATCTATCTACAAATTTATTCTCACAATATTGAGGTATTGAAATTGTTACAAGGCGTCTTGTTGTGAATGATCACAGATGAATGAATTGTGTGATAAATGTATGTCACACTTCCACGTAAGTGTCCATTCCATTGTTACTAGTTAGTAACAATGGATTTTGACAAAGTTTAGTAAACAATTACTTAATAAGATAAAAAAAATTAAGCTCCTATTTATGAGATTTTTACACCAGTAATCGCAGGTAATATCTAAAATAACAAGCATAAATGTAGATGTACATGTTTGTTTAGTCATATTTTTTATTAATTTAAGACAAGTAGGTACGTAATAACCTCATTTGTGTCAACACAAATGTAGATAAGATAAAATCGGGATTGTATCCTGCCATGGACTGAACCAATATTATATATAGACGTCCAATGTAATATACGGACGTCCAATAGGATATACGGACGCCCAATATCTATATACGGACGCCTAATAGTTATATACGGTTGTTCAATAGCCTGGCCACTTTAATTATAAAAATACGGCGCTATGTGAAGCAGTTATGTTTGGCAACGAGCTACTGTGTGGTAGAAATACTGCTGTCAATCGTGTTGCGCCATACTGGATTATTCCCGTTTGTCTCCACACATTTATCCCCAGTAGAAAGAAACGGGTGCTGAGTTTCTGAAAGCGGGTGCAAAACGGTTACTTAAAGTTCTTCAGAAGCTGTTCTACTCCGTCATACTTGAAGGTAATACGCCAGAAGCGTGGAGCTGAAGTGTGGTGGTGCTCTTCTACAAAAAAGGTGACATCACTTTGTTGAAGAACCCATCTCACTTCTGAGTCACGTTTATAAGTAATCACGAATCGTCTCGCACGCAGGTTTGACGACTTCCAGCCACCCAAACAAGCCGGTTTCCGAAAATGTTGGTAGACAATTCACCCACAACACCATCTAACCCCAAACTAAGCAAAGCTTGTACTATGGCGGCCAGATAGCTGATATAATACTTATAAAATTTACTTACTTATAAAATACTATAGTACGAGTACCACAGACCATATCCATACACTTCGGCAGATTATACAGAAAACCGACGAGTATAATCGGCTACTATGTATAGCGTAGGTATATCGAAGTGTTGAAGTGTTTATACAACAAAGCCACCATGTCTATCCGTCTTCAGGACCAATGCACAAATCCGATCCAAATGCAAAAGGGAGACAGGGAGACGTTATCTCTCCGAAACTGTTCACCTCTGCATTGGAAGATATTTTTAAGCTTTTAAACTAGAATGGATATGGTATCAACATTAATGGCAAATACATCACCCACCTTCGATTTGCCGACGATATAGTCATTATGGCTCAATCGCTAGATGACTTTGGCTCAGTGCTCAGAGACCTCAATACTGTCTCTTAACAGGTAGAGCTAAAAACGAACATGGGTAAGACACAAAATCATGTCAAATGCCCATGTTACACCCATACCGGTCCATGTTTGAAACGGCAGTATCGAAAGTGGCGACCATTACGCTTATCTAGGTCAGATGATCCAGTTAGGCAGATCAAACTTTGACAAGGAGGTCAGCCGACGAATCCAACTCGGATGGGCAGCGCTCGGGAAACTTCGGCCCATCTTTGAGTCCAAAATACCCCAATTCCTAAAGACAAAAGTATTTAAGTAGTGCTTGTTGCCCGTGATGGCTTATGGAACTGAGACGTGGTCCTTATCTGTGGCCCTCAACACGAAACTCAAAGTTACACAGCGAGCTTTGGAGAGAGCTATGTTTAGAGTCTCTCTACGCGACAGAATCCGTAATGAGGATGTTCGCAAAAAACGAATGTGGCCGACATAGCTCAGAATAAGAAAGCTGAAGTGGCAATGGGCTGGCTACATCGCTCGCAAAGCTGACAACCGATGGGGAAGAAAGTTTCTCAGTGACGACCACGAACCGGAAGACGCAGTGTTGGACGGACTCCACTATATGGACAGATGACCTCACAAAGGTCGCTGTAAACAGCTGGTTGCAGATTGCGCGTTTGTTGTGGAAATCTAGGGGAGGCCTATGTTCAGCAGTGGACGTCTTGCGGCTGATGATGATGAGAGATGACGAGGACAAATGGGAATTACTGGCAGTATGAAGAAATATTTTAAACAACTTCTCTTGACGTCCCCGGTGGGAAAATATCTCACTGGATTTGAATTGGACATCCATATATAGCAATTGGCCGTCCGTATACAGCTATTGAGCGTCCGTTTATAGCAATTGGACGTCCGTATATAGCTATTGAGCGTCCGTATATAGTAATTCGTCGTCCGTACATAGCTATTGAGCGTCCGTATATAGTAATTGAACGTCCGTATATAGCTATTGAGCGTCCGTATATAGTAATTGAACGTCCGTATATAGCTATTGAGCGTCCGTATATAGCAATTGGACGTCCGTATATAGCTATTGAGCGTCCGTATATTTCTTCTCTTTATCGTCGACGCTCAATTTTAGCACGTATATTGAGTCTAAGGTTAAATTAGCCACCAAAAACTAGGGATTCTCTCAAAGGTGCGAAGATATCATTCAGATAGACATACAGATTTAATTCTGAACAGTAGCTCACGTTAAATAAAGCACAGATACGCTCCTGTATGGAGTACTGTTCGCACCTTTGGGATGGATCGGCTAAGCATCAGCTGGAGACTTTGGAATCGATTGAGAGACGTGCCGAAAGGCTCATAGGCAATGACACTCTTGTGCGTAAAAGACTCCAAATTCTTGATCATCGCCGCAAAATTGCTAGCTTATCGGTTTTATACCGGTTATACTTCGGAGAGTGTGCAATTGATCTACATGATCTAATACCATCTTGTCCTTTTTTCTATCAGACTTCTCGTATCTTAAAAAAGCGACATCGTTCCATGGTTGATGTTCCGAAAACACCAACGAAGAGATTTGACTCCAAGTTTGTGACAAGAACGTCTAGGTTGTGGAATGCGTTGCCTCAGTGGGTTTTCCCTTATAGTTACAATATTGGTGTCTTCAAATCGAGAGTGAATCGTTTTCTTCTAGGTAAGCATGCTCCATTGTATATTGCATCGTCACTTAACATCAGGCGAGATGGTGGCCAAGTGCAAACCTATTAAATAATAAAAAAATGGCAATTGAACGTCCATATATAGCTATTGAGCGTCCGTATATGATATTATTTTTCTTCTCCGAAGTCCTCGATAATTCGTCTTCTATCTACATTTCTAATACATTCCAATAACACATCATTTATTTTTTGCAACTTTTTGAAAGTTTAAATAAAGTCGGACTTCTAATAATACGCAACGCGTACAACGCCACCTACGGCGAATATATATTTTTTGATTTCAGAACGTGATAAATATTATGTGATCTATTGTTGCGAGCTGGCAACGTCGCAGTTGCAGACGCCAAATACGCGGATCCATAGTCAGGAAATCTCCGAGTTATACGGCTGTGAATATACGCGCGACAGCAGCGCCTCACCTGCGCTGAGATTTCGTCACGAACTTTTTAATATATTATTGAATCCGTTTTAGAGTTTTTTTGGCTTCTACCGATATTTGTCCTACGGCTAGTCAGGACCGATAGGACGTAAATGGCAATGGCTATAAAAGTGGCGTCCAGTATGCGGACGCCAAAAGCAGGTGGACGCCAGTTTAAATGCACTTTTTTCTTCAGAGGACGGCTAATTGTTTGGAGGATGTAAATATTATATATATAGATGTATATATATATATATATATATGTGATTTTTTTATGTCGACACTATTAAAAATTTAGTATTTAGTTAAATTTAAATTTAGTATATATATATATATATATATATATATATATGTATTTATATATATAAATACAGCGAATTACAGTGGAGAAAAATATTGACAAAAACATTGAAGTCTATTAATGCAAAACGTTTTTACGCAAAAACAGTAACATTACTTTTTGTATTAAATAATGATTCATAAACTTCGCGAGATAAGGTTTCTATTTTAATATCAAATCACAAAGGATACTATTACATTTGATCTGTTAAATAACTAGACACGTTTCTTGTCCTTGTACTGCTGTGTAATTCTATCTCCTAAGCCTGACTCATTCAGTGAGCATTTTATATACAACTGGTAGTGCCCAGCGGTTTTACCTGAACTGTTGCAGAATCCGTTATTTTTCCGTAAAAAAAACTTTTATTGCGCTAATCCAGACTATTATCTGTGTTCTACATTTCAATGATACTTTAATAGTCTGTGAATAAACTAAGTATGACAACAGTTGACGATGTCAGAGATAGTCTAAGATCCCGCTATACAACGACCTTCACCGAGCTGCTTATTGGATGAAAAGTGTTTTATATGTAATTTAATATGTCAACAAATATATTGCAAGTGGGTTGCCTAAAAAAATTCAGTCCAGAATATGATTAATTAACAATTAATTATTTTTTTTACTTAAATTGATTGAATTTTAGAAAAAACTATATAACATAACTTATTATTTTGGCTTTACTCAGTGCTTACGAAATCTCATGCAAATATTTTCAAATAATAAAAAGTTTCAAACAAACTTTCATCCCTTATTTCTCCCCTTTGGAGGTTGAGTTTTGAACAATACTGTAACACATAATTCATTATTTTGATCATGCTCAATTCGTGCGAAATTTTATACGAATACGTTTACGGAATAAAATGTTTCATCCAAACTTCCATCCCGTTTTTTACACCCTTAGAGGTTGAATTTCGTTATGAGATTTCGTAAGCATTGAGTAATAAAGCCAAAATAATAAGTTATGTATACAGTTTTTTCTAAAAATTTTCAATTCTACTGAAATATTTAAAAAAATATTTTTTTAATGTTAATTAATCATATTCTGGACTGACATTTTTAGGCAACCCATTTGCATCCTCTATACAGCTCGGTGAAGGTCGTTGTATAGCGGGATCTCCTACTAGGAGCAAAGTTTGGTCTCAACCAGATTAACCAGATCTGTCAACCAGATCTGTTCAGCCGTTGATAGAACAACAAACTCCCAAACTTTGACACTTATAATATTAGTATGACTAGCAGTGCCCGTGGTGTAATCTGCGGGTGTAAAGAATTAAGGATACATTTTTTTACAAACTTTGTATACCTACCATTTTTATATGAAAACTAACGTGGTTATTACACATTTTAAATAAATACACTGCACAGCACTGAGTTAGTGACTGTTAAACGAGATGCGAACACGCGCGCGCACTCTCCTTGAAAAAGATCGCTGGACGCGATCGAAACTTGAGTCGGACTGGACTGACGGTATCTATTTCTATGTAACTCAATAAGTGTTTATGTACCTAAAAATACTAGATAATTGTGTCATCGTCCTATTTATTATTGTGATAAAATTATCTTGTATATTATGTATGAGCATGTGTAAATAACAGTAATAATTGTAACGCATTGGTGAAACCTGTAATGTTACTTTTATATGAAACAAATAAATAAATAAATACACGTGAGTTACCCGTGTATTTTTTAAAACCCATTTTTTATATTATTAAAAGCGTGAACGTATAATGATATAATATGTATATTATATAAATAACTCATGGGTTACTTTAAACCTGGTGATGGATACTTGACTCTGTCGCGAGAGCAGAGGGTCTACCGCCTAACTAACATAATAAATGACATTTTAGATCTCTGGCTGACGTGCGTAGAGCAGTGCTAGGTAATGATTTGGACTCTGGATGTTCCAATAGCTGCGTGTCACTGTGCTGTTATGTGGCAAGCATGTTGCTTACCATCAGACACATTTCCTGCTCCTCTTGTCACTGTTTATTAAAAAAAAAACTAAAAGTGTCTTAGGTTTGATATTGCCCGCTCTTCCCTTTTCGTTTGAAATTATAGAGACAGCAATAGCAAACCCATAACCGATTTACTTAGGCGGGAGAAGGGTCGGACGCGAGTTTTAGCAGTGGGTACATATAGTCGGCTGCTTATGCCAACGGACTCGTTTAAAATATCTCTGTAATAAAGCAATAAATATACAATTTCAACAGTCCGTGAGATTCACGCCAAGCGTATCATTGCTTATCACGCGTGGCGCTTACTTTAACACGGGTGTGGGAAGGATGCCAGGGGCTTAAGACCGATTTCAGATGGACCGAACAAGTTTTACATTTATTGCAATAGTCATTACGTTTAAATTTGATTGGCCCATTTTTTATGGATTACCGCTTTGTAAAACGGGCATTCTACAGCTGATTTTGTTTAGATGAATTTGGTATCCAAATAATTAATTATTATTATCTGAAAAACAAAACAATTGACTTCGATTTCAAACTCCGATTTTCATTTATTTTTTGTTGATATCACAGAAACTGATTCAATGATTTTGATGGGACGATTCAGGAACCCAATTCTTTCGAAAAAGAAAAACATTCATAATGGGATCAATCCGTCGAAAGTAATAAGGTAATATATCACACATACAACACACATAGCAAACAAAATACACAGGTGAAATGAAAATCTCATCCTTCTTTGAAGTCGATTAAAACATAATTATAATACTTTGCTAAGTATTATTTTGAGCTTATCAGAATTTGTAACCTTGATTGATTCTCTCAAAGCAAAACCTGTACTGAAAAAATAAAACTATTGAAAAATTGTCAAGGAAACAGGAAGGCCTTTTTTCGCAAGAAATCGACTACGGGTGCCACAATGTAAATCCGCGTACACTTGGCTAGCGTAGTCCATTTCTAGTGAAAGAAAGCCCTCAAGCCTAGCTGTGGGACCATAAAGTGGGCTGCTTATGTTTATGCTACCCAGGGTGGGACTGGGTCGAAAGGGCCAGGGTGGTTCCATGGTGATTTTAAGCCCGGGACTGGAGACCTTATCCTACAGTTGCCGCATGTTCCACAAGCCAGGCCCATGGAGGGGCCGCGCAGGCTGAGGCCTGGGTGGTAATTGATTTGATTATGTATGACTTTTGATTCCTAGTTTAGATTTTGATTGTAATTTTGAGCTCCTAATATTATTTTTCTCAACTAGCTCACATAATTCAATGATTAATTTTCTCATGTGTATTTTTCTTAAACTTATGTACATAAATTGATATAATAACGAATAGAACTAATACCTAAAATACAGGTGTTCTATACACCTAGCTTGGGAAATTAGAAATGTAATTATTGTAGAATGTACAGATTTTATTGAAATAAACAATTTATAATAATTATAATTGCCACCTAGACTATATGGCCAGTCCGACGCTGATACCACCTTGTTGATGAGCATCTAAAAATTTGTCGATACGGAACCATATAACATCGATATTTTAATTATTTATATTAATAAGTTAAAACCTTCATTCGAAAATCATTCTAGTAAGTTCCATAAGTACTCGCCTCGAAACTGAACTAATAAATGTTCATAGAGCAATAAATTGATATAACGAGCTGATATGTCACGAATTGAAGCAGGTAGCTCGATTGATTGAACACAAATAAGCGTAACAAAATGCTTAAGCGTGCTATTAGCCTTGTTTTTAGTAACAAGTGCTATTGTTATTGTAATTTGAGCATTTAGCTAGGTATTTCCTGTTCCTTGGTAATTCAGTGATAGTGTTATTGTTAACTGGCAGCCCTGAGGCCTTGACAGACTTTCTGTCCACTCTTTACTTAGTCTGTGTAGGTTAGTAGTGGTAGGACTCTTGGCAGAGTTCAACTGGGGAAGTATCACACATTTGCCAGTTATTGTACCGCCAAACAGTAGTTGACAAATATTACTGTGTTCCGGTTTGAAGTGAAATGTTTCCAGAGAAATTATGGAGCTTAGAGATATAATGTCTTGGATCTCTGGGTGAGGAGCGCAGCACAGTACAGGTAATGATTTGGACTTTTCATGTTCCTATAGCTGCGTGTCGCTGTGCTGTTATTTTTCGCTTCTGAGTGCCTATGTGTGGTTTTGAAGTCGGATTTAATTTTGAGCACGAAAATAGTTTATTTAAACTAACCCTTTTTAGTGCAAAACAAGTTTTTATTAACGCAATTAGCTAATTTCGTAGTGACAGGTTCGAGTTTCATAACTTTTGTGTAATCTACAATTACGTCATCCAGAAAATTGTATACAAATTTTAGTTTTTGGTTCATATTTCAAAAACCTCCTGACCGATTTCGATCAGATTTAAACGGGACCATTCGGGAAGCATACCCACCCATCCGAATATAAAAAGAAAATTTAAAATTGGTACGGGGGTTCTCGAGAAATTAGGTAACATAAATAAAAAAAAAACATTTATCGTCGTTATCCATCTTACAGCTAAATGGTAACACATTAAAATTTATATTGCCTTAATTCCTTTACGACCTCAAATTGGATGTGAATAATCGAGTCGAAAATACTGCAGAACGGCGATCAATCGCGAAAAATATCGATCAGACTCATAGTTTGAACTGACTCACAAGATACAACGGTACTCAACATTACGTCCCTACACTATCACATGCAGTACCAAAACTTTAACGTTATAGTGGTAGGACTCTTAGCAGAGTCCGTCTGGGACTAAATACCACATCTGTTCCAGTTATCCTACCAAGTAGTCGTGTGCGAACACTACTGTTTTTAGACTTTCGCGATTTGAACACATAATGTTTTTAATGTGCAGGACTTAATCACGATTTAATTAATTGTTTACATACCTCGACGTTTCGGCAGCGGTTAGTCTGCTCGTGACTACGGCGGTTGGAACGCTGCCAAAACGTCGAGGTATTTAAAAAATGAATTAAATCGTTATTAAGTCCTGTACATTATAAACATTATGAACATTACTGTGTTCCGGTTTGAATGGATTTCAGTGCAGGACAGATATAAAACGTGTTATATCTCTGGGTGACACCCGCAGTGCAGTGCTATGTAAGGATTTGGACTCTTCTTGTTCCAATGTCACCAATGTATGTCACTGTTTTATGTGGCAGTTATGTGGTTTACCATCAGACACATGTTCTGGGCGTCTTATCACATTATAACCTATATGATATACTATTAAAGAACCTTTTTTACAAACTGTGCTATGATAGCACTGTGCTGTTGTAATTGGGATACATGTTGCTTACCATCAAGCACAAACTTTGCTTGTCCCAGTTTACGTTAAAACAACGTTCTAGTTTCTTCGATCAAATTTTAAGGGATAGGGTTCACAACACGTTGCCGCCGCTAAAAAGAGTTTTCAAGTAAACATGAGTACTTAAAGCATACCTACTATTGCTTATACTTCCTAATATATAGTATTATAGAGTATTATCACGGTAATATTAACTACCAGTAGTTCGACTTCATACAAACGGACGAAACGCGGGTTGTACCTACGCGCCTCGGTCTCGGGGCGCGCTCGGTAGGTACGTGTTCCCACTGTAATCTCTACCTTAACGTGCATGACATAAGGTGGCCGAGTCGTGTAAGTCGCATAAGCCTTATCGTTTGTTTACGTGCTTGCAGCTGTAGGTATGAATTTCAAAGAAACGCCTCAGTTTATATTACTGATAGATAATACTACCGTGGTATTATAACGCTGAAGAGGTTTGTTGTTTAAACGCACTAATCTCCGTAACTACTGGACTGATTAAAAAAAATCTTACACCATTAGATATGCCCGTCATCCCTGAGTGCCATGTATAATGTACCACGGATAAAGCCGGGTCGGACCGCTAGTATATCATACACGTAATACCTTCACAATATTTTAACAGTATAATCAATTAAGATGACCTTACTCGGTCATTACGCACTGATGAAAGGTGCTCGTTCAGTTTAAAAAACGTGACTGTACATGATTACCGTAAACACATGATAGTTTTGTTGTAATTAATTATAATAGTGATTGGAAAACATTATGCTTCTATTGCATTAGTATTTAATTACAGAATATTTACTGTGTATGGTCAGTCCAATTTCATGCTAACACGAAACATCGATGCTTCTTATAACCACGACAAATATTACTTCAACAATCATTGTTAGACAACAGTGGTCGATTAAGATATAAATACTAAATACAAAATAAATAATGTTGGATATTCCTTTGTTTTTGTGGCGGAAATACAATTACGCAAGGATACCTCTCCGACTGGGAGGACGGTCTGCAGGTCTATTACGAAGTCCGATAAACGATATATCGGCTGAAGTTATGGACGTTTCATACCACGAAACACAATCGGTCGGTTGATCTGATCGGGCGTTTCGTTCATTCCGACCGACGCTGATTTGACAGCTTTTGTGTCATACTGATGGTAACCTTTAAATGAGAATCTAACAATAAATTATTTACTAATCAACTCCTTTAACTTTAACTAATCATGAAACATTTTAAAAAACAAATAATTATTATAACATTTGATATTTAATAAGACTAAAAATTAATATTATATAGTGTCAATACAACAATAACTAAATTCGTACCATTTGAGTAATGCACTATTCTAAATTTTGTTTAATTATATTGAATATCGAATTAAAATACAAATGCAATGTAATATAAATGAACTAATTATATTGATTACCGTATTAACACATAATTTAATATAAATTAATTAATTATTTCAATTGGATTCGTGGGTAAACGGAGAAGGGTTAGCAGCATCTACGACACAAGATTTTTCTTAGTGTAGGTGTTGCGTGACTTGCAATGTGCTACAAGACATATTATATGCTTATTTATAAGTACCCTAAATTGTATCAAACATGTGCTTGTAATTATGTTATAATAATACATTTTCATTTTCATTTTCATCAACCGACCGATTGTGTTTCGTGGTATAAAACGTCCATATTCGGCCGATATATCGTTTATCGGACTTCGTAGTAGACCTGCTGGTTTTGTCCGACTCGACAACATGGATGGATATGGTGCCCTTACCGACTGATACTTCCACAGTTTTCCATCTTTTCTGCGTACGGCGTGAAGGCGAACCGCTCACATTCACTGTGGGTGACCAAGCCACGGTTACTAAGCCTCCTCGCCTCGTCAATGGAGCGGGAACCCTTCGGAGGTTTATTGGACATTCATCACTTAGCACTAACTAGCCCTAACCGAAGACCAACAGTTCAACCTACAGATGGCCATCAAGGACAGCAACGCGACCGTAGTGGAAGCTCTGAGCTGGATGAGGCAGTTTAAGCAAAAGACGATGTTGAGTCGATTACTATTGGAATCCCAACCGGTAGTGGTCGACACAACAGACGAAATCGGACTGACTAGTACTAGAAAATGTTCACAACACCCCCCTATTTTCCTTTTCTTCTTGTAATGCCAAAGTCAAGGACCGCGGAGTCTGTGGAGTGGCTAAATTACATTTAAAAAAAGATAGAATAGCCTCAAATTAAGCAAAGCTTGTATTGTTGAAGCTTGGTAGCTGATATCTATACTAAAATTATATAACTGAAGAGGTTTTTTCGTTTGCACGCGTGAATCTCAGAAACTACAGGATAGAATTCAAAAATTCTTTCACTGTTGGATATGTCCATGATCCCTTAGTACTATATTTAAACCACGGGCGAAGTTGGAGCTGACCGCTAGTTATATATAATTAAAAACTTAAACTGAAACTCATGGCACAAAGTAACACAAAAACATAAAAGACTGCAGCACTGTCTGTCTGAGGACAGTGCTGACTTAATTTCAAGATCCTACGTATTAATCCGAAGTATATATATTTATTATACTGAAAACTACTAAAAATCTTAGTAAAAAATGTAACGATCGATGTGAAAGATCTCATACTGCTTATACATTGACTAACACCTAACGGTCTCTGTTGCGAACCTCAATGTACAGACGAAAAAATGGTACAAACAATCAATCATGGCACACGACATAACGCTGTAAGAGCACCTATCTGAAGAAGAGATTGATTGGCAAAAACTCTTAGGTGAAAAATAAACAGTTTGACCTCTTACTTCCGTTATAAGTACCTACATGAACATTAAATTTGTTGTTATGATCAATCGTACAAAGCACCTGTAGGCCGTAGAGGTAAATTTAAAACTGGTATTGCGATCGTGTCTATATCGTTGTGTTTAGTTCTTGTTGATATATTTTTTATGGTTTCAAATTTACAACTACATGTTTTCATTACAATATAATAGTATGAAATTATCGTTGTACTTTACTATTTTTTAACTGTGTTTAAGTAGGTACAAACTTATAATTTTATTTCAAAGTCTTTTGTTTTTTTTTTGTAGGACTAGTAGGTAGTAGGACTCTTTGCTGTGTGG
The DNA here is from genome assembly GCA_017562165.1 of Ectropis grisescens. Classification (NCBI taxonomy): domain Eukaryota; kingdom Metazoa; phylum Arthropoda; class Insecta; order Lepidoptera; family Geometridae; genus Ectropis; species Ectropis grisescens. The sequence continues at coordinate 7,829,443 of CM029780.1, read as the reverse complement.
AAAGAACCACACCTTTTCAAGTTATTCTACCTCCAAGCAGTAATGTACAATCATCAGGGTGTTCCCGTTTAAACGTGTACTAGGTGCAAAAAACTGCTTCGAAATATCAGGTTTCTCGCACCATATATCTTGAATAAATAGCCTAGTATGTGTACATAGTAATATACTTATATATAAAAATACTAGTGAAAGAAATGACTACTAAAGCTTAAGATAATATAAAATAAATCAACATTATTATTTATTTAGCCTAAAAAACGGTTAATCAAATTAAATAAATTTTGCCAACATGCTTAGTGAAATTTTGCGAATAAATAAAAGGCGTGGTGTCGACCCTAAAGTTTGGTCTTGAATGAGAACAGAAAAATAAAATTATGCATATTTTCATTGGGTACACACAATTTGTCATAGAATTCAATTTTTTTAATAATAATTATGGTTTTTAAATTTCTTTGTTTGAGCACATATTTAAAACAACACAGTGTTTAATCGCGGTCTTAATTATTACTTAATTACCTCGACGTTTCGGCAGTGATACAACGGCCGTGGTCACGAAAAGGTACGTCGAGGTAATTGAATAATAAATATAGATCACGATTAAATCCTGTTGTAGGAAAATTCGGTGATAAAATTAATAATGATTCAAAGTATTTGTAGTCGTTGTCTACAACTACAAAATACTTTTTAAAATAAATTTATTAAAAAATAAAATGGCACAGAATCAAAGTTATTGCTTTCGTACAGAAAAACATGTGTAAGCGAATTTTCTCGTCTATGAAGCAGTTTTCCACTCACATGGCGTGATGGAACGTTGTACGGTCGGTTTTATTTAAATTAAGATACACAGAGAATAATTAGCAGTAGGTAAACTTTGTATTTGGCAAGTGTGTACATTTGCATCTGAAATAAAGAAGAAAAGTATTTTCTAAAAGTACTCTAACTTGCATTTAAATATAGTTAAAACAGAAAATCAGAATAAATCAATAAGTATAATTTTGATGTTTCCATGGGAGTTCTATCTAATTTCGATCGAAGGTAAAAGTACATAATTATTATGAGAACAAACATCAACATTTTATAGTAAGCTCAAGTTTTTTGTATCTTTTTATGCACTTCATATTCCCGCCTTTAGACCTTTGGGACCAAACCGCCATTTAGTACCATTTTGTCTCTAGAGGCTTTACTCGTAAATACTCGTATGCGTACCTAAAACGGAACATTGCGTATGTACGTATAGATTATTTGCTGTTTTAGACATTATTTTAAAACAATAATTATGTATTGTACTAATACAGGTATTGTTTTTTTTTCAGCAAGTTTTTTGTGTTATTTTTATAAATAAAATGTTTTAGTATAATTAATGTAACGCCGTTCTAACTCGCTAAACAAAATAAATATAAACTTGACGAAAGATTTGTAACCGTTCTTAATATACTGTGGTCAACTGCGTTAGACTATCGATTGTAAATATAGATAACTAATGAACGTAGTAATTTGCGTATTAAAAACAATGAGTTTCATATCACACCACTATACATGAATAGGCAAGCTAACTGTTAATTTTCTTATGGTAATAGATATGACGTTTATTTGGATTTACTTGGATACATATGTGTCTACTTACATGCAGTATGTAGGTATAGGCCTCCCTATATGTAGTGTGTACCTATATGTATGACTAGTTTTTTTCCATACTTTTTGTAATGTATAATGTGGCTTATTTAGTTATATTAGGTTAAGTTTTTTAATTTATCGTTGACTGGAACTACTAACATGTTATAAAATAAATTTCATAATTACTCTACTTTAAAACATCTAACCAGATTTACAAAGAAAAAACATACTGTCATTAAGTCAAGTCAAGTAGGAATAATTAGTTTTATGAAGCATGTCGGTCACCTTGGTTCTACCCACTACTTCGTCCAAGACATACCATGACATAAATAGTCTGGAAATCTAGAAATTAAATCATTCATTAGCTATGTACTAGTTAGACTGCATATTTACATTATGCTGCATATCTAGCCTAGTACTTCGAAAAAAAGGCAGAAGTTATTCAACCGTGTAACAGTAATGTGCAAATTTAATGTGGTCCAGTTTGAAGGCAACAGATAAATCTGACTAATATTGTAGACGCGAAATTAAGTTTGTTACGCATTACGCAAAAATTACCAAACCGATCATCATGAAACTTAGTACATATATTCTTGGAGGTATTAAAGAAAGCATTATTGGATTATTTTATTTCAGGAAAGTAATGAGATCGGGTACTACGCGGGTGAATCCGCGGGCACTGATAGTCATCTTATATCCCTGGGTGACGAACGCAGTCAGTGTCACTGAGAGGTAGCTGGTGATAATGATGATGGTTGATGAATTATCTGTTTGATCCGTATTTTCTCTGGAACATTGCCCGTCAAACAGGATAGTGGTAGAATAACTAGCAAACTCACTTGCTTAAATAAAGTAAATCTCATAAAAAATGAAGTAAAAATAAAAGTAAGTGGGTAAAGCCATATAGCCATTGATTCGAAATATTTTTTGCACGTGTAACTGTTTGCAATGTGTATTTACCCCAAAAAAGATTTTTTTTTTGGAAATTCGGTCAAGTATTTTATTTATGTCGCCCTTTGCGTTTGGCACTCCCAGCTTTGCGCTTTCGCGATGTGGTTTTGAGGTTTTTACGTATTTTCTTTCGAATTACATTTGCATTGACTGCGTTGAAATGTTTGTTTATTGTTATGGGATGCTTTCTCTAACATTTGTGTGAGGTTACAGAAGACAATGATAGTTATGCGTAAACTCCATTCACCTAAACCGTTAAAATGACTAGGCTTGATTGGTTTAGTTTGTGTAGAGTAATAGAATGATCTATTCTATATAACATTACTCCCATTCTCAATAACGACAAATATGTATAAATTAAAACAACAAAAAAGTACTTTTTAAGTTGCCAAAATTGGTAAAAACTGTGCTGCTGTGCACGTTCTTTTATAACTTTACTATCCTAGGCGATAAACTATCTGGCGGCTTTATACATAGCGAATTTTCTGAGAAATCCACTCTTTTGTTAACAAATTGGGATTGTTTGCACGTGTCGACTGCAAGATAGTAATTAAATTTAAAAAATCAACAAAATTACTGGTGCATCAAAATACGTCAGACGAAAAAAAAACGTTATACGCAATTGCGTAAAAATAAAAATTGTTTTTTGTGTGTTGTTTTTCTAATACAAATTCTTCTTCTTTACATTTAAAGGAAATCCTCTATAACGTCAAAATATACACAGTCCCTTGGGTGTCGTTGTATAGAGTTTGAGTCACTGTATTTGAAATCGGTTAAGTGGTTTAGTTGTCCATTGCGGACAAACAACGCCACGTATAATTTAAATATATTAAGAAGATTGTAAACATACACATACATATAGTTTATGGAAAGCGTTCGGTGACAATGACGTCAGCGCCATGATTTTTATTCACACAAAAAACTGCTAAAACTAGACGCACATAAATCAGATTTTAGTTTAAAATTAGATTCTTCTGAATAAGTATTTAATCTAGTAACAAGATCTGTCAGATAATGCAGAGCTGCTTAATATATCAAAAGCCTGTAGTCCAGTGGCTAAGAACGCGGAAGACGCGACACCATACTTACTCCTTTACGGTAACTAACTTCTGTTACCACATTCCGACCGTCGGTAATGGTGCAATATCAAATTCTGTTAGCATTATTCAGCGTAGATTCCAATTGAAACTTTATCGCTATATCAAAAACAATTGAAAAACAATTTATTTTCTTCTAAAAACAAACGCTGATTTCAATAAATTAAATTCAGATATCAGTCAAATTTCATAAGAAGGAATTGAGGAAAAAAATACGATGTTTTTTAAATACATGATGGAAGAGACAAAGAACTTTTTTGTGAGAGCTGTAAACAATGGCGATCTTATTACAAAATTTATCAATATTTTCCATAATGGATAATATGTTACAGCCCGTTTTGATTTGTTACAGGCTGTTTCAAGATAGGATTTTTATTATTTAATGTTGTATAATTACTCGGTACTGTAATGTAATTTCTGTGTAACTGTGGGACTGACATAGTCAAATAAGACGAGAAGAATGTCCTTATATTAAATTAAAAAAAAAAGATGGAATTAATGTGTCATCGAGGCATATGACATTTGCCTCGATGACACATATTAGTTTTTTGTTCATATTTCAAAAACCACCACACCAATTGCAATAAAATTTATATGAGACTATATTTGAACTATGATCTAACAAACAAAATTTATTTACCATTGGGGGAGCTATCGCTTAACAAGCATTAAAAAAATCAACCGAAATAGAATGGAGAACCTCTATTTTTTAAGTCGATTAACAAATTTACACCTCGTGTATTCAGTGAGATAGACATAGATTCTGTTTATAGATAGATTTTTACTATTGCACCATACATAAAAAAAAAAGTTCCTTAAAATAGAACAAAATGAAGAAGATATTAGCGACTTGGAAGAGTGTTTTTTTAACTTTGAAATAAAACTAACAAATATTGTGGGGCATTCTCTAATATTACTCTATAACACTTATAAATGCTAATGTTTAGATGTTTGCAAATTTAGATGTTTGATGCACAATCACTCGAACAGTGGAATGAATCGGGTTGAAATTTAGTAATACTATCATCGATATAAACTACTAGATGTGCCGTCCTAAACTTCAGCAACACGGAATTATGTCATTGTTGGGAAGAGTGAGTTAACTCTTTCCTTTATAGTAGATTGCAGGAAGCGTTAAACGCCGAGTGTTTTTTTTACCTATCACACACAGAGACGCAGTTTATTACCAATTTGAAGGTGGTTAGGGCACATCTATTGATTTATATCGATGCATATCATAATGTGGAATAACACATAGGCTACGTTTTATCTGTAACTGCGCGATTAAGACCACGGGCACTGCGTGTATTACGAGTATAAAAATGATTTTCAAATCTTTCTATACATAAATTCAAGAGGTATAGCCTGATATCTGATCTATTTTACTCTAACCGCATAATCTCCAAAGCCATAAAAACCAATCACAGTCAGTTATCTAAAGCCATCACGTACGCCAAAAAAACACTTTAAAAAAACCTTAACCGTTTGGTTCATTGACTCTCGCCTAGTACCCTATATTTGAAACTCATTTGAATAGCATGCGACGTTACGGTTCTACAAAGCTAATCTTTGCAAAAAAATTGCAGATACTAAGTGTGTGTACTATTTATTAAATAATAGATCATACACAAAAAAAATAGGAACTACCATAGAAATATTGTGAAAGAACCCCTTTTTTAACCCCCGACCAAAAAAAGGGGTGTTATAAGTTTGACGTCGATGTCTGTCTGTCTGTATGTCTGTCTGTCTGTGTGTGTGTCTGTCTGTGGCACCGTAGAGGTCAAACGGATGGGCCGATTTCGATGCGGTTTGTTTTATTTGAAGGTTAATATCCGTGCGGATGTTCTTAGCTACATTTGGTTAATGGTATCAAATGAAAGGGCTTGACTAGTAGAACGTTATACAGATGATGCGAGGTCCGAGGTAGTCGGGGGTTAATCAAAATTTTTAATTTTGTTCTTGTCTCACACTAGGTGATGTATTGGTAGGACTCTTTGCATAGCCCACCTTTGCCAGTTATTATAGCGCCAAGTAGTAATGTGAAAACATCACTGTGCTCCGGATTGAAGGACAATGTTTCTAATTAAATTACAGGGCATAGAGATTGATCATCTTAAATGTCTGGGTGAAGAGCGCAGTGCAGTGCTAGGTAATGGTTTTGGACCCTTCATGTTCCAATAGCTGCATGTCGCATGTCGCTGTGCTGTTGTGGGCCCGTTGATTACTATCAGGCACATGCCATGGTCGTTTTGTCACTCTATAAATAAAAAAAGTATGACGTTGTTATTAAAAACCGCTTAACTTATCTATTTATTCTTACTACGAGTATACTGCACACAATACAGCTATAGCTTTAGCATGAGCAGCCAACTACATGTTCCCGTTTCTGGGACTTGGGACTTTTTCTCGAGAGGAGAGAGTCAAGCCCATAATCCACTACGTCTGCCTAGTGTGGGTTGACGGATGGGGTAAAGCCTAGAAAGATTCTTGTAACATGCCGGTTTCCTCACGTGATTTTCATTCACTATTAAAGCTAGTAGTGATAATAAACTTTAACTTCTCCACCAAATGATGACAAATACCTAGAGGTCCAGACGGGATTCGAATATAATATGATCTCACCGTTATGAATCGAACATTTGATTCCTTTGTTATTGTTTAGCTTTACATTTTTTTAGTTTTACAATTTTGTAATTACTATTAACTCCAAAGGTGGAAAGAAAGGAAAAGTAAAAAAGAAATCTTTCAATTCGAAGCATTCGCCAACTCAAGAGTGGCCATCGTGGTGGATTATGGCCGAGACTGACGACGTTCTTCTTGAGAGCGAAGACTCCAATTTCAGTATAAGCAAAATATTGGTTACTTATGCCTTACGCAAAATAATATAAGTTAAATAAGTAGTACTCATTTCCTAATGCTATAAATATCGGCCTTATACTCTGCGCATCAGTAATACCACAATAAAAAGTATGAGCATTGTAATGATAACCATTTATTATCTCGGTCAATTAATGCTAAAACGACTGAAAGCGAAAGCAGAAAATTATAATAAAAAAATTGAAATGAAAACTGAAAGTGTCTAATGACATAATATAATAATTCCAACTAAATCACATCAATTACAAAATGCAATCGGAAATCGCAATTACGTTGTCACGATTAGGAAGCTGCGTACGAGCATGTAATCGATTACCATTCGATTGTAAATACGAGTCATCGAATGTAAAGGTGTCGATAATCGCGAATCTAATTCGATTACCCGGAGATAGGAGTTTAATAATTGAAGCTGAAATTACTTCCATTGTAATTGGAAGTTGAATTCGCGTCAATATTGAATTAATGTGGCGAACGAAATGAACTACATAGCTTGTGTGAAACAGCTTTTGAATGTCATATAACATGCAAAAGTACCGCCACATGTGATTGATGCAAAGATTTGCTATTATGTAGAGCTACATTCTCTAATAGGTAGTACTAATTGTTTATCGATTGTCACTCAATTAAAACTAGTTTTATTAAAATAAATATTGGCGGACATTTTCCCACAACACTAGCCAGATAGATTATAAATAACAATTTGTACATAATAACTCTCAGGCTCAGAACAAATACATTCATCAAACAAATATTTGCACAACAAGTGGGAATCAAACCCACATCCTACGGCATCGCAGACAACCTTACTACATATACTAAGCCACTAGGCCATTAATTACTTATTGTGCATGCTTTTTGATTATAAGGAAACAAATCATGTAGTTTACAAAAAGTGTCAGGCTAATTAGCAATAAACATGTTCACTTTCCTTATTAAAATGTCAGTATTGTCGATATTTCCTCAATTTTCGTCGCGTTTCAAGAAACTGTGTTTTGAACAGGTTTCAAACAATAGTTTCTTAAAACTAATGTAAAATACACTTACTTTTTGATAACCGTAATGTTATTTATATAGTACAGTGGGTACAGGTAATGATTTGGACTCTTCATGTTCCAATAGCTGTGTGTCACTGTGTTATTATGGGCAAAGACGTTGCTTACCATCAGACACATGTCCTGCTAGTCTTATGACTTTATAATAAAAAAGTGCCTATGTAGGAGAACCTGAAGCACCATGGTCTACCAAAACAGCCTAATAATACAAAATTGGACCTAGGGTACCTACATATGGCGTCATATTCTGGGGCAACCGCAGCGAATCCGCAATTTAAATTTTTTGACCGATTGACCAACAAAGGAAATATTGGCAAACGACATTGTTAAATACGCCGGACGTTAACAGACGAGATTGGTACAGTACCGGAAGAATCGAAGAATGTGTAACCAAAAAGGGCTATTTAAACGACCTAGCCGTCTGCAACTTGACGGTATGGGGACGATGTATACAGCCGGGTTACGTAAGATTTTATTGACTAAAATCCTCTTTGTAAACTAACCTCCAAATTACAACTTATCATAAAATATATTTTATGGGAAAGAGTGACGAAACAAGCAGGACATGAACTTGATGGTAAGCAAAATGCTTGCCCATAACAGCGCTCGTCACCCAAAGAAATAAGAAAATATTGCCCACAGTTTACATAACATACACTTCTGGGACTGGGGAAGAATGCAAGAGAATGCAGCCGTTGCCCAATTGTGGGATGTGATGTTTGTTGCTCAATTACATCGGAACTTCTGAACGAATCGAATTGAAAGTTTGAACACAGATTATCGTCTAGGATAATACAAAGGACACTTTTCATTGGAGGAATTACTGGAACGGAAACTGCGCGGCCAAAACCGCGGGGCAGCGCTCATATATTTTATATGCTCATACATTCTGTGGGCGATACGCGTAGCAATGTAGTTGTATGCAAATTATTTTTTTGTACGTACGCTGACAAAATGAAAGTCATAAGTACGAAAAGTCAAGGCTTCACGGTTTGCGTGTTCCGCCACAGAATAAGAATTAAAACAGGGGAACGAGTTTTAAAAAAGCATCAAGCGGTTCCGTGATTGGAATTTATGAATACAAAACTACTTAATAATGCAAAATTATAATAATCAGGTGCTAAATATGCTGTTACTGAAGATATGTGACAGAATATTTTTACTTAAATTCTGACCACAGGATAACAAACGCTACAGGTATTTATTTATTTAACTGAGAATATTTGTTTCCGATCCTGCGAGTCGCAGTAAGTGCCAAATTGATGATTATATTGTAGTTTTTTTTAGGGAGAAGACGAGTTACCATTGAGTAGGTTGGTTCTTGACTCAGCAGATCTCCCTAGCCATACGGATGGGGAACGCAGCGAGTGTTCTGGGCATGTTCGTTCGGGCAGGGGTCAGTGCGCGGTGATCTCTTTGACGATAATTGTTTTAAAGTTTTAATTTTAGATTTATCGTAAATAAAGTAAATAAAGGAGTACTTACATTCATACTTATGTACATTGAAAACAAATGATTATTCCGGAAATAAAGTATTATCAACAGACAGGATTTTTTAATAATAATTACCGTTTCTGTTTGTAAACATATTTTGATGTTTCTTTTTTGTTAAAACATCAGACACATAATTAAATTAATTACTATAAATATAAAAAAATGTGCTGACCTTTGGTTTTTTTGAGAAAAAAATATATTAATTAGAAAACAATTCGTTCGATTCCCAACCAGTGCAAATGTTTATGTGATGAATTCAAATGTTTGTACTGTGCCTGGGTTTTCTATGTAAAGTAAATATGTATTTAAAAATATGTAAGTATTATATCAGCTATCTGGCTTCCATATTACAAGTTTAGTTTAGTTTGGGGTCAAAGAGAGTTGCGTGTGAAATGCCCACCCATATTTATTATTTATTTAATTCATACGTTGCAACGTGATATAACAAACATGGTAAGTTTGTTTGTTACGCTTTAACGCGAAAACTACTGAACCGATCATCATGAAACTTTGTACACATATTCTTGGATGTATTATAAGTAACATAAGCTACTTTTTATACCGGGAAAATAACAGGACCGGGGACTGCGCGGTTGAAACCGTAGGGCACAAAAAATATGAATATACAAAACTAAAGAAGTTTATGCAAAAATAATCATGGGGTTAAGCTTTTAGTCTACACACTATATCGTCGTGTCCTTAGACAAACGCAGGGTCAATGTAACAGTTATATTGACTATAACGCGTTAAAAGAAGTATAACTTTAAAATAATAACAATAGAACATATTATGACACTCTCAAAAAAAGTGTAGGAATTTCATTTCATAAAAACTTCGTAGAAAAGGCAATAAATAAAACCGGTGTCGATGCCGTGATTCCGGACGAGACGTCGTGGATTGGAGCTGATGTTCTCAACAACACGCAAGGTTTTTCAACTAAATTGCACATGTGATGAGTGCGCTTGTTCTACGCGTCTGTCTCGAACAAAGTGGTATTTGTAAACTAGAAGTAGTAATTAGTTAAAGCATTTTTTTTGTAATACATTTACGTGTGATGTGGTCGATCTAGTCCGACTTCAGTTTTAGAAATATTCTGCGACATTTAATTGTCACATGTGAGTAAATTATTAAATTTCAAGTATTTTATTTCCTCCGAAAAAACGAAAACTTCCATTTAAAATTTAATTTCGACGTTCGACCAAATTTAAAAAGAAGCCATCATTAAGTCATCGGAGTATAAGAAAGTAAATTTTAGTTTATTGATCAAATTTCAAACACCGCCGATTTCGATAAAATTATATGGGACCACCTCTGAACAATGTTCAAAAAAAGAATCATCAACATTGATGAACATTGTACACATGTGACAACGTACAACCAAATTGAGAACGGCATCTTTTTTTGAAGTCGTTTAAAAATGTTTTCATTCCATATTATGTAGTAATTTGGTCGTCTGTGATTTATTTAATTTGTTAAATCATATTTAGACGTTTGTAATATTTTTTTTGTTATATATAGCGTGATGGGACAAGCAAACCATGGATTTGGATGGTAAACAATACGTCTACTCACAACGGCAGTGTGCTACGTAGTTAATTGAGCAAGAAGAGTCTAATTCACGACCTAGCATTACACTACTGGATATAAAGATAATATACATGTACATAGAAACTCTTTGACACGAACAAATTAAAAATTACAGAGAAACACATAATAACAAGTGCCACAAGTGGTGTAAAATAATCGGGGTGGTTTTAACTAAACTATTATTACTTATTATTACTTTAAATTATGATTTAAAACAAACTATAGTGGCCCAGTGGTGAGAGCACTATGGGATCGTAGGTTCGGCTTCCGCCTTCACGTCTTAGTTAAGCTATTATTACCCGACTACGCGACGCAAAGGAGCAGTAATGTGTTGATCAGTCTATATGTATATGTATGTATATATTTTTATCTTTATCAGGCGCTTTTTCGCCATAGCAAACGTGTCAAGCAAGTAGAAGTCGTACTAGTTAGTTATTGCCACTGGCTTTGGTAGTGAAGTACAACATCGTGAAGAAACCAACAAGACTTATTTCAATCAACAACCGTCAACGCAAGAACACTTATCAAGCTTGGTGGGTTGTGGCCTTCACAATCTTATTGTAAGACAAGGCCACGGATCCCAGCAGTGGGAACATAATATAATTGCCTGTTTATTGTTGAGCTATGATGCTTTGTATGCATGTTTATATAAATATGTATTATGTTTCCTCAATGATTTAATTACGTTCGATTTTCAATTAATATTATTGTTGATCAAAAGTTTTTTGTAGTAGGCAAACAGGTTGTTGATTGGAGCCTTCAACTTACTATATCTATTATTAGTTTTGCTTCTCATTTATTATTACTATTTGGTAGTGGTAGGGGTCTTTGCGGAGTCCACCAGGGGAAGTACCACACCTTTACCAGTTATTAGGTCTTTAAGCAGTTATACGAGTATGCAAACATAGCTGTGTTTCATTTTGAAGGAAATGTGAGTTTCAATATTATTTATCATCTTATATCCCTGGGCGAGCGTAGTGCAATGCTATTGATGTTCCGATAGCTGGTTAACATTGTGTTGTTATGAGCAGGCATGTTGCTTACCATCACTTAAATATCATGCTCGTCTTGCCATTCCATACCATGAAAAAGCATTTACCCGTCAATTTGTCCGACTTTAATTTCTCATCAAGGATTTTTCATATTCAAAAACATCATAGCACACAAACTCCCACATTGATAATGTTGGGATCACAACTTTTATTTCAAAAAAAATGCAGAACGGAACCTATGCGGATAAAACCGCGGTGTGCTAATATTCATTATTATAAGTACTCAAACCAGAAATTAAATTTAATGTTTTTTTTTTATACTAAAGTAAGCTTCCATTATCGGCAACAATGATTTCACATCGGATCTATCAACAGCATTGGCTACAGACAATTTTTCCTTCGCTTTCACCGCGACACCACTATTTCTCATTTCTTGTTGCACTGCATTAGAAACTGGAAGGTTTTCTTCCGACACACTTGAGACGTGAGACCGTTTGTAGGAAATGCATTTAATTATGTGTACCGGAAGATGATCTTTAAAGGTAAGTAATTGTAAATTAATTACTGGTAGCACCTTTTAATTTTGTCTGTATAGACTCACATTGTTAAAATATCCCACTAAAATTATAAATGGCAAACTCTGCATGTCAATCTGTTAAGCTCGAGTATCATGCTTAAACTACCGAACCGATTTCAATAAAATTTGAATACAGAGATTGTTGCTACTTTTGATGCGAAAAAAAGGTTTGAAAAGGTTGATAAACTGGATGACTGTTTGCGTGGAAGCTGGAAGTAGCAAGAAGCATGGGAACTATAATTTACCACATACATCTACAATTATGTACATTGCAGGAGTACTTACGACCACATACGTCGTGACCCGTATTTTTTTAATTTCATTTAGAAAATTTTCTTTTCACATATGTGTCAAATTTCTTGAATAGTTTTGATCATAACAAATTATTTGTAAACTACTGAATGCATGGAATTAACACAAAATTTTTATGATTCCACAAACTTTATCTTTATTCCTAGAATCTAGGAAGTTAGCATAAATCGCAATGTAGGTATTGTTTTCGGCACTATAAACACCTGTTTTCTAGCAATCAAGAAACAAAGACTTATTATTATGACAATTGACATTGTTGACGAAATACTTTACAAGACTTCACCGCGGCACACGTCCGTTTATAATGGTGAATAGCAATTATACAAGTTTCAATTGTTCACCTGTTTCCACCTGCAGCCATTATTCTCAACAACACTCCATGAAGGCTCAAAATTCAATAACGTTTGAACAGCAGACGGAATTTTAATTTCGATAAACTTCAGCCCGACAAAGTACTTTCGAAATGCTGACCTCTAAAACCACTACGTGTGTAACTAGAACGTAAACACTACCAAGATTAAAACAAAATAGTTATTGTAAAATTACCTTTGTCGTAGTCTGAATTTGTAAGAAAGTCGCGATGCCTGCTCTCACGCGGTTTTTGACGCCACGTATTGTGCCTTTCGAACTTTTGATCGTCGAAGGCGTATCTTCCGCTTTGAAATCCTTAACACCAGCGAAAAACTCCACTTCAGGCACTTCACTACCACTTTTGGCAACACTAACACTTTTCACAGGCACATCAAACTGTTTCTCGTTCAAATGGAAATCATAAAACTTGTCCGTATCGAAGTAATGACTACTGTAGCAAATCTCTTGCTTCATCTTGTCTTGTTTTCGTTCCTCGTATGTACTCTCACTAATTAGGGGAGATTTCGAAGTGTTGGATAGTAATGACTCCTCGTCGACGTTTCTTTGCTGACTGTTAAGCTGGGAAACTAGACGGAACGAAGTGAGTTGTGCACTTTCTTTTGAAATATTAGTATCTTCATTAATATTCTGGCTTGCTTCCTCGTTTAGTTCACTCGAATCGCTTTCGGTTTCAACGACACTAAGTTTCGCTGAACGGTCTCTAATGTCTTGAAGAAGACCTTGCGGTAGAAAGCTGTCTTTACTGTTCGCTTTGGAGATAACCGACGGCATCTCCGGTGCGACAGGTGGCTCTTGTTTTGTATCTTTTTTACTGTATTCACTATGACTTTCATCGGCATGTACGCTTCCGTTTAGCTCGCTGCTGTTCAGTGAATCGCATGATATATTCGAGTCGTTATCTTCAAAATCGACCTCGCTCTGACTGCTACCGTTTCTCGAGCTTATCATCGTGACTGAGATGGCTTTCTTTGTGCTCGATTTTGTCGTCTTTTTTTTGGGCAACGGTGGCGGCGTGCCATCAAGGTCACTGCATGTCCCCGAATCTAGCGTATCGCTTGGTGAACATTGACCGCTAGACATAACCATGTTGGTCATAGAGTTCATGTACGAATTGCAGTAGATGTACGGTGCTTTTTCCGGCTTCAGTAAATCTTCGTGTTCGATTATCTTCGGGCGGTCATCGGCGTTTAGTCTGACCGTCGTGTTTTTTTTGTACAGATCATTGATTTTGAAGCTATCAAAGTCGACGTCACTTTTGAGATGTACACTCGATATTTTCGGTTTCGGCTTGTCTGTATCCGTGTTGATTCTGATTGTGACTACATGTGGACCGTTGAGAGCGTCCGTGCTAGGTGTAATCGCGGGTCGGTCTGACTGGGTCGCCGCTACGAATACCGTTGCAGATGGACTTTTAGAATTAAGGACATGAGAGTGCATCGAACTCAGAGAGTCCATGCTTCGTGCATCTACTACATCGTATCCGTTTTCTTCGCTGGTTATTTGGGTGAACGTTGTGGAGCCTTTTTGTTTGACTTTAGGTGGTAGGGGTGGGATGTATTCGATACTCGGTCTAGTTGTGACGTCCTCCATGGCTTCGATTAATGAATTGGCATAATTAACGGTGTGTTCCTGTTTGAAATGCTTGTCAGGCTCAGATAGTGGTGGATGTATATGGCATAATGGTTCCGGTGGAGTCCGTGACTGGGTCAATACCCTCTCAGTTGCCCTCTATTCTTGTTTTTATTTACTCGAGTACCTGTAAATAAAAAATGTGTAGGTTAATGTTTAGCTCAGGTTAAAGGAAGTAGCAGGATCATAATAATCAATAATGTCATGTTACATGAGAGTACTTTGAAATGGATCAATGTCGTGCACGAGTACTAAGTTGTGGTATATGAAATTCTTCTGATGACAACACATTATTACTTAGATCTGTTTTTGAAAGTTACTTTTCAAACAAAAATAAAGAATGATTGAATTGCACTTCAAAGCAAAAATTGTCAAAACTCAGTTTCATTAGATAAAACAGGATTTTTTCACTTTCAGAACACAAAACAGTTACTTAGTCGGAACGTACGTATCTTGTTCTACTTGTAATACTTTTTCTACATAAGATTGCACGGAAATAGCTATATAAATATTAAATATTGGTGGACAATTCACACACAACACCATCTGACCCCAAACTAAGCAAAGCTTGTAATATGGTGGCCAGATAGCTGATATAATACTTATACATATAGTTGTAAATATATACTTCTTATACTTAGAAACACCCAGACACAGTGCAAATATTTGAATTCATCACACTAATATTTGCACTGGGTGCGAAGCGAACCCACGACCTTCGGCTTCGCAGGCAGAGTTGCTACCCACTAAGCCACGAGGCCAGTCGTATAGTAGTTATATTTCATAGTAGTAAAAATATTTCATAGTTTCACGTTTACAGATATCAATGTCAATTAATACGTTTACAATTCAATTAAAATCGAACACACCAAATTGTTATTGTGATTGAACTAAACACTTTAAAAATGCAATAAAACGCGTATCCTTAACCGATATACCTACATTGTTATAGTCACGTTCGTACAGATATTTCGACGCAACTACCGTATAGCTAAGTTTCACAATAACTTCAGAATAACACACATTTTTTTCCTTCGCAATGGTATTACTTAATGCTAATAGATATAACGCGTCAGTGTTAAGTAATTTCACGTGTGGCTTACTTTTAAATACTTTATTTATGTTTACTTGGATTATAGAATATGCTAAAATCTTCATTAAATATTTTCACTAGTCCAAATATTTATTGTTTTTGATTTGAAAGCAATACTTACAGATGCTTGGATAAAGGCCATGTTGATGTAGCAGAAATTTAATTAGTTTTGGTACAAAATTATACTGTTATGATGAGATGTGTGTGTGTGAGGTATGTATGGTAAGCTTCACGCTTACCATTAGGTTCTTACTTGCTTGCATCGTCACACAAAATTATGGAATTAAGTAAGTTTAAAATATTAGCGCTTTTTTGCACCTCTTGGGTTAACAAAATATGTGTTCACGTCCTTGTAATAAACTGTATTTAAATTTGGATAATATTGTGTTAAAAGAAAAAATAATGACTAAACAACACCACCAAATGATACTTATAGAACTAAATGACACAAAACAAGTAGCTTTCGACGCGTTACGTTGCATACTAGATTTTGAAGTTAACTAATAGTATGTTGTGTTTGTGTTAATTAGATTAAAATTAGCAGACGTCCTTATGTCAATAACGTTGTTAAAACTAATAAGTCAGTGAATTTACTTACTTACATTAAGAGCAATGAACTGATTAAAGTTCATCCTTGGTAAAACAATTTAGGTTCTTCAAACATAAAGTGGGCTGTTTATGCTTGGTAGAAAAAATGCTCAAAAACGTGTGTGAGAGTGTTAGGGTGTGTGTGTATGTGTGATACTGACTGTTGTGGCAGCTCCGGCAGGAACACGTCCCCTGGAGCGCGAGGAGCAGTTGCGCGCGCGTTGCGGCGGCCAGGCGTGGCAGCGCGCGGGCGCGGCGCGCGGTTTGTGTATGAGTGTGTGTGAGAGGGTTTGTGTGCGCAGTGCGCACGCAAGGAGTTAATATATCTTCTCTTAACTCCTCTTGCTAAAAAGTCTATTTTCAGCTGATTTCAGATAATACTTTCGACGCAACGAAACGACGTGTTAACCTAAAGTTAGTTATAATGTTTCCCAAAATGTTGACTAGCTAACTACAGAGTGTCGGTTTTTCGTGACAGTGCGCGCGCGCATCGTACCAAACTACTCACATATTTCTCTTACGCGCCAAAGAAAATAATATAACTCTAATAACTGTGTTTATTGACTATGGCGTCAGTTTAAAACATTTGCAAGTTACAACGTAACTATTACTGAAGCGGAAAATTTACGTATTTGCGAAATAATATTTAAGATGAGACGATTATCAATGGAACGGTAGTTAATGCCATTTTGCAACTTCACACCGAAGTGACTCGGTTTCTCCGTGGAAATCTAAGGTAATTTTATGGTACACCTAATCGATGTTAGGTAAGATGGCTTCCGATAGAATTGCACAAAATTTAATGAAAATCAGACGAAATCTTGTGGACATGTTAAGTATAAGTAATATACTATCAGCGCTTTTTTACCCTAGTTGTTTTCGTTCTCACAATTTTTTTTCGATGCCTCCTACGTAATTTGTTACTTTATCTATCTCAAAAACCGAGATTTTACAGGATAGTGCTCAAAAAACAAAACATTGCAGGGATATTATATTTGTTATATGTTTATAAAATTGGGTGTATGTATATATTTTTTTACCCAAATTTTACAAAAATACAACAACAAATGATGATATAAATGCAATGTTTATCTCTGGAACGCTCTCTGAATCTCCAAAATCGTGATTGTACAAAATCACGATTTTGGAGATTCATAATCATAATTTATTCATAAAATATTATTTTACATGTCAAATACTTGGGAGGGATCGATTTGTGTTTTAAATCAGATTGTTAGAGCCGCTAAACTTTCGCAGTCATAATATTCGTAAGAAACATGCGCGGTCCGAGGGGGGGTCACAGGGGACATGACCCCCCCAAAAACGTATAAGTTAAAAAAAAATCTAAGAAAAATAAAAATATCTAATAGTACATAGACTATTTTTTAACGCGGGAAAACAACTAGAACGGGAACTACGCGGGTAAAATCTTGGGGGCCTACTAGTACAGTATTTTTTCCCCGATTTATTGTATTTCTACTTGTGACCCCCAAAACCTGAGGCTGCGTACTGGTGACCCCTCCAAAATTCGAGGCTGAGACCGCGCCTGGTAGGAAATATGGGAAGGGTGAGATTGGAATCCACGACTTACAACGTGCCTGCCTGAGTCACGAAATCATACCAAAAGATATTTTATTTTACTGTAATATCAAAGTGCACAATTGCACTTATAAAAACACTATCCCCTACCCACTGAAATAGTACATTGTCAAATATAATAAATTTTTCTTCGCGTGTCAATTAAGTATCGTAGATAGAAACCGTAGATGGAATAGGGAAACACCATTGTACGAGTAGTTTTAAATCACGCTATAGAGTAGACAACATTGCCCAACATTAGGACATATCGGACGCTAGTTTTACTAATTATATTTATTATTTTTTGATTATTTATATAGCAATAAAGATTTTTGTATTTGTATTTGTATTTATTATTATTATTTGCAAGTATGGATGCACTTTCCTTATAAGTAGGTACAACCATAGAGTAGAATAAGTTGCCGTATTCATTTCCCCCTAAATGATACAATCTAGAACTCGATTTTTTCAAGATTAGATTGAATAGATGTGTTTTAGATAAGAGTGAAGTGTGTTCTTGAGTGGAGATCGCAAATAGAGCAACGTGGTATAGGGTACTCTTAGACTAGGTGGAGTGACGATATTCGGAAGACAGCAGGCAGTGGATGGAGACGTATAGCTGAGGATAGGGTTAAGTGACGAGCCATGGGATTGGCCGATGTCCAGCAGTGGACTAAGATAGGCTGATGATGATGATGAGGTAAGAGTACATCAAAATACGTCGTCATCGAACTAGTGGTAACAGCAACCTACTCGTATGTCCCATAAAAAAAATCTGAAATACTTGAAATATAACTCTTATTATTTGCCTTAGTAAGCTGGTTAAAAATTGGCACTACCACTATTTCCTCAATTACAGAAAAAATTGTACGTATTCATTGCAATAGCAATTACGATAGCAATTAATCGCTATGTATTTCATAAGCGTTACAAGTACTTAATCGGTCGGTCAATTGGTTCCGGTGGGTTAGCACCACGGTTAAACTTCTAGTTCAACGGAGCTATTCTCCGATTGTTGTTAATCAATTGTTAGTTGATCATTAGATCAAAATTAGTGTCAGGTAAACATGAATAAATATTTGTTGACATTTATCACTCAATGTTGTCTAGCCCCAAAATAAACTAAGCAACGGAAGCCAGCTGACATAATCCTGCTTAACAGAAAAATTAATTATAAAATTATAAATCAGAAAGTTTCGATGGTAACAATAACAAAACAAAAAATGTTTTATATCACAAGGTACTTAACTGAAGAGTGCAATGTAAGCACCAAAATACATGAACAATAAATAATCATTAATCGTTATACTTTATTATATTATTTGTATAACCTGATAAAAATTTAGCTTAGCTTAATTTAATTTCAAAATATGCTTTTTATTACCCGTAAGGCGAAACAGAGTTTACAGAGTCAGTTAGTAACAGATATATTCGTAGATAATGTTATTCATCAATATTATTATTATTTGGCTGGCCTGGTGGCTTAGTTGGTAGTGCGTCTGCCTGCGAAGCCGTGGGTCGTGGGTTCGATCCCACCCAGTGCAAATGTTTGTGTGCTGAATTCAAATATCTGTACTGTGCCTGGGTGTTTTCTATGTATAATAAAGATGTATTTAAAAATATATATAATTATTTTATCAGCTATCTGGCTTCCATAGTACAAGCTTTGCTTAGTTTGGGGTCAGGTGGTGTTGTGTGTGAAATGTCTAGCAATATATTTTATTTTTAACCCCCCGACCAAAAAACGGGGTGTTATAAGTTTGAGGTCGATGTCTGTCTGTCTATCTGTCTGTCTGTCTGTCTGTCTGTCTGTGTGTGTGTCTGTCTGTGGCACCGTACAGCTCAAACGGATGGGCCGATTTCGATGCGGTTTTTTTATTTTAAGGTTAATATCCGTGCGGATGTTCTTAGCTATGTTTGGTTAATATCGATTCAAAATGGCCGCCTCCACAAAATGGCGGACAAAATATTTCTTCACAACCTACCTCAATATGGGTATCAAATAAAAGGGCTTGACTAGTAGAATACTATACATTATAAAAAAATCAAATTCAAGATGGCTGCCATCACAAAATAGCGAATTATATTATTTTTTTCACTACTACCTTAATATGGGTATCAAACGAAAGGGCTTGACTAGTAGAATACATTGCACTATGATAAATTTCAAATCCAAGATGGCCGCTTCCACAAAATGGCGAAATACATTTATTTTTTCACAACTCCCTTAATATGGGTATCAAATGAAAGGGCTTGACTAGTAGAATGTTGTACAGATAACAAATCTGAGGTAGTCGGGGGATTACTCAAAATTTTTTAATTTTGTTCTTGTTATTTTAAAGAAGTTTCAACCTGAACTTGACTATCTACATGTTTACCAAAATATTGACTGGCTAACTTCAAGGTGTCGTATTTTGTTGACGGTATGCGCGCACGTCGTAAAAAATTACTTACCAAATTACTAAAAAATTCTATAATTTACTCCTAACGCGCCAAAAGTTACGGCTTGTCTAGTCGGGAGAACGGCGCCTGTCGATCCGAAGATCCCGGGTTCAAACTTCACATGCACCATTGTCTTGCGAGAGAAGGCCCGAGTCCCAGCAGTGGGAACATTTAGTGGGCTGTTGATGATGACTCCTAAAGTGCCAGAAGCAGTAACTATAACTTAAAAGAGGCCTTACATACTTACTTACACCTCACAACTTACTGACTAACTAACTGTTGAAGCACATACTTTAAGCTTGCTTGAAAATATATTTAAAGCCTACATAATTTATTATCGTGTGTGACGTTTCGTTTAAGACCCGATCAATTCATTCTAGTTTCGAGAAATACTCGTATTAACAGTCGCTGCAAATGATTTGCGTTTTTATGAAATGACAAATGGCTATTCGATGCGTGAGAAAATTCTGAGGATTGACATTGTTTACGTACGATCAACGTTTTTTTAATAGTTCAATGAAACTTATTACGTCTTCCCGCGAATTGGAAAGATACTATTTCGACTTAGTATTGTATTTATTTTTTCAGATAACTACGTGTATGGGTAGGTTCAATAATATTTCCATTTACGCAAGCAGTCGACATTTCTACGGCAAAACAGTAATTAAACGGCCGACACATACACACAGGTTGGTGATACAAATACTCCGCTTTCGTAGTATATACGTATAGATTGTGGAATGCGTTACTTGAGTGGATTTTTCCTGATGGTTACAATATTTTTGTCTTCAAGTTGAGAGTGAGTCGGTTTCTTTCAGTTAAACACGCGCCGAAGATTGCATTGCGAGAAGGCAGTCAATCAACACTCTATAGTCGCTACAAAAATGTAGTAGCTTTATGTACTGTGGGTTGCCAAATTATTAGAGACAGTCACATTTTTTAGATTATTTATTCTTTAGGCACACGTGACTGCAGTCTTAAGTGACTTGAGGAATGCAGGATCGTTTTTTAAGTTTGTTATATATCTCTGAGTCAACTACTGTGTACTTACACAAGCTTCACCAAAATACGTTTAACACGCAATATGATTCAAATTCTCAATCGGAAAACTAATAAATTTTCACTTAATAGTTTATAGCCATAAATAATTTCATTAAATATCCTACAGGAATCAATGAATTTAATGGAAAAAAAATCTTTTAAATCCAGGTAATTAATGCTCATTAATTTCAATTAAAAATGTTCAGTCGTCAAAGAGATATGTAGGAACATGCACATTACTTATACATTACTACTGTTATTATATTGAGAAACGTGAAACAATAAAACGAATCATGTTTTACGATCTACTTAGCTCCTATATAAGTTACGCAACAGTTGACGAAACTAGATTCGCTACAGTAATTTGTCAACAATCCATTTATTGACAACATGCCATTAGACACGGCTACAATTTCATACGAAACGCCAATTATATTACAAATATAATAAAATACTACTATGTATACTACTCTCAAACTAACCAAAGATGATAACTGAAGTGGTATTTAAAAAAAATGAATTAACGCGGAACTCACGTGAGAAGTCGTCGCCCAGCTTAACTTAAGTTGGCTCCAAATAGGACTGGTCACAATCAGCCCTATTTCAATGTGAGTGCGTGCGTATAATTGCGTCTCGTTCCGTAACTTAAGTTGGGCTGGATTTTCATACTCAAATTAAATGTCTATTTTTTGGTACCAAAAGGACTTACGCTTAACTGCCTGAAGTAAATCGCTGTTGCAATATAATATAGAAGAAAAAATGGAAGACATTCGGATTGTAACCATTAAGAAATGCCCATTCTCCCATAAATATATAATCTATTGGTTGAACAAAAATACCGTTAGATACGGGTACGATTTCATATAAAACTGCAATGAAGTATATTACAAATACATATAACGTAATAAAATACTACTAAGGTTACTAACGTGGTCGTTACAGATTATATTCTAGTTAACGAGTAATTCACTTGAGAAATCGTCGGCATATCTTAACTTAAGTTCCTGTCGCATTCGACGCGACCTTTTTTATGTAAGGGTAATAGATTTACGGATGATATTGATGTTATGTTTGTTCTATTTACGTAACGTAATTAATATCATTGCCAACAAAACAAATCAATATTATTACAAATATCATTTCCGAGCTGCTAAGGAAAGTTATTACTGATTACTTCCTTTATAATTCAATTTAATAAATGTAATTGAAGTATTTATTTTGTTAAGCATCATAGATTAAAATTTATTATTTGTATTTTGAAATAAATAGGTAACCTACTCTCAAATACCAATCAAGGATTTTTTAAAGAAATCGGAAGGTGTATGGCCTATTGAATTATTCAGTTTACTAACAATACGCGAGGAAGAGATGGAAATATCTCTTTGTCTTACACATAAAGACATTTATACAATCTAGCAACATAGTTTTTATGTCGTTTTAACACAATACAATAGGCAAAAAGTTCAACAGTCATTATTTTGTTTATATCACAATAAAAACGGCCTAATTAAGTTGTTCTGTTAACCCCTATCTATCGAGGTGTTATGGATGTTTTAATCTTATTGAGATTTTATCAGATTATCTTTGTAATTTAAACCAAGATGTTTGTTTATCATTGTAATTTGCACACAATTTTCAGCTTTGCTTCTGTGAAAATATGGTTCAATTGTAAGAATGTTAGGTGCGTATTCCAGTTTGCATAAAACTTCCTTGGCTCTAACACACTCGTCTAATGACATCAAATTATTTTCAATCTGCAATTCTTTTTCTGACGCAATGCAATGGACTACTGTTGACAAACGCACTTGATACTTTCACTACACACCTGCCCGCGTTTACGGCGCAGCGCAAAAATACTCGGAATTCAAAACAACGTTGGCTTACTTTGGTGACTAATATGAACGACTTTTATGGTATTGTAGGAATTATCTTACTAATCCATACTAGTTTTATAAACATTTTTAAATGTTTATTACGAAATCACCAATTTCAAATTTTTAATTTCTAATGTAGGATTATTCCTGAGAGACAGGGTATTTTAACCGACTTCCAAAAAGGAGGAGGCTATCAATTCGACTACGATATGTTTATGTATGTTACCTGACTTCTCTAGAACGCCCGAACCGATTTAAGTTTTTTTATTTATTTATTGTTTTATTTTAATATATTTTTAACGCGCGAAGCCTGGACGACTGGTGGATCGTGAATGTAAAAGTGAAGAAGTTTATAGCTCAATTACGTCGTAAACTCTGAACGGATCAGGCTAAAATACGCTCAAATAGATTGTAGTCTAGAATAGGAAGTTTAAACAGACAGCCTGTTTAGCAAACAGACGGCCTGTTTTGAATTCTAAGTGGACGAAATCATGAGAATTACTTAATAATAGAATAAAAAAAATTGGAATCAAAATTAATACATAAATTATTTTTTTTCAAATTTTTGTTTATTTTGGGATTATTTATATTCCATTCTAGAATTAATAAATTAAAAAAAAAGAAAACACTAAATTTGACCATTAAATCCAGCTGAACATCAGCTTTTCTCATATTTATTCGTATTTACTTACTATAAAGTACAAATATTTAATCGGAATCTAATAGGGTCATACGACCCTATTAATATACTAGTAATATACTAGTACGTGTGTGTAAGAATTTAATTAATTAGCTACGAGACTAGAGAGTATGCAATATTCTTGTACATATAAGGACAGAAGTAACATAATCGACGATGTATGTAAACTTGTAAGTATGCAGTCAGCAAAAAAAACGTGTCGTTAAATTGCGTTGCTGACCATCGGTTGTCACGATATTATACGGAGTTCTATTCGTTATGTAGATTAGAAGGAAATTTAAATAATTGCTTTAGTATGCAGTGCCAATTAGTATAGATCGTAAGCTATTTATGTGACAACACGTTCCAACGGTAGCATATGACTAGTAGATAATTGTACTAAAAATATTATAGAGTTACAAACTTAATTTTGTGTAGTTGTTTATTTTATTTTTAGCCAGCTATTTATATCATATTTTAGCGCAAAGGTTTGTATGCTTTTGATCAATTTCTGAAAGCATAAATTTCGACCAATTCTGCTTTTGAGAGAGTTTTTTTTATCATATGCCACATTGCTTTTAAAATCCATAGAAATATTATAAAAGTGAAAAGATTTTTTGTTTGAACGCACACAGACAGAGGAACACTATTGGACCGATGTCAAAATTTTTATTGTACATATATGCAGGTACGTGATCCTTGAGTCAATCAACTCGAGCACTCAAGTTCAGTGCTATAGGCTATATGCATAGAGGACAATTAACTAAAATGTACTCAATGGCTATTATGTAGCACGGTCGAAGCCGGGGCGGACCGGTAATATAGAAATAAAACACAAAGCATAGACACCTAATAAAACTGAGCACTTTTGAACATACAAATTCACAAAGAGAAAAATATTGTAAAACACTTGCAATTTATGACCAAATGTTTTTTTTTATCGTGTATAGGTCCCCGTTTGATCACCAACTCGACTGATGGTAAGCGACGGTGTAGTCGAAGATGACGCACGTTGACCTTGAAAAGTTCTAAATTGTATCTCTCAGGGAACAAGGAGCAACTTATTCCACTCTAAAGCTGTACGTACGAGAAAACTGAATTCAAACCGTTTTGTATGTTGTCAAAATATTGTTGTTAGTTATTACTTTCGCTCATGAAAGCAGTTTTTATTGTACCCTAATAGTAACGTCACGACCACAGACTACGGTCATTTGACGTAACTTTTTTTTAACCGTGGCAAATCGTATTAAATATCTGACCAACGAGCCGTGGTGGTTTTTTGCTGACTTACATAACTGTAGTTTCTATGTTTGTAAAGTATCAAATTGGTTTACGTTCAAACTTGTGACAATAATTCATGATTGCGAAAATATTCTATATGAAATAATTATTATGTAGGTCGGTTTAATATAATGGATTTGATTAATTATTGTTAATCCTTGATTAAGTTTTGATTATTAACGTGATTTAATAGATACTCGTATATTGTTTTTATTTGCACTTTAAGTTAAATAATAATTGAAAATCTCCGTAATTTCCATTATTTAACAATCAGGTACCTTACTCAATGATGTTGATTTAATAATTTTCATACATAATTATTTAATGGTTTACTTCATGTTTATTTCTCCACGGAATATGGTCTATTTTCGTGTAACGTAATTGATTTTGTTAGTAAACAAATATTTGTGAATATTCCTTATATATACTATTAGACCCCAAATTGAACGAAGTTTGTATGTACTATGATATCCAGAAGGCTGACATAAAAAATATCGTTTTAGATAAATATTGGTGGACATTTTTACACAGAACACAACGTGGCCCCAAACTAAGCAAAGCTTGTACTATGGAAGCCAGATAGCTGAAATACCTAATACTTTTATTTTTAAATACCTATACTTATTATACATAGAAAACACCCAGGCACAGTACAAATATATTTTTGCTGGGTGGGGATCGAACCCACGACCCACGGCTTCACAGGCAGACTTACTACTAACCACACCACCAGACCAGCCACGTAGAAAGCAGAGCTCAGATACGTTGAAAGACTAATTTATTTCTATACCGTCAGATGATGATAGTAAATTTATCACATTTATTTATTTGTGAGTAAATATTTTTGAACATTAGAAGTAGTCACAATACGTGTATTATTAAAACGTTGTTACAACAGTTTGCATTTCGATACTCTATAACAATTCTATAGTTATTGGTTTATAAATGAGCTAATAGATTTAACAAATTAATTAAAACCTTGATAATAAATTGAAAATATAATTGAATACTAATAACTTTGTATAGTGTCGTATTCATTCATCAAAAAAATCGTTGAACAGTCATTATAATTACATAACGCATGGGTTTGTTCAAAATTGAATATAAAATTCCTCTATGTATGGAAATAAATGATTAATTTCAACGTTTCGTGACTCTATAATTATAGAATTACGGTGATTACCGGAATTCAATCTAAAATATTCGAAATAATTGACTGAATACGATTATATTCAATACCACGGAATTAGGTTAGCCCTGGAATCTGGTAAGGTTTCTATATCTGGAGATTAAATTAAGGTGACGACTGAGTCAATAATATAAAATTCTAATTAGTTCTTCCGCTACATTAAGGAAAAATATGGGATTATACAAATATACTGCCAATTTGAAGGGTTATAACGTCACTTGTTAGTTAAAATCGTACCATAAAGTGACGTGACCTCTAAGCAATGCACCTATGTTATTTTTTGTTTGTGAAACAAAAGAAAATGTCATCATCATTATCAGCCGCAAGACGTCCATTGCTAAACATAGACCTCCTCCCTAGATTTTCACAAGAAAAGAAAATATACGTATTCTATATTTTTTTTGAAATCTAATTGACAACCGAATTATTTTTTTGTCACCTCTCCTATTACAGCCTTATTTTATCATCATCATTGTCATTCTATTTGATTGACCATTCCTGAAACGAGTACATCACTCAGCGTTATTTTCGGCTATTCTTCTACAGTCCCCAATGCCTTCCTAATACTACAATTTTTTTGTGCTTACATTATCTCATACTCTATAGCAACAATTTCAAATACTTACCTATAAATTAATATGCAAGACAACCTCTGTCCACTTACAGACGTGATATTTTGATATCTAGTGATTGTCTGTACAAAAACCTTAAATATACATATCACCTGCCAATCACAAGTGTCAGTACTTATTAAGTAGACGAATTGAATTGAGACATAACCAAGGTTTGCCCTTGAAATACCTTCAATTTGCGTATAGCTGTGAGAATGTGAATTGTATATTAAGTACCAACCAAAATAAAATTAGTGTTACATACACAGAGTAAGAAGTAAGATTGATTGTTTGTTTACGCTGTTTCTATTTCATTAAGCGTTTTTGTAAACGTTTAAATTAGTGAATGATCTAGATTGCCTTTAATGCTAATAAACTTTGCAGAGTCTGTCTCGGAAAGTAACACGCATTTGCCATTTATCCTTCCATTAAGCAGTGTTATGCGAATCTTGGTGCATTCCGGTTTGAAGGCATAATTCTACCTCGAAATTACTATATAAAGAGATGAAAGTGCTAGGCAACGGTTCTTTCTCTAGTGGCACTTCATGTACAAATTCTAAGCTACGGCTGGACTAGTCGGAAGAACGGCAGCTGCTGATCTGGAGTCTCTGGTTCCAATCCCATACGCATCACTGTATTTTCGAAGTCATGAGCGTAATGTAATATATAATGCAATCGGCATAGCCCAAGAATCTTTAGAAAAAAGAGCCCAAGAAGGTCCCGTGTCATCCATCAACCCGTGCTGGACCAGCGTGGTGGTTTATGGGCTTGACTCTCTCTTTCTTCCTTGCGAGGGTAGGCCGCAGCTGTGAGAACATTTAGTGGCCTGCTTATGCTATGTTCAAATTCTATCTAATTTTACAAGTCCTGGTTCGAGTAAGTCAAAATAAAAATGTTTTGAAAACAGCGGACAGATTTACGCAACACGGCAGGAAACTCGATATGTAAAATTAAAATCAAAATATTATTTAACATTTTATCACGCATAGTGACTATAATTATTGTTATAATGAGCGTGGCCTTTCAAAATGGTGTCTGATACCGGCATTTAAAGTCAAGGATAAGAGGATGAGCATGCGAACACGTAATCAAGAGGTACTTTAGTTGTTCTCTGACAACTGGTATCTTACACTATCACTATAGGATATTAAGACTATCTCGACACATAAATATAACCTCCCACAGTACAAACTGCGTGAAGGTATCACAAAAATGCCTGATGTTAAGCGACGATGCTACGATGTAGCACTCGACAAAGAACATTGCACACACCAAAATGCTACCCATATCTTTACCAGTCATCCGCTATCGTGTTTTAGTGACGAACAGCGCCATCTAGTTATGTATAAGTAATATAAGTTCCAAGTGGAAGGCCTCAATGAAACCAACACATACCTATACAATGAAAGTTTAAAAATTAAATAAAAAGTTAACTGATGAGCAAACCATATTGTACTGCAGATAATTTTTTTAACTCCCGACCAAAAAAAGGGGTGTTATAAGTTTGACGTCGATGTCTGTCTGTCTGTCTGTCTGTGTGTGTGTCTGTCTGTGGCACCGTAGAGCTCAAACGGATGGACCGATTACGATCGATCCCAGTCAAACGGACAGCCATCGCGCGCGTGCACTCTCCTTGAAAAAGGCCGCCGGACGCGGCCGAAACTCGAGTCGGATTTACCGATCATATATAGATACGTGAGTGTCCCGTTATCCAATTAAATATGTGTAACAACCACGTTAATTTTAATACTAAAACTTGAATGTGTCTTCACCATTTTTCTCCTAAGCGTCAAAGCTACTGGTGGTGATAAGCT
Source organism: Ectropis grisescens (assembly GCA_017562165.1). Classification (NCBI taxonomy): domain Eukaryota; kingdom Metazoa; phylum Arthropoda; class Insecta; order Lepidoptera; family Geometridae; genus Ectropis; species Ectropis grisescens. The sequence goes on along the minus strand of CM029780.1, from coordinate 7,800,699 downwards.
AGACAGTTGTTGTATCACAGAGTATCAGGTAGGACTGAAACCTATAATCTCATAATTTTGAAATCAGACGTTCTTACCACTACGCCACTTCGGTGTCATAAAGTCATACATTTTGTGAAGCGAAAGCTTTTTTTGACGCACCACATTGAACACACTGAATTGAGATCAACCGTCCCGTTTGTAAATGAAAGAAACGTTCGTGTAAATTCGAATGATCTAGATGGTGGTTACAAAGTGAGCTATAGCTAACATGAACAGCATTAACATGAAAATCTCAAACAAAGTTAAATAAATGACAAGATAATTAAAAAAATATAGTTTTTCCAATGTATTAAAAATATTTATAAATGGTTAAAAAATCTCGCGATCGTCAACTCCACGTCATGTTAATTAGGTAATTAATGTTCACATATGCATCTAATTAACAATTGAATACGTTTCCATTTTAAAACGACAACGCTCATCGGCTGATCAATGAGGCGAACCGAAAAACTATTTGAATTTAAATCTATTGTAATGTATGTAGTGGTTTTCTTTTATTAATGTCTAGTAGGGTTGCATTTGACCGCCATCACGCGCGATATGAAGCGGTGTTTTGCGGATTATTATGAAACTCGCTTATTTAGAAGGTAGCAATTCAGTCTCCATTTGATGACCTCTACTAGATACTAACATTGTAATGCTGAAAAGGTTTTTTGAACGCGCTAATTACAGGGCTTAGAGATATAACATCTTAGATCTCTGGGTGACGAGCCCAGTGCAGTGCTAGGTAATGATTTGGACTCTTCATATTCCATCCATCCATCCATTCCATCAGGCACATGTCCTGCTCGTCTCGAACCTCTTTTTTTTTTTAATATTGGTGTCAAGTCACTTAAGTCACAAGTCATTTAAACAAAAATATCATAAATCAGTAGACCAATTTAATAAATTATTTCACTGTCGTATATCTATGTGTTCTCTGCGTGCTTTAGGTTATAACCATGAAGCCATGAAGATAAGTACCATGAAGCCGGGGCGAACCACTAGCCATGTATAGTAAAATCCTAAAAAAAAATTCCGTCGTCAAATTGTTTCTTCCTAGCGAACTCATCATCGAGTCACCGATGTTCACGAAACTTGAAGTTTATCTGAAATTTGATCCAACTTGAAAGATATGATTTTGATTCGATTTTAATTTTAGGTTTTTATGTGACAATATCCGAGCAAAGCCGGAATGGACCGTTAGTAAACTATAAATTATTTTTAAAAACATTCAATGTCATAATCGAAAAAAGATAAAACAAAATGTTAAAATCAGATCAGAAACTACAAAAGTAAATGATAATAATTAATTCCAGCTGTAATAGCTATCAGAAATACGCTACAAAATCTAAAGAGCGCTTTAAGTAGGCAATTAGAAATGTAAATCTTAATATGGCAAGTAGTCTGTCCATCCGTTGAGACTATAGGTATTTAGATCAACCTTGGAAAGCCTGTGGTGGCTTGAAGGTTAACGTGTTAGAATATTGCAAATGCTGGGCATTTTAGAACTTTATCATATTGCAAAAGCTCTCCTTTATGTCGTAGTTGGGTAAAACAATAAAGGTACCATAGTTGTATAGTAAGTCTCCTCATAGCTGAAGATCGTATACACCACTTTAATCTAAGATTAAGACTAAGAATGTATTTATTGCTGCACTGTGTAAAAATAGAACAATAAATTAAAATATAAAAAAATAACAACAGCGTACCCTATATCTATACCTAATATCATATCCTATTTCGTAAAAGGTTGTCTGGAAGAGATTGCTTTCGGCAATAAAGCCGCCAATTAGGAGCTATACTCAATGGTTCATAAATATTAATTTGCATTCCTAAATAAGTAGTGCTATATAGGCTATGTACCACGGTAAAGGCGGGGCAAGCCGCTAGTGTGTAAATAATAATATCAAATTACTAAAATTGAAACTAATAAAAAAAACTAATAAAATGCCTAAAAAAATTAATAAATATAAACTATTTTCGTACAAAAACCACTCTCACACTCACAAGCACTCACAAGCGAAAAATAAATTACAAGAATAAAAGTAAAAATTTTGATCAAGGGAGTTAAAAATTGATTAAGAGAATTAATTAAAAGGGAGTTGTGAAAAAATAAATGTATTTCGCCCATTTTGTGGTAGCGGCCATCTTAGATTTGAAATTTGTCATAGTGCAAAGTATTCTATTAGTCAAGCCCTTTCGTTTGATACCCATATTGAGATAGTAGTGAAAAAGCAATATGATTCGCCATCTTGGATTTGTTTTTTTTTAATGTGTACTTATAGTATTTTACTAGTCAAGTCCTTTCGTTTGATACCCATATTGAGGTAGTAGGGAAAAAATAATATAATTCGCCATTTTGTGGTGGCGGCCATCTTGAATCGATATTAACCAAACATAGTTAAGAACATCCGCACGAATATTAACCTCCAAATAAAAAAAACCGCATCGTAATCGGTCCATCCGTTTGAGATCTACGGTGCCACAGACAGACATACACACAGACAGACAGACAGACAGACATTGACGTCAAACTTATAACACCCCTTTTTTGGTCGGGGGTTAAAAAAATCATCTTCAGTACAATATGGTTTGCTCATTAGTTAATTTTTTATTTAATTTTTAAACCTTCATTGTAAAGGTATGTGTTGGTTTCACTGAGGCCTTCCACTTGGAACTTATATTACTTATACATAACTAGATGGCGCTGTTCGTCACTAAAACGCGATAGCGGATGACTGGTAAAGATATGGGTAGCATTTTGGTGTGTGCAATGTTCTTTGTCGAGTGCTACATCGTAGCATCGTCGCTTAACATCAGGCATTTTTGTGATACCTTCACGCAGGTTATACTGTGGGAGGTTATATTTATGTAATAGACTAAAACTAAATATACTCTAGTGCAAGAGACCAGATGTCGGAGAACTCAAGTACCTCTTGATTACGTGTTCGCATTCGCATGCCCATCCTCTTATCCTTGACTCTGTGACTTTAAAAATATTTAAGTTCATAGATATAACATTGTTAATTGTTAGAGGATATATAATATTAACTATCTTGGATTTAGTTTTTATGGTGGATTATTACGGTTTGAAGGGCAATGTTTCCAGTTAACTTACAGCAAATTCTGGTAAAACATCTTGAATCTCTGGGAGACGTGCGCAATGCAGTGCACTTTGCAACGATTTGGACTTTTAGACTCTTCATGTTCCGATAGCTGCGTGTCACTGTGCTGTTATTTATGCAGGCGTGTTTCTTACTATCAGGTACATGTCCTGTTCGTCTCGTCACTATATACTATAAAAATAACTCTTATTGTGAGAAGTGACACCAAATCCTAGTAATGAAAATACAAACTCTGACTGGCCTCGTGGCTTAGTGGGTAGTAACTCTGCCTGCGAAGTCGAAGGTCGGGGGTTCGATTCCCGTCCAGTGCAAATATTTGTTTGATGAATTCAAATGTTTGCACTGTGTCTAGGTCTTTCTATGTATAATAATTTATAAATATACTTATAAATTTCTATGTATTTACAACTATAAGGTATAAGGATTATATCAGCTATCTGGCCGCCTTATTACAAGCTTTGCTTAGTTTGGGGTCAGATGGTGTTGTGTGCGAATTGTCCGCCAACATTTATATTATATTTATTTAAACTGCGTTTCTTATGCTTATGAGCATTTTGTCCAAATTAAAAGATAAAAATTAGTATCACGTCAAATCAAACATCACATCTAGACCACCCAGATAGCCATCTCAATCCTGAAACTCTATTCTACACCCACACAGGCGCACAAGTCGGTCAGTGTTGATGAAAGCTGCGCGTGCGACGCCTGTTAATGTACCACAGATTAACTAACAGTCACTAAACCGTCAATGGACGCTTTCAAACGAACGCACGGTGGTCTACCTGACTACCATGTTAGTGGTTTCGACTCGTTAACTAGTGCTAAGTTTTTGCATAATACTATACATATTTGGGTATAGAGAAAAGCGAAAAGAAAACAAATACTTTACTATTTTACTCGACTGAAAATAATGGTGGCTGCCTAATCTGTAGGAACATGAAGCATGACTTTATGAAGTTAGATGACTCTGGCTAAATTTAAAGTATTTTATGTAATAAAGTATTTAAATTCATATAATTTTTTTAAATAATGAGTGACGAGACGAGCAAGACATGTGCCTGATAGTAAGCAACATGCCTGCCACATAACAGCACAGTGACACGCAGCTATTGGAACATGAAGAGTCCAAATCATTACCTAGCACTGCACTGCGCTCATCACCCAGAGATCTAAGATGTTATATCTCTATGCACTGTAATTTCACTGCAAACATTGCCCTTCAAACCGAAACACAGTAATGTTTGCACATTACTGCTTGGCGGTAGAATAACTGGCAAAGATATGGTACTTCTCCAGGTGGACACTGCCAAGAGTACTACCACTACAAAAAGTCTTTCAACTACAAAAAGTCATAGACTTGAACCCTTAGACAGAGAATAAGAAAATAGATCCGGTTTTTCCGCATGGTTCCTTTGTACCAATCGTAAGCTGTCACTATGCTGTTATGTGGCAGGCATGTTGCTTACCATCTGGCACATGTACTGATAGTCTCGTCACTCTTTATTGAAAAAAAAAACGTGCATTCTTGCTATGGCAACAGAGTGATGTGTGGCGACAAAAGCATGACACTTCCACAAGAGCGACAAGGCAAGAGCGATCAGACCCGTGCTTTCGGTGTAAAGCGTTTGTTCTAAATCTGTACGTATATATAAACTCTTTGCTTGAATCCTTTTTAACCCCCGACCAAAAAAAGGGGTGTTATAAGTTTGACGTCGATGTCTGTCTGTCTGTCTGTCTGTCGGTCTGTCTGTCTGTCTGTCTGTCTGTCTGTGTGTGTGTCTGTCTGTGGCACCGTAGAGCTCAAACGGATGGACCGATTTCAATGCAGTTTTTTTTATTCGAAGGTTGATATCCGTGCGGATGTTCTTAGCTATGTTTGATTAATATCGATTCAAGATGGCCGCCTCCACAAAATGGCGGACAAAATATTTCTTCACAACTTATCTCAATATGGGTATCAAATGAAAGGGCTTGACTAGTAGAATACAATACATAATAACAAATTTCAAATCCAAGATGGCCGCCACCACAAAATGGCGAATTACATTATTTTTTCACTACTACCACAATATGGGTATCAAATGAAAGGGCTTGACTAGCAGAATGTTGTACAGATTACAAATCCGAGATCCGAGGTAGTCGGGGGTTAATCAAAATTTTTAATTTTGTTCTTGTTACTAACGGTATGTTTGTTTATGTATCATGCCGAAATACCTGAACGGATCATATTGAAGAATCACGGGATGTATATATTTTTTTTCTAACCGCCACCTGTCTACTAAAATTTCCGCTTATTCTTTTTTTGATTTCCTGACTATCTGTATTTATATGAGTGTGTAACAGACCGGAAATACCGGCTACCTGCGCCGGCGCATCGTTCCTGGATACATTGTAAGGCTGATAAAAAATTAATAGATGAATGGACACGGCCGTTGGTGGAATATGTGACGTTGAGTTATGTGAAGATGGGACCAGTTTTTGTTGAATTCAACATACTGTGTGTTCATAAAAAAAACTTAGTTTTACATTAGATGGCATTATCTAGTTACTAGATGCCACGAAAAGACTAGATCCTAGTCTTTTAGTACTACGGCGTCACACCCCTTAGTAGTTTTTAATTAATTTCATCCAAAAATATATACTTTTTGACAAATATCTATGTTTTATGACTTTAGTATGTTTCATTTTTTTTTTAAACTATTTACATTTGATCGCCATCTTGTCTGATGCAAAGCGACGCTGCAGTCACCGATTTAACGTTGTTATCTCGAAAAAACTGACTCACTCTCAATTTGTAGAAATGAAGATTGTAACCATCGGGAAAAACCACTCAGGCAACAGATTCTACAGTATAGACGTTCTTATCAAAAAAGTAGAGTCAAACCTCGAGGTTTTGGAACGTCCATGAAACGGTGTCACTTTTTCGAGCTACAAGCTGACCGATACAAAAATTGGGCAAAGGTGGCGTTCTATCATGTCGATCTGTTGCACGATCTCCGTATTGTATCGTATCCTACAAAAAACCGATATGATGATATTTGTCATCTGTAAAAGTAAATGGGGAATCAGCAACGTAGGTAGCCATGCTAAAACAGGTATAAATGTCAGTTTCACGAATATAATTTGTCAAAATATACGTAGGTAAATCACCTGGAGTTGTTAGAACCTTTGATTTGGGAAATATTTCCTTTGTCCGTTGAATAAAGACTTCCGTAGTGTCTTAAATTCTTTTAAGACACTACTACGGATGTTTCAATTGTATTATTAATTACGGAATATAACCTAAACAGGAATAACGGCACATCAATATCATGGCGCCTATCTAACCGATAGATTGTTGTTATTAATGATTGGATGTGCATGATATTTAAGGTAATGGTAATTTAAAGTCAAAGGTACAGATCGCATAGCGTGTTCGATCCTATTCGAGTCATCATATCGAGTCCACGCGCCGTAACACCTGTGTCGATACTTTCACTTCAAAATTGAGTCCGGATTCGACAAGAAATCGATTATACAACTCGTTCATGCGTGGTAATGCCGATAATTAATCGATCTTCGCATTATTTTTCTAATGAATTGATACGATTCTGATAAAAAGTAATGTTGCAATCAAATACAGAAGGTTGACGATTTTTTTAGAAGATTGAAGTACGAGATTAGTGAGGCTGCACCCCCATAACAGCATTCCGTATCACATGTTTTGCAGAGTTAAAACAGTTACGAAACACTGCAGTACATACGTCACTTGGATATAGTTTGCTTACTTATATTTACGTCCGTAGTTCTCTAAAACGATTACTTTTTGAACCAGAGTACTGTCGAGTATGCCTATAACTAGTTTGGGTTTCACTGAAAGATTAACTTCTTAAAACACTTTTTTACAAAATCATGAATTACTCTGTTTAGCAGTTTTCAATGTTTGATTCCTGAAAATTACTGATAAAATAACGTTTGTTGGTTGTTTATTTTTCACGTACATCTGACCGGCATTGTAGCTTAGTTTGCAGTAAGGCTACTCCATACATACCGCCAAATATTACGCCTCGCTTAAAGACAAGATCTTCTCGTTCTTTTGCTAATCTTCCCATTTCACAAACATATGAGGAAGATTATTTACAGTGCTAGATTAGACCAACACAATTTTGATCAAACGTCGTACAATATCTAAAAGATAATGGGACTGTCAGTCTGTCCGAACCCTGTCACTGCGGGCTCACGATTCGCCAAGGTCGATATTATGATTGTTCGCTGGTACTTCTTAGAATTATATTAAGTTAATGGCTATAGTTAGATGGACGAATTACACGAGTAATATCTTATGGCAGTTCATTAGATACTCGTTATTCTATTTGCTCTAGTAAAGCGTAATTGAAGCAAAACAAATAACAAGAAAACAAAACAAAACGAGTAGTATTATGAACAATAAAAAAAGTAATAATAGTACCTAGTTGTAGTATTTATGTAAAAATATTAGTATTCTTAATAATAACATCATCATCTATCTGTCTGTATTAGCATACAGTTTTGTCCACATAATACGCCACTCGGCCTGAGGCTTACGTTTCAATCACCGCCAGTCGCTTTCCGTATATCGTCATTCCATCTAGTATCAATGCGTTTTTAACTAAGTTAACTGAACCGCGGTCTCCACTCCAGCACTCGACTACTCCAGCACATTTGGGTCTGCGACTTATGACGCACTATCACTGCATTTTGCTACTGCGTTGTGTTATGTCATTGACCTTAGATCTCTAAGTAAAAATAACAATAAAATATAAACAACATCAATTGCACGCGTCACATTTTGTCTATAGTTTCTTTAAAAAACAAATTAAACCGTACGGCACCATTTGAATGCTTGGCTTTACCATAATTGGCAAAGTTGTGGTACTTCCAGATGCGGAAACAGTACAGAGTTATACCATTACTACTACTGCAAAACCTACAATAACACAGGTTTTTAGTTCCTTTACAGGTTTTCAAGTTAAGAAATAGTGTTGAACCATCTTTCTTACTAAATGCACATAACAGCGTAATAACGTTGAACAGGAAAGTTTGTTTCACCTCTCTATTACAATCTCCCAAGTTATTAAACTTTCTTTAAGACTTGCATCACAAATGTTTAATTACGCGATTAATCAGATCTTTTCCCCAGAATCCATTCATACAAGTTATTTTAAACAACGATAATCCTGCTCAGTGAACGCTCCATAATAAGCGACAATTTTCTGCCAATGCTTCAGTGCAATATCACATATCAATATAATTATGATGTGTGCATTAAATGTCATAGTTGCAATTATTTGAAATTAATGCCCATTGTGGTTTGCAATATCCATATTATTTCGTCGTCCGGCATCCAATACCGCGAATACTACAATCTGGATATTTTACACAAGGAGAAAAAATAAAACACAAAAAAGTTTTCGTCTAAGATGACACAAAGCATTGAATGCGTCAGTGCTAAACTGACGCATTTGCGGGTCTGATGTCACAAAATTATGATGGCGGCATCTCTCGAACAATAAAGGAACAGGCGTAACATTTGATCAACTTTGCAACTGCAGGTTACCGTATTTAAAGTTTCGAAACCGTACCAAATATAATTGTATAAAAAACAACATTTGGTAAAAAATGTTGCATTCGCAGATTTGGCTGCTGAACGTCGAAAAATGTATAATGCAAATCACAATGGGAATTAATGTTCTTCGATATCATCGATTGACAACTAAGTTATAAGTTGATAAATTTATTAAGAATAAACTATTATGTTGCTACTTATTCTTACCTTTATAATTATATATTTTGCGTTCGTTGCTTTCATTGCAATAAGTTACATTATAATATAATAAAACCAAGTGTTGGTTAATTATTTTAAATGCGAAGGATAGTCTTCTAAATAGTCGGCTATACGTGACAGGCCTACTATAATTTTCTATTTAGTTTCTTATTTCATAAGTTATTTGATTGAAGTCAACAGATAGAGCACGTGCAATAAAATAAAATAAAAATGTCATCTAGGTTAATTTTACGCATTCAATACAGCGTCAGTAATGAATAATTTAAAGAATTAGTTATGGAAAAATACAACCATACACATAAGATTAATTATTTATGATTTGATGAAGGTGTTAAATTTTCAACCCTTAAAGAGGTTAAGATTGATCTCTAGAAAAGGAAAAATAATTTACCCGTATGAATTTGAAAATGTTCCAGTAGGAACAATTTTCGATTTATAAAAATTTTGTGGGTTCACTTTTAAGGGAAATTGTTACGTACTTTTGTTTGGAATCTTTGTTCTATAAATATCTTTACTATTATAATTTGTTACTAGTATTAATAATTTTGTTGGTTAATGTGTATACTTAACTGTTTTTTTTTTATGAAGAAACTGTAAGTATTTTTAAACGAAAAAAACTTTTCAACGATTTCTTCTCTAAAAGTAAGCAGTCGGTGATCATCGAGCATATACGATAGGTAATAAAGATGAAAGCTGACGGCATACCATATTGGAGTCCGGTATGACCATTCACTCTTGACCATCCGGCGTTAAGGTCGTTCACATAATGACGTCATCTGTCTGGACTTTTTTATTTAAAACGGAAATGCCATGTAACTGAATCAAATTACAAAAATCTATTTTAAGGATGATTTGTATGTGTGACTGTTCGAATCATTCCATCCTATTGCGACACACTAGTTTGACCGCTGGCTGTGTTACTAAACCTGACTTGAGCACAATTTTGTGAGCACAAATAGCTAATGACGTTTTAACTTCGGTAATTATTGAAGTGAAAACTTCATTAGGTATGTTGAGCACTTTATGGTAAAATCTTGAATCTTTTTAGTATTAAAATTAACGTGGTTTTTACACACATTTATTGGGTAAACGGGTAACTCACGTGTAATATGATCGGTCAATCCGACTCAAGTTTCGGCCGTGTCCGACAACCTTTTTCAAAGAAATTGCAGGTCATACCACGAAACACAATCGGTCGGTTGATGACACAAAAACTGTCAAATCAGCGTCGGTCGGGATGAACGAAACGCCCGACCACATCAACCGACCGATTGTATTTCGTGGTATGAAACGTCCATAACTTCGGCCGATATATCGGACTTCGTAGTAGACCTGCTGCACGTGCGCGATGGCTGCCCGTTTGGCAATGCCAAGTCGCCGAAACTCAAGTCGGATAGACCGACCATATTACGCGTGAGTTACTCGTTTACCCAACAAATCTCAAATCTTTAAGAAAATTTTACTGGTCGCGTCACCGACATGCTTTTTGGATGAATGAATTACGGGACGCAAGTGTCATTGTAAATCCTTTCTAAGAAAATGAAGTGTTTCTATCTATGAATACTTTTATTACTCGCAGCTTAGCTTCTTTGCTTGGCTATAATGAATTATCAATCTCAAAATACTATCATTTTATACGTCTGTGAAAATGCAGTAAAAATGTACAATCTCAAGTCATCATTTATAACGATTTGTGTACACACAAACTGAATACTTGGCAAATCATCACAAACTACCATGAAATGAATATTAGCTGCATCATTACATATTATTTTGTCCTTGTCTTAATTCTAAGCCTAATGATGTTCGACCTTGCCTCAACATAAATTATGCCAGCCAATGTCAAAATGTACATCAAACTATTTAAAAAAATAAACATAAGTGAAGCCATGTGCGGTTAGCAGTCCAAAACTAATTTGGCAAGGCAAACCTGTCTGGTCAGTAAAATCACGGATTAATTTGTTAACAGATGGTCTAATTTTAGAAAATAGTTAAAAAACTGTGGCAACCTCTGTAGCACGTTGTGAGTTAGGTACACATTCAGTAAAAGAGTTTTGCTTTTTCATACATGAGACGGCAGGAGATAACTGGGGCCAGAAATAATTCATAAAGTTACAGCAACATCTAATTACCTTTATCTAACTCATAAATGGGTATTGATTGGTCTAAGCTATAAGGCTGACAATTGAAATGCTTTTATAATAAAACACGTGGTGCACCATAGGCATCATATAACAACTTTGCAATCAACAACCTGGATTCTTGTTATGTGAGACCCGGAAACTTCTTTTCGCACTTCTCGCTCTTCGAGCAGTGCTTCTAGAAGTTCGGAATAGAGGAATTGAACGAGAAGGCTACTTAGCTAATATTCTCTTTGTCGAAGTAGAAATTCTATACGTATGAAGGTCATCTGCAAGCACTTTGACTTGTGCTCAGTAGAAAACCCAGGGCAACTGTGTGGCTGAACGCGATGGTACTTGGTGAGCAAAGTGGCCACGTAGGGCACGGCTATCCTAAGCAGCAGCTGCTGACATCTTATCCAAGATACTTGACAAGTTGTGTGAGGTGAAGGAGTCAGAGAAGAAGTAAACTCTTATTCATCTGACGAAGTGGAAGCAGACACGGGGATAAGCCCATACGGGCCCTGGACATATCTCGTCTCCAGTGGCGGGCCTGGGGCTTCAGGTGTTTCCTTCCGGCATCCCACCCAGAGATAAGCTTTCCCGAGAAGGTGACGCGCCACCGGTTTCCGACGGGTGGGTCACCATGTTCAGATGCAGGGATTCGTTACCCCACGAGGCAAGTCCAACATGGCGGTGGCAGTGACATGGTCGGGGGTCGTGAAATGTTATGTAATACACACGTAAGTAAATTTCACGGGTATTTATTTCAGGAAAGTGCTGATATCGGCAAAAATATACTTCTGCTCGATTATAATCTGTGATAAAGATGATTCAGTATTTACGAAATTCGCCAATTCAGTTAAAGCAATTAAATTTGGAAATCGCAGTGATATTTCGAAGGAACGTCCATTTTGCGCAGCTAATCATCTTGTCCATATAACAGGTTTACTGCTATTAAAATTGATAGTAGTAAGAAGTGACATTTTTAAATTTATTACCTAGGGTTCCGCGGAAATTATGTTCTAGCAGACTGACTTTATTACGCACCCCACAAAAGTACAATTGAAACAAAACCAACTATTTTTCATTGCCTCTTCGGACCTTAGAGTTCAAAAAAGTGAAACCGTTTCATGATTGATGTTCGTACCAACTTGAATGATAAGTTCGATCCCACATTCAAGAGGTTCAAGAAATGGCTTGATTGGAACATGATGGTTTCCTCACTATATTTTTCTTCATCGTTGAATGCAATGGTAATCACATAATTATGTACATTTATCTGCACCTGAAAAAATACTTATAAATGCACTTGGAGTGCTCAAAATTTTGAAATCAATCGGAAGTTCTAGGCACTACATCACCATCCCACCACGATTTGAAGACACGAAGATTATTACGGATTTTAATTTACTTATTATTGAATGCAACACATAATACAAAATTATATTAAATTAAATACCTACTTATAAATTCTCTATTCTCATCGTTATTTGGTCACATGTACCGTACCTATGCTTGAAAGTTAAGCAAATAGGAAGATACCCGTATTGATTAGCCTCTAGGATTCTTACCGGAACTAAAAAAAAGATCTGATAACTTTGAAACAGAATTACTGATTTTGTTGAAACATAACTTATCGGTAACACTCGAATACTCACATTTCAAACAAAAAAAACTATCAAAATTAAAGTTACAATGTTACAGACACACAAGCACACACACGTCAAACTTGTAACATTCCGGGACTTAAAAATGCAAATCAGTAAAAAACTAAACTATAACCAACTAGGTGGTAAGAATAATAGCTTCCTATAAGGAAATTATGGTGACAACCGTTCTTAGTAAACAAGGCACGTTGTCTAAAATGACTGACTGACCACTTTCACTAGAAAGAATGAATAATAAAAGTTCTATTGGCTGACGAAGCGGAACAACTGACGACCAACGACAGACGAACGGTCGATGAATATGCAAGCGGTGGACGGAAGGTGTGTTAGAGCAATTATGTACAGGAATGGAAGTGTTTTGTACCACCCGGGGGATCCATAGGGCTTTAGGCTTCCTCTATAAATGAACTATCCAAGAGAAAAATAAATAATCTTTCAATTCGGACCAGTAGTTCCCGAGATTGGTTCAAACAAATACTCTTTTCAGCTTTATAATACGAGTATTAGTATAAATAAATAAATAAATATAAATATTGGTGGACAATTCACACACAACACCATCAGACCCCAAACTAAGCAAAGCTTGTACTATATGGCGGTCAGATCGCTGATATAATACATATATAGTCTTAAATACATACTTATTATAAATAGTTTTTATTATTATAATTCATCACACAAATATTTGCACTGGGTGGGAATCGAACCCACGACCCTCGGCTTCGCAGGTAGAGTTACTACCCACTAAGCCACGAGGCCAGTCAAAAGTATAGATTTCAGCTTTATAATACGAGTATTAGTATAGATTTCAGCTTTATAATACGAGTATTAGTATAGAGCACCTGGGTGACCTGGGTACCTGGGATAGATACATACACTTTGACTTTGACTTTACAAATTTTCTCAAAAAAAAGGAACTTGCAAAAAAGAAAGGCGGCCGGCTGGATTCGAACCCGGATCTACCATAATATTATGACCGCCCAACTTCCCGACTGAGCTAATATACTGTTGCGCGACACCGCGAAATTTACCGTCGCATTCTAATGTTGTTGTAACAGTTTTTTATTGTCTAAAAACGCGCATAAAACGGCGGTTTTGATAAATAAAACCTGGCTACATCGGTTTATCGTCCCCGAAACCCTCTGTATACATAATTTCATGAAAATCGTTCGAGCCGTTATCAAGATTCAGATATAATATATAGATACCTACAAGAATTGCTCGTTTAAAGGTATAAGATTTGTATTTGTAGTTAATAAATCAGCATTTAATATCAACAGGCATATTCAACTTCCTTTAACCACGCACGTTTGGCGTGAGCTTTCTAACCACAAGCTTCGACTGGTAATTTGATATCTGTCCCGAAGCCGCCATAACTCAGATCAATTAGACACAGCAGTTCTGATTGTAGACTACTCTTATAGTTATTATCCACCGTTAACTAGCCATACTGTTTTGATAGTTGACGATTTGTTTTGAGTGAGTGTATATTAATATACTAAGACTAGCGGTCCGTCCCGGCTTCGCCCGTGGTGTATAGTACATAACCTATAGCACTCAGGGATCAAGTATATTTCCAACGGTGAAAAAATTTTTGAAATCACTCCTGTAGTTACTGAGATTATCGCGTTCAAACAAAAACTTCTCCAACTTTATAATATTAGTATGGGTTCCAGAACACCTTCTCATATTATCATCTTAATTCTACTAATATTATAAATGTCAATGTTTGGCTATTTAAATATGATAATTCAATAAATCTTTGTTGTGTTGAAATTTGAATACATATTATCGTATTTATTTATTTTCTTAAGCCTAAGTTTTTACAATATTGATATATAAACAACATAAAAACATTATAAAAACTTAAACCTAGTTTGCCGCCAGCAGCGGGGCAGGGCCCAAGCTACCGGTGGTTAGGGCTGCAGAGTGAGGAACCTCCTGACGATGCGCGCTGTATCAAGGATGACCGCCTTCTGCATCTGACCGTTGATCCAACCATCTAGCGAAAGTCTCTTGAGATGTTGGTCGAGACTTTTCGCTATAAGGCCGTTTGCCGACACGACTATGGGGACTATGATCGTGGAATCAACATTCCACATGGCGGTAACCTCGTGAGCCAAGTCAAGGTACTTGCTAAGCTTGTCCTTCTCAGCTTTCACGAGGTTCTCGTCATGTGGTATGGTGATATCGACGATCACAGCCCGACGTTGAGACCGGTCTACCAGCACGATATCAGGCTTATTGGCGACAATAGTCCTGTCCGTGATGATAGAGCGGTCCCAGTAGAGCAACGCACGACCATTCTCGAGAACTGGCAGAGGTGCGTACTTATAATACGGCACCTCGGACTCGACAAGGCCGTGTCGAAGAGCAAGTTGCTGGTGGATGATCCTGGCTACTAGGTTATGTCTGTGCAAGTACTCGCCGTTAGCAAGATGCGAACAACCGGAAATAACATGACGAAGAGATTCGCCTGGACGGCGGCATGCCCGACAAATGTCGACCGTACCGTCCTTCATTTATCCTTCATAATACATATTATTATTATTATATTATTGTCTGAAAGAATGCGTAAGCAATTTTGTATCCCTCTCGAGAAAATGACGGGAACGGGAACTACTGCTAGTGATATACAAAAATCTATCGTCATGATGTATGTTAAGATAAGATAAGAAAACTCTTTATTAAAAACCACATAAAATAAAAACACAAAGTTACAACAGGACCTTACTCGTAAGAATATGTATGTTCCAAGCAAACTCTTGACAAAACCAACCGAAATTCATGAAAATTGCCATTTGTGTGTAATTTGGTTTTGAGTTAGCCTGCGACGAACTCCTAAACTACTGTACCCATTTTAATGAAATTATATACAACGTATGCTTTTACAAGATAAATTGTAGCTCCATTTACAGTCGTAATATTTTTTACATTACAGATTATGTGTTCATTATATTATGACGTTATAAGAGCGAAGCCGGCACGGGTGGGTAAGTAAGTACGGAGGGTCTACCGCCCAGCTAAAATTGTCTAAGCCTTGGTATAACTGTCTCCTTTCTTTTCGCTTGAAATGATAGAGACAGCAATAGCAAAGCCATAGCCGATATCGTTACGCGGGAGAGGGGCTGGTCAGTAAGGTAATCTTATATTTAATTTCAAGACTCCAAACGTTGGCTTTTTGAACAGACGTTATATTTGAATACAAAAGTTATAAATCTACTCGTATTTAGTATTTAACCTAAAATTTTACATGACCCCAACGAGACTAGAAAAACAAAAAAATAGATACGAAGAAATTGAAAACGGCCTATAAAATTACATAATTTAAATGCCCTCCTTTTTCGTTCCACGTTTTAATCTAGAGAATCAAAAAATCAAAGCTAATCAATTGTAAAAGGGTCATGGATACCCCGAGAGAAACCGATGATCAAGCGTTTCTATTATAATTTCTCTGTTTTCATCGATAGGTTGTTAGTATTTATTATAACTGTACTGCGACCGAGTTTCGGGACGGCCACTTCATACTATATCATGATGTCTGATATAACTTGAACCTAGCATCCGTTACTATCTCACGTAATCGCAGGTCAGTCAATATTTGTCATAGTTATCACTAACCAAATTATGTAGAGCTCAGATTTACAATGAGTTGGAAACGCTTCTGGGGTCACGTTATATTAGTTATGTATTTGGAGTTTAGCTAGTGGAGTTGATGAGTAGGCACGCTTGGAGATGTATTGCGTTGATTAGAAAAGAGCAGTAAGCATGCTGCGGTAATTATGATGTTTGGACCTTAACTCACTGTAACTACTTTTTCTGACTAATAGAAACTTTCTTTAAAAGACTTTACAGTCTCAATTATAGGTTTTAATTTGCAGATGTTATGACTAACATCTATGTAAGACTTTATCCACATAGAATTAAAAAAGGGTTTTGCGTAAGGAGCTATTTTTTTTTCTGGATACAAAGGAGCATATTTGCTATTCCAGATTATACTCACAATTTGTATAATCCGACAAATATAGTAAACGTGTAAGTTTATAAGTATTGATGGATGGATGTTTATTACTCATTCACGTTAAAACTACTGAATAGATCGAGGTGAAATTTGGAACTAAAATAGATTATAATCTGTAGGAAAACATTGTCTACTTTTTATCCCAACAAAAACGGGAACAACGGGAACGGAAAACGGAGGGCGCTGCTTGTATAATAATATTTGAAAGTAATGTAAATGTTTAAAAAGGTGCGAATTTACAATGTTATCAATATTTTATGAGCCAAAACTCTTAAAAACGACAGAAGCGGCAAACGCGTTTCTACTATGGCGATGCAAAATCAGGTGACGTCTCCTGATTTAGTCTCAGTCGCAACAAGGAGTTGTGTACGTTCGCTGACAATTGTGTACGTTCGCTGACAATTCAATTTTCAAATTTTTCAAACAAAACTTTGCCACGTTATGTTGTCTTTAGATTATAGCATACCTCATCTTCGTTTCTTTAATTATATCGATGGCCAAAAGTAAAAAACTAAACAATGCCTTCAGAATCCGCGAAGACAGAATCCGTCAAGAGAAATTTAAAAAGCATATTTTTCGAGTATACGGTAGCAAGACCACAAGCTCCCACTTTTTCGATCAGACAGTTCACTGACCTGACACCCTTCAGGACTTTCTTTGGTCCTTGGTTTAAGAAAAATAATAACCTGGTTGAGTAACTTGAAACCTGTTTATGAATTCACCGCGGAGATTGGATTTCTTGGAAATTGTGTCGTGTGCCCTGAATTATGTTAGCACTTAATAAAATTTGATTTGTTATTAAGACATTTTTCCTTTTTTTCCAGAGAAATTACAGAACTGGTATAGTATCTTAGATCTCTGGGTGACGAGCGCACTGGAGTGCTAGGTAATGATTTGGACTCTTCATATTCCAATAGCTGCATGCCACTGTGCTGTTATGTGGCAGGCATCTTGCTTACCATCAGGCACATGTCCTGCTCGTCTCGTCACTCTTTATTTAAAAAAAACTGACCAGTAGCTAGAAAGTTGAAAGTTAAGTAGGATGTAGTGGCTGGTAGCAGACCCATTGTCATAACTCCGCTTAAAAAGTATTAGGAGGTCTGATTTCGCACTCGTAAAGCCGTAGGTTCGATTCCCCGTCTTTACTTCTAAGTGTACCTAAGTGACTAAACGACTTTGTTGACATAACCGTTTTTAACGGTGTAGGAAAATAATCTGAACAAACCTACATATTCCAGGAAAGATATATTTTTTGGATACGGGTAATCTGCCAATCTGCTCTTATCCAGCGTGGTGGATTAAGGCCTTAACTCTCTGTGCGAGAAAACATTGACATCCTGAATTGGGAATACACAATGGATAGCTAATTTTTTTTTACAATATTTGTAGTATGTTTGAAGTGTGTTGAACATGTCGTTCACCCCGTTTATAACAACCAATAGAGATGTGAAGCGCAGATCAGTGTTAGGCAGTAATTTTGAAAACATCAAAATCAATCACAATATCTTCTCATTGCTAGAAACTTTGCACTTTAAACCGGAACACAGTAAAGCTTGACATCACGGGTCATTTGCAGAATAACTGTAATAAGTGTGGCACTTCCTCAGACAAACTCTGTAGATACTCTTACTAAACAAAACATAATTATAAACTCAAAAAAACCGACTGTACGGATTTCTTACTGTGTGTTACAACCGTGTCACCATCATCATCAGCCTGTATTCATTCACCGTTGGACATAGACCTCTTCCATAGTACACCACTCAGCCCGTTCCTCGATATTACTTCTCCTACCGCCACCAGCTATATAATGTCCGCTTTCCACTGCGCAAGTGAAATGAGCGAGTAATAGTTGATCGAGTCGAGTTTAAAATGATAAGTCGTTTTTGCCTTCCACTAAGAAAGAGTTTTTTCGCCTTCCACTGACAAACTCGCTCGACTCGCTAACCTCGTATGTCTCTTTTAACTCGCTCACTCTGCTCCGCTCGTCTTCACTTTGGTGAAATCACATGTATGAAAATCGTTGTTACGAGTATAGCGGAGTCCGTAATAAGTCCGTTCCTCTCATAATGGAAAGCGGGCATAACTATGGGCTAGATATAAGTTATTCGCGTTTTTATTCCAATGTCTTGTAGTCTCCTAATCCTAGTATTAAAATCGACTGTATGATGAATAGTAGCTGGTGACAGTATCGCTTAATTTTCTCTTCCTTTCTAAATAGTTTCGGTCTCAAGTCAACCTTTACGTCACCAGCAAGGCTCTTTCAAAATAAACTAACTCGAAGCATTGGCGGTGCTACACAAAGGAACGACACAAAAGAGTTGAACGGTCGAGGTGACACGCAATAGTTGTGAAGCTTTCGCAAGGCATGTGAGTCAAATTTTATGTCCTTTCAAGACTTTTGTTTTCAGTACTGAAGTTATTTGTATACAAAGTGTGTAAGCGCTTAAGAAGCTAATACTTCTTTACTTTAACCCTCTATCTCTATTTTTCTCTCTATCTTCACTGTCTTCTTATTAACTTGTTTTTCCTGCTGTTAATGCTTGGATGATATATATCGCTTTGAAAGATAATGCTGCGATTTATAGCACATATATATTAAGTTATTATTTGTATTGTTTAAAATTGTTTGTTATTTACTGGTGTACGTAATAAAGTGTTTCTATTTGCCCGTCTGTTTTCTTTTGTGCTAAGAAGTATTACTTCAACTATAGACTAGATAAATATCTTCAATGCAAAAATTACTCATCTGAAGCTAGTTACAATGTTTATTAACATATTGATTAGCTAACTTCAGGGCGTCGGGGTTTCGTGACATCGTAAAAACTTACTCTCATATTGTTTCCCTATTAACGCACCGGAAGAAATATAAATTAATATAAAAAAATTGGCAGTCATAGGAACTGCCAATAGAATTGAAAACATATAACTCAGAATTTGATAGCTTACTTTGGAAACTATGCGGCCTGGCCATCAAGGCATGGCTATCTAGAAATGCGTCATCTTTTTCCATTGGCTGACACATTTCTAGATGTCCACGCTATGCTAGCCAGGCCACGTCTTTTCAGCACTTCCCGTTAGCTGTCGCATTTCTAGATGGCCAATGCCCATGGTCTCGAGTTTACCCGAAGATTTTTTATCATGCCCCAGCGTGACGCTAGAATTCAATTCACAGCCCACGAAATACCTGCATGTGGCGCGCCAAAAGAAGTTTTCACTTAAAAAAAAATACCTGAAGTACACAAGTCGAGCGTTGGCTTTAATGGTGAGGAAAACATCGTAAGGAACCGCGATGTTTTTTATATGTGTATCATGTTAATAAAACTAGCTTATAAACACTCATGATAGTTTAAACAATGTCCCTTACTTAGTGAAAGTGACAAAAGCATCAATGGGGTTAATGGAAGTTGGTAAGTATATAATTTAGATACGGCTTAAAAACGACTTAGGTAACCAATCTTTAAAGTAACATGGGGCTAATTACCACTAACATCACTTGAGTATTTAGTTGGTTGCCTGATGCTACAGAAACAATAATATAAAAAAACCGATGAATACTCATAGACAAAAAAATTATAATTAAAAAAAACAAATGTGTCTGTACCTACTTATGCCAGTAAAAAGTCAATAAATACTTCTTATTTTTATTCCCTGTGCTGAGAAGTCAAACTTGAACCATAATAGTGTTTAAATATTACTGCTTGACGATAAAATAACGGGAAAAAGGTGCAATATGTGAGGTTTAAAGAGTAAATTATAAGTTTGTGAACGCATCTTCATATTACCTTAGTCTGTGGGCTCACTCGTTCCGCTCTCCCCTTTCGTTCTGGCATTCTTTGTAAAGGTGGTTGGTTCTCTTCAATAAATTAATTGATTCTATTAATAAGTATTAATTTCATACATTACACAATACTTCTCCAGACGATCTCTACAATCAAATAACCCGCAAATAAGTTTGTAAAGGCTATGGGAGCCAAATAGCTGTCACAATACTTACATAATTGTAAATACCTATAAACATAGAAACAACCAGACAAAACAAATACCACAAGTATTCAGAGATAGAAAAAAACGCAAACTTTCTAATAGATAGTAACTTTACATCAATCTTTGCCTTTATCATCATTGTCACGTACATAAAGGTGTGTCAACTCAACTATGTAACTGCATTCGCCCATTTACAATTGCGTATGTTTGGGAAACAAACCGAACAATGTCCACTGGGTGCGGTTGTGAGCCGAAATGTGATTGCATGTGAAATCGCTTGTGACGAGCAACGTGCAAGCAAATTAATGTCGTATTACAGCATTAAATTTTCTTTGAAACAAGTTTTATATAAAAAAAAAACTTTTTAAGAACAAATTTTTATTACTCGTATACAAGAAAGCACACAAAAGGTATTCATATTCATTTATTTGGTAAAGCCAATTTACACGTCACATATAATTAATAATTGATAATAATGAAATCCGATAATTGTCATCTGCCAGCTCCCTCATTGGACCCTGGTTACCATTGAAAGACAAACTACTCGTCAAGACGATCCAAATGAGCCCAAATTCTATGAGGTCGTGTCGGTTCATAGCGAACTTCTTTTGACCACCTTCCAGCTCCATCATCATCATCATGTCATCATAATATTGCATTTCATGCGATTTACGTACGCATGCATATTTTAAGGTCAATCAGTAAGCGGGAAATATATATATAGAATTTAATTTGCAAGATTCGATGACAAACATATGAGCAGGTAAAAATAAATAAAACTTGTAAAAAAAAAACAACTCCAACATCAAAGACTTAATTTCATAAATTTGTTTGAAAAACATACACGTTGTTTCAATGAGACAGCGAAAATGCAGTGAAAACGAAAATCGATCGATAAATGCAAATTTTAGATTATGGTAGATTTTTCAAAAGATAAAACCCTATTTTGATGGAAATTTACATGGAACCTCTGTAACATGAAGCACCAAACAAAAAATATCAACAACCAATCACGTTATAACATCCAAATAGATCCAAATAGGTTGGAATTTGGAGCACTTTTAATTGCGAAAAATCAGAGAACGGGAATTACCTACGCTAGTACTACTGCCGGGCTCAGTTAGTATGCCATAGATATAATCGAAATAAGATAAATTTACATTCACCATCAAGGTTCATGAAGTTTCCATCGTTAATCATCATTAAATACACGAATTACGTCATTAATTTTCGATGCAAAATTTCTCTGTAATTTAGGCCCGCAAGTGCTTGTACGCCCATATGGAAAAGAATGCCAAATGTAGTCGTAAAGTGAAAAAATTACATAAACCGAATTGGGGACAGCGGCTTTAAAGCTTTTTATGCAACTGCAAATTGCATTGCCTTTTATGCCATATGTCACTTTTCACAAAAAATCAATTTTCAAAATACGTGTGGTGTTATAAGAAGTTATTTTAAACATTATTGACGGGACTTATAAGACTAGCACCTGATGTTAAGCATCATACTTGTCCATAACAACGTAGTGTAACATAACATAACATAACTTTGTAGTGGTAGGACTCTTGGGCAGAGTCCGCCTGGGGAAGTACCACACCTTTGCCAGTTATTCTACCGCCAAGCAGCAATGTGCAAACATTACTGTGTTCCGGTTTGAAGGGCAATGCTTCCAGAGAAATTACAGGGCTTAGAGATATAAGATCTTAGATCTCTGGGTGAGGAGCGCTGTGCAGGGTAATGATTTGGACTCTTCATGTTCCAATAGCTGCGTGTCACTGTGCTGTTATGTGTCAGGCATGTTGCTTACCATCAGGCACATGTCCTGATCGTCTCGTCACTCTTTATTAAAAAAAAAACTGTGACGTATAATTTTAGTATTAAAATTAACGTGGTTGTTACACATATTTGATTGGATAACGGGACACTCACGTATATACGGTCGGTCAATCCGACTCGAGTTTCGGCCGCGTCCGGCGGCCTTTTTCAAGGCGAGTGCACACGCGCGGTGGCTGCCCGTTTGGCACATATATACGTGAGTGTCCCGTTATCCAATCAAATATGTGACGTATAATCTTACTAATACTGAAATACCAAAGTTTGGACGTTCAAATGTCTGTCGTTCAATCACGTCAGCACTTCTGAACGGATCGGGTTAAAATTTAGAAGACAGATTAATCGGGAATAGCACATAGCTTTATTACGGCAAAGTAACAAAACCGGAACGACGCGGGTAAAATCTTGGAATGCTGCCAGCAATTAATAGATCTTTGTCGCTGTCATTCTCAACGAATAAGACAATGACAGAAAGATTTGAATCCGTTTCGGGATCAATCCGATTGCGTTGTGAATCAGGGTACTTGACTCAATTCACAATAACTGCCACTGTTGGTGCGTGGCTTACAAACACAGATTATTTATACGATGTGAGTTTCGCTTATGCCAGTAAGTGTGTAATTTCATCGAGCACATTGTCCTTGATATTGTCCTCTCGTGCGAGGTCCTTCAAGTCTTGCTCGTGACCGGTTCGAAGCAATAACTCGGGGAATTCTGCTGTGAGCCGACTAAAGCCATCGATGCATAATTCGTCTGGTGGGATGTGCTAATTGTACGACTACATTCCAACGTCTTTGATAATAGATCAAGTTTATCTGAGCATTGTAATAAATCTTTCGGTAGTAAATATACTCGTAGTAAACAATGAAAAGTTGTAGTTGAGGTTTGTACTTGAAAAAGAACGTAACGATGGCTTGCTAGCAAATCTCTTTTTTTATTTAATTAGATCTTGTCACTGACTTAGATTGTAATGCCATAATATTTCAAGCCCTAGATAAATATAAACAACTCCCTGGATTTCATCAGCATCATCATATATGGCACATTTTACTGAAGCTAAGTTAAGCAAGGTTAGTATGTACCATAAATAATATGAACGTGAGCATTTAACTGTTAAGATTGTGTCGTAATTTAATTTCTTTTACAAACATATTAACACGATTTATAAATCTAGAACGTGAAAACATGTAGTAATTTGCCTATGAACATCGACTTATTGCTTAAAATGATTCAAGGCTTTCTATAATATTTATCAATATGTACTTATTTTTAAATGGTAGTAATGGTAAATTTTTTTTCGTAAGTGCGGCTATATAATTATAGAATATATTACTACAAATGTGTTTTTGTAAAGTGGTATGGACAAATTACAGATAATCATAATACAAAATTTTCACATAAAAAGTAAAAGTCAAATACATACCTAGGTAATTTTTTTAAATGAAATTTCATCAGAATGAATTTTTCAATATTATGTTCCAACTAAGCAAATTGTAAACAATTTTATAAATGCAAAAATGCATGCAAATAAAATAAATGATTAATTCATTAAAAAAAATATGAGGATACGACAATTAAACTGCAAGTGAGCGTATTGAAAGTAATAAAATTCTATAATTGGCCGACAAAACTCAAACTTTATCTATGAAATTAACTAACAAAATAAATACAAAACGCACTATATACTTTAACAGAGATAAAGATCAGACAGTAAAACATAAAACGAGAATTTGCATAAAAGTAACAGATGGAAATAGAAAGTGCTATAAAGTTTTCTAGTGTGAAGAAATGAATAGTGGAGTTCTTGTCACCGGCGGACTTAATCCAGTTGAATTTTAAAGTGGCCTAAGAAATTATATCATTAGCATATTTAGTAAACAAATTGTTCACATTGTGAAATTTGAAAGGTGAAAAATTAAGTCTTTTAGGATTTTGTTTAAAAAATCACAGAAATGCTGCATGAAATATTAATTTGAAAAAAAAAAAATAAGTTGAGTTTATGGCTAGAAATCGATGTTATATTTGGCTATGATATTATTTCTTATAGATAAGAAATCAGTGACGGAATTCGTTAAATAAACGGTCGTCTAATATTGTATAACTTACAAATATAAATAACGTGATAACAAAAAGTGAAATAAACGATAAAATTAAATCAGCAAAATTCAAAACGAAAGGAATAGCAATAAACAAAGTCATTTTCAACGAAATAATAGTTTCGCTGTTCTAAAGATTTATAAAGATTGCGCCACAGTCATATCCAAATATTCCGCTTTCTTGGTTCGTGATTTTGCAAAGGGCGGTGCAGCAAAACTCACGGCTTTTCCTTTTATTTGGATTGGCCTGGACCCGTACAGCCTTTTACGGAGGCAGAAGCCTGGGAGAGAGATCTCCGATAAATTGTATGGAGGATTCGATGATGACAGTGTTTTACCAACAAAGAATGCTAATGATACTTATTGTATCTGTACTAGAAATACTTTTATTATTCTATAACCAGTGATGATAGTGTTGAAGTCGCTCTCTAAAACAACCGTAATCGTTTAAAAAATATCTATTTAAAAATTAATGGTTTACTGTTTTAGTAACGGTTCATGAGTTACAGTCTGGTGACAGATGGATAGACCTTTTGTCAACTGTACAGCAATTATTTCCGATTTATAGTATTTTTTTCTACAGGTATAAAGTAAAGTAAAGAACAAAAAAAAGACGAATCTCAAATCAGATTCATGAACATTTTCGTCCAATGCAAAAAATGTTATATATTTGATAATAGTAATGTCACCAACACATGGTAGAATAAATAACAATTTTAATCCACGTTTATTGGCTATCAAATAACAAAAAACTTTACAAACTATATCCTTGTTTTCTATTCACAGTAATCGATGCCCATCCTGCTCTTGCTTTCCCTTTTGCGAAGTGAGTAATCAATAAGAACTGAATATGGTATTTTGTCACAATAATGAAACTATTATCAATTTCGAAAGATATGTACTTGTCGTCAATTTCTTATTGTGAGATAGTCCCATGACATAGTAATGTGTAGTAAGATCATACATTCATATGTTTGAATTATTCATCATTTCTGAGTTGCGAGCTTCATTGGAATCGGTTGAAGTATAATGCCTTAAGGGTTTTTGATTTAGATGTGTTGCTTGCTTGCTTGTTGATTTAGATGTGTAACTTGTTATTGATTGTTAGTAGCTGTCTGCAATACACTCAATACAGATTTATCAATTTATGTCAAAATTTATTAAACCGCGTTGAACAGTTTTGTAGGATAAAATCTTACTTATTCGCGTTTCATAATGGTATTTTATACTCAAAAAGCTCAAATCGTTGAAATGATATATCAGCGGTGACGTAATTTCATGTTTTTACATTAAAGAAAATTAATATTTTTAGCGTAAGCATTTTTTCCCAAAAACTAGGTGTACCGGTGTTTGTAACAAATTCAAGGTGACTTAACTTTGAGGTTAAGTCAGAATTAATTATTTCTTACTAAATAATAAAATAAAATATTTAATGGTAAGTAGGTATTATAAGTAAAGTAAGATAGGTTTAAATACAACATAACGTCATTGACAGGAAGAAAAAGATAGAAAAGTCAGGTTTTGTACAACGATTGTAAGCTGCGAAGTCATAGCACTTTAAGACTCTAGGAAAACCCCATACAACCGAAGCGACGCGTAAAACCTAGCGTAAATTTAAAATGACCATTAGATCGGACGCCAGGCGTATAACCTTATGACACCTGCCACATACTTTTCCATAAAAAAACCTGTACCATAAAACGTGGATTAAGGCGTCGCCTGTTCATAGTCACACGTTTTAACATTTTATAGATAATATTTATCGAAAACGTTTTTTTATTCGGTTTCTAGGTAAACGCGTTCATTCGTAGATCGTATTGTCGCTTAAAATAAGGCGATATGGCGTTCAAGTGAAAATCTGTAAGTTTTGGAACGTCTGTCTTTTTTTATAAAATCTAAGTAGAAAAATTGGGAGTCATGAAAGTGACAAGTTGTAACTTAGTATTTTAGTTGCAGCACTAATGTTGCGTCATCTATATAGCTATACGTATACTGCTATTACTTATGTCAGTTACTCGAGTTCAAAAGATTTCCCATCCCACAACAATAGCATGTCGTTGACGCCAAGGCATGATATTTTAGTACCCTACCAAAAAGTCCTAAACAAGGCCTTAGAAGATTTCATAAAAAAAAAAAACTTCGTTACAAACAGGTGGCATGACGGACTGTGAACAGGCAAGGCCTTAACAAAACGTGTCACTTTGTGCTTCTTCGCTTCAAAATATCTATTTTTATTACTACCTATTCACAATAATTTAGTTTTATAGCATTTCGGTTGGGTGATTATAAAAATAAGCAGTAGAATAGGTGTAAAGCTGTGTATTAATTTATAGGGATGTTTTTATCTTTGATTTATGATATTATTATAGTTAAAATAAAAATACTGTAAGATCAGTTGGTTCCTTCGCTCCGGGTAATGTAATAGAATAAACAAATACGGGTAAAACCTTGCGGCGCTTATAGTAAGTAATATATTAGGTATCTGGGTCTTATATTAGATATCTGGTTCTCATAGTAGCTTTGCTTAGTTTACTTAGTTTACTAGAGGCTACTTGGTGTTGTGTAAGGAATATTCAACAAACACCCGAAGGGTTCTCGCATTGACGAGGCGGTGGGGCTCAGTACTCGTGACCAGGTCAACCGTGGTGAAGCTTAGTAGGGCTGTTCGTCTAGGCTTTGTCTCCAAGTTGACGATGATGCGGCCATATAGGTTACACGGTGTATGAGCACTGGGGAAACTGAGGTAGGCTAGGAAGTTGGGGGGTAGGCTTTGCGGCTGTAAGGTGGAGGCAGCGGCGGGAGAGGATCGCCAGTATTACGTTGCAGCGCTCTCTAAGGCCACCACGGTCTTGACGGGCTCAGCCCCATTAGATAACGAACACGGTAAAGCTACAGTGGAAAAGAAGTAACAATATTGCGGTGCGCCGCACTCCCTATACACTGCAGCCGAAAAGTGAAATACGGCCGTGACCACAAACCTGACTCATTGCGAACCCACTTACTGATTGGTCTCCGAGATGATCTCGGTATATCTTGGGTTCTAGTGCACCTGTACCGTACTGTGCCCCATAATAGGAAGAAGGGCAAGCCACTGCGGGCTTGCTGAAGAC
Source organism: Ectropis grisescens (assembly GCA_017562165.1). Taxonomy (NCBI): domain Eukaryota; kingdom Metazoa; phylum Arthropoda; class Insecta; order Lepidoptera; family Geometridae; genus Ectropis; species Ectropis grisescens. Next base: position 7,772,910 of record CM029780.1, on the reverse strand, counting down.
CCCACGTTCCCGCTGTCAACACCAAAAATGGAACCCCGAGGAGGTTTTAGTCGGTAGGGATACTCTCCTAATCCATGGTGTCGAGCTTGAATTAACCCCACCATCCACCCAGACTTACGTCTGGCTATGCGTAAATGAATTTCCTCTAAGTACCAAAAAAAAACAACTACAGCAATTAGTTCAGATATATGTGTAATACGCAAACGCAGTCCGTATAGCTTAACACAAAGCAAGATGGCGGTCAAGCGTAAAGCAAGATGGCGGTCAAGCGTAAAGCTGCCAATAAATTCAAAGATTTAAAATACACGTCCACAATTGTGCACAACATGTCTCGTGCTAACTAACGGATCAGCTAAATGTGTTGATGAACTCAGTTTATTGTCTGTGCGCATGCGCAGATCGCTCGTATCCGCGATCGTTTTATTTGATTTGAATTTAGAATATTAATCGAGTTAGCTGTTTTTTGTGTTTTGATAAATATAGGGGTTAACACAAAAAAAGTGCTAAGTTGGAAAAAACGCAAATATACGTAATAATTTGGCCAATGAGACGTTTTTAGGTTGCAAAGAAACCGGTCAAAGTCCTCGATTTCGTCAAAGATAGGTAGGTTATTTACATTCATGATTGGGACTTTCTTCAATGGGACTTTCTCGCCATAACATAATGGCGGTGCTAAACCATTGCAACTTATCTTAAATGGAGTATTTTACTATTTACACATATTCAAAGTACGTTATGCATCTGAAAGACTACTTCCTATAACATTAACCTACTAACTACATTCTACTTTCCTGCAAATCCGCTGTTTCTTACAATCACTGTAATCTCGATTACTCAGCAAAAACAGAGTTTTCCCGGCTAAACTTAAATGTTGCAACTTGTTAAACAAAACAAGACTTTATCGTCTTCACTATTGGGTTTAAGTTCAGTGTAATACAATTGTTACAATTCGTTGCTAGGTGGGGTTAATGTTTTGATGGCTTTGTTATTGAGATGTGGGCGATAAAATTCCTCAAAGAAAGTTTATTTATGAAGAAAAAGAGCAATATGTATTCATAAATAATAACTAGCATTAGTCCGCGTCTTCGTTCAACACGGACTTTAAAAACTAAATGTACCCTAAGAAACTCAGGGCCAGTCTAGAGTAGACAGAACTAGTACCCTATGATGCACATAATGAATCCGAATCCTAAATTTCAGCCTGGTCTCTTCAGTTGTTATTTTGTATGGAGTCAATATCCAAGTTAACCACATCTTATCGAACTTCTGAAACTACCAGTAGGTTTAAAAAAAAAGGTGTGAGTGTGAGGGCTTTATAATCCTCTGGTGGGAAAAAAGTTCACCGCGACTGTGACTATAGCAAAAAAGTATGGAAAAAGTTCTTATTACACACTTTTCGTTCTAACTCCTATCCGCTAAAATAAATAAATAAATATTGGTGGACAATTCACACACAACACCATCTGACCCCAAACTAAGCAAAGCTTGTACTATGGCGGCCAGATAGCTGAATTAATACTTATATAGTTTTAAATACATACTTATTATAAATAGAATACCCAACATAGTGCAAACATTTGAATCCATCACACAAATATTTGCACTGGGTGGGAATCGAACCCACGACCCTTGGCTTCGCAGGCAGAGTTACTACCCACTAAGCCACGAGGGCAGTCAAATGTGAATTTAGTTCCAAAAATCTTTCTCCAATTCATCAGAAGGCAAGCATATTAATTAGGCTGTACAGTCATGGCGGTAGCTGTAAATGATGGTGACATTGAACACTTAAATTTTATTCTCATGCGGACCTACAATGTGGAAATAGTTCGGGCTTTAGTTACCAACTGACCTAGTGTCCAAGTTATATATATCTTTATAGTTTTTTCGCTCCACAACTTCTATAAATAAGTACACACCTGTCGACTACTACCAGCTAATTGTCCATCCTACTATTTATACATTACTAGCGATTAGCCCAGCTGCAAGTGTGGTACATGAAACCTTTAGCACTAAGGGAGTACGTACATAATTATTGAAATAATTTATCGAAATAACGTAATAATTTTTGAAATCGGTCCAGTCGCTCTTGAAATTAGCGCATTTAAACAAACAACCTCCTCAGTTTTATAATATTAGTAAAGACTTATTACCCTACTAACATTAAAAATGCAAAAGTTTGGAAGTTTGTTAATCTATTACATCGAAACGTCTAAACAGATGGAGTTGAATTGAGTTGAAATTTGAAACATAGTTATATTTTATTATGGTCTGTATTAGCACTCACACTTTTTTGTCACGAAAAAAATACGTGTATGGGAATTTCACGGGTAAAACCGAAGCGTTGCTAGTCTAAAAGCTGTATTGACGCTCTATTAAGGTTCTATGTAGTATGTAGCACACATAACAGAGCGGCATTGAAGATGGCCTCAAGGATAAAATGATTTGAATCACGTGGCCGATGATAATAGTCATAATTATCTTGTTCTGCCGGTTAACATCTGTTTTGTTTAGTTAGACAGGTTACTGTGTTATAACAGGATCTCTATAAGATGTACTCTTCTAAATATTTGTTAATTTTTCATAAAAAAAATGAAATAAGTAAGTGAGGTAATTTTCACTTCATATATTCACAAGAAGACTTTGTTGATTATTTGTTGTTGTAGAAATATGCATTAATTTGAGTGGATTTAATTTAAACTTTCAGTATATTTTTGTTTAGATAACATTTTATAATATTTTCTTGAGTTCTTGAGAGAAAAAAAATTCATGAACATTTCACACACAGCACCATCAGACCTCATACTAACCAAAGCTTGTACTATTGAAACCAGATACCTGATATAATACTTATACAGTTGTAAATACATACTTAAACATGGAAACACAGACCAAATATTTGTATTCATCACACAACTCCACTGCACTGCAACTTGCACTGGGTGGGAATTGAATCCACGACCCTTCGCACCTACGTTTAAGGAAAAACAAAATCATACCTACACGTAAACAGCGCGGTATCTACAAATTTCTAAGTAATATACTCAATATTATGCACTATGCAATGTACACTAATACAAACAATGCTATACAACGTGGGAATACCGTCAGCCTTATGGACACTTTCGGGCAGGGCTTTGATGATCGTAGAAAATAAATTAATGTCTACAAACTTATGTTTGTTTGTATACCTATTTGTCATCTTTTTATGTGACGTTTGTATGACAGATTATCTGGCTAATATAACAAGTGCTCTTAAAGTAACTGTCCCACAGTTGGGCATCGGTTTTCCATAATTTTCTCCATTTATTACAGCCCAGATCTTTAACCAATTAATCATTTTCAATCAAACATTCTAAGCTCATGTCTTCAGCATTTCGTTGAAGGGCCTGGGATCGACAAAACCAAGACTACAAACAGCAATTTAAAACCTATGAAGGAATATCATATTATAACATTTTCAAGAACAATCCTTTAACATTCATACAAGATACTCTCATTTCAATAAGTCAAGGTTCCAACTGATCGACTTTGAGCAATTGTATAAATACTAAGACATAAATAAAACATGCGAAACTAACGCAATGCCTTTTGATTTGCTAATAAAGTATTGTATATAATATACACGGCTCTTGAACTGTAACTTCTCAAAAGCAACAATAAAACAAAAGAGTGCAAACATTCCAAACTATAAATAACAATTGGAAACTACCCGCTAATTTAAAAAAAAGTGTGACGCGACAATGACCTCTCGAATGTTGTCATTCATTACATAGAGTTACATTTTTCCCTTGGGCAATACGTGTGAAATAAATTTCACAAATTACGGTATAAATGATACAATTAAAAATAATAAATTTTATCTCGAAATCTTACCAGAAAACGTGTGAAAATATCCGACCTTCCAGTGTAAAAGCGACACGAGAAGTCACAACACAATTTGTCTTTCTTTATTCAATGTCAACACACACAACAAGACGCACTGTACATGCAAAAAGCGGTCGCGAAAAGAAATCAAACAAATCGAACGCGATTGGCCAGTTCGAACGGAACGTTCGGATTCGAAATTCGAATTGACTAATGGGAACGTTGCGCGCAAGCGTCGTGCGACAACAAGTGCATGACACAGACTGAGGTGGTTTCTCATTCTCAAAAGAGCGGCAATAGAGCCTTCTCCATTCACATGTTTCGAACTTACTATTTTTAACACACAATATGCAACCTTATCCCTTAAATCTTAGATGTAACTTTAAATTGTAGAAATTATCCTACTTAGCACCTTTTATAGATTGTTTAATTGACACCTCGGTTACCTTCACATGCGCACGGGCACACTTTTTTGCAATGATTCGATTTTAATTTCATCGTATAGCATTGATTGGTTTGTAAAAAAAAAAATATAAATTTAATTTTAAGTACATAAGAAGAAAATTAGGTACACGTAACAAATTTTAAGTGTTTTAATTAAAATTTTGGTATTTTGTTGTTGTTACTTGATGACAGTAAAATTATTCTAGGGCAGGTCAAACAAAATATTTATCTGCGTTGATATATACAATTAAGCCTTGGGTAAATGTACCCAAGGCTTACGTAAGAAAAATACCTGTAAAAATGGAAAAAATATAAACATTTTTGACGTCAAACAATATCAAGGAAACCTAATTAAACTGAACCTAAAATCTGAATTAAACTTTACCTAAGCTAATTAGTTCACTGAACACTGTTGTAAATAAGACATAGTATTTTAAATTATTATTAATGATTCTGCAAAATCTAGTCCCCATACATATGTAGGCATACTCATAGCCGAGACGCAGCGCTTCGCGCAATACGTTCCTTACGCGTTGATGTCTTTGTAATGAACAAATTCGGAAAAATACACTAAATCGGAACGTTTGAAGATTTGCCAAGTAGAAATCAAAATTAGTGAATCAAAGATGAAAGATCAAAAATAAGTAAAAGTAACAAGAACAAAATTAAAAATTTTGACTAACCCCCGACTACCTAAGATTTGTTATCTGTACAACATTCTACTAGTCAAGCCCTTTCATTTGATACCCATATTAAGAGAGTTGTGAAAAAATAAATGTAATTCGCCATTTTGTGGTATCGGCCATCTTGGACTTGAAATTTGTCATAGTGCAAAGTATTCTACTAATCAAGCCCTTTCGTTTGATATCCATATTGAAGTAGTAGTGAAAAAAAAATTATTCGCCATTTTGTGGTGGCGGCCTTCTTGGATTTGTAATTTGTTATAGCGTATAGTACTCTACTAGTTAAGCCCTTTCATTTGATACCCATATTGAGGTAGGTTGTGAAGAAATATTTTATCCGCCATTTTGTGGAGGCGGCCATTTTGAATCGATATTAACCAGACATAGCTAAGAACACCCGCCCGGTAATTAACTTTCAAATAAAAAAACCGCATCGAAATCGGCCCATCCGTTTGAGCTCTACGGTGCCACAGACAGACACACACACAGACAGACAGACAGACAGACAGATTTTTTAATTCAGTTTCTAGGTAGCGATGAAAAGTGATACTTTTGTATATTTTTCAACAAAATAAAAAATACGGATAAAAAGTGTTATTCCATCCGACTTCAAAATTTGATATTAAAATGTATAAAAATAGAAATGTATTTAAATGAACATAATAAAAAGATATTAAGCATCCGCTAGTAGACAAGCAGCACTTTGACTATTATAGCATAGTACCTACTTAAACATGAAGAGTCCAAATCCCTGCCAAGCACACATATAATATAACATTATTTACCTTTCTAAACTAGAATATAGGATTAAATCAGTAGAATTTTAGCTTGTAGTTTTCCATTAGTAAAAAATAACTTATAAAATACCTAGCTGATGATATATTACGATCAAACATGGAAAATACCATACCGAATAACAAAATATACACTTAACATATGTACATACTAAGTCCTTTAAAAAGACAAAAATCCTAACTAAGATACCAGGGCCGGTATCATGTTAATTTCTATTCAATTGAAGATCAGTTTTTTGAACCGCGATTATAAACCATATTACCAAACAATAAGGTCCCTGATCGCGGCCTACAAAATATTCAGCGTCAATTAACTCACAAAGCTATAGCAATAACTCATGGTACTGAAACTGGACCTAAATTGCAGCGTTTTAAAAACTTGTTCTCAAGAACAGTCACATCCAGTTATTCCTCAGGTTCTGCTGTCAACAACGTCTACCTGATTCGGTAACAGCAAAACTCATAACACAGATCATGCTCTGTTCTTTGAGGTAGAGTGACAAAAGTGTATAGCATTTCCCAAGCAGACAACGCAAGTTTTACACTACATCTAAGTGTACCGAAGGTTTTCTTGGCATTAAAAGAATTTTGGTATAGTTTGACATAATATACGCATTTTTGAGTAGGTAATTGCGTAATGTACTTCTCTTGCTTGTTTTTTTTTGCGTCAACTTTGTTTTTGGTAATATTAAACAGATAAAAAGCAAGATATTAATAGGTTAGATTAATTCATGCAACCCTCAATCACGTTGTCCTAATGATCTTATAATTAACAACAGAATAATTAGACATCTAAATTCGTTTCAATTATCACATCAAGTTAGTCAAGTAACGTACATAAGTAAATTTGCTGTTAACATTTTAACCCCATATTCCTTACAATAAAGGTCGCTGGAAACCGCTGGTTGCAGGTTGCGCAGGACCGTTCGTTGTGGAAATCTAGGGGGGAGGCCTATGTTCAGCAGTGGACGTCTTGCAGCTGATGATTATGATGATTCCTTACAATAAAATTTACTCAGTTAAATATTAGGAAATATTAACGTGGAGCAGTAATTGAAACGTCCGAGTCGGTGACACAACAACTGGCCTACCTACATCACATACTCAAAGTTTGCGGTCTAGAAACTTTTGACGTTTGTGTTATCAAAAGAAACTCGAATAGACATAAATATATCAATGTTTTTAGCGGTATGTCATTATAGAATCATGATCCGGGCGGCAGTTATTGCTTGGTTTGCTGTCAACACCAAGTACAGTTATCGACAGGTTTTAGTTAGCATAACATAGATAAACACGGTTAAATTGCGTTTCATATAGACGCCAACGGTTTTCCCACTTGAACTTATCCTTACCTGCTCTTCTTATTATAACCGCATAAGTTTGTGACTGTACTTATATATTCAATGTATCATTGTAACTCCCAAATGTTGTTATGTGTGGCACATAAATTGTTTTTAAACAAAAAAAATAGCGGTCCGCCCCGGGTTTGCCCGTGATAAATAAATATATGCCTATAGCACTCTGGGATCAAGAAGATTGTGAAGCCCATTTTAAAATCGGACCAGTAGTTCCTGAGATTAACGCGTTCAAATAATTCACATTCATAGTGTTATTGTATGTTAAACTGACTACATAATCATAATCACTAAAAAGTCTCAAAAGCGAAAACTATAACCTAAATAATATCATTATTATAAACGCTACCTCTATTTATTTGAAGTCGGTGCCAGCCGAGTCAAAAAACTAGTAGATAGATGCTATGTAGTAACTAGGCAGACACTTGTAGATAGTAATTTTTATCTAATACCTGTTAGGCGTGTAAGCCATATAAGTAAATTTTAGTTCACATATTATATTTATGTTGGTATTGGAAAACCGATTCAACGGTTCGGATAACATTTTCTGAACTATTTTATCCAGGGACCGTTCAAGTATAGTTGCCGTCAAACAAGTTGACCCAATAAAGTTAGCTGCGCATGGCTTCGCAAAAACGTTTTTAAGGTATTTTTGGTAGAAGTGGACATGCGCGAACTTTCCCTTCCACGTCACTTTTGGGTCAATTTGTTTGCCTGCCACTGTATGACGTAACGCAATAAATATTTAATACCCCTTGCCCCCCTCGTAACGCACCTTAATATTTTAACACTCTGTAGTACCATACCAAAAAAAAAAACATCAATTTCGATTCTGATTGGGCGGAGCTCTGTCGCGTCACATTTAACCTAATTGAAAACCTCCTCTTTTGTAGTTGGTTAAAAGTAATAAAATTTTAGCACCATGTTTATTATTGTATGTTTTTTATTGTAAAAGTAGTAAGTAATTCGTACCTAATTTAAATAGTAATTATAGGTTCCAACCCTAACAAGTATCCTCACTATGGTTCATGTCTGTTTTCAGGTGGCGGTACTGTTGAATTATTAAATAACTGTTGTTCATAAAGTATGAGATTTTCGCCAAGATTGTATGTGTTGGGAACGCGAAAATACTCGAAGACTACAGGGGATACTAAGCTTGTTGCTGAATGAATCAACTTTCAAAAAACTTTTGACATTTATACAAGAAGAATGACTACAAAACTCAAAAAACTGGTTATGTGCGAGTCAGATTTCAATGCCAGAGGTTCCGTACCCCGTACTTACCAACATATAAACTATTTTTTACAAAAAATTAAACCGACTTCAACACCACAAATAGACACTCAAAAGCGAAAAATAATTTAATATAGGTAATTATTATAACCTCTACTCACTCATCCATATGAAGTCGGTGCCAGGCTAGTTAAAAAGTTAGCAGATATACTATGTACGAGGTAGTAAGTAGGCATAGGTAAGTAGTATCTATCTACTACCTGTTAGATTTGGCTGGCACCGACTTCATATAGATGAGTGAGTAGAGGTTATAATAATTACCTATATTAAATTATTTTTCGCTTTTGAGTGTCTATTTGTGGTGTTGAAGTCGGTTTAATTTTTTTTGGTAAAAATAGTTTATTTTACCCTTTTTAGTGCTAAACAAGTTTTCACTAATGCATTTACACGATTTCGTGTTGAGATCTCAATACATGAATTAAACCCAAACACTGGGTAGTTCCTGTAAACCGTTAAGAAATTTCCTTGACTGTCCTTTATCTTCATCATCAGACCACTAATGACAGTCACAACCCATCTATGTAAAAAGTTCTCATCAATACAAATTCATCGAGCCCAAACACAAGGTAACTACTATGTACCATCGAGGAGTTCCCTCGACCGTCTTCCCGTTCCCTCATCAGATCGACTCCAGACCATCTTGACTATACTGCTTTAAAATGCTCAAGCAAAAACTTAACTAACGCACTAGTCATCTTTACAATTTTCGAAAGTTATCCTCGATTTCTCTAGGATACCATCATCAGATCCTGGTTTCCTTATCATGGTACCACCCTTGGAATATCTTCTTTACAACAAAAAAAGAATCATCAAAATCGGTTCATAAACGACAAAGTTATCCGCGAACACACATAAAAAAAAAAAAAAAAAAAAAAAAAAAAGGAACATACGATCGACCGACCGTCGAATTGAGAAACCTCCTTTTTTGAAGTCGGTTAAAAATAACGTTGACTTTGTTTTGATTGGGCAGAGTCTTGGCTGGCCTGGTGGCTTTGTTGGTAATAAGTCTGCCTGCGAAGCCGTGGGTCGTGGGTTCGATCCCCGCTCAGTGCAAATGTTTGTGTGATGAATTCAAATGTTTGTACTGTGCCTGGGTGTTTCCTATATAATATGTATGTATTTTAAAAATATATAAGTATTATATCAGCTATCTGGCTTCCATATTACAAGCTTTGCTTAGTTTGGGGTCAGATGGTGTTCTGTGTGAAATGTCCACCCATATTTATTTATTTATTATTTTATTTATTTGAATAAAATCTGTGAATGCAGTCACATTTTACTTTTGTGATTTCAAACGAACGAACAAAATAAACAAAGGTATAATTTGGATCATGTTCAAGTCCTTTTTATTTGAGTTTAAACCACGAATCTTAAAAGTTACATTAATTTGGATTCGTTTGTTTGGTATATCAGAGTTTTTTTAGGCATGCATTGAGGGGATGAGCAGGACCTATGCCTGGTGGTAAGCAACACAACTGCCCACAATTATAACGCAGTTTCACGTAGCTATTAGATCCAAATCCAAATAAATATATACCTAGCACTGCAGTGCGATATTAGATGTTTTTTTCTATGCCTTGTAATTTCTTTTGAAACATTGTTTTTCGCACAGGAATCAAATCAAATCATCCTTTATTTATACACACAAGGCTTAAAACAATATTAACAGTTTATATAATCATTTCGCATTTTATTACAAAACCGAATACAGTGATTAACTGTCATCATAAGTGTGCATTCCCTGGCAGGCGTTGCAAAGAGTCAATACTACTACAATCCTAGAATCAGTTCAAGTGTTTTTTATTTTGTTGTATGGATCTCTAAAAAGAAAAGAAAAGAAGCCTGACCATCTCTCATCTGAGCTCATCTTCAAAATTAGCGAATACCTAAAATAAATCGCTCGTTGGAATGCCAAGGGCGGCCTCCAGAACACTTGACGCGCGCAAACTGGTTTCGTTATTATCGGTTTTGAGGCTCTGATGCAAGTTTAGAAGATGGCTGACGATAGATTCGTTTTTGGAACGTGTTATTTTGAATTTAAGCCGCTGTATTTTTATTCTGTGCTCGGTAGTTATAATACAGTAGTATTATTGCTAACTAAATATAGAATGGTGAAATTATTTAGATCATTCAGCAATTTGGGCAGCTATAAAGATTGGTACTCTTAAGTAGAAATTCTATTTAACTTTATTATTATTGTATGCTTGCAGAGGGCAGACTGTTGTAAAAACTGGAAATATTGTAACCTACCAACTAGTTTGTACACAGTTCAACAATAAATTATTCTGATTTTGATACGGAGTACTTACCATGGCTGTATAGTGCAGTGAGTACCTGATTTTTAGACTTAAGTGCCACGTTTCGTAACAGCGATATTTCGAGTTTAATCCACAATATTCTAATGAACAATGTGAATTAAACACTTTAGCATAATAACCACGGTAAAAACAGCCCACTGAATGTTCCCACTGAATGTTCCCACTGATGGAGCGTTTTCTCACAAGGATAAGGTCCAAGCCATAAATCCCCAACGTTCGTTGGCTCAGTACCATTAGTTGGCTCAGTAGTTGGGTTGAATGAATGACGGGCAAATAAAGCTTGACTTCGAAGGATTCTTGCAATAACCCGGTTTATTCACGATGTTTTCTTCACCGTTAAATTCAGTAGTAATGACAATCTTGTACAATCGTACTCGGAAAAATGCTCCGAAGTGCAGGAGGGATTCGAATGTACGACTGCACGATTGTGGATAGTACGTTCTAGCCACTGAGTTACCACATCTTCGAAGCTGTTGAAGGTTTACATTGAACTTTTTTTTTTACTTTTACAGATTTATACTTGACCGCCATCTCGCCTGATGTTCATCGATGATGCGGTCTACGATGGAGCGTGTTTACCTAGAAGAAACCGATTCACTCTCGATTTGTAGACACAAAGATTGTAACTATCGGGAAAAACCCTCTCAGGCAACGTATTCCACAGCCTAGACGTTCTTATCACGAAAGTAGAGTCAAATCTCTTCGTTCGTGTCTTTGGAACATCGACCATGAAACGATGTCGCTTTTTCGAGCTACGAGCATTCCGATAGAAAAAAGGTACTGTGTTAGGTATTTACTCGTAGTGTACCAATTTCTGACCCATTTCTCAATCAGTCTTGCAAAACGTACAAGTAGTCGACTAAATGTTCCCACTGCTGGGTCTCGAGGCTTTTTCTCGCAAGTAGAGGGCCAATCTACAACGCTGGGTCAGTGCGAATTCGTATCTTCGAAAGATTGACCTCGGAAGACAACATGTTTGATTAGTGTAACTAATTCTTATTATTAATTAATTAATTATTTCTTTATTAATTTAAAGTCCTGATCATCGCCGAAAATTTGCCAGCGTATCGGTTTTTTATCGGATACACTTTGGAGAGTGTGCGACTGATTTGCATGATCTGATACCACCTTGCCCTTTTTTCTATCGGAAAGCTCGTAGCTCGAAAAAGCGACATCGTTTCATGGTCGATGTCCAAAGACACGAACGAAGAGATTTGACTCTACTTTCGTGATAAGAACGTCTAGGCTGTGGAATACGTTGCCTGAGAGGGTTTTTCCCGATAGTTACAATCTTTGTGTCTACAAATCGAGAGTGAATCGGTTTCTTCTAGGTAAACACGCTCCATCGTAGACCGCATCATAGTTTAACATCAGGCGAGATGGCAGTCAAGTGTAAACCTATAAAAGTAAAAAAAAAAAATGTGTGTCTTGTTATAATTCCAAAACGATGATGTTTACTTTAATACGACCATTTTCTTGTACACTACAGAATGTGGATTATATGAGACGGGTTTCATCTATCAGGAAGAATTTTAAATTTTCTGTAATAGCTTTGAACAGTTATCATGACGGTAGTTAAATATAATGTGCTCTCTGTAATAGTAAAACATTTCTACTTAAATAATGTTTACATATATATTTTTAAATAAAGAATGACGAGACGACCAGGACAAGTGACTGATGGTAAGCAACATGCCTGCCACATAACAGCACAGTGACTCGCATCTATTGGAACATGAAGAGCCTAAAACATTACCTAGCACTGCACAGCGCTCGTCACCCAGAGGTCTAAGATGTTATATCTCTAAGCCATGTATTTCTCTGGACACATTGCCCTTCAAACCGGAATACAGCAATGTTTGCACGTTACTGCTTGGCGGTACAATAACTAACAAAGGTGTGGTACTTCCCCAGGCGGCCATATATTTGTTTGACGTGAGTGTATGTGTACAGCTTTTTATATACTAGCAGTGTCCTGTGGTTCTTCCCGCGTAGTTCAAGTTCCTGTTAATTTCCTAGCGATAAAAAATAACCCATAAGCCTATTGCAGACTATATTTTGTATTGCAAATTTCAACCCAATCCGTTCAAATATTTCGACGTGATTGAGCAACAAACGTTGAAACGTTCACCTTTGTAATAAATATTAGTAAGATAGTAACGGTACGAGCAAGACGTCCATCTGATGGTAAGCAACACGTCTACTCACAACATCACTGAATTACGCAGCAGTCTGAAGATAAAGAGTACAAATAAAAATCATTATAATGTTTGTTTATTATTTATTACTAGCATTGTAATGCTGTTGTCACGCGAAAAAATAAAATTAGAAAGATTTTTGTCTCAAAATTTACTTAGAAACATTGTTTTTTATAACGGAACAAAGCAGTAATTACACAATATTACAGCAAGGCAGTAAAATAACTGGGAAAGTTGTGGTACATCCCCAGACGCTGTATATGAGTTCTATCCTGAGACCCCGGGTTCAAAACCACGCGCACCACTATCTTTTCAAAGTCATGTGCGTAATGCCGCTAACTTAAAAACGGCGAAGGACAACATCGCGAGGAAACCAACATCTACCTAAAATCTTGCGAAGTCATGTGTCATTCACCAATCCGCACTGGGTCAGCGTGGTGGATTATGGCCTTGACTCTCTCGTTGCGAGAGAAGGCCCCGAGTCTCAGCAGTGGGAGCACTTAGTGGGCTGTTTATGATTGGATTTTAACCGACTTCAAAAAAATGAGGTTTCTCAGTTCGACCGTATATATGTTTTTATTTACCATCCAGGCCTTTACAAAATCAAAAGATTCTTCGGAACATCGTTCCAGATAATCTTTTCATCTTTTGTCATTTGATGATTTTTATGGATATTTGAAAAAATATATCTAATACAGAAATAAAAAAAACATATATATAGAACGACCTCACACTTACGAAATTTAATAAAACCACTTGTAAATTAATAACAGCCCATTACACACACTAACGAATTAACTGTCAGATTTCTACCAGTGACGTCATCGATACACATAACAAGTTCTATTATTGTTATTACATCCGCGCCGCTATTTGCAAATGAGCTGAGATGTTTTGGCCACGGTATGTGGCGAAAACTGGAACTAAAAAAATCTAGTTGCAGTCTTGCAGTAAGCGGAAGAAAGCGCCCTCCATTTTCCCTGCTTAAAGGCTTCCTTAGTCGAGGTGGTACCACAGCCTATTAAATCATACAGTTGTTCGACGAAGCCGTCTAGACGGGGCAATGTGCGGGGTGTGCGGGGTGAGACGCGGGAAGCGCGCTCCTGCATTGCCTACATTACAATGTTAGTATTGCAGGAGTGCGACTCAGGGCTGACGTCTACCGTATGTTTTAATTTTATTTTGGATATAGGCAATTTTGTTTGACACAATCCTACCCGTGTCTAGACATTATCGGCGTTTCTCCAAAAATCAAAGGCGTTGTTCTAAAAATCAAAGGCGATGAACTACTGGTAGTATTTTTTTATATTGTCCTACAACATTTTACTTTCATTTAAAACTCATGTTGAGGGAGTAGTGAAAAAAGAAATGTTTGGGGTCATTTTGTGGTTTCGGCCATTTTGGGTTTAAAATGTCACAGTGTGTAGTATCCTACTTGTCAAGCCCTTTCATATAACATCCATATTGAGGTAAGTTGTCAAGAAATATTTTGTGGTGGCGGCCATCATGAATCGATACTAAACCAAACATATATATAAGAACCACCAAACGGAGACTAACCTTAAAATAAAAAAAGCGCATCGTATTGGCCCATCCGTTTGAGCTCTACGGTGCCACAGACAAACAGACAGACAGATACAAATACTTTTTTGGTCTCGGGTTCAACATCGGGATTATCTCTTTTTAATATAAAACAAAATACGATACTAACGCTACGCATTAACGGAAACGACTAGTGATGCGAATTCTAATTGCTAGTTTTCTATTCTCCTATGGTTCCGCGTGTCACACTCGAATAGACGGCGTATTAGGAAGTACGCTCAATGGATCCTATGTCCCATTGTGCCTTCTTTCTCGGAAGTATAACTCAGCTTTTATGGCCTTTGTGAAGAACAGGAAGAGCACAAACTGAGAGACAGTTTCATATTTTTTATTGGTTAATACAATACACGATTGTTTAGTTTTATTGAATTATTTAAACAGTAATAAGTAAAATAGTATTTACGAGCGACGTGGAATAAAATATACAACAATTTATGGTATAAAATAAATAAACAATTGTTTAAAAAACTAAAAAGTCGCATTTACAGAAAATCCAACTCAAAAGTAAGAAATAATTTGCAGTACTTACATAATAATAATAGTGTGATAAAAAAACATTTTTGGTAAAAAAGTGCGGGGTGTTGAAATTAAAATTGTTATAAATACGTACTCTATGTTGTATAATACGGATGTTGGTAGAAGTAATAATTTTGAAAATATAAATAAAAAAATGGTGGACAATTCACATACAGCTCCATCTGACTCCAAACTAAGCAAAGCTTGTACTATGGCGGCCAGACTGCTGATGTAATACTTATATAGTTATACACTCTTTCGGTCGAAATCAAAAGCCTGACGGACCGAACTCGCAACAGGTATAGTGCAATTATGCTAATAAAACGCTAAGAAGGAGCCGTCGTACGATCAGTCAAATGTGTTTAATATCTTAGCGTGGGGGAGAGAGGCTAAAAGTTTCATCTCAGTATTAGGGCGCAGGCCGCGCATGCTCAGTTGGTCATTGCTATTCAATCATTGAAAGTACGAAGTGCGCAAGTCCAAGATAGTTTGGCACAAGCTAACACTGCGCGCGGCAAAATACGGAACTAATTATGAGGCGCCATCTTCCCGTTTACGTCAGTTAAGAGTGTGTTTGTGTTCGGTGTTTTTATTTATTTCTAAAGTAATTAATTGCTTTAAAAGTGATGAAAACTGCTGGCCGGGATATAATCTTGAAAGTTAATAATGCTTGTGAAGAAGAACGATACAATAACGGGCCCAAAATGCAGTCTTCCAAAGGCAGTGCTATTTGACAGTCAATATTTTTAAGGATGCCATAGCAATAAAATCTCCACGTATTATCGGCATGTTTTTAAGCTGCCGCTTTATTTTTTGAGGTTTGATTGTTTTTATCGCCAATATCAATAACACGTGGGGGGAAAATGTTGTGTGCCTAAGACTGAATGTGAGAAACAAGTCGTAATGTTTTTCTTTAATTCTATACAAATCAAAATAGAAAACACAGTGACACAAAAGTGAAGAGCAGCTGATTGTATATTTCTCGCTCGGGTACACTCGGCGGTCCCACGTTCACCCGATCGAGCCTTTTATCTAACAACATTAGCTTCAATTACCACCTACGGGAAAATCTGTAAGCGGTGTGCCCAAATACATTTTCACTTTTTTTTTCAACGTTAGTGTGGATGCTCTTTCATCACTTACTCTGTATTAATTGCTGTATTTTTATTATAGGCTTTTCAGAACGTACAGTCACGTGGTAATGGACAACGCATCATACTACTTCACTCGAATAAATAAAGCGTCTACCAAGGACAATGTAAAAACAGAACTCCAAAAGTGGCTTAAGAAAAAATTAATTGTGTAGATATCGACGATTGTTGGACAAAACCGCAGTTACTCGAATAAAGAGCCACACAGGAGACCCACAACACCAAGTAGAGTAACTTTTAAAGGAACATGGACAAGAAGTTTTGCGGTTACCGCCGTGATTTATCGTGATCTTAACCCTAACCCTATTGAACTTAACCCTATTGAATAGAGAAGATTATCCTATGGACGCCATTGATTAACTCTTTATTGCACTTAATAACAACAAAAATGCATTTAAAAACTTAAACTAAAATTAAAGTAGCAATGGGCGACCTTATCGCTTAAAGCGATCTCTTCCAGGCAACCGTAGGATGGAAAAACAGATACGAAAACAGGAAGACGGGAAGTACAAATAAAAAGTGGTGAATACCTCTATAATATTTCAAAATAAAACTGCAATTACATGAATAATAATTTGATAAACCTACATAATAATAACTGTACATCCTAATACATAAATACGAAATATAGTAATAAACTAATACATACATTTAAAGTTTAAGAACGGATACACAGCGAAGTAATAGTAACTTCAACTAGGGGAAGACTGCGAAAAGTAAATTTGTTTTACATGGTCTTTAAAAACAGCAAGCGATGGAGCTTGCCTAGTAGGCACAGGCAAAGCATTCCATAGCTGAACAGCTTGAAAAGCAAACGACTTTCCGTAGAATTGACTGTGTGCTGAAGGTGATTGAAGCGACAAGTTATTTTTGGATCTGAGAGGCAGAGAGTGCGCGATGCTCCAAAAAGTGAACATGTCTTTCAAATAGCGCGGGTACGAGGGATTAAACAATACATTATAAACAAGAGATAAAATATGAGCATTCCGACGAAGGCGAATGGGAAGCCACTTGAGCTGCATACGAAACTGAGACACATGATCATATTTGCGCAATCCAAATATAAATCGTATACAATAATTTTGAAGGCGCTCAAGTTTATTTAGCTGGTCTTCATTGAGGTCCAGATAGGAGGCATCTGCATAGTCCAGAATGGGAAGAAGAAGAGACTGCGCAAGCGCAATTTTGGTAGCAGTTGGTAAAAAATTACGGAGGCGTCTCAACGATCCGCCAGATGAAAACAGTTTACAACTAATTGATTTTAAGTGAGGCTCCCAGCTCAATGTGCGATCGAAAATCACGCCAAGATTTTTGACAGTTTCACTGAACGGAATTACAATCCCATTGAATATAACTTGTGGGATAGTAGCCCAGTCGACCCTGGCAATCATGTAAGGACTGCCAATTATGATTACCTGAGTTTTGGTAGGGTTAACGTTTAAGCCAAAGGAGTTGCTCCAATGGATAAGTTTTTGGAGATCGGCGTTAATCGTGCCAATAGCTACGTTTAGGTCAGAGAGCCGAGCTTGAGAATATATTTGTAGATCGTCTGCATAAAGGTGGTAGGAAGAATTTAGCTGTTGAGAAATAGAGTTAATGAAAATAGCGAAGAGAAGTGGGGATAGCACGCCGCCTTGAGGGACACCAGCATTTGTACTACACCAAGACGATATTACATCGTCGAGGCGAATACGTTGACGGCGTCCAAACAAGTAACTGTGAAACCAATTAATTACCGTCTGCGATATGTTAATGGAGCGTAATGTCGCAAGCAAGATATCGAAATCGACGGCATTGAAGGCATTACTGAAGTCTAGCAGAGCTAGAACAGTAAGCCTACCGTCGTCCATACCTTTGCGGATGTCGTCGGTGATCTTAACAAGCGCAGATACAGTGCTGTGACCAGGACGAAAACCGGATTGGTAAGGATTGTGGAGGTCTTGCATGTTGAGAAAGTAATTTAGTTGAGCGTGTACAAGACGCTCGAGGACTTTGGAGAGGAAAGGAAGAATAGATATAGGACGATATTCAGAAAAAGAGGTAGGATTAGACGTTTTCGGTAAAGGAATAACTTGTGCATCTTTCCAAATTGTAGGAAAAACTTCACTGGAAATAGATTTATTGAAAATTACACACAATATGGGAAGGATAGTGTCAAGGATAGGCACCAGCATGTTGCGACTGATACTATCACCGCCAACAGCATTGGAGGAGATCGACATCACACTCTTCTTAACATCGCCTTCAGTAAATGGGATAAATGCAAAAGGAGAACCATTTATCATCAAATGAGCATTTATACGCCAAATTTTCAAATAGTGGTATTTATGTTCTCAATAATAGATTCACAAAGTTCAATTAAATTTTTGACGTGACAACGTCTTATAAATTGGTTTGCCGGGTGACACTTCAAGAAACTGCGTTACGCTCTGCTCACGTTATGCGCTCACAACGAGAGCGAGTGAGAGGCACGCGTCCCTTCCACTCGGGCATGGTTAGCCCGCCTAAGAGCGAGAGAGACATACATAAAAAGTGAAAGGCACGCGTCCCTTCCGTAAAATTATTTTACCACTCAAAGTCGTTGTCACGTAAAACTTTCGCCCGTATACCGACTTTACAGGCAACCAATTTTTTTTTTGTTATTTCGTTGTTGTGTGGTAGGTTAAAATGTCAATTTTTTAATAATGTAATAAACTATAATAATAAATATTGTAAACAATAAATAATTCTCTTGGTAGTAAGAGGCTCCGACAGTCTGTACCTGTACCTGATGATACTTGATCATACTGAACCAAACCAGAACGTCTACTCTTTTTCTACGAAAAACGTAATTTCGAACTCACAACTTTCCTGCTCCTACTTTACTTCGATCCACACTTAGAACATTAAAACGTCAAACAGTGTTCGATCGGACGAAACGAAGTTGAACCGGAGTAGAAAAGTTCAAAAAGAAAAGTCGAAAAGTCGCGAGTTCATTTCGAGATTACGTCTTTCATAGAAACAGAGTAGACGTCCAGCACTGCAAGGGCGGACAATGCTTCGAGACATAAAAATATAAAATAAAAATATTGGTGGACAATTCACACACAACACCATCTGACTCCAAACTAAGCAAAGATTGTAAGATAGCAGCCGATATAATACTTACATAGTTCTAAATACATACTTATTATACATAGAAACATCCAGACACAGCACAAGTATTTGAACTCATCACACAAATATTTGCACTGGGTGGAATCGATCCCTCGGCTTTGCAGGCAGAGCTACTACCCACTAAGCCGCGAGGCCATTAGTTCTTGAGTCTCAGTTGTCCTGTAATCTGTGACTAACTGCAGTACATTCCTTCCCGTACCTGTTTTATTATGTTGAAATATTTTATTCCCTATTAGCTTAACCTGGCAACATTAAATACGCCACCGCGCATTACCGCGCACCGTCATTAAGTCGCGCGCAGAAATATCTTGCGCGCACTCTATATGTCAGTATGACACTAATAGCATAAACAGATAGTCAGTGAAAGTGGATTCTAAAAAAACACTGAAACAAAGTAATTAATCGTGATGTTCGTGGCAAGAATTAATGGTAAATAAGACTGTACAAACTATTGCATCGCTCCTTGATAAGTTTCAGATCAATTCGTAGTTTACAAAGTGGTGGATATCACATTCAAAGATTCCATTACGCAGTTACACAGATTCATAGATACATACATCAAGCTAATAAAAGCGTGTTAAATTAAAAAGGGCAGCCGTAGGACTAACCCGACTGAAGCTCAGACCAAGTATTCTTAGGGGACGAGCCTAGTTCTAACATACCCCTCTTGTGTCCATATGCATGTTAAATGAGCTTTATTGTCCAACAAGTTTATTGTCTAAAATGGTCAACCGCTTTTATAAAGCGTTTCGTAAATATTTGTTTTTTTTTCAAAAACTTCATGGAACATAAATGAAGTTACATAAAATTACCTTAATAACAACATAACATTATAAACATTATAGTGACCGCTTAATTTCATTTAGAGGTAGACCCTGCGTCCCACACTAAGGATATCCTGTGTTGTGGGATTCAGTGTGTTTTCCATTTAGAGACGTTGTATAACTTAGGTATAACGACACTAAAAAGAAAAAAATAAAACAGAATTAAGAAAGAGATGTGGCAGTTTCAACTAAATATAAGTCAGTGAACACATACATCAATAAAAAAAGTAAAATCATAATAAAGGTTGACATATTAAAATGAACATAAATAACTCAAGTTCGATCGTGACATGCCTTCCAATTGCGTCTCTGTGTATGTTTGTTTGTGTATATGTATATGTGAACATTTGCGTGATTGCTTAAGTTTATGTGTGCGGAAATGGAAATATTTAGACAGGAGGTTCCTAAAAGTGAATGAATTTGGATAGTGGATCGCGTAGTCGCCAGAATCGTTATACGTAGAATATATTTATACAAATAGTAGGTAAGTACGAGTATTAAAATGTTTGTAAAAAGAGGTTTTATGTTTGTAGATCAACTTTGGGGCCAGACTGCTGGCGAGTCTAGTGAGCAACTGAGGTTATTCTGATGTTTAGATAATTAAGTTAGGTTGCTCTGGCTCAACCGCTGCAGCTGGCCCCTTTGCGGTCATAAAACGTGATGTGTGTATGTTTTGTTTAGGTGTGTAGCATTAAATTTGAGTAAGTTCATTTCACTCATACAAACAGAAATTTGTTGCTCTTGTGTGAGTTCAAGTTTACAAATGTGTGAAATATACGATACACTTTGGAGGGTGTGCGACTAATTTGCATGATCTAATACCACCTTGCCTTTTTTCTGTCGGAAAACTCGTAGCTTGAAAAAGCGACATCGTATCATGGTTGATGTTCCGAACACGAACGAAAAGATTTAACTCTATTTTTGTGATAAGAACATCTAGGTTGTGAAATGCGTTGCCTGAGTGCGTTTTCCCTGATGGTTACAATCTTTGTGTCTTCAAATCGAGAGTGAATCGTTTTCATCTGGGTGGGCACGCTACATCGTAGACCGCAACATCGCTTAATATCAGGCGAGATGGCGGTCAAGAGTAAACCACATAATAAAAGTAGAAAAAAAAATTAGTGTCCTTAGGACCGCACGGAAAAGTGAAAACTAAAATAAGAAATACTTATATTTAAAGACCACTAAATAATTTTAATAATTAAAAATACAAATTATTTAGAAATTGAAAATTAGTATAGAACTAGTAAGCACACCAACACGAGAATAACATGTGGCGAAATGATTAGTATCTATGGTCAAGAATAAATTAAAAAAAAATTACGCGTTTCGGAAATAGGGTTTGACTAGCAAATTTTTTAGTAATTGCTATTTATTTATTTTATAGGTATTTCGCTACAAATGCATATATATGTTGTGTTTAAAGTGTATGTGTAAGTGCTGTGATGAAACAGTAATACGAGTATATTACAACAAAAACTTTTTTGCAATGGATGTGTAATACAAATTTAATATTTCGTGACAAGTTCAATTAATGACATTAGTGTGGTAAGTACCTAGAAGTTAATGTCGGTATAAAAAGATATAAATATAATAAACACAGGTTCACAGGGACTATATTATCTTTCTCGCTCTGACGCGCTTGTTCGCTGTATTTTGTTTCTCGCTCTAGCATCCCGAGTTCATCCAGAAATTATTATCATACCCGAGTGTGACGGGTTAATTGATTTCACAGCCCATGAAAATTTTGTCTCAACGCGCCTAATTAAGATTTCACTTCAAAAAACTCTGCGCCCCGCAAAGCCGCCAAGCCACCAAGCAGTAATGTGCAAACATTACTGTGTTCCGGTTTGAAGGCCAATGTTTCCAGAGAAATTACATCTAATAGAGATATAATATGATATAATCTTAGATATCTGGGGGACGAGCGCAGTGCAGTGCCAGGTAATGATTTGGACTTTTTATGTTCCAATAGCCGTGTGTCACTGTGCTGTTATGTGAGGGCTATGTTGATTACCATCAGGCTCATGTCCTGCTCGTCTGACCACTCTATGCTATAAAAAATGTGTATTTACCTATATGATACCTTAAGGTACACTATACCCTCATAATCATTGGTGTTGTGTGTGAATTGTCCACCAATATTTAATTATTATTATTTGTTATCCTCTGGATGCCTGGAAGATTGCTTTCTAAGGTCATTTGAGTTATTAGCTATGCTATGTGATTTTGTAAGAAACTTCTTAATGGTTGGAATATGGAGAAAAAAAAGCGTGACAAAACCGTCCGATGTCACACGCATGAGATAGTGTGTTCAATCACGCCCACACCTGTGGGCATTTTTCCAAATATATCCACATTTGTCATCACTACTGGTTTTTTTGCGGTGAAGAAAAACATCGTAAAGAAACCGGCGTATTCCAAGAAAATCATTTTTGAGGGCATGTTTGTGTCATCCACCAACTTGCACTGATCGATTATGATCTTGCCTCTCTGATTATGAGAGAATGCTCCATAATCCTAGAATTGAAAAGAAGTGGTATTATACATTGAGGTTATGCTTTGTCTAGGTGCGAGATACAAAAGTTGAATATAACTAACTTTCATTTGCAACAAAGTCTAAATAAACATTATGTAATACAATAAACTGGCTAAGGACACTTGGGGAGTTGAGATCAATCTAACGATATCTTAATTATCAAAATCCATCCAACCGTTTGGAAGATACTTACGGGGAATAAATAAATTTAGTCGGGTAAAAATAAACACAATATTTTTTTAGAGATTTATTCAGATAGAGCCACTATCACAAGTAGATATTATACCTCTAATATTCTAACAATATTTATACTCTAAAACAAAAATAACTAAATGACTAAATAGACAACGAGATTCATGATCTAAGTACTAAATTAATTAAAACTTCTGTGACTAGTAAACCTTTGGAAATATTAAGTGCTAATTATAAAATGCATCTATAAAAAAGTATCGACAAAAAATAAAATAAGAAATATTCAGCACTTGATAAATAAATAAATGTGTACAATACTGTAACTTTCGTAGAATTAGATTTAACACATTAAAACAAAGCTTCGACTTTAGCATTTCGTTATATTCTTCTGCAATCAGAAATCATCATTTCCGAGTACACTACAACTTATTTTTTCCCGAAAAACAAAATAACTGACTTCAATTTTAGATTAAATCTAGATATTCGACTAAATTTGGTATTTTTTTGTGAAATATGTTAGAAACTACTACACCGAATTAAATACAATTTATACGAAAACACTTCGTAAGGTATAATCTACAAACCAACAAATTATTATCACAATCGGTGAAGCCATCGCGTGACATACATACAAAAAAACATAGAAGCGAATTGTCAACCAAATTTTTGGATTTGGAGGAGGTTAAAAATTTGAAATAGAACATAAACAACTTTAGCCAGTAATATAAAAATAAGTGAAAAAGTTATATTTATGGTAACTTAAGCTTAACTTAGCTTTAAATTTTGTTTTAATTTATTTTCTTTTTTTAAATGCGAGATCAAGCAAAGTAAAAAAATCCCGTGTCAGGTTTAGCCCCCTACCGACTAAAACAAGCTAGTAGTGTTCCGACATTACCGGACCGTCCTCGACAGTATGATGGAATAGTATAAATAAATTCCATTGCGGAAAAAATGTGTCAAAATGAAGAAGGTATGCTTTGAAAAATATCTTCTTCAATGTATTTTTCATACACATTCAAATGTATGAACTTGAGTCTTATATAGTAGTAAATAAATATGACATTGCAATCTTTTACATATATAATAAATACGGTAAATTAAATCAGAATTTGGTCTTGCTCATATTTTAGCCACCCTGTAGCGTAGACAGAACAAAAGCACATTCATAAACAATACATTAGGCCAAATATAACAAATAGGCCAATAATATTATAAATAAATAACAAGATATTATCTACTATGGGCCCAAATTATTAATTTTAAATCGTGTGTTACGTAATATACATATTATAGGTATTAAGTTATTTTATTTAAATAAAAAATAATTATTACAAAAATTCAGCTGTAGGTACTTATGGATGATGATGTCTTTAAATTACATCCGATATAAGTGATCCTAATTTTAATGTGAAAATGTACTATCTAAGATATTGGTAAAATGCATATGCCTAGTTACAAAAACTTATAAGACACTAGCTGTTGTACTCTGCCACATTTTGCTGAAGCGGATTACGGTTGCATGAATTAGAAGTGAGGATCAAAACATTAGCATACATTTTAAGCATACAAGCTGTTTTTTTTTGTCTCAGGTATATTATTGACGCAAGAAATCGATAAAAAAATTTGACGCGGGTTGTATATCATGTCAAAATTTCAACTAAACCCGTAAAAAAATTATACGTACACAAACCAACAAAGAACATTAATATTTTTTAAAGATTTATCGTGTTTTTACTATGAAACAAAGAAACACGACACTCCACAGTTTTCTGCTTAATAAAGTTAAATGCTTTTCAATCTGACCATTACGGAATTTACATCAAAAGTCCGAAAACTGGAATATCTTCGAAAAATTAAAAGTTCTGTGACAAACAGGTTTCATAAATTAATTTTTATTTCCTTCCTTCCTTATTCTTTACCATTAGTACATTGTTTGCTTCCACAAACGACGACGCGCGACTTTTGAAAATTAAGGTTTGAAAAGGAACACCTTAACTCCTATGCATTGATCGTTTTGTTCTTTCGCTTCTTTAATAAATATCTCTTGTTTGTAAATAAACATAACTTTTTAGATCACAGACTAAGCAGATAGTGTCTTAGACCGAATGACGAGTTAGACAGTATTGTGAATATTTGAAAGATGCTCTTTAAGCTTGAATATGACGATGATATGACTTAGTTTATCTTCTTCCGAGTTAAGAACCAGGTCTGCATGGGTTCAGCCTTGCCCTTCATGGACACGTGTCCGCGGTAGGTCAGCTCGAACTGGTCATCGTGGTTGTCTTCACGCATCAGCCAACTGAAATATAAGACAAACGTAGGTTAGGTATTAAAATAATACAATAATTTTAGGAAAATGGATAAATGTAATGTATGTAATGTAATGGATAAGTGACTAATAGATCGTATCATAAACACATAAATGCTAAGCAAAATATATACTTATTGTCTAAACTAAATACAGGAGCAATAAGCATTTAAATCCCTTGTCCGAAATAGATTCCTAATTGTTTGGTCATCTGCTTTATTTTTTGTTTTGAATGTCGCAGCAAAGTTTATCGCCTTTTTCATCAAATTCATTTCGTAGAGTGTGTAGCTGATCTACACTTTCTTTAGGAATGCTTGCGCTCAAAGCGACTATTTCACGCGGCAAATACATCGAGATTCAAATCTACCGAATCTTCAATGTGAGATTAATCGATTGTGAATTGAACGTTATTACCCAATGGTAATTAACGTGGTGGTCCATGACAACCACGATTTCACACCAGTTAAGTCAAGCCAAGTTACGTTAAACTACACTTCTGCCCATACTAAAACAGGACTATGTATAGTGCGACCAATTTATCTGTAGAATGTAACGATGGTGCCACGATCGAAAAGTGTTGCCACCTATTACAGTTTTAGACACCTTTTGTGTTATTTAAAACCCGTAACTCAGTAGCTCCGCTTTTGGCCGCTATACAGATAAGTTGGTGGCACTGTAAAAAGTAATTTCGACAGTAACAATTATATATTAATGCTTAAAATTGCATGTCGTCACCCAAGATTCACGTCATTGACTAAAAATACACACGTTCTATTACATGCAGAGTATTTTAAATGTCAGCTATAAACAAGGAAACTATACGGTTTCCCAACAGCATGACCAGAGGTAAGTAGATTATACCCCGGGATTAGACACTTGCAAGTATTCTTATTGTAAGGGGTGGCAACTGATTTCCGAGTCATTATACTGTTAACTGTTGAAGTGAAAGCACGTTTTTTGGTAAAATATATATTTTAAAAAGTTTTTATGATAGTTTCCAAAAAGTTCATTCTTCAATTGACTTGAGTAGTAATTGTTAGTGTTATCAAATATGTTGACATACCTACAAAACCTGTCATCAAAATTAGTCAGTGTATAAAAATGGTCAGCAATTCAGTGATATTTAATGACAAATACAAATATATTTTGTACTTATAATACTTAAAACCTAGACACATTTTCGAGTAGAAAAATCAGCAAGCTTTATGGCTCAGAGAATTCATAGTTTGCAAAAAGAATAACTCGAAATTTTTTTTTCGAATTTTTCGAATTTTTTTCGAATAAATGGAAAGCTTTATGCAGTGTTACTTCGACGAGGTGTTCAGTAATTTGGCAAGAGATTCTTTAAACAAGAGGTTCAAGAGAAGAGAACTTGTTCAGTATTTTAATACGGTTATTACAGGGTGTGCTAAAGGTACAATATTATTTTAGGCATTAGCATTTCAGGCTTTCTTCTAAGTGATTTTCTTATAATAGAATCTATGGCAGTTGTCTTCAAATGTCCCCACGGTCTATCTAAATTTGGGCAGAATACATAGGGTCCTAATAACCTGAAGGTACTATTACCCACTTGTACGTAGCGCATACGTGAAATGGTGTACAAATAATAGAGATTTGCCACTCAGCTAAGTTCATTGTGTACCATTTCCAGATGAAAGGAAGAAACAGACGAGACCTCATATACATTGAATTTTTACTTTTGTCATCAAAATCTATATGATATCTTGACTTTGAGTAATTTAATTTTTTTTTAATGGTTCCGAGTTTGTCTTCCCATCGCATTGAAGGAGAACTCTGGGTTAGAACATGACCGGTGGGCAGGGGGGGGGGTGCACTTTTGTAGCAACCCTGGCCGATCGGGGTGCATTCTGCTTTTGTAACCTATCTACTAAACTTGCTGTTGCGCTTGTACTATGGCGCAGTATCATGAAACAGATCTTGTCTCTTAACCTAAAATATTGTGTTTCATTCTTCAATTGCTCGTTGATAAGTTTGAACTAAACCTAACCTAAGAATTTTGACGCAAAAAAAATGATTTACAGGTCAAAATGTATCCGACGATACGACATGCAAGAATTTCGTCATGTCAACTATCAAGTACCACAACAGCTGCAAGTCTAGCAACGGCGGTGTCTGCCTCATGGGAAAATACCACGACCTTCTGTACATAGCCATGAAGGTGGCATTCGATTGGAGTTTGCAGGATAATTATGTGGTGGCTGCTTTGTTGGGCGAACTTTACAGTTGTGAAGGAACTTTTGAAAGAATATTTTTGGGTAAGGTATTTTTTACGTATATAAGTCTACACTGATTCACTGTAAGGTTTACAAGCCGGTCTGGAGTTTAGTAACTAAACGATTTTCGACTATTCTTGAGTCAAGGATAGTCGAAAATCGTTTAACAAGGATCTTGACGTTTGAGTCGCGTTAGGGCTCAACAGTTAAAAAAAAGTTAAAAGTTAGGAAAAAAAAATGATGTACTAGCAGCCCTTTTTTATCTCCACAGCTGGGAATTGGGATTTTCTCTCGCAAGGAGATAGTGAAGATTATAAATATTCCACCACACTGGCTAAGTGAATGATGCCTAATAACCGCTAAAGATTCTCTCTTGAAATAACCGCTCTTGGAACATACCGGGTTTCACACGATGTTTCCATTCACCGTAAAAGCCGATGATAACACCAACACTACTTGCATTCAACTGCACTATAAAAATACTAAGAGGTGCAAGCGAGATTCGAACTTCCATGGATTCCATTAAGCCACAATGATTTCAGCAATGTATTTATGGATAATTACTGAAATTAAGTGTATTATGATAATATGAAAATTAAGTGTATTTGATTGCAGGGGCAATTTTTGGGACGTCAGCACCACACTTTCTAGCTGGTTGGAAATCAGAATTCATGGACAAAGAAGAAAACATTCACGCTTTAGTGTTCTTCATTGACCACGCCACAAATGCGAGCATAGAATTCCACAATGGCTACAAGACCTTTCGTTTCATTGACGTCCCTTTAGAAAGTTGCGGTAACGCAACTCCAGTAAGAGTCGTTATACAGATGGGAGCATCAGAAATGCTGATGATACTGTTGAGATTTGGAGCAAGAGTTACATCAGAGAAAGAATCAACAAATCCAGCAGAATCAATACTGGATAGACTGAATGAGTACAAAAGAAAGTATCCCTATGAACTGGTCAGCTGTCTTAAGATCATCCTAAGAGCAGTACCTAGCATAACTTTTACGATAGATAAAAATGCGTTCAACCATTTGGGACTACCAATGGACTACAACTTCCAGAGAAAGGTGGCGTTGGAGAAATATGGAGATGTTTTGAAAGATCATTTAATTCCCGCTTCTAGATGCGGCTTGCGACCAGTTGAATTGAAACATTTATGTAGATGTCAAGTGAGGCACCTCCTATGGGAAAACTTTGAATTGCCTATGGGAATACAGAAATTGCCAGTTCCATTGTACGTAAAGAGATATTTGGATTTGTGTGAGGATTAATAATAATCATTTCATTCAAAAAATTTGTTTCATCTCATGGATAACCATATTTTACCTATATATTTGTTAGAAAATGTCTTTGAATAAAATTAACAATAGATTATAAAGTTTAATCAAAATGAAATCAACCCTGTTTTTCATTTTACCTGTTCTGGAAAGTGGTTAATTAACATTCATTTATGTAACTCACAGAAACTTTTTAAGCAAATAGTATTAACTTTACTTGTAAATTCATATATTTTCTATTTGGATATGTTATTTTTTTTAATGTTTTACATAGGTTGTTCTTACAGAAAAGGAAGAATATTTTTATTCAGCAGTAGGCATCTAGTAGTTTTACATAGTTAAGATTGAGTATTAAAAGGATTAGCCGAAGTTGTAGTGGTAGGCAAGAGTCCGCCTGAGGAAGTACCACAAACCACACCTTTTGCCAGTTATTCTACCGGCAAGCAGTAATGTGCAAACATTACTGTGTTCTGGTTTGAAGGCCAATGTTTCCAGAGAAATTACAGGGCTTAGAGATATATTAGATATCTGGGTGACGAGCGCGGTGCAGTGCTAGGTAATGATTTGGACTCGTGTTATGTAGTAGGCATGTTGCTTATCATCGGGCACATGTCCTGCTCGTCTCGTCATTATTTATTTAAAAAAAAAACAGGCTGGTCTGCTAGTAATACAAAATATTCGCAGACATAGGGACAACCGATAGAAGTGAAAGCTTATAGCATAGAGTGAAAGTATTATATAGCACTAATGTGTCAAAATACATCACTTGTATAGCTACAGCATAGCTTGCTATACTGTAGCTAGCTATATTATATTACGCATGTCGATGTCGCGAGCTAACTGGATTTCATAACAATATCGTTTCTCCACTGCTATGCTTCTTCAACGTCTCCTGACTCCCGACATTACGTTCAAAGATACGGGCGAAGAGGTTTGACTTTATTTTTGTATTAGGAACGTCTAGGATGTGGTATACATTGCCTGAGAGGGGTTTCCCCGAAGGTTACAATATTTGTGTCTTCAAATCGAGAGTGAATCGGTTTCTTCTACGTAAACACGCTCCATCGTAGACCGCATCGTCGTTTAATATCAGCTGAGATAATCGTCAATTGTAAACTAATAAAAGTATTCAAAAATTTCGTGGCGTGAACCCATTAGATTTTGCTCTACCAAATCGTCAACGCGATTAAAGAAGTCTTCATTTTAATCAGTTTGTAATGGTAAGACTGTAGTATTCGTCTAAAGTAGTACTTACCACTTTTGTAGTGTTAGGACTATTGTGTGGTGACTTAGGTGTGGTACTTCCCCAGGTGGACTCTGCTACCTGGGGAAGTACCACACCTTTGACAGTTATTCTACCGCCAATCGGTAATCGGCATACTCTATGTTCCAATTTGGCTTAGGTGACTTGACTCTGGGTGACGAGCGCAGGATTTTGACTGTTCATGTTCCAATAGCTGCATGTCTCTGTGGTGTTATAGGCAGGCATGTTGCTTACCATTAACTACAAGTCCTACTTATTCCGTCGCTCCTTACTATTGAAAAATCAAATTAAAACATACTTATATGTATCTTCGCTGACGTTGATGGTCCCAGGGACGCCAGTAGTTTCGCAACGGCTAGTCAAGTTGACAGTGTTCCCGAAGAGGCAGTAACGAGGCATGCGGTGACCGATCACTCCGGTGACCACCTCGCCAGAGTGGATGCCAATTGTGATACCCTGTTATAAAGAAAAGTGGATAAATAATTAGTGTTAGTACCCGCGGCTTACTTACTTAAGCTGATCAAAATTTTGTTATAAATATAAATTTTCACGAAACCCTAATTTTAATTTCTTCCTCTTATATATTTTGAAAAGCTGGTGGCCTAAATTACTTCTTATAGTATCAGCGGTCAACCAGTACCTACAAATTCCGTCAAAACGAATCCAGCCGTTTCATAGATACGCTAGGACAAATATACGGACAGAGAAACAGACAAAAATTAAAAAAAAACTAATTTGCCTACAGCCACGTAGTTCCCGTTCCCATTATTATCCTGCAATGCTGCCGTTATTAGTCTACGTGTTATTCGAGATTATAATCTATGTGTGTTCCAAATTTCAATTTAATTGGTTCAGGTTTTTTGACGTAATTGAGCACACACTTTTTTAACACACATCTAAACAACGAAACTTTTACATTTTTAATTAGTTTAGTATGATGTCAGAGTTTGGATGTTTGTTGCTCAATCACGTTGCAACGGCTGAACAGATCGACTTAAAATTTGGACCATAGTTAGGTGATAGTGTGGAACAGGACATAGTTTTTCCATTCCAGAAAAATAAAGGGAACGAGGATTAAAATCACTGGACGCTGTTGGTATTACCTATACAGGGTTATTGGTAATCAGCCTGCATCCTTTTCAGGGGATGTAAAGTACATTAAATACCTCAACTTTTGTTCTACAGTTTATAAAAATTCCTATTTTTTCCCATATAAAATAAAAAGTTAAGTGTATTTGTCAGGTCTAAAAGCATCACACTCTTCGTAACAATTCCTACCAAGAGCGCGCGCGCTCTTTAACGCTTGATGATGTCATAAATGATGTGCTGTAGTGAATAAACACTAATCACCCGCTAAGCAATGCTGGAAATAACAATAAATATTATTTTTTTAGGAAATTTATTCAAGACAAAAATGTTATTGAGTTGAGCCTGCCCAGGTATGACATTAAATAAATAAATAAATAAATAAATATTGGTGGACAATTCACACACAACACCATCTGACACATTGTAAATGATTATTATTTTTGATATTCTATGTGTGTCTATATATTTGTTTCTATGTGACATGGATGCATGTAAAATATTTTTTATTGAATTGTGTTTTTTTTTGATGTAATGTGACGAAATTAATTTATATTTGATTATGTTCTGAGTCTATGATACTTGAAATAAATAAATTAATAATAAAAGATGTAGAACAAAAGCGGTTTTTTTAAATATACAGAACATGCCCTTAAACGGATGCAGGCTAATTATCAGTAACCCTGTACATTTATCTAATTTCAAGATTAGACAACGGAGTCTTACCACAGGTTCGCCATCAACAGTGACTGTTTGCGACAGATCCATCATCTCCAGAGCCAACAAAGAGATGTGCTTCGCGTGGGCAGCCTCGTACTCTGGTAGACCTGACACCGCCATATACTTGTCTCCAACTGTCTCCACCTGAGGATGCAGACGTTTTGAATTGTCACGAATAAAGTTTGGAAGATAACCAGTAACTTACGTAGAAATTAAGTTGCAACAGTGACTAAAAACTATTGTTTTATATCATGTTTCATTGAATGTTTCTTTAGCTGCGTTGAGAGGTTTTTGGTAAGGAAAACTTTATGGGATCGCGTCACCGACATACTAATGTATCGTTACATAGTGGTGACGACTGATGGAAAAAAGTTTTTTCTGACAAAAAAAATGTAAAATATCATGTTATGAATATTTTCTAAGAGTTGAAATCTTTGCAGAGTTTGCTTGGGTAAGTGCCACCTTTACCAATAATTCAGTTATTCTACTGCCAAGCAATAACAAGCGAAATATGTTCCAATTTCAAAGACAATGCTTTCAAATAACACAGATGAATAGATAATAAATCATTTTAAATGCTCATGCAGCAACATTTGGAAAATATCTCACCTTATAAACATTAGGATTCCTTTTAGGGTCAGTGAGTACATCAAAAGCTGTGTAAAGATCGTTGAGCATCCTGACAATCTTCATAGCTCCTTTGTGGTCGTTGTTTCTGGCGCAGTAGTTGGCAAAACCGACGATGCCACTGAAGAGAAGGGTCACAGTATCGTAGCGACGCGCCGGCACCGGGCGACGATGACGAAGTTCCGTCGCCACGCTTATTGGTAGGACCGAGTAGAGAAGTCTGAAATATACAAATACTCATATGGGATATTTCTTTTTTTGCCCAGTGAAATTACCTAAAATATACACGCCAGGCGCCCGGGGAAGCCAGTGGTTATGTGGGGCTCTCCAACACCACTGTTAGATGGCCTACCTACTAAAAACCTTGGACTCTCCAGCGTTTTTGATCTGGTGGGTCTAGCGTCTAGCTTCTTAAACGTCTAGTGACGAAAGGGCACAGAATGCCTTAACATTTACCAGAACCATCCCTCTGGCGCCAGTCTTCTAAGACCTCACCATTTGAGGCATTTCTCACACAGCACCAGCACCAGCCCAACTAAGTAAAACTTGTACTATGGGAGCCAGATAGTTGATGTAACACTCAAATAGTTGTAGCAAAAGCAGCCCACTTAATGCTCCCACTACTGTGATTCAGGGCTTTCTCACGCAAGAAGAAAGTTAAGCAGTTAAGGTCCATGATGCTGGCCCAAGGCGGGTTGGTGGTATCGCAAGACAGCATTACGCATATGACTAGGAAAAGACAGTGATAGCGCGTGGGATTCGAGCACAACGTTCCGGATCGACAGCCGCTGTTCTTCTGAATGGACCAGTCGTAACTTAATGTTGGTTGCTTAATATCAACAAACCTGTCAGTTTTCTGCTTCTCCGAATCAAGTTCCCTAAAGGTCTGCTGCAGTTTATCAGTGAGAACCTCCAAGTTCTGCGTCAACTTGTAATCAGCTTCAAACTGTTCAGACATCAGCACCAGGTCGCGGGTCGCATCGTGGAGAGGAATGTCGGAGATGCAGAGACCACGGCTAAAAGAATTACAATAAAAATAGATTATAAAAAAACTATATTTTGTGACCACTTTTTATTTAAAACATGTCATAGTGTATTATACTATACTACTTATGAAACTACTAGTCAAGCAATTTCATTTGATATTCACACTGACCAGAGAGTTGTGAAAATCAATGTAATTTGGCGTTCATAGTAGCGGCTACTGACAGGATCTCTAGTGGGAGTTACGATCTCTCAGACCGACACAAACATGCACACACACGCATTCATGCATACACGCACACACATAAACACACACGGAAAGTAAGAAACTTGTCAACCCGTCAACTCTTAACATCCCGTCATTTTTGTATTGGAGGCGGGGTTAATTGAAAAAGACTAAAATTAGACACACAATATTGCCCACAAATGGTCAATAATGCAGTGGTGGTGCTAGAGGCAATTAATAAGTGAGGAAATCATCATAGACATAGGTAGTTTTGCAAAGAATGTGCTCTTTTATAGATAAATATGTAGATATTACGTACCGGGTCAAATCATCCAAGTTGAGAACGCTTGGGTAGCATTGGAAGACCACCACATCTGTCTCTGGGATGTACAACATTTGTCCCTAAAACAAACAATTTAAATAACATATTTTTATAAAATTCTAGCTGAGTCCCAAATTTTTACCCCTGAAGTTCGCATTTTCGTGGTCTTTTCTCTTCTAAAAAAATGTCTACGTACTATTTCACACTACACCTAATATTATTGTGCATACTATTGTGAACATAAAAAGTTCGAAACTTTGAATAGCACTGCAACCAACTTATTATCATTTATTTACCTTCAAACGCAAAGAAGCAATGTCTTCATGAGGGTCAGTGTGGTTCATCTCCTCAGACTTGGTTTTGAGGACATACACCGTATTTATGTGAGCCAGGACGTTGGCGAAGGTCATCTCGAGGTGAGGACGAACCTAAAAATATACCAAAATACATTTGTCAGTTTTTCCTTGAAAAATATAGCTGTTGCCTTGCTTGACAACATTTTCCTACAATTTCTTAAAGCAAAATCTTTATCCACGTTGAACATTTATGGTGGAAGAAAATGTTACAGGTTTGCATCACCAACATGCTAATGTAGCAGCGTATCATTGGAGCGGCGGCGAAGCAGCGGAGCGGGACATCTGTGTTTTAAGTCATGAGTTCAAAATGACACCAAATCGCAAAATAGTGCAAAAATATATATTTATAGTCTGTGATAAGAGGGTTATATCTCAAATCTAACAACCCTAAATCACGCACCAGCCTGTCAAAATGTGGGGAAAAAGTATTTTTTCTTTGGTAGTTATGCTACCGCCAAGCAGTAAAGTAAAAACATCAATGTGTTCCGGTTTGGCAATGAAAGTTTCTATTGAAATATAGATAAAATATTAGTATAGTGTTAGGTAATGGCTTGGACTCATCATGTTCTAATAGCTACATGTCACTATGCTGTTATGGGCAAACATTTGCTCACCATCAGGCATGGTTGTCTTATTTGTGTCGTGTAGAGTACTATACAAAAAAATAATTAAGATTCTTACCGTGTCTAAAACGTCAGTGATCTTGCAGCCAGGCTTGGTGACACGCGGTAGCAGACGAGACACGGTACGTCCTGCCTGAATGATGTTCAGCTCACGATCAAACATCAGGTGGAAGGGGAAACACGCGGCAGAATGTAGCTGGACTCACTTTTGGCTCTGAAAACCGTTAAAATTAATTTTGAAATAAAATGTTGTATTGTAAACATAAACATCCAGTTTGTCGGCGTTGCGTATGTTGCGAGAATGTCTCTCTCCTCGCGTATTATCTGATCCTAAATGAAATAGTTAAAATATGCAACATTGTCGTGTTTCGAAAAATATGTATCCATTTTGCTTAGTTTGGGGTCAGATGGTGTTGTGTGTGAATTGTCCACCAATATTTATTTATTTATTTGTGAATAGTGGCTTTTGACGGTTTCATTTGCGTACTTCCTGATCAACCATCTAGTGTGCTAACCTTCTAAGCTACGTTTAGTGGACCGTTTATTCTTATTCATGGCACCCGTGTCACAGCTATATCCGGTCAGGATTCCTCTTGAGTCCTCACCATGGATCAACAATACGTAGGTATGTAACCACTGAACACTCACCTGGACTTATCCATCCTGAACTACCCACAATGGAAATTTAATGCACCTTCTGATTAGCCCATATGATTAGTAAAGTTTTAATACCATCTTACCGAGCGACAAAGTCTCGATCTCAGCTATTTCCGGAGCAGAAACTCGACCAGTAGTAGATGTTTCGGTGATTAGAAACTGTACGTGGTCACATTCTTCTTTTGTCTTCAGAATTTCCACCTTCACCTCTGTGTTGTGGAGCTTACTGGCAACAGTCTGTTGAAGAATTAATACTAAATTAGAAACATTAACAAATTCGATAGTTTTCATGCTCCGATCATTTCATTTTCATCCTTTCAAAACGCACCATAGTACCCTTTTTATTGGTGATTACAAAAAGCCTTAGAACTTGCAGAGTACACACATAAGCAGCACAGGGGTGTAGTAATGTATTTAGAAGTAAAAATTATTTAGCCGCTTAATAATTTTGGAGGAAAAAATTTTATATGTAGATTCGCGGCACCAACATTATATTCTTTCTTATCGGAGAGGCAACGAATATTAAAATAATACTATTACTCTAAGCTCTAACCGACTTCAAAAGAGGAGAGGAGGAGAAGAAGAGGTTCTCAATGTGCTTTCAATTTTTTTTGTATGCAGGTATGTTACTCGATAGCTCCGCCGATTGTGAATCAATTTTGATAGTTCTTTTTTTTGTTTTGTAGATCATTCTCGTAGTTTAGAGGTGGTTCAGTATGAGTTTTATAAAAATCGGTGAGGCGGTTTTTTATTATGAAGAAACAACTAAAATTTGATTTCATTTATGTGATCATCATTAGTGAAAGTTTTATATACAATTTGGTCGAGTGTCTGGAGATAATTACTTTTTTTTCTAAAATTATTCACCAAGTTTCCTTGGATCCTAATACTTATTACAATCTAGCCTAATTTAATAAGTCTAAGCTAATGAGTAATTTAAATCTAACTTAAATTGCTACATAGTTTATATACAAGAAGGTATCCATCAGCACTTTTCTTATTGACTCTGTTAAGGGAAAGTCACTTATTTCACTTGACTTAGTAAATTTAATTTAATTGAAGTTGGTTTTTGTATTTTAGAGAAAATAAATGGTAAGTTTTCACTTCTATCGCCAGTACTGCATCGAAATCTTAAAAACGACAGAAGCGGCAAACGCGCTTCTATTATGGCGATGCAAAATCAGGTGACGTCTCCTGATTTAGTCTCAGTCGCAACAAGGAGTTGTGTACGTTCGCTGACAATTGTGTACGTTCGCTGACAATTCAATTTTCAATTTTTTCAAACAAATTTTCGCCACGTTATGTTGTCTTTAGATTATAGCAAACCTCATCTTCGTTTCTTTAATTATATCGATGCAGTACTGCCAATATTTTTCTTACCTTGACAATGCCGATGACGATGTGCTCCAAACCAGGTCTGTCAGAGTAGTAATGGAGAACCAGGGCTCCATCTTCAGGTCTTTCAGTACAGCGGAAAGATGGAGAGCGCATCCCAGGGTATAAGGTGCCAAGGTGGTCGTGTAGACCATCGAGATTCTGAAATTATTTCGGTATTGTGTTACTTGTTGTTCTTGTTTGTCTTGTGCCGAGGGTTGGTGGGTTCGATTCCCACCCAGTGCAAATATTTGTGTGATGAATTCAAATATTTGTACTGAATCTGGGTGTGTTCTATGTACAATAAGTATGTATTTAAAACTATATAAGTAATTATATCAGCTATGTGGCTTCCATAGTACAAGCTTTGCTTATTTTGGGGGCAGATGATATTGTGTGTGAATTGTCCACCAATAATTTATGTGAAAAGTATTAAAAATGATTGTTAATGATTTGGCACAACAAAAACTATAAGTAACTGTAAACTGTAGTAAGTAGCATATTTTTCTTACCATACCATACATACATACATTTTCACACCATATCTATCTGATGGACTAATGAGAATGGTATATTTTTGTCCCAATCGTCACTAATATGAATAATTTGCATTGTAAAATCTTGTTCCTTTTAAAAACTTTGAGAATAACCAGAAATCCCAGACTGTTGTTTTACACTCATTACATTTGTCGTATAAGATAAAAAAATTTGGTCTACGTTGTCTAATGAGGCCTTATTTTAGGCTGAAAGGAGAAACCCCGTCGATTCTACTACTATAGTCTTTTACAGCAAAACAGCTTAGTACACAATTCATGCATAAAAATTCTGATTCTGAGACATCAATATTACGCCTGGATGATTATAATAAGCAGCCCACTGAACGTTCCCACTACTGGGACTCGATGTAATAATCCATTACGCTGGCCCAGTCGTTGGTTGGATGACACATAACCTCTTAAATTCTTCGAGCTTCGAGATTCTGAGAACATTTTTTTTCAGCTTTTTAATTTAGCGGCATTACTCACATGACTTCGAAAACACAGTTGGTAGTGCGCGTGTGATTTGAACAAATGGATCCGAATAGGCAGTTTCCTTTTTCTCGATCAGACCAGCCGTAATTTATGGGGATGTAGCTGGTAAATTTACTCACAATTTTATGTTGTGAAAGAGAAATAAACACCAGACAGAGAGAAGATTTTTGACAATTGGAATACCAGCTTCGCCCATGGAACATGGTGTATTGCTTATGGCTTTCATAGATCACGTACATATGCAACGGCAATTTTTTGAAGTCAATCCAGTAGTTCCTGAGATTAGCGCGTTCAAACAAAAACCCTCTTTAGCTATTCTATTAGTATAGAAAATTCCGTAAATCATAACACACCTGCAGGAAATCCCGAGGGGTGGCTCCCAACACCTGAAGGATCTTGTCATAACCAGAGTCCTGGCAGAACTCAAAAAACGTCTTCCCAAACAGCTCAAGGATAGCGTCTGCTGGAATTTCTGTAAAAAAAGTCAGGTCTTCCGTTTATATGATGAACAGATTTTGGTTCTGTGTTCGGGTGATCAGCATCAGAAGTATGTACTTAAAATTGTTTCATCTTACTAATGTTATAAATGTGTTAATTTTGATATTTGTTGCTCAATCAAGTCGGAACGACTGAACATATTGCATTGAAATTATTTAATTTTAAATTTTGAATTTTTTTAATTAGAACACAGATATAATATATTATGTTAGGCATAGCATATAGTTTTATTCTACTTACTTACGTACTTATTCTACGTACTACATCCAGTTTAATCTAACAGGAAGGTCCGTAAGACCTTTATCGGTGAATATGGGTGGAGTAAAAATCGATGAAAAGGAAACTACAACATTTCTGGGTTTTGAAATAGACCGCGGTCTTAAGTGGGATCACCACATAAACAAGGTCTGTGGAAAACTTGGGAGTGCTTGCTTTGCTCTGACTCGGGTGGCGAGGTTCCTGCCGACTGAGATAACACGCTCGTGCTACTTTGCAACGGTGCACTCTCAACTTCAGTATGGTGCTGAAATGTGGGCTATAGCTGCGGACTGGGAGCGCGCCTTCCGCATGCAAAAACGTGCAGGAGCGTGGCGCGGGTATCCTGGGACACCCCAGCACGCCCATATTTCAAGAAGTTGAGAGTCCTGACATTGCCCTCCATCCTGATTTATCAGGTGGCAGTGTACGTCAGGATAAACCTATCGTCGTACGCGGAGTGTGGCGCTGAGCACACATATCCCACACGTAACAGACACAAACTCAAAGCCGTCCCGCGAACCCTCACCAAATCCGACAGGATAACCCACGTTATGGGCCCGACAGATAACAACCTGTCGGATGACGTCACCGCGGCGGTTAGTCTGCAGTCGTTTAAAATAAGACTAAAAAAATGGCTGATCGAGCGATCCTTTTATGATGTTGACGAATTCTATTCTTGTGACATTTAATTGATTAATATATGGTATGTGATTGATTGTTTATTATTTAGTGGATTATTTATTGTTTGAGTTATTTGATTGATTGTAAGGTATTTAGTTGGCTATTTAGTAGCTAATGGATTACTTATTGCTTGATTGAATGCTATTTCTGTGCAATTATTTTTATTAAATTTATTGGTTTTGAACTATTAATGAATTAAAGATCATTTAATTAATTTTACATACTATTTTCGGTTCTAGTTACATTATAAATGTAATTTGTATTGTTTAATTTAAGTTGACGTGTAAAATGATATTTTATTAATAAAGAATATGAATATGAATATTGCAAGAATGTAATAGGAATTACACATTTGTATTGACTTAGCTATACCTATGGCTTCCATAAACAAAACTACTTACGCAGTACTTCAACAGCTGCAGTAATCAAATTGTATGTGATTTCATCTTCGTAAATCTGACGCACCAGGAAACTTCCTTCCATAGCCACATCCGCTTTTTTCCTTAAAACAGAACAAAATCTTATAATAAATATATTACTCGTATTTTATTAACTGCAGTGTCTTAATGTACAAAGCTCTCTTGTAATTACCATTAACATACTATAATTTAATTACCATTAAATACATATATAAATATATATATATATATTTATATTTATATGTTACATATATATATATATACATCCTCCAAACAATTAGCCGTCCTCTGAAGAAAAAAGTGCATTTAAACTGGCGTCCACCTGCTTTTGGCGTCCGCATACTGGACGCCACTTTTATAGCCATTGCCATTTACGTCCTATCGGTCCTGACTAGCCGTAGGACAAATATCGATAGAAGCCAAAAAAACTCTAAAATGGATGCAATAATATATTAAAAAGTTCGTGACGAAATCTCAGCGCAGGTGAGGCGCTGCTGTCGCGCGTATATTCACAGCCGTATAACTCAGAGATTTCCTGACTATGGATCCGCGTATTTGGCGTCCGCAACTGCGACGTTGCCAGCTCGCAACAATAGATCACATAATATTTATCACGGACTGAAATCAGAAAAATAATATTCGCCGTAGGTGGCGTTGTACGCGTTGCGTATTATTAGAAGTCCGACTTTATTTAAACTTTCAAAAAGTTGCAAAAAATAAATGATGTGTTATTGGAATGTATTAGATTTAGATAGAAGATGAATTATCGAGGACTTCGGAGAAGAAAATAATATCATATACGGACGCTCAATAGCTATATACGGACGTCCAATTGTCATTTTTATTATTTAATAGGTTTGTACTTGACCACCATCTCGCCTGATGTTAAGTGACGATGCAATCTACAATGGAGCGTGCTTACCTAGAAGAAAACGATTCACTCTCGATTTGAAGACACCAATATTGTAACTATAAGGGAAAACCCACTGAGGCAACGCATTCCACAACCTAGACGTTCTTGTCACAAACTTGGAGTCAAATCTCTTCGTTGGTGTTTTCGGAACATCAACCATGGAACGGTGTCGCTTTTTTGCGATACGAGAAGTCTGATAGAAAAAAGGACAAGATGGTATTAGATCATTTAGATCAATTGTACACTCTCCGAAGTATAACCGGTATAAAACCGATAAGCTAGCAATTTTGCGACGATGCTCAAGACTTTGGAGTCTTTTACGCACAAAAGTGTCATTACCTATGAGCCTTTCGGTACGTCTCTCAATCGATTCCAAAGTCTCCAGCTGATGCTTAGCCGATCCATCCCAAAGGTGCGAACAGTACTCCATACAGGAGCGTATCTGTGCTTTATTTAACGTGAGCAACTGTTCAGAATTGAATCTGTATGTCTATCTGAATGGTATCTTCGCACCTTTGAGAGAATACCTAGTTTTTGGTGGCTTATTTAGCCTTAGACTCAATATACGTGCTAAAATTGAGCGTCAACGATAAAGAGAAGAAATATACGGACGCTCAATAGCTATATACGGACGTCCAATTGCTATATACGGACGCTCAATAGCTATATACGGACGTAAAATTACTATATACGGACGCTCAATAGCTATATACGGACGTCGAATTACTATATTCGGACGCTCAATAGC
Source organism: Ectropis grisescens (assembly GCA_017562165.1). NCBI lineage: Eukaryota > Metazoa > Arthropoda > Insecta > Lepidoptera > Geometridae > Ectropis > Ectropis grisescens. Next base: position 7,731,369 of record CM029780.1, on the reverse strand, counting down.
TATATACGGACGTCCAATTGCTATAAACGGACGCTCAATAGCTGTATACGGACGTCCAATTGCTATATATGGATGTCGAATTCAAATCCAGTGAGATATTTTCCCACCGGGGATGTCAAGAGAAGTTGTTTAAAATATTTCTTCATACTGCCAGTAATTCCCATTTGTCCCTCGTCATCTCTTATCATCATCAGCCGCAAGACGTTGCGCAACTTTGAGTTTACATATCATGCCAATATGCAATAGTTGGCGACCACGTCTCAGTACCATATATCATCACTGGTAACACACACTGATTGTAAACTTTCGCCTTGAGAGTTTGTGATATTTCTGACGAGAAGATGTGATGCCAAACACTGCCCATCCGAGTTGGATTCGTCGGCTGACCTCCTTGTCAAAGTTTGATCTGCCTAACTGGATCATCTGACCTAGATAAGCGTAATGGTCGCCACTTTCGATACTGCCGTTTCAAACATGGACCGGTATGGGTGCAACATGGGCTTTTGACATGATTTTGTGTCTTACCCATGTTCATTTTTAGACCTTCCTGTTGAGAGACAGTATTGAGGTCTCTGCGCACTAAGCCAAAGTCATCTAGCGATTGAGCCATAATGACTATATCGTCGGCAAATCGAAGGTGGGTGATGTATTTGCCATTAATGTTGATACCATATCCATTCTAGTTTAAAAGCTTAAAAATATCCTCCAAAGCAGAGGTGAACAGTTTCGGAGAGATAACGTCTCCCTGTCTCCTCTTTTTGCATTTGGATCTGATTTGTGCATTGGTCCTGAAGACGGATAGACATGGTGGCTTTGTTGTATAAACACTTCAACACTTCGATATACTTACGCTATACATAGTAGCCGATTATACTCGTCGGTTTTCTGTATAATCTGTTGAAGTGTATGGATATGGTCTGTGGTACTCGTACTATAGTATTTTATAAGTAAGTAAATTTTATAAGTATTATATCAGCTATCTGGCCGCCATGGTACAAGCTTTGCTTAGTTTGGGGTCAAATGGTGTTGTGGGTGAATTGTCTATCAAAATTTCCGAAAACTTGTTTGGGTGGCTGGAAGTGATTGGGATTCGTGATTACTTATAAACGTGGCTCAGAAGTGAGATGGGTTCTTCAACAAAGTGATGTCACCTTTTTTATAGAAGAGCACCACCACACTTCAGCTCCACGCTTCTGGAGTATTACCGTCAAGTATGACGGAGTGGAACATCTTCTGAAGGACTTTAAGTAACCGTTTTCCACCCGCTCTCAGAAACTCAGCACCCGTTTGTTTCTTCTGGGGATAAATGTGTGGAGACAAATGGGAATAATACAGTATGGCGCAACACGATTGGCAGCAGTATTTCTGCCATACTCGTAGCTCGTTGCCAAACATAACTGCTTCACAAAGTGCCGTATTTTTATAATTAAAGTGGCCAGGCTATTGAACATCCGTATATAACTATTAGGCGTCCGTATATAGATATTGGACGTCCGTATATCATATTGGACGTCCGTATATTACATTGGACGTCTATATATAATATTGGTTCAGTCCATGGCAGGATACAATCCCGATTTTATCTTATCTACATTTGTGTTGATCCACAAATGAAGTTATTACGTACCTACTTGTCTTAAATTAATAAAAAATATGACTAAACAAACATGTACATCTACATTTATGTTTGTTATTCTAGATCAGGGGTCGGCAAGTAGTTTTAGACGGGGTCCGGATGAAGTGCAGAAATTTTAACGAGGTCCAGAAAAAAACTAGTGGTAATAATTGCGTAAACAGACCACTAAATGTTCCTACTGCTGAACCTCTGGGTCAGGCCTTCCCTCGCAAGAAGAGGGTCAAGACCATAATCCACCACGCTGGCCCAATGCGGATTGGTAGATGACACATGACTTCGAAAGATTCTAGGTACATGTCGGTTTCCGCACGATGTTAACTTAACTTCGAAAAGACAGTGGTGCGCGTGGTTTTAAACCCAGGGTCTCCGGATCTGCAGTCGCCGTTCTCCCGATTAGACCAGCCATAACTTGGTAATAATTAAGTGCTACTTATAGGCGGTTAATCTCGAAAATTATTAGTTAAAAAAAAATATTTAGAAAGATGACCCGTAAGTCGAACCAAACATAGTAGCCAAATTGATAGCTAGTTTTTTGCGTTTTTTATATTTTTCTGAGATGTTTGGCCCAAAATTCTTCAGTTTTATACATTTGCAAAGAGACATCTTCTTGAATATCAAGTATTTCCATTTGAAGTGAAGCCTTTGACAAATTGAACAATTTGGCAATGTGTCAGCCACAATGACTCAAAATGGTTCATGAGAGCTTCGTCCACCATAAAACAACTGAAACTGAAGGCGTTCCGAAACCATTTACCAGAGCAGAAGCCATGGTTCGCATTCTGGTTTTGATAAGGTTTCCGACACGGTGCGATAGCTTTTCTCTTAAATCTTTTGGTGCCTCAGTTGTTTGATGGTGTCCTTATCCACGTCGAAGTTTCTAAACACACATGTTGTCTTTCCACATCCTGGAACTCCGTTGACCGACTGTATTCTCGGTATCTCCCAGTTTTCTTAATCAGATTTGACGTTTGCGTTCTCTTCGATGGTTTTGGCCATCTCTAGGATTTTATCGTCCAGCATAATCTTAGTGCATCGGGCAGTAACTACAATTGGGTCGTTTGAGGTGTCGCATAAACAGGTCTTCCCATGCGCTACGTCTCTTTTTGCTCAGTGTCACAAAGCCATTTTCTGCACTCTTCCATTTTCTCTTGACCCGACCCCGTGACGGCCTTGACATGACCCGGAAGTGACATTATTGTAAACGACTGCTTCAGTCTCCTCGAGTTTCGCCTTTAAGAGGTTTTCACTTCCTAACTTATATGGCTGCATGATGTTTTCGCAGATCTTGAGATTGACTTGTCTTGTCGCTGTCAGTGGGGCTATAAATTCGAAGAAGGCATAAACTGCGTGACTTCGTGGCTCCGTCGTTGGTTGGCCGCGGCTGTCCTCAGCTGGGCTCTTTCGGAGCCGGTTTGGATGGTCGAACTAGGAACAGGTATCCCCATATGTCAGTTACATTTGTTTGATAGTGCAAAGGGGTCTGAGGAAGTTCAGATTTTCCCCTATATTCGTATATGACAACCTCATGATGTTTACCAGCACTTCTGCTCAGATGTGCGAGCAGCGCTCTTGCGTAAGTGCAAGGCGTTCGACGTTTCAAGTACTCTATTAATGCAATCGTTTTGTTTTCCGATCGCGCCGTCGCACCGAAATCGGTGGCCGTCTACCTCGCACACATTACGTCGTAGGCTTCCCTCTTCATTGTGACTTTTGCGGTACTGCTATTGAGCAGGCAAGACAATCCAGGTGACAAACGGGCTCGTTTCCGTTCCCAGGTGAGGCAAAAGCTTATTCCCAATGATTCGTTGTTGCTGTCCATGAAGAAAGCCACTCCGCGAATACGCATTTCTACCTCTCTTCTCGGTCTGCGTTCTCTAGTAGTTACTGTACGGAGATGCTCTTCGAGGAGTTATCTTGGGCGGGGACCACATTCCACGTTTGTGTCCACGGACAGCGAGCCAGCGTGTAGTGGCGAAGACGAGCGTGTATCTAAAAGTGTAGAATTTATCTGAGCCGCTTTGTGGAAAATAATTAATAGAAAAATAATTTATTTACTAAGATAGATTCTATGTGGCAAAAAAATATTATTTAAATTCATAAAGGTACAGTGTACCTTATCTACATTTACTGGGCTTACAATACAATATTTTTTATTGGCGGTCCGAGGTTCGACCCTTCGCGGTCCGGATACGGACCGCGGTCCGCCTGTTGCTGACCCTTGTTCTAGATACTACCTGCGATTATTGGTGTAAAAATCTAATAGGAGCTTAATTTTTTTTTATCTCATTAAGTAATTGTTTACTAAACTTTGTCAAAATCCATTGTTACTAACTAGTAACAATGGAATGGACACTTACGTGGAAGTGTGACATACATTTATCACACAATTCATTCATCTGTGATCATTCACAACAAGACGCCTTATAACAATTTCAATACCTTAATATTGTGAGAATAAATTTGTAGATAGATAATAATAAAGAATATAAAAATATCGGGCATCCGTATAACTATAGATCTTACGAAATTGAAGTAAAAGAAAGAGAAAGTAAATCTAAACTAGCTGGCAACGTCGCACTCACAAATGCCGTTCATCCTATGCAGACGCTAAATAGTCGATGCCATTGGTAAATCAAGATCAATATATCCAGGACGTTTATAATTAATGACCATGGTTCGGGGTTCAAAAATGTTGCGGCACGAACGTAAGAAGAATATCGCGAAAAATAAAATTATCAGAAAACGATGTATCCCACGGAGCTGGCAATCGAAAAACTAAGCAATATTCATTAAGAGATGTTAAAATAAGCAAGAGGAACCGGAGGACGTCGTAATAATGCACGACGTGCATGACGCCAAAAATGTTGTAGGATGTAAATATATATATATATATATATATATATATATATATATATATATATATATATATATATATATATATATATATATATCCATCCTCAAACAATTAGCCGTCCTCTGAAGGAAAAAGTGCATTTAAACTGGCGTCCACCTGCTTTTGGCGTCCGCATACTGGACGCCACTTTTATAACCATTGCCATTTACGTCCTATCGGTCCTGACTAGCCGTAGGACAAATATCGATAGAAGCCAAAAAACTCTAAAATGGATGCAATAATATATTAAAAAGTTCGTGACGAAATCTCAGCGCAGGTGAGGCGCTGCTGTCGCGCGTATATTCACAGCCGTATAACTCGGAGATTTCCTGACTATAGATCCGCGTATTTGGCGTCCGCAACTGCGACGTTGCCAGCTCGCAACGTCAACAACAATAGATCACATAATATTTATCACGGACTGAAATCAAAAAATAATATTCGCCGTAGGTGGCGTTGTACGCGTTGCGTATTATTAGAAGTCCGACTTTATTTAAACTTTCAAAAAGTTGCAAAAAATAAATGATGTGTTATTGGAATGTATTAGATTTAGATAGAAGATGAATTATCGAGGACTTCGGAGAAGAAAAATAATATCATATACGGACGCTCAATAGCTATATACGGACGTCCAATTGTCATTTTTTTATTATTTAATAGGTTTGTACTTGACCACCATCTCGCCTGATGTTAAGTGACGATGCAATCTACAATGGAGCGTGCTTACCTAGAAGAAAACGATTCACTCTCGATTTGAAGACACCAATATTGTAACTATAAGGGAAAACCCACTGAGGCAACGCATTCCACAACCTAGACGTTCTTGTCACAAACTTGGAGTCAAATCTCTTCGTTGGTGTTTTCGGAACATCAACCATGGAACGGTGTCGCTTTTTTGCGATACGAGAAGTCTGATAGAAAAAAGGACAAGATGGTATTAGATCATTTAGATCAATTGTACACTCTCCGAAGTATAACCGGTATAAAACCGATAAGCTAGCAATTTTGCGACGATGCTCAAGACTTTGGAGTCTTTTACGCACAAAAGTGTCATTACCTATGAGCCTTTCGGTACGTCTCTCAATCGATTCCAAAGTCTCCAGCTGATGCTTAGCCGATCCATCCCAAAGGTGCGAACAGTACTCCATACAGGAGCGTATCTGTGCTTTATTTAACGTGAGCAACTGTTCAGAATTGAATATGTATGTCTATCTGAATGGTATCTTCGCACCTTTGAGAGAATACCTAGTTTTTGGTGGCTTATTTAGCCTTAGACTCAATATACGTGCTAAAATTGAGCGTCAACGATAAAGAGAAGAAATATACGGACGCTCAATAGCTATATACGGACGTCCAATTGCTATATACGGACGCTCAATAGCTATATACGGACGTAAAATTACTATATACGGACGCTCAATAGCTATATACGGACGTCGAATTACTATATTCGGACGCTCAATAGCTATATACGGACGTCCAATTGCTATAAACGGACGCTCAATAGCTGTATACGGACGTCCAATTGCTATATATGGATGTCGAATTCAAATCCAGTGAGATATTTTCCCACCGGGGATGTCAAGAGAAGTTGTTTAAAAATATTTCTTCATACTGCCAGTAATTCCCATTTGTCCCTCGTCATCTCTCATCATCATCAGCCGCAAGACGTTGCGCAACTTTGAGTTTACATATCATGCCAATATGCAATAGTTGGCGACCACGTCTCAGTACCATATATCATCACTGGTAACACACACTGATTGTAAACTTTCGCCTTGAGAGTTTGTGATATTTCTGACGAGAAGATGTGATGCCAAACACTGCCCATCCGAGTTGGATTCGTCGGCTGACCTCCTTGTCAAAGTTTGATCTGCCTAACTGGATCATCTGACCTAGATAAGCGTAATGGTCGCCACTTTCGATACTGCCGTTTCAAACATGGACCGGTATGGGTGCAACATGGGCTTTTGACATGATTTTGTGTCTTACCCATGTTCATTTTAGACCTTCCTGTTGAGAGACAGTATTGAGGTCTCTGCGCACTAAGCCAAAGTCATCTAGCGATTGAGCCATAATGACTATATCGTCGGCAAATCGAAGGTGGGTGATGTATTTGCCATTAATGTTGATACCATATCCATTCTAGTTTAAAAGCTTAAAATATCCTCCAATGCAGAGGTGAACAGTTTCGGAGAGATAACGTCTCCCTGTCTCCTCTTTTTGCATTTGGATCTGATTTGTGCATTGGTCCTGAAGACGGATAGACATGGTGGCTTTGTTGTATAAACACTTCAACACTTCGATATACTTACGCTATACATAGTAGCCGATTATACTCGTCGGTTTTCTGTATAATCTGTTGAAGTGTATGGATATGGTCTGTGGTACTCGTACTATAATATTTTATAAGTCAGTAAATTTTATAAGTATTATATCAGCTATCTGGCCGCCATGGTACAAGCTTTGCTTAGTTTGGGGTCAAATGGTGTTGTGGGTGAATTGTCTATCAATATTTTCGAAAACCGGCTTGTTTGGGTGGCTGGAAGTGATTGGGATTCGTGATTACTTATAAACGTGGCTCAGAAGTGAGATGGGTTCTTCAACAAAGTGATGTCACCTTTTTTATAGAAGAGCACCACCACACTTCAGCTCTACGCTTCTGAGTATTACCGTCAAGTATGACGGAGTAGAACATCTTCTGAAGGACTTTAAGTAACCGTTTTCCACCCGCTCTCAGAAACTCAGCACCCGTTTGTTTCTTCTGGGGATAAATGTGTGGAGACAAATGGGAAAATACAGTATGGCGCAACACGATTGGCAGCAGTATTTCTGCCATACTCGTAGCTCGTTGCCAAACATAACTGCTTCACAAAGTGCCGTATTTTTATAATTAAAGTGGCCAGGCTATTGAACATCCGTATATGACTATTAGGCGTCCGTATATAGATATTGGACGTCCGTATATCATATTGGACGTCCGTATATTACATTGGACGTCTATATATAATATTGGTTCAGTCCATGGCAGGATACAATCCCGATTTTATCTTATCTACATTTGTGTTGATCCACAAATGAAGTTATTACGTACCTACTTGTCTTAAATTAATAAAAAATATGATTAAACAAACATGTACATCTACATTTATGTTTGTTATTCTAGATACTACCTGCGATTATTGGTGTAAAAATCTAATAGGAGCTTAATTTTTTTATCTCATTAAGTAATTGTTTACTAAACTTTGTCAAAATCCATTGTTACTAACTAGTAACAATGGAATGGTTTACTACGTGGAAGTGTGACATACATTTATCACACAATTCATTAATCTGTGATCATTCACAACAAGACGCCTTATAACAATTTCAATACCTTAATATTGTGAGAATAAATTTGTAGATAGATAATAATAAAGAATATAAAAATATCGGGCATCCGTATAACTATAGATCTTACGAAATTGAAGTAAAAGAAAGAGAAAGTAAATCTAAACTAGCTGGCAACGTCGCACTCACAAATGCCGTTCATCCTATGCAGACGCTAAATAGTCGATGCCATTGGTAAATCAAGATCAATATATCCAGGACGTTTATAATTAATGACCATGGTTCGGGGTTCAAAAATGTTGCGGCACGAACGTAAGAGGAATATCGCGAAAAATAAAATTATCAGAAAACGATGTATCCCACGGAGCTGGCAATCGAAAAACTAAGCAATATTCATTAAGAGATGTTAAAATAAGCAAGAGGAACCGGAGGACGTCGTAATGATGCACGACGTGCATGACGCCAAACATATTGTAGGATGTAAATATATATATATATATATATATATATATATATACATTATTATTGTAAGACCATACCTAATGTACACTTAATGGTAAATAAAGTTTGAATTTGAATATTAAAGTAATTGTAACATGTTTTCAATTAACTATTGAGGTAACTACTTTGATATAAAAGGTCGAGCTCGACTTAATTTTCAGCCGCTTTCAGCAGTATGTACTCCCATTTAATAAAATTTACTTCGGCTCGCGTTTGACACTTCTAAATAATATTATATTTAAACTACTAGCTGATTCCATAAACGCTGATCTCTGGGTGACGAGTGCAGTGCTGTGCTAGGTAATGGCACACCCCGGACACTCCACTAAAACTCCATACAATCGCCGCTGTGGAGTTGCCTACTCTTCACACAACTAAGCAGATGTCGTTCGTACACACGCGTGAATGTGTGCGTTAGCGCTAGGGCTACTGAATTGTTTTATTGAATAGTCTATACTATCTATTCTATGGTAATGGTTTAAACTCCCATGTTCCTATAGCTGCGTGCTGCGTGTCAGTGTATGTCAGTGCAAGTTGAAAAAACCACATAGTGTGTAAAATTAATACTTAAAACAAATATCGCGAACAAACAATAATCATAATCTTTATTCGCGTTTATGGGTACATACAATAGATATAAGTAGAATATTAGGACCGTCATAATCTGCGTTTCGGCGTGCAAAATTACATTTAAAAATAAATAGCTTATACGTTCATTTAGTTTATACATTGCAAACAAAAAAATAATTCAATTTCGGAAGCCCTGAAATAAACATACATAAATTGCACACAAAAATAATTAAAACTCCGAAATCACTAATTCAACACATAATTAAATTTAAATATTAGAATTAGAAAATAATGTCAGTGCATTAAAGTAATTGAAATGTCAGAGTTTTTGGAAAACAAATGTTCAAAATGTCAATATAACATATGTCAAAAGACGATACCATGTCAATAAATTAAAATTTTTCATTCAAATACTCATTAACATTATAATAAGCCCAATCTAATAGGAAACATTTAAGTTTGTGCCTAAACCTGTTTTTCATGTTTATGTCAATTAGACATTTAGGCAAATGGTTGTACAATATTGGTGACATATACATAATACGCTTTCATTAAATAATGTTGTGCAATTTGTAGGGAGTCTCAGTTTATTTTTTAGTCTCTAAGATGTCAAATTTGAGTACAAATTCAATTTTTTTTGATAATGACAATGTGACAGGCAATATTTAAATGTCATCGTAATGCCAGCGTTCTGGGCCCTGCCACGCGGCATTACGATAAAATTTGATCCATTACGTGATCTCGACGGAGTGTTTGTTTTATGGGTTCCTTCTTTTTATATTTATTGTATATATAAATGATGGTTATGTATATAAGTTTAGTTGGTATGTTTCTTTATAAGATCTGAAGGATTCATCTAGTTATTTATTAAAATCATTTTATTTCATCATAAAATTGTAAAAACCGTCAAATTATATTCTAACGGCTAATAATAAATATCATAAACTAATCCTAACTTAAGGTGAAATTACAATCTCACGCGTTATGTTGTAAACTGACAATGTTTGAATTTTTTGCGGTGACACATACAATGAATACTTGCTCCAGTAAAAAGTGACTAAACTTACTTGATAGTTTCCCATGTTTCTTCGTCAAAAGTTTTCATCACAAGCAACTCCAGAGCATAATTCACGAAACCGTACTGAAACGTTATAAATGTCAATAAATAAAACACAATAATAAACTATAACTAATTAATGACATCCGAATAGTCTGGTATAGGCACAAAGACTAGCGAGAATACCTATAACGATAAATAAAAATCAAGTGGGCAACTAGCGAGATGAACTAGCATCTCGCTGTTACCCACTTTTATTTTTGTAAAAATACAAAAAAAAAAGTGTGGCACTCTGTAAAGCTATTGCATGTTGCATGCATTTTTATCAACATAAGCAATAGGGACAGAGTGACATTTGTTTACCTTTAAAAATATCACGGGAAACCCGTTAAGCTGGCAACACTGCTAAGAGCATTTAGTCTGTAAAGCTAATACAAATAAGATTCAAAGTCGAATGACCGAGTGGGGAGGACGGCGTTATGGTCTTCCATCACTATTTCTTGTGAACATAAGAAAGAGATGCACGATCACTAAAATTCGGTCCCCAGGCCCGTGATAAACGCTATGCAATAGCTTAAAATAATTGTAACCACGTTAAACTACGTTAATATACACGGATTATTTTTATCCCGGGAAAATAACGGGATTGGGTAGATTGCGGGTGAAACTGCGGGACAATGAGCGCTATATGATTAAAAATTAAATTAATATCGCGATAAAAACAACAATTTTAGAAATTTACAAAACAACTTGAAACGCGCACAAATAATCATTATTTTTTTTGTACTACGATTTTAGTCAATAAATTTTAGTCAAAATACTATTAATACAAAAAACTAGTAAATAAATAAATATATATTTTTAGCTTACCATCTTGAAGGATTTAAGTTTTCCTGGAAAAAAAACAATACATATTTAAAAATTTGTAGAAATCAATGTGTTTTTCCCGATTTCTAAAAATTATACACAGTTTAGTGAATACAGTAAAAAAATAGGTCTAATAAAGACAATTTATTTTCATTTACCCGCCGCTTTGTTTTTTTTAATAATTGGTGACGAGACGATCCGGACATGTGCCTGATGGTAAGCAACATGCCTGACACATAACAGCACAGTGACACGCAGCTATTGGAACATGAAGAGTCCAAATCATTACCTAGCACTGCACTGCGCTCGTCACCCAGAGATCTAAGATGTTATATCTCTAAGCCCTGTAATTTCTCTGGAAACATTGCCCTTCAAACCGGAACACAGTAATGTTTGTACCACTATTACTTTTACACGCACTTTCTCATAGACTAAAATAAATATTGACGGATATTCTTCACACACTACTGAAACCATATAATTTTGTAAATATATTTTTATGATAATTATTTCAGCCATAGGACAAATTTAATATTCCTAACAATCATACAATTATAAAATTAAATTTAGTAATTGTAACAAAAATAACAATCATCACTATGGTTTTTTTGTTCGCGTCATACCATAGAAATCGAATATCAGAAACCATTTTTTTGCTTTTAAGCCAATTTCGGAGGTTTTCCAGATATTGTTTGCATACTTTATGAGATCCCCAAACATTAACCTGATCTCCAACTTTTCAGTCAAAATACGCAAAGTAAACTTCTTTACAAAAACCGTAATAATATTAACTTGTTGCTTCATTACCATTTATTTTTTTCGCCTCAAATATAACAAAAAATGATGAGACAAATTCATACGCTTACCAAAACGCTTACACATAGATGACATTGCACCATTTGGAACAAAGATCTATAAAATAAAGACAGATAAGACGGACTTGTACCGCCACTTTTTACACTGTCAGTGTTCCGCACGTTCAGGTTACAATATGTTTATGTTTGTTAATTTAGCTCGCACAGGGTATGCCTCATTTAGAAACTAATGACAGTTATAGCTTAACAACAAACACAACATAAAATTTTACCTATTATTTATGACCACAAATTGGCCCAATAAAGCAGGTTTTGTAACAAAATTTTCCGTATTGCAAAATAACCTGAAGCTATAGAAGTGTTTTGAGTAATTTTTTCGTGTTCAGGATTCTTAAATACATATAAATTAGTTGAAAACATACAGACAGCAATTTTGTTGCAGACTTGTGCTATTTACCCTGTGTAGGAATCAATTCAACGATCTAGGGCTGGCATAGGGTACACTCGATTTCGATATAACTTATATGAAACTACATCTAAAGTATCACGCACCCAATAAAAAATAAATCATAAATAGCGGAACACACCTTTAAGCGACTTCAAAAAAAAACCTTTTTTTGAAGTCGCTTAAAATATCTCCACCTCGGTCATAATAAAAATTTATGTCATAATATTTATCTCAATAAAAGTGGTCATGTGCGAGTTGGACTCGCTCATGAAGGGTTCCATAGCAGCAAGTAGCATAATGTAATAAAATCTTGTAGTTTGTTGGAACTTCGATCGATGTTTTATAATAGGCTGTATAATATTTATGACTATTACAAAAAAACTGCTTAATAGATCTTGTTCAGACCAATTATCGGTGGAAGTTTGCAAGATAATGTACATCATACATCTTTTTAGTTTTGTAATTCTCTTATTTTAGGAGACACAGGGGGGGGGGGGGGACACATTTTACCACTTTGGAAGAGACTCTCACGTTAACCAATCAGTTTTATAATATATACTATTTATAGAAAAAAAATATTGCAAACGTCAATATCATTCTTAAATACCAATCCATAGATAATAATAGATACCCCACACGTAAGGTTTTAATGAAAAGCATTTCTTGAGTTTCAGTTCTAAGTATGGACCACCCCAAAATTTATTGTTTTTTTTCTATTTTGTGTTTAAATCTTTATATTTTCGGAAAAAAGTGGCTGTGACATACGGATGGAGAGACAGATATGACGAATTTATAAGGGTCCCGTTTTTTACCATTTGGCTACGGAACCCTAAAAATGTTCAGCGTTATTCGTTCCCTGTATTTCACCATTGTAATAAAACAATAGGTATTCCTGATAATTCTGTTTGTCTCCAACGAGCGCAAAGCTCGTTTTGCCTTGCGTTTAATCTCACAATCACTGAAGAAACAACAAAGGGACCTTTGTGAAGCTCTTTTTTAAATTTTCCACTCGGGCATCTATCTCGAGTGGTTACGGGAAAAAGAGGTTCTATTTATTATTTCAGCAGCTATTACTTTTCTTCCATTTATGAAAGTACAAACAAACCATTCGCCTTCACACTAATAAGTATATTAATTTTATATGATGTTTCTGTATTTACACAATGTCGCTGTTTTCCAAAGAAACAAAATTAAAAATGGATTGTATGGCAAATTTGTAAAAAATCCATGTAACAACAATAAATATTATAGTATTTAAATTCCTACAATTTTCCTAGACTTCGTTGCGCCATTTTTAAATACTTTTCTAGTACTACTACTCAAATATAGGTGGCAGCATCGGATGAAAACAGCATTGCGAACCTTCACACCATTGTTCAAAAGCAACTAGAACGTTGAAATACTTCTCCTACTACGCGCTAGATGGCGCTATGTGTATTTTAAGCAAAAATTTTGGTATACGGACTGAAATATAGAATAAGTTTTATGCAATAAAATGTAATTTGACTAGATATAAATGAAAAGTATTGGCAAAAATTACAGAATTTACTTTCTTTAATTATTTATTTATCTTACCAACGTGGAGATTCTAACACAAAATAATTAATCATTGGCATTAAAGATTTAATGCAGCGTTTACAATATAAAAAAAAATACATTATATTAATTAAATACGTCTTAAATTTAATTTAATTTACAATAGATATTTTCTGTGACAAAACTAAACATTTTTCTCGATAACAAAGAATACTAGACAAAAATATACAAATTAGCTTACCTCGACTTTATGAATCCAGGAATAACTTTACTTTACTCGTAAGTACTTCACAAAACACTAAATGAAGCCATATAAACTAGTTTTATACGTGTTTGTGTTTATTTAGGCCGTAAAATCGCCCTTACGTGACCGATCAAGCCTGCAGTCAGGCTCTCACTGGCGAGCCATTTCATTGGCAGACGTAAAACCAACATAATTTTTCATGTCCGACAAATTTTGTAACTAAAATTTTAAATCAATAGCTGTATGACAGAAAGCGACTGTAGCCCTACTTCCAGTAGTTATTGTAACGTGGTAAAATTTTCGAAGACTATTATTATCTATTATCGTTTATTATTATTGTGAGACAAAATGAATTATATAATTTAAAATATTTAATAATGTAGAGGTGTTGAATGAATGTTGAGTTGTCTTATTAATTTAAGAAAGTATTGATAATAATAGGTGAGTGTAGAAGTGGCGACGCTATTCGGAATTTTCTAGAACTATAGTGCTGTTGCTATCCAACGATAGATGGCAGGACAACATTTCTAAACGTAAGAAATGCAATGTGTAATTGCAGATAATTATTCGTTATTATTAGCCAATTATTAGCAACTAGCGGCCGCCCCGGCTTCGCACGGGTACATACACACACACATACACCCTTTTTTTTGTATCGTATCGGGTTTCAAAAAAAAAGTAAAATTATAAACGAAGTTTGTATTTTTTTTATTAATGTTTTTTGTATTTTTTAATTTAAAAATTTTATACATATATAATGTTATTTACAAAACAAAAGCCATTAGTTTTAGTGAGTCAGAGCTTCCCTGTAAACGATATTTGAAGTAGTTTTATTTTGTGGCAGCAAAATAAATTGATTTTCAGGAGCTCCGACACGTGATAGGCCAACATACAGTTGGCCATGAGTGAAACATTCTTTTCGTAGGTCGATCCCTAATAATTCGAAGGTTTGGCCCTGGGACTTGTTAATAGTTAAAGCGAAAGATGATTTCACCGGAAACTGAAGTCGTTTAAAAGGGATTGGCAGATCAGTTGGAATCATCGGTATCCTCGGTATATGAGCTAGTTGACCAGCTGCTGGGCCAGTGATAAAATTTTGTTCAGCAAGCCGCTGCGAATGCTCGATACTTGACTCTCTAGCACGCGATTGCGACGCGTATTCTCTCCGACTTGCAAGGCGATTTTCAGTTTCTGATGAAGATTCCTCATTACGCCGTATTTTTTTTTGCCTCGCCTGGGAACTATGTTTAGAAAGTTGAGATCTTGATCTTTTGGCATTTTGGGCATTATAAAATGAAAAATAGAAGGAAATAAATAATTAAACAGGCTTTTACTAAATTTTTGCTTATTGAACTATATGAAGTACTAAGCTGTTTGAATAATTAAAATATAATATTTATTATCAGGTAAGTAGTAGGTACTTACTTATTGAAAAAAAAAATGAAAATATGGGCTTAGAAAACTACCTTTTACTAAATTTTTGCTAAAATTTTGAACAGGAATACCCATAAAATACTACTATAAGCAGTTTCAATGGTTACATTAAAATATAATATTTATTATCATATACTTATTTACCTACGAAACGAATTCAACATTTTTCAAGCTAAAATCATACGATCACGCACACGACCGCTGCATAGGGAGCCGATCGCGCGAGTGAGCCGCGCGGCACTTTATTTTATCACATTGACTCCCCCCCGTACCCCAGTGACGCTTACATGGAGCCTACATCGCATGCTGGCTAGCTGAGCGCGGTGAGCGACAACCACGCGACTTTTTTCTAATACTTGCATTTTTAAACTCGTGATATCTTCCGAATGAAATGTAAAAAAATATAAAAAGGTATTAACTATAATATTTAGACATATGCTGTCGCGACACTTTTTGTAGATAATGATGAGTTCTGCAAAGTCGTAGTAAATGATTTTGTTCTATCATCAATAGTTTTCGCAGCGCACGTGACGTAAGGAATTTTTCAG
Source organism: Ectropis grisescens (assembly GCA_017562165.1). Classification (NCBI taxonomy): domain Eukaryota; kingdom Metazoa; phylum Arthropoda; class Insecta; order Lepidoptera; family Geometridae; genus Ectropis; species Ectropis grisescens. The sequence goes on along the minus strand of CM029780.1, from coordinate 7,715,490 downwards.
GTCTTTTTTTTACACCTTATGTTACATTATTGGAGTTTTAGTAAGGATTCCTATTTTTTTTAAATATAATATAGCCTATGTTACTCGGGGATAATGTAGCTTTCAAAGGTGAAAGAATTTTTGAAATCGGTCCAGTAGTTTCGGAGCCTATTCATTACAAATAAACAAACAAACAAATCTTTCCTCTTTATAATATTAGTATAGATTATTCATCCTCTACTTATTGACACATTTAGTATGGCTAAATAAATTGTTCTTTGAGTAACACAGTTATCACATATAAGTTGGTTGGTATAAGGATTATTATGAATTTAATAACTTGTATCACTATAACAAGAACAAAAATAAAAATTTTGATTAACCCCCGACTACGTTAGATTTGTTATCTGTACAACATTCTACTAGTCAAGCCCTTTCATTTGATACCCATATTAAGGAAGTTGTGAAAAAAGAAATGTAATTTGCCATTTTGTGGTAGCGGCTATCTTGGATTTGAAATTTGTCATAGCAAAGTATTCTACTAGTCAAGCCCTTTCGTTTGATACCCATATTGCGGTAGTAGTGAAAAAAATTATATAATTCGCCATTTTGTGGTGGCGGCCATCTTGGATTTCAAATTTGTTATAGCGTATAGTACTCTGCTAGTCAAGCCCTTTCATTTGATACCCATATAGAGGTAGGTTGTGAAGAAATATTTTGTCCGCCATTTTGTGGAGACGGCCATTTTGAATCGATATTAACCAGACATAGCTAAGAACACCCGCACGGATATTAACTTTCAAATATAAAAACCGCATCGAAATCGGCCCAACCGTTTGAGCTCTACGGTGCCACAGACAGACACACACACAGACAGACAGACAGACAGACAGACAGACAGACAGACAGACAGACAGACAGACAGACAGACATCGACGTCAAACTTATAACACCCCTTTTTTTGGTCGGGGGTTAAAAATGACACCACTGATAACAAAATTATTATATAAATTGCAAAAATTAAAAATAATAAACAAAAAAAAAGAGTGTAGCTTGATCATCTTATAACGTGTACTGTGTAAATATTAATACGTACCTACCTATGTATATCAGGTTTATGGATGGAAACAGTAAGACTGTTTATTATATTTCAATTCTACAACAAAGTTTGGATGTTTGTTGCTCAACCACGTCGGAACGATTGAGTGGATCAGATTGCAGTTTAAAACATAATCAGATTATTATTATAGAATCTAGAATGGGAACATGGACTATCTTTTGTCGTGGAAAGATAAATGGAACGGGTACTATGCGAGTAAACCTGCGCGACGCTGCTAGTAACACATAAGAGTAATTATGTAAAAAAAAAAAGATAATTATAACGACAAAAGTCACGGACCCCGGTATCTGTGGAGCGGCAAAATAATAAAATAAAAGTGGTCAAGTGCGAGTCGGACTCGGCCATGAAGGCTTCCGTAGCAGCAAGTAACATAATATTTCTTGTAGTTCGTTGTTACTTAAATCAGTGTTTTAACAATAGTCAATTTATGACGTATTAAAAAAAAACTACGTACTAGATCTCATTCAAACCAATTTTCGTTGATAGTTTACATGGTAATAATGTGTACATCATGCATTTTTTTTATTGTTGTCATTCTCTTATTTTAGAAGTTAAAGGGGGGGGGGGGCACTTTTTACCACTTTGGAAGAGTCCCTCGCGCAAACTATTCAGTTTAGAAAAAAAATATGTTTGGAACCTCAATATCATTTTTGATGGCCTATCCATAGATACCCCACAGGTAGGGTTTTGATCAAAAACAATAATTAAGTTTCAGTTCTAAGTATGGGACAACCCAAATTTTTTTTTTCTATTTTTTGTATCAAAATCTTAATGCGGTTCACAGATTACATCTACTTACCAAGTTTCAATAGTATAGCTTTTATAGTTTCGGAGAAAAGTGCCTGTGACAAACGGATGGACAGATAGACAGACATAACGAATCTATAAGGATCCCGTATTTTGCTACGGTCTGAGGCTGTTTTTGAAATCGGTTAAAAGGCGACACCGATTCGGTGTCAGTTTTTGTTTGTGTGAAACACAAACCAACTATGAAATGATAATGGCGTTTGGCAGATTTGAGTTCTAATACAAAATATTCTAAGTATTCGTTTCTGAACACGCTTATGTTCATTTATTTTAGTAGTGGTAGGACACTTGGCAGAGTCCGCCTGGGGAAGTACCACACCTTTGCCAGGTATTCTACCACTAAGCAATAGTGTTTAAGCATTACTGCGTTCCGGTTTGAAGGGCAATGTTTCCAGAGAAATTACAGGGCTTAGAGATATACATCTTAGATCTCTGGGTGGCGAGCGCAGTACAGTGCTAAGTAATGGTTTGGGCTCTTCATGTTCTAATAGCTGCGTTTCACTGTGATGTTATGTGGCAGGCATGTTGCTTACCATTAGGCAGATGTCCAGCCCGTCTCGTAAATCTCTATTTAAAAAAAAACTAAAGTTTTAATATCTACTTTTATTTTATTTTTAACTAGCTGAACCCGCTACTTCGTTCGCGTAAGCAGATGTTACGGACTTATACATTAGTTGAAAGTACGTCAAAATTAACTAAATTTGGATAAGTAGCTATTGAAAACCCAAGTGAACTTGTTTTTTTCACAAGAAATATACTTAATTACATCATCTTTAATATTCTTCTTTTAAAATCTAACATACTTTAATAAGTAGGTTTCGTAGTAATGAACACAACCGCAATTGTTAAGTTTGTAGGATTTTTATAGGATACATTATGAAAAGCTGTTGTGCATGATCTTATAACTACTTATCTCTTTTTCTCTAGCTGTTACCTGCGACTTCGCCCGCGTAAAATTTTGAATGAAGCCTTCAAAATGATTAATTTATTTGAGTATTAATCTTACGCAAGCAAGTTGAACCTATAAATCAAAGCAAAATCTAAGTGAAATGTTAATGTATAAATTTAATTGTAACACAGAAAAGGAATCAAAGAACGAAAGAATCCAAATTCGGCATAAAAATCATTCTAGCAGCAAAAAACTCATTAGTACAATTAGGAATACCAGTAACGCCACCTAGTGATGAAAGAAAAAATACATACCACAATACATTGATTTAAATGGGGTTTAGTGTTTGAGATTTAAACTGACATTAGCGCCATCTAATGAGAATATAACGTTGCTTGTTATTTTGATTGTGCATCCAAAGCACCTGTATTATCTACGACAAAACGGGTGCATATATTTAATATAATATGGAGTTAAATTAAAATATAGACTTATTACCCCATGTGAAATTTTAGACTCTAAACTATCTGCATTTCGTAAGTCAAACCAATTCGTTTTGTCGTTTTAACGTTAATATTTGTTTCCTTAGGGCCACAGATTACATACCTCCTTAGGGCAAATGCTTCTATTCGGGTTGATAAGTAGTCTATGTGGTATTTCAAACTATAAGCTATTCAACTGTTTCATTTTTCTACCAAATTTGCTTAGTATTTCTGACGTCACAGTAACCTATAAGTAACCGATTTGCTATTTTTGAGTACAAACTAAGTACGTGTGTTTCGAATTCCTTCCGAATGTGTTCAGCCGTTCCCACGTTGTCCTGTAAATATTATGAATGTCAATGTTTGGATGTTTGTTACTTAAGCATGGCGGAACGTATTTAGTGATCGGGTTGAAATTTGCAATACAATTAGATTATAGTTTGGAAGAAAACATAGGCTAAGCATTGCTACTTAAGCTTAGCCAAGATATAATGTGTTTCAAATTGTAACTCAATACATTCAGCCGTTCCAACGTAATTGAGCAGCAAAAATTTAAACATTGGCATATTTGTATAATATTGGTAGGATAGGATTTTACAAAATTTTAGAAAAAATTAAACCGGTCAAGTGCAAGTGGGACTCGCGCGCGAAGGGTTCCGAACCATTAGCAAATAAACGGCTTTAATTGTATGGGAGCCCGCTTCATAATTTATTTTAATTAATTACATTTAAAGAGAACATAAAACTAAATATTATGTGAATAGTTAAAGCGTCTGTGACAGGCACGTTATTAGTTATTAGTATCGAGCAAGAAACGGTAAAAAATATGACGTTGTATGGGAGCCCCTCTTAAATAAATATTTATTTTATTTTTAGTATTTTTTGTTAAACCGGCAATAGAAATACATCATCTGTGAAAATTTGAACTGTCTAGCTAACACCGTTCTTGAGATACATCCTGGTAGCAGACGGACGGACAGCGAAGTCTCAGTAATAGGGTTCCGTTTTTACCCTTTTGGTACGGAACCCTAACAACGGTCTGCTTCGGTCACCGAAGTTTGTTAAACACTACCTTAAAATTTCAAACTTGGATTGAAATAATACGTTTTCTAATAAGTTACGGCTGGTCTAGTAAGTTACAGCTGACCTAGTCAGGAGAACGGCGACTGTCGATCCGGAGACCTAGGGTTCAAAACCACGTGCACCACTATCTTTTCAGAGTCATTCGTAATGCCGGTAATTGAAACGGTGAAGGAAAACATCGCGAGGAAACCGAAATGTCCCTAAAATCTAAGTTCTAAGTCATATGTCATCCGCCAACCGACACTGGGCCAGCGTGGTGGATTATAGCCTTGACTCTCTCCTTGCGAGAGAAGGCTCCGACGCCCAGCAGTGGGAACACTTAATGGGTATTAAATGGCTATTTATTATGCTAATATGTTTTCTTCTAAAGAACAAAATCTACTTCAATGACAGGTAATTTAATTCTGTACAGATATATCTAAGCTGATTTTAGTTTTTGTTGATATTTGAAAACTACCTCCTGTTTTCGATATATGAAAGTCTCTGAAGTCCTCTGAAGTATTTTCTACCAAACAAAAGGAATTATCAAAATCAATTCACAATTAGCGGAGTTATCGCGTAAAATCAAACCAAATAAAAAACATGCAACCCGATTGAGAAAATCCTCCCTGTTTGAAGTCGGTTATAACCGAATGATGTTTGTTTTCCACACAAAAATATATTTTGATAATTATTCTTTCATTCAAGACGACGCGACGCGATCACGTGGTCACGTTCTTGAATCTAGAATCTAGATATTCTGTGTATCGTCTGTGAGACACAGAATACTTAGAAGTTAGTATGTACCGAACGCGCCGCGCGTGTCGTTATTATTTAATGTTTGTGTAATTTCCGAACCACCAGACCGATAATGTTCAAATTTTGACGGGACAATATTAAAAATATGGTCTTTCTAACAAAAAAAGAATTAATGAAATCAAACAACGCAAACATGAGTTACAACCAAATACACATTCTGACTTTCACCCCCTCCCGCAAGAAAACCGATCAGAATTTGGGGATCAAAAGTAGCCTACAGCAATCTCCTTAGTATAAACTAAAATCATGCCAAGTTTCAGCTGAATTGAATCAGTAGTTTCGGCGTGATGCGTGATCTCTATACAGAAAGACAGACAGACAGACAGACATGAAAGAAAAAAAATGCAGATTCGCCATCAGTATCGAAAATAGAGTGCCCCAAAAAAAAAATTTTCAAAATATCTTCAATGTACAGAATTCGACCCGTTACAGTTTTATTATAAGTATAGATTAGATTCTAAGAAATATTATCCAAATGACATCGATGTAACAAAACAACAACAACAATCAACTTATTATAATAAAATTTGGGAAAGAAATAATATGACTAAGGCTACTAAATACTATTCCAATGAGACAAGGAGGTTTTGGAGGAAACGAAAATAACTGTGTTAGCTAAGCATATTAATTTTAAATAAGTGTTGATGTTATGAAAAAACCGCTAAAACCGATTGTGGTAAAATTTGTAAAATGTTAAAGGTAGTTCACCTGTAATGTATGATCTAAGTACAAAACAAAAACATGATCAAATTCCATTCGGTTTTATCACCGTAAATTTGCCAGAATCTATTGTTTGATTAATGGGAGAGTTCTATGTCGCAATATTTGCAACACTGTCATCATTGAGGTGTAACTGTTGCCATTGTTTTAAGTAAATATACGGATAACTCACGTGCTGTACAGTCAGTTTAGTCTGACTTAAGTTTCGACCACGTCCGGGGGTCTTTGGTCTGACCAAACGAACAGCGGTCGCGCGCGTGCACTCTCCTTGAAAAAGGCCGCCGGACGTGGCCGAAACTTAAGTCGAACTAGACTGACTGTACATCACGTGAGTTACCCGTATATTCATATAAAATGTGTAATAACCACGTTAGTTTTCAGACTAAAAATGTTGCCGTTGTCTTCCTGACATTAAAATAAATGTTACTTCGAGAGTAAAAAAAAAAAGCAAATTTTAATCTATCAAGAAATATATGTTTTGTCCTCTTACTCGGACAAAATACGAAAAGGAGTAGCAAAAGCAAAACTCTATCCACACTAAAATTCTCGACTTAATTTTAACCTACAGGTTTTATGCGTAAACTAATCTTCCATAGCTTATTACATTTAAAAAAACCAACATTAATCGTCACTGTGTACATTCTGCACTCATACCAATCATGAATAGAAAAAGCCAAGCCCCAAATCCATTTGTATAATTAGAACACACCTATATCACCCTCAAAAACACAAATTCAGGACCCCTTTCACAGCAAAATACTTTATTCTAGTAACAAGTTTTAGCGCACACATGGAATTTCGTTACTGTGACAAAGCGCTAACTCAGTCAAGTAAGAACAATCAGGAAAGTCGCGTGTCAGTATTTTTGGCAGTCCATTTAGTGTGTTAGCAACATTGTTTTTCCACGAAAGCGAGGTATTTTGCGGCAAATTGTAATAATATGGTAATGTTAGCCAAATTAGGGCTTAGCGCGAATTTTGCTTGGAACACTGTTGCTATTTGCTTGTTACGGCTTTAGTTAATTAGTAAAGAATGTTTTGCATCTACAGCTTTATTAATCAGACCGTAAGTATCTTTAAGCCAAGCCAAGCAGGTAAAGCCGATTTATCTAACTACCTTGAAATTTCTCTTGAAGTTTGCCCTTCAAACTGGAACAGTAATATTTGCACACTACCATTTGGCGGTAAAATAATGAAATAAATGACACTTCCCCGCATTTATAATATAGTCAAACGCTTTGTGTAAAAAAATGTAGATATGTCGCCGTTATTGCATTCAAGGACCTTGACACGCGAGTGGCGTAGAAGCTAGACACTAAACCCAGTGTAATAAAGGGTAGTTTGAAACAGTTTAGCATGCAAAACATGGTTGATTACCAGTGGCCGAGCTAGCTCGTAAAACTCAACAGAAATTAGATTTGCTCCGCGCCTAAATTAGTGTCGAGTGATGTTTGACTGAGTCCGGCAAAACAAGGATTTTTAGCGCTAACATTGATATTTAGATATATGGAAACTCTGTATTGTCCACAATATACAATTAAGTAAGCAAAATGACACATTGTTAAAGCTAGTTAAGTAAATTGCGACTTTATGGCTTAGCATAAACTTTACCAGGTAACTTTTAGCCACTTTATATATCGAATATTTTGTCAAGGGGTACGGTAGACTTGATCGAAACCTTATATGAATAACAAAACATAAAAAAATATTGATTTTGAGTCGACAACATATGTCTACAAAATTCGGTTATGGAGAATTTCTTAAATTCTGATGGCACTAACAAACAAACTGCTGTCGCCATCTTTGGTGTGAAGCACGTTTCGTTCCATCAATCAACACATTGCGTGCGTCCGTCACGCCAAAAAAGTATCCATCACAAAAAACTGTGAATTATGTGACCACGTAAAACGAAACATCTTGTCGCTGGACCGGAATTGTATTAGTAGGTACTTAGATTTAGTATCAGCATTGCACCCGTGCGAAGCCGGGGCGGACCACTAGTATTTATATAATGGCAGGCATTTATAGAAATCACGAGAGTACAAGTAATGAAACCCTTAATTTAAGGAGACTACATTTAAACAATGAATTATTCGTGATTAAGCCCCATAGGTACTATTTAAACATCATTACAGTGGAAATCGAGTCAGATAAATATTGCATTCCGACGAAAAACAAATATTCGGGACGTTAAAACTACGATAATGTAACCAAAGTACGGTTGGGCTAGATACTTTGATAGATGAGAGATAGATAATTTGATAGGGAGCCGAAAGAAAGAGAAAGCTGAAGCCTTAGATAGCACATAAGTAAATAGATCAGGTTTTCAGCACGGTTCCTTTGTACCAATCATAAGCAGATGACGTGTAAATTAGATATGGCGACATAGTGATGTGCCGCGACCAAATTATGACAGTTCCACAAGAGCGACAAGACAGGAGCGATCAGACACGTGCTTTCGGTGTAAAACGTTTATTCTTAGTCTATGCGTAGCATATGAATATACTCTTTGGCTGTAGCTGATAACGATAGATTTAGCATAAACTGCCCAATATGTGCCCCCACTGCGGGGACACGCAGCTGTCTTTCAGAAGAAGAGAATCAAGGCCATAATCCACTACGCTGGACAAGTGTGACTTTGGAGACGATGCAAGTCCTCGAAAAATGTCTTAGTGATCTTGAATGAATTGGAAATTGTGAGATGTTTTTTTTCACTTGTTATTACTATTGACTCACGACTTGAAAATTAATTATTTTTACACAAACAACAAGCAGCTATTGGAGCAGAGTTCAAATTATCACCTTGCACTGTACTACGCTCGTCACCCAGAGATAAAAGATGTTGTATGCCCTGTAATTTCCAACAGCTGTAATTTCAGTGGAAACCTTGCTCTTCAAACCGGAACACTGATGTTTTCATATTATTACTAGGCGATAGAATAACTGGCAAAGGTGTGGTCCTTCCCCGCAGAGTCCTAACTATTGGATTATACCAAATTTATAATCTACTTGCGAGAAAAAGCTTCAAGTCCCAGTACCTAGTGAGTTTTTTTTTGTGGTCTACTTATGCTATCCTGTACATGAAACTTCCAAATGAATAGCCGAATGATAAATCCGACAAAAATCATACAGCACGACCTGCGGTTTTTGTTCATTTTTAATCACTCATAATGCAGTTTCGTATAATTTCAAGGTATAAGGTTCATTCTCGGTAGCAATGGAAATAAATAAACCGTTTTAATGTTATTATCACAAACATTTACATTTTATTTCACATACAAGCATCACTCCGCGGTATTACCCGAATTGTTCCCGCAATTTTTTCGCTGTTAGAAATTGCTTTTAAAAATGAAGTTATTTCTTCTTCTTTGTCGTGTCGTTCTTGGCAGAGCCTCGTCGTGGTCATGACGAGGCGTCCACGTCGGTGATAGGGGTGGACACAGCTCTCCGTATGATCTCCCGCCATTTTTCTCTATTCGCGGACTGCCTGGCGCAGTCAGACACGTGGCTTTCTATCGCGGATTTCACTTGGTCAGTCCAGCGCATAGGTGACCTGCCGCGCGATTTGGTTCCTTCCACTTTTAGCTGCACAACCAGCCGATCTATGGAGTCGTCATTTCTTCTGGAGACATGTCCAAAGTATTGAAGTATGCGCGACTGTAGTACTACAGCCGACAAACGCTGCTTGATGCCGAGCTCTTTGATTATGGACACGTTGGTGCGGAACTCTGTCCACGATATGCCGAGCATCTTCCTCCAGCACCACATTTCTAGAGCGTCTATCTTCCCTTTTTCCAACTCGCGCACTGTCCACGTCTCTGCCGCGTAAAGAAAATTGGGGAGTACAAAGTTATTTATACCGGACCAAAAAAACAATAAATTATTTCATGAAAATGTGTTTTTGGACCAATACTGCAAACCCTGTGGCATAGAAGTAGCTGTCAATGTTATTTTGACATTGCATATTGTTTGATTAAAGTGAAACCTTATAACTTAGAGTGCTAGTACTAAATATACTACTACATATTTATTTTTTGTTTTTCTGTAGTCTGTACAGAAAAAAAACACTGTGACGAACTTACAATTCATAAACGAGAATTTATCGAAAAATTAAAATTGTGGCGAATTTACACACACTTGTTTTGTGGCGAATTAACTTTGTGGCGAATCGACAATAACCCGTATTATGTTGCACCAGTTTTGCATACTACATCACTTTTTTGACAAATATATATACTGTTATTGCTATGTCCGTGACCAAACTCAATAGATTTCATCCATCTAAAAACGTCTGACACGTACATCCCGCTACGCTCCAACACCGTTCCGACGCTACGCCGTTACGCCACCGCTGTCGTTGGCGCCCGAAATTTGAATATCGGCGACGCGAACTGTAAATTTTACCCTACCTAAAAATGCTCAATGCAGTTAAATATGCTTTCAGTTCAGATAAAGATTAAGGTGTCTATAGACAATCAGTTGAAACGAATTTCACACACGGCTGTAACCATAGCAAAACAAAAACCGGCCAAGTGCGAGTGAGACTCACTCAGGAAAGACTCCATACCGTTATATGTAACCTTATCTTACAAGTTACAGACAATTAACTTGACTATCAACTTTAAACCGGTCATAATTGTGAAAAAATCAAGTTTGTTTTATAAAAGCCCCCCTTATTTTAGTTTTTTTGTTGTAATAGTCGCAATAGAAATATATTATCTGTGAAAATTCCAACTATCTAGCTATCATCGTTCTCGAAACACAACAACAACATACAACAGCCTGGTGACAGGCGGACGGACGGACAGCGAAGGCCTAGTAATAGGGTCTCGTTTTTACTCTTTGGGTACGGAACCCTGAAAATGCCGGAAAACGTCTTATTACGCTATTTTCAGCCTATCTCCTATTCATTTATAGCATATTAGTGTAAGGAAGTTCACACCAAAAACACCGATAAGAGTATCTGACGGTATTTTCCTTTATCATTAAAACTTACGATAACGGCAGTCCCGTGCATCAGTAGCATATTTTATTCAATATCTTGCAAGTACCTGTAATACCGTCACGAAATTGTAGGTATGTAATATTCATTCTGGCGAACCTTTCTCCCGAAACTTCGCCGTCAACGCACATATCCCGACCACACCCGCCGCAATCCAGCCTCGCGTCCGAAACACAGACAAAATAATTCTACTCCACCCCTTTTTTAGGCGAAATGGTTAGAACTTTGTCACAGTAACTGTTTGATTGACCTCATGGCTTAGTTGGTGGTAAATCTGCCTGCGAAGCCAAGGTTCATGGGTTTGATTCCCACCCAGTGCAAATATTTGAGTCATGGATACAAAAATTGTGTCTGGGTATTTTTATGTAAAATAAAAATATGTTTACGTAGTGCAAGCTTTGCTCAGTTTGGGATCAGATGGTGTTGTGTGTGAAATGTTCACGTATCAGAAATGACTATAGGGCTTAATATAACGACGCTTCAGAAAAACCCTGAGCCTTCTACGCTGGTCCATAGGACAGTAGCCAGTAGAGGTAGATAGCCAAATGTTTCTTTACTTAGAAAAAAAAATGTGTTTGCTTAACCGCACGGCAAATGTGAAACTAAAATAAGAAAAAAGCTATTGAATAACTCCAAAATTAAAAACGATTACTTTTAAATTGAATATAGTATACATAGCGACACCACAGTGACAGATGCAGCTTCGATGGATTAGCATTATAAGCATGGCTAGTTTAATTTTTTAATCATAGCCATCTAGAAATTCGTTAGGACACGATATCACTCGAAGATTTCTTTCATTTACGAGCGTGACGATGAGCTTTATTACACAGCCTACGAACAATCCGTGTGTTATGCGCCAAAATAAGTTTCCACTTCAAAAGTGTGCACTTATGTATTTACGTAAGAAGACACTTCTTTGATTTTTAAGAAGCTTAACTAACTAACGCTCCTTCTTCGTTAGCTCAACATTGGCAAGATAGTAGAAGCCATTCTAGGCTAACTGCCAAAGATCCACGTCCCTAAACGCCAAAAAACGTACAACTAACTTCAGTGTGTGGAATTTTTTGTGTCGGTATGCGAACACATCGTTTCACTCTGAAGACATTGTTGATTTGATTGTTGACGCATAGTTAAAAATCCACATGCATCCTACTTCTACTGATATTACAAATGTTAATGTTTGGATGTTTATTGCTCAATCACGTCGTAATGTTTGAATGGATCAGGCTGAAATTTCAAATGCATATAGACTGGAAGAACTCACAGATCTCTTGGTAACGAGCGTGTTAGAATCTCTTAAGATTATGTGCTGTTATGGCCTAATTTGTGTCAGGATAGCTTTAATTCTGTGAGCTTAGATGTGAATGTGCTGTTATTTAATTAAAAGGTAGTAGGATGAATAGAAAGAACCAATTGATGATATTTGAATGTTGCTTATTCTTAGTTCGTCGTTATATTACTGATAAACCCCAAGAGGGTATTCTCATCATATTAAAAGACTCTAATGACACTGACACTTTCACAAATCCCTAGACGACAGAGAAAGAATGTGGCCAAGAAAACTTTGCGCCATCACATACATAATTTGTACACAAGTAAACGTTAGATAATAATTATAATACCTACTTATCTTTACAATGTGTTAACCGTTGGAGAACAATATATAAGAGCAAGAGTAATAGAAAAGAGCAAGAGACCCGAACAGAGCGACGTTCACTTTTATACTAGTCGTTATCAGCCCCACTCGCCAAAGTCATAGCGCCGCCCCTTCAGTTACACAATAACAAGTTATGGCGGAATAGGCGGTGGATTTGACTACGTTGAATTACTTATTCGTTATTAATATACATTATACAATATTACTTACATATAATTCATTACTTATATTTAACCGTATTGTCTGTAGTTCTATAACAAATGATTTTACTTAGGAAATACATCAATTATTTATTTTTTATTTAACAATGTCGTATAATTCTCGATAAAATCATTAATAATGTTTCATAAGTAATGTTTTCATTTGATTTTTTGTATTTAATTTAGTGCAATAAAGAGTTTATCTATCTATCTAATAAAACATCAATTTTCTCACTTTTAATGTTAGGTGAGGGGTTCCAAGGGGGTTCCTTGGAACAAGCGAAATACCTACACAGCTAGCTAATGATTTGGACTCTTCATGTTCCAATAACTGCGTGACACTTTGATGTTATCAGGCACATTTTCTGTTATTCCCGTCTTCACACTATACCATTAAAAATTATGTTTCCAGGCTACACTTCGTATATTTCTAAGTTAATCAAGAAACATAAAGTTAGTAATTAGTTCTGCGCGAAATCGCGAAAGGTTCACTAGTAACTACATAAAAAAATGTACATTTGGGTATTATAATAGTGCGGACAAAATGACAAAAAACTCTCACTAATGCGTTTTACGCGTTTTCCGAATGTCAGGTATAAATGATAGATGAGTAAAATATTTTTTATATTACCTCTATAATTACGTATAGCAAATTCGTGTTAGCATTGTATAGACTGTATTCTACTACTACTTTTGTGATAAGAACGTGAAGGCTGTGGAATACGTTGCCTGAGAGAGTTTTTCCCGATAGTTGCAATCTTTGTGTCTTCAAATCGAGAGTGAATCGGTTTCTTCTAGGTAAACACGCCCCATCGTAGTCCGCATCATCGTATAACATCAGGCGAGATGGTGGTCAAGTGTAAACCCATAAAAGTTAAAAAAAAAAGACTGGTAAAGCAATACAAGTATATAAGTTTGTCAGCTATTCCACCTACAAGTCAGTCCAACTATGATAAATCCTCAAAAACCGACAACTAGTAAAACAGAACTCGACACTCTACATTTTAAAATAGTTATTAAAACCAAAAAACAATAACCTTTTCATAGATTTAAAAGCTAATTTTTTATTGTTCGTGCACTCGTTCGTGCGGTGTTACCTGCGTAGATCCCGTTCCCGTTACTTTCCCAGGATAAAATAGATATGAAGAGAGAGAGAGAGAGAGAGAGAGAGAGAGAGAGAGAGAGAGAGAGAGAGAGAGAGAGAGAGAGAGATAGATTATGTGCTATTCCAGCCTACATTATAACTGTTTTCCAAAATGTCAACTGGATCTGTTCAACGAGGTGTTTAATCTGGGTGTTCAGCCGTTCTAAGGCGATTGAGTAAAAATATCCAAACATTCAAATTTTCGTATATATATATATAATTTAATAGGATAAACTAATACGTAAGTATTAGCACTGAACAACTGTACATTAACTCGATAAGCTCCCTACAAACGCCGTAGGAGTCGCGACGTCACAAAAACTTAAATTATACTTTAAAAAAGTATAGTTATTGTTTCTGTCAACGATAATGAACCCATTGATATATATATCTCCTTTCTAGTAAGAATCGTAAATAAAGCCATAATACCTATGACAAAAGTATATCAGGTAGGTCAACTTTTGCAGAGTAATGCGTTCCATGGTTAACATTACTTGCGACCTAAGGCTCATGTCCTATATGAATATGTTTAATTTTGTGCACTGCATAGTTACCTAAGAGGCCTTTGCAAATTGCAAGTTTTACGGTTAGGAAGATGACCTACATACTGATCAGTTATACTTTGGTTTAAGCGATTCTAACGCCGGGGATTTCTTTATTCATGACATTGACAATACCCATATTTTATAAGCTTTTGTATTACGACATGGTACGAAAGTGGGAAATGGAGTAAAAAGTTTTTAAAAAGGTCTTATTTGTTTAACACCTGTGTCCAGTAATTAGGGTGACCTTCGTTAATCCGCTTAATTTTAATTCAATGTTGTCTAAAAAAATATGTTTTTGAAAGTGGAAAAAAAACATTATTTTTGTACGAATTGAAGGTATTCGTCTTGGACTCACAAAAGTACTCACTTAAAAAAAACTTAAGCAGTTGTTATATTTTTAAAACCTCGCATTTAAAACATAGGGGTCAAATTGATGACCTCCTCCTTTTTTGGAAGTCGGTTAAAAAGTGAAGTTTTGCGTAATATGACGCAGTTACGTGTTTATCTGCTATTTAATGCACGTGGTGTACATAATATGCTTTCATATTATACAAAATAAACCTCCCTCTTGAAACACTCCTAACAAAAAAACCTGCATCAAAATCTGTTGGTGGTTTTAAAGAACTAATCATATGTATATATAGGCGGACAGACGCGAGAAGTGACTTTGTTTTTTATCCCCGACCAAAAAAAGGGGTGTTATAAGTTTGACGTCGATGTCTGTCTGTCTGTCTGTCTGTCTGTCTGTCTGTCTGTCGGTCTGTCTGTCGGTCTGTCTGTCTGTCTGTCTGTCTGTCTGTCTGTCTGTCTGTGTGTGTGTGTGTCTGTCTGTGGCACCGTAGAGCTCAAACGGATGAGCCGATTTAGAGCGGTTTTTTTATTTGAAAGTTAAAATCTGTGCGGATGTTCTTAGCTATGTTTGGTTAATATCGATTCAAGATGGTCGCCTCCACAAAATGCTGGGCAAAATATTTCATGACAACCTACCTCAATATGGGTATCAAATGAAAGGGCTTGACTAGTAGAATACTATACATTATAACAAATATCAAATCCAAGATGGCCGCCATCACAAAAAGGCGAATTATATAATTTTTTCACTACTACCGCAATATGGGTATCAAACGAAAGGGCTTGACTAGTAGAATACTTTGCACTACAAAAAAATTCTAATCCAAGATGGCCGCTACCACAAAATGGCGAATTACATTTCTTTTTTCACAACTCCCTTAATAATAATATTCTATGTTTATATCTTATTTATCTACTGTTTTAACGCATGTTAGTTTTTAGTTTTAAGTTCAGATCTGTTGGCCTAATTTTCTTTATGTATTATCACTAATGTAATGTTATTATTATCAAACCATTGAATTTAAATAACTGTTGTTTCTAGGCCCACATAGTTTGGAATGTAATACAGTTCTGTACAGTATACTCTTATGTTATAGTTTATATTTATTATATTCTGTTTTGTGTGCTCATTGAATTAATAATAAATAAATAAATAATATGGGTATCAAATGAAAGGGCTTGACTAGTAGAACGTTGTACAGCTAACAAATCCAAGGTAGCCGGGGTTAATCAAAATTTTTAATTTTGTTCTTGTATACTATGTAGTGATGGCTGCATTTCGACCGCTAGTTCGCTTTAACTTGTCAAGTATACGAGTAGAGAAGACATTGTTGTACAATTTGCCACGTTCCTTACGTAGTGAGCTAGGAATGACCTCAGGAGACCCAGACAAAGAGGCCATAAACATCTTATGGCCTCACACCTGTGTGTGGCGAACGACTTGACGCGGGCGGAAGTTGCGTTCCGACCGGACGTTTGGTTTTATATTAGGCGATTGAAAACACAATTGTGAAGTATGACTTCGTACCAAACGTAAGAAGGTTACGACGGAGCCACTATCGAAAATATGCATGAGTTTTTTTTACAATACAGGGTGTAATTTTTTTGTAATACAGCAGGATATATGCCAGGTGGTAAGCAACATACCTGGCCATAACAACACAGTGACACGAAGCTATTGGAACATGAAGAGTTTAGTGATTATATTATATTATTTTCATTTCTCTGCTTCGTAATTACACTAGGAACATTGTAATATTTACACTTTACTGCTTGACGGTAGAATAACTGGCAAAGGAGTGATTCGTCTCCAGAAGGACTTTGCAAAGAGTTCTCTCGTTACGTTCTAAGATAATGCCTATGCCAATTCTAGACTATAATCTGCGTTCCAAAGTTTAACTTGATCTGTTAAGACGTTCCGACGTGAGTGAGCAACAAACATCCTAACTTTCGCCTTTATATTATTAGTAGGAAAGGAATGGGATCAGTAAGATATGCGCCTGATAAGCGAATATGCCTTCCCTTAACAGCACTGTGACACGCGGCTATTTGAAGAGGAACAGTCCAAGTCATTGCCTAGCATCCTATTACGCTCGTCAATGGAGATGAAAGATCTTTATAGATTACGTTTCATCTCTATACTCTATAACTTTTCTGGAAATATTACCATACACTTCTGTAGCATAGTAATATTCGCACATTACTGCTTGGTAGTAAAATAGCTGACAAAGGTGTAGGCATCTACTACCTAGGTAAATAGGTATACTTCCCCAGGAGGACTCTGCAAAGAGCCCTACCACAGCAGAGGTAACGACGTTATTTTTGTAGTTGCGTGATTAGCGGTTATTTAACTTGTCCTACTCAACTGTGATTGTTAACGCTATTAAGTTATTTTACCTTTTATTTACGTTATCGTGTTAGTATACGGTTACAGTGTTTTTTTTTTTGTTTTTAAGCTATTGCATAGCTTTTATCGCGGGCCTGGGGACCGAATTTTAGTGATCATGCATCTCTTTCTTATGTTCACAAGAAAGAGGGATGGAAGACCGTATCGCCGTCCTCCCCACTCGGTCATTCGACTTTGAATCTTATTTGTATTAGCTTTACAGACTAATTCCTCTTAGCTGTCGAAGACTGACTAGATTGTATACTTCTCTGCATTTTTTTTATGGGAAACAAATGTCACTCTTCAAAATAAAAGCAATTCCGAAAAATTGTTAACATCCCTATTGCTTATGTTGATAAAAATGCATGCAACATGCAATAGCTTTACCGCGGCAGACCCCGAGTGCCACATTTCTTTTTTTTTATATTATAGGGTGACGAGACGAGCAGGATATTGACACGCAGCTATTGGAACGTGAAGGCTCTAATTAATTACCTAGCACTGCACTGCGCTCGTCTACCAGGGATGTAAGATGTTATATCTCTATTCCCTGTAATTTCTCAGGCAATATTGCCCTTCGAAATGGAACGCAGTGATGTTTTGAAGTAAAAACTTCTTTAGACGCGTTTAGCAATTTTTTGGGTAAACGAAAAATCGTGAAACTTGCGCCATTGTCACATACCTAATGCTCTCCGAAAACGTTATTTTCTTTTTTACAGCACCATTTGCGGTTTAAGCAAATAACTACGTTAAGTGAGCTATGAAATTCAAAGTTATAAGTTATCACTCCTTTCGGCTTTCTTTATAAATAATAAAATAATAAATATTGATGGACATTTCACACATAACACTATCTGACTCCAAACTAAGCAAGGCTTGTACTATGGAAGATAGAAAGCTGATATAATACTTATATATTTTAAACACATACTTATTATATATAGAAAACACCCAAGCACAGTCCAAATATTTGTATTCATCACAAACGTAACAAATAACGATTTGATGAAGTTGGTGGTTTTAGTCGGTTGGGGCACCTGCGGGGCAACTCTCCCAAGTGACAGATTGTGTAGAAGCAATTTTTTGCAAATAAAAAAAAATGTCTTGACTTTTGAAAGAAAAAATTTTGACACATAAATTGGACTTAATGCCATAAATGTTCATCCTTCTTTTTTACATCGTGTCATAAAAAAATTGTATTGGTTTACGGATATAAGGTAAGCCTGTATAATTCTGATTCCCGATTACAGTTATTTAGATAGTTGATAAAAACAGTTCTTTGAATCGGATTACCGAGAACTTTCGCGTCTTTATTTGCTTCAGGGGGAGGGTCTATTACGTAACTTAAGGTGTAACAAGTAAATTAATCTAGTTACTAACTTTCAAGTTAACTTGAAATATTAATTTAAAGACACACTGCGGAAAAGTTTTTTTTTACTTTAAAATAATCTATACGGACTCCGGTCTCCGCTCTTACCTTTTTATATTTTTAAGGCCTTTTTATTTTAGACTTGTATTGTTTTTCAAAGTATTTGATAAAGAGAAATACTGGATCGTTACCTAACTTTAAACTGTTTTTATACCACTGTAATGTTTACTTTTCTGTAATTTCTCTGTAGCTTTTTTCTGTAATTTCTTCTTTTCTCTGTAGCCCTGCAATTTCTCTGGAAACATTGCCCTTCAAACCGGTACACAGCAATAAGATTAGTTCGATGACGGCGTGATAATATATTGTTTTTCATTGCAAACATCACCTGCGCTGCCGAGTATTATCAGGATTTTTCAGATGGCCATAAAAATCGCAATGCAGCGATGACATACGACACAATGATGGAGACTCTAAATTAGGAGCTCATCTCCTAGAGATGTAACATCTTAAATCTCTGGGTGATGAGCACACTGCAGTGCTAGGTAATGATCTGGACTCTTCATGTTCATTAGGACTCTTCTTCCAATAGCTGCGTGCCACTGTGCTGTTATGCGGCAGGCATGTAGCTTACCATCAGGCACATGTCCTGCTCGTCTCGTCACTCTTTATATAAACAAATGGTTCTTCCATATATATGTACGCTCATAATTTTTGAATGACTGCATCAAATTAAATAATTCTTTTTTCAATGTATTTGTTATTGTCGGGATGTTTGTCTAAAATTTAGAAAATATTGACGTAAATAAAGTATGGTGATATGAATTCACCGGGTCAGCTAGTATAATATAACATCACAGTGTACAGAGAAAAAACCACGACTGTGTGTGGGCTTAGAGCATTATGATGACCACTGACTTGTAGGTCAGTTTTTAAGCCTTATAGCTTAATAAGCGTGTGGCTAGTAACGGTCTCGTTCTTTTCTTAGGTAGTCTAGATCGAAAGACACAAAAGGAAACTTATATTCCGAACTTTAGTACAGACTAACTACATTTCTGAACATATTAATATTTTTAGTACACAATATATCAAAACGGGCCCTAGAATGTAATTGGGGGCAAAACTGAAAGAATTCATAAACACAATTGCATAAAGTTGTTTTTAAAATATCACATTTTGGCGTGTTAATTGTTAATTAATATGGTATATTGTAAGTAATTTTCAAATATCAAATCGAACTTTTATATTTTGAATACCATACCAATACCAAAGTCAAATATTGGAAAATAGACAAATGACTCTATGAGATAGACCTTTTGAAATTCATATTACAGAACAAAGTGATTCTCTTCATATTAAACCCTTTGATAGCATTTCACGCTGTTGCGGGCATGAATGATGCTCGTAAGCTCTTTACCGGCAATATGGCAGTGCAGATACGCCAATTAGGTAGTAATTAGGGATGTGACGTATGTGTTGGTTTAGTCAAATGGCATGTTTCGATTATTGGAGTGAAATGTTATTTACTTAGTTAATGTTAGCACTTTAAGGCAGGATTATCATAAGACTTAAAGGGTAATCTATCTACAAAAAATTACATCGATACATAAAATTTTAAATAATGTATTGCTAGTTGCAAATAGAAATCATTATTTTTTTAGAATAACTATTTTTTTTAAGTGAGATTCCTTATTCAATTGAAACCGCTGTCTGTCTCTATCTTTCGTACTCGTACGATGCCAGAATAAAGTCACTGTTGCATTTTTATTTGTAACTAGATGTCCGCCCCGGCTTCGCCCGTGGTACTTATCAGGATCCCGTACATATACAACGGTGAAATAATGACTGAAATCGGTTCAGTAATTCCTGAAAATATTGCTTTTAAACAAAACACCTCTTCAGCTACCTGGTACGCCACCTATCGGAAATTGGTCGTACCAACTCGGATTTTAAACAAAGATAAGCAAAGGTTTTATATTCAAGAGGTATGTAATCTGTGATATTCAATGACGCCATCTTAAACACATGCTGTCATGTGTCATGTCAAAGCACGAAACGGATGAAAACTCTGAAAAAGGTATACGTATGAAATTTTTTCCCGATTTCGTTACATTCTTGATTCATGCTCAGCTCCTATTAATAGTAGCGTTATGTTCTATAGCCTATAGCCTTCCTAGATAAATGGACTATCCAATAGAAAAAGAATTTCAATTCGGACCAGTACTTCCCGAGTCCCTAGCGTTCAAACAAACAAACAAACAAACTCTTCAGCTTTATAATGTTAGTATAGATAAAAATATCAAAGTTTTGAATTTTTTTGTTTCATTTAATTCTAGTACAATTTAAGAGAATTTTTAATTACGTAAATATTCTCGAAACTCGGCGATATGTTTAAATTAAATTTGTAATCAAGACAATTTAATCCTACAAACAAAATTGATCGGAAAATGTTCATCTCTCAATGTCAATAAAACCGAATGCAGTCTGAACGCTTAATTCAATGACCCTCGTTCGTGCATTCGAATTTCGAATTCATTCACAATTGCACTTTAGCTATGCACCTTTTTGCTCGTGTGTTTGTTTGTGAGCTATAGCTTAAGAGCTCGCGGCTGTCATGCCTTCATCATTATTCAAAGCACGCTACCGACAAGAGTAGACACACAGCCTAAAGTATGGAGTTATGGACAGTATTTTTTGTTCTCACTGCTGGAAGTCGAACAGAGAGTCGAGGCCATAATGTACCGCGCTGGTCAAGTGCAAGTTTTTTTTTTTACTTTTATTGGTTTACACTTGACCGCCATCTCGCCTGATGTTAAACGATGATGCGGTCTACGGTCGAGGTATAATGCATGTCCTCAAAATGTGTTTTTCTGTATGATAATGATGATGAGAAAAACTTTCTTCTCTTTCCCTCACGATGTGACAATTAGTGACAAACCTATACATGTATTTATTTATTTATATATTTAATATTTCAGCGATGAGCGTGAATTAAGATTACAGTGTCTAGAGAATAACAATGTATGTACCAGTGTATGTTTAGTATTTGAGCATGAAGAGTCCAAATAATTGCCCAGCCTTCGACTGTGATGTCCATTCGGCGATATAAGATAATTTGTCTCTTTGTCTTTTAACTTACCAAAAAACGTTGCCCTCCAAACTGGAGCACAGTAATGACGATTCAGCCTTGGAAAGTACCACACCTTTAAAAGTTATATCGGTAGAATAATAAAACTTCTTCACTACTTATTTTAAAAAAAACTGGCAACGGTATGGTACTGAAGTGGACTTTGCAATGAGTCCTAGTATTACCAAAAATGGTTTGTCTATTTGTATAGTCTAGGAATAAAAACGTAACTAAAACTAGCAAAAAAGCAAATCCACAAAAAGCGTCGATCACAGAATTTAAATAAACCCGTGCTTTGTTCGAAACTTCATTCCGGGCAGTGAGTGCTATTTTATTGTCCCATAAAAAAACATTGTACGAAAAAGTATTAAAAAAAACGTAAGTGTGTTACGTTGTACGTCGTAATCATAAAGTTATAGAGAAACTTGCGCGTTCGAATGAGGGTCATGTCATCACTTTTGTGGGTGTTAAACTTGTATGGTTATTATGGGATTTATAGGCATGTATTTTTTGTTACGTGTTACATTGTTCACTGCAAAATATCGATAGGCAAACTAGATAAACCATTTTTAAGCATTGCTCTATTTCTACAGTTAATAAACTATCTAAATTTAAATTTTATTACAAGTTTGGGGTCAGATGGTGCTGTGTGAATTGACCACCAATATTTTTTATCTTCGTACAAGAAATTAAAATGACTTAAAAACCACAAATAGGTACAAACCATAAATACCGATTTTAAAAAAATATTTTGTATTTAAAATATGAACCATAATCTAAAATTTGCGTACAATTTTCTGGAGGACGTAGTTGTAGATTTCACAAAAGTTATGAAACTGGATCCTGTCATTACAAAATTGTTTAAATGCATTAATTAAACTTGTTTTGCACTAAAAAAGGTAAAATAATCAATTTTCGTAAAAAAAAATTAAACCGTCTTCAAAAGCACAAATAGGCACTCAAAAGCGAAAAATAAATTAAAATCATTATTATAAGCGCTACTCAATCATCTTTTTGAAGTCGGAAGGCCAAAAAGTTAGTAGATTGATACTATGTAGGCACGTGGTAAGTAGGCACAGGTAAGTGGTATCTATCCACTACTTGTTAGACCTGGCTGGCACCGACTTCAATTATTTCATATTTTAAAAAACACCCGACGGATTTCGATTCGGGAAGCATACCCATCCGAACACAAAATATTTTTTTAAAATCGGTTTAGGGGTACTCGAGAAATCAGGTAACATAAAAAGAAATTGTGGTTGAATTGTTTACATCCTCCTTTTTTGGAAGTCCATTTTTATACACAGAGGTCTTTGGGCGCGTTGAATACCTACTATTTAATACAGCAAAACAATCACACCTAGATCACACACGGTGAATGGAACAGGAATTCGAGTTGGCCGCTTGTATAGGTTTTGCCTCCACGACATTGTTGCGGCCTTGTTAGTTGCTCGGTATTGGGTATCGCTCCCGTAAAAATCTATGACTGGGTCGCCACCCCGTTAGTTGGCAAACACGATAGGACTACAGGGGAAGACGAATGCCACTACTGTGATGGCCACTCTCCCAATCCTCTGAATGCAAAAAGTGAGAAGCTAGCCATGACGAGCATGGAGAAAGTTGCGAGAGCATTCCAACGTTCTCAAGTGAAATCCAGTCTTGCAATGAGTCGCTAACTAGCCTGTTGACAAAAAGTTACCGACGTCTGTTGGTGGGTGATTTTGGTGGGTATTTCGCGTTAAAATGATTGGCAACGACAAGCTTATGCATATACATATTCAAATATCTTGAAGATCAAGCAACATTAGAATTGACAACCTTACGATTGTAAAATTGACCGTTCACCACTACGAGTATGAGCCACCAAAGCGTCACTCCTCTATTTAGTACCACTTAATGACATAATTGCGTTTCTGGCCAACCGACAAAGTAGTTTTCACCATAATTATTCCACTATCTACATTTCTAACGCAAACTTTCCGGACAAAGTAAACGTAACGGACCAAATTAAACAAGCCTGCCTAATTAAACATACTTTACGGCTTTGAAAACACGAGGTAACGTTCCGTTTCACTGCTTAATTACTCTGGCGTCAAGTTGCAATGTTTGACGACTTTGTCACTTTGTAAATGTTGTAAACTTGTACGGACTAAGTTTTCTAGTTTCCCGGAAGATCAGATGCTACCTACAATCTGTGCATTGCTTTCGGTGTTTGAAACTTTATACATGCAATTTTGAAACGATGTTCCTTACAGCGGGTTGTAGAAGATAGGGGTTTTGTTGAAGCTGAAAAAAAATGAGTAAAACCGAAGAAAAATACATAACGGAGGTGATGTGTAGAAACTATTTTGAGTATTCATAATGTTACTGTTTAGATGATCGTACCATAAATAATAATTTAAGCAATATATTTTTTATGTATTATATCTCCGAAACTGTTCACTGCCGCGCTGGAAGATGTTTTTAAGCTACTGGACTGGAACGGATATGGCATCAATATCAACGGCGAATGCATCACTCACCTTCGGTTTGCCGACGACATAGTCATTGTGGCGGAGTCGCTGGAGGACCTCGGTGCTATGCTCAGGGACCTCAGTAGAGTATCCCAACAGGTAGGTTTGAGGATGAATATGGACAAGACGAAAGTCATGTCAAATGTTCATATCTCACCTGTACCGGTTATTGTTGGGAATACCACACTCGAAGTTGTTGACGAATACGTCTACCTGGGTCAAAAGATCCAATTAGGTAGATCCAACTTCGACAAAGAGGTCCAGCGAAGAATCCAACTCGGATGGGCAGCGTTCGGGAAACTTCGGCACATCTTTGAGTCCAGAATACCCCAATGCCTAAAGACGAAAGTCTTTAACCAGTGCGTGTTGCCAGTGATGGCTTATGGAATTGAGACGTGGTCCTTAACTGTGGGCCTCATAACGAAGCTCAAAGTCACACAGCGAGCTATGGAGAGGGCTATGCTCAGAGTCTCTTTGCGCGACAGAATCCGTAATGAGGATATTCGCAAAAGAACGAAAGTGGCCGACATAGCTCAAAGAGTAAGCAAGCTGAAGTGGCAATGGGCAGGCCACATTGCTCGCAGAACCGACAACCGATGGGGAAGAAAGGTTCTCGAGTGGCGACCACGTACCGGAAGACGCAGTGTTGGACGGCCTCCCACTAGATGGACAGATGACCTCATAAAGGTCGCTGGAAACCGCTGGTTGCACGTTGCGCAGGACCGTTCGTTGTGGAAATCTAGGGGGGAGGCCTATGTTCAGCAGTGGACGTCTTGCGGCTGATGATGATGATGATGATTTTTTATGTATGAATGAATCGGGCTGAAATTTGGATTATAGTCCGGAAGAAAATATAATACATTATCTTAGGAAAATAACAAGGATGGGAACTACGCGGGTAAAACCGCGGAGCATCACTAGTAATATAATAACTTTATCTGATTAACGTAGTTCTGCTCACCTCTTTTAATGAAGACCTATTTAAATGAATATTTCGCTTTAATATTCTGTTTGTTTAATTAAAATCTTCGCGCTTTGATAACTCAGAGCCTTTTATTAAATTCAAAGCTAAGAAATAAGCTAATGTAAGTTGGAAGTTTGTAGAGAAATAAACAAAAGTGAAATAAACTTAAAGATATTTGAATTTAATATTTAATTTTTGAAATGAAGACTTCTTTTGTCTTCAAGTTGAGACAATTGAGTCGATTTCGTCTTAGTCCAAGATCCAAATATTAGAATTGTTTAAATAAATAAATAAATAAATAATCCCAGAGTCGCCAGACGTCACGTATTTACTGATGAACAAAATGTGGACGATTGAGTAGAGTTAGTACGTACAAAGAACACATGCTTACCCGCTAATTTATTTTTTAAAGATATTGCCTATAACATACGTGAAAATAAGTTATTAGAAAATACGTGAAGTAATGTATCTTCTGGACCCCTTATCTCAAAATTGACTGTCTAAGCAAGTTAACGGGTAAGCATGTGTTCTTAGTACGTACTAACTCTACTCAATGATACACATTTCGTTCATCAGAAAATACGTGACGTCTGGCGGCCCTGGGATCTTACTCTATCTAGGAAAGGACGCTCTATCGTAGACTTCCTCTTATACCTCTGTATATATAGATTTTTCGTTGGCTGTGAATTGAAGTCTAGCATTACGCTCCGCAATGTTTTGTAATGTTTCCATTATACAGGTTTAAACTCGTGTGTTGTTGTATACTCATTGCTGATAATAATAGAAAAAAAGAATAACGGTAGTGCGAGTTCAACTATTTTAGTTTCTTTCTCATTTCAAAAAAATACCTAAAACAATGAGGGTGACTTTAGGCGCAACAAAGTTTTCACTTAAAAAAAGAAGTACTATTTAAACGAGTTTAACAGAGTGCTTGATGTACAAGTATTTACGTGGCTTCCACTTAGTTTCAATATTCACAAAAAATATACTAAAATAAACAGGGATTACAACGTATGTATACGTATTCTTTAAAAGTTAATCCACTCCGTACAAATTACACACATCGATCCAGTAAATAGTAGTCATTTGTGGTAAGTTGTCGCTTGTATTTGTAATTCTCATCACACGTCTGAGACCCGAGCCCACATGTCACATGTCCACTGTTAATCAACTAAATGAGCTGGCTCAAACTTCGGACGCTCGTAATTTACTCTTGACGACACCAGACACGATTTTAAAGTACTAGGAACTCTTTTATTTTGCAGGGGAACGTGTCGGGTCTTATATGGGCTTGACACCACTTAGATTAGTGACTTGCAGTCACTGACCTTTCCCTCCCCACAGGTTTCTCCTTCAGGGTTTGAGTCATTCCTGGGATTGGCCTTGAGACTGACGACTCTAAAAGTCCAACACCTTAAAAAGTGGAGATAGTGTGCGAGCCAGGGTCGCCTCATTTACTTTAAACGATTTTTTTTAATAATAAGGAGTGACGAGACGGGCATGACATGTGCCTGATGGTAAGCAACATGTCTGCCACATAACAGCATAGTGACACTCAGCTACTGGAACATGTAGAGTCCAAAATATTACCTAGCACTGCACAGCGCTCGTCACCCAGAGATCCAAGATGTTATTTCTCTGGAAACATTGCCCTTCAAACCGGAACACTGTAATGTTTGCCCATTACTATTTGGCGGTAGAATATCTGGCAAAGGTGTGGTACTGCCCCAGGTGGACTCTGCCAAGAGTCCTACCACTAGAAACATCGAGCATCTCACTGACGAACATCGAGTCTAAGTTGGTATGCGGTGAGGGGTCTACCTTCAGCACTAGTCGAAGTCGAATTTTTATACGTTCTTGTCACAAAGGTAGAGTAAAGTCTCTTCGTTTGAGTCTTTGAAACGTTATTATTAAAATATTTTGCTTTTTCGAGCAGTTCGAAAGAAAAAAGGGTAATTTGGTATTTGGTTTCTTTCACACACAATTTTGTTTAAACTGTAACATAATATCAATGTGATGATATTATACCATGTGGGGTTTTCCCGATAGTTACAATCTTTGCGTCTTCAAATCGAGAATGGATCGGTTTCTTCTAGGTAACTTCGTTATTCCTAATCTTCTAGGTACGCTCCATCGTAGACCGCATCGTAACTTAACATCAGGCAATATGGCGTCAAGTTTAAGCCTACAAAAGTTTAAGAAAATTGTGTAGTTCTTACTAGCAGCGTCGATTGGTTTTACCCGTGCAGTTTGCATTCCCGTTATTTACTCGTGAAAAAAGAAGCCTATGTTTTATTCCATGCGTATTGCACGCCTAACCGTTTTCCACATTTCTGTTCCGTTCTGAAATTCCGACGTGATTGACAAATACCCGAACATCTAGAGATGCAAACATATAAACATCAAATTTTTTTTATAAGTTTAACCAGGAAGTGGGATTCTCGTCTTTGTCGTGACGTGTAAAGGCAGTCCCGCATTAATTGCGTTAGACTAATATCCTGGTAACCGGGCGACGACATGTTACTGCGGCGCAGTTTACCGGACAGCTTGGCCGTAAACGCTCAAACATCTTGAACGACGTACAAAGGAGACAAAGTGGCGTGCAGTCTCCTAGCTTTTATTAACTCTAAGTAAAGCAAACACATACCTTATGTCAAACGAAAAGGGTTTTAATTTGCATTATTAGAATGCTCAAAACTAAAAAATGGGCTCGGCATTTTGATAGTTAGTGGTAGGTTTATTCGTATCAAATAAATTTATTTACATTAAAACAATGGCGATGATGAGGTCAAAAATGTTGCAATACAATAATTGGTCTGTCAGGTACATTACAGAAAAAAATAGGAGCACGTATTTTTTGTTTTATCAAATTATTACAAATCGACAAAGATATAGATCGTTAAACTTTTGAAGCGGGAGTTGTGACGTCACGTCTACATAAAAATCGTAAATAGACGTGACGTCACTCAGAACTTCTAAGTACTAAGTATACCATTTTTTATTTGTGAAAGAAAAGAAAAAAAAAATCAACAATATCTTTATTTATCTTTTAATTATGTAATCGACGGACTAATTCGTTTTTTTAGTCATCATGCCTATAGTTTACTGTGCCGACTTAAGCCAACACTCACTGCAACCAGTATTTCACTAAACAAGTAGTGTTTGAATATATAGTTTTAAATCTCACCTACAACACTCTATTTAACACAAACTAACTTAATGTATCGGTAATTACAATTACTTACCAACAAAAATTCAGACATCAGTTTAAACTTTAATAATCAATCAGCCGATGGATTACTCTAACAATAATAACTCACCCGACACCAATTTGAAACTAAAAATCAGTCAGCCGACAATTGACTGGCGTGTATAATAATCATAATCATTTATTTCATAAAGCCAATTTACATGTCAGGATAATAATTGTGAGCATACACAAATTATAAAACAAAATTCGGTATAATAATGCACAATATAGTGGTATATATTAATTATTAAGTCATACAATGTCGAATATAAAAATAATATAATAATTATGATAAATTTATAATAAAATGTCAATTAATTTAAATTACACCATTATAATTTACTGGGTTACAAAGGCAAAGCATAAAATTCCTCGTATCTATAAAACGCCTGCTCAACAAGCCAGCGTTGCAATCGAGATTTAATACATTGAGGATGTGCTATTCCAGACATAATGTGTGTTTCTCAAACCGTTTCGTCCCTCTGTTTCAATGTGATTGCAATTAATCAACAAGCATCCAAATTTTGACAGTTTTAAAACATATTTAGTGGTAGGATAGTAAATATTTTTCCCTAATTTTTGCTAACAATATCGAATAGTGATATTAATTTAGTTATGCTTTACAGAACGTATTAATCAGAATATACGCTGCGGCTACAGAGCGCCGGACGCAATCTGTTAGATAATCGGGTTGTCATGTTACGGGATAACGGTTTACTATAAACTATTGGATGTTAATAATTGAGTTTCTGTAGTTAACTGCATTTAGCTAAACTTCTGAACTGGAACTTTTACTAAAATATATTAGCATATTAGCAGTATCCCGCGGTTTTCCACGCATAGTTCCCGTTTGCGTCTATGTATTCTTCCAAACTATAATCTAACGGTGTTTCAAACTTCAGGCTGATCCGTTCAAACGTTGCGACGTGATTGAGTAACAAACATCAATTAATCTAAGCGTTGACATTTATAATATTTTTAAGAGTTGTCATTGTTTGTATAAATATTACAGGCTATAGAAATAAAGCATCATATACCTATAGGTAACGGGCGCAGAGCAGTAATGATTAAGACTCTTCATGGTTCAATAGCTGCGTGACAATATTTGGATTATTATGGGAAGACGTGTTGCTTACCATCAGATACAAGTCGTCTTCAGTCTATATAATAAAATCATAATCACAAACAGTCCGCCCATTTTGAATTCACTCAAAGGTTATTCAGATGTCAGCTCAATTAAGTCCGACTTAAGTTAGCTACTAAAAAGCAAACTAGAAGCGATCACGCGTGTGTACTCTCCTTGAAAAATGCCCGCGGATGCGGCTAATAGTCTAGTCATCAACTGCTTTTTTTTTGTATTGTAATGTAATATTTGTAATTTTGTTTTCTAACATTATGATTGAGGTGTCATTCGATTCGGGGTGGCATCTAGAAGCATCTAGTTTTTGAGAAAATGCTCGCAAAAATGGCAATAGTTATAAACAATTAACTAAAAATAAAAAAGGGTGTTTCGTTATTTACGAATTTGTCAAAAATTATTTCGGATAATTCTAATTTAAAAAAAAAACAAAAAGAGGAAATTTAAAATAAAAATCTAATTTAGGAACTGTAGGATTTTTTTTATAATTTTCCCAGAGGGTTGAACATATACCTAGATGCCAATCCGAACCGAAGGACACCTCAATCATAATGTTAGGAGAATTCGAAAAAAAATTGACCTGGTTGACTAAACTAAAATAATTTCTAAACTCTCAGTCTAAATGTGTTTTTCTTGGAACGTACCGGTTTTACGCTTATTCCATTTTCTATTAAAGCTAGTGGTTCCGATAAAGTAGAAACTGACTAGAGATCTGCACTAGAAAACATATTCAGCGGTGCAAGTGAGGCTTGAACGAACGACCTCACGGAAGCAAGATCAGATCCTCACCTCGACTTGTATAAATTTTCATAAACGCCTATATTCAATAATCAAACATTTAATTTCACCGACCTTTCCACAGAAAAAAAATGACAAACTAATGAAAAATGCCCGCAGAATTTTCCCCAAACAAATCGTTTTCCCGCCCAGAACGAATGAAAGTGCCAATCTTCAATTAAAAACAACTTAAAAACTCAATTATACGTGCTCCGAGCATAATTCGCTTCTAGCAATCAACTGGGTAGTAATAAAATATTAATTATGTCATGAATATTTAATTTTACTGCGTACAGCCCTTGCGATGGCACCGGCCGAGACAGACTCTCTCCGCTGTTGTGAATGTAGGTATACTCGTATCTAATTAGGTAATTTAGGCGAGCACCTTTGTTACAGTGGTTACGTCATGGAATTACTTGCCACATCTGCACTTTTGTATTTAGTCAAAAATGGGTAACTTTTTAATGATAAACGGCCTTAGGACTTCTGATGCAGTTAGTACGTTTTAAGGTTCCGTAGCCAAATGGCAAAACACGGGACCCTTATAGATTCGTCATGTCTGTCTGTCTGTCTACCCGTCCGTATATCACATCCACTTTTCTCCGAAACTATAATAAGAGCTATACTATTGAAACTTGGTAAGTAGATGTATTCTGTGAACAGAATTAAGGTTTTCATACAAAAAATAGAAAAAAGCAATAAATTTGGTCCCATACTTAGAACTGAAACGCAATGTTTTTTCCTCATCAAAACCATACGTGTGGGTTATCTATGGATAGGTCTTTAAAAATGATATTGAGGTTTGATTGAAAGAAGATTCCAGAGAAATTACATCTCTAGGAGCCGAGCGCAGTGCAGTGGTAGGTAATGATTTGGGATCTTTCATATCCCAATAGCTGTGTGACACTGTGCTGTTATGTTATGTCGTTTTGTACAATTTTTCCTTGTCTCGTCACGTTACTTTAAAAAAATATCACTTCATAGCCTTCAGGGTCCGTGACCTTTGTTATTTCGGCTCATTATTTTTACATGTTTATTTGGTTAGGAAAAGAAAAGGAAATATCAAAGTGGGAAGTAGGAAGCATTTTTACTTTTTTTTTGTGTGGGAGCGGTCACTGACAACTATCAGTTTGGGCATTCCATCTATCGTTAGAAGTGTTATTTTTTAACCCCCGACAAAAAAAAGGGGTGTTATAAGTTTGACGTCGATGTCTGTCTGTCTGTCTGTCTGTCGGTCTGTCTGTCTGTCTGTCTGTCTGTCTGTCTGTCTGTCTGTGTGTGTGTCTGTCTGTGGCACCGTAGAGCTCAAACGGATGGGCCGATTTCGATGCGTTTTTTTTTATTTGAAAGTTAATATCTGTGCGGGTGTTCTTAGCTATGTTTGGTTAATATCGATTCAAAATGGCCGCCTCCACAAAATGGCGGACAAAATATTTCTTCACAACCTACCTCAATATGGGTATCAAATGAAAGGGCTTGACTAGTGGAGTACTAAACGCTATAACAAATTTCAAATCCAAGATGGCCGCCGCCACAAAATGGCGAATTATATAATATTTTTCACTACTACCTCAATATGGGTATCAAATTAAAGGGCTTGATTAGTAGAATACTTTGCACTATGACAAATTTCAAATCCGAGATGGCCGCTACCACAAAATGGCGAATTACATTTCCTTTTTCACAATTCCCTTAATATGGGTATCAAATGAAAGGGCTTGACTAGTAGAATGTTGTACAGATAAAAAATCTAAGGTAGTCGGGGGTTAATCAAAATTTTTAATTTTGTTCTTGTTTGTGCATAAGCTGTCGATAGTTGCTTTAAGATTGTCAGTGATGCTAGCTTACACAGTGGTCCGTTTTCGTCTGTTGAGTCGATCCATAGAATTCGATTCGCTACGCAAATCTTTGAGCCGATGACTGAAAGTTGAAACTCCGGTAGTAATCCGATCCGGAGGTAAGTAGGCGCAGGTAAGTAGTATCTATCCACTACTTGTTAGATTAACATTGTATAGTAGAATAGAAATTCAATGTGCCATTCATTTATGATTAAGTACTTATTTATAATTATTTCAAAATATCTACCCACTGTAAAATTACTTGCCTTGTATAACCAACACGTTATTTGGCCAATAAAGTTCTGAAATCTGAAAGATTTGGCTGGCACCGACTTCAAATAGATGAGCGAGTAGCGCTTATAATGATTTTTAATTTGGGCTCTTAATGAAAATTAAGAGCCACTATACTACCATTCTTTTGGTATCACAGGCGTTAATCCTAATGCCTATCTCTATATATAAAAATGTTATGTTGGTTTTTGTACGCTTCAAAAACTCAAAAAGTTCTGCACCGATCGAGCTGATATTTTACAATGATATATAATCCGCATCAAGGATTGTTTTTATCTAATTTTTGCATCACAATATGCCTCAGCGAAGCGTGGCAGGGTACAGCTAGTAATATTATAAAAGCGATTGTTTGGATGTTTATTGCTCAATTACGACGGAACGTACCTATTAATTCTATACAGATCGGGTCAAAATAAGGAATACGGTTAGATTATAGTAGTAAATAATCACATAGGCTACGATTTAAGTTTTCTCAAGAAATATACAGATTTTTGTCTCGTACTTTCAGTAAATGTCCGGAATACTACCGCTTAGTTACTTACGCTACATTTTAAGTACGATACAATATTTATTTTTTAAAATAAAGAGTGACGAGACGAGCAGGATATGTGCGTGATGGTAACAACATGCCTGCCACATAACAGCGCAGTGACACGTAGCTATTGGAACATGAAAAGTCCAAATCATTACCTAGCACTGAACTGCACTTGTCACCCAGAGATCTAAGATGTTATGTCTCTAAGCCCTGTAATTTCTCTGGAAACATTGCCATTCAAACCGGAACACAGTAATGTTTGCACATTACTGCTTGGCGGCAGAATAATTGGCAAAGATGTAGTACTTTCCCAGGCGGACTCTGCTTAGAGCCCTAACAAACTACAAAAAAATTAAATTGGTTGTTTGGTTAAAGGAGCGAAGACAGGAAATTAAATTGGTTGCGAATAAAGGAGCGAAGACAGGAAAGTATGTATTAACGAAGAGAACATAACTTTTCAATCAGGTAATCGAACCATCTGTACCTAGTACCATTTATTCTGTGACTGAGGTATCGTGGAATTTCATTAAGATGGTTCTATGTAGGAGGCGTGAGATATTTCTCAATGGCAAGCGATCGCAGTGTTATTGATTCCTACGTCACAATCGATGTCTTTACTGACTTGGTATGCACCTCTTTGTTCTTGCAACCTTATTTTTTTAATAAAACAAAAATATAAAGGGACGACACGAGTAGAAAATAATTCGTCGGTCGAATTACGAAAAGGCGTATCTGTGTTTTGGTAAATTTTACAGCAGAGCCATTTTTATGATATAAACTTGGCTTATAAATGTCGATGGTGCTAATATCTCAAAATCTAAAATTTTGTTGGATACGCCCTTTCGTGATTCGACCGACGCGACGTATGACTGATGTTAAGCAGTAGGTTTGTAGTGGTAGGACTCTTGGTAGAGTTCGCCTGGGGAAGTACCACACCTTTGCCAGATATTCTACCACCAAGCAGTAATGTGCAAACATAACTGTGTTCCGGTTTGAAGGGCAATGTGTCTAGAGAAATTACAGGGCTTAGAGACATAACATCTTAGATCTCTGGGTGACAAGTGCAGTTCAGTGCTAGGTAATGATTTGGACTTTTCATGTTCCAATAGTTGCGTGTCACTGCGCTGTTATGTGGCAGACATGTTGTTACCATCACGCACATGTCCTGCTCGTCTCGTCACTCTTTATTAAAAAATATATATATATTGTATCGTACTTAAAATGTTGATTGTTGATTGACGAGCGCAGTGCAGTGCTAGGTAATGATTTGGACTCTTCATATTCCAATAGTCACTGTGCTGTTATGTGTCAGGCATTTCGCTTACCATCAGGCACATGTCCTGATCGGCTCGTCATTCTTTATTTAAAAAAAAAGCAACACGGCTGACCATAATATGAAAATAAAAAATGATTTAAACAGCAGAGCATTTTTATAGTTTTGTCATCACCATTTGGTTTTAACGTCGAATGTCATGTGCGTTATACCGCTAACTTAAAACGGTGAAGGAAAACATCGGGAGGAAACCGACATATACCTAGAATCTTTTTGAAGTCATGTGTCATCCCCCAACCCGCACTGGGCCAGCGTGGTGGATTATGGCCTTAACTCTGTCCTTGCGAGAGAAGGCCCGAGTCCCAGCAGTGGGAACATTTAATGGGCTGTTGATGTTGAATTAATACCTACATCAAGATAAAACCAGTCCGTATGTTCGATTTATATCTCTAGGGTATATTATAACCTTGACTTTCTCTTGTAAGAATAGACTTCGAGTCCCACAAGTGGGAATATAAAATCGGCAGCTTGATTTTTTTTTAAGCTTTTGCATAGCTTTTATCGCAGGCCTGGGGACCGAATTTTAGAGATCGTGCATCTCTTTCTTATGTTTACGAGAAAGAGGGATGGAAGACCGTAACGCTGTCCTCCCCACTCGGTCATTCGACTTTGAATCTTATTTG
This sequence comes from Ectropis grisescens, assembly GCA_017562165.1. NCBI lineage: Eukaryota > Metazoa > Arthropoda > Insecta > Lepidoptera > Geometridae > Ectropis > Ectropis grisescens. Next base: position 7,680,570 of record CM029780.1, on the reverse strand, counting down.
TATTAGCTTTACAGACTAAATGCTCTTAGCAGTGTTGCCAACTTAACGGATTTCCCGTGATATTTTTTATGGTAAACAAATGTCACTCTTCAAAATAAAAACAATTCCGAAAAATTGTTAACATCCCTATTGCTTATGTTGATAAAAATGCATGCAACATGCAATAGCTTTACCGCGGCAGTCCCCGAGTGCCACACTTCTTTTTTTGTTTTTACTTTAGAGTGACGAGATGAGCAGGATATTTAAGCACAGTGTAACGCAGCTATCGGTCAACGAAGAGTCCAAATCTTTACCTAGCACTGCTCTGCGCTTCTCATCCAGAGATATAAGGACTCTGCTTAGGACTGCAACATAGTTTAACCTACCCACGACTTCTTAAATTTAGACTATTATTATATTGCTGGGTGTTTCTATGTATAATATACTGGGTGTTTCTATGTATAATAAGTATGTATTTAAAACTATATAAGTATTATATCAGCTATCTGGCTGCCATCACACAAGCTTTGCTTAGTTTGAGGTCAGATGGTGTTGTGTGTGGATTGTCCACCAATATTTATTTATTTATTTATTGCAAGTTCAATACATATGACGCTGTTGCAAAAACAATACGACACACATAGCCTCACAAACGTACGCACATTATCTCATCTATACTTGCACACACACATATGCATGTATATACCCTCGCAGACACAACACACTCACATAATTATATGTACATACACACTCACTAGAAGACAGAATACAGTCCCACACACCAACAAACATCACACATCTACACTCTCGACACACTCACACCCTTACTCACCATCACACATACACACCCACACACGCCTATGGAAATGTGTGGGTGTGTATGTGGAAATGGAAATGGAAATAAGCACAACTGAAGAGAACTAGTGTTATTAACAAACACAGGGAATCCTGTGTGGGAGCTAGGGTTAAAATTTGATACTAATAATATGCACGTTAGTTTATTTAAGTAATTAAGATATCATATAAGGCCACAATGTTAGAACGAAAAATAAATTTATTTATTTATTTATTATAATAAGAAGTTTTATCTCAAGGCCATATAAGTTAGCTGGAAACATTGCCCGTCAAACCGGAAGACAGTCATGTTGGCATATTAATGCTTGGCGGTAGAATAACTGGAAAAAGTGTGGTACTTGCCAAGGTGAACTCTGCAAAGAGTCCACCTGGGGTACTCCTACAAAAGCTTGAATAATTTCAATAAGTTTTTAATACAAGTTCTAGAAATTGTATTGAAAACATTTTTAATGAAATACATACTGGTGGAAAATTCACACACAACACCACCTTACTCCAAACTAAGCAAAGCTAGTAATATGGCGGCCTGACAGCTCAATACTCATATAGTTGTAAACACATATTTATTATACATAGAAACACCCAGAAACAGTACAAATATTTGAATTCATCACACAAATATTTGTACTGGGTGGAAATCGAATCCACGACCTTTGGCTTTGCAGGTAGAGTTACTACCCACTAAGCCACGAGGCCGGAATTAGTTTGAATTAAAAAACTCCCGTTCTGGCTCGTACCTGGTGTAAAGGTTAGACATAGTAAATCTAATGTGACAGACAACACAGCCAGTCAGTCAGTAGCCATACGGGGTGTATTATGTGATAATTGAAAGATATATATATCATTTCCTGATTGATTGATAATTTTGTTTTTTTATTTTCTGGTGAATAATATAATGGTAGCCTAGTATATGCATTATAATATAGACTCGTATTATGTTTTTTTAAGTGAAAGTTTGTCATATGTGTTGTCGGAGTCTGGTTTCATAAATACTTAATCTAGCATTAATGTAACGGTAGAACTCTTTGCAGAATTCGTCTGATTAATTATTTTAGAAATCTTAAATTTTTTTATTGATAAAGATTTTAGCATAAATATAAATTCTTCCCTATTACAAGTATAGGGCTTTACAATGTGTTTGTCTATCTGTGACAGAGCCAGAAATGGTAAAATATATTGTATTAATTTAATCGACAAATCAGGCTTTAAATATTTTTTCCTCGTTGTTTTTATTTGGTACCAACCTTTGGACACTTTTATTAATTTAGTCATAAATTTCCATGTAAGGAGGATATTCATTAAAAAATATATCATTTGATAGCTGAACGTCTAGACAATAAAACGTGGTTAAACATTCGCAAATGTTATTCGATCAAATATATTATAAAATAAATTGAAATAAAAAAAAAACTTTTTTTATTAATGCCTGATTTATTTATAAAATTAACCATGTTTTCCAATTTCAGACTTCGACACGGGTAGACAAACACAGTGTATAAAATCCTCTAATTTCAGCAAAAAGGTAAAATTTTAAAAACTAAGTTGATCAAAAAACAAAAGCTCAACAATTTCAAAGAAACTTGATAAAGAATTTTTACCCTTCTCTTGAATAGGCTTGCATTATACAAAATGAAACCTCGCCTCGGATTCTTCTATAGCCTTTCTACACTTAGCACAATAGCTTTAAAGCCATTGTGTTAGAGTTTAAATTAAACACCTACGTCCGGGCGCACAATGAAAAGTGGGATCTTTGCCTAATGGGATCCCAGCTCGTTAAATCCTCTCGATTCTTTGGAAAAATATAATTATTATTCCCTGAAAACCCTAACCACAGACTATAATAGGCATTGTGACTAAATACCTACATTTTTAGTATGAAAACTAACGTGGTTATTACACATTTTAAATAAATACACGGGTAACTCACAGTCGAGTCCGACTCAAGTTTCGATCGCGTCCTGCGATTTTTTTCAAGGAGAGTATGCGCGCGTGGTCGCTGTTTGGACGAGATGCGAACAGTGTGAGGGGTGTTTCCGATGGTTACAATCTTGGTGTTTTCTAGTTGAGAGTGAAACGGTTTCTTCTATGAAAGGACACTCCGTCGTAGGCCGCATCAACGCTTTACATCAGGCGAGATTGGGATTAATCGTAAGCCAAAAGTAGTTAAAAAAATTGTTGTCTATAAAGTCGTTTGGTTTACGGACGATAGTTTATCGTGACAACCTCATAACAAAACATTGATAGATGCGTCGCCATCGTACAATGAGCATAACGAGACAATGAGCGTAACGGGACATTACGTGACACTTTTTGTGCTTTAAGCACAAAAAATGTTAGAAATTTTTGTGTATTTTTCGTGCATGCAGCCGTCATTCATAGATTTATTGGACGTTGTCACGTCCAAAACCAAAACTTAATAATCATAAAATCTCTACTTCTACAATAACAATAACTCAACAATAATCTAGGTTAGTGTTACCATAAAACCTAAGCAGGAACCTCGCGGTCGGTGCTCATTAAACTGGGATTTGCCGCGGTGTTAGCTATATAGCTGGTTACTATCATATTCTAGTCCATTCTCGTATATTTGAATTTATGCTTAAAGGTAATCCCACACGGCAGATACAAAGTTATAAAACATTGTACAACACAATAACATTTACAACTCTGTGTAACATTCGCTGTGAGATGTGGTAGAATGTTATTTTACTCATTTTATGAAGCAGAAGAGATTTTTTAACGGTCTAATCTCAGAGAAAAAGTTACGGCTGGTCTAGTAAATTACGGCTGGTCTAGTAAGTTACGGCTGGTCTAGTAAGTTACGGCTGGTCTAGTAAGTTACGGCTGGTCTAGTAAGCTACGTACGGCTGGTCTAGTAAGTTACGGCTGGTCTAGTAAATTACGGCTGGTCTAGTAAGTTACGGCTGGTCTAGCAAGTTACGGCTGGTCTAGTAAGTTACGGCTGGTCTAGTAAGCTACGTACGGCTGGTCTAGTAAGTTACGGCTGGTCTAGTAAGTTACGGCTGGTCTAGCAAGTTACGGCTGGTCTAGTAAGTTACGGCTGGTCTAGTAAGCTACGTACGGCTGGTCTAGTAAGTTACGGCTGGTCTAGTCGGGAGAACGGCGCCTGCCGATCAGGAGATCCCGGGTTCAAACCCCATGCGCACCACTATTTTTTCGAAGTCATGTGCGTAGTGCCGCTAACTTAAAACGGCGAAGGAAGACATCGTGAGGAAACCATCATGTACCTAGAATCTTTCGAAGTCATGTGTCATCCACCAACCCGCACTGGGCATGCGTGGTGGATTATGACGAGATAAGAGAGACGAGACGAGAGAAGGCCCCGAGTCGCAGCAGTGGGAACATTTAGTGGGCTGTTGATGATGAATCTCAGAAACTATGGTACTATTGGACTAAACGGATCAGGCTAAAATTTGGCGGAAAAATTGAGCAGTTATAAAATGTTACAAATTGTTAAACAAATTAAAACAAAAAAAATGGTTGTCTGTAAAGTCGGTTGGTTTACGGACGATAGTTTAACGTGACAACGTCATAAAAAACATTGATAGATGCGGCGCAAGCGTACAATGAGCGTAACGGGACACTTTTTCGTGCATACAGCCGGCGTTCATTTATTATTTATTAGGCGGGTCATCAAAAACGATGACGAAAACTTCGTTCAAATAAATAAATACATCCTTTGTTTTATTTGAATTGCAAAATTTTACCTTGTGTACGTACATTCGGAAACAAAAATTGAGTGGAACTCGTGGTTTGTTGCAGACAAAATATTTTAAAAGGTTCAGTTTCCGACCTGTGTGTCATAGCAAAAATATATTCGTTTCCAATTAAATTTATTCAGAGAACATTTTATTTTACGGTAAAAATAAACTTACATGTGAATATTTCTGTTATCGAAAACATTTTTGAAGGTTTGAAGAGAGTTCATCAGAACTTTATTCGTAAAGTTTACGCGCTCATAGAATGAGTATGTTGTGTGTATGTGCGTGCGGACGTGAGCGTATATATGTTTGTGCGTACGTGTGTTTGACTATCTAGGTATACTAATTTTAAAAAGCCGAAGAGCTTGTTTTTTTGCTAATCTCAGGAACTACTGAACTGATTTCAGAAACCCTTTCACCTTTGGATAAATAACTATGTAATCCCTGAGTACTAGAGGTAATTTATATAACGTACCACGGGTGAAACCGGGAAGGACTGCTAGTCTTGTACATAAAAACTGATCTTCGAAATGAATGTACGCTCATAACTTTTGAATGACTGCGCCAAATTGGTTGATTCTTTGTTTTATGTATTTGTTATTGCCGAGACAAAGTTAGTATGGAATAAATTTAGGAATTTTTATATAGTTATACCTATATATTTTGTATTATAGTCATTGCTAATCTTTAAAGTAATTAATTAAATACGTACTTACAATTTAATGCAATCGTATAAAAATGTATACAGATACACAAAACATTTGTACTAAACCAAAACATCCATCAAAAAAGCATCACGTTCGCCTTCGTTGCACTGCTCCACTACCGCTCCGCAACTAAGTTGTTACGTTACATTTTTCCACTACAAAAATAATGATCGCGGCAAAAAAAGTTTTAAGTTAAAATATGACTATACAAGAACAAAATTTTAAATGTTGACTATCCCCCGACTACCACGGATTTGTTTTTTTGTACAACATTCTACTAGTCAAGCCCTTTCGTTTGATACCCATATTGAGGAAGGTTGTAAGAAATATTTTGTCTTCCATTTTGTGGAGGCAGCCATCTTGAATTGACATTAACTAAACATAGCTAAAAACATCTGCACAAATATTAACCTTCAAATAAAAAAAAACGCATTGAAATCGGCCCATCCGTTTGAGCTCTACGGTGCCACAGACAGACACACAGATAGACAGACACACAGATAGACAGACACACAGACAGACATCGACGTCGAGACTTATAACAATAACCCCTTTTTTGGTCGGGGCTTTAAAACTGTCTGTCTTTAAGTCAACAATTATTACGATTAAAATTACAATATTACGCCAGTATAATGCGTTCTTAGAATCACTAACTAGTCCTGTATAGTATGAATAGGTTTGTGAATCCGGAGACATTTGCGACGCGACTGCGGAGTTGGAAACAGCGAAACAAAGCGCGCAGTGCCGAATGTCTAGATAAATATCATAAATGTTTGATTCGGAACGACCCGACCTAGATGTGGCTTGGATTTTAGAACGTGGTTTGTACCTTAGACGCTGCGCAGACGTAGACATTTTTTGTGGCCGACACGGCACTTCACAAATAGAACCGTTATATATTTACATTATACAGAGGTTAATCACGAACTAAAATTATTATTGAATTACCTCTGCGTTTTGGTAGCGTTACAACCGCTGTAGTCACGAAGAAAGTGTAAATCGCGAAAGTTTATAAACAATAATATAGAACCGTATTTGCAGTGTCCTGTAACGGCGATCGTACGTTTGCACAGGGAATGAATGATTTCGTACTAGTTTTATAGAAATCGCATATTCATCGCTTGTATTTGACACAGGACATAAAAGTATCCACGTTTACTTACTGCCTTAGTGGGAAGTTAATTTTTAGCCTTGAGCCATATCAACTTAAATTTGTGTATATTGTTTTGCATTTGTTTTGACATGTTTTAGGAGTTGAATTATGCTTTTAATGATACGTAGATGATGGAACGAATAAGACTTGCTCCCACAGGTCTACCACCTAACTCTCCTGCTTTCTGCTATGCTTTGATTTCTGACAGCAGCAAAATTACATCTGCTTTCCGTTCCGCTGCATACGGAAAGCCGATTTAGTTGCCTGCTTTCATTGGCGTTACCAAATTACCCAATGACGTCATAAATAAAAGCATAGCGGAAAGCAGGAGAGTAAAGGTAGCGGTTCGCCCGGAGACCGCGACACGAGACCGAGACGCGAGACCGCGACAGGAGACTGAGACACGTGTCGCGAGACATGTGTCGCGGCGCGAACTGGCACCCATACAATTCTATAGAGTCAAGTGCCGGTCGCGGTCTCCGGTCGCGGTCTCCTGTCGCGGTCTCGCGTCGCGGTCTCAGCGCGAACTTGTACCTTTAGGCGGTAGATCTTACGATGATAAGCAACACGACTGCGCGTTATTGTAGCCATGCAGATGTTTTAATGTGAATATGCCAGATCTCTGCACCTAGCTAGGATCTTGCTACGCATTTCGCTTTTTATCCATAACTATAAAATGTGGGTGTTTGTCCTGTAATTTCATAATATGAAATATTGACCGAAACACATTAATATTTTCGCTTGGCGGATTCTCCAAAGAGTTTAAAAAATGGAAATTGTGAATTGGAATGGCGATAGGGTCAAAAATACACCATTTTGATTAGTTTGTCAGGTGGATTATGGAAAAATTATCCATATTATACGGGACACGTATTTTTTGTATTATATAATAATCAAAAATGTACAAAGATATAGATCATCAAACTTGGAGGGTTGTGACGTCACTGTATCGTAAAAATTGTACCATAACGTGACGTCACTTGAAACTTCTAAGCATTATATCTTCGTAATTTTTTGTTTTGTTGTTTTGTTTGTGAAACATAAAAAAAAATACGCGTACAATTTTTTTTTAATAACGAGTGACGACACGAGCAAGACATGTGTTGACAAGCAATATGCCTGCCACATAACAGCACAGTGACACGTAGCTATTGGGACATGAAGAGTCCAAATCATTACCTAGCACTGCATTCATCACCCAGAGATCTAAGATGTTATATCTCTAAGCTCTGAAATTTATCTGGAAACATTGCCCTTTAAACCGGAACACAGTGATGTTTTTAAATAATCTAACTGATTGACTAGTTAGTTTTTTAGTCGTCTCACATATTATTATGTGCTTTTGTTATTTTTTAACTATTATGTAATAATATGTAGGTTTACACTTAACCAATGTCTCGCCTTATGTTAAGAAGCGAAAAGCCTTTTTGCACGTGCCTTTGATCAATTTCAGAGCTTCTAGTTCATTAAGGGCATACCCTGAGCCAATGACCTTGAGTATTTTTTACCTCATTGTACACCGCAAGTAAGAGCAAGAGAGAAACATTAGGATTTCTCGCTCTTTTACGCAAACATTTTAGAATAAACTCTATAAAAAATGAGATTTTGGTCTTTTGAAAAAAATTCTTCTACCAAAATGTTCGTAATGCAATTGCCTATCCGTTGCTGAAAGTACAAAATCCAAATAATGGTGGGATTTTGAGTAGATGCATGATAATTACAATTATTTTTAAATTTTTTTTTATGGTTTCGTTTTGAGGAGATTATTTAAATTATAAAATCATTAACAAAAAAAGTAAACTACCATTTTGAAGCCAAAAAACTGAAGAGATTTTATGTATTTTTTACTAGTTGATATTTGTTTTGGCTAATGAGCATATAATAATAATAAATGAGTATACAATGAGTAATAAATAAGTTTTGAAAACTGGACCAAAAACTCGTTTTGCTGGGTTTGCCCTTTTCGACATGCGTCATGTAAATAAATGCTTGTATGTTGTATCGAGCTGCGAGTGTGGTATATCCAGTAGATATATCAAAGTGAAATTACTCGAGAGCAAATGTTATGAGAGTCGAATGGGGGAATACTGAGAAAGGCGGACTAAAAGCCGCTTTGTTCTTCCAATTAATGCCCACGTCTGTCTACTGATTTATTAAAGTTTGGATTGCCTACTGTTTTAGTGGATTACTCTGAGTTTGTTGGCGAGAACTGAGGCTTAGAAGTATTTGGTTTACGAACTTCGATTATAAAGGAGGAATGAAATAAAAATAGATAGATAGATAGAAACTCTTTATTGCGACACAAACAAATTAAAATATTACAAATAAACACTTATTAACTAGTGCAACAAGTGGCGGCCTCATTGCTAAGAGCACACTCTTCCAGGCAACCAGCAAAAAGGAAATTAGCCCACATATACTCGTAGGCGGGGGAAGCGACATTAATTTAATAATACTACTACATATCTATATAACTATATAAAATAATAAATATTAACCTATAAACATGAGACAAAAATTTAACTGATAAATACTAAAAATAAAAAACACTTACCAACAAAAGTGCGGACATGATGAACAATAAGTCAAGAATATAATCACTGGATTACAGCTTCAACCAGCAGATCGGATACTAACAGTGCTACCATCTACAATTTGCTGGTGTCAACAGTTTTGCCCTGCGATAAATAAAAATCTTTTAATCTTCCTTTAAAAATGCTCAAGGGCTGCGATTGTCTCAAAGAGGCCGGCAAACCATTCCATAAACGGACTGCCATGACGGTAAAAGAGTTCCCATAGAAAGAAGTCTTGTGTGATGGTGCAGTGAGGTTGAGTACTACAGCCGCTCTCAGAGAGCGTGGACGTGAAGTTTCATGACAGAAGTTGAAACGTTCCTTAAGATAAGACGGGAAGGTTGGATTGTACAATACATTATAAAGAAGTGATAGGATGTCTATGCATTTTTGCGGAGACGAATTGGGGACCACTTGAGCTTTGCGCGAAATTCAGATATGTGGTCATATTTCCGCAAGCCAAATATGAACCTTATGCAGAAATTTTGAAGACGCTTAAGCTTGTTAAGTTGTTCCTCAGTGATATCTAGGTAACAAACGTCGGCATAATCAAGGATGGGAAGCAGTAGTGGCTGGACAAGCGAAATTTTTGTTGAAGTAGGAAGAAAGTTGCGCATTTTCATCAAAGCTCCAGCCGCTGCGTAAAGCTTCCTACTAGTTTCTTGAAGTTGCGGATCCCAACTCATACAGCGATCCATAATAATGCCCAGGTTCCTGACAGAGCTGCTGTAAGGTATAACGATACCATCAAACTCAGTGTTAGGGAGCGATTGCCAATCGATATTGGAAAGCTGCCTAGAACTACCAATGATGATGGCCTGTGATTTGCTGGGATTAACATTTAGCCCAAAGCATTTTCCCCACTGACAGACACTAGCCAAATCTACATTCATGGTGTTAATCGCGTCTGAAATTTTTGATTGAGGTGCATGAGTATAGATCTGAAGGTCATTAGCGTAAAGGTGGTAGGAAGAGGAAAGATTGAAAGTGATGGAATTGATGAAAAATGAGAAAAGGGGAGGGGATAGGACGCCACCCTGAGGGACACCGGCAGAAGTCGAACACCAAGAAGATACATTATCTACAAGGCGAACTCGCTGCCTACGACCACAGAGATAGCTATTAAACCAGTTGAAAGCGGATGGAGAAAAATTAGAAGAGCGTAACAAGGCCAAGAGAACATCATGATCAACGGTATTGAAGGCATTACTAAAATCAAGAAGTACCAACACGGTAAGATTACAATTTTCCATCGAAAGACGGAAGTCATCGGTAATCTTTACCAGTGCACTGACGATACTATGTCCCGAACGAAACCCTGATTGTAACAAATTTATTAAATTATGACGGGATAGGTATCTACTAAACTGATTATGGACAAGACGTTCAAGAACTTTAGACAAGAAAGGAAGTATCGAGATGGGTCGGTATTCCTAGAAAGATTTGGGATTTGGTTTTTTAGGCAAGGGAATAATTTGTGTATCTTTCCATGCTGAAGGGAAAACACCGGAAGAAATAGAAGTATTGAAGATGACACAAAGTACAGGGAGGAAAAATTTAAGGACAGGGACCAGCACGTTGCGGCTAATGCCATCGCTACCTACCGCATTAGAAGAGATAATAATAATGCTCTTCTTGACCTCGTCAGGAGAAAATTCATTAAAATTAAACGAAGAATTGTCAGAGACAGTTAGATTGGAAAGAGAGAAATGAGTATTGGTTTTGGTTTGTGTGTCAATAATTGAAGAAAATGTTGATTTAGCAAATTTATGTCAAGATTCCGAGGAACACTATCTAACCGCGATATTAAAAATGTCGCTATCTCAACTGATCTAATTTATAAACAAACGGCACCTCGTGGATTTACTTGTATAGTTTTCGTTTATTTTTTCTCAATGAAAAGTGAAAATTTGTTAACCAATATTTATCGGACTTTCTTTACATATAAAAATGAATGTTTGACTGTTGTTGAATGTTGTTCTTTATAGAATCGTAAACATATCATATAACATGTTCACATTGTTTGACGAGGCTTTTTCCGCACTTACATTAATTGAGCCATTGTGCGCTATGCATTTATTCATGTGATAAATAAATAATCTTCAACAAAGTTTACAATAATAATAATCAACCAAGATATATCATCAAATGTCTGGAGAAGTTTTGATGTCATGTCCTTGTAAAAATTGTACAATGAAGTGACGTCATTCGAAAAACTAAGTTCTGTCATTGTAACTTTTTGTTTCTGAAATAAAAGGAAATATACATGTTTAATATGTTTTAATTTGTGTCTGATTAATTTAGTTTTTAGTCGTTATGCGTATTCCTACGATGTTACGATTGATGTTTTTTTCTTCTTTTTAATAAAAAAGTGACGAGACAAGCAGGACATGCGCCTGATGGCAAGCAACATGCCTGCCACATAACAACACAGTGACACGCAGCTATTGGAACATGAAGAGTCCCAATCATTACCTAGCACTGCATTGCGCTCGTCACCCAGAGATCTAAGATGTTATATCTCTAAGCCCTGTAACTTATCTCGAAACATTGCCCTTGCCCTTCAAACCGGAACACAGTTATGTTTGCGCATTACTGCTTGGCGGTAGAATAACTGGCAAAGGTGTGATACTTCCCCAGGCGGACTCTGCTAGGAGTCCTATAACTACTAAATCAATTGATAAAAAAATTAACGTATATCAATTGTAGCACAACAGGACCATATATTTTAGCTAAGGTGGGTTCAGTTGACGGACAGCAATCGTAGCACCGTAGCAATCGTAAGACGCTCAAAAATATATCTACGAAGCTGACCAAAAAAATAAAACTTGAAGGTAGCCGTAACGACCGTCCAAAGTCCCAACATCCATTCCCGTTAATTTGTTCGTGGAACAACGAATAGTTCCGTTATCACAGAGTTAACGAGCTAACGGTAATAGTGCAGATTACCCGCCGTTAATAGCGGCGTTACTTCAACCTTGTCTAGTACAAGAATACGCAGAAAGACTGTATAATGCGTAGGCAATAGGTAATGAATACGTAGAAACGTAGAAAGCGGTCTATAGTTGCACAGGGTTTTCTCTCCTCGGGCTTATCGAATCCCATTAATAGTATAAATTTCTATGTTTGTTGCTCAATCACGTCGTAACGTATGAACAGATCGGGTTGAAATTCGGAACATAGTTAGATTCTAGTTTGGAAGAACACGAGGCCAATTTCTCGTTAATCTCGAAAAGTACTATACTTCTCCGGAACGGTTAAACTGATTCTGATGTTTTTGTGTATCTTCAGGAAGACTTATAAAAAATCATTAATCATTTTCATATCCCTAATTGATAAGAGTGGCCTATCTAAATGTTTTTTTTTATTCTGGATTGAATTGGTTATTTAAATTTGATGTGAGCTGGCACTAAAAGTCCTTAATTTTCACCCTTCTACCACCAACGTCAGTCGTGAAGGCAAAGAGGTATATCTGCACTTGTAAACTTATCACCTCAAAATTATGAGATCAAAAAGGGACCACCACGGCTTATATTAAAAAAATATATATATGGAGCCCACTAAATGTTTCCACTGCTGGTACTTAAAGCCTTCTCTCGCAAAGATAGAGTCAATGCCAAAGCCACGCGGCCCGAGGGTCTGATTGTCTTGGCTTTGATCTTTCTTTTTTTTTGCTTGAAATGATAGAGACAATAGCAAAGCCATAGCCGATTTAGTTAGGCGGTAAGCTTCCCGGTGTGAGTTGGTGGATCATAAAAGACCTCGAAAGATTCTTGGAACATCCCGCTTTCCTCGAAGCTTACCTTCATCGTTTTTAAGTTATTGGCATTATGCATATGACTTCGAAAAGACAGTAGTGTACGTGAAATTTGAATCAGGAGCTCTAGATCGGCAGTCGCTGTAGTTACTGAAGTTACGGCTGATCTAGTTGGGAGAGCCCAACTAGATCAGCCGTAACTTCTAGACCAACCGAAACTTATTAAATCAGCTGTAACTACTAGACCAGTCGTTACTTACTAGACTAGAGCCGTAACTTATTTCAAAACAAATACTTGAGTTGTTGAGTTCACATTCGTTTTTTAAATCCATTTTGATGTCACAAACCTTGAATATATATATCGAACTGTTTCGAGAAAAACGTTTCTTGAGGAATTTCATCATCGTACCTACTCGCCAGAATGATGAATTATGATCTTGATACTCTCTTTGTAAGAGAAAAACACCGGTAGTGGGAACATAAAGTGAGTTTGATTTTAATTTTAACCAGATCACCAGAGATTTTCTTTCAAGTTTATTTCGCAAGCAATAATTATTACAGATAAAGAATTCAATTCACCCTTAACCTCAACAAGGTAAGTCTAGGACAAAGTACTCAAAATATTATTTCAAAAAGTGAACATAATATCTATAAATAACCAAAAAATAAACTATCACAATAAATAAAGCAGTTATCTGCGCGCGCGCATCTAAGGCAGCCAAGATATGCGTTTTACTCGTGGTTCAGTAAGAAACATTGCGAGAAAGCATCTTTTAAGATCACTCGTTGCCAGGTACATATCTCTGGCGACGAGTACTGTGGAGTTCTAGGTATTTATTTGTAATTATTTATGTACGAATAACTGTGTGACACTTTGTTGTTATGACCAGACGTATTGCTAACCATCAGGGAGATTTCCTGCTCGTCTCGTTAATCTTTGCTTTAAAAACACGTTCTTACGTACCCACGCAAGAAATTAATCCTATTTATTCGTCATGCTAAGAAGTCTGACTTAAACCGTAGATAGATTTGATGTATTTATTTTCAATACAAGAAGTATTAACCTGAAGTTACATATTTACATAGATTACTTAAATATTGACTAACTAACTTTGTATCAGTTTTCGCATCGTAAAAAAATATTCTCACCATTTTTCCCTGACGCGCCAACGAAAATTTAACTTAAAGTCAAAGTTTTTTATTGATAAATATACATTTACAAATCAGGCATTATAAATACATTTTATAGCAATAATTATACGGAATATAAACATTGTAAAATAGTAAATAATAATAATTAGACAATTAGATTATTTTTTATTATGATCAATATCAATATCAATTTTAAGTTTAATCATACAATTATCATCTCAATTATCATCTCATGATATTAGACAATATCAAAATAAATATTAATTATAATACAATAATGTCAAATGGGATATGGGATATAAAATAGTACCAATTCTTTGCAATTATTTAATTATTATTTTACCGTTGGTCTTTAAAAACTCTTCAAAACTGTAAAACGTTCGCTCGACCAACCAGCTAGATAAAAAATCCTTGAACATTAAAAAGTGTGATGATATAAGGGAAAATTATATTGTGAATCGAAAACTCATTTCACGGCAGTAAGTAACCTTCTTAACTACACAAAAGGCTAGGCACGTCATTAATCAAAGGTTCATAATTACTGAAAAAAGCTGAATAACTTTCAGCGAAACGATTAATCTTCGCTCCACAACTATCGAGTCAAAGGGCGTATTTATGAGGACTAGTGACGGGAAAAAACAACGTTAATATAATCGATAGTTTTATTTTGTATAGTCGTAACGTTGGGTTGTAATATCGTTTTTAATTGAAATTGATGTTGGTTATATGTAGTTATAATTTTGTTATTACCTACTATTTGTGCGTTTAGCTTGTTAATTTTTTATATGTGAATGATTAAAAGGTTTTGTGATAATATAATTTATCAAAATATGCGTATGTGTTAATGAGCTCTATGGCACCTCTACCCTCTACGAAGTTCAAAGATGATTTCTCATAAATTTTATTGAAATTATAGCGGCAATTATTGAAACAACGTATATTGATAGCTTCGTATGGAATTTGCTAGAGTGTCTGAATAAAATAATTTTAAATTGAATGCGGTTTTTTTTTTCAGAGAATATAAATTCTATTTTATTTTATTTATTTTTAATGAATTATTTTTATGCTTATGTAAAACGTGTACTTCTCACAAAAATTATCGATAAAAGTAACAAAATAATTCACATCCCAACTTCTCTACCTTTTATTATTTTATAACTTAATATATTTTTGATGTTATCAAATTTCTAACGCTTGTATTTATTTATCAATCACACAGTCTGGCAGACTTTTGAATGATTTATAGCTTAGACGAATTATTACAGTAGTTTTTCAATAAATCATAATTGTATTACATAGGTAAAAGTTTTATGTGTACGTGTAACGTGTTGTTTTAGGTGTATTAGTTTTACACTGTTATAAAAAATTACAGTTATAATATAATTTTTTAATATATAGCTGATATAATACTTATATAGTTTTAAATACATACTTATGATGCATAGATGTATGTAATAATATTTACATATAATAATTATTATTTAAATCTGTTGTAGCTAAAACGTGCGATTCATAATGGTGAAGCCGTAGGTTCGAATTTCGCTTGCACCAGTATTTTTCTAGGTGCATATGTATATTGTATAAGTTTCTTATATCAACTGGATTTTACAATCTTTGTGTCTTCAAATCGAGAGTGAATCGATTTCTTCTAGGTAAACACGCTTCATCGTAGACCGCACCATCGTTTAACATCAGGCGAGATGGCGGTAAAGTATAAACCTATAAAAGTTAAAAAAAAAATTTGATGGCGAAGAAAAAGATCGTGAGGGAGTGACATATTGTTAAGCCTAAAATTACTATAATTTACTTTTTATTTATTATCGAGATGACTTGTTTTAATGATAGCTAGTTTTTTACAAAATTTAGTCGAGTTTCAGAGTTTAATTTTTAATTGAAGTCGGTTTTCGTTTTTTCAGATAAAATTGATTTATGGCAAGTGCACAAGTAAATACTGCTGGGTTGGGTGCGAGAAGGAAAAGGGAAGACCGAGACTTGGTAAAAACCTTTCTACAACAAGACGAAAATAACGGTTACAAAGTGCACGCTATGAATTTAGAAATGCAAAGTGAGTGGTTAACCATAGGTGAGTTCTGTATCCCATTAGCTCTAAAGTGGCGCACCTTGATCTATGACTGGTCTCTTGCCTTATTAAAATTTTATCTAAATGCATTCCAAATGACCCTCCCTGACCAGAGTAACTTGGTAAGGTGGGGAAAAGCCTCTGAAAAATGTTGCGTTTTAGTGGTTTTTATTGCTACGCCTTTCTCGATACAACAGTACACTAAAATTACGTTAGCAGAACTCTGCGCCAGTCTGCAGCACTAGTCCAAAATTCAGTAGCCAGTAGAGTCCAATTAACGCCAACTACCATTAAGTATACAAGCAAGCACAAGTACTAGTAAACACAATAAGCTACCTTGGATGTGAAAAAGACATTAACACAAGTACTCACAATTAATGACAAATTAAATGTCTAACCACAATAACAACAGTTTTGAGATATTTAAGTCCTTATTACATATGTAAATTTATTATTGACTACATAGGGAAATGATATGAAAAATATACTATTTTAATAAACCTGTCTAGTAAATGATGTAAAAATTATTCATTCAATTATTAATAATAAATCAATTCCATTCAATTATTATTAATAAATAATCAACAAAACTAGAGATCATCAAACTTTACAGAATGGTGG
The DNA here is from genome assembly GCA_017562165.1 of Ectropis grisescens. Lineage (NCBI taxonomy): Eukaryota > Metazoa > Arthropoda > Insecta > Lepidoptera > Geometridae > Ectropis > Ectropis grisescens. The sequence continues at coordinate 7,663,971 of CM029780.1, read as the reverse complement.
GATTATGACGTCACGTCTTCATAAAAATCGTCTATAGAAGTGACGTCACTTAAAACTTCTGAGCACTACATCTTCGTCGTTTTTGTTTGTGAAACAAAATAAAGCAATTTTGACTCCGAGGTCCGTGACCTACCGTGCTTACAGTAGCATGGTTTTACATCTTTTCTTCGCTAATTTGTGTCTGAAACCGTTCAGATGTTAATATTTACTGCCTTTTTCAGTTGATTGGCGCCACCGTTTCATTTTATTAATTGATTGATTAATTTAATTGTTTCGAAGGGATATCGATATCGAAAGTGAACGTAATTGAATGGGGGAAGTTTATTGGTATTGAGTTGTTGGAAAATTGAAATGGCACGGGGAAGACTGAATTTCAATGACTTCAAAAACCGAAGTTGTATTCACTGAAATTCAATTCAGAAATGTAATACGAGACTTTGCATTAAAATCTATCAGCTGCTTCCCCTTATCATACCTCTTTTTTTGGGATTAGTACAGTACGAGCAAGTATACCCAAATATAGATAGATTTGCTTTTTATTGTACCTAATTAAACCAAAATTACATAAAAAAGTACCGATTGACGACCTTCTCGATAAAAACGATCTCTTCCAAGTAGCCTTAGAAAAGAATGAGAGATTTGGGAATAAAGTCAATAAGACCCTATTAAAATGGAAGGTTAAAATGGAAAACTCAGTACTCTGTACAAATAAGAGCGATAAATTAATGTACCCTAATGTTAGTATTTAAATAAATCAGTACTGAGTATGATATTTTTTTTTAAACATATCAAAAAATAAGTGTGTTATATTTTTATACAAGTTCTATTTCTGGGGTGCGTGACTCGGGAATCTCCAAGCTGATGTACCCTGGGCATCACAAAACCTGCTTCGGTGGCATCTTGTTTTGTAATTGCAAACTCCGATCAAAGATGGGAGCTTCTATTCGCACTTTTGTCCTCCATTTCTTTTCTAGCAGTGCGTGTGGAAGCTGGGGAAAGGGACTGGAAGACTTTAGAAAATTATTTGGGCGCTCGCCCGAGTAACCTCTAAATGTATAATCTAAATTCGTACGGGGTCTACAGTTAAGCAGTGGCTTGAACTTTTTATGCTTCAATACTGCGTGGCGCTGTGCTGTCATGCTCAGATGTGTAACTTACTATTAATTAGGTACACGTGTTTTTTCCCTTCATTATGTCATAAAATATGTTTTTGTAGTGGTAGGACTCTTGGCAGAGTCTGCCTGGGCAAGTACCACAGCTTTGCCAGTTATTCTACAGCCAAGCACTATTGTGCATACATTACTGTGTTCCGGTTTGAAGGGCAATGTTTCCAGAGAAATTACAGGGCTTAGAGATATAAGATCTTAGATCTCTGGGTGACGAGCGCAGTGCAGTGCTAGGTAATGATTTGGACTCTTCATGTTCCAATAGCTGCGTGTCACTGTGCTGTTATGTGTCAGGCATGTTGCTTACCATCAGGCACATGTCCTGATCGTCTCGTCACTCTTTATTAAAAAAAATATATATATCTTAATATATGTATATAAATCTCGTGTCACAACGTTTGTCCTCAATGGAATCCTAAACCACTGAACCGATTATAATAAAATTTGCACACCATGTGCAGTTCTCCAACTTGAGAGATAAGATAGTTTTTATTTCGATTAATGGGCTTTATGTGACGATATCCGAGCGAAGCCGGAACGGGCCGCTAGTATATATATATTAATGTACTTTTTTACGAAGGTTTATTTTGCGTGACGCCATGGAGTAGAAAGTACTTAGAGTTTATTCACGTTTTAGGCGTTTCTTTCTCCCAAATTAGCCTTTGCTAATGTTAAATATACAGGAAATAAGTTTTCAGAGAAAATAACAGAGTAGAGTCATAGACTTCGCTACCTACATACACTATTTGTCAAACAATATGGCAATATTACACCAAGGTACATTTTCAGTATTACATTTTTTGTGGTTTCTTCCGTAGAATGTGATAGTCTGTCTAATGATGTTTTTCTGATAAACCAATATAAAAAAAATTAAAAATGCTACTTTCCCAAGACAGTATGACAACAAGTGGGAAATTCCTTACAAGAAGCTAATAACAGCTTTGTTTCATCGTCAACATATTTTAAGTGATTCGAATATGGTTACTTAATTGTCTTACATTTAAAATAAGTAATATTTTTTTATTAAAAAACTTAAAACCCGACTGCATGATAAGTGAACCAAGCTATGTACTTACAATGACATACTAAAAACAACTGAAAAGAATAAAACAAGCACTTAGGTACCTGGTCTAGAATTAAATAAAATAAATAAATAAATATTGGTGGACAATTCACACACAACACCATCTGACCCCAAACTAAGCAAAGCTTGTAATATGGCGGCCAGATAGCTGATATAATACTTACATAGTTCTAAATACATACTTATTATACAAACACCCAGACACAGTGCAAACATTTGAATTCATCACACAAATATTTGCACTGGGTGGGAATCGAACCCACGACCCTCGGCGTCGCAGGCAGAGTTACTACCCACTAAGCCACGAGGCCAGTCAATATAGTCAATTATATATTATGTTTTTGATTTAATACCTATTTCAGAATATAAAATATATTCTAATATAGGAACGTAACAACTGAACAGTCGGGATCCATTATTATTCGACAGCCAATCTAATTTTTCAACGATCATACATGATATAGAGTGCAACACGTGGTGCAACATAACCCGGCCGTATCCCCCGAGCGGTAGGGTATGCGTAAATGCATTTCCTCTACGTACGAAAACGTAGCGAAAAACGTACGTTTTTGACGTGACAACGTCTTATAAATTGGTTTGCCGGGTGACACTTCAAGAAACTGCATTACGCTCCGCTCACGTTATGCGCTCACAACGAGAGCGAGTGAGAGGCACGCGTCCCTTCCACTCGGGCATGGTTAGCCCGCCTAAGAGCGAGAGAGACAGACATAAAAAGTGAAAGGCACGCGTCCCTTCCGTAAAATTATTTTACCACTCAAAGTCGTTGTCACGTAAAACTTTCGCCCGTATACCGACTTTACAGGCAACCAATTTTTTGCTACCTAAAAACCTATAAATGAGAAAATAGTTGTTACGCAACTTTAAATCGATACACATCCCAAACGGTCAGCCAAATCAAAAAACGTTGAAATAAAACTAAAATGTATTTTTAAATACCCATTCAACGAGATCCCTCTTGACATACATAGTTTGTGTAGAGTCCATTATTACTCCACAGCCAATCTAATTGTTCAATGGATCCCGACTGTTCAATTGTTATGTTCCTTTACTAGGATATATGTTACTAAATGTCCTCCTCGGCTTCGCCCGCGGTACATTATATAGCACTCATTGGGATCCCGTACATATCCAACGGTGAAAGAATGACTGAAATCGGTTCAGTCATTCCTGATAATATCGCTTTCAAACAAAAGACCTCTTCAGCTACCTGCTACCCCACCTGTCGGAAATTGGTCGTACCAACTCAAATTTAGAAAAAAAATTGATTAGCAAATGTTTATTTTCAATGACGCAATCGCAATTACGGTGACATTACCGAATGCCAAAATAAAAATTTGAAGTTGAAGTTGACGTAATCTTAGACACATGCTGTCATGTCAAAGCATGCTACGAAAACTCTGAAAAAGGAATGTTTTTTCCCCGTTTTTGTTACATTCTTGATTCATGCTCCGCTTCTATTGATAGTAGCGTTATGGTCTATAGCCTTCTTCGATAAATGGACTATCTAATAGAAAACGAATTATTCAATTCGGAACAGTACTTCCCGAGATCCTAGCATTCAAACAAACAAATAAACTCTTGAGCTTTATAATATTAGTATAGATTTTCTGCAATAGTATTAATTCATTAAGATATTATAGAATTCTAGACCACCAGAAATCTAAGTGCTTGTTTTATTATTTTCAGTTTTTTTTAGTATGTAAGTACGTAGTTCGGTTCACTTTGTACGCCGTCGGGTTTTTTGAGATTTTTAAATTATACTTTTTTTATTACTAAGTTCAAATGAAAGTAAACAAGATGCTTATTTCTAAAACACTATTTACATTTTTTTGTTTGTCTTTTTGTTCCGGCTAATCTCCGCAACGGCTGGTCCGATTTTGACGGGATTTGCATTACCAGATAGCTGATCTTTTAAAGCATATCATGGACTACTTTTATTTGAAGAAAATAATGAATTCGCTTCGTGAATAAACGAAAACCCTTAAACAGGGGTGAAACAGTGAGCACAGCTTGTTTGAAATATAAATCGGCAATTCGATAAAACTCACAACACCAAACCTACGAAAGATATTTACTCACCATGATATTCCTCATATTCGGTGTATAAAAACCACAAGCCAGCTTTGCTCTTCAGATCACGTAGGGTTTTTATTGTCTACGTCGAAAACACAATTTACATCGGCACTCTTTCTAGGACAATCTTCGCCCTTCGCACCCTACATTAGTTTTCTTTATTGTGTTTATGTTTATGGAATTATGATTGGATAATGTTTTTGTTACGATGTGATACTCTGACATATAAAATAGCAAATAATGTAAATATTACAAGTATGCATTACTAGCAACGTCTTGCGGTTTTTGGTGCTTCGTTCCCTTTATTTTACTTTAAAGTAGGTTTTGTGTTTTTTTAGACTATAATCAACCTGTGTTCCAAATTTCAACCACATCCATTACAGTTTGATTGAGAAACAGACATTTATAATATTAGTATAACTTCTGACTATACTTTAACTGTGTTCCTAATTTCAGCTCGAAACGTTCAGACGTAATGTCGTGATTGAGCAACAAACATCCAAACATTGACATTTGTAATGCTTATAGCATAAGATTTCAGACAATAATCTAAACATATTTCATATTTCAACTCGATTAGTAGAGTTGTTCCAACGCGAATGAGCATCAAACATTCAAACACCAAACTTTCGTATCCGTATCATCAGTAGGACTAGGATTATATTTTTACTGAATATCTTTACTAATATTATAAAGCTGAAGAGTTTGTTTGTTTGAACGCTAGGATCTCGGGAAGTACTGGTCCGAATTGAATGATTCTTTTTCTATTGGATAGTCCATTTATCAAGGAAGGCTATAGGTTATAGAACATAAAGCTACTATCAATAGAAGCGGAGTATGAATCAAGAATGTAACAAAAACTGGAAATATAATCCTTTTTGAAAGTGTTCGTACTGTGCTTTGATATGACAGCATGTGTCTAAGAAGGCGTCATTGAATATAAACCTTTGCTAATTAAATTTGTTTCTAAATCTGAGTTGGTGCGACCAATTTCCGACAGGTGGCGTAGCAGGTAGCTGAAGAGGTCTTTTGTTTGAAAGCGATTCTCAGGAATGGCTGAATATGTACGGGATCCCGATGAGTGCAATATAATGTACCACGAGCGAAGTCGGGGCGGACACCTAGTTTTTCTATTAGACAAGTTCGCCAACATTTGGCTCGCAACCATCACCTCGCATGTTTCACCCACAGGGTTGTGATTACTTTGGTCTTCCTTTGAACTCTATGTAGTTTCATTCAGTGCGGTACTTTTGATACGCCCACGGATGCCCCTATTCCTTCGCAAAATAAATTAAAGATGGCGAGAAACAGATAGGATAACGTTATTCCAGTTACATTTTAAATTACATTTTGTAAACATTTGTCGAAAGATCGTAGTGGCTTAACGGTTAGGACATCCCATTTTAAAATCGCGACGCCGCAGGTTTGAATGTCACCTGCACCTTAATTATTACAGGTGTAGATATTGTATGAGTTTCTCATCACCACTGGCTTTCTTGTTGATGGAAACCATCGTGAGGAAACAAGCATGTTGAAAGAAAAATACATTTCTTGCACATGTTACCTATGTTATCCACCAAATCGTACATGACTAGTTGACTAGCGTGATGCATTGTGAGCTTGACTCTCTCTATTATAGAGAATTCCCGGAGTTCTAGCAGTAGGAGCTTACCTTTAAAATAGACTTTTATTTCATTGTATAAATAAACCCTGATAAGGGAGATATACACAAAAAAGAAAGAAAAAAAGAAAGGAGATTGCTTCCTTTGCAGGACTAAAATTTCCCACTACTAAAAATTATTAAGGCCAGGTAGTTCTGTCAAATTAGGCATTTAACGCTGTCTTATTCTCGCGACCGTCACCGACCGCGGAATCGGTGCCACAGTGCAGAAATAACATTAAAATATTGAACTCTGTAATTTAAACTCATTTTTTGTTCAAGATTTGTTTATACTAGTGATAACAATTTTGTAAATTGTGAAGTGATAAGAGTTTTTTTGATATATAAACGAAGAAATATTAAATTTATCAATACTCGTAGATATACAAAACTCAACCTTTTCTTTTTGGTCACACTATAAGTTGAGAACGGCTTTTCCAATTTCATGCATCTTTTTCAAATGTTTCCTAATAATTCACAAGTTCGTCAAAAATTAAAAAAAATATACTGAAACGTAATGAAAGGCCAGTAAAAATAGAAGGTTTTTTGGTCAACTTTGCACTAAATTTCTAATCCAATTTTTTTCTATGAGGTAAAGATCACTTACTGAGCATAAAATTACAAAATGCTCACAGATCCAGGTAGAGCTTCAAACGCCAATTGAAAAAAACTGTTTTAGCCGATATTTTGGAAACTATATATTTTGACAATAATTGTAGAAAATAAAATTTTGCATCTTTTGTTGCTAGTAAACTTTTTTGTAAAACTTACCGTTTACGATTTATAACCCATTTAATGATACGATTGCGATGATGCCGATAATAGTGGATGAAAATGATGTGGTCTACGATGGAACTTGTTTCTCTAATAGAAACAAACACAGTGTACCTCGTAACTCCAAGGTTCGAACCTTCGACGAAAACCCACTCTTGCAATGCGTTTCACAGCTTAGTTGTTCTTATTACAAAAGTGGAGACCAAATTCTTCGTTCAACTCTTCAATCATGATGATGAACGGTGCTGTTTATTCGAGCAACGAGCAATATTATAGAATAACTTTAATTTAAAAACCCCGACTACAAAAAAATCTACACGTAAACAATATTATCTACTATCTAAGGACACTTTGGCGAGTCAGACTAGTCTTAGAATATCTTAGTTACCAAAATCCATCCAGCCGTTTGGAAGATATGTGGAAATAAAAGTTTTACAAACATAAAAGATACGCGCGAAAAACATAACCCTTCTTCCATTCCGGTAAAAAGGGACATGTTTATGCTACTGGGAACAGAATTCACATCTTATTATTTTTACATTGTTATCATCAAATTTGACATAATAAATCGTAATCGGTAAGTTCGAAAAAAAAGTTTACTGGCAACAAAAGATGGGAAATTTTATTTTCTACAATAATAATAGGCTTTATAACTTTTTCAGAATATCAGCCAAAAACGTTTTTTCGAGCTGGCGCTTGAGGCTCCACCTGGATTTGTTATTATTTTGTTATTTTATGCTCAGGAAATGATTCTAAGCCTTATATAAAAAATACGAATCGGAAATTTAGTGCATAGTTAAATTCTACGAGTAATTTTACTGCCTAAAAGGCTTCTTATCAAATTTGGTCGAGTGTCTAAATTTTTATGAACACTATTAACATTTTCATACAAAAAAAAAAAGAAAAAACAATAAATTTTGGTGGTTCACAAACTTGGAAAAGAAATAAAAAAGTAAAAATTCTAACAAAACCATACGTGTATCTATGGAAAGGTGTTCAAAATTGTATTGAAGTTCCTAAATTTTTTTTTCTAAACTGAATAGTTTGCGCGAAAGTCTCTTCCAAAGTGGTAAAATCTGTATGTGAGGACTTTTCTTCCAAGTACTACCACCTTGATCTATGACTGGTCTCCTGCCTTATTAAAATTTTATCTAAATGCATTCCAAATGACCCTCCCTGACCAGAGTAACTTGGTAAGGTGGGGAAAAGCCTCTGAAAAATGTTGCTATACTTGTGGAGAGGCGATATGTACAGCAAGGCACATATTGGTGGGATGCAAGGTGCTCCTTAATGGGGGTCATTACTCACGGCGTCATGACAGAGTACTTGAAATCATACGTGAAGCCATGAGCCTTTCAGTAGCTAGAGCCCAAAAGGGATTGACGACAAACAAAAGACAAATTAACTTTGTAAAAGCAGGCTCAACTTCAAACTCCAGGAACAAGCCTTACTCAATCCTGGGTACAGCACCTGATTGGACTATTTTAATGGACACGTATGAAAAGCACTACAAATTCCCAGAGGATGTGGGTGTTTCGTCATCCAGACCGGACATTTTCCTTTTTTTCTAGAGCTACGAAACGCATAGTCCTTGTAGAACTTACCGTACCGTGGGAAACTAATATACCTAAAGACCACGCGATGAAACAAAATAAGTATTACGACCTCCTAAACGAATTAACAAAAAACGGCTATGTAGTTAGTTTATACGCTGTAGAAGTGGGAGCGAGAGGTATACCAGCAAAATCTCTCTATAACCTACTGAAAGACCTTGGCTTATCCAGAAGTGCAGTAAGTTCTATACTAGAACGAGTATCTAAAGCTCCACTAGTAGGCTCATATCACATTTGGCTGGGCAGGGAGAGAAAAACGAGTGGTGAAGGTGAGTGTTGATGTACGTCAGAAAGGGGCCCCTTAAACCTACGCCCGAGTCACAAGTCTCGGGAACTACTCGAGTTTTTCTCTCTCTGCCACACGATGGACCCGGCACCCGCACGGTGAATCCATGGAATGCTAAGAAGATCGTCTCTAACTTACTACCAAAGAATTTACCTAAATGGCATATAAATGCAAGTTAGGTATCATAAATGATATTAGAGGATTTACGCAGGAGATTTCTCCCCTCTCATTATTTCCTTATCCCGATCTCTGATTTAACGGACGAATATTTTACCGATACTTATCTATTTTCCATTGCATCCGCATTGAATTTTTTACTGATGTGTTATCGACGTCAGTTTTTTGAGACTCCCCTTTTGGTCTACAACATAAAGTAAACAGCATACTAATTAGTATCAGCGTCTATTTGCAATTCCAATGAAAACGGTATCAAAAATCAAGATCATAGCGTGCTTCACTAGTAATACCTACTGATATTGTTATACTGTGGCACTATGATCGTAATATTTAAAATTTATCGGTTGTCAAAATTGCAAAATCAAGCACAGGCCCGTCGTCCGTGAGCGCCGAAACGCGACTGATCAGGCCTGCCGAACGGCACGCTATATATATGGTAGATATTAAAACATAGTGAATAACTGATGCTTTTTTATCAAGTCAAACTCTGCGAATGCATCTATAACTTTTTAGTGGCTTTCGTTGAGTACAAAAATTTAGTAAAAAAATTCATTAGTTTAGTCATAAACTTGAAAAAACTTTTTGAAAAGGGGTAACTTTGGGATTTTTTTCTATCAAGTAAAATTCATTAAATCTGACTGCGAATTGCACTAGATTATATCCTTAACTATTACATATATTTTTTTCCGAGTTTAATACACTATTTTAAAGGTCTTAAAGTTGTTTTATAAATTCCAAATTACGGTCCACACGCCCTTAAATAGAGTATTTTATTTCCATACCGCGCAGTCTAGTAACTATTTATCAAGTATAAACAGCCCTTTAAATGCCTATATTTATATACTATTTTACGATTTACTAATTTTGTTATTATGAGCAAAAACAATTTCGTACAACACCAATATGATAATAAATTAAATCATCTTATTTCTCTGAATGATAAAAGCAGTGCAGCATGTTTCGGAGTCTTCATCTTCAAATATCTGAGTGGCACTGGCCTATTACTTACGGACAGGCATATTGCTACCATCAGGCGCATGTCATGCTCTATCTACCACCGTTTATCAAAAAAAAATATTCTGAAACACAGAAGGACATCTCTTATTGTTGTAATGCAATAATGATAACGCTGTATAAAAAAACTGTATTTTATAGCTAATAACGCTAACGCTATAAAAAACAGTTCTTTTGTATAGCGTTAGCGTTATTAGCGATAATATCGCCTTTTGTGTTTTTGAATGTTTTTTTTTCTAGACAATATTAATAATAAATATGGGTGGACATTTCACACACAACACCACCTGACCCCAAACTAAGCGCAGCTTGTACTATGGAAGCCAGATAGCTGACATAATATTTATATATTTTTAAATACATACTTATTATACATAGAAAACACGCAGGTACAGTACAAATATTTTAATTCATCACACAAACATTTGCACTGGGTGGGGATCGAACCCACCTCTTAATATTGACTTTCTACTTTACCGCCATTTTGCTTAAATCAAGGAAGCTGTTAAGTGCACCCATTTAAAAAAGTCTTCAAATTTAGGCTTCACAACATAATATAATATAAACAAATACAGAAATGACGTTGACTTTGAATTTTAACACAGAAAATAAGCCAACATTCCGTTATAAAATGCACACAGAAATTCCGGATACCTCATATTAATACAGTACATTTGTATGCATTACTCCTACTTCCGAGTCTCACGAGGTGATGGTATGTGCAAATTTTTCAGTTCCTTTTATTACAAAGCCTTGAGAATACAGCAATCTGCATGAGACATTGAAATAACGGCATACCGCTTTCGCATAGGGATGAGGTTGGAAGAATTTTGAGTTAAAAATTTTGCCTATGTTGAGTACTTTTAAGTCATGAAAAATTATGTGAGCTTGTGTAAGGGAGCAAGGAACGCGCGCGCACTCTCCTTGAAAAAATCGCCAGACGCGATCGAAACTTGAGTCTGACTGGACTGCCTATATCAAACGTGAGTTGCCCGTATGTATATTTGAAATGTGTTATAACCACGTCAGGTTTCGTACTAAAATACGTGAGGTTGAGTTACCAACATGCAATTGCCGGGTGACGACAGCGTAGTGGCGTAGTTTCGAAGTATCAGTGCGAAAAGACCGCATTAAATGCTTTTAACCGACTTCCAAACACTAATGGAACATTAAGAATCCAAATAATTAAAGCACTGCTTGTCATCGAGAGATACCTATAAGATGTTTTATCTCTATGCCCTGTTATTTCACTGGAAGCATTACCTTTCAAACCGGAGCACTGTAATGTTTGCACATTCACTGCTTGGCCGGTATAATAATAACTGGCAAATGTGTTGTACTTCCGCAGGCGGTCTCTGCGAAGAGTCCTGCCACTACAAATATTATAATTTTTCGCTATTATCGGCAGCCCATATGATTGCCAATTTTTAAAACATAATTATAATATATTAATATAGTTGCGCGGAACTGTGCCGTGAGCGGACATGTTGCTTACCATCACGCGTATATCTTGCTCGTCTCACATTCTGCCTATTATAAAAATGACATATGATATATTTTCTTTGAGATTCCATTTGCGTAAAATTCCATTCCATAAAAAAAAATCGAAATCTATGTTTTGGACAAATGATCCATGTTGTTGGTGAAACTGTCATAATCAAGGCTATCAAATACAACAGTCATAATATTTTATGAAACTAGTATCTATGCTACGAGTAATAATTAGAAATCTGAAGAGGTTATTTTTTTGTGTGAACGCGCTAATCTCAAGAACTAATGAACCGATTTCTAAAATTCCTGCACCGTCAGATATGTAGGTACGTAATCTCTTGAGTACAGGCTATACTATATATATGTACCACGGGTAAAGCCGGGGCGGACCGCTAGTCTAATATAATTTGTAGTTGCTGGACAAAGACGTTGTGTACCACACCTTTGCCAGTTTTTCCACCGCCAATCAGTAATGTGCAATGTAAACATTACTGTGTTCCGGTTTGAAGGACAATGTTTCCAGTGAAATTACAGGGCATACAGATAAAACATTCAATTTATCTGGGCGACAAGCGCAGTGTAATTCTAGGTAATGTTTTGGACTCTTCATGTTCCAGATATTAAAAAAACTGTTAAATTTTGTATTTTATGACCAAAGAGATTTTAAAGAAATTCCTTGCCGCTATGTAAAAAAAAACCGTTGCTCAAAAACAAAGTGTTACGTTCCGTAATTAAGTTTATAAAGAAAAGTATTCCTTCACAACCTGCTTCCTTGTTCAGAATTTGTTACGTAATATTTTTCGAAGTATGATGGAAGTATGTGAAATATTTTAATAATTTGAGCGCTTTTAGGAACGCTACGCAACAATAGGTTATTTTCTGGATGTTTTTCTTATTAATTAGAAGTTGAACAAGAACCACGTTATTACTACTGTATCTATGAGCTTTCGGCAAGTTTCAACAGCAACAAAAACAGATTAAAGTGCTGGCTTATCGATCAAACTTTTTATAATTACAGCGAATTTTTAGAGAGTGGTGGCAAAGTTCCCAAGCAGTAAGTTCTATACTAGAACGAGTATCTAAAGCTGCACTAGTAGGCTCATATCAGATTTGGCTGAGCAGGGAGAGAAAAACGAGTAGTGAAGGTGAGTGTTGATGTACGTCAGAAAGGGGCCCCTTAAACCTACGCCCGAGTCACAAGTCTCGGGGTCTACTCGGGTTTTCTCTCTCTGCCACACGATGGACCCGGCACCCGCACGGTGAATCCATGGAATGCTAAGAAAATCGTCTCTATTTACCAAAATTGTTTGGGCGTGTAGTAATTATATGTTATACTAGATGTCCGTCCCGGCTTCGCCCGTGGTACATTATATAGCACTCATCAGGATCCCGTACATATCCAACGGTGAAAGAATGACTGAAATCGGTTCACTGATTCCTGAGAATATCACTTTCAAACAAAACACCTCTTCAGCTACCTGCTATGCCACCTGTCGAAAATTGGTCGTACCAACTCAGATTTAGAAAGGCAAAGCAAAGGGAGGTGTTTAATCTGTGAGCAATGGTGAGATATGTAATCTGTGGCAAAGGTTTATATTCAATGACGCAATCTTAGACACATGCTGTCATGTGTCATGTCCAAACACGAAACGTACAAAAACTCCCAAAAAGGAATATTTTTTCCCGATTTTGTTACAATCCTTGATTCATGCTCCGCTTCTATTAATAGTAGCGTTATGTTCTATAGCCTTCGTCGATAAATGGACTATCCAATAGAAAAAGAATCGTTCAATTCGGACCAGTACTTCCCGAGATCCTAGCGTTCAAATAAACAAACAAATTCTGCTTTATAATATTAGTATAGATAGATACAATTATTTATAGTCATGTCGAAATAGTCCAGATATGTATGCCATTTAAATCTCATATCCCACCAATGCTTAAAAATATCAAAGTTGGTTGCTCAATAACGTCGGAACTCCTGAATTAATCGGTTTCATATTTGGAATACATTAAAATTATAGTCTATAACATATAGGCTACCTTTTATCCCGAGGAAATTATGGGAAAAGGAAAGATGTGAGTAAAACCGTAGGATGCTAGTAACACAATAATATTAATATTTCACTATTTTAGAACTGTGGCGAAATGTTGTGCATACACATTTCGAAAGATCTTTTTTTCTTTTTCCGTAAGAAGAATAATAATTTATTAGACAAACGCTTTGTAATCCATCTTCTCCTTAATAAACAGAGAAATCTCAAAGGATGTGTGTGTGTTTCAATCATTTGCCTTTTCCCTATCTAGAGGGATTTATTTTGTCGAGGCCGATGTACGCTTTTCTTTCTGAAGAAAATTGTTTTCTTGGGGATAACATTGGTTCATAATGGCAGTTAATTATTTATTTCAGCAATTTAATATATGTCAGCCGCCAAACCGCACTGGGCTAGCGTAGTGGATTATGGCCTTAGGTACGCCTTGACCATCTCCTTGCGAGAGAATACCCAGCAATGGGAACATTTTATGGGCTGTTTACGCTTATGCTATGATAATTTGTTTGAGGTAGCCTCTACTGCCTAACGAACTATGAGCTAGCTGGTTGAAACGGAATCCTTACAATCAAGGCCTTACAAACTTTAACCTACTATCTTTATGTACATACGTAGAATATAGTACGCATAGAATATAGTGAGCAGTGCAAGTGCAAGTAGGATTTATCGAAAGTCCGTTTGTCCAAGTAGGATTGTGAATATCGGTCAACTGGGGAAGTATCACAGTTTTGCCAGTTATTCCAAACTGGCAAAAGATACTTCCCCAGTTTTTCGTTACGTAATAACGTGCAAACATCCCTGTGTTCCAGTTAGAAGGGGAATGTTTTCAGAGAAATTACAGAGCTTAGAGATAAAGCATCTGATATCTCTGGGTGGCAAGCGCAGTGGAGGCTTGGTAATGATTTGGACTCTTCCTGTTTCAGTAGCTGTGTGATAAGGCACATGTCGTGTTCATGTCATCACTTATTGGTAAAAAGAGCTTGAATTCCATATGGCTTAATACAGATGGGTACGTATATTTCTTACATGTATTTGTGTATATATTTCTTTACCCCCGCAGAAATTTAATCCATGTTAAGCAGCGATGACCCCCTGAGGTCTCTCCGAGCCTATTATGTAAATCACAGCCTTATTAAAGCGTGTACGCAAATAAAAAGCGGCGTATACTGTGGAGCGTTTTAGGGTGTTTCTACGGAATAATTACTTTTTTAATATGTTTGAAAAAAAGTCGCGGTGGCCTGGGGCTTGGAACGTTCTGATTTCACAGTCGTAGCTTCAAAACCAGACTTTCCGTTTATGAAGATAATAGGTTTGTATGTACTTTTATCTTCATACGAGTAAACCAATTATTAGCTTAACATCAGATGAGAGAAAGAGAGAGAGCGTTCACTCTCTCGTCTAATGTTGCGGTCTCGAACGAACAGGCCTGACTTTAATTTTGTGATAGGCACGTCGAGGCTGTGAATTGCGTTGCCTGAGTGGGGTTTTCCCGATGATTACAATCTTGGTGTCTTCAGATCTATAGTGATTCAGTCAATTTATTTTAGGTAAGCAGTAAGCACGCCCCATAGATTACATTGACGCTTAGCATCAGGTGAGATAGCGGTTAAATGTAAACCTATTATAGTTAAAGAAATAGTGTCATAATGCATAATTACCTTGACGAAGTTGATTCATTGTGGACTAGACTCAGATTACGAGTACACCATTATAAAATACCCACTCAGACGACGTATTCCACAGTTTAGGTACCTTGTCGCATTCCAGAGCTATGAGCCATGTTATGATATAGTTTGGTGTTGGATGGTGTTGTGTGTGAATTGTCCACCAATATTTATTTATGACAGTTGAAGAAGAGTTGTCAAATAAAATAGAAGAATGAAACAAGACAATCTAAAAAACAACCCTACTCTAAGATATAATGTATATTTGCTAATATGTGTAACCCATAATATAAAATAAGTTACTAATACAAATACAAAAATCTTTATTGCTGTTTGCAGGTAAGACAAGGTGATACAAAACATTACAAAAGTTGACCCATACAAACTGGCGTCTTCTTCTAGAGGCATGCAATATGTCTGGCAACACAGTTTCCATTCGTCTGAATTTATACAATGATAATAATAGTCAGCTGATAAAGTAGTCTTATGCTTTTTTCATTTTTAGCTTTTAAATCGGTCGTATCATTTTATATTATACTAGACGCCCGCCCCGGCTTCGCCCGTGGTATATTATATAGCACTCATCGGGATCCCGTACAAATCCAACGGTGAAAGAATGACTGAAATCGGTTCACTCATTCCTGAGAATATCGATTTCAAACAAAAAACCTCTTCAGCTACCTGCTACGCCACCTGTCGGAAATTGGTCGTACCAACTCAGATTTAGAAAAAAATATTTAACAAAGGTTTATATTCAATGCACAGATTACTGAAATTCAATGACGCAATCTTTGACACATGCTGTCATGTGACATGTCAAAACACGAAACGTACGAAAATCTCAAAAGGGGAATATTTTTTCCCGATTTTATTACATTCTTGTTTCATGCTCCGCTTCAATTAATAGTAGAGTTATTTTCTATAGCCTAAAGCCTTCCTCGATATATGAACTATCCAATAGAAAAAGAATCTTTCAATTCGGACCAGTACTTCCCGAGATCCTAGCGTTCAAACAAACAAACAAACTCTTCAGCTTTATAATATTAGTATAGATCATCTGATTCATCGTCTATTAATTTCTGGCTTCTATACGGTTGTGCTATGTATGTGTGATATGTTTGGTGAGCACAATTACTCCAACGTCTCGTGCTTCAGCACGATCAAATAATCCGTAATTTTTTTAAGTATGTTAATTTTGAAACAACGAAGTTTTTTACTTTGGCGTTTGTACTTTATACTGCCTCTTTGCGCTAGCGTAGAAAGAAGCGTTCGTTGCATGTTAGCGATAATAATAATACTAAAACATTTTTCAATTATAACTTCTTGTGTAGATACGAGTACATAAGTACAAAAACGTACTTTTTCTTTCGTACATAATTTTTTACCGTTTTTATAAGAGGTCGCTGAATTATTTAGATTACGATGGTTCTCATTTGCTACATATTTTAAAAGGAACAAAGCTTCTTAGAGCTAAATCACGCTGTTCATGTTTTGGTGTTGTAAATTAAATTTTGCGCACTTGTTTGTAAATTGAAAGTTAGTACTGGAAGAGAAACCCTTTTATTTAATTAATTAACGGACTCATGCTGTTAGTAGAGTAATATATTTATATGGAATCTGGTTCTATTTCTTAAGCTTCCACAGAAATTTTACGGTCATAGTAGGTTTCCGAAAAAAATGTGGAAAAGAGAATAAATATCAAAACTAGCAGCGGTCTGCGACTTTACCTGCGCCTTTATTTTCCCGCGGTTAAAAGTATTATGTGCTATTCTAGATTTTAATTTAACTGTGCTCCTAATTTTAACTGTGCTGCTAATTTTCATCAGTGCTCCAAAAGTAATCTTTTTGTGTTTTTCCTTTTCTGCAATACTACGGCATAGAGTAATAGTCGTTATACAAACTTACCCTTTCAAGGAGAGAGTCAAGATCATAATCGACCACGCTGACCAAGTGAGGGTTGACAGACGCAAATCTTCGAAAGATCTCTTTCTAGGAAACTAAAATCCTTAGGATATTTCCCGTCACCGTCACTTAAAAAAAACTCAGCACCAGCTGGTGGGATTCGAACCATCGTGATTTTGTGATTGAGCACTCGGCACTCAGCCATTACGTCTTTACGGTTAAATATCCCTTGTAGTGTTGTTTTGTTCAATATATTAAAATTTTAGGTATTTTCCGAAGCATTCATGAATTCAGTCCCTCTCGCAGGATATTTGGTTACCCGGATCGAACGTGAAAGGATCGGTGGGGCGGATTTAATATAAATTGCCCGTGAACCTATTCAAGGCACTTAATTTATTGCTTCGTAATTGTTGGTATTTATACCTGGGCCTTACCGTGAAGTTTTACAACGATCCCACGCTTTGAAGACAAGTACGTTAAATCATTGATTCAATAATTTATGAATGAGATACAATACTCTATTGTTAGTTGTAGTACTCATGGCAAAAAGGTGCAATATCTTATATACTCGGATGACGAGCGCAGTGCTGCCCTAGTCACAGTGAGCTTATTTGGTTTTTCTGAACATCATATAAAATTAAATAACAACAGTTATTTAATTTTATATGATGTGTATTTTTTTATTGATTTTGGAAATTTTCTAATTGTTAGTTTACATAGTACGTAGGTAGGTATTTATTTAGGAAAGGTAAAGGAAAATATAATTAGAAAACCGTCCGGCATGTTCTATAAAGACTTTTTTTAATGGGCAAATGATCTCTGTCGTCCACCAATTTGGACTTGCTCATCGTGGTAACTATGGTGATTCATACCTTTCTATCTCTTTGAGAAAGTACTAGCAAGGTGAATATAAAGTAGGCTCCTTATTCCGTATGCCATAAATGCTATAATTCTGTAGACTTGTCTAAAGCTTCAAAATCGAACAACATCCTCATTTGTTTAACTGCTGCGACCTTCAATTAAAATCCAGCATCTATTTATATAGAGAATCAATGTAGTTTCAAGCCATATGGGTCCTATTACATGCGTGAATAAGATTGAAAACTGGTTAACGCCGCCGAGAGACGTCTTCTTGCTCTCCGGATCGTGTATTCTTATGGACTCAGTTTATTTAGTGCACCATTGGGGTTATTGTATTACAATAGGCTGCTTACAAATACAAAACCTATTGTGCCAAAACAAAAAAAAAACAAAGAAACTGTCTTAGCTTTGATGTCGTCCTCTCTTTTTTTTTCGCTTGAATAGATAGAGGCAACAGCACAGCTAAAACCGATTTAGTTAGGCGGTTGAAGAGTTGGTTAATAAGTTTAAGTATTTTGAACAATGTTAGGTTTGATTTTGATCGCCACCACGCTTTCTGTTAGCGACGATATTTCCCATGATGGACCACGCTAACCAAGAAGATACAAATTCACTCTTAATGTTAATATTAAAAACTCGAAACTTTCTATGGTTTCTCAATTATGAAGCTATAGCTGAATGAATAGGGTTGAATTTAAAACATTATAGTCTCGGATGACTTATGAACTATTTTTCATCCCAGAAAATGTACAAGAATGGGGAACGCGAGTGATGCCTCTGGGCGTTGTTAGTAAATATTAATATAAGGGAGTTAGTATGAAAAACAAGCGAGCGTAAGATAAACTTTTATACGTAATCAAGGAAGGCATAATAAAAAAGGTAATAAAGTTTTTTTTAACAAAATTAACATTCTTACCAGCTCTGGACATTTTCATTAACCGTGGTTTGTAATGTGACAATATAAATTCCATTTCGTCCACTTTACGAGTGTCTGTTCCGTGTTGGGGTAAAAAGGATTTTCTAATTAAGCTTTACGCGAATAATTAAGAGTACATAAAAAATCAGTATATAACATTTAAAATTTTACAAATACAAAAATCTTTATTGCTGTATGCAGGTAAGATACTCGTATGATGTGGTAACAAAACATTTTAAAAGTATACTCATACGAGCAGTTTGTATGAGTCAACTTTTAGAAATTAGACAGGCTTAGAGATATAACATCTTAGATCTTCGGGTGATAAGCGCAGAGCAGTGCTAGGTAATGATTTGGACTCTTCATGTTCCAATAGCTGCATGTCACTATGCTGCTATGTTGCAGGTATGTTGCATACCATCAGGCGCATTCCTGATCGTCTCATCACTCTTAATTTAATAAAAAAATCTTCTAGAAGCTTGCAATACGTCTGGTCAAACAATTTGTTTTAGTCTTAATTTATACAGTGAAAAAAGAATAAGTAAATAAAATGATACTTATAATCTTCTTTTTTTCATTTCTGACTTTTAATTGGTGGTGTTATTTATGTCATCTGATTATCTTCTTCTATTAATTTCTTGCTTCTGTTCGGTTGTGCTATATTATGCGAGATATTTTATGTTTGGTGAGCATAATTATGCCAACGACTGTTTCAGCAGGATGTGTGTGTGTGTGTTTTTTTTAACTATGATAAAATGTTAAGTTACGATGCCATCGTCTAGGTGGTATGCGTTGCCTTAGTATGTTTTATTTACGGCTGGTGAAGTCGGGAGAACGGCAGCTGCCTATCCGGAATATCCGAATTATTTATAATAATTG
The DNA here is from genome assembly GCA_017562165.1 of Ectropis grisescens. Lineage (NCBI taxonomy): Eukaryota > Metazoa > Arthropoda > Insecta > Lepidoptera > Geometridae > Ectropis > Ectropis grisescens. The sequence goes on along the minus strand of CM029780.1, from coordinate 7,644,339 downwards.
TCACTTCATGTCAGGTGAAATGACAGTCAAGTGCCAACCTGCATTGTCGAAAAAAATAAACAGGTCAGGAGGCTAGCAAACGGTGCTTTCGTCAAAAGCAAGGATGATGATATCAAGGAATATGTAAACAATTTCCTAGCTAACTACCTTCGTTTAAGTTAGAACTTCAGCCATTTAAAGTTGGAAGTGAATTGGTAAGTACTTTCTGGGCTTACGACCTTTATTTTCCATCACATACTAATATACCTAAAGACCACGCGATGAAACAAAATAAGTATTACGACCTCCTAAACGAATTAACAAAAAACGGCTATGTAGTTAGTTTGTATGCTGTAGAAGTGGGAGCGAGAGGTATACCAGCAAAATCTCTCTATAACCTACTGAAAGACCTTGGCTTATCCAGAAGTGCAGTAAGTTCTATACTAGAACGAGTATCTAAAGCTGCACTAGTAGGCTCATATCAGATTTGGCTGGGCAGGGAGAGAAAAACGAGTGGTGAAGGTGAGTGTTGATGTACGTCAGAAAGGGGCCCCTTAAACCTACGCCTGAGTCACAAGTCTCGGGAACTACTCGAGTTTTTCTCTCTCTGCCACACGATGGACCCGGCACCCGCACGGTGAATCCATGGAATGCTAAGAAGATCGTCTCTTGGTTTCTTTCAACTATTTTGCTGAAATGTTTTTGGATATGCTCTTTGTATTTTCTGGAAGTATAATTTGTAAATAAGTATATACGAGAAGTGAAATTAAACGCTGTTTTCAAAAGCAGCTTCCATTTCACGTGATGTTAAGTGACGATGCGGTCTTTGATGGAGTTCACTTAGACAAAAAAACAGTTCAGGTACGCTCGATTTGAAGACGCTTAATAGTCTAAGATCCCGCTATACAACGCCCTTCACCGAGCTGTTTATTGGATGAAAAGTGTTTTATATGTAATTTAATATGTCAACAAATATATTGCATATGGGTTGCCCAAAAAATTTCAGTCCAGAATATGATTAATTTACAATTAAAAATATATTTTTTAAATATTTCACTTAAATTGACTGAATTTTAGAAAAAACTATATAACATAACTTATTATTTTGGCTTTACTCAGTTAACGACTTCACTTACGAAATCTCATGCAAATATTTTCAAACAATAAAAAGTTTCAAACAAACTTTCATTCCTTATTTCACCCCTTTGGAGGTTGAGTTTTGAAAAATACTTCATTATTTTGATCATGCTCAATTCGTGCCAAATTTTATGCGAATACGTTTAAGGAATAAAATGTTTCATACAAACTACCATCTCGTTTATTACCACCCTTAGGGGTTGAATTTCGTAATGATATTTCGTAAGCACTGAATAAAGCCAAAATAATAAGTTATGTTACATAGTCTTTTCTAAAATTCAATCAATTTAAGTGAAATATTTAAAAAAAAAAAATTATTGTTAATAAATCATTGGACTTGAATGGACTGAAATTTTTAGGCAACCCATTTGCAATATATTTGTTGACATATTAAATTACATATAAAACACTTTTCATCCAATAAACAGCTCGGTGAAGGTCGTTGTATAGCGGGATCTCCTACTATAAGTTGTAACCATTCGGAACAGATTACTCAGGTATTTCCATTCATTTGTCTTTGGAAACTAACTGTTGTTGTAATAATTGTCAATTATGAAACTACAGGTATAACTTTTTATGTAAAGAGTAGTCTGACAGAAAAAGGTTAGGGTAGCATTCCATCATGCACCACATCAGCTGCACACTCTCCGCTCCGTAATGGATCTCTGGAACTTTATGATTATTTTCCAGACTTTGAAGTCTTTTTCAAACTATGACTCGTTGCATATGAGCCTTTTGGCTCGTCTCTCAACCGTCTTAAGTACTTACTTTGAGCTACTACTTAGCCTCTCTTTCCTGCATTACGCCGGTATCCTCACGACGTTTAAGTTTACCGTCAAAGCCAGTAGTGATTACGAATTTGTACTTACCTCATAAAAAAATACCCAGAGCAGCAAGCGTAATTTGAATTTCAACCTATGAAATCATCTTGTGACAATTAAAGTGGAATTTCACAAAATATAATCCAAAACCTGAATGCAAGGTGTGACCTGTCATATCTTTTGGTTCCGGAACACGTCTTCTTAAAATATGCACGTTCTCGTAGAGAACTCATTATGGTAGGAGTAGATGCCAAGAACAAAAGCTATCTCCGACAACGGACGCCGCAAGAAAAACTCCTTCCTTTATTTAGTAAACGCCGCCCGCCACAGGACCCAATTCTATCGCCGGTCGAGATTGAATGGGCTTGTCCATTTTTAATTTCAATCTCTAATAGACTGCAGGCCCGTGGACAAAATGTATGGGTCTTATGAACCACCCGAAGACCTATGTATGTAGGATGATAGAAGGGTATAAAATAATAAGATTCAGCACTTGCAGTGCAGTAAGCTGTCCAACTGAGTACAAGTTGAAGAGAGGGGTTTGCAACACTGGATCATTTGTCATTGTACCTCTTGTACTAATCCATTATTCTGCAATGCCGTACAAAAAAAATGCACTCAGTTGGACAGCTTACAAATGCCGGCATAGTGCTGAATCTCATTATTTTATACTCTTCTATTATATTCATCTTACATAGGTTTCTTGGTGATTCATATAACCCATACATTTTGTTCACGGGGCGATATTCTATAATTCTTTAATGATATTATGATATTGATTCAGTATACTATACATATAGTTTAGTTCATTCAACTGTACGTTGTAGTGTAATGGTATACTTTGCAAAGTCTGCCTCGAGAAGTTCTACATTTTTGTTTGTTATTCTATCGCCAAGCATCAACAAAAGGCAGACTGAATGATAGATTAATCCAGCACCCAAATTTTTAGTTTAGAAATCGAATCTTGACATTTTGCACACGTATTTTTCTGATGACGTAAACATCCACTTAGTAAGCATTTTTTAAATTCAACCCTTTTGGCAAGCTTGTCTTTGCCAAAGTAAGTATGCTTAAGAGTACCTAACTGTTAGCTCGATTGGACCGCTGCTCAACGCAAACAGAATGAAAACCAATGAAAAGCAAAGGAAGAAAAGTGAGTTACCCGCAGAACCACACATTTTAACACACGATCGTCGGCATCGTAAACGGATTTCCTACTGAGCTTCGAGGCCAGTCGGAATTAATTCATAAAAGGTAAATCATAATTAGATATGTCGTAATCTATTTAAATTCAAATGAAAGTTTGTCTGTATGTCCTTTAGAGAATCGTAAACTATGCATTTGCATTTGCAAGATCATCATCTTTACATGATCTTTCACAAAATTGTTATGCATGAGCCAAAGCAGATTTCTGAGTTGGTACGACCAATTTCGCGCAAGGTACAGGTAGTATTAAATAAAAATAGTCACTTGGATATTTGCAGCTAGTTAATAATAAATGTTACCTATTTTTGGCAATTCTCCAGAATCAGGGCCAAAGAACCACCCGTAACCGGTTTTCTAGAAAATTGCGGCGAAAACGGAATACGTAAACACGAGTATTTATCGCGGCTGACGTCGGAGTGATAAACAAGTGTCAGCAATGTTACAACGAATTTTTACACCGGTTTTTTACGGTTTTCCTCCTAGTCTTATTTTGTCTGAGTTTCGACTTCAGTTGAGTCAAAAACTTGGGAAATGTTTAAAGTATTTGTGCGTCTTTAAGTTTTATAATATAATAATTTATTTCAGAACCAGTCCATATAAATATAATTTAAAATACCTTAATTACATTCAACAACAAAATAACTCAAATTAAATTATACCAAAAAAATAATAATTATAAATTGAGAACGAAATAAAATTACAAAAACTATCGAAATAGGTATTGGGGCATGGATCCGGAATGCTCAACATGCAACTTGGTCCAGTGTTGCATGATTGGGCAGTCCAGATCCATCCTCGAGGCACACAGTTGTAGATATCTGTTAGGGCTGCCCCGCACGCGACCCATCAGGGATGTGACTTAAAGTAAATCAGATTTTTTAATAAATACACGGGTAACTCATATTTGATATAGCCAGTGCTAAATGAGCAGTGATAATACGCGCGCATACTCCTTGAATTAAAATCGCCAGACGCGATCGAAACTTGAGCCGGACTGGGCTGACAATATCAAACTTGAGTTACCCGTGTATTTATTTAGAATATGTAATAACCGCATTAGTTTTCATATTAAATTAGATTGTTTAGGTGAGCATACTCATTCTGGCACATTCACTGTCACTTAACATTAGGCAGGATATCGATCAAGTGTACGCTTATTATTTTGATTGTTTGTAGAAGCCTGTGCGGCTTTTATAGTGCTTGGTAATAGTATGGACTCTTCATATTCTAATAGCTGCGTGTCACTGTGCTGTTATGGGCAGGAATGTTGCTTACCATCAGACACATGGCCTGATCGTCTCGTCACTCTAGACTAAGAAAATATTGGTAGTCTACAAACACAGAAAACGAGAGTAGACAATAGACACCATATAATATAAAAATAATAGTATTTGAAAATAGATTAATCAAAAAAAATAAAGTTTCGTATTCTAAATAAAAATATTGGTTGACAATTCACACACACAACACCATCTGTTCCCAAACTAAGCAAAGCTTGTATTATGGCGGCCAGATAGCTGAGCTGATATAATACTTTTATACCAAATTTTAAATACACACTTATTATACATAGGAACAGCCAGACACAGTAGATACAAATATTTTAATTCTTCGCACAAATATTTGCACAGGATGGGAATCGAACACACGACCCTCGGCTTCGCAGGCAGAGCTACTGCCCACTAAGCCACGAGGTCATTAACGAGGTATGCAACTCATTTTCCAACCATTCTTCACATACTCTAGGATTGAGCAAGCAAAAATGCAGTCAATTTATTGAGGCGTTGGCATTTACTGGTATTCCATTCTAACCAGAAAAAAGAACGCAAGAAAGAAATTACTTATTTACAATTTACCTGTGTAACTCTGCACAATTCACTTAAAATCTCACTTAATATCATACGGCTTTTACTAAACTCTTAGTCATATTACGCCACAAATAAGTTATGAACTGCAAGCTAACGACCCTTGCCATGCACTTAGACGGTGATGTAGGGAGAATGGAACTACCTGCACACTCTATATTGTTCAGTGATTAGTTACTACATTTTATCTATACATCTACACAAATAAATAAAATTGAAGTGTCTGTTTGTATTTTAAAATATACGCTATTTACTACATGCATGAGAGACGCGCGCACGCATGTAGTAGTTACGGCTGGTCTAGTCGGGAGAACGGCGCCTGCCGATCCGGAGACCTCGGGGTTCAAATCCCACACGCACCACTGTCTTTTCGAAGTCATGTGCGTAATGCAGCTAACTTAAAACGGTGAAGGAAAACATAGTGAGAAAATCGACATGCACATAGAATCTTTCGATGTCATGTGTCATCCATCAACCCGCAGTGGGCCAGCGTGGTGGCCTTAACTCTCTCCTTGCGAGAGAAGGCCCCGAGTCCCAGCAGAGGGAATATTTAGTGGGCTGTTGATGATGATGATGACTACATGTGTAGTATGAATATGTAGACGGTATTATTGACACACACATACTCGTATACATGGGTATACGTGTATGTGCTCGTATACATGGGTATACGTGTATGTGTCTGTGCAGTCTATATGTCTAAATGTATGTCTATATTCAGGAAATAACAGGGTTTAGAGACATAACATCTTAGATCTCTGGGTGACGAGCGCAGTGCGGTGCTAGGTAATGATTTGGACTTTCATGTTCCAATAGCTGTGTGTCACTGTGCTGTTATGTGGCAGGCATGTTGCTTACCATCAGGCACATGTCCTGCGCGTAGTAGCATGTTGGTGACGTGATTCCATAAGATTTTTCTCTATCAAAAAGTCCTTATCGTGGCTGACGAAGCTTACACTTTATTAAAATTTCAAGAGTAAAAATATGCTCTAAAATAACTAAGTGATACCTATTGTGAGTGATATATATTGGGGATATTAGCCGAATCTATAAGTAGAAACCCTTTCAAATCTTACAAGGGTGGAATGTTTGCGGAGGTCGCGCTTCTAGATGGGTTTTTAATCTTTGTTTACTTCGTTTAAATCTGACAGCACCACAGAGTTTGCATTGGAAAGTGACAGATTCGTTTAGCTGGAAACTTAAGAGGGCGCTCAGAATGCATTCTGGAATCTTTCAAGATGTAGTAGTATAGTAATGGAGTAGAGTAAGATCCCAGAGCAACCAGACGTCACGTATTTTCTGATGAACGAAATGTGTATCATTTAGTAGAGTTAGTCCGTACTAAGAACACATGCTTACCCGCCAACTTGCTTAGACAGCAAATTTTGAGATATGGGGTCCAGAAGGTACGTAAAAACATTTATGTACGAGATTATGAGTTTAGGGGATGACTTGCTTCTTAGATCAGTCTGTCTTTTCCGAAAAAGCTTTAGAATAGTTGTCTAGTACACATACATACAAATGGAGTATGAGAATTTAAGTGAAGTTAGGTCATTATTTTGGGAGTTGTAAAGCGTGTGTTAAGCAAAACGGCGACCTTATTTTTAAATATATGCCTATAACATACGTGAAAATCAGTTATTCGAAAATCCGTGAAGAAAGTAATGTATCTTCTGGACCCCATATCTGGAAATTGTCCGTCTAAGCAAGTTAAGCGGGTAAGCATGTGTTCTTAGTACGTACTAGCTTTACTCAATCGTCCACATTTCGTTAATCAGAAAACTCGTGACGTCTGGCGGCCCTGGGGTCTTGGACTAGAGTATCATCGTACTTAGTATGTATAGAGTACACATTGTGTACTAAGTAAGAACATACGTATAGGCGTACCACGAAATAATGGCAGTTGGAAGACATTGCAATGAGGGCGTGGGAATCGGAAAATCGAGCATCGGCAACTGTGGTTGGCTTTACTACGGCGTTAGTTCCCATTTTGGGCCACGTGCAATTATTTTCATGTAAGGGTATAACAGCTTTGCCAGGTATTCCACCACCAAGCAGTACCGTTAAAACGTCACCGTTTTTTAAAACCTAATAAGATTGATTTATCGTACCCGAAAACTCTTTTTCACACTCTCACTCTCACTCTTTCGCACACATATACACAAGTAGCGCGTGTAATGACCCAATGATGTGCGCGTATCAGCCTGTATGTGACAACGCACGCATGCATATTATGTGGCCGACTCGATGGACACAGTTTATGTTTGTGCGAGACTACGCCCGACTTTTTTATACGCTTTTAAGGACTGTTCTTGAGTCACATGATGAACATGCGTAACAATAAAATATCTGTAACTATCATGGACGTATAAAAAAAGTCGGGCGTAGTCTCGCACAAACATAAACTGTGTCCATCGAGTCGGCCACATAATATGCATGTGTGCGTTGTCACATACAGGCTGACACGCGCACATCATTGGGTCATTACACGCGCTGCTTGTGTATATGTGTGCGTGTCAGTCTATCAGTGACAACCTGACAACGCACACATGCAAATGTGTGCGTTGTATTTTTTTATTTGATTCTAGTGACACAGTTTTTGTTTTAGCGAGATTACGTCTGACTTTTTTACACGTCCATGGTAACTATACATATATTATGACGTATTGTATAACATTTGTGCTGTTTCATACAAAACAAAAAAGTTATAATTGTTAACTTTTATCGGCAGTCCCTACGACATTTTTTTATTCTACCTATCATTTTAACTTCGGTTCGAAGCGTCACGTTAAAATATATTTTTTAGAGGCTTTATTAACATAACTAAAATACAATGAGAACTACACTACACTACATACCTAACTACTTACACTAAGCACACCTGAATTATCCATAGACCACTGAAGTTGTACGGATAAACAAGATGTTCAAGGCCACTACCAATCGGAAGCGTACACAGCATGCCGGCGGCATTACCACGCTGAATGGCAATGTTTATGCGTTGGGCCAAATAAACGCTAGCATTTTGCAATTTAATTTACACAACTCATTTGTACATTATAGTGACATAGATAACATAATTATTATGATGTAACTAAACCATGTGAATGGGCGAAGATTAATATCCAAACTATAATTTATTCTATTTAATCTCTACACAGAAAATTATCTGCCTCTGAAAATGAATTACACAATATTATCACATCACTGAGAATTAATGCTCATATATTATGGTAAAACTACACGAGGCATCTATGTATTTCAAAACGGCTCGAAGCTGTTTATTATACAAGAACAAAATTAAAAAAATAGATTAACCCCCGATTACCTCGGATTTGTTATCTATACAACATTCTACTAGTCAAGCCCTTTCATTTGATACCCATATTTAGGGAGTAGTGAAAAAAATAATATAATTCACCATTTTGTGGTGGTGGTCATCTTGGATTTGATTTTTTTATAGTATACCTATAGTATTCTACTAGTCAGGCCCTTTCATTTGATACCCATATTGAGGTAGGTTGTAAAGGAAAAAATGTCTTGTCCGCCATTTTGTGGAGGCGGCCATCTTGAATCGATATTAACCAAACATAGCTTAGAACATCCGCACGGATATTAATCTTCAAATAAAAAAAAAACGCATCAAAATCGGCCCATCTGTATGAGCTCTACGGTGCCACAGACAGACAGACAGACATCGACGTCAAACTTATAACACCCCTTTTTTGGTCGAGGGTTAAAAATGCGCATAACCATATTATGCACTTCATTTTCCCACTGTTGACATTAGACTCTTCTCCATAAAGAGAAAGCCAGGGCTACGTTGACCAAAAGCGAGATGGTTGATCTAATGGTGGACCAAATAATAATAATACATTTTATTAAAATTATTATGTATTCACATATTCATTTATTTTCTTATTTTTTTAGTTTTTTACAATAGATATTAAAAATAAACAAAGATCATAAAAAACTTAACTAGAATGCCGCCTGCAGCGGGGCAGAGTCCAAGCTACCGGTCGTTAAGGCTGCAGAGACAGAAACCTCCTGACCATGCGTGTCGTGTCCTTAATAAACATTAATAATAATAAATTTATTAATATTAATAATAAACGACAACAAAACACAAACCGCTAAACATTTGGGCTAGATAAGGTACAGAAATCGGCATTTTATGCCATTACCAGTCAATCCCCGCATCTTAAGGGTACATTTTTAGAAATGAACCTAAACTATAAACAGTTTAACCCATTCCACTAATTAATTACGTAACATTCTAATAAAGAAGGTTTTTTAAAATCGGTGCAATATTTGGGGGTTTTAATGGTGTTGGTAGTTCAGCTAACTTCTGTTTTAATTATATTTTTCTTATGGTTTTAGTTTCACATTTTTAACGTGAAAACGTCTAATAAATCGATGAACGCCACGAATCGCCAGCTGCATGCACGAAAATGTGTCCCGTTATGTCCCGTTACGCTTATTGTACGCTTGCGCCGCATCTATCAATGTTTTGTTATGACGTTGTCACGTTAAACTGTCCCGTAAACCAACAGACTTTACAGACAACCAATTATTTTTTTCAGAAAACTTATTTCCTAAAAATGTCTAAAGAGCCGTGTCGCGGTGATTTTATACCCTTATTCCACATTCGCCTGACTACCAAATTAATACCGACGACGCTGAGTCCCCTGACTCTGTGAAGGACTGACGGGTCCCAGTGTGATTCTAATTGAAACATTAATATTCCATTGAATAATTACACACGGTTTTAACCTATCATGGTTGCTTGATATAGATTATCATTAATTACAGGAATGTCTTACGTAGAGGATTAGTGAGAACATTCGATTTGTAATCGTAAGTCCGCGGTTCGAATCCCGCCAGCATTTTAGATTTTTCTATCTTAACCTATTTTTTTAACCCCCGACCAAAAAAAGGGGTGTTATAAGTTTGACGTCGATGTCTGTCTGTCTGTCTGTCTGTCTGTCTGTCTGTCTATCTGTCTGTCTGTCTGTCTGTCTGTCTGTGTGTGTGTCTGTCTGTGGCACTGTAGAGCTCAAACGGATGGACCGATTTCGATGCGGTTTTTTTTAATTTGAAAGTTAATATCCGTACGGATGTTCTTAGCTATGTTTGGTTAATATTGATTCAAGATGGCCGCCGCCACAAAATGGCGGACAAAATATTTCTTCACAACCTACCACAATATGGGTATCAAATGAAAGGACTTGACTAGTAGAATATTGTACACTATAAAAAAAATCAAATCCAAGATGGCCGCCACCACAAAATGACGAATTATATTATTTTTTTCACTACTACCTCAATATGGGTATCAAACGAAAGGGCTTGACTAGTAGAATGTCGTACAGATAACAAATCTGAGGTAGTTGGGGGTTAATCAACATTTTTAATTTTGTTATTGTTTTATCTTACAATTTTAAGGAGGAGGTTTATTTTATCTTTGTTTAATAATATAAAGTGATAGAACGAGCAAGACATGCGTATGATGGTATGGTATGGATGGTCAAGTGGGGAGACGTGTTGCTTACAACACCACACCTACACACACCACACTAACACTACACCACAGTACCAGGCACCTATTTTAATGATGTGATTGCTGTCTGCCATTGTACTAACTATACGTGACCTTGAGATAATAAATTAATAATAATAATATCATTCTTTATTACTTCTACAATTTCACAATACATTTAAAACTAATAAATACAATTTATGATTCAATAATTTGCAGAGCAATGGGCGGCCTTATCGATAAAGCGATCTCTTCCAGGCAACCTTAGGAAGAACTTGTTTTGAAACATATCCTCCTTTTTAACCCCCTTAACCTCTTTGTTCTATATTTTCTCTGAAAATATTACTTTCCAAATCAGTATATAAACTGTATACAACTGTACGTTATACAAAATACAAATACTGTAATTTGTGCACATTACTGCTGTACAGCAGTGTAACTAGCAAAGTTGTACTACTTCCCCAAACCAACTCTGCAAAGAGTTCTATTACTACCAAACTGTACTGATTGTTACTTGTGTAGTAGTGGTAATACCACACTGGGGGAAGTACCACACCTTTGCCAGTTATTCTAGCACCAAGCAGTAATGTGCAAACATTACTGTGTTACTGTTAGGTTTGAAGGGCAATGTTTCCAGTGAAATTACAGGGCTTAGAGATATAACATCTTAGATCTCTGGGTGACGAGCGCAGTGCAGTGCTAGGCAATGATTTTAACTCTTCATGTTCCAGTAGCTGCATGTCACTGTGCTGTTATGTGGCAGGCATGTTGCTTACCATCAGGTACATGTCCTGCTCGTCTCGTCACTCCTTATTTAAATAAAACTAGCGTAGTACCCGCGTAGTTCCAGTTTCTTTAATTCTGCAACGAATTGATATTGCTCGCTCTTTCCTTTTCGCTTGAAATTATAGAGACAGCAACAATAGTAAGGCCATAGCCGATTTAGCGGTAGAAGGGTCGTTCAGCCGTTTCTTCGTGATTGAACAACAAATAATGAAACTTTTGCATATAAAATATGACATTTGTAACTAGAGTCACAAAAATTGGGTATTATTCTTATAATCACTGTAATGTACCATTATTAACATATACGTAAAATTGTCGATCAGTTGTATAATTTACTTTAGTAAAACTTTTCCCTTGATTACTGGTAATGCCCCGTAGTATTGACGACTCTATCGCGTGTCCCTATAAAATTATGGTTATTTCTTGTAAAGTCGTTGTTTGTGTGTCCGGAACCATTTTGTTGTGGTTATAAAGTGAAGACATAACATTATGTAGATAATATTTATGCGTCAGGGCTTTGTACGAGTGGTTAATTTAAAACGGTGGGAAGCTGCGATTTAACTTGATCAGATATCTACATAAATGGCGATCTCCCTCCCAAGCCTCGGGTCTCAAAAGCCTCAGCGGTAATCACCAACTTTGCACACTTGTGCCATAATCTACTATTACACATCTCTCTCCATATGAGTATTCAAAGGAAAGTGCTTGACTCAGTACTAGTCAATCCTTCCTAGGACATTTATTATCACATTATAGTTAATAAAATATGCAAAGTTGAAGACTGTACTGTGGTTTACCTATTCTATGCTGTGGTACAATAACTTTAATTATTTAAATAGATTATTTTTGGGCTGTATTGTCTAATTTGTTAATATTTGTAGGTAGGTGTAATATTGTAGGTTGTTAATTTGAATGATTATTTGACTTAATTTGTTATGTAATTTAATTAATTATTTAGTTTAGTTGATTATTGTCACGAGTATATACTTGAGTACCCATAATTGTATGCTAGATTGTATTTTTTACTTAGATAACTTGACATGACAATAATATTTATGAATAAAGGAATATGAATATTACTACTATATAATATACGAATACTATAGAATACACTTAAACTTCAAATCGAAGATGGCCGCTGCCATGAAATGTGTGATTTTTAAATCTAATTAGTTTGGAATAGGTATATATTCAATGCTCATGATTCAATTCTAAAGAAAATACTAAACCCATAGTAAACGCACGCTTGCTCCAGTTTAGCACATCATTTTTGAATAATTCTGAATTCATGTGAAAGAATGAACAGCATCCAACTGAAATATTCATTAAACAAATTACTTTGTTTACTCCATTTTATCCCCATTATCTGGACAATTTGTTATCTGCTTTCATCCGGATTATCGAAAATAAGCTAATATGCATTGTATGCAAAAGATGTGTTTTTCTAAACTAACCAATTTTGAATTTGTTAGTTGCATTAAAGGCCACTAATTATTTTTACGACTGCATGTCTAATTTTTTTATTTTATCGGCATCGCTCTTCTCTCGATATCTACGAAAAATAAAGTACTTCCCAATAAACACATTACACGAGACTTAATACGATCTAACTACACCTTTGCCAGTTAATCTCCTGCCAAGCAATAATTAGCATGACCGTGTTCCGGTAGAAGGGCAATGTTTCCAAGTAAAATTTTACTGGACTAAGAAGATATATTTTCCGGGTAACGAGCGTAGTGCGATGATAGGCTTAGAATCTTAACGTTGGTGTAGTTGCGTAGGACTTTACTTTTATGGGTAGACTCGTGTCTTGCTAATTTCGTCACTCTAAGTGTAAAATGACTAGCGAGCTATTTTTTATAATACTAAAAAAACATAAGCTCACTAGTCGTAAAGATTGCCGATAGAAGTGAAAACTTAGAACTCTTATCTATTTTAGTAGTAACAGCACCAATGTTGCACAAAACGTCATCTATATAGCTACATAGATATATTGCTATTACTTATGTTGCTAACACAAACTTCCAAGATTTTAGGCATCCAAAAAGCATGTAGAATGATTGAAAAACTTAAAAAAGATAAATAATTGTTTATTTATTTCAAACAGTAAACTTACCACACAAATATATCAGGATCTCCTTTGAAGCATAAGATATACCTTTAATAGGAGACTCTGCCTTTCTATAACCATAACAATTTGATTTAATACCTAAAATAAATAAAAGTGTGTGTGTGCGTGTGTAGGATGAGTTTGTGTATACGTATATATATGTGTGCGTGCGTGCTTACAGCGTGCATACTGGATTGTTTGTAGTGTATAGCTTCAACTTAGCTCATTAAAGAAGTTTTGATTGCAAAATATACCTATGTATTAGTGTATATTATTAAGTATATGACAGGTGACAGTTTAATTAAAACAAATTTAGGTGATTTTTCTTTGCAGTAAAAATATCAAAGACGAGTTATCGAATGTCTGGATTAACGAAAATCCATATTTATGTACTGCACTTAATGACATAATTACGAGTACTACTTTAAAATGTGGAAAGCTTTTGAAACATGTTCGTAATAAATTCACATAGCGCGAAAATACGTTCCGTTATACTTTTTTGCAGCACATGCTTAATATTGGCGCGCAATCGATACTAGATTGTTAAATATAGCATTAATAACTTTAACTATGATTCAATGCGTAGTTATATTTCTTACTATCCGTGAGTCATGGTTTTATTTTGTGCTAAAAATACATATTTGTACACATATTTGTCATATTTTATCTAAGGAACTACGGCCTCGATTTCAAAAAATTCTCATATATGTAACCAGGTGTGAAACCGGGGTGGTCGCTAGTTTTTTACAAAAATGGAAAGTGACGTGAATGGAGAGTGAGGTGTAAGTCGAAAAAGCGACATCGTTTCATGGTTGATGTTCCAAAGACACGAACGAAGAGATTTGACTCTACTTTTGTGATAAGACCGTCTAGGCTGTGGAATACGTTGCCTGAGTTGGTTTTCTTTGTTGGTTACAATCTATGTGTCTTCAAATCGAGAGTGAATCGGTTTTTTCTAGGTAAACACGCTCCATCGTAGACTGCATTGTCGCTTAACGTCAGGCAAGATGGCGGTCAAGTGTAAACCTATAAAAGTTAAAAAAAAGGAATAGTGCCATCTAGCTATTTGAACTAGTCCATATTACTGCCTGTCAATGCACTTCGCTCATAACCCAAAGATTTAAAATGATTCATTCATTTGCCCTGTAAATTGTCTGGAAACATTGCCTTTTAAACGAAGCCACTGTAATAATTGTTTATTATTGCTTGGCGGAAGAATAGCTGCCCAAGGTGTGGTACTTTCCCAGGAGTTATCTGCAAAGAGTCTTAACACTATAATATCAAATAAACATATATACAAAAAAATACAACCACCAAACAACACAGAAAGCGGGTCTTCAAGCGTTATGTAACGCAGTTATAGAAGATTTTAGACCCTCCTTCCCCCCTTGTAACGTTTTTCTGCACCTCTTCCTCTCCTTTAACTCAAACGTTATGTAATATCCAAATTACTAATTTTATTTAATACTAGCTGTAGTGTTGTTGTGTTGCAGTGTTGTACCTTGCACGCATTTCTACGACAGCTATCGCTCTATTTACGGCACCGGCCCACCGGTGGAAACGCCGAGTCCTGTTAATTTAAATCTTAACTCCTGTTGATTGAGTCTAAATTTGCTCAACTGGGCCTTCCTCCTGATTCATAAACGGGTGTTAAAACCTTCTTTGACTCATGTACAAAAACTTTGCTAAATGTCATCATATGATCAAATGCACAGTTTACGATTCATTAGGACATACAGACAAATATTCATTTTCATACCAATACAAAAAAACAACAACTTGTGGTTCTAATACAAAAGTTCTTATTTTATTCATTATAAACATATTTTTTTAGATACAAAACTGACTGATGATCCTATCATTTTAAATGTCCTATAAATTTTACCTATATTTGGTGGCCTCTGATTGACCTTTGTGTGACGATATTTGATGACCTTTGGTCTAGATCACATAACCTTTGATGTCGTTTTAATTGCGTCTGGCGAAGACAACACATGTTCTTGAATTTAGTCTTTCCTGGAATAAATAAATCGATTTTGTTTCTCTAGAATAAAATTGAAAACATGCGCGCATATATAAGTAGGGTGGAACCATCGCTTGGAACATGAAATCACAGAGTCCAATGCATTTTCTATTACAGAACAGCAGGTGTGGGGACACAACGAGAAACTTGGAAGAAAAGCGAACTGGCGAACGGATTTCTGCATCTAGGGTCTTGAATTAAGTACGAAACTTTGGAGAAGTCGTCTACTGGTTGTAGGCACTTATGAACACACGCTAGAAGTTAATACTTCTTCTTCTCTATATTCCTCGTACTAAAAATTAAATCAATCATGGAATAGACATTTTCATTGCAAGAAGTATTAACCTGAAGTAAGTTGTAATGTTTTCTTTTTTGGTGTGTTAGGAAAATAATGATGTGAGCAAATTTTTACGACGACGTCTTACGACGCTTTATACCCTTCTATCAATCATCATCCCACATAGGTCTCCTGGTGGCTCATATAATTCATAAATTTTATTCACGGGCCTGTAGTCTATTAGGTTTTTTAATTTAATGATTTTTTTTATAACGTAAAAGGTGATTTAGGTTCTCTATAAATTGCTCTCACTTTGCACCTAAGTAGGTGTGGCTATTAGACTACAGAAACAATACCTCTTCCAATCCATTATTCTGCAACGCCGTACAAAAATCATGCGACAAGGAGAAATTATCGAGGGTTCGAACCCCCCCTCTTCAATTGCACTCAGTTGGACTTACAAGTGTGAAAGCTTACAAGTGACGGCATAGTGCTGAATCTTATTACTTTATACCCTTCTATCATCCTACATAGATCTATGACCTGGTGCTTTATTTGACCCATAAATTTTGTTCACGGGCCTGCAGTCTATATGGTCCAATAATAGTTTCGTGGCACTGTGTTGTTATGGTCCTTCATATCAATCCTGTGCGGTAACTACCTATACGGTACTTGTATCGTCATTCAATACTTAAAAAAACATATATATCTCTTTTTTCATACATCCACGGTCACATTGTAGTCGCATCAGATATGAGGGCATGGCAGGCTTCGACGATTTCATACGGCGCACGTACCCACGAACCTAATATCTCTTGAGAACTTTCAGCTGGGGCTTTCTTTAGAAGATATTTTTAAGAAAGTAATCTCCAAGCAAAAGTCTCTCAAAATAATATTTCATTCCGCGAGGTATTACGTCTTATACGACACTTTCTCTATTGAAAATCAAGTACCTGGTTGACCGAGCTTTGCTCGGTTTTTTTAAATGATATTTAGGCAGGTACGAATTACGTAGTGATTCTTTACTTAGACCTACTTAGATACGAAATAAATGTGTTTGTAAAAGGCTCTAAATATAAGATTTTCTCAGAAAAAAAGAACAAAAAAAAATCCCGTGTGTAACCATCAGGATTCGAACCGGGGCCTGTTGACTCCGAGGGCGAGCATATTCCGTCTGAGCCATTTTGACTTAAAGAAAAGCGGCGAAATAAGTTATCGTATTCTAATGACATTGTAGGAGTTTTTCATTGTCTAAAAACGCGCATAAAATTATATTTTTAAAAAATAAAACCTAGCTAGATCGATTTATCGTCCCCGAAACCTCCTGTATAAATAATTACATGAAAATCGTTCGAGCCGTTACCGAGATTCAGATTATATATATATATTTCTAAATTGGTCGTTTAAAAGTATAAGATAAGATGAGTAGGGGAGAAACATTTTTGCACCCTTAAAAATTAAATTAAACGCATCGAGTGTGTGACTTTAATTTTAAACTGAATTCGTTTTCTGCTTTTTAACCGTCTGCAAAAAAGGAGGAGGTTCTCAATTCGACTTTTGTGTCTATGTTACGCGATTGGGAATCAATTTTGATGTTTTTTTGTACGGCAGTTGATGTAGACCATAGTTCAAAGGTTGTAAATTTTATCGAAATATGTGTGCTGGTTTTCGAAGTTGAACAAAAAACTAAAATTATTAATTATAAATTATTTACGAGTATCTAGATGGGTTAGTAACAGCTTCTTATTTAATTTGTTCGAGTGTCTGATTTAATTTTAAATTGAAGTCTGTTGTTTTTTCGGACATAATAAATTTATAATTACGCAAAAAAATTAATTATTAAAATAAACGTTTATAAATATTATTTATACAACCTTTTGTTCACTGGTTTCTCTGAAATAAAGCCAAAGGATAAAGCGGTACAAAAATACCCTTTTATTTCCCCCCCGGAATCCATATGTCAGAGTTTGCCATTCACACAAGTTTTAAATTTCAAATGAGGTTTGTTTCGCGTACGCTTGTTTTTGAAGCCCAAGTAGAGGAATTTCAAATTAAATTTGAATCGGCTTCCAAATAAATTATCAGTACACGCGAGCAGGCTTAGGATGAGATTCACTTAAAATAGAAGGCAACCTTTCCGAGCGCTTGCTCGACGCGACGAGTGACCAAAATGATGGAGTTTTTTTGTTTTTGACTACAACTTTTGGTCATAACATCTAGTATTATTAACTACGGGCTATTTACGGTAAAATTTCCAGATAAATTGCAGGGCTTAGAGACATAACATCTTAGATCTCTGGGTGACGAGCACAGTGCTGTGCTAGGTTATGATTTAGACTCTTCATCTCTCAATAGCTGCGTGTCACCACTATACTGTCATGTGGCAGCATATTAGTTACCATCAGGCACATGCCCTTCTGGTCTCGTCAATCTTTATTTAAAAATAACAAAAAAAAACAAATCCATTGACATTGAAGGGAATAGAGATTAAACATTTCTTATTTATGAGTGACAAGCGCAGTACAGTGGCGGGTTAACTACGGTGTTTTTGTTACATGTGTTTTAAATCGCGGTGATGATAATTTTCTCACACCGTAGGTTATTGTTCTGTTGGTACATTTTTTTTTTTTAAACTTTAGAAGTAAGATTTGCCAAAGTATACTCTATCGGATAATAGTTACCCGTGAATTCAAAAGATGTAATAATAACGTTTGTTTTCACACCGAAATCAATCATATATTAAAGACTATAATGTTCAATTTGTCATGTAAAAGGTACACGTATCTTTTCCGTGTATATTCGTCAGCTTTCAATCTCATTTCCAAATCGTAACAAAATTTATTTCCCCGCGGAGGAGCGCGATAATTGCCGTGTAAATAATTTAATATTTACTGCCACAGAGTATAGAGATAGCAATATCCATCTTCATCGTCAACTCTTGTGATTTGCAAGTAAATATTTATTTTTGACTAAAACCCTGTGTACTAATTTTATTTCTCTACACACTAGTTAATAAAACTGCAACCCGTTTTTGTTTTCTGTCATTCAATATGAAAAAGCTGTAGCTTTTGTACAGGCTCTACGGTCGTAAAGCCTCTACAAAAATCGTTATAGTTTTACGTTTGACCGTTATGTAGGGATGTAGATGAACATTAATATTTTGTATAACATGTTTTTATTTTACTTTTTTGTTATAACACTATTTTGACGTTATTTAACAAGTAATTTAAAGCCCTTTCGATAACAATCATTGCAATTAAAGAGCAGCTAGTCGGTTGGTAGTTTTTGCAATAAACGTCAATAATTTATGTATGTTTTTGGTGAAATATGTGTTTAATTTTGATTTACACTTATAGATAGATAGATAGATTAACTCTTTATTGCACTTAATAACAACAAAAATACATTAAAAAAAACTTAAACTAAAATTAAAGTAGCAATGGGCGACCTTATCGCTTAAAGCGATCTCTTCCAGGCAACCGTAGGATGGAAAAACAGATACGAAAACAGGAAGACGGGAAGTACAAATAAAAAGTGGTGAATACCTCTATAATATTTCAAAATAAAACTGCAATTACATACTTATACTTAATTATTGTTGATAAACAGTTTACCTATCGAGTTAATTCTCTCATTTTTGTATAATGATTAAATAGAGTCAGTTTGTATTTTATATAATTCTAAATACATACTTTACATTATATTGATCTATTAACAGGGCATCGTGAAAGAAATGATCGACGAAGAACTTTAATCATTTAATACAAAAAAAAAAAAATCAAGTTTACCTTCTGTTTATTTGAGATGTGGTAAAACAGAGACGTCCCCTGACGTAATAAAATTTTAGTTTACGTAATGGGATTTTGAAGCTTGCGGTCATGGCAACATGTTTTACAGTCTATACTATACCACTACTCTTGAACTGTGTTGAAAAGCATAAACTATGTCACTCAACTACGTCACGGGACAACAGCTTTCGAATTATCATAAATGACGCCATCTTTCAACAATACGGTGTGGTGGTCCGGACAAATACCTAGTTTCATTATAGATTTATTATGATGTGATCTGATCGCTCTTGCCTTGTTGCTCTTCTAGAAGTGTCATTCTTTTGTCGCGGCACATCACATATATCACACATAGCTCTGTTCGCATAGCAAGTATGCACGTCATCGCTTTGCTACAAAGAAAACCAGCCGAAAAACCTGATCTATTCACTTATTCTTTATCTAAGGTCAAGGCTATGGTCCACCACGCTCAAGGAGATAGTCAAGGCTTTAACCACGCTGACCCAGTGCTGGTTAGTAGATGACACAGACCTCGAAAGATTCTAGGTACATGTATGTGGGTTTCATAACAATGTTTTCCTTCGCAGTGTTTACGGCATTATGCGCATAACCTCGATCATAACTGATTTTGTTTACTTATCTGGTTCTCATTGTTCTTGCACTGCAGCTAAATAGTAACTGAACATTTGCATAATATTTTTACCAAATTTTCTTACTGAAATTAAATTAAATAAAAATTATTTTTTGGTTCAAGAACACTAATGCTTAAAAACACAAGTTAATATCTACTTATTCATAAACTCAAAGATATTTAGACAAATGTACACTGGTACTCACACTAGGGCAACCTGTGTTGTGGGTACCAGGCATAACAATTACACAATAAAAAAAATTTAGAAACTTATGAAAAACAATAAGAAAAAACAAAACATTACTCGTACTATTGTTGTACATGTGCACTGAGTATTGCATTTAAACAAGTCTGCAAACACACAGGACATCCTGAAATGTTCAGAGCGTTTCCCGTCGATTGGAAATAACATTGTAAGTCGGTTGTCACGACCACCCGTACTGAATGTAAATGTTGCAATGGAATAAATTTAAAACTAGATCAGTTCTTACCAAACAAAGACAGAACAGAACACAACTACATACATATGTGTTCACGTTATATAATACTAGATGTCCGCCCCGGCGTTGCCCGTGGTACATTATTTAGAACTCATCAAGATCCCGTACATATGCAACGGTGAAATAATGACTGAAATCGGTTCAGTCATTCCTGAGAATATCGCTTTCAAACAAAACATCTCTGCAGGTACCTGCTATGCCACTTGTCGGAAATTGGTTGTACCAACTCAGATTTAGAAAAAAAAATGATTAGCAAAGGTTTCATATTCAAGAGGTATGTAATCTGTGATATTCAATGACGCAATCTTAGACACATCATGCTGTCATATGTCATGACAAAGCACGAAACGTACGAAAACTCTCAAAAAGGAATATTTTTTCCCGATTTTGTTACAATCTTGATTTATGCTCCGCTTCTATTAATAGTAGCGTTATTTTCTATAGCCTAAAGCCTTCCTCGATAAATGAACTATCCAATAGAAGAAGAATCTTTCAACCCGGACCAGTACATCCCGAGATCCTAGCGTTCAAACAAATAAACAAACAAACTCTTCAGCTTTTTATCTGATACGTCAGTTTAAAAAAAAGTAGTGGAGTCATGAGACACCAGAGCGTCTACCGCCTAACTAAAAATATCTTAGCTTTGATATTGCTCTCTCTTTTCTTTTACCTTGAAATGATAGAGACAGCAATAGCAAAGTCATAGCCGATTTAGTTATGCGGTAGAAGGACCAGTCGGAACGAAGTTCCTTCGGATAATATAGAGTTGTGTTGCTCCTATGATAGAATTGCTTAATTTTGCTATTGACGTGGCAACGTCTAATAAATCGATGAACACCGGGTGCATGCACGAAAAAGTGTCCCGTTATGTCCCATTACGTTCATTGTATGCTTGCTCCGAATCTATCAATGTTTTGTTATGACGTGAACCAACCGCCTTTACATACAACCAATTTTTTGTAGTACCATCATCTGATTAGTTAAGTTGGTAACACTGTGTTTTGCGTCACTTCCGTTACATAAATATGACGCGATATATGATCCGTAAAAAAATATGACACTAAAAGTGTCATATTTAAAAATATTTTTTTGTAAATATTGTTTCAGTTAGGTGCCACAGCAAAATCTTTATGTCTTCCATGCCTGCCGTGAGGCATTTAGTTTAAGTTATAGAAACTAGTTGTCGCAAAATTTAGTGTTGTGATGTTTTTTTACTCTTTTAAGCAAAAGAGAAATGGATGTAATTTGCTTTGGAAAATAATAGCTTGAAATAACACGTATGCCACTTTTTATGTCGGGATAATAGCGGAGTCAGAAAATACGCAAGATACCGCTAGTATGTATCGTGTATTAACCGCGATTTTCACACAAGTGAAAAATGTCCGACAATATTTATTCAATACTAGCTAGCTGCTATATAACTACGTAGCTACGCCACCTTTCGAAAATCGATCGTACCATCTCAGAAACCATTTTTGGTTCTTGTACAACAACTTTGCTAAAGATCATCACAATGACATGGTCAAATGCATAATTTTAGATTATATAAAAGATATACAGACATTCATTCAACATTCATTTTTATATTTACATAATATATATGTAGATTCAAATACTCAATCAATGTCATACTTTGCTTATAAAAGAAGTTATGGAATACCATAGTAAACGAAATCGAATTGATAAATTTTCGATATAACATCCCGTAGTACGGGCTCAATACAATGTTGCAAGCAATAAAGTTGAAGTACTTATTTTGTAGGGTAAAAATTTTCATAAAAACTACGATACATTGTTCAAAATTTTTATTATAATAATTTGACAAAGTTTAAATAAAGATATAAGTTAAATCACACAATTAAAAATAACATCATAAATCCATCAGTCTAACCCACCCCTAACGGTACCTGGCACAAAGGTGCCCATTACACTGGCAGCATTACCACGCTGAATAGCTATGGACAATCTTTGTGCCAAGTACAAGCCGGAGCGGGAGTCACCGCCATTTTCCCTTATGCGTTGTCCTAACTCTCTAACGAGCTCCCGCGCTTCAGTGCCCCAACTGCCCAGCGTCTCCACTGCAATGGGGATAAAATTGTAGAGGGGTTCCAAGGACGCGTACTTTTGTCGCTTTTTATTAGCGGCATCTTCAGCTGCAGCTGCTGGCGTGCGGATTGAGCGGGCAAGATGACAAGCCGCAACAGTACTAACGCAAGTTGCGTCCCACACTAAGCACTTTCCTTTTTTCCAAGGCACCAAGGTCAGGCCGTCTGGCCTCTCAAAATTGGTTTATGAAAAAAGATTTAATCTGTTTCGTGTGATTTTAAAACTAGCTGACCCTGTGAACTTTATACTGCCATACTTTTTTTTTTGTCAACGTTTCCGAAATTTTCTGCTAAACAAACCAAATAATAACGGGTTCGTGACACAAAGAATCATACAATTTGGTGCAGTCATTCGAAAGCTAAGCGGACAAACATTTGAAGGTTCATTTTTAGGGTTCCGTAACCAAATGGCAAAATACGGGACCCTTATAGATTCGTCAAGTCTGTCGTTCTGTCTGTCCGTATGTCACAGCCAATTTTCTCCGAAACTATAAAAACTATACTATTGAAACTTGGTAAGTAGATGTAGTCTGTGAACCGCATTAAGTTTTTCATACAAAAATTAAAAAAACAAGAAGTTTTCGGAGTCTCCCATACTTAGAACTGAAACTCAAAAAAATGATATTGAGGTTTCTGACATACTTTTTTGTAAACTGAATAGTTTGCGCGAGAGTTTCTTCCAAAGTGGTAAAATGTGTGTGTAACTGTAGCCGCCCCCCCCCCCCTTGGAACTTCTAAAATAAGAGAATGACAGAACTAAAAAAATGTATGATGTACATTACCATGTAAACTATCAACGAAAATTGGTTTGAATGAGATCTAGTAAGAAGTTTTATTTTAATACGTCATAAATTGACTATTGTTAAAACACTGATTAAAGTAAGAACGAACTACAACAACTTTTATATTATGTTACTTGCTGCAAAGCCTTCATGGGTGAGTCCGACTCGCACTTGACCACTTTTATTTATAGATAAGAAGATAATGTCGTGTATTGATTGGTGCGAAACTATACACTATACCTGTCGTTCCATAGTTAATTGTGCGTACACACAGGCAAAGTTTCTACTCTTCGAAGTAAGGCTATGTGAACTTGGCACCTGTAAACCCAACTAAACCCCAACTAAGATCTCGACGGTATGTTCTCGTGAGTATCTAATTTCGCTCCTAATAGCTTCAAAGGCAAGTAAATGTATTACACTAGTTACCGAACTAACGAAAACCAAATAATTATAGTTACAACTAGAAATTATTATCATTTCTGACTGGTATTTGCGAAGACTTAATAATACTAATAGATTTTCAGGAATTCCAATATTCTAGATTTACCTAACATGAAATTAATTTAAGCACTGACTGTCAAATTTCAATTTCAAATCAATTTCATTTCAAAGAAACGAAACGTTTTAGTATTAAAATTAACGTGGTTGTTACACATATTTAATTGGATAACGGGACACTCACGTATATCACTTTTTTTTTTTTTTTTTTTTCTACGTGGGTAGTTGCCTAAGTCACACCTAAATTTTATAGCTCTTATTATTTAAATAATAATAATAGTAAAAACCTACTTTTAATAGTGTTTTTCATGTGCTAAAAGTAAATAATTGGTAATTACCTGCCGGGAAGTGTTTTCTCCAAATTACAAACAACACAACATTTAATTTTCTTTATACTTTAATTTCACATTCTATAACACAATGGAGGGCATTTTGGAAACCCAAGAACAACTTGAAATGAATGCTTTCCAAGAAGTACTCCAACAGTCTTCTTCTTCTTCGGACAGAACAACATCTTTAGCAGAGGAGTTTAAAACTTTTCGAGAATATATTCTACTAGCTGTAAAATCTCTTCAAGAACAAATTGCTCTTCTTGCTCGGGAAACTGATAACCTTCAGATGAAATCTCGGCGCAAGATTCTACTGCTTCATGGTGTACCGGAGGCGGAGCGCGAGGATACTGCGGCCAGTGCTGTGAAGGTAGTGGTCCAGAAGTTAAAAATAGCCGAGTTTAGTGCATCCGACATCAGTAGGTGTCACAGGCTTGGACGCACTTCTGGTTCAAACAGAGCTTGTCCAATACTACTGAAGCTGAATGACCTGGCCCTCCGACAGAAGTTATGGTACGGTAAGACGTCTTTGAAAGGTTCCGGTATTACTCTCTCCGAGTACTTGACGAAGTCCCGTCACGACGTCTTTATGGCTGCTCGGGAACGGTTTGGCGTAGCAAAATGTTGGACCCAGGATGGCAACGTTATTGTGTTAGGAAGGACAACAAACGGCATCGTATTTACAACATTCATGAGCTGGATAAGTTCGAAGCCTCAGTTCCATCAGCTTCGGGATCTCTGAAGAAGAAGAAGCCCGATAGTGTGGCGGATAAAGGTGTCCTGAATCCAAAACGCAGAATTGCTTCGAAGAAATAGTCATGTTTTCTTTTTGTTGTTTTCTCGGTGCTCAATGTTTAGCTTTGCTTTTAGTTATCTCACTTCTCAGTAGTATGTTTATGTTGTTTGTTTCACGTAATTATGTATTACCCTCACTGGGAAGAATGTCTAATGTTAAACCTCCTTATATTTCTAATTTTATAATTATTTTGTTTCACAATCTTACTTTCTAACTTCCACAAAAATAAATTGTAGCTCGAGCACTCCCTGACAGCTGTCAGTCTTAAACATTATTTAATACGATATTGGCTCCGCAAATTTGCTTGCATTTGCCGAGTGCCGAGATATTTTAGCGTTTGCTTTTTACTTCGTAATATTATATTTTTTGCATAATTATGTAGTTTTTTGATAATTAGTGTATCTTATTGATGTGCTGGACATAGTCTTTATTTGTTCTTTTTCTTGAATGTCGACGCGAGAAATCAACAGTTTTTATTTTATTTTTTTCTTGTTGTAACTACTCTGTTGCATGACAATTTGTTTTTTTTTGTTTTACTCGTTTTTGTCATAGAGCTGCTACCTATATTGTTATTATTATTATTTTCTTTTTGTTTTTTACTTTAAATTTTCATGTTTGTTTGTATAATATTTTGGATTTGTTTTGTTTAATACTTAATATCTCACTCCAACACAACCGGCAGGTGGGTATTTGAATTATAGTATATAGACACTTATAGATTGTACTTATACGTATTAATATTGTTATAGTACATTTAGTTATTGTATTTTATTTTATTTTTTATTAATTTTATATTTTTTAATTATTTATAGTAAGTATATATTATTATGTTATATGATATATTTAATGACACTGACATCGACACCATCAATGAAAACATTTCGTTATCTCATACAGAATCGAGCAACAGTGATGACAGTAGTTTTGAAAGTTCACTTCCGCTACCTGAGTTCCTGGAAAGTACCTTTTCTGATGTGCCTAGAAATTTCAACGTTGTCCACATTAATGCGCAGAGCATTCCATCTTCTTATAACGAAATGCTGGCTACTCTCGATCAGACCAACATTCATGCTGTCCTGGTCTCTGAGACCTGGCTTCTCCCTAGTCTCCCTTCAACTTCTTTTTCTCTCCCAGGTTTCACACTCATAAGGAATGATCGCGCCGGACGCGGCGGCGGTGTGGCGATTTATTTGAAAACCAATATTCCCTTTACAATTGTAAGCCAATCGCCGCAACCGCCTCCGGGAAATGGTGGCGAGCATCTCTTTATTGAGATTCTTCTTTCCCACTCTAAGCTCCTTCTCGGAGTTTTTTATTGTCCTTCCAGTAATATTAATTATTTTTCCTCCTTCGAGAATATCTTACTTGATCTCACTCCTGCTTATAATCACTCTATTATCATGGGTGATTTTAACACATGTTTAATTAAGAAAGATCACCGCAGTTCGTCATTGGAATCCATCGTAAACTCCTACAATTGCCACATACTTCCTCTAAGTCCCACACATCATTTTCCTAATTGTATTCCATCTCTCCTAGATTTAATTATAGTTTCTTCACTAAATAACGTTGCCAAGCATGGTCAGTATGCTGCGGATAATTTTTCCTACCATGATTTGATTTACCTTTCCTACAAAATTCGTCCTCCTAAAACTAAACCTCAAATCGTCATGCAGCGCAATTTTAGTGGTATGGATCATGTTGCTCTTCTTAATGATGCAAGTAAGATTGATTGGAGTTATGTTACTAAAACTAAGTTGGTTGACGATCAAGTACAATTATTTAACAGGGTTATCACGGAGCTATATGATGTACATGCTCCAGTACGTGCTGTCAAAATCAAGCATCTCCCAGCTCCCTGGCTCACCAAGGAAATACGAGCTCTGATAAACAAAAAGGCAGCGGTTAAAACGCGTTATAAGATAAGACCTACTGATACTAATAAATCAAAATATATACAGGCACGTAATCTCTGCAATAAGGTGTGTAGGGATGCATTGCGCCGCCATGTTCATGCTTCTGTTAATGAAGAGGATCCAGCTAAGGTTTGGAAATTCCTCAGAACTTTGGGAATTGGCAAATCACGTTCAAATTCAACCTCTCTTAATATAGATATTGATGCTCTAAACCAACACTTTTCTTCGACATCTGCTATGTCAGATGTGGATAAAAATTTAACTGTTAATTATCTTGCTGCCATTCCTACTACTAATCCTTCTTTTTTTACTTTTGATCAATTTACCGAGTGTGATGTTAGGAAGAGTTTTATGTCGATTTCCTCCAATGCAGTGGGCAGTGACAGTATAAGCCGGAACATGCTCTTGCCCATCCTTGAAATTATCCTTCCCGTTCTTTGTACCATTTTTAATAACTCTATTTTAAGTGGTACTTTCCCTACTTTATGGAAAGATGCCTTTATTTTACCTTTGCCGAAGAAACCCAACCCACAATCTTTTTCCGAATATCGTCCGATC
Organism: Ectropis grisescens; assembly: GCA_017562165.1. Lineage (NCBI taxonomy): Eukaryota > Metazoa > Arthropoda > Insecta > Lepidoptera > Geometridae > Ectropis > Ectropis grisescens. The sequence goes on along the minus strand of CM029780.1, from coordinate 7,616,693 downwards.
TCTATTCTTCCTTTTCTTTCTAAAATCCTTGAACGTCTCGTCCATAAACAGCTCAACAATTTCCTTGTTAGACAAGACCTTCTTAATCCTCTTCAGTCCGGTTTCCGTCCTGGGCATAGCACTGTGTCTGCGCTTGTCAAGATCACTGACGATATACGCTTGGGCATGGATGACGGTAAGCTTACTGTTCTAGCTCTGTTAGACTTCAGTAATGCTTTCAATGCCGTCAATTTCTACATATTGCTGGCTTTACTTCGTTCCATCAACATATCTCCACCGGTAATTGAATGGTTTCGTAGTTACCTACAAGGTCGCCGGCAGCGGATTCACCTAGAAGATGATTTGTCTTCTTGGTGTAATACAACAGCCGGTGTTCCTCAAGGCGGCGTGCTATTTCCTCTTCTCTTTGCTATTTTTATAAATTCTATTTCCAAGAACCTTGTTTCTTCCTACCACCTTTATGCAGATGATTTGCAAATTTATTTTCAAGCTCCTTTTAATGAGTTGGATATCGCTATTGCTAAAATTAATGATGATCTGAATCGTATTATTCAGTGGAGTAAGTCTTTTGGCTTAAAAGTAAATCCTACGAAAACACAGTTGATAATAATGGGCAGTTCGTACTGGATCTCCAGAGTGAACTGGAACACATTACCTAGTGTTGTATTTGATGGGATTCCTATACCATTTAGTAGTTCCGTAAAAATCTTGGAGTAGTGTTTGATCGTACTTTATCATGGGATTGCCATGTCAAGACAATCAGTAGTAAATTATTTGCGTCCGGTAGGTCCTTAAGACGTCTCCGTAACTTTTTACCCACTGACACTAAAATTGCTCTTGCTCAGTCTCTCCTTCTTCCTATCCTGGATTACGCTGACGCCTGTTATCTTGATCTTAGAGAGGACCAGCTAGACAAACTTGAGCGCCTCCAAAATTTCTGCATACGATTCATATTTGGATTACGCAAATATGATCACGTGTCCCAATTTCGTGTGCAGCTCAAGTGGTTACCCATTCGTCTTCGTCGGAATGCTCACATTCTCTTTTTTCTGTACAATATTTTGTTTAATCCTTCCACTCCGCACTACCTTAAGGAACGCTTTACCTTTTTGCAAGATTACCATCAGCTTCCTTTAAGGTCAAATTACTCTCTTTACCTCATGACCCCTTCGGCTCGAACTGACACTTTTTATGGCAAGTCGTTTACTTACAGGGCAACTCAGTTGTGGAATGAATTACCTGTCCACATCAGACATTCTCCTTCTCTGAATACATTCAAAACCAATGTTAAACAATTTTATTTGTTGAAAATGTAGTTTGTTGTTGTTTGTCGATTTTCTCCAGTTGCAATTACAGATGTATTTATATTGTATTTATTAGTATGTATTATATGTAGGTATTTAATTATTCTATTTTATTTTTATCATAATTCTTATTTTCTTTCCAATATATATGTTTGCTTTGTTTAGTTCTTATTTGCACACCCCGTATACTTGTCCAATTATTATTTCCATCCTAAGGTTGCCTGGAAGAGATCGCTTTCAGCGATAAGGTCGCCCATTGTCGCACTACTGTAAAATGTATTGTTCTTTTTTTTGTGTTTAATTTTGTTTGGTGTGTCAATAAAGAGTATATCTATCTATCTATCTATATACGGTCGGTCACTCCGACTCGAGTTTCGGCCACGTCCGGCGGCCTTGGCACCTCCAAACGGGCAGCCATCGCACGCGTGCACTCTCCTTGAAAAAGGCCGCCGGACGCGGCCGAAACTCCAGTCGGATTGACCGACCATAAATACGTGAGTGTCCCGTTATTCAATTCAATAAACGAAACGTAACTACATTGTTCTGATAGGACTTTTTGCAAAGTATTTAACTCTCTAACTATAACTTTGTTAATTATTCTATACAGACATTATTGTGTAATAGTTTGCAGGGCAATGTCCGTGCCAAGGTAATGTAACTAGAGAAATTATAGGGATAAATCAAATAAAAGAGACAAACCATTGTATATCACTCGGTGTCGAGTTTAGTGATTCGGACTCTTCGTCTTAAGACAGTAGTAGCATGATATTGTGCTGTTGTTTTGACATTACAAAGCGAGCAAAAATTTTTGCAAAAAAAATTTACTAAGTCAATTTTAAATTTTAGTTGGGTATCATTGTTGGTAGGGTTTTCTAACTGCCAGGTGATCTAAATTGAGGGATTCATTTTGCCCCGCTATTCGCCAGCTAGATCTGCACCACCGTATTAGGGTTTTGATTTGTGACGAATTTTCAGGTTGCCTCAAATATACTTAATACAAGTTTTCAACATTCCGCGAATATCTACCCAAAATGTGTTCCCAACTATCGGGTTAAGATAACAGTCAAACATTAATTTTTAATTTTCAAATACATTCCTAGAATAAATTTACCAGTCAATTTAAAATTTTATCTCTTCACAAAACGAGTAGCGTCATTAAATTCCGCAAAAAATAATGTAAATTTCGTGCATTAAAACACCATCTTCGTTTTTGATTATGCAAAACATTGCTAAATGTGGCGTAGAAAAATAAACACAACTCATGATTCCCGCCTACCTCACAAAATAAACGATCAGTACAGTGTGTTCTTTATTACCTCTACACTTGTCTCAGTTATTTATTTAGAATACTCGTGTCCGTGTCCGATTTTCTGATTAATTATGTGTTTGGTTTCCGCTGTGAAAATATATTATAATCGTCTAAAAAATCGAAAGTAGTCTAGCTAAAACAAGAACACTGTCACTAGAGTCGGACACATTTGGACGTGTGCCTTGTCAGGTTTTCACTGATAGGCTGATACGCAATATACTCGTATACACAAGTAGCTCGTGTAATGACCCACTGATGTGTGCGCGTCAGCCTGTATGTGACAGGGCACACGTGCATATTATGTGGCCGACTCGATGGACACAGTTGTTATTTTAGCGAGACTACGTCCAACTTTTTATACGTCCATGTATAATAGTAAAAAAACATTCCCTTTCGATAGTATATACCTAGTCGCTCGACGTTAAGCGATACAACGGTCTGCAATGGAGCGTTACGAGCCATAAGTGACCAATTGTCAATATCTCTCTATTTAAAGACTAGACTTCACCCGTGGTAGATAAAATGCAGGATGCATAGCACCCAGAGATCACGAAAATATCCAACATCTTTAAAAATTTCCAGTAGTTACTGAGATTACCGCGTTTAACCAAAAAACGTTTCAGCTTTATTGTTCTAGTATAACTATTATCGATTTAATGACACTAAGATATCTATAGGTAAGTGAATACACCACCTAGAAACTTTTTAACCGACTTCCAAAAAGGAGGATGTTATCAATTCAACCCACATGTTTTTTAAGAGCAACAAGTAATGGAAGCATTAGTAATGCAAATTTGTTTTACACCATAGCCATAAAAACGATAGAGTAACAGATTTTGAAGTATTTTCCGAACAACAACGTCATTATTTAAAAGCCTCTTATCACGTCTCTCAATACATTCAATGCCTCTAGCTTATCGTTAGCTAACTTAGCTGAACTATCGTAGTAAGGCATTCTCGTCACGTCAGTTTTCAAACAAAAAACTACATCAAAATTTATCTTTTCCTTGAGCTACTATTCAAAGTTATAAAGCTTTTTAACCCCCGACCAAAAAAGGGGTGTTATAAGTTTGACGTCGATATCTGTCTGTCTGTCTGTGTGTCTGTCTGTGGCACCGTAGAGCTCAAACTGATGGACCGATTTCGGTGCGTTTTTTTTTATTAGAAGGAATATCCGTGCGGATGTTCTTAGCTATGTTTGGTTAATATCGATTCAAGATGGCCGCCTTCACAAAATGGCGGACAAAATATTTCTTCACAACCTACCTCAATATGGGTATCAAATGAAAGGGCTTGATTAGTAGAATACTATACACTATAACAAATTTCAAATCCAAGATGGCCGCCACCACTAAATGGCGAATTACATAATTTTTTTCACTACTGCCTCAATATGGGTATCAAACGAAAGGGCTTAACTAGTAGAATACTTTGCACTATGACAAATTTCAAATCCAAGATGGCCGCCACCACAAAATGGCGAATTACATTATTTTTTCACTACTGCCTCAATATGAGTATCAAACGAAAGGGCTTAACTAGTAGAATACTTTGCACTATGACAGATTGCAAATCCAAGATGGCCGCTATCACAAAATGGGGAAATATATTTATTTTTTCACAACTCCCTTAATATGGGTATCAAATGAAAGGGCTTGACAAGTAGAATGTTGTACAGATAACAAATCTGAGGTAGTCGGGGGTTAATCAAAATTTTTAATTTTGTTCTTGATGGTGGTAGATCACAACAAATCATTTTGTTTAATAGATGCTCCTGGAAAAAAAAAATCCTCAGAATGGTTTTGAAACATCCTGCACTAAGCTTCTGTCACAGATAAACTCATAGTATTCATAACCCTCGCTCATCCCAAAAGTTGTACCGTGGTCACGTAATTTTCATATTTTCCGTAAATTTTTCATCGTCTGAATTACCATATCTAATTTCCTTGGACTCGGTCACAATATAGCTGAAATACAGCCTGTTTTTACCTTTGAAAGGGTATTTTCTTTTTTTTATTGATGGTTTAACTGCCTATCAAATTTTGGCTACCGCAGAAGATATAGAGCCCTACTAGCCTAAAAGAAAATGTGTATAGAAGTCCAAGTACATTAATTAATCCATCTACTTGCACTAGGGCAACACATCGTTCCCGGACACAACATCTCAGAACGTTTGAGAATAGCGCCAGCGAGAATGATGTAGGTACGCTAGAGTTTAAAATTTGTCATGGTGTATTTGGCATATATAGTATCCTACTAGTCAAGCCCTTTCATTTTAAGCCCAAATTGAGGTAATTGTGAAAAAATGAATATGTGATTTGGCATTTTCTGGTGGCGGCCATCTTGGATTTCAAATTTTCTGTCATGAATAGTGTACTACTACTAGTTAAAAAGCCTTTTCATATACTTACCCGTAGTGAGGAAAAATGTATATTGTTATAGTGGTTGTTTTGGGTGGATTTTCATAAAGTATAGGGAAGAATGCTCCCCGACTGACTTTAAAAAATAACAAAATCAAAATCGGTTTATCCGTTCCAAAGCTAAGTTGCTACAGACATACATATATACACACACAGACACCTCAGATTGGTTACATTCTCGTCGTTCATACGTTGGTGGTTATGGTGGCACATAGAAAGTGTTTTTTTATAGTATAGTGACGAGACGTGCAGGCACATGGCCTGATAGTAAGCAACGTACCTGCCACATAACAGCACAATGATACGCAGTTATTGGAACATGAAGAGCCAAATCATTACCTATCCCTGCACTGCGTTCATCACCCCGAGATATAAAATGTTTTATCTCAGTTTTCAAACCGGAACATAGTAGTAATGTTTGCATATTATTGATTGGCTGGATAGAATAATTGGCAAAGGTGTGGTACTTCCCCAGACGGACTCTGCAGAGAGTTCGTACTACTACGGTTTTACTATATTTTAATGGATACGTATGAAAAGCACTATAAAATCCCAGAGGATGTGGGTGTTTCGTCATCCAGACCGGACATTTTCCTTTTTTCTAAAGCTACGAAACGCATAGTCCTTGTAGACCTTACAGTGGGAAACTAATATACCTAAAGACCACGCGATGAAACAAAATAAGTATTACGACCTCCTAAACGAATTAACAAAAAACGGCTATGGAGTTAGTTTACACGTTGTAGAAGTCGGAGCGAGAGGTATACCAGCAAAATCTCTCTATAACCTGCTGAAAGACCTTGGCTTGTCCAGAAGTGCAGTAAGTTCTGTACTAGAACGAGTATCTAAAGCTGCACTAGTAGGCTCATATCAGATTTGGCTGGACAGGGAGAGAAACACGAGTAGCGAAGGTGAGTGTTGATGTACGTCAGAAAGACCTTAGACCTACTCCCGTGTCACAAGTCTCGGGATCTACTCAGGATTTCTCTCTCTTCCACACGATGGACCCGGCACCCGCACGGTGAATCCATGGAATGCTAATAGTAGGAGATCCCACTATACAACGACCTTCACCGAGCTGTTTATGGGATGAAAAGTGTTTTATATGTAATTTAATATGTCAACAAATTTATGGCAAATGGGTTGCCTAAAAAATTTCAGTCCAGAATATGATTAATTAACAATTTTTTTTTTATATTTCACTTAAATTGATTGAATTTTAGAAAAAACTATTTAACATAACTTATTATTTTAGCTTTACTCAGTGGTTACAAAATATCATTACGAAATTCAACCCCTAAGGGTGTAAAAAACGGGATGGAAGTTTGTATGAAACATTTTAATCTTTAAACGTATTCGCATGAAATTGAGCACGAATTGAGCATGATCAAAGTAATGAATTATGTATTACAGTATTTTTCAAAACTCAACCTCCAAAGGAGTGAAATAAGGGATGAAAGTTTGTTTGAAACTTTTTATTGTTTGAACATATTTGCATGGGATTTCGTAAGCACTGAGTAAAGCCAAAATAATAAGTTGTGTTATATAGTTTTTTCTAAAATGTAATCAGTTTAAGTGAAATATTTCAAAATTAATTTATTATTGTTAATCAATAATATTCTGGACTGAAATTTTTTAGGCAACCCATTTGCAATATATTTGTTGACATATTAAATTACATGTTAAACACTTTTCATCCAATAAACAGCTCGGTGAAGGTCGTTGTAGAGCGGGATCTTAGACTATAAGAAGATCGTCACTGTCTGTTGCTAGACATTTTTCTCTACTATCACAAATCACAGCCCGATTCTCGACTCTAAGCTTCGACCCCCACCAGCCTTCCGTCTATTGTGATTCCATCTTGCCTCAGAGCATCTTACATTTTTTTTTACCGAAAATCTTACTCACATAACCTCACATTATTACTGAACGTAAAAACCACAGAAAACAAATAAAGTTATGATCTATGCGTGTTCCCAACGGGCCATAAAACAAAGCGTCTGTAAGCGGAAGTGACTGGGATTTGTCGTTCGACGTTTGATGGGCGCCCTTTACGACTTTGTGCCAACGTGTACTGATAAAACAAGCCTGTATACTCTTGGATTAGATGCCTATCCTGTATAATTTATATCTAGTTTTGGTCTACGCGAAATTAGACTCTCTTATTCTCGTCTTTCCTAGATTTGCTCCTTCTCTTTATGATATAGGCTAGATGTCCACCCCGGCGTTACCCGTGGTACATTATTTAGTACTCATCAGGATCCCGTACATATACAACGGTGAAAGAATGACTGAAATCGGTTCAGTAATTCCTGAGAATATCGCTTTCAAACAAAACACCTCTTCAGCTACCTGCTACGCCACCTGTCGGAAATTGGTTGTGCCAACTCAGATTTAGAAAAAAAAAAAATTAGCAAAGGTTTTACATTCAAGAGGTATGTAATCTGTGATATTCAATGACGCAATCTTAGACACATGCTGTCATGTGTCATGTCAAAGCACGAAACGTATGAAAACTCTCAAAGAGGAATATTTTTTCCTGATTTTGTTACATTCTTGATTTATGCTCCGCTTCTATTGATAGTAGCGTTATTTTCTTTAGCCTTATAGCCTTTCTCGATAAATGGACTATCCAATAGAAAATAATCTTTCAATCCGGACCAGTACTTCCCGAGATCCTAGCGTTCAAACAAACAAACAAACTCTTCAGCTTTACAATATTAGTATAGATAAATAGTGTTTTCCGCGACTGGAAGAAGGGTTATATTTTTCGCGCGTATCTTGTATGCTTGTAAATTGTGTGTGAGTGGTGGCTGAGGCAAGGTAAGCGGAGTGTAGGCTGCAAGATGGGTCGACGATATCGTTTCTATCGCGGGTCGAACCTGGACTCGATCGGTACAGGACCGAGGAAGATGGCATGGGTAAAGAGAGGCCTATAACCAGTAGTGGGATAGAGAAGGCTGTGGATGATGATGATGATCTGTTGATTTTTTGCAGTCGAGTTTTTTTTAAATTAAAGTTATTTTTGGTTTTTATCTGTCTGTGTAATAATGCATCTATTTTTCTTTTGGTGCTACTCTTACATTTTCGAAGCGTAAACTTATTTTAATCATAACATTTTATGAGTTCCCGACTCCAAAATGCTAATATCGAGCGGTGGGGTAGCGTTGAAGCGCGTAGCATCGGAGGCTCAGCAGAGGAACGGAATATGGGTGTTCGATACTTATTAGTGGGTAAAATTTTGTGAGTTCGAGTTACCGACATGCGTAATAGTAGACTGCTTTTAGCTATACACATGACGTATTGTGTAAAGTTAGTTCTGTTTAATACTAAAATTCTAACCTATATAAGTTGTCACTTCCAGTGGCAGTCCTTATGACTGCCAACTTTTTTTAATCATGTAGGTATGTACGTTTGGCGATAAACTATCCTGCCAAGAGCTGCAATATTTATTTATTTAAAAAATCACCCAACAGTAAACATATTAAATAGGTCAAAAGTGACTTTACAATTTTACAATGTTTCCTGATATGTTTTGCCTTAACAGGTGTTTACAGCATTCTCTACAACATTAGACGATTAACTAAATAAAAATAAACTATTATGAGAAAAAACAAATGGTACAATAATCAAACTAAGAACAGAGATTCCAAGAACTAGGGCTCTGATACTACAATCACAAAAAATAACTTATTTACTGTTAAAGTACCTAAACAATTATAAATTACATTAAATCATAAGCTGACGAGACATTGTATACGACTAAATCGTTTTGCTTTTACTTTCTTACTATATCCTCACTGTGTTTTTCTTTAATACTCACAGAGTTGCTGTGCTTCTCCAAGCGGACTCTGCAAAGAGTCCTGCCACTACTGATACTAATACACTACTGCGGTATATGAATAGAATGCACCACAAAAAAAAAACACGTCTACAGATCAAATAGCAAGCAAGGTTTCGCACTTTTGGCAATGCTTTCGCATTAACTCTAAAAAAGCTTACTATTACTTTGTTTTAAAAATATTTTAGTCAGTTTCAGAAAAAAATTACGAGGTCATAACAGTGGTAACAAAACTTAATTTGGGACAGTTTGTTAAGTGGTCTGATGATAGTTTTTCTGATCAAGGTACAGGTGGCCGAAGCAAGGTAACCGGAGCGTCATCATCGATCAGCAAAATATGTCAATGATACTGAAATCTGGAATCGATTAACAAAACCTAATGAGATTTAGAAGGTTCTGGATGATGGATAAAGAATTATTCATATGGTCTATGGCAACATCGCAAGTTTGTGCCGAGACCGGACACTTGTCGCGGTTGTAGTGTGAACTGACGCCCATGCAAAGCTATAATGTCAAGTGCCTGTCGCGGTCTCCAGTCTCGGTCTCCTGTCCCGGTCTCCTCGCTCCTCGCGGTCGCGGCGCCAACCGCCACCTAACGCAAATATTAATTTGTCTGAGCGTCGCACACGATGTTACTTCCACTGAAAAATATAACACTAGAAAAACAAATAAAGATAATATTCGTTTGTTTTCAAATGTCAATGGATATTTGATTAAATGTGAATGCGCGTTCGATTATTAAGAGTAAACGGCAATAACAACTAGCGATAATGTACTATGTGTTTGGTGTATCTTTCTATGAAGTAATTAAGAATTGGACAGTTTGATCAAGGACTAATTTCATGCCTGTTATTGTGACATTTAAATTGTAAGGTAGTACCTAATATACGTTGCGTTTATATGCCCGACTACCCACGTCTGTCACCGGCAAAGTATAGAAATTCCTTACAATGGTGCTACTTTAATTTCCCTTCAAGAATAATATCAACCTACAAAAACAAATCATTGGTCACGGAAAAAAATGTTACCGAGTTTTTAACTAAACTAACGCCATCTAGTGTTGGTTTACAAACTAATTGCCAAAATCAAATCACGTAACAAAACACAAAGTACGTTTCAACGCAGTTCATTCTATTTCATTCAAAAACAGTTCCGTATTTCGTCTTATGCGAAAGCCCTCAACTCCAGTCTGTTTCGATCGGTCGTTCCATCACAGCGCACAATGGAAGTGCCTCAAACTTCCGAGGAACAAGTGTCATTGAGAAGTTTTCTTGTTTGGACTGAACTGAACGTATAAACTGTTTTGTAAGTAAAATAATTCGTGATAGGAAACGTTTTGGCCTAAACAAAAAGGGGTAACGACTGTAATAATGTAATGATGGTATTCATTTTTCATTTCACTGCTTAAGAAGATTATTTTTTCCGGTAGATTAATTATTATTTTTATGTTTATTTTTCGAGATATAATGACGCGTCTCTCTCATCGTCCATACAATTGAAAGAGCTTTCACAACTTATGTACCTATATCCTATATTTGTTTTTATAAATCTTCTGTGTGCAATTAAATTTCTGAACGGCTGGACACACTTCGATGATTTTTTTGTGTATGTGTTCAAATTGACTCGAAAATTGTTTATGTCAATAGTCGGATTTCTTTTTTTAACATTCGTATAGGAAAAGTTTTTATTTCATAGTACCTACTTGTATAGGTACTATGAAATAAAATGAAATATGTTCAGAGTTGTTTTCAAAATACTAGAAAGTTTTGAGTGCCGCCACAAAGTAACACGTTTATCTATTGAAACCCTTCGGAGCACGTACTTCTATTTATCTATTTGATCTTCCAATACCATCTTACCTTATTTCCTATCAAAGTGCTCGTGACATCGTTTCGTTGTTGATGTTTCAAAAAATCAAACTAAGAAGCTCGAATCCGCTGTCTTTATAATAACATCTAAACTATGAAAAGAGTGTATTCCATAATAGATATAATCTGAAGTTGAAAGCGACTCAGTTACCTCTAGTAAGCATGCTCTTTCGTAGGACAAACAAAATGGAAAATAAATGTATAATAAGTATGTATTTAAAACTATATAACTATTATATCTTATATGTATATGCTTGGAGTATCTTTGCGCGACGGAATCCATACGGACGATATTCGCAAGAGAACGAAAGTGGCCGACATAACTCGAACAGTAAGCAAGCTGAACTGGCAATGAGTTTAAAATACAAGCATAAATGAATGTAGGAAAGAGATATAAATGGAAAAATTGTTAAATCAAATCTCCCCATCTATCATTTTGATTGAATTCAAAGAAAAATTGTAAACTGCAATTTTGAACGCTGAAAACGTTTTTCCTGTTCCGAAAATACAATCAATCTTCGACTTTCCAAGCTACAATTTGATAGAATGAAAGCGGTTCGGAACACAGAAAAAGTTCTAGATCCTTCAGTTCGGATTTTTGGAGTTTGAAACTATGAAATTGAAAAAATAAATTGTTTCCGGGACTGTGCAGAGAGATCAGGTTTGCTATGGTTTCGATACGCTGTTTAAAACTTTACCAGTTTATTCTACGTTTAGAAATAGAAAAGTATAGAAAACTAGCGACCCGCCCCGGCTTCACACGCGTGCAATGTTGATACTAAATATAAGCACCTACTAGTAAAAGCTTCCGGTCCGGCGGCAAGATTTTAAGTTTTTTTTTTTTTAACTTTTATAGTTTTACACTTGACCGCCATCTCGCCTGATGTTAAGCGACGATGCGGTCTACGATGGAGCGTGTTTACCTAGAAGAAACCGATTCACTCTCGATTTACAGACACCAAGATTATAACTATCGGGAAAAACCCACTCAGGCAACTCATTCCACAGCCTAGATGTTCTTATCACAAACTTAGAGTCAAACCTCTTCGTCCGTGTCTTTGGAATATCCACCATGAAACGGTGCCGCTTCTTTGAGTTACGAGAAGTACGATAGAAAAAAGGGCAAGGAGGTATTAGATCATGCAGATCAGTTGCACACTCCCCGAAGTGTATCCGACAAAAAACCTATAAGCTAGCAATCTTGCGGCGATTTTCAAGACTTTGAAGTCTTGTTCGCGTTAGAATGTCTTTGCCTATGAGCCTTTTGGCACGCCTCTCAATCAAATTTCGTTTTACGTAGTCACATAAGTCACAGTTTTTTGTGATGGATACTTTTTTGGCGCGACGGACGCAGGCAATGTGTTGATTGATGGAACGAAACGTGTTTCACACCAAAGATGGCGTCATTGGTTTGTTTGTCAGTGCCATCAAAATTTAACGAAGTTCTCCATAATCCGAATTTTGTGGACACATATGTCGACTCAAAATCAATATTTTTTATGTTTTGTTATTCATATAAGGTTTCGATCAAGTCTACCGTACCCTTTGACGAAATTATTAATACAGATCTGTGTTTCAGTAATGATTTGGACTCTTTATGTTCTAATAGCTGCTTGACACTGTTATGTCCAGATGTTGTTGCTTACCATGTCGCTGGCAAATGAATAGCATTACGGAATAATGGATTAGAAGAGGTATTGAAACTGTATGGAACCAATCTCGTACCTACATAACCCAATGACCAAATACAACCTTGGGAAATCGCCGTAGAATCAGACTTTTTCCGACAAAAATAACAAGTAAACAATTAAATTTTTCAATTTTTATAGTTTCATAGCTCTTCTTATCCATTATTCCCTAACACCGTCCAAAAATCATGCGACAAGGAGAAATGATCGAGAGTTGCAACCCCCTATCTTCACCTGCACTCAGTTGGACAGCTATCAAGTGACGGCATAGTGCTGAATCTTATTATTTTATACCCTTCTATCATCCTACATAGCTCTCCTGGTTGTTCATATGACCCATAAATTTTGTTCACGAGCCTGCAGTCTAATAGTATAATCTTATTAATGTAAAAAATACCTACACCTTTTTGTAGGTTGGCCAGAAAAAAATCGCATTCAATTTTCAAAAACCACTCAATGATATACAAACAAAAGACTACAGAATCGAATTCCCATGTACGGTTAACAGAAAAAAAACATTCGCGATGTACTGCCGTATCTGGGCCATTATGTTGCCACTCAGTATAATTGTTTAGGGGCTGAACGGGTTTTATGGCAAGATAAAGTGTGTTTTGATGGCAAGTTAAGTGCTATAAAATGCATTTGGGTCAATATTTTCATAGAATTAAACATTACGAGGAGATATACATAAGCATAAAATAACATAGCTGTGTAATTATACCTACTAGTTCTTTAGGACTTTTTTATTTTACTTAAACGATGAAAAGGCTTGAAAATATTTTCGATTAAAGTACATATAAAGCTACTCACTAAATGTTCCTACTGCTGGGGCTCGGTGCTTTTTCTCGTAAGCAGAGATTTAAGGTCATAGCCCACTTTACTGGTGCAGTGCGGGTTGGTGGATGATTTGGCGAAAGATTCTGAGAATATGTCAGTTTCCTCATGGCATTTCTCTTTACCGTTTTAAAGTTAATGACGTTACATGGCTTCGATAAGTCAGTGGTGCTCGTAGGAATCGAATCAAAAGCTCCGGATCGACGGTTGCCGTTCTCGCGACTAGACAAGCCGTAAGTAGCGTAGATTGATTGGGCGGGAGGTTAATCAATCAAAACTAGTTTGGTTGATCAACCCCCTATTCTCAGCATCTGTCCGATGCTGAGTTTGGCAAATGGTTTAGGGAGTAGCGCAGGTCGCAGAGATCCCCTAAGCAAGGCCAGTGGACTATCCTTCACGAGGTTGCCGCCTGTTACTAGACCAATTACCCTCTGTAATTGGTATAACTAAAACCTCTGGCCGTACTAAAAACTTCCCTATCCTATCCCAACTCCCATACCCTATCCCAACTCCTACACCCTATACCAACTCCCATACCCTATCCCAAACCCCATCCATCCCTTCCACACAGTGCCGAACCGTGGCGGCCAAAAACCACACTCCGAGACCACAAGGCTCTGGGGGCCCTAAAAACCCCTCTAAAAGATCGTACCACACCTACCAAGGGCGGGTAGTGTGTGAGTATTACCACCAGCCCAACAAACCCAACATGTCGGCACAATTTAACAGACAACTACCCCAGGAGGGTACCACTAGTCACACTAGTGGAGAATCCCTCACCGAGCCTAGCTCGGTCTGCCCCTCGTATTCTGGGGGGGGCAAATTGTGCGCAACACCGGGCCTCCTAAAGGCCAACACACAACACAAAACACACACACACCCTCACACCATCACACACCCTCACACCATCACACACCCTCACACCATCACACACCCTCACACACACACACACACAAGAAAATGAAGGCTGTCGCCCCAAAAGGTGACGCCCGACGTCCGGCTGTCGCCCCCAAAGGTGACGCCCATCGCTCGGCTGTTGATTCAGATTCAGATTCAGATTTTTATTCATAACAAGATAATAGTTACATGTCAATAAAAAAAAAAAGTAGTTACAAATTGTTCTTATAAAATATCAAATAATTACCTATTAAATTTCATGTCAATAATAATAATAAAATAATTTAATGTACTTCACAAAATCAAAAAGCAAAAAAGAAAAAATTATAATTAATACATTGACAAATTGTTCTTATAAAATATCAAATAATTACCTATTAAATTTCATGTCAATAATAATAATAAAATAATTTAATGTACTTCACAAAATCAAAAAGCAAAAAGGAAAAAATTATAATTAATATATAAAAAAAAAAAAATCTTACGTAATTTATAAATGTCATACACAAAATAGGACTGAGTCGCAACAGCACAGCTTATCGGTAAGTTTACATTTGAGGTCTATAATAGTACTTTAATTTTTAAAAATTCGTCGAACTTATAGAATGCTTGGTCGACAAGCCAGTTTTTTACCCTACACTTGTATGATCCTCTCGAGGGTGCCTCTCTGAGCTCGTGGGGAAGACGATTGAATACTTCAGGCGCAGTAACGTGTACCAACTTGGACGTCTTAGTAAGTCGGTGTGGTACGGGGCAGAGTCGGCTAGGGTGGCGCGACCGCGGGTTCGCGTCGCCGAGACATGTGTATTCATCAAGGTGGTCCCAGGCATATATAGCTGCTTGCAGGCACACGAGACTCGGAAGGGTGAGTATTCTCATGTCCCGAAAATATGGCAGCGCGGGGGTGTCCCAGGGCTCCCGACACACAGCTCTCACGGCTCGTTTTTGCATTTTGAAAACGCGCTCCCAATCAGCAGCGCGTCCCCAAAGCTGGAAGGGCAACGCCAGACATCTGGCTGATGCCCCTAAGGGTGACGCTGAGCGACAGGCTGTCGCCCCCAAGGGTGACGCTGAAAAATCATCACCTGCGGTTAAGAGGAAACCTGAAACCGCAGTGTCAACCACACCACAGGATAGTGGAGGCCCGTCCAAAGGGAAACCGGAGGACGGGAACTCCAACGAACCCTGCCCATCAAGCCAGCCGTCTGGATCTCAGCACCAAGGTGTTGATGAATCCTGGACGCTGGTTAAACACAACAAGAGCAGGAAAAAGAAGAAGTCGTCACAAAAACAAGCTAGTGACGACAGAACCAGCTCTACTTCGGGCCGTAAGGCGAAACCCAGCTCCAAACGTCGGAGGAAAGGGCGAGCCAAACGCGCCAACAACCACTTCCTGGGTCATGCCGATGTCGCTGGCCCGTCTGACCGGCCTCAACGGGAGGGAGGGGCGGAGAAATCTGCCCAACCACCCCAGCAGGGCGTCAGGACGGACGAGACCGGAGACGAACGGAATCCCAAAGGGAAGGGACCAGCGCCTAGAGCGTCTAAAAGGCCGAGGCCTGAGGAGACCCCTCCTCAGTCTACGTCCAAGAAGACAAAGTCTGGGCCAACTCCAACGAGGCAGAAGCCAAGTTACGTAGACGTGGCAAAAGGGGATCTTGTCGTAGCCGTCACGACGGCAGTGACGAGACGCCTTAGCCACACAGATGCCAACTCAGTGCTGGCAAGCCTTCAGGACCAGATAGTGAAGCTTTCGCTATCTGTGTCCGAAGCTAAGCCGTTTGGACCGGTTTTCCGCGGTAAGCCCATTGTTGCCGATGGGGTTATCAAATTATGGTGCGAAAACCTCCAAACACTGAGTTGGCTAAAGTCAGCCATTGGGAGTGTGTGCCTGCCATCAGGTGAGAAGCTCACTGTGATAAGGCAGGTGGACATCCCCAGAAGAGTCGTCTGCGGACTGGTTGTGCCGGGATCGTGGCCGAAGCCAAGCGTAATTGCTTGCTTGCTGAAGCTGCAGAACCCCTGGGCACAAGTGGACCAGTGGACTTTGCTGAGGGTAGACGCAACGGAGAAGGATACCTTTTGCGTCCTCAGCATACCGGAGGGTGTCGCCAAGGACATAATGTCCAGAGATCGGAGACTGGGCTTCAGCCTAGGCTCCGCATACGTCAAGTTCCGAGGCCCTAGGGAAAGTTCATCACTGAACTACCCAATCTAGTGGCTGAGTCCGTGACCGCTCCCGGCCCCCGCTAGGGGGACTGGAGAGGACATGGACACTACTCCGGCGCCACCAGCCTCCTCTGACATCGCTCCTAGAGTGACGACGAGCTGGTAGTGGTGCCTCCTCCGTCAGTGCCTGTGCCCACTGAGCCTGAATCGAAGGAGAAATCCGACGATGAGGACGACGAGGGCTGGGCCGGGAGGATGAGTAGGCTGGAGCTCGACGTGGAGGGCACTCTGTCCGATGGCGACGGCACCCCTTCAGCCAGGACCCTTAAAGTCCTGCAAGTCAACCTCCAACACAGTCGCACAGCAACGGCTCAATTGCGCAAATGGTTGGAGGTTAACACCGGGGCCATCGCCCTGATCCAGGAGCCGTGGATCAGGGGGGGGGGGAAGATATGCGGCCTCAACAACACCGGAGGTAAGATACTTGCTTATAGTGGACCACAAGCACCAAGAGCCTGTATCTTACTTCCAAATAACATTCCTGTGTATACGCTAACTGAGTTCTGTTCCAGGGATCTGGTAACCGTCAGTATCCTGCAGGCTCAGGGCTCGAGCCTCCCGAACCTGGTGATGGCCTCTGCCTACATGGCAGATGACGAGACGGCGCCACCACTAGAGGTATCAAGTCTGGTCGAGCACTGCGAGCGCCAAGCCCAGGAGCTGATCATCGCAGCAGACTCCAACGCACACCATCCAGCGTGGGGTATGAAGGCAAGCAACAAGAGAGGTGATGATCTCATTACCTATCTCTTTTCTACCAAGCTAGCTATTATTAATAGAGGCTCTAAACCAACATTCGTCACTAGACGTAGTAGAACGATCATCGACGTGACACTTGCAACGGAGGGAGCGGCGGAACTTATCCAGAACTGGCACGTGTCGGACGAGGCATCTTGTTCCGACCACAGATGGATCCGCTTCGACCTACAGGCATGTACGATGATTCCTGAGCCAACTAGGAACCCGAGGAAGACTAACAGGGCCACTTTTGCCAAAACAGTGCAAGGTAAGCTAAGTGGCACCCAGTTGTCGGCTCGGCTCCAGACTAGGCCAGGAAACCAACAAGACATCGAAACACAGGTAAACCTATTCACTGACATAGTTATAGGAAGTTACCACACATCGTGTCCTCTAACCTCAACCGCCAGGAACAGTAACAGAGACAGTTCATGGTGGGGTCCCGAGCTCGAAAGAATCAGGAAAAGGTTAGGCGACTCCTAAACAGGGCCATGAACACCAGTGAGGACCAGGACTGGGACAACTACAAAGAGGCCAAAGCACAATACAAGAAACGATTACGCTACAGAAGTTCGTCATCCTGGCGCGGATTCTGTAGCAACATCAAATCCTGCAATGAGGCAGCACGGGTAAGGAAGATCCTATCCGCAGGGGCACAACAAAACATTGGGTCCCTATGCAGGAACGACGGCACATATACTGTCTCTAGATGAGACATATGAGGTACTACTCAAACACACTTCCCAGGTTGTCAGCTCACCCAGAGCATAAACTGGGAGGCGGACAGCTACTCGTCCTCAGAAAATGACTGGCAGACCGCCCAGAAAGTAGTAACATATGAAAAAACTCTCTGGGCCATCAACAGCTTCCAACCATTTAAGGCGGCCGGACCGGACGGCATTTTCCCCACTATGCTGCAGTGGGGGTGCTGAGCTCGCGGAATCTGTAACAACAATCCTACGAGCGTGTCTGGCCTTCCAATACATCCCCCTTAAGTGGCGGGAAGCTAATGTCATCTTCATTCCCAAACCAGGTAAGAGTGACTACACCAACGCTAGGTCCTATAGGCCTATCAGCCTCACCTCCTTCATGCTGAAGACGCTGGAAAGGCTATGTGATAGGCATATTAGAGACACAACGCTTTTATTGACTCCACTGCACAGGAATCAACATGCCTACAGTGCGGGTAAATCAACTGAATCAGCACTTCATGCTATCGTAAGTGAAATCTAGGCAGCCATCAAATCCAAATCTGTATGTCTGGGCGCCTTCATAGACATTGAGGGAGCCTTCGACAGGACAAAGTTCTCTAGCATAAAAACAGCTCTGAACAAACATGGAGTGGACGCCTTACTATCAGGTTGGATAGTAAAAATGTTGAGTCATCGCATCGTACGACCACCAGGTAATGCAACCAAAATAGCATTAGTTGCGAAAGGATGCCCCCAAGGGGGAGTCCTCTCGCCCCTGCTATGGAATATGGTGGTTAACTGTTTAATCGAGGTATTGAACGCGCAGCGCTTCTACACGATAGGCTACGCGGACGATATAGCAATACTTATAACTAGTATCCACGCCAGCACCGCTTGTGACCTGATGCACGCGGCTCTAAGACTAGTAGAGTATGGCGTGACGCTACAGCTGTCTGACGAGGTAAAGTATCTAGGGATGATCCTCGATAGCAAACTGAACTGGAACAAGCACATAGAAAACAAGATCAACAAGGCCTGTATCACCTTCTATCAATGTCGTAGAATGATAGGTGAGACATGGGGACTTAACCCAAAGGTCACCCTATGGCTTTATACCACAGTGATCAGGCCAATAATCACCTACGGGGCTCTGGTCTGGTGGACCAGGACGACACTGGCTACAACCATCGCGAAGCTGCAGCAATTCCAGAGGTTGGCATGTCTGGCGACTACCAGCGGTATGTGAACGACACCAACGGCAGCCCTGGAGATAATGCTGGATCTGCCTCCTCTCCATTCACACGTGCAGCAGGAGGCGGCGATGTCCGCAATAAGACTACGGACTCTTGGTCTCTGGCATGACACAGGTATTCCTCACACGCGGGTCCTTCAAGACAATCTGAAGCATCAACCCATGCTGCTGGCGATAAGTGATAGAATACCCAAACAGTATGTATTTGATAAGAAATACAAAATTCAACTCGTGGAGCCTCCCTCCGGGGATCATAGCTCCACCGAGTTGATGGTCTTCACCGATGGTTCGAGAACCAACGAGGGCGTTGGATCCGGCACCTTCTCGGAAGACTTGAATATCAGGTACCACACATCTCTCGGGGCCCACAACTCCGTCTTTCAGGCAGAATGCGTGGGCATCACGAGGGCTGCTACCATAATCACCGACAGAAGGGTGCAAGGTTATAACATCCGCATACTCTCTGACAGCGCGGCAGTCCTACACGCCCTAAAGAGCAATACCATCGCTTCGGGACTAGTCCTTGAATGCCACAAGTCTCTGACGGAGGTTTGTGAACACAACCAAATCGTTCTCCAATGGATTAAAGGCCATAGCGGATCGAGAGGTAATGACGCGGCGGACGAACTGGCGAGGAGGGCATCAGCGGAACAGGTTCAGGGCCCTGAACCGATTGTCCCGCTCCCACTGTCGCAGGTACGGAAATGGCTGCGAGAGAGGTCACTGAAAGAACATAACGACAACTGGACCAAGAGGTCGGACTGTAGTCAGTCCAGAGCGGCACTGGGGGGCCGTAACTCACGGTACACCCGGCAGCTGCTAAGCCTGAATCGTCAACAGTTGCGACTGGTCACGGGCGCACTGACAGGTCACGGTTTGTACAATAAACACCTATTCACACTAGGTATTACCGACAGTCCTCTTTGCAGAGCTTGCCTTGAGACTGAAGAAACGGCCGCTCATGTGCTCATGGAGTGCACAGGAGTGGCGGCGCATCGAGCGAAGTTCCTGGGCACACCGGGGACGCTCCGTGAAGCATGCGGCAACGTTAAGAAGCTGCTAGGCTTTCTGTTGGAGTTGGGTTGGCGGGAGTGAAGCCCATTTCCCCACACGCAAAACAGGCGCACCAAGACGTCGAGTTGCGGAAACAGCCCGCCCACAGAGCCTGAGCGGAGCGCTACTACTACTACTACCAGCGTAGATTAAAGTATAAAGGTATACTTAAACCTATCTAATCATACATTTTCTAAAACATATATTTAGCATTATTTCAGATGGCAGTTAAGCATAAACTAAAAATAAAAACGGATTAGAACTTAAAAGCGCATTAGCTTCAACGTGGTTTAAACTTGAAACTACTGGCCTCAATCTGAAGACATCTAAATACTCAAAGACGAAACGCAAGTCGGGAATAAAATTAACATATTTATGACAATCGGAAGGGGACTATTACTGGTGACCTTTGGCACGGGATCGAACTTGGAACTCAAGGGAAATCTACGTAATCTTACCGCAGTTAATCAACTCATACAATTCGTCATGTATTTGGAAATATGACAGAAATTAAATTGCTCGGTAATATGCAGCAATCTGAAACGAACACGCCGAATTAATAATTCGAAAATGGAATAAAATTTATTTCGACTCCATGACGTTGAGATACTATTCAAATTATTGAGAGTACCTACTTACCTAAGTACTAGTTACAAAAATTTATAGGTACATAAGTAGGTAGGGGGCACCTTTTATCCATCCGTAGTGTCGAGTCTGACATAACACGACCCTATATGTCAGGCCGAATGACAAGCGTAAGTACATTTCTTCCACGTATAAAAAAGAAGTGTATAAAAAAGAAACTGGCGCGGTAAAGCTATTGCATGTTGCATGCATTTTTATCAACATAAGCAATAAGGATATTAACAATTTTTCGGAATTGATTTTATTTTGAAGAGTGACATTTGTTTACCATAAAAAATATCACGGGAAATCCGTCAAGTTGGCAACACTGCTAAGAGCATTTAGTCTGTAAAGCTAATACAAATAAGATTCAAAGTCAAATGACCGAGTGGGGAAGACGGCGTTACGGTCTTCCATCCCTCTTTCTTGTGAACATAAGAAAGAGATGCACGATCACTAAAATTCGGTCCCCAGGCCCGCGATTAAAGCTATGCAATAGCTTAAAAAAAATAAAAGCCATATCGTTGATGATTACAATACCTATATTTGTAATTACATACTTATTGTACCTAGACATAGAACAAATATGTGTTTGTATTTAGCACATAAATATTTGCACTGGATGGATATCGAAGCCTTGACCTACTGACGCCTTCGCTGGCAGACTTACTACTAACTAAGCCGCTGGGTCAGTCAAAATAAATTAGAGCTAAACGCTTTATTCATCTTAATTTGTAGGAATGTTTGGAGGGTAAAGCATCTGGCTTCGGGTACTGTAGTGGTTAGCTAAAGGTTTCTAATATAGCCCAACGGCTGGACTGACTATTACAAGGAGCAAACACCACGTGCTGCCTAGATTTTGCTATTTGCAGCAGAGTTTCCCAAACATTGTTAAACTAAATTCATGTACCAAACATTTACCTTAGTTTATGTATTAGGATATATTATTACTTACATTTTGTTTTCATCTTAATCTCTTGATTTTTTGCAATAAATGAATGGGCAGAGCTCAATCTACCATTGGGTAGGGCTATATATAGAGTGAGGAACCTAACGCGAATTCAGAAATAGCTTTCGCTTTTCGCTTCTAGACCAACCCTTTCACTTAAAGGGTCGGTCGCGTTGTATTGGACTAGACACCATGAGTTCTGGTTCAACCTACCAAAACTTTCGAGTTGCACTTTTGCTGTTTTTTGCTTTTTCCCATTCTTCAGGGAACTGGGCGCGACTTGCCGTCACCTTTGCATCAAACCACGGGGATCAACCAGAAAGTTCCAGAAATAAAGATGCCAGACAGATGTCTGGCATCCTTTTTTCTGTTTTTTCAGCTTTCTCTCTGTCTTTTCTCCGGCAGTCAACCAGATTGGAAGCTATCTTACAATCTGGCTGACTGAGTGGGGTCAGTACAACTTATCCGCTTCTTCTATTCGTTTCTCTCATTACGCATACTTTATCTGAGTTGATTTATTTCACATTCAAGAAGTTTGTCATGACAAAGGTACTCAAACAATGCTTAGAAGAGAAGATATCAAGAAACTAGTGAAAAGAGTTACAATTATATTCAATTTGTGCATATTATGAAATACTACTTTTATATAATCTTGTTTGTTTGAATTTATCCAATCAATAAAATAAATAAAAATAAAATCGTTTATTTACCATAACTTACATCATAGTTCTAACTAAATTACAACTGTAATGAGAATACATGCATTTTTTAAAGTTCTAATTTATACATACTGACACTGACTGGTACCTATACTAGTTTTAAGAAATTGTGCTATAGGTACCAGTGACATCCGTATAACATACTAAAAGAAGAATTACTTAACAAAATAGTTAAAGTAAAATAGTTTCAATACTGATATGAATTAGGCAATATGTACTCCTCAATTGGATCCATTTGGTTGGCGTAAGCCTTGAAAACGCTTGGAATAGGTACGTAAGATAAAGCAATATGCACTAACACCGTTAGATGCATCAAGGCTTCTCCTTTGAGCACTAATGAAAGGTAGCTAGCTTCATGTGAATACCAGTTGGAGACTGAATATTACCATATAGGTTAGTACAGGATATTATAATAATTTATTGACGTTACTGCCATGTCATGTGGCTATATTAATATAGATGTTATGTAGGCAATGACATCCTCGTGCGAAAAATACTGCAAAGTCTCGAACATCGCCGAAAAATTGCTAGCTTATCGGTTTTTTATCGGATACACTTCGGAGAGTGTGCGACTGATTTGCACGATCTAATACCACCTTGCACTTTTTTCTATTGGAATGCTCGCAGCTCGAAAAAGTGACATCGTTTCATGTTCCAAAGACACGAACGAAAAGATTTGACTCTGCTTTTGTGATAAGAACGTCAAGGTTGTGGAATACGTTGCCTGAGTGGGGTTTTCCCGATAGTTACAATCTTTGTGTCTTCAAATTGAGAGTGAATCTGTTTCTTCTAGGTAAAAACGTTCCATCGTCGACCGCATCATCGTTTAACAGCAGGCGAGATAGCAGTCAAGTGTAAACCTATTAAAGTTAAAAAAAATTGCTAATTAGGGCGTCTAAATTTATGTTAACATTTTTTTTGTAGTTTTTGTTGAGTAAATAACGCCATATAAATCAAGTTTTCCATTTTGCAAACGCAAACTAAGTGACTAAAAGACCAAACAAAACAAACCAACCAATGGAGGAAAAACAAATGAATTAGGTACTTACGGCTTTCAAAACACAAAAGTATGAGAAAAAAGTGATATTTGATATTCGAGATCAAAGTTGGGCAGTACAACACAGAACACCAATTTAATAAAATACTAGCTGTACCCTGCCACGCTTCGTTGTGGCACATTGTGATGCAAACATTAGATAAAAAACAATCCTTGATGCGGATTATACATCTAAATCATTACACACTTATCATTCAATTATCATTCTAAAGTTTCAGCTCAATCGGTTGAGTTTTCTTTTTGAGTTTTTGAAGCGTACGCAAACCAACATAACATTTTAATATATAGAAGATGTAAAGACCTTATATTCGTTAAAACTGGGGAGGTGTGACGTATGCTACAGAGTGGGAAATCTGCACGTTCATGAAATTGGGTTTTACGACATCACATAAGTTTTTGTGATATGACGAGCCATACATGCACCTGATGGTAAGCAGCGCGCCTGCCGTAACAGTACAGTGTCACTCAGATGTGAAAACATAAAAGAGTCCATTTATAGCACTGCACTCAAAGGATTTACATAAAGACTGGCCTCGTGGCTTAGTGGGTAGTAGCTCTGCCTGCGAAGCTGAGGGTCGTGGATTCGATTCCCACCCAGTGCATATATTTGTGTGATGAATTCAAATATTTGCACGGTGTCTGGGTGTTTCTATGTATAATAAGCATGTATTTACAACTATATAAGTATTAGTATTCAGCTATTACTAAAAGTATTTCAGCTATCTGGCTGCCATATTACAAACTTTGCTTAGTTTGGGGTCAGATGGTGTTGTGTGTGAATTGTCCACCAGTATTTATTTATTTATATACTACGTATAGAGTTGGCACTAACGCTTTACACCGAAAGCACGGGTAGCATCTTTCTTGTCTTGTCACTCTTGTCATACTTTTGTCGCGGCACATCACTCTGTTGCCATAGAAAGTATGCACGTCATTTGCCTACAATTGAGACAAAGGAACCGTGCGGAAAATCTAACTCTTTACGTAGTATATGTAAACTCTTTGACTGCACTGCACTTGTTACTCAGAGATTTGAGACGGTTTATCTCTTTGCTTTGCCTTAAATTCCTCTGACATTGTCCTTCAAAATTTAACAGAGTAACACTTTTCTAATTTCTATGGATGAATTTTAAAAATAATATTTAATTTTATAGCAAACTTCACTAGAACAAATATAGGTGAAACACAGCCACTCGGAAATTTAATGAGTGGACCAAAACCGTCTACATAAAGCTAAAATCAATAAATATGTCTCCAATAATTTATTTTCGGAACAACCGACGCTTATTTAACATCAAATTCTCTGTTCCCTATAAAAAGATATTACCCACCCTTCGAATACCGCAAATTACAAGTAATACCGGAATGCCGAAACTCCGAAATATTGTACGCATATTGATTTTATGAAGCTTATTAATCCTCTTGTACGTTGTACCCTCGAGGTTAAGAACATCTCGACTCATTAGGTGAATTATTTAAGAAAACAGTTCTTGTGTATTCATTTTGAATTACTAGCCATAAATTTTACAAATAAGGTATGTATCTCACAACAATAGGATTAATTATGTATATTATCATCTTTTGTAAGGAAAACCCTATTGAAAACATTAAATAAGATTTTTTGTAGACCTAAATGATTTTCAATTACCTCCCACGTTTTGATCGCAAAACAGTACCTACGTACTAGAAGACCGAAAAATATTAATATTTTTCTACTCTACACTTTTGTACTTCATCAGGGGGTAAGGTAGTCGTGGTCACCCACAGTGAAGCCAAGAGGTACCCGCGGTGGGGCCGCACTCGTCTAGGCTTTGCCGAAAGGTAAGGCCGTAAGGTTTTCGTTGGAAAGTTTTACATAACTCGAACCCCAAGCGGAAGGGTAGGCGTAAATGCATTTCTACCAAATAAAAAAAAAGATATTTCAACATAGTACGAGAGCCCACGACCAAAATTTTTGTCTCATAGCAATACAGCCAAAACCGCATCAAATCGATAGATACCATTATCCTGAACTCGAAAAAACCAATATCAGACATTTTCCGCGTAGCGTTTGATCTGACCGAATTTTCAAAATTGTCAAAGAATTTTACCGAACTGCATCATAGCAATATGTCTGATTTGCAGACTGTAGTTGAATGATAGTTCTGAGATACCGGAAACATATTTTTCAGAAGTTAGTGGTGTAGCGCAAAGCCGTAAAATCATTTAAAAAAATTAAAAATGAGACAAAAAAAATGTCTCATAGCAATACGTCTGTAAATCTTTTTTTTTTTAGTAAATTTTGGTAATTTGATGCGAACAAAACAATTTTCAGAAGGAAATGTAAACGCATTAAATTTTGAGACCGTTTTGAAAATGTTAACAAATTTTACCGATGGGTATCATAGCAATATGGCTGAAAATTGTTGGACATGATAAAATAAGTTGTCCACATGTGCAAAAAATTTATATCAGACGAATTAAGTGTAGCATCTTCTCTATCAGACAACTTTTCGATGCTCAGATATCATTTAAAAATCGTATTGAGGCATCTTGAATTCTCTGTTACAAACCAATGAATACGTTGCGACCCTGAATTCATTACATGATAATTAACAAAGAATTTACCCGAAACCGTAACATTGAAGATGAAGGACTGAAATAAATCGCACAAAAGGAAACTGGGATGAAGTTGAAAAAAAAAACGGTTTATTCAAAGTTGTATAATAGTAATAGTATAAGAAAGGGGCAGGAGCGTAACAAGCGCTGAGGCTGTTGAAATTATTACGTTGAATTTACGTTATTTTCGTTTTTGGGAGTATATGCTACACTTAAAGTGTCTGAAAACAGGGTTTTGGTAATCATGGCAGCAATACGAAAAGTTGAAAAAAAAAAATCCGTATTGCTATGATACAGGTCGGCTAAATTTGTTGACATTTTCAAAAATGCGCTCAGGCTATGTGCTACGCACAAAATGTCTGAAAACAAACTTTTTCGTAGTACAATTATAAAATCTATGTACATTTTCACTATCAGACGTATTGCTATAATACCGACTGCCTTTTTTTTTTGACACAGCAGAAATGGCCTCTCACGAAGTTGCTACACTTTCGACCGTTACTACACACCTAGTCGGGTTCAGAATCATACAATCTAACGATTTTATAGGGTTTTTGCCGTATTGCTATGAGACATGGTTTTGGTCGTGGGCTCTCGTACTAACATGGAAAGTCAAAATCACCGTTTAGCACTGCACTACATTCGCCACCTGGGTATATAATCTGAATTATCTCATTTCCTTCACTGCCTTTTAAAAACAATCGCAGTTGTGAGTAAAACTCAGTTCAAATATGGTATCTCTACACTATATAAAGCCCGAGCACGTTATAAAGCTAGTGTATTATAATCTCATTATGCTTGTTTCGTAATCTTTTTTGTAAGACCCTCTAATTCCCCACGGCAAAACAATTTCACAAACAAAATGCAAATTGAAACGACATTATCACGATCCTGCGACGTTTTCAGGCAAATCGTTCGCTAACCGACCCTTTAATTACGATTCTGGCAAAATAAAGGCAATGTCACGACTTAATATATCATTGTATTTATTATATACTAATTGATCATCAACACAACATTTTTTTTTTTTTTGTATAATTGGGCAGAACAGCGTTTTTAGCGCCTTTATTAACAAAAGTAATCTACTATGAGAACTACTACATACTACGAGTAACTAATTACACTAAGCACATCTGAATTACCCGTAGCCTAATGAGGGTCTGTAAAGCTAAAGATGATCAAGCTCACTACCAGTCGGAAGTGTGCTAGTTAGGTAAGTAGCGTAGTAGTAGTAGTAGTAGTTGTTTTTTTTTATTCGATTTATATGACAAGTCACATGGCAGTCCCATAATTTATAACAAATGTTATGCTAATAATAAAGTGATTAGTAAGAGGTAGTTACTATAAGGCGTTAAGGGCTGATTCACCATGTAAGAGGATCAGTTGAGGTGATCCACATACCTGAACAGGTATCTGGCCACGTCTGATGCAGGCTCAGCCAGCTCTCGGTGAAATCTTTCCACGTTGAGGCTACTCAGGCACGGTGTAGTTCTCGTAAATTTTTGTAATAGTATATTTATTTTGCTTTATAATATTATTATCTATCTGATGTAACTCGCAGTATCAATCACAAAACTTAACGAAATAAAATGTCTACACGAAACCAAGTAATGTAAAACTCACTACGTATTTAATTACTGCTGCCTTCAGTCTTTACGGATATACGTGAGAACAAACACATAGACACATTTACAAACACACAAACATTTGCCCTTTGTAAAAGTGGTGTGATAAAATACTTACTAAATAATTTCATTTATGTAGGACTATTTTCTTTTTCCTGCTTGGCTGGAAGAGAACGCTCATAAATCTTTTGCTGTTATATTTTTGTTTGTTTGTGTTGCAAAAAAAAGAAGAAAAACATAACACAAAACGACACACAAAAATATAGTGTGTTGCAGATTCTGGCATTTAAACCGATACGATTCTGTAATAAATCACTAAACGTTTCTATTAATATTAAAACATGCTGTTACTCATTTCTAGCACAACATTTTCCGAGAGCCGGTAGCAATTGGATAGGTTTGAGGCAAGCTACTACTACTAGCAACTTGTCACAAAGCTCTATTATAAATATACCCCAAACAGATCTAGCTGGTGAGTAGCGGGGCAAAACGAATTACTCAATCAAGGTAGCGGTTCGCCCGGAGACCGCGACACGAGAGCGCGACGCGAGACCGCGACAGGCACTTGACTCTATGGAATTGTATGGACGCCAGTTTGCGCCGAGACCGCGACACGAGACCGAGACACGTGTCGCGAGACATGTGTCACGGTATCGGCGCGAACTGGCGCCCATACGATTCCATAGTGTCAAGTACCTGTAGCGATCTCCGGTCGCGGTCTCGCGTCGCGGTCTCGTGTCGCAGTCTCCGGGCGAACCGCTACCTTTAGGTTTGATATTTTTTTGTCTTTCTTTTGGTTTCAATTGCAAAGATAGAGACAGCGATATCAAAGCAATAGCCGATTTAATTAGGCGGTAGAGGGGCGGAATGTAGAAATTTCCACCAAAATGATCCTGTTTATTGAGAATCTCTATGTTTTAGTCTTAAATGATACCCAAATAAAATTTTATATTGCCGTAAAAACGATTATATATTATCTTACAAAACATTTTGGCATCTGGCAACGTTAAAAACCCCAGCAAAATTTTCTGTGCATTTTTTTACCGATAAGCTAGCAATTTTGCGGCAATGATCAAGACTTTGAAGTCTTTTACGCACTATGATGGATTTTGTTACCCTTTCACGTGGAAACTACTGTATGGATCAGGCTGAAATTTGGAACATAGATAGATTATAGTCTAGAAAAAAACATATGCTACTTTTTAACTAAACAAAAACAGGAACGAGAATTACGCGGGTAAAACCGCGGGGGCATTGCTTGTCGGCTAAACTTAATGTTGCTCCCAAATCTATCACTAACGAAAACTTAAACGTCAGAAGCAATCAGCAAGTCTATGCTTTGAAATCCTTCGTCTCATTTGCAAATCTGTTTGTTTCGGTCAGCGGAGGTCTTAATCCCTCTTCTGGGGTTGTTTTGTGTGAGTTTCTAGCGTTATCTTATCTTAAATCGTTTAATCTTGTACCTAAGTAATTTGGGCTGCCTAAGGGTTTGGTCGCCTCGATATATGTGACCCGAGGTCGTAAGACCGACCGACGCAATCGTAAAAGTTGAAGCTACGTACTAAGCCGTCCAAAATTATTGAAGTGGATATTTATTTCATCGCGTTGGGTGTTTTTTGAGATGAAAAATAAACAATTGTACTCGCGACACCGTTGTATATACGTACGTAAGTAAGTGTAGATCAAAAAGTGTAGTCATATACACTCCGCGAGGTATAAGCTGAGCTTTGCATTAGTGTGAGTGATCACCAATCAGGCAGAAGCTTGAAAGTTTGTCCGCGAGGTATAGGCTGAGCTTTGCATTAGTGTGAGTGATCACCAATCAGGCAGGAGCGCGGCGAGACAGAATGGCACCGCGCCTAAGGCCGTTTGTCACACCTACACTATCCATGTACACTCACACAAATGCAAAGCTCAGCTTATGCCTCGCGGAGTGTACTACGAATAGAGTTAGATTTTCCGCACGGTTCTTTTGTGTTAATCATAAGCAGATGACGTGCATACTTTCTATGGCAACAGAGTGATGTGCTGCGACAAAAGTATGACACTTCCACAAGAGTGACAAGGCGAGAAAGATGCTACCCGTGCTTCTGGTGTAAAGAGTTTGTGCCAACTCTATACGTAGTAAACACTTTGGTGTTGAAAATTTATTAAGTTTTCTCTCCCGGGGTGCCAATGCTTCTTTTTTAACATATTCCAAAAAATGAGAAGATTCTTTGTTCGTCTGCATGTACGATACTATTATGTTAACGCTTCCGACTGGTAGTTGCCTTGAACAAGTTTAGTATCTGTAGACCATCATGGGTCTATGGATAACACAGGTGTGATTATTAGTGTAAGTAGATATATAAGTACTCAAATGTAACTTAGTGTAGCTATCATTGTATGCCGCCCGATAAAGAAATAATGTTAATGGACATCTTAATTTCTTTATTTCAAACTAAACACCCATTCAAAGACGCACCATTTAAAATAAATTCCCATACCTGCCCGAATGTAGTGTCGTGTCGTATCAGGAAATCAAGGAGAAGGCGGAGTGTAGAAGTACATGGAAGGAACTCCACCGACAAGAGCTTCATTGTTAAATTATGAATGAATGAACCTGCCCAAAACACGTTATGTTATTTTCAGTTCAAAAAATGCGAACGCAAAGCGTCAGATCTATGGATTTTAAATTGTTGGTTCTAAAAGGAAGCTAAGTGCTTTGAGCGGCACCATTCAAACGAAAAAAAAAACAATATCCAAATCGGTTCATCCCAAAGAGCTTACATATACTATTGGCGGGAAAACAGGTGTCAGGTTACGTAAGTGCGTTTGTTTATGGTTCGGCATATGAAGTGCCATGTAACTTGTACCTGTTGTGTACGGAAAAACAAAAAACTGCACTTGATAGCATATATTGTATTTTCTTTTTAATTTTTCAATACTTTGGGACCATTTTCCCGAAAAAATTTCTTGTATTTTTTTTTAGTTTAACGATTTTTATATCTGAACGAACTTTAATTTTAACGTGGTTTATTTCAAAATAAAGACAGATTCAAGCAAACGCCATTAAAGCCAAATTAGTGGATATGGCATCTCAAATCAAATAAAAATACCAAAAAAAAAACTCCCGCCAAAAGCCCAACCGCAAAGTTAATTTTGTAAATTTTCGTCATTCGCTGTAATATACTTCCAAAGTGTATCAAGCGGGTATAGAGTTGTCACATTCGCCTTACACCGAAACACGGGTAGCATCTTTCTTGCCTTGTCGCTCTTGTGGAAGTGTCATGCTTTTGTCGCGGCACATTACTCTGTTGCCATAGAAAGTATGCACGTCATCTGCTTACGATTAACACAAAGGAATTGTGCAGAAAATCTAACTCTATACGTAGTATATGTAAACTCTTCGGTTCATCCGGTAGCTATGATGACACAGAAACGTCTGCAGTTAAAAAAAGGTAGCGAAAATCGGATTTGAAAAATGTATGCTACTATTGAACGAGGTGTTTCATCTGAGTATTGAACTAGTTGACTCTGAGCGCGTTGCTACGCCGCCGCCAATCAACACATGATCGTACCAACTCGGATTTAGAGCAAGTTTGCTTGGAAAAGGTTTTTGATATAACGCAATCTTGAAAGATAGACATATGCTGTCACGGATTTCGGCGCATGCATAGATTTCGAATTTTTTTGCTACCGATGTCTTTGGACGCACGTCAGCACGCGCAATGAATGTTCTAAAAAGGAACCTTTTCCCCGTTTTTGATTCATTCATTCATGCTATTGTTGTTCCTATTGATAGTAGCGCAATATTAAATAGCCTATATCCTTTCTCAATAAGTGGAATATCCAACAAAAAATAAACTTTAAATTCGGACAAGTAGTTCCCGAGATCCTAGCGTTCAAAAAACAAACTTTCAGTTTTGTAATATTAGTGTAAATAGTATAAGATTTGTATTCTTTAAATAATCAACTAATTGTGCATAAATTTAAAATGAAGAAGACAAAACACCAAAATTTCTCTCTTGAACCGTTTAATTTGATCCATCAATTGTCTGATTGCTATAGGCATTGTTTGTTTGAGCTTCTGATGTTTTCCTTCCCAATTGCTTTTTGCCACGGGCATAAAATCAAATTGGATTCCCGTTTTAATACTAAACTTTACTTTTCTTGTTGAAAATAGCAATTTATAGGGATTAATCACGAGTTAAATATTTAAGAATAATTGAGTTGTTCGGTATCATATCTCGTCTAAAGGAAATATTTATCAGATACAAGGAAATGCATAAATATGTCTTATTCTATATGTAATATTCCTAACGTCTGTTCTGAAAATAATATTTATATTTTGTGTTTTTTCAATGATGATAGATAATATATAATCGTAATAAACTGTAGAACTTAATGTACTTAAATTATTATTTGTTGTATTATATTTTCAAAATTCAACATTAAAATATTTCCATTGTAGGCCGCATCTTAATATTTACAACATTTCCATTGTAGAGCCTTTCACATCTTATTTAAAAATGTGACCAGGAATTATGTATATAATAACAATTTTCTTTTTTTTATTGAATAAAGATCATAACACCAAAGAACACGTCACAATTTTATTTTAACATATTTATTTACAGGTTTTATTTTATTCCATATTTAGGGAGTAGTGAGAAAACAATTTCTCCATTTTGTGCTTGCAGCCATCATGAATTTGAAATTTACCATAGTATTCTACAAGTCAATCCCTTACATTTGAT
Source organism: Ectropis grisescens (assembly GCA_017562165.1). Taxonomy (NCBI): domain Eukaryota; kingdom Metazoa; phylum Arthropoda; class Insecta; order Lepidoptera; family Geometridae; genus Ectropis; species Ectropis grisescens. The sequence continues at coordinate 7,584,257 of CM029780.1, read as the reverse complement.
TCAGTAATCCTATCCCATATAATTGAGCAAAAATATGTTTAGCTAGATGTCCGTCCCGGCTTCGTCTGTTGTACATTATATAGCACTCATCAGGATCCATCAGTGATATAATGACTGAAATCGGTTCAGTCATTCCTGAGAATATCGCTTTCAAACAAAAACCTCTTCTGCTACCTGCTACGCAACCTTTCGGAAATTGGTCGTACCAACTCAGATTTAGAAACAAATTTGATGAATAAAGTTTTATATTCAATGACTCAATCTCAGACACATGCTGTCATGTTAAAGCACGATATAAAAACTCTCAAAAATGATAATTTTCCCCATTTTTGTTCCATTCTGGGATGCTCCGATTCTATTGATAGTAGCGTTATGTTCTATAGCCTTCCTTGATAAATGGACTATCCAATACAAAAATAATATTTCAATTCGGACCAGTACTTCCCGAGATCCTAGCGTTCAAACAAACAAACAAACTCTTCAGCTTTATATTCTTTTGGCGGCCATCTTAAATCGAGTTTCATCAAACTTAACTTACCTACCTACTTACTTACCTACGTTACGTGATACTTTCGATTAATTCACATTTCAAACTAAAAAAACAAACTCAAAATCTTATCATCCGTTCTAGAGCCGTAGCTCTCTGTTTCAGGAGTGTCTGGCATCGTAATGCCAGACACACACTTCAAGCTTATTAAACTCTGTCGTTTTTGTGTCGAAGGTTAAAAACTTGTTATTTGCGTAAACAATAACTCCAACATAACACAGTTATTTCTCTCGTCAGCTACCGAAAAACAGATGAAAAAATTACTGATAGGAAACTAACAGTAATTTGTTATTCTTAGAATATTTTTATCGACTTCTGTACTTTATAACTAAACATTTTATGAGTGATGATATCAGTTTTGTTTATGTTTAACTTCATAATATTTGGTGGGCTTGTTTATTCGTAAATCAGCATTAGTTACTACGTGTGTGGTTTTACAATCTTGTAACGCTGCTATTTATATTTGCTCACTAGTTATTTTAGATATATTATGATTTCTCAAACTTTATTTATAATATTTAAACGTTTATTTCGGCTTACGATAAATAAATAGTAAAATGGTTAACGCTAGATTGGTACACGGTATCATGTTACATTTTAAAGTAGGTCGAACTATTTATAGAAGTGAACATTATTTTGCATATGATTCGTGTCTCTTATCCCACAGTTGTTCATTTAGATGATTTGTGTTGTTAGAGACAGTACCTTTTAGGTTACTTTTAAATAGAAACAAACTAAGCGATTTATTCCCACTCTAATTTTTTTTATAAATCTTCAAGAATTATTAATCAATAAAGCATTCAGCATGTATGACAATTTGTCCAACAAGCTGGACTATGGCCTTGAATTTATCCTTGTGGTTTTGGACTCTTCACGTTTCAATAGCTATTGGAACGTGAAGAGTCCAAAACCACAACTGACATGACACTGTACTGTTATCAACAGCCGTGTTAAACCGTTTTCTTTTCCCTAGTTTAATTCCCTCAATACTGAACTGTAAGATAAAACATATTTACATAATGAACGCGTCAAGGAATTTCTTTATTAATTCCTTGAATGGACTTAGCGAGTCACGCCACGGAAGGCCATGGTCAAGGCTGCCATTCTGCCGCATTGTGCCTATTGTACTTGCATTGAAAGGCGTTGATGTCGGCAACCCTTCCTTGGGGACTGATATGGGGTGAGGGTACTGGAAGGTATTGGAAGGGTGATAAGCAAAAAGTGTAGAATTGAAAGAGTATTTTTAACAATAATGTGGATTGCACTTAACTGCCATCTCGCCTGATGTTTTTTTATTTAAAATTGGGATGTGACGAGCAGGACATGTGTCTGATGTTCAGTAGCACGTCTACTCATAACAGCGTGTGTTACGCTAGTGTTGGATCATAACAGCAGTGAAGAACAGCTGACTGTAGAGGTATCTCTGTCGCTCTGAAACACTCGGTGGTCCCGAGTTAACCCGATCGAGCCTTTCACCTCAGAACACGACAGATCAGCTTCACTTATAGCCTACGGTAAAACATGTGCGCGGTGCTACTCGCTCAGGTACACTTGGCGGTCTTGAGTTCACCCGGACGAGGCTTTCAATTACAGCCTACCACAAAGTATAAGTACTGTGCGCGAAATGTAGTTTTCACTTCAAAAACTATAGAGTTAACAATATGGTATTTGACAATATTGAAAATATAGCATACATTATGATAATCTTATTAGAATACACATTAAATAAACATACTTCACTCTATTTTGGAAGATATAGTGTGTACTTTTTGTGAAATACGCCAATGAAAATTTGAAAAAATACTGAATTTTTATCTTCGACGTAACCACACTGTTAAGCATGGCAACGCTGGTGACGTCGCTCGGATTTTTTTACTGGCGTGTTACGTCACGCGCGTCGCGCGTCACATGCCCAGACACTGCGTTTTTGGCGGGTCAATCATTTTAACGGTTTTACAAATTTAGTCAAATACCGTATTGCGCCACAATACTTCAGTTTGGTAGCACGGAGTTAGTTAATGTCGATAGCTCAACTCCTTCGTTCCGTGATCTAAATTGCAGTCATAAACATATTCTAAAATAGTTCAATAAAATTTTATTTCAGTAAGTTTAAAATCTAAATCGAATTACGTACTTACGTTTATGGCGCCACTATCGTTGAAACGTGGCTCGTTAAATCTGTGCAATATTAAATTAAAGTGCTTTTCTTCGATTTATTTCACTATCCAGATCCACTGATTCGCTTTGTTATATTTCCTATCTATTCTTAGAATTTCACATTTCGTTTAAGTTCTATAAGTCATAATGGCGTAGTGGCTAGTATGTTCGATTTCACTCACAATCATAAGGTCGTGAGTTCAAATTCCACTCGCACTACAAATTTATTTTGTGTCCAAGTACAAATTTAACATTATCACTGTATTTAACGCAGCAGAAAAACGTTGTTAGGAAACCAGCATGTTCCAAAGAAGATGTCTTACTTGAATTGAGAAAATTCGTATAGAAACTCCCGTGGATCATTGTGTGGGTATTACTTTTACTATTTTAATAAAAAAGATTACAGATCTTGGAAAATCGAAGCAGAGTTCATGAATAATAAATAAATAGGTAGTACCTGTTATTTGAATTTTGTTCGTCTTTTGTAAGTGTTTCATAAAGAAGACTGCTGCAATACTAACAATGTTTTTAATTTTAAATTTATTAATGAGTTACTTGTGATATGGTTGGATAATCCACACTTATGTGTCAATAAAACACGGTCGCAATTATTTAGAAAATGACCGCCAAATGCGGTTGAAACTTAGTTAATATAAATGTGACAACTTTTTATTTATTTTTTCTTAAAATCTATATAAATAAATAATACAACAGTTACAAAAGAAACGTTTTATTTATAGTTTTCACTAACAGTGCATTCACAGTTAAAGTTTCTTTGGCAAGAAACATTTTTGAAATGAAGGTAAGAAATATTACAGGTCCTATCAGCGTGAAATACAAATAGCTTACTTTAGTGAATATATAATTTAATCTATTTTATTAAGACTAGAAGATTCGTGGCTATACATTAATGTCTAGTAGAAGGCCGTGTACTTAGGCAAGTATAACAACGAAAAGCAATACTTAGCAGAAAATTTGGTTTCCTAAAAAGATAACATTTTATAACTCTTTGATTAAATCATACAAATAACGTATACACTAATAATAAATAATAAGAATAAAAAAACATAAAAAAACACATGTTTATGTGTTTTTCATTCGTCTGTCAATCTGAAAATGCTTGTTAACCTCACATTACGTGGTTTGGGTGGCGTTAATGCTTCATATTTTAAGAAATTGAAAAAATTACACCAAAGTCATTTATTTGACATTTAGCTCACCCATCTGTCAAAAACATTTGTCGTTCTGAAAAGGCCGCATTGGAAGTTTATAATAATTAGGTACCTACCATATTCCTTTACTACTGTTTTTAGCACACATTTTGCTTCTAAAACGTCGCTTAATTTTATTTAGAAATAAACAATTAATTGTACTTACACAACTATTTATTCTACTACAAATTCTAACAAATAATAAATACTCTTTCTTTCAAGTCTCTAATTATGGATGTTACCAATCATGTAACTATGACATGTCTTTTTTTAGACGTCACAAATGATGTCTACTGAACTATCTTATTTTAGATGCTACATACTTTTTGTATAATGATTTGTTGTTGTTCGAAAACTGTTAGGTTGGGCGGTTTACGTGTAACTTGAGTTAACTTGTTCTAATGTTTGGTATGTTTACTGTTTAGGTATTTGTACCGGTTTAGTCAGTGTTTTTCGATAAAACTCTTCTCGAAATTTGTTTCTTCAAATCTACAATAATCATGTATCTTCTTAGAATACTTATAGCATTTTAGACCGCGTATTTACATAGTGTTTATCAATTCGTAGTGCGACAAAAAATACCGACAGTACAATATAAAAATACAATAAATATCTGTATAAGATTAGGTGATCCTGACCAAATATTTTTGTAACAAGGCATTATTAGGCGTTTTTTGCTAGGTATATTACTTTTCTCAATGTGTTTTATTACTTGTTATAATACCTACCAAATTTTCTGCTAAGAACCACAAATATTACATCTACGCAGTTAGCAGTATTTTAAAGACATATATTACGTTGTGAGTTACAATTATGTAATTTTATCAATATTAATATGAATTTACATTTTAAAATCACTTTTCTCACGAATATCCTAATGAAATTTCTATGTATGATATTAATATATAGATACAAAAACGAGAAAATTTACATTCAAGTGTTCGTTAATTACATAGATTATAAAACTACTATGATATAAACATGCGACAATCAAATGTGTTTGTTTGAAATGAACTTTATTAAACATCTACAATCTCATGTAACGTAAATACAGCATATATAAATAATAATATCTTTTCAATAACTATGCGACAAAAATCTATTGAAAACTACTTTTATTGTCTAAATAGTGGTTCTCTACACTAGTTCACTATTATTTTCATATTCTAACAATATTGTATGATGAATACTATGAGTAAAACAAATGACAACTAATTTATAATATAATATAAAAAATTGAGACTGTTGTAATTTTGAGGAATTTTTTTTGGATCATATGAATTCGTAAAGGGTCTGGGATATTGTGACTAATGCTGGTATTTATCGCATAAGCAATACAATTTAACGTAGTAATGACGCCAGTTGCTACCATCTTGTAATGTGTGATCGTTGATCTTAATCATTTCGATCTTCATCAGTTCATAAATTATTCAGAATAGATATGCTTAGTGCATTAGTGTAAGTAGCTGCTACCTACTTGATCATCTTAATTACAGCTAGAACGTCATTGGTAATATTAATAATGTAATAAGTAATGTGGGATATTAATTCGACGATCATAGTCATGATAGTCGTGTCGGCAAACGGCCTTATAGCGAAAAGTATCAACGATTGAATCAAGGGTCAGATGCAAAAGGCGGTTATCCTTGATACAGCGCGCATCTTCAGGAGATTCCTCACTCTGCGGCCCTAACCACCGGTAGCTTGGGTTCTGCCCCGCTGCTGGCTGCTAACTAGGTTTAGGTTTTTATAATGTGTTTATGTTGTTTTTCGATACATTTATTGATACGATAAGATAAGATAAATTTAATGATATTGTAAAAACCTAAATTTGAGTACAATGAATACATGACTTAATAATAAGTAACATTCAGTGTAGTTCTTAGTCAGGTATAGTTACCACTATGGATTGATGTTGATAATGTAGTTGTGTTGTTAACTGATCCTTGCGTTTATTTTTGAAGCAATAAACCGTGTCATATCCGGTGCAGAGGTTGGTTGCAGCGTACCAACATGACAACGCAGCACACATTACGTAAAGCTTTGCACAGAGTACTGTCACAAAACAAGCAGTGTTCTAAAGCCAAACTACATACAAGGCACGCTCGAGCAATGCAAACATAGACATCGCTCACTGGCACGATACTTTGGAACGGTTGGGAAAATAGCGAGTGTTATTCGATCCAAGCATACTTCCATGTATATCATATTTTATTAGCGCCAAGAGGAGGCAATATCAACGATTTAGTTATAGCACTTTCGAAATTACCACACTTAAAATTTATTTTTAAAATGCTCGTGTAACTCACGTCGCGTAATGTCGTCGTCAATCCGATTTTAGTTTCAGCCGCGTCCGGCGGTCTTTTTTTAAAGAGCTATTCGTTTGGACAAAAGGCCGCCGAACACGGTCGAAACTTAAGTTAATTTCATACGTGAACTACTCGAGCATTTATTAAATATGTGTAGCAACCACGTTAGTTTTTTTTTGACTAATTTGTAATAGGTATAACATTTATTAACAGTCATTTAAGTTGTTATTGGTTTTATTTCACGTTTTACCTGTTGAATTCTCAAATAGCAGTTACACAGCTAGAATCGAATGTCGTTATTGCGTTTTTTGTATTAATCATAGTCGATAGCTAGCGTGACCAACGAGGTGAAATGTGATTTAGAAAATAATAATGTATTTTTTAACTGTTCCTCGCTCGCTCGATGTCAAGCCACAATGCGGTCTACGACGGATGGTGGTTACCTAGAATAAACCAATTCACACTCAACTTGAAGACAGCAAGATTGTAACCATTCCCATCAAAGCAATGCATTCCACAACCTAAAGATTCTAATCACAAAACTGGAATCAAACCTCATTGTTCGAGTCTATAGAATAAGAAGTATCGGCGAGTCAAATACTTATTTGTCCCCATTTCAAATGCACATATTGAAAAAAAATATACTCTTAATTTCAATTTTATACACTTATCTATTCTGACGGAAAGGGGAAATCTGAATTAAATATATCGTTTCTCTTCTTTTACGCACAAAACACAATATTTAGCTTTAAATATTTGTTACTTCTATGTGATTTAAATTGATACTTAATTATCTATATATCGATATAATTACAATTTTGTAATTTTTGTTTTGTGTTTTGTTTTTTTGTAGTTGTATAGTCAACTATACATTAACACTAACTAACATTAACTATACATTTAGTATAATTGTATCTCATATATTTTAATTGTGTTACCCTTTCGGCAGTTAAAATCAACAGATTCAACAGAAATTCAAAACTTCGGTCAAGTTAATCACGCTTGGTCCATGGTTTATTTGAATTTTGCGCCTTTGGGACTGACCTATAAGTTCTAGGACGATTAGATTTCAAACTTGGAAGTCACTTGATGATTCGAAATTATTTTTGAAAGTGTTCTTTTATACTATGAAAGTTCTGAGGTTTTGATACTATAGTCTTGAATTTTCAAAATCTTCTTCAAAATCCAATTTACTACTTAATTAGTTTTTAAACTACCACAATTTCAATTCATATTGTAAACATAACATAAGACTTAGTCACGAACTAAGTTATTAAACTCATGTCAATTAATCAGTTACCTCGACGTTTCGGCAGCGTTATACCGCCGTGGCCATGACAAGAGTCTTTCCTGCCGAACGTGATGTTGCCGAAACGTTGAGGTAATTAATTAAACAATTATTTAATTAATTTATTTCGTGATTAAGTCCTTTGTTTTTATTTCAAAACTAATTTATTACTTATCTTTGTGTCTATTCTCTAATACAAAATGTTTTTGCTTATTTTGTTATTTCGTAGTACATATTGGTTTGACACGCTGTAATTGTGTCTGAAAGTTAGTATAAAATTAATGAACTAAAATTTGATATAAAGTTACGCAAAAATAGTAATTAATCACAAATCGTGTGTTTATCGACAAAACCTGAAAAGACCTTCAAATCTGACATGACTCTGTGCGATTGTAGTTCAACTTATACAGGCGCATATTTGCGTTTTGCGTAATTGGTTATTTTTCGGCAATTGCGACTGTTTTTTGAAATGAAATGAAATTTATTCCATATAAAATAGAGTACAATATTAAGATGTTGATACAAAATTAATTATTTGTGTTACCTTTTGACTATTTGGTATTGGAAATATGAGTGCTAATTAAATGAGATGAAAATACACTATTATTACATACAGAACTCCACTCAAACATGTCTTATATTTATTCCATATAAAATAGAGTACAATATTAAGATGTTGATACAAAATTAATTATTTGTGTTACCTTTTGACTATTTGGTATTGGAAATATGAGTGCTAATTAAATGAGATGAAAATACACTATTATTACATACAGAACTCCACTCAAACATCTCTCCAGTAAGTTTTAAAAATATACTAGATCCACAGGTACACGGTAATTTATACGTACATACATATATCTAATTTATCTACAAAATATACTTTTATTACACATTTTTATCTTCACAATTCTGACTGTTTTTGACTTTTTTTACAACGATATTTTAGATACGACCATGACTTATATTATCGACTAAATTGAATCGAATTTAACTAGTTAAATTTTGTTATTCTATGCGATATGTGCATCACGCTCAAAGCATAGCATTTCAATACTTACTACCAAATGATTACAGTACATAATACTAAATCACAACACTGCAAAATTCAAAAGGCTTACGGAATGTACCAAACTGTTAATTGCTAAATGTAATATATTAATATTGATTTAAACGTACCATGACGAAACTATGATTTTTTAATAATTGTAATCTAGACAGGTGCTTAACACAAGATTTATTATGAATGAATGATAATTAATATCTAATTTGATAAAACACTAAATCGTCGGTCGCTAATTTACGCTTTTAGATACTCGACTGCCTTTAGAACGCCTAAAACAGCTATGACTTTTCTAAACTTTTTCTTTTTGGTTTGAAGAAAAAACTAAGGGAAAACAATATCAATGCCAGGACCATTTTAAATAGACCCCTTGGTGATATTTCTGTCGAAAGTCATGAGATGTCTTCGAAACTGGTCTCGAAGTTTTTATTGATTGCCACTACAAGTGAGTGACAGTCTATGTAATATTATATGAACCACACGAATGTTTTTTAAGAGTAAATTCAATTCAATGTACTAAGTTTATGTAGGATAAATAAACATATTTGTAGATACATATTATTATTAAAGTATTTTTGTGTGCAATGATTTCAATTGCTCCAAGTAATGAAGTTAACGAAACAAAAAATTATGATCTAGAAACAAGTTGGATAAATTTACAAGTTTGTTATAAAAACATGTTTTTCCTAAATGTTCGCTTTATGTTAGAACACAAAATTAAGATATTATAGTTAAACCAATTTAAGACATTACTAATGATTTAATAATTACTAATGAGTAAAACTCCAAGAGATATGAGGTTTTAATGATTATGATAATGAATTACATCTAATATTTTAAAATTTAGTGTTTTGGTATTTGCTTTGATATCCAAAGTACCTACAGAAGTAAGCACATTTAACTACTTTAGAACGTACGCTTTTTCCACAGTATTTATATTTTATGATTCAGAAAATTCTTATACTCCTACAATAATAGCACTATATCTACGTCAATAATTATAACAAAATAATAATAATTAATAATCATTAGTCAAATTATTAAATGAGAATTAAGCCAATTTGGCGTTTAACTTTAATGATAATAAAACAACAAAGTGCAAATCGAAATAACAATGTAAAACAATTTCGTACGCTTGATTAAAAAATGCTTTAGTATTTAAATTATCAAATTATATTACTAATAAAATAATATTTAAAAAATACTAGTTAGGTACTTATTATAAGCATAATATACATAATACAACCGATGTTGTTTCAATAGATAATATTAATATTCTACTCGCATTATTTCTATGTAAGTCGTAATTATCCCGGATTCATTTGTATATACATTTCCTTAAAACGAGTAATAAAGCTTCACATAGATCACTATTATTATAAACAATAATATCAAAGATATTGTTTAGAAATTCGATAGTATTGAAAATTACAAATACATCTAGAAGACTATTCTTTTCCTCGAAATTGGTAATATTCTTAAATATAACAGCAAGATCGACTATATACTTAAACTGACGTTATACCAATTTAAATTTTATACATATAATATTCTCAAAGGAATTGTTCATAGCACATGAAGTACAAATTCGCAAAATTTATTTAGCTTCTACACAATATTACCCCAAAGAAAAGTAGGTCGAGACCGAAAGATATTAGCTTCGGAAGTAAAATTTTTAACATCGAACATTTTAATGAACAAAGTTTTCGAATCAACACTTTGTGAACCAATTAATTTATAACAAGTATTTACATTGTTTGAAATGTTCTTATGATTTTCAAGAAATATATCCTTATGTTATTTGTTTAGCTAAGTGGGTTCTTCACTGTCTCCTGGTTTAGATTGTCCTATGTTGTATTCTTTTAAGGCATCTTCTATGTGTTGTACCTATGGAAGAAGACATTGATTGTTACTAACAACGCTTTTTAAATATTATAAACACGAAAGTTTGTAAGATGTTATTGTAAAGTATCGATATATTTTTGTACTAATATTGACTCCAAATTAAAAATATCAAAAGTGCGGCATTTTACTTGTTACCAACTGAAACTGTCTACCTCCCAAAATTTCACATAAACGAGTGATTTAAACAAAAACTTGATTCCCAATGTCCATTCTGTACCTTCACAGTGCCTAACTTTCATACTAAGATAAAGTGAAATGAGGGCCTTTTTATGAAGAAATTCTTGAACACGTTGGGAATGTTTTTAAGTCTTAGCAAAAAGGAGTAAGGTCGGAATTTCAATGAACATTTTAGGGGAATGTCCATTAACTTACCTGTGTCGCGTTGGGGTCGGTCCCGGGATGCGTGTACTTGTGGAGGAAATAACATGTCCCAGGAATGTCTTTAGGGAACGAATTTGGGAGACACGAGCGATCTCGTGGCTCCATCTCGAAGCCGGGGAATTTTATCAGCCACCTGCACAGAATTTTAGTATTAGTTTAAATGTTTACTTACTTTTCTTTATTTTCCTTAAACCAACAAATAAATAAATAAGTGAAGCATTAAAACTAACGTTAACATTTCAATAAATACACGTGAGCTACCCACGTTTAACATAGTCAGTCCAATCCGACTTAAGTTTCGGTCGCGTCCGGTGACCTTTTTCAAGGAGACTGCGCGCGCGTGATCGCATCTCGTTTAGCACTCGTGCTATATGCAAATAATTTATGGATACCAATATTGTCTTATTTGGATTAATGTCTAATTTGACTACTACTAATAATTTATTTCCTTTCTTATATGAGTAATTGAATCAATTGTTAATACTATGTAAAATAGTAATTCAACATTATGTAAAAATGACATGTATCTTTATCGATATCAATAAATTACTTATGACTTATGACTTATGACTGTAATACCTAGATTAATGCGAACATGTGACTTTTGAAATTGATCAATACTTTTTTTGAATAAATAAGTAAATTACATGTAAAGGTAGGATAGTTGATTACAATAATTGGTTTCTTCTAGGTAAGCTTGTAAGGTATTTGGTATTATAATATTATGTACAAATATTATCTATGTATAATTTTATTTATTGTAAGTGACTTTACCAAGTATTCTTTTGAAATAATGGTTCGAATAAATGAATTGAATTGAAAAGCATGCTTTATAGTTATCCGCATTGTCGCTTAATATCAGGTGAGACGGCGCCGGCGGTCAAGTGTAAATCTATATATAAAAAAAATTGAGTCAAAACATACTATATACTACCACATAAATATTATATATACTATAAAATAGATGTCAAATATTGAAAAGTATGTATGGTTGATACAATCCGATTTTTAGATTTGCTGTGCCTTGAAAAAATTACATCGTTTCATCACTTAAATCATGAAGAAAAAGGGTTAATAGCACTTTCATAGCAAAAAAATATGAAACTGTGAACACGATTTACCCATTTAGTTCCCGTTCCTTTATTTTTCTGCGATAAAAAGTATCTAAACTATAGTTAGACTGTGTTCTGAATTTCAACCCAATCCCTTCAGCTATTTTGACATGATTGAGGACTAAACATCCAAACTTTGACATACTTAATATATAATATTAGTAGGAGCCCGATGCTTGAGTTCATATGTTTCCAGAGAAATTACAGGGCTTAGAGATATAAGATCTTAGATCTCTGGGTGACGAGCGCAGTGCAGTGCTAGGTAATGATTTGGACTCTTCATGTTCCAATAGCTGCTTGTCACTGTGCTGTTATGTGTCAGGCATGTTGCTTACCATCAGGCACATGACCTGATCGTCTCGTCACTCTATATTAAAAAAAAAAAAAAAAAAAAATATTCCATGATGGATATAATCTCAATGTTATAAAATGAAGAGTAAGCCAGGTTCTTCTAAGTAAGCTCACTCTATCGTATACCGTATCTTTGCTTAATACGAGTATAAATTTATTGTGCCAGCTAAGAGTTGCAATTATACAATTTGCTACAAAAAGTATAGTAAATAAAATCACATAATATAAAAAAGCTAAAGTAATTAAAAAAGGCGTACTAGGTATATTCAAAATGACACACAAATTCATATGGAAAGACTTTTTTCGAGAAATCCTGCTTTGGTAATTTATTTAAATCTGTACTGTAATTGAGACAAACATCATTATTGTAAGTGTAAATCATATTAATATTTTTTTACATACTTATACTTACTACGTACTCCAGTTTACTGTAATTTTTTTTAAGCTCAATTGTGCATGTTCTGTACCCACAATTGTACCCATGTTAAAGGAATAAATGAATTGAATAATAGAAAATTAATTATTACTATATTTTATTACTAAAATTACAATACTAGTAATATTCGGTTAGTTATATGTTAAAAAATGTTTTTTATATTCAGTTAAAACCCCATTTTGATTGCTCTACAACTCTACATGTTGTTTAATATCGTGAAGAGTAAAGGCCGTCACAGACGCAGCTATAATATATATTTTCATATTTCATAGCTGGACATATTTCCGTATATTTTCTATACAAATCCTCGAATGTCCACACACGCAGCTATAATATATATTTTCGTGACGTCACCCAACTATACCGTAATATATATTAAGGCATATTAATATAAATTATGGTATAGCAAGACATATTTCGAATGTACAGCGTGTTTCAACATTGTCCGAGCATATATCACGAGTTGTTTTACAAGCTTATATTTATTAGTTTCAGCTATACCCATATTAACCAAGAGCTGATGATGGATCTTGAAGTGGGTCATAGGAACTCTGTAATGAAATGACGAAACTTCGTCAAATCTGGGATCGTTTTAGTTGTCTTGGTCTGATGAAATCGGTGCATCCATTTGGGAGCTACGATGCTACAAACACAGTTATGTGTAACTTATAACACCCCGTCTTTATTGCTTCGGGGGCTAAACACTTCAAAAGACTCGTGACGTGCGCTCAGACAATGTTGACACGTACTGTAAACTCAAAATATGTCTTGCTATATTAATATGCCATACTATGAATATATTACGGTATATTTTGCTGACGTCACGAAAATATGAAAATATATATTATAGCTACGTCTGTGACGGCCTTTATAATCTCAACTTTACAGTACCCGGCGATAATATTACACATCGGCACCTAGAAAGAGACAATCGGCCAAAATCGGCTTCGTAGAGCGTCATCTATGTCGCACAAAACGTACTTACGTACGTACCTATTACTTCATTATAACATCATTCAATATTTGAACTTGTTATATAAAGAAAAAACAAATTACGAGTATTCATTGACCGAATTTTTACTAGATCAAATAAATATAATTAGCAAACTTTTAAACAGTACGTGAAACGTATCATTTATACAAATGAGTTTGTTGTTTGTTTCTTTGTCCTAATTTTGACAAATCTGTGTACTGTTTGTACGGCAATACCGTTTATTTAGGATTATATTTCTGTGAAGCTGTTACTCACTGTTTTTGAGATAAATCTTAATGTTTTGAGCCCAAAAGTTAGCTGAAGATTCCTTAAATATTTTCTTTGTTCAAGTTTTAGTAGAGTTTTGAGTTTGTTTCGGTTTTCCTTTGAATTTAATTCAAACAAGCTGTTTAGTTAGCATAATTGTGTTTCTGCATCCGTTACAAATTACCAAGACAGAAATAATACAATAAAACAGTCTAAGTTTATCTATCGAATGCTGATAAATTCACACATATAATGTGTACTAGAAAATTAAGTTCCATATTTATTGTGTGAGGTATTATTTCGATTCCGACCTAACATAAATATTTATTTGATGAATACAATTATTTTTTCTATATCTGTGGAATTTTTGTGTGTATTTACTATTATAAAAATATTGTATCATTTATCTGGCATCCATAAAACAAACTTTGCTTAGTTTAGTACTAAATGGTGTTTATAAAGGATGACTAACACTGTATATTGTTTATACAAACAGTTAAGTATATATCTTTGTTTCTACAAAGATATATAATACATACAACAACGTTCTCGTAATAACAATCTCGTAATAAAGATATAACAACGTTCTCGTTGTACCTTTAATTTGTATAAAAACTGTTTTGAGAAACTGCAGTTACTCGTAAATTTATAGATTACTAGCGGCCCGCCCCGGCTTCGCCCGTGGTACATATATATAACCTACAGCGTTCAAGGATTACGAACATATGAAAGAACGGTGAACGATTTTTTTTAATCGGTCCAGTAGTTCCCGAGGTTAGCGTGTTCAAACTATATATATGCTATAGGCTACTTTTGATCCCCAAATTATCGTGCTGTTTACTGGGTCAGAAGTGACACCTGTAGACATCTGGCGGGGATAACTCATTAAATGACGATAGATCAGTTTTCGACCGGAAAGGAAAAATGATTAAATTACTAAAATGGCTATTAAAAATAAGGGTTGATCGTAGAAGAGTGAAAATTGAGGATTGTATGTATTTTTGTATGTTGTATCATAAAAAAATAGGAATTAAAACTTTTGTCTAAAAAATAAAAATAAAAATTTTGGGGTGGACTACCCCTGATATTTAGGGGGACGAAAAATAGATGTTGGCCGATTCTCATAGATACCGGATAAGCACAAAAAATTTCATCAGAATCAGTCAAGCCGTTTCGGAGGAGTATGGCAACGAAAACTGTGACACGAGAATTTTATATATTAGACTAGCGGCCCGCCCCGGCTTCGCCCGTGGTACATATATATAACCTACATCATTCAAGGATTACGTACGAACGAAAGAACGGTGAATGATTTTTTTAAATCGGTCCGTGTTCTAACTATATATATGCTATAGACTACTTTTGATCCCCAAATTATCGTGCTGTTTACTGGGTCAGAAGTGACACCTGTAGACAACTGGCGGGGATGACTAATTAAATGACGATTGATCAGTTTTCGACCGGAGAGGAAAAATGATTAAATTACTAAAATGGCTATTAAAAAATAAGGGTTGATCGTAGAATGGTAAAAATTGAGCATTGTATGTATTTTTGTATGTTGTATCATAAAACAATAGAAATTAAAAATTTTGTCTAAAATATAAAATAAAAAATTTAGGGGTGGACTACCCCTAACATT
The DNA here is from genome assembly GCA_017562165.1 of Ectropis grisescens. Lineage (NCBI taxonomy): Eukaryota > Metazoa > Arthropoda > Insecta > Lepidoptera > Geometridae > Ectropis > Ectropis grisescens. The sequence continues at coordinate 7,568,618 of CM029780.1, read as the reverse complement.
TAGGGGGATGAAAAATAGATGTTGGCCGATTCTCATAGATACCGGATAAGTACAAAAAATTTCATCAAAATCGGTCAAGCCGTTTCGGAGGAGTATGGCAACAAAAACTGTGACACGAGAATTTTATATATTAGATATTATACATACTCGTAAGTTGTAGGACTGACGTTGATCTTCAAAGGTTCAGAGCCGGACTCGAATTTGTTTGCGAGTGTGCAATTGTGCCCGAAGAGACAGTACTTGAGCATTGTCTTGCCGACAACACCAGCCAGCACCGTCCCCGTGTGGAGGCCTATACGCATCTGTACAGAAACATTAGTATATAATAATAATATAATAATAATAATAAACTTTATTTGAGCCAAAAAAAATATAGTAGTTACAGAAATAATGTAGTTAAAATAATGCAGCATAAATATGGAACACAAGTTTTCAAAAATTCATTACCTTCAGTTATATTGGATAGATAGATAGAAATACTCTTTATTGATACACCAAATAAAATTAAACACAGAAAAAAAGAACAATACATTTTACAGTAGTGCGACAATGGGCAACCTTATCGCTGAAAGCAATCTCTTCCAGGCAACCTTAGGTTGGAAAATAATGTTTGGACAAGTATGCGGGTATAGGCTTATGTATATGAAGAAAACACAATATTTTATTCTGAATTTCGTAAAAAAATATCTAAACGCTAGTCCAAGCCTTCTCGGCTCTCTCTTTCAAGCCTGCATAACGGAGTCAATCCGGAGGCCATCAAAATGTTGGACTTCGATTAGCTCTATATTGATTTAAAGAATAATGGGATTTTGTTCAGAAAGTAAAGTTGGTCTACGTGACAAATAAATATGTGTAAAAGTGTATGTAGAAATAACTTATATTTTACCAATCTTCAACAACGTTTAAAAAAATTTAATGTCGCTGATAATGCAACTTTGTTCCTTATGTGAATAGTTTTTTTTTATTAGCGACGTTATTCCTTATGGGCATAGTCTGATGGTTTTGTAACTTTTTCTACCTTACAATATATTTACCTTGATGGGATTCCCTTCGTGAGTTAAGTGCTGTGCGCAGGTTTCAACCATGCGCAGTGCCATCCAAGCAATCTGAGGCGCATGCGTGTCGATCTTTCTATGCAGACCACTGGCGACGCAGTACGCATCTCCTATTGTTTCCACCTACAGACAAAAATAAATAACCGAATTTAATTCGCATTTTTCACCCAAAATAAAAGAAGTGTGTTCTAAAAAAATCATACGGTCGTAAATTTTTCAGATACATATCCTATCAATTTTCAAGGTCTGCGAGACTATTTCTCCCAGGGTGGCAAGACCATGTTGTCTTTTGACAGTCATTTGGATTTTTTTGGAAATTTACGTGTGATAAAAAAACTTAATAGATTTAATAGATCAAATAAAGGTATAGGTTTAAACAAATGCTACATAGAAAACCTCTTTAAAATTATACTCAGTGTACGGATTGACTTGCGACCCTTTCTTGAAAAACGCAATCCATGTAATAAGAAAATAAAGTACTAATAACAGTGATTTTGTCGTAATAAATCCATCCCACTATACCTTGTAAACGTCCAACTCCTCGCAGAAGATATCAAACACGCTATACAAGTCTTCGAGCATATCAATCACCATCATGGGTGTGGCTGTGGCGCAAATGGACGTAAACCCTACTATGTCGCTGAACAGCATGGTGACGTCATCGTGGCTTTTTGCTTCTATCTTCTCGCCTGCATAAGGTAAAAGTAATACATAATGTTAATGATATTTAGTCGAGTCCGGAAAAATATGATAGTCTATGTTCGCTGTATGTATTTTTAGTCAATGTTTTTTCTATATTTCTGTCGATGTTCATGCATTTTTACCACAAAAAAAAAGTTTTTGTGGTAAACATTTTGGACTTCCAACCAACTGTGAGGTCCTCGAATTTCACAGTTTTATGCATTTTTCATGTACATTTATTGCAGTTTTAGTGTGAAAATAAAGACATTCTCAGTTAACTCACGGTGAGTAGACCGTGATATTATGTGATATGGTGGGCCCGGTTCAATTTATTTTTTAGCCGAGTACGGCAGCCTTCAAGGATTCATATCATAAGTGAGTTATTTAAAACATTTCAGTTACAACAACAGTAATCTTTTTATCATCGACCATGTTTTCACGGTAACAGATCATATTGTAAACAAAATTTTACAACAGAAATATTTTTGTTTCGCCAATCTTCTATTTCCCAGCGTAGAATATCGACTTGAAAAGGGTAAGAGAAATCCCTGAACTATAAAACTATCCTATTAATATTATAACGCGAAAGATTGCAAAAATGTTTGGATGTATGTTCGTTACACTTTCACTTAAAAACTACTGAAGGGATTTGAATGTAATTTGGTAGGTACATAGAAAAATAATGGGCTGGAATAACACAGGTTTTTTATACTATGAAAAAAACGGGATCAGTAACTACGCGGAAGAATCCCCGGGGCAGTGCTAGTGAGAACATAATACAGATAGAATTTGCTTTGACTTAATCTAGCGAAAATAACAAAACAGCAAATTTTGTAAAAAATAGTGAGATTCTTTCGATATTTTAGGATTGATCCTAAAATAAAAGTTGTTTAAAATGATTATTACATCTCACCGGTTTATTCTCCCTCAGAATACAGTGACACTATTTTGACGTTGACAATCAAAACTAAGAATTTTAACCTCCTCTCGCTATGAAATACAAAATGTAAAATATAATAATAATCCGATTATTTTCAAATCAAGAGTGAATCGGATTTTTCGAAATTCAGAAAGTGCGTTGGATCGTAAAAACCATACCAAAAGTCGGTCAAACAATACGTATTATTTATACATAGGAATTTTATGGAGATAAACTCAAAAATAGAGTAAGATAATGATAAAACAAAGGTACTTTGTAATCGGCCATTAAAACCATAATCGCTTGAAGGAACGGAATAAGTATTATGATGTAATAAAAGTACGCCACACCTGCTACCATAAAGCCTGGGGCACACGATATATGGCGGCATTTTTCAACATCACGACTAGTCCATGGCTTGGAAAAAACGTTTATGAAGCGATGGGATGTAGCATTTTTCTTGTTATTTCGCTAGCTTGTAGCAAAAGATGAAATATTTTCTTGGGCTTATATTACATAGGGAATCATATTTATATTCCTCAATGCTGCGAGCATACCTCTGATATATCATAATAGTAGTGCCCCGCGGTTTCACCCGGGTAGTTTCACTTTCCGCTATTTTCTAGGGATAAAAAGTAGCCTGTGTAGCTCTATGTAGTACATTTATGGTATTAGTGAACTAGTTGTCCGGCCCGCCTTCGTTCAGTAAGTTCTTCAGTAGTTTTAGAGTTCATATGTTACAAACAAATCAGTGAAAATCCCGTTAAAATCAAATTTAGGTATTTCAGAAATTCGCCAAAATAGGCAGACAAAAAACACGAAAATTTAAAAAAATGTTTTGTTAATCTAAGTAAGTGAACGCATGGAGCAAAATACTCTTCATTTGGAATGACAAAGGGCACTTCAATTTTATTAATATGTAATAGTGTGATTTATGAATTACATTTTTGTCATTTTAGCAGGCTTGCCACAAGATGGACCGCTGATCTAGTGAAAGTCGCCGGAAATCGTTGGTTGCGGGCGGCGCAAGACTGGTCTTTGTGGAGATCTTTGGGGGAGGCCTTCGTCCAGCAGTGGACGTCCTTTAGCTGATATGAACTTTTTATCTAGCCATAAAAACATCCACATTTTTTTTTTTTTTTTTTAATATTGGTGGACAATTCACACACAACACCATCTGACCCCAAACTAAGCAAAGCTTGTGTGATGGCAGCCAGATAGCTGATATAATACTTATATAGTTTTAAATACATACTTATTATACATAGAAACACCCAGACATTGGAGTTTATATGTTTTTGGTGGATTTAACTTAAGGCAGTGCACAGTTGCGGTTCTTCCAACGCTTAAAGCTGGTAATTAGCGTTGGCGGAAACGCAAATGTACATAACTTAAGATTACATTTTACATTATTGGATAATATTGGACCACTATTCCTAAGCAAACGTAGTGTAGGACACCCTGAGACTAGATGGAGTGACGATATACGGAAGACAGCAGGCAGAGGATGGAGACGTATAGCTGAGGATAGGGCTGAGTGGCGAGCCATGGGAGAGGTATATGTCCAACAGTGGACTAAGACAGGCTGATGATGATGATTCCTAAGCAAATATTCCACCAACAATTCTCGTTTAGAAATTTAGGACTTTTTTTAAGGTACAGTGTAGTTCGAGATGAGCAGGACATGTGCCTGATGGCAAGCAACACGCCTGCCCCATATCAGTATAGTATCATGCAGCTATTGGACGATGAAAACTACAAATCACTGTCATCAAGCAATGCACTGCGCTCGTCACCAGAGATATAAAATGATTTAGCTATATACCCTATAATTTTTCTGCATAAATTAGCTCTTTAGACAGCAACACAGGGATTTTTGCACATTACTGCTTCCCGGCAGAATAATTTGTACTTGTTGTAAATCCCCGGGCTGACTTTAAACTTTGGGCTTCGTGGAAATGAAAATGAAATTGTTGAAACTAATGCACGAGCGACACGAGGCTAGTTTTTCAAGCTAGGGAGCAAGCTAGGGAGCTTGTGTTATCAAGCTGGTACTTCTAGCATGGTGTAGATAGCACTACGCAACGCCAGTTTTGTCTACACGAAGCCAGAAGTACTATCTTGCAAGCTTACTAACGCTAGCTTGCTATCCTAACTTGAAAAACTAGCCCCGTGTCTCTCGGGCATTAGTGTTGACCCAATATTGGTGTATCAAACTTACCTAGCCAAAGTCTCTTCGCGATGTGTGGAGGGAATATTAGATGAAGAAGACTGACGTTCTTCTCTCTCTCCTTGTCAACTGCTTTACTCGCTTCTTCTATTGAGTTCTTCAGTTTGTCCATGCGTCTTCGGAGACCGTCCTGTTGAAATATGTTGAAATTAATACCTAATAGCTCGTTCCCGCTTTGCTCGGATATTCGGATAGTCTCGTGATTGTTGGTATATTATGTTTACTTTAACCAAACGAACATACAACCAATCAACAATCGGTAGCCACTCAAGAGATCTACTCCACTTACCCACCACTATGTCTTACCAAGTCTATTACCTAGTGTCATTAGAGTCGCATAAAACGATTGCCAAAATCAGTGATATGACTTTAGTTTTTCGGGATTCAGTATTTCAAAAACTGTATTGTTAAAAAAAGGATTAAATAACACCAATCTAACCAGCGATCGTAATGATAAATTGACACAATTGTAAATGATTACACGACTGAAAGCTTTTTCTTATTGAAGTGAAAACTTCCTTTGGCGCACCACAGACAGATTTTCCGTCGGCTGTGAATTGAATTCTAGCGTCACGCTCGAGAATGATAATGAATCTTCGGGTAAACTAGGAACCATAGCCGTTGGGCATCTAGAAATAAGTCAGCACTTCTCACTGCCCATGGCCACAACATCCAGTTTCAGCCGAAGTTTCCAAAGTATGCTATCAAATTCTGATTTATAAGTTTTCGCTTCTATCGGCAGTTCCTATGACTGTCATTTTTTTTAGTCATTTTATCTCCATACTGGTAAATGCCCGTCACAATTTATCATTTTTTGGTAAAAAATATATTTTATTTTTTGTGCTACTCCAGTCTATAATGTACATGAGCTCAAAATTTAAATCTATTCTGTTGTTAAAACGAACTAAAGCAACACACATTTAAAATCGCAAGCTTTCAGATTGTAATATTTTTTTATTATTTATTTATTTAAATAAAGAGTGACGAGACGATCAGGACATGTGCCTGATGGTAAGCAATATGCCTGACACATAACAGCACAGTGACACGCAGCTATTGGAACATGAAGAGTCCAAATCATTACCTAGCATTGCACTGCGCTCGTCACCCAGAGATCTAAGATGTTATATCTCTAAGCCCTGTAATTTCTCTGGAAACATTGCCCTTCAAACCGGAACACAGTAATGTTTGCACATTACTGCTTGGCGGTAGAATAACTGGCAAAGGTGTGGTACTTCCCCAGGCGGACTCTGCCAAGAGTCCTACCACTACTAATAATATTATATGGATCCAATCATTAAATTTTATTTCGTCTCTAAAAATACTTCAAAATCTTTATCATACGAGATAACTTCCGACTACTCGAAGAGAACTAACAGATTGTTTGAAAAATGAGCATTGTGAAAAATTGTTATTAAACTAACGTTTAAACTATTCCACCGCCTTCAGTTCCTGTAAAGTTATCAGAATCAGTTTTCTACCATAAATCTTTGAGTCCGAACTTCGAGATGCTGCGCAAAGTTAAATAAAGTTTGAGAGCTTGAGGGTAGTTTTAAAAAACATACCTCACTTGTTGAGTGGATCGCTCTCGAGTAGCCTCAAGTGGGTTCAATATGGCTGGGTTACAAACATCCATCGTGGAAGAGTGAAACATTGATTCGTTAAGTTATTTTTACTTTACATAATGTTTAGAAACATTATTTTTTTATGTCAAAAATAGAATGACGGAACGAGCAGTATATCTGCCTGATGGAAAGCAACACACCATAACTGTTGGATACTGTAATGTGACATTAAGCAGTCCTGAATCAAATGATGCAATTATGTTGTATAAACTCATCCATTTAGGACTAAGAAATAAGTGTTAATAATTTAAGTATAATTTTAGACTAGATGGAGTGACGATATACGAAAGACGGCTGGTGGCGGTTGGAAACGTAAGACCGAGGATCGGACTGAGTGGCGTGTTATAGGAGAGGCCTAAGTCCAGCAGTGGACGTAGACGGGCTGATGATGATGATGACTGAAAACTTAAGCACGATTTGATTTTTTAATTAATTACCTCGACGTTTCGGTAGCGTACAACCGCCATGGTCACGGATTAACTGGAGAAACAAGTCAAGGGAATCGTTTTTTTTTTTTCGAAAGAGTGGAAAGACGTGCTTTAAATGTGCATGATGGTAAGCAACATGCTTGCCCATAATAGCTCAGTGCCACGTACGCCACACATACGCCACTCAGCCCGATCCTCGGTCTTACGGTTCCAACCGCCACCAGCCGTCTTTTGTATATCGTCACTCCATCTAGTCTCAGGGCGTCCTACTCTACGTTTACCGATTCGCGGTCTCCTCTCCAGAACCCGCTTACCCCGAACGGTTATCGGGTCTGCGACAGATGTGAGCGGCCCATTGCCACTTCAGTCTGCTAATACGCTGAGCTATCTCGGTGACTTTAGTTCTCTGACGAATTACTTCATTGCGGATGCAATCCCTCAGAGAAACTTCAAGCATAGCCCTTTCCATAGCTCGTTGAAGGACTTGAGCTTTCCGACCATTTTGACTGTCAGTGTCCACGTTCCAGCACCGTAAGTCTTAACGGGTAGGACGCACTGGTGGTATACTTTTGTTTTGAGACTTTGTGGGATGGGTGACGAGAAGACTCGACGTAGTTTTCCAAACGCTCACTCTGACTCACTCCTCCTCACTCACTCCTCACTCACTCACCCTCTCTCTCAAAGCTACATCTACCTAGTTCGAGCGTCTGCCCTAGGTAAACGTATCTCTGAACAATTTCGAGAGTGGTTCCACTTACGGCAATTGGCCCTGGAGATGACTTTGGTTTTGTCCAAATTCATCTGGAGGCCGATGCGTTGAGAAGCGTTAGCCAGGCTGCATCCACTGCATATCCCCCAGCGACTCTGCCATAATGATGACGTCGTCAGGAAATCGCAGGTGAGAGATGTACTCGCCATTGATGTTTAGGCCATGTCCAACCCAATCCAGAGTCTTAAACATATCCTCTAGTGCGTTTGAGAACAATGTCGGGGAAATTACGTCCCCTTGTCGCACGCCTCGCTGCAGAGGAATATGCCTTGACTGCTGGTCATGAGTTTGGACTGCCATCGTAGCGGCGTCGTACAAGCATCTCATCACCTCGATGTATCGCCAATCGACTTGACATCGCATTGGAGCATGAAGAGTCTAAATTATTACCTAGCACTTAATTTAGAACATGATTAAGCCCCGTGTAATGTTAACAATATTTTTAATATCGTAAATGACAAGTATTACCTGCGCTCGGGCTTGTTCCCCCACTAAGATAACATCTCTCGTCGCATCATGCAGCGGAATATCAGAAATGAATAGTCCTCTTCCTGTGAGTCCTTCCAGTCCATCCAAGAACGGGGATCCCACAAACAGCAACGAATCTGATTCTGGGCAGAACACCATCTGGCCCTTGATCTCCAGTCCCTGTAAAAAATAAATTAATAAATGAATTGTTCGACTTAATACATTTTTTATCTACATTCTTGTTCAGAAAAGTATAATCGCTACAATACAATACAATAACACTTTATTATACCACAAAAATATTACAAGAACAATGATTAAACATAACATCAAAACATTTTGGGCACAAAAGGCGCTACATTTTAGTTTAAGAAGTAAATTTTTGCTTTCACACGTACAGATCACCATTTTTCAACAGTGACAAAGATAATTGTTACTAAGATGATCGTAGTTGATTTACTAAGTTTACTAATTTAGTTACTAAGATGATCTTAGTCGGCTTAGTTGATACGGGGTTATTTAAGAATATACTGTAATTGATCCATGATATGATTTTAAATAGCATGTCCATCTATCAAACGTAATCGGCGTAATGTATTTTACTCGTATTCATTTTAAAATTGCAAACACGGTCAGATTATAATCTAATGCATGAGGTTAAAATTCCACGGCAGGTTAGATTAATTTCAAGTATTTCTTCGTTAGATTATAATCTGACGGTATTCAACAATTTTACGGGATGGAATGTATTAGACTTAGACGTGGTTCGCGAGGCAAAATGTTCGTGTAACGTTCTGGCTATTAGTAACATCATATGACTTAAGATATAATTTATCGTTTGACTATTACAGACTATCTGTTATTGTTCAATCGCAAAGATCGTGACACATTCCAAAATGTTGTATGGAAATTTGGAGAAACTTTACGACGTCGTATCCATGTAAGACATTGGGACATGCAAGACATTAGTTTTTCGCTAAGGTAGGTAGGGTATGTGAATTTATTTTAACTCCCACCATGTGTGTTTTTATTATTTTTCAGTTATTTATTTACATTCTTAAACATACTACTTATTGTATAATATTAATATACTTGAATTATCAAAACTTAAACATAGATTACCGCCGGTAGCGGAGTAAGGTTCAAGCTACTGGTGGCTGAAAATTGTAGAAACTCTGACGCGTTGCATCAAGAATAACCGCTTTTTGCATCTGATTTCCATCTAACCATCTAGCGAAAGCGTGTTTAGGTGTTTTTTTTTATGAAATAACTATTTACCTATATTTCTTGCCTTACAAAATTACCAAGATGAAATTAATGACAACTAAAAGATCTCTTTTTGTGATACTGGATTATTAGGTATTTATTTTTACTTGTTTTGTGTCATATCATTGGTGTACAGAATAAAATGTGTCTGGATGTCCGCTTAACCGTCGATTTGGTTAATAATTAATGTTGTATTAATAAAAGTTAATACAACATTAAAAATCTTGAGAGCCAGTAGTTAACCCTGTCTAACTCCACAAATGCTAATAAAGTAATTAGATAAAATTTTCCAGTACAAAAGTTTCGCATCGACCTTGGCTATACTTGAGTTTGTTAACTATAAAGGCAAACTGTGAAGTCTCGAGGTAGGAGAAAGTAAATAGTGATTTTATTGTGCAAAAAAGAAATTCCAAAGTTGACCATTGTTCGGATCGCCAGATATTCTTTTACGTTTGCACAATAGCTTGCTAACATTGTTAAGAAAAGGGATGACGGTTGAAAAAGAACAAATATTTATTTTGTTTTTTAGCCTCATTCGTATAAATGTAGGGAAAATGGCAGCGCCACGGAGAGTTTTACACAGGTAAAACTTGTTTTCGGTCAGACTTTCGGAACGTGATTGAGCAAAAAACACCCAAACGTTTACCTCTATCTTAATATATATAAATCTCGTGTCACAATGTTTGTCCTCAATGGACTCCTAAACCTCTTAATCGATTATAATAAAATTCGCACACCATGTGCAGTTCGATCCAACTTGAGAGATAGGATAGTTTTTATTTCGATTAATGGGCTTTATGTGACGATATCCGAGCGAAGCCGGAACGGGCCGCTAGTAATATTATAGAATGTACTTATACATATTTAATTGGATAACGGGACACTCACGTATATACTTATACAGTTTTTGTTCGTGTGTTTGTAATCAAACTCCTCCTAAATGGCTGGACCCATTTTGATCAAATTGCTTTGTGCGTTCAAGTGAATTGGGAAATGGTTTAAATAAACAATTAGTTTTTTTTCGTCCGGTAGGTAAAGTTTGATTTATTTGTATTTAAGACAAGACAACGTCTATGGGACCGCTAGTACCTATGTAAGTGAACTCACTACCAACTGAGACACGAGGCCAGTCTTTACGATGTATTGAAAAAAGCAGGAACAAAAAAGTGTTCTCAACTATGATAATTCTTAGTTGGTTAATACATTTTTTGTGTTGTTATTTTTATCATTGATTGGCCATTTTTCTGGTATATACGGCGAACTAGCAACGCCCCACGGCTTCATCCGTCTAGTTCCTGATACCGTTATTTTTCCGGGATAAAAAGTAGCTCAGATGTTATTTCAGGTTTTTATTTATCTGTGTAAAAATTTAATGGAGATTCCTTCGGAAGTCTTTACGAGAACAAAAACGTCCATCCATCCTCACAAACTTTCATCTTTATACTAAAAGTAGGATTTTAAAGAGATTCGTTTTCTACTAAAGCGTAAATGAAATTTGTTTAAACGTACGTAATTTAAATAATTCTCTATGATTTTAACGTTACTAAGACTTACCTAAGCTAACAGAATATTTTATTCATAGATGAGAGACGTTGTACCAGGGAGGTATGAAGTCAAAGAGGTGTTGTTTACATTGTAAGTGGAGTGACCCGGAAACTTGGCTCTACCCTCTCACCTCGTCCGGGCTCTCTAAGAAGATTTCATAGTCACTGTAATATGAGTTGTTTTGTTAACTTAGATGCCATCACACTTGGCTGGACAGAGAAATTGCGTAGCGTAGAAACCACAAACTTGACTAGTGGTGTATGACACGTTTTAGCTACAAAATATTTGTTTTTGCCTGAAATATCAAACATCCTTAGACAATTAAAAAAACTATTACTAATAATAACAATTAAAAACTATTATTAAACCTTCTACACACGAGCCCTAAAATCAGAGGAAATTCCGTAAAAGTAGTGGGGAGGACCCTACATCGCGCCATATGATTGGTGGTTTATGGTTTAAGGTTTTACTACTCATGACAACTGACTTCAGTTTAAGCATGTTTTTCAACTAATAATGTTCAATTACATTTTGTGAAGCCAGATAATATGGTTACATTAACAAAATTAAATGTTTGAAGCTCTAACCACCACTCACCAAGATTAAATAAATCGGAAACCCCCACTCAGGCAACGTATTTCTCAGCCTAGACGCTCTAATCTCAAAAATAAAGATAAAGCTCTTTGTTTAGTGTTTGGAACCCTAAAACGATGTCGTTTTTTTTGAGCTACGGTAGTCTGAGACAAAAAAGTGCAAGCTGGTATCACATCATGTAGACCAGTTTCCGAAATGTATCCGAATAAAAACTTGCTATTTCGCGGCGATGATCAAACATATTTTTACTCTAAAATAAACGAACCAACAACGTACACTGTTTTCAATTCCTATTATCTCGAAAACAAAGCACTGTTTAGTAGCAGCAGTGGTCTATTTACGGACATTCTCATTCAAACATTCTATTTGTAATCTCTTTTTCTTCATGGATTCCTAGTACCGTACTATCTTTGAGTTATGAACAAACTCGCTTGCCATTTGATAAAAGATTGATCAGTTATTTAATACAGGGATCCCTTAAAATAGATAGATCTTGTTCTCTCTTGCAGATATTTTTCAGCAATCTTAGGCGTATTATCCAAAAGTATCATTTCGCGCCTACTTCGTCCGTGTTTCATATTCAACATCGTGTTAATATTTTCGTGTCTCGAACAGCATTGCAAAATAAACAATTAACATCACATTACTTTATTAAATTTACATTTATTCTCGTAGAACACTGTCTATGATTACTTGGAAATGCTTATGTTAATGCCGTTGAAGTGGTTTTTAATCACAGACCAAAAAAAGGGGTGTTATAAGTTTGACGTCAATGTCTGTCTGTCTGTATATCTGTGTGTGTGTCTGTCTGTGGCATCGTAGAGCTTAAACGGATGGACCAATTTCGATGCGATTTTTTTTATTTGAAGGTTAAATTTGTCAGTCATAGGAACTCCTGATAGAACTGAAAATTTAAAACTTAGAATTTGATGGATCATTTTGAAAACTACGCAGGTGAAACCGAAGGCATGGCTATTAGCATGGCCATGGTCTCGAGTTTACCCGAAGATTTCTTATCATTCCCGAGCGTGACGCTAGAATTCAATTCACAGCCCATGAAAAATCTGTCTGAGGCGCGGCAAAAGATTTCACTTCAAAAAAGTTGTAAAAAACTTCCAAATGTAAAGCGAAACTAACAACCCCAAATTCAAAGTAAATGTAGTTTTAGGCGGAGATTATGCAAACCAGTAGAGGAAGTCGGATTATCTCTTCTTACCCCAACACATTGTTAGTTTCCGTGCGGGAATTTACTGAAATACGCGTCAATTTTATGCATTTTGGTGGGGTTTAGGTGTGTTGTAAAATTTTAATTCTAACTGTGTCTGTATTTTTGTAGTAAAATGTTTTTAGACGTAGGTATTGGGCGTTTTTTGAAATGAGAATAAGACAATTGGGATTTCTGGTTCCATATAGTTTCGATACCTCTTCTAGTCCATTATTCCGCAACGCTGTACAAAAATCATGCGACAAGAAGAAATTATCGCGGGTTAGAGGAGGGGGGCCTCTTCAATAGCACTCAGTTGGACAACTTACAAGTGACGGCATAGTGCTGAATCTTATTACTTTATTCCCTTCTATCATCCTACATAGGTCTCTTGGTGGTTCATTTAAATTTTGTTCACGGGCCTGCAGTCTATTTGTTTAGTTTGGGGTTAGATTGTGCTGTGTGTTAAATGTCCACCACCAATATTTTTAATCAGGTCTTTTTGACACTTCTTTGACACGCTTATTCTCAAAAGTTGTAAGTCCTTATTTTTTCGTGCAGTTGACGAAAATTGTTTAATTTTTCTTTTCAGTTATTCGTATAACAGGCAATTATTCGGTGTTTTTGAAATTCATTTTCATTCCACAAGACCTCATAAAATACCTGATTATAATTATCAGAACACGGTAACGTGATTATAACGAGGATATCTGAAGGACCTGTTTAAAATTCCACCTGCACTCTGAAACAAAACATCTGAATTGACTAACAATGGTTCATTAGTGAATGAAACAGGGTCTGCGGGGTTTCCCTTCGTTAACAAAGTTAACATTATCTTTTTGCTGTATATTCGTTAGAATGACGATACAGGTAAAATTTTAGTCAAATCTGCTTGGCTTTTCAACCGACTTTGAATAAGGATGCTGGTTTAGTCAGGAGACTGTCGATCCTGAGACCTCGGGTTCAATTCCCACGCAAACCGCTGTCTATTCAAAGTCATGTGCATAATACCGCTAACTTAAAAACGGCGAAAGAAACCGTCGTGAAGAAACTGTGCTGTCCCTAGAATCTTTCGAGGTCGTGTTTGTCTCATCCAGCGATCTAAATCAAAGTTTTGCCCTGAGGACCTTGAAATTGTTAACAAATTGCATCTGTATCTGTGAGCGTGAGCGGTTTGTCCACCACCCTAGAACTACTTGAACCTTAGAATCGCTAGCGGCGAAGTACCGTATAGTTCTACTTATTTTGGTGGTGGACAACGAAAGAACAAGACATCTATGCCTGTGCTCTCGCTGGTTATAATTGTTATTATTCACACTCTGTAACACTGATGTAATTAAGTAATGTAAGTGCAATGTAAGTGTCACACTGGATTATGAAGTACTTACGCATGAAACGTAATTCCATTGGATTTATTTGTGTTTCTTGAATTCTTATTAGAACAGTTCCTGAAGGCACAGGAAGGCATATTTATTAATAATATTATTTATTAATATTTCTGTTGAGATAATATATAATGATCAACATCAGTGATAGACAACAACATCCGCTGTTCACAGTTTCCTACAACCGACTAGAACGGAAACAATGAGCTCACTCTTCCCAACGATAGCATAATTCCGTACACCTGAAGTTTGAGAGAGCACATCATCACCAACATCCACCAACAGTGTCATCCACCAACATGCACTGGGCCAGCGTGAAGCGTGAACGTAAAAATCTGAACCCATTATCTATCAAGTTTATTAGTCCACTAATATTTGTCAAAGTCTAGACAAATTTGACCTCATTCCACGCGACATTCAGACAAACCGAATCTCCGCATAAACGGTAAAATGGCATAAACCTTTTCGGTCCAGCTCAATTCCTTGGCCAAACATAGTTAAGGACGCACAAACAGTCTCTCTATTTACATTCCCTAACAGATCTAAGTTAACGAGCCCATTTCGATGGGGGTTTCACTTTTGTTCCCATTCACGCTTTATTTTTCCGTTTACGCGTTTCCGGAAAAAAGTTACGATTTTTCCGATTGACATTAAATTTTTTCCGATTGACGTTTTATTTTTTCCGATTGGTGCTTTATTTTTCCGACTCACATTCACTACTGTTTATTGACTTGCTATTTTATCGTTGTCTTTTTACATTTTAAGTTGTTTTCGTTTGGTTTCTTGTGATCATGTTTGTCAAAAGACGACAGATTTATGTAAAATCGATCTTTATTTACAAGTAAAATGGAGGAAAATAAATGAAGAGAGGGATTAAAACGTTTCCTTTCATTTATGTCGTAAAAGTTTTAAGACATCGTCGTCGATGTTCGTTAAATTTTATCCTTAAATAATCATTAAAATTGGCTGTTTGTTTCGTTTCCATTTATTTTATTAAATAATTCTTTCATCTTATTTTTTTATTGAAATTAATAACTAAACATAAACAGGTAAGTTGTCTGCTGTTATGTGAAGTGGGTGTTTGTTATAATAGCGTGTATATTATAATATATCCCGTGTAATTTTTGGTCCCGTTAATTTCCTGGGATTAAAAGTAGATTATTTGTTGTTCCAGACTATTAACTATCTGTACTAATTTCATCCTTATCCTAACAGTAGTTTTTGCTTCAAAAATTAATATACGTACATACAAACAACGTGCAGAAGTTAAGGTAAGTGTAACATCAAACACAAACATTTAATAAAAAAAAACGAAAGAAAAAGATATGGTCACATCGGGCACCAGGTAAGAACAAAGTTTCTTCGGATAATATAGAAATAACACAATTTGACAAAAAGAAATTGCTGAATTTTATTATTTACTACCCGCTCCCCGTGGGTTTACCTGCATAGTTCCCGTTCCCATTGCTATCCCAAGTTCCCAAGTATCGTAAGTATTAGTATGTAATCTGTATTCGTGTGTATGTTTATTGTATATTGTTTATTTTTTCTTGTTTATATAACTGTATTTGCTTAAATATATTTTTAGATACCTACACACCCCGCTTCATAGAATATTCTTACAAACCATTTCCATCCTAAGATTGCCTGGAAGAGATCGCTATTAGCGATAAGGCCGCCGATTGTATCTCTAGTTTTTATTGTTTTTCTTATCCTGTATACGTGTTTTTTCTTTGTTTTTGGTGTGTACAATAATGAGTATCTATCTATCTATCTATCTATCCTAAAATTACGGTTATAGGCGTTAAATCACAAGATTGTTAGAATGTTGGGTAATTCAGCAACAAAGATCCAAATTTTCAGAATTATAGTAATAGTTGAATTGAAATAAAGATAGGTAAGCAAAACACTAAAAATATAATAACAAACATGTTATCGGTAAACTAATTTCTAGACAAACCGAAGTAAGGTAGAGAGAGAGGAGTTTTAATAGACAAAGAATAGAATAGGGAACCTCAAAGTGTACCATGCCAAACACTCCAAACGAACTTCAATTCCCGTGCCAGCCAAAGCTTTGTCGATACTGAAGCAATTTACCACCGTCTGTGCGGTAGTAATTTTCTTCCTACACTCAATAGAGCAGAATACGTAGCATCAGACTGTCTGTTGGTGTCTGTAGATTAGTGTCTGCTGTGTACGTGTCTTTACCTGTCTGACAATGCCGTGTGACACACTTTCCGGCCATTGTAGTTAGTTCTCTGCAGTTTGTGGAGCGTTCCGCTATTTTTCACTTTTGAAATTGAAGAATTCTTTATTTCCTTATTTGATTTAAGAGTTTCATATTGTAAAGGCTTGTTCGCATTAGGCTAGTAGTTTAGCCTAGTGGCGAGTAATTTAGCGACTAAACGTGTATGAACAGTGAAAATTTAGTCGAGTATTTTAGGAAGTGATTTAGTCGAGTCAATCCATTTTGTTCTATTTTCAACGAGCGAGTAGCACCCGCCCCCCCCCACGCGTTCGTTGGAAGCGGTGCGCTCATTGGCTCGCCGACTAAACAGGTTCGAACTTGTCGAATTAGTCTGGAGAGAAAAATAACTTCAAACAATTTTCCAAATACGAAATTGTCTGTGGAATAACTTATTTTATTGATCACACATTCACCTCTTCTAAACTAGACTTTACGTTTCGATAAGATTAGCTTATTCATTCATTTATTTTATTGCGTTGTAGGATCTTCATATCGCGAAACGCTACTCACTTGTGAACTGTACTAAAGCACGATGCGAACGATTTTTGAATAGTAGCGAGTATTTTAGCTACTCTCGACTAGACTAATTTGCTAGCCTAATGCGAACAAGCCTTAACGGTAAGACTATACATATAGTAGTGGTAGGACTCTTCGCAGAGTCCACCTGTGGAAGAACCACACAAATATTACTGTGTTACAGTTTGAAGGGCAATGTTTCCAGAGAAGTTACTGGGCTAAGAGACATAATAACTTAGATCTCTGGTGACGACCGCAGTGCACTGCTAGGTAATGATTTGGACTTGGCAGGCATGTTACCTCCCAAATAACAGCACAGTGACACGCAGTTAATTGGACCATGAGAGTCCAAATCATCACCTAGCTACCTCGTTTGAAGGTTTAGGACGGCATTTTATAACGATTTAAAACTATCAGATATTTTTATTAATAAATCAAACACAATTTATTCTAAAGTTTACGCAAATAAAATGATGTTATATGCATAATGTTCCAGAGTTTTATTAGAGCATCTCAAATGGCAAAAATATTGTTACTATGCATATTTTTCAGTTTTTACAGGGAATTCATTAGAACTAGCATTTGGGTAATCAGCTCATGATACGCCATTAACTCAAAAACTCTGGGTCTTTTCTAACAATAAGAATCAAAGCATAGATAAAGAATAAGTAAATAGATCAGGTTTTCCAGCACGGTCACTTTGTACCAGTCGTAAGCAGATGACGTGTATGTTAACTATGGCAACATAGTGATGTGCCGCGACAAAAGTATGACACTTCCACCAGAGCGACAAAACTAGAGCGATCAGATCTGGGGGTCTACAACCGAACGAAAAATGTCTTAGCTTTGATATATCTCTCTCTTTTCTTTCCGCTTGAAATGATAGAGACACCAATAGCAAAGCCAAAGCCGATTTAGTTAGGCGGTAGAAAGGCCGTGTTTTCGGTGTAAAGCGTTTGTTCTAACTCTATTCCTAGTACGTATGTATAAGTAAGCTTTTTGAGTCAAAGCCACAATCCACCATACTAGCACAGGTTGATGGACAATAGGTACATTCCCTTGAAATCTATCCTTCTTTATTATGTGCGTTACCTACCAATGTGTTTCTTTACCCTTAAAGCAATCTTGTACTTGGGAAAACCCTCAGAGATTAGAATTTACAATCTCAGGATTGTTAAATCTGTCAGTTTCGTCCGCTCTCTCTTATTATAGCAGTTTATATATAAATAAATTGATGGTTATGATTAATTGATTCATCTTTACACTTCTTATTAACAATACTGCGTCGGCCTTGTATCAATCGATACAATTATTTAAAATTAGGTCAAGTTGCGTCACAAGTAGACATACCATTGTCCATCTATGCTCCTCGTCCCTTTGTTGACTAGGCCCTCAGGTCGTTTCACCCACACTTCCATTCCAAAGCTCTTTGTAGTGAGGCACTTACCGTGTTTACTGAACAATATTACACCAACGGACTCAAATTATTTGCTCCGTCGTCGTTTGCGTGCTCTGGGCGGCGCTAAGCAAATATTTTAGATGTTCTTGAATTGATCTAAGGGTGTTGTCTTGCGTGAGTAATGTTTAACATTTCGAGAATAATGTGGAACGGTTTTGGGGTTTTGGAAGGGTTAGGCTTTATCTTAGAGCACGGTGCCAACTGTTATGATATTTGGATTGGTGAGATATTTGCGGTACGATTTACATGACTGTTTATTTTATTCACATACGAAACCATATATTTTGTACAATATAATCGCGGATAGCTAGACATCATCACCGTAAAATTATTTGTTTATTGGTACGTTTCGGAGACTGCAACTCTTCTGCATGATAAACTTAATAACACCTTGGCCATATTTCTATTGGACTACTCGTAGTTTGAAAAAGCGCCATTGTTTCATGGTTGACGTTCCAAAAACTCGAACCAGATTTGACTTAACTTGTTTCATAAGAACGCCTAGGCTGGTGGAGTAGTTTGCTTCAGTGGGGTTTCCTAAACGGTTACGATCTTGGTGTCTTTAGACCGCATCGTCGGTTTACAGCAGGCGAGACGGCGGACAAGTAGTGTATACACTTTAAAAAGTAGTTTCTAAAACTTACATAATGTTTCCGATTAAAGGAAAAATAGTTTGTTTATGAATTGTAAAACACAAATAATTCAGACGACATAGAAACGTATCAGATTTCAAACCCAAGATCTCCAGATTTGGGCACCCAATCGTCGTAACTCTTAACCTATTACTGCGCAAATCCTTCCCCAGGCAATTGTGTTTTTCCAGCATTGAAAATAATTTCAATGCCATTCCTAAAGATAAAAACTAAAGCCCGGAGGCGACAAGAAACGTTTTCTGGGAAATGTGTGTTTGTAGACATCCAATTTCAAAAGAGGAGCAGTCTCTAAGCCGAATCGTTTGTGTGTGTCAACGGCAGCACTGGCCCATTTTGCGCGCGTTATCTTTCAGTCTCTGTCCTATTACTTGCTTTTGTTATTTTCAAGCCACGGATTTATTTAGACGACTTTTCTATATACATAAAAATGAATGTTTGTCTATATATGTCCATTATAGAATCTTTGAAAAAGTTGTTGTGTACGAGCCAAAGAAGTTTACTGAGTTGGTACGACCAATTTTTGACAGGTGGCATATTATCAACAACAACATTGCGCAGGGTACAGCTAGTAGGAATTCATATATTAAAAAAATAGTTATTTGCTTTTTAATAAACACATATAGTTGTATGTATTTATTAATAGAATTCTCCCGACAGACCAGTCGTAACTTTATTAGCTGATGTGATACTGCCTACTGAGCCCTATATTGTGGGTTCAATTTTATGTATCTCGGTGTTTCAATGTGCTCTAAAAATTGTATGTATATACAAAATATCCTACTAATGTTATAAGCACGAAAGTTTGTAAAAAATTATGGACCTATGTTTGTTACTCTTTCACTCAAAAACTACTACAGGGATTGGAATGGAATTTAGTACATAGATAGATAACGGTCTGTAATAGCACATGGGCTTTTTTCATCTCGGGAAATCAACAGGATCAGGAACTACACGAATGAAACCGCGGAACACACACACTCAGTGTAATTTATATTATTTATCAACAGTACGAGGGAAAAAATAATTTAAAGCCAACTTCTCATTGTAGAGACGTAAAATATATCAACTCGAAATTTGAGATAATCTTACTTCGGCGAAACTTTTCGGGAATTATTAAAGGGAGTGTCACCACGAACCGAGTTCTAATATCGTCGGGCTGAAATAATAAACTGATTAATATCATTAGATGCCTCCCCTCAGGCAAGACGGAAGAAACTTCGAGGGATATTAAGGAATTTCCGATTGATGGAAAGATATTGAAACTCTTTGCGACTTGGTTTTATCTTTGATTCTTACCTGAGGCTCGGTGGCAGTCTGTGTCTTTGTAATCGCAATTTTCTTTTCGTGAAATATTCGAAATTGAACTGTATTTTATTGTTCAAGGCTCAGGTTCAAGGTATCTTCAAATTTAGAAGCTAATTCTAATATCAAAATCGGAGCAAGGTTCATTTTTCGCTATAAGGCTAAGAACTCATGAAGCGGATTCCAATCGCGCCCGCGTGCGAGCGCGAACCGCGACGGGCGACGGTTTTATTTTAAAACTAACAAGACCGCTGATTTTTGCAGTTTCGCAGCCACCGCGGGTTAGATTTTCGACCAAGAACGTGGCGGGTGACGGGCGGACGGCGACCGCGCGGGAGCCGCGTGGCAGCCGCGCGCGCCGCGGGCGTAAACCGCCTCGTGTGTTTGGGTTTATTTTTTTACATATAAATCTGCATTCTACAGTAGCTGCGGGCTGCGCGTTTGGGAACCGCTCCATGAGTTTTTAACCTAACTGTTTTCAAAATATGTTTTACCCTTTTTTTTGCGTAGTTCCTGTGCCCGTTATTTTCCGAGATATTAACTTATGTGTTAGCTAATGTATTATTTTAAGTTATATTATGTCTTCCCAATTTGAACCCAATTTTGAATGATAAAGCTATCAATAATACATCGCTGTTTTGCTACGCACCTTACTTGGCAGCTGTACATATTCATGGCAGAAATAATGTATTTTAATGTAATTTATTTCGAAAACAACAATTATTTCATGAAAAAATAAATTTTCCCATAAAACCTTCACAAGGTTTGTCTAGGAAAACAGTTCTGAATGTGTTTTTGAAAAAAACTTGCCAAAATACACAGCATAGCATTAGTGGAAGCGGTCGCTTTGTTTTCGAGCTTAGTTGTCGCTTTCTAGCAGATCTGTTTTTCCACAAAAGATGTGCTGTGGAGCTCCATAACACATCTTTTGTGGAAAAATAGCTTTAGGATACTGCTCTAAACTGTGATGTGAAAAAAATTAAATACTCCCTGAAAAAAGTTTAAACTGTTACTTATAATATTGTTTTTAAACTTTCGGGATTTAAACACATTTGTGCTCAATGAATGTTTATATCAGGGTCAAGGTCATTAAACAATGATTTATATGATTTATATCGTTACTAAGCCCCGTGTACATACATTATAAACAATATGTTAAACATAACTATTGAACAAAAAAATAACACGCAGGCATTAATACGATTGTTTCCGAAACAAATTCAGAATTGTATTTCTGTAAATGTTTTAAAGTAAACAAAGAACAAAATGATTTGATAAAGTAGCAGATAATGAAAATAAACAAACAAGTGTAAAGTTAACTGGTTCAAAGCAAAAACTTTGAACTTTCAAAAGGTAATTAATTTAAGACAACACTTGAAATTTTATAAAACAGCATCATCATCAGTTTGTTTTTTTTTTGTAAATAATAAATGTTTTTTTTTTTATCGCGTATAGGTCCGCGTTTGACCAACAACTCGCCTGATGGAAAGCGATGGTGTGGTCGAAGATGACGTTGACCTAGAAGGTACTTTTGTTTGGATTATATTGTAAAACTCACTAGTTTAATGAATTAATTTCAATTTATTTAAGCTTATGGTTTAAGGCTTTGACATTTGGCTAAATTTAGAAGACTGGATTTAGTCGCTACTGAATTCAGCGAAATGTAATAGCACTCAGTAAGCTAGCATACTAAATCAGAAACGAAGTTTGCTTGCTTCTACGTTGGTTCTGAAATTAGTCACTAAAGCCAAGTGTAATAAGGGCTTTATAAAGGATACATGAAATATTGAACAATTATCCTAGTCCAACTTTTCGAATGAAAACAGGCAAAGAATACTCGTATTTTATTAATACGTAAATATTAGGTAAAAACTATACATCTAGTCTTCGATAAATTAAAGGCGTGTTTTGGCATTTGAAAAATACTCGCTATAAATTCTATTATTCCCATTCTTTTCCCGTGATAAAGAATGTGTCTATGTGTTATTCCCAAATACAAAAGTATTTATTGCTGTTTGCAGGTAATAAAAACAGTTTAAAGTTGACCCATACAAACTGGCCTCTTCTTCTAGAGCAAGGGTCGGCAAGTAGTTTTAGATGGGGTCCGCATGCCACGAGATTTTTTTCAACGAGGTCCACAAAACAACAACTGATTATAATTAAGTGCTGCCTTTTTATTATTTTGGTTTCAAATCAAATTCTGTTTGGTCCGCGGCCCGACCTCTCGCGGTCTGCAAACGGACCGCGGTCCACCTGTTGCTGACCGCTGTTCTAGAGGTATGCAATATGTCTGGCAACACAGTCACACCCCGGACACTCCACTAAAACTCCATACAAGCTCCGCTGTGGAGCTACCTACTCTTCACACAACTACGCAGATGTTGTTCGTACACACGCGTGAATGTGTGCGTTAGCGCTAGGGCTACTGAATTATTTTATTGAATAGTTGTGCCCCTTGAGTTCACCTGGGGACGTAAAGTAGTTTATAAACTATTATATATTAAAAGTACATAAATAGAATGGTGCCAAATTATACTATTCTAATTAAAAGTGTGCATGTATTGCCTCGTAAAATCAAACGAAACCGATGATCGATAGGTACCTAGATATCTATTTTTGTTAGTAGTTAGTAGTTGTTAACACATTCGCATATTATTTTACACTTACCTAAGAAGGAAACTTTATTCTGTCACTATAATTATTCCTCCAGGCGTTATCAATCCGTGCCCAAAACTGGCTGTGTAAGCTTTGAGAAATTAATACTACGTAAATAATATTATCTCAATGTGTGTAAGTTACGAACTTTGAGTTAAAAATTACTACGTTATTATAAAGCAACGTTATTTAAAAGTTTCTAATCTTACGTTATTTTATCCTTAGGAAATTAAATAAAGCTTTTGTTCTTGTCCCGTTTATTTGACGGACAGCCGTAAACAGTACAGCAACCCACCATGATGATATTTCGTTAGGAATTAGATGTTCGATACCAGCCCTTCGTTGAGTGCTCCTAACGTATCCGAAACGGCCTGAGGGGTGAGGAAGCTTGAAATTGGCTGGGGGGTGGGGAGTGTCCGTTCTATCTATATTATCTATTTTATGACACAGTTGCAGTTGTTCCGGACTTTCAAATCTGACTGCTTTGTTATTGTATAGAGTGACGGAAGAAGTAGTACATGTGTCTCATGGCAAGCAAAACGCAGGCCCATAACAACACATTTCATGCAGCTATTCATTATCATCATCATCATCATCAGCCGCAAGACGTCCACTGCTGAACATAGGCCTCCCCCCCCTAGATTTCCACAACGAACGGTCCTGCGCAACCTGCAACCAGCGGTTTCCAGCGACCTTTGTGAGGTCATCTGCCCATCTAGTGGGAGGCCGTCCAACACTGCGCCTTCCGGTTCGTGATCGCCACTCGAGAACCTTTCTTCCCCATCGGTTGTCAGTTCTGCGAGCAATGTGGCCTGCCCATTGCCACTTCAGCTTGCTTACTCTCTGAGCTATGTCAGCCACTTTTGTTCTTTTGCAAATATCCTCATTACGGATTCTGTCGCGCAAAGAGACTCCGAGCATAGCTCTCTCTCCATAGCTCGCTGTGTGACTTTGAGCTTCGTTATGAGGCCCACAGTGAAGGACCACGTCTCAGTTCGATAAGACATCACTGGCAACACGCAGCTATTGGAACATGAAAAGTCCAAAGAATTACCTATCACTACACCGCGGCCGTGACTCAAAGATATAAGATAATTTGCCTGCATGCCTGAAAGTAATTTCTGTGGAAACAAAGCCCTTCAATTGGGAACACAACGATGTTTTCATGGTAATGTTTAGTGGTAGAATAACTGGCTAAGGTGTAATACTTCCACAGATCCTACTCCAGAGAGAATACTTAAAATGATTGAAATTATTAAAATTAAATTGACATAAAGCAAAGTCTCAATTTTAAGGTCTATTTAATTGACAAGATAATTGATATGCCAAAGAGACGATTGATAGATCAATTAGTATCACTATACAGGGTTACTATAAACTATAGGTATCATATTATAAACAAACAACCCTTGTTTTACAACTTTTGTAAAAATTCAACATTATTGTATTGTAATTGTAATGTAATCCTATTTTGTAAAAAAATTAAGAATAAAACTCTAAAAATAAAACGTTTTTGTTGTTCTCTCTAGGATGTTTAGCTCTATGCGCGGCGGAACTTCATTTATCGAGCATTAATGACTGCGCGCGCGCTCTCTTGTTACGAAGAATTCGATGTTTTTAAACCGCGCAAATACACTTCTTTTATTGTGTAGAAGAAGAAGAAGCGGCACCGTTTCATGGTGGATATTCCATAGACACAGACGAAGAGGTTTGACTCTACGTTTGTGATAAGAACGTCTAGGCTATGGAATGAGTTGCCTGAGTGGGTTTTTCCCGATAGTTATAATCTAGATGTCTTCAAATCGAGAGTGAATCGGTTTCTTCTAGGTAAACACGCTCCATCGTAGACCGTATAGTAGCTTAACATCAGGCAAAATGGCGGTCAAGTATAAACCTATAAAAGATAAAAAAAAAGCTGACATATTTAATGTACTAAACATTGCATTAAAATGTTACCAATATTACCAATAACCCTGTATAGTGATACTAATTTATCTATCAATCGTTCCTTTGACACATCAATTATTTTGTCAATCATATAAAACTTCAAAGTAAGATTTTACTTTATGAAAAAAAAAATCTGGAAGAGGTCGCTTTTAGCGATAATGCCGCCTTTAGTACCCATTTTGTTTATCTTATGTGTTTGTTTTGTTACTTCGTCTGTGGTTCCAATAAAGTGTTTTTGTAGTGTATTTATTGTGTGTAGGTAAATAATTTTAGGTTATGGTAGGATTCTGATGAAATAAAGTCAGTTATAAACCTTAGATTCTACATGAAACTACATGCTTGTCAAAGTCCATAACATCTTGCATCTTGCTGAAGCACAAGACGTTGGCGTAATTGTGCTCACCAAACATTTCACACTATCATAGCACAACTGGACAGAAGCCAGAAACTAATAGACGATGAATCAGACATAATATAAGTTATACAACAGATTATAAGTTAAACATGAAAAAAAGAAGAAGACTACTTTATCAGCTGACTATTATTATCATGGTATAAATTCAGACCAATGGAAACTGTATTGCCAGACATATTGCATGCCTCTAGAAGAAGAGGCCAGTTTGTATGGGTCAATTATTTATTAAAGTGTTTTGTATCACCTTATCTTACCTGCAAACAGCAATAAAGATTTTTGTATTTGTATTTTGTATAAAAATACCCAAAGTAAATCGCGTCGCTTTTCAAGGCCGATATATGCAAAGTTTTGCTTACGACAATGGTGCTTACGCGTATCGTATTCGAGCCAAATGGAGGCTCGTAAGGCTGCGTTTCCACCAGAGATGTGCGATGGAAATGTGTCGTGCGAGGATGTCTAGCTGTGCTGTGAAAATGTGTGGGTGTTTCCACCAAAGCTGTGCGATGATAATGTGCCTACGAGGATGTGTAGCGGAGCTGTGAAAATGCGCATTAATGTGTGGCGCGAGGATGCGTTGCGAAGCTGTTGCGAAGCTTCTACTTCCAACAAACTCCGTCTATGGACTGGCTGGTACAGTATGCGCAAACCTCGCAACACATCTTTCTCAACACACATTCCTCGCACACTTCCCTCGTACACATCCCTCGCACACATCCCTCGCACACATCCCGCGCTTGTTTTGTATGCACAAAAATCTAGCTCCGCTGAGCCGTTTCCACCAGAGCTGTGCTGACCGAGGCAAGGTAAATGAAGCGATCCTATTGGTTCTTTACAAACACATCCCTCGCTATGCATCCTCGCACATCTCTGGTGGAAACGCAGCCTAAACCTTGGATGCCCCGTCCTCGGCCAAGACATTAAATCTAATGTGCACTAACTTGAGTACAAACAGAAATAAAACTATTTCTCTCTTTGCCAGATCTCGCGGATTCACCTAAGATTTTTATTGATTTTAACCCCAACGCAAAAGCTACGGGTTATACGACGTAACGGACGTATCTCCCTACTTAGTCTGTGTTTGACGCATTAAGTACCTATCGAATTAGTCCCCAAGAGTTTACGTAACGTTTTACTTCTGAATTCTGTCACATTAAAGGCAATGGGCGCACGGGTAAATGAACACTAATAGTGACCAGAATTTTGACCTGTGCGTATTCAATCTGTTGGTTCTGTTTAACGCGGATTATTTCTAATGATATTCGATAAAAAATGTGATCTTGTCCCATAAAATGATGTCAGAACAGCAGCAAAACTCCCAGTTATCAGAAAAATGGTATCACTTTTCGTCTATACGTAAAAATAATATGATTGTTTAGTTTTTGTTTCATGTAATTTCCAAAATCAAAGAAGTCTAGTTACGCTGTCCGGTCTATTGACCGCCTGCTAGCTGGTCTCACTCGCACTCGCGGAATTGACTTTCTCTTTTTCTTGCCCTAACTATTCTAAGGTTGGTAGGTTGGTCAAAGTGTACGTCACGCGCGGCTGAACCAATCAGAACGAGTTACACGGTTCGGAGCTCGGGCAGACTTGAAATCAAACTATCATAGCCAAATAGGATTGAAACTCTAATTGACGCTACGCGCAACCAAAACGCTGGCATGTATTTGGCCTAACGTATAGTATTGCCATTCATAGTGGTAATGCCACCAGCATTCCGGGCATGCTTCCGAATAGTTTTTTGCTTATATAAAATACTAGCTGAACCCTGCCACGCTTCGCTATAGCACATTATGATCTAAAAGTTGGATGAAAACAATCCTTGATGCGGATTATATATTATTGTAAAACTTCAGCTCGATCGGTGCAAAACTTTTTGAGTTTTTGAAGCGTACACAAACCAACATAACATTTTTATATACAGAGAAATATATTAGTTATATTTCTACTTACCTCAGCTAAAGACGTGCCAGGTATCTTCAAGCAGAACATAAAAGGTGTGTTAACACGATTCAGGATTTCGCGGAAGTCCAGCGTCACTCCTCGTGGTCTCAACAGCCGGAAGTAAGTCCCAAGAGATGACCCTTGTGATGCTAGGTGGGTCCCGAACAGCCGCATGAAACCACCACCTGGTGAAAAAAAAAACTTTTTTTTTATTTAAATTAGCCACTCCACACACTCCGGGGTCCGTGATCTTTGTCATTACAATTATCTTTTTTTTACACATATCTTGGATAAATAGAAGAGGAAATAGGAGGGAGTTGGGTACATTTAAAATCTAATTCTAGTGCTCGTCTGTAGAGCCGATCACTACCGGTTGGGATTCCGCTAGTAACCGACTCGACATCGAGTTTTTGCCTAATTGCCTTTTGTCATTTGCCTAAGCTGCCTCCTCCCGGCCCAGAGCCTCCACAACGGCCGCATTTCTGTCCCTGATGGCCATCTGTAGGTTAAAATCGCGGATGGTCTGCGGTGATGCAGCCCACGTTCGCCGCACGAACCGACCGATGGCGTCGTCGGTGTCGTCAGCGTAGTATGTGAAGGTCCCCGTGTGCCGTGAGATTGCCACTACCACATGGGGCACGCTCTCGTGCAGCTTCATATTTGCCTTGGTTTTGATTACGATTACCGACTCGTATGTTAGTCCCTGAGCTTCATGGATGGTAAGGATGCGTGACCCGGTGCCTGACCCATAACCCTGGTTTGTCAGGGTCTCATTCTCCTCTTGAGTGTGAACTAAGAAGAGGGTGTTTGGTTGGGTGTTGGGTATTTGCGCTCCCTTATATCTTCTCTGCTCTAGGGACTTTATACGGGACGCTGAGGAGTACATACCGGAGTATATTTCCCTCGGTGCATATGCGACGTCCATTTAAAAAAAAAATACTTGTAGGTACTTATATAATACTAAACGACAATCTATCTCATCTTTTACCTTTAAACGACCAATTCTTGTAGGTATATATGTATATCTATACTTCTATACTATAATATTTTAATATAATAATATTATAAAGAGGAAAGATTTGTTTGTTTGTTTATTTGTAATGAATAGGCTCCGAAAATACTGGACCGATTTCAAAAATTCTTTCACCTTTGGAAAGCTACATTATCCCCGAGTAACATAGGCTATATTATATTTAAAAAAAAAATTAGGAATCCTTACTAAAACTCCAATAAGGTGTAAAAAAAAGACCTGAAAAATTCCTTATGTCGCGTGCGCTGCGAAAACTATTGATGATAGACCAAAATCATTTACTACGACTTTGCGGAACTCATCATTATCTACAAAAAGTGTCGCGACAGCTAAATATTATAGTTATATATTATGTCACAGTAAGCAGTTTTTTATTCAAAAATATTAATTTATATATGCCGCCTCTTGAAAAGGCTCTTCATTTGTACCTTGGTATTAATCCTTATCAAAATAAATTACTCATCACTAATCAAGACGGCTTTAATACCTTTTTATATTTTTTTACATTTCATTCGGAAGATATCACGAGTTTAAAAATGCAAGTATTAGAAAAAAGTCGCGTGGTTGTCGCTCACCGCGCTCGTCTAGCCAGTATACGATGTAGGCTCCATGTAAGCGTCACTGGGGTACGGGGGGGGAGTCAATGTAATAAAATAAAGTGCCGCGCGGCTCAGGGCTCACTCGCGCGATCGGCTCCCTACGCAGCGGTCGTGTGCGTGATCGTATGATTTTAGCTTGAAAAAATTTTGAATTCGTTTCGTAGGTAAATAAGTATATGATAATAAATATTATATTTTAATGTGACTATTCAAACTGCTTATAGTAGTATTTTATGGGTATTCCTGTTCAAAATTTCAGCAAAAATTTAGTAAAAGGTAGTTTTCTAAGCCCATATTTTTAATTTTCTTTCAAAAAGTACCTACTACTTGCCTGATAATAAATATCATATTTTAATTATTCAAACAGCTTAGTACTTCATATAGTTCAATAAGCAAAAATTTAGTAAAAACCTGTTTAATTATTTATTTCCTTCTATTTTTCATTTTATAATGTCCAAAAATGCCAAAAAATCAAGATTTCAACTTTCTAAACATAGTTCCCAGGCGAGGGCAATAAAAATACGGCGTAATGAGGAATCTTCATCAGAAACTGAAAATCGCCTTGCAAGTCGGAGAGAATACGCGTCGCAATCGCGTGCTAGAGAGCCAAGTATCGAGCGTTCGCAGCGGCTTGCTGAACAAAATTTTATCACTAGCCCAGCAGCTGGTCAACTAGCTCATATACCGAGGATACCGATGATTCCAACTGATCTGCCAATCCCTTTTAAACGACTTTAGTTTCCGGTGAAATCATCTTTCGCGTTAACTATTAACAAGTCCCAGGGCCAAACCTTCGAATTATTAGGGATCGGCCTACGAAAAGAATGTTTCACTCATGGCCAACTGTATGTTGGCCTATCACGTGTCGGAGCTCCTGAAAATCAATTTATTTTGCTGCCACTAAATAAAACTACTTCAAATATCGTTTACAGGGAAGCTCTGACTCACTAAAACTAATGGCTTTTGTTTTGTAAATAGTATTATTATATATGTATATAAAATTTTTAAATACAAAAAAACATTAATAAAAAAAATTCATAAAAAAAAACTCAAACTTCCTTTATAATTTTCCTTTTTTTTTAAACCCGATACAAAAAAATGAGTGTATGTGTGTGTGTATGTACCCGTGCGAAGCCGGGGCGGGCAGCTAGTGATGGATACATTTTTGGCGCGATGGACGCACGCAATGTGTTGATTGATGGAACGAAACGTACTTCACACCAAAGATGGCGACAGAGGTTTGTTTTTCAGTGTCATCAGAATTTAACAAAATTCTCCATAATCCGAATTTTGTGGACATAATATGTTGTCGATATTTGTTGTTGTCGATGTCAATATTTTTTATGTTTTGTAATTCATATAAGGTTTCGATCAAGTCTACCGTACCCCTTGACGAAATTATTAATATAGATAAGGTAAATATTTCAATCTCCTTAAATACCTTACATTTATAACAAAGTTTAAAACGAGTAGGTACCTACCCTCAAAAACTAATCTCAAACATACCTCGACAATAACGTTTCACACAGGCACAAAAACTGTAATTACTACTGATAGGTAATAATCGTTCCTAAAAATCTCTACTCCTAATTGAGTTTTTGAAGTCTAACGAGAGACGAGTCCAGATTAAAATGTCAAATGATACCTCGAACCCGCAGAAAGAAACAAATGGCGAGTAATCGTCGAAAAGAATTTTATTATTCCAACTTCGCGACTTAATCGCCGAAGTTTAAATTAAAATTCATAGCTCAAGAATTGTTATGAAAAAATTTAATAACGTTTTTTTCATTTCTAATATTTATGGTAAACATTTATGTTAAGTGTGCTTCGTATTTTGAGGGTCAAAAATTGCTACAGAAAGCGGCTTGAGCTTGGAATTAAGAAATAATATGAAAGGAGATATTAATGTGACGTTTACGTGTTGTCTAGACTTTGTAGTCAAGTTCAATTTAAAATAACTAAAATATTCTCTCAGTTTTGTTTGTGCTTTAAGCAAAAATAGTTTTAAATGTCTAAGTAATAAAAGCCGTAGCGGTCTGTTTGACTATATGACGTCTGACTTAACAATAGTGAAATCATTCGTAGATTAAGATCATGTCGGCAGTCGTATCAGTCTGTGATCACCACTGGGTTTAACGGTGAAGGAAAGCATCGTAAGGAAACTGGCGTGTTCCAATAAACAAAAATGGCGTAAAATAGTGTGACTACATTATATTCTATAAAACATTAGGTATGAAAAGAGGCATATTAGATAAACAGTGGGATGATGATATCAGAAGAATAATCGAAGTAACATAGAAGGAACAGAATTGAAAAAATTGGAAGAGGCTGTTACTGATTGGATAACAAATATAACTGGATGGTCTGGCGGATGATTCTGAATACACCAGTTTTAGAAGAATTTCGACAAATATAAAATCATCAATTGCCATAAATTTAATCACTTTGGAGATTGTTAAAAAATATTTTAGGACAGTGAAACTGATTAGAAATACGAGTAGCTTTAAGAGTAAAGCCACTAAAGTAATTCAGCTAAACTGGGTAGCCTTTGGGAAACTACCTGTCATTATCTACGGCGCTAAAACATAAACACAGACAGTGTAAGCGGGCCGTAAATTCAAAGTCACTCACTGAATAATAGAAGCCCTTTCTATAATTCACTGAGTTGCTCGGAGCTTGGAGTTTCTCTGAAAAAATTGCATTCGCAACGAGGTAATTGGGTTGAGAAATAAAGCCATCCATGTACATGGCACCTCAGCAAACCAAAGTGGCTGTGGGCCGGTCAAATCTGTTGGAGACCTCATAACCGGCATATTTCTTTTCGCTTGAAATGATAGAGACAACAATAGCAAAGCCATAGCCGGTTTTCTTAGGCGGTAGGTTAGATAGATAGAGTCTGGCCAACGAAAGTAGATACTGGATTTTTTCGCAAACTTTTTACATGACAACACTTCAGTGTTCCTACCATCGGGTATTTACCCTACGAATTGGAATATTTTAAACAGAAAGTACTTAGGGATACTTGATTCCAAAAAGGCATTTTCAAAACAAACTCATTTAAACATTATATGAAATAAGTTTAAAAAGTTCGTATGTGATCTAAAATTGTTTTCATCAAAAATAAGTACGACGCATGTACGTGTTGGCGATTATTTCAAGAGCAACACTAAGCCTTAAGTTGGCCTAATAAATAACTCATTAATTACGCTATTTAATAGAGAATAGCTAATGCAATTTCATGTTAATTTTCGGCGATAATCCGAAAGATTTGGTAGAATCAGTATCAGTGTATGGTACCCCCATCTCTGACGCAACAAAATGGCGTATTTTTTATGTTTCGTAGTAGCTGGCTTGTGTTTATTTTTGGCGAGATTTTCAGTTTAGGGATGCCATGCTGATATATTTTAAATTTGCCGCGCTTTCTCAGTATCAACTTTCGTTAGCCAGACTCTAGACAGAGACAGTTTATTGAACACACCGAATAAAAATAATTTACAAGAACATAACATTGTATACTATTAAAACTAATGCGACGATCGGCGGCCTTATCGCTAAGAGCTATCTCTTCAAGGCAACCTTAGGGTGGAAAAAAGATAAGAGGAATGTTATAAGACTGGGTTTGCATATGACATGGAAGGTAATTTACTATAACATCAATGAATTACAATATAATATTTTACTACTAAACATACTTAATAATAAAATAAAAACAAATGAATACTATTAGTTACTTACAATATAAAATAAATGCTAATACTTCATTATATTTTTTTTTTTTAAATAAACAATTATATAATATAAAAATACATACTTATCTAAAATATATGAATAGGTATATATGTATAGTGTAGGTAGAAGAAAGGAAATACAAAATAGTACATTAAAAAGTAACGCTATTAAACTTTCAACGAGACTACAATTTTAACAAATAGGACTAACTGTTTGACAGATTTTTTGGACGCTTCAATTGATGGTTAGAATGGTTAGCTGGACTTTGAGAGTGTAAATCAGTAAACGTAGTGTGAGACGCCCTTAGAACAGATGGAGTGATGATTTACATAAAAGAGCTAGTGGCACTTGAAAACGTAAGACAGACGGACAGACTGAATGGTGCGTTGAGAGGCCCATATCCAGCAGTGTGCGAGAATTATGTTGGTGACGATGAAAAACTCACAGACAAAGCAAAATAACTAACTTTAAATAAAATTGTGTATATTTATCATAGCATTGTTTAGACCTGAGGTTATTTTGTTATAATTAAATTTGGCTTAATTGAGAAATTTGATAGGTTCTTGCCTCGCCTCGAATAGATATTTGGAATACAGCAACAGTAATTAGGTTTAGAATCAGACTTATATCTGATTCTATAATTACATTGTTAAATTTTTTATTTATTACAATGCGTTTAGTTGGTACATCAAAGTTTTGTGGAAGTCCACTTTGAATTAAAAAAAAATCTCTCGTACAAAAATAGATGTTTTGTTTTTTATCTCTACTTCACGTCGCGAGGTTTTGCTGGGCGTAGCCTGTCAGTGAGAGAGCCAGTCATGTGGAACAAGGCCTGTTGTTTATTTATTTCAGAACAAGTATCAAAACTTTTTCATCAAACAACAAAGTTTTTTTCGAGTAAACTTAAAGTAAGAAATTAAGAGTGTTAAGAATTTGTTTACTTGTTGCATTAAATATATTGTTGATAAATCTAAGAATACATTTTGACTATTGACAGTATTTTATCTAAGAGCAAGAAGGATCAAAAATTTGTCTTCAAAACTGGTTATAACGGTATAAAAAATTTAACAAAAAAAGAACCGACTTTAAACAGAACACTTATTAAGTAAAAAAGATTTTCTCGATTTCTCTAGGTTGTCATCATCAGATCCTGGTTTCCTTATAATGGTACCACCCTTGGAATATCTTCTTTACAACAAAAAAGAGAATCATCAAAATCGATTCATAAACGACGAAATTATCTGCGAACACAAATAAAAAAAAAAACATTTATACGGTCGAATTGAGAAACCTCCTTTTTTAAGTAACAAATACGAGGGGTGATCCAAAAGTAAAGATAATCAGTTATTTCTAGTGCACACAAAAATACAAAAAAATTACAGTCACTTGCTCAATTACCCACTAGTTCAGGAAAAAAAAATCATATAAATAGGCCACGATTCCCGGGAGCTACATTCATTTGAATACGGACTGTCAAGGACAGGGGTGGTCGACTCTTCTAGGGCCAGGTGGGATAAAAGTACATACACGTGGGGGTCCCAAACGAGGAGTGGCAACATATATTTGCGTCTCTTTCTAACGCTCCATTTTAGAGATAAGTAACCTGTGAAAAATAAAGATTTTATTTATTACGATATACGATTTTTAGTAACTAATAGTATCGATTTTGAGTCAATGATTAATTTAGAAGCTCTTTTTTATGCCCTGGGCGGTGTATTCGCAACGCAACCCAAACGATTCGGGCACGGGATGACAATCCTTGTCTCTGTGATTCCAAACGGATAGGCCAAAGACAGAGAGGTTTGATGCCGTGTCGAGATCAATCAGATTGCGTTGTGAATCTCCGTCCTGAATTTAAACTAAACTTGTAAATCAGATTCAGTAAAGTAGCAACCTGTATCCTGTTTGAACACGTAGGTGTATTTTTAATAACAGTTTGCTACACAGGTAGTTTCTGGCTGATCTACAACTTATTACTTTGTCCGTTCCTAATTATTAGATCATTTGGATCCAACTGAAAAAATGTGTCATAACAATTACATTATTCATTATTATCACGTGTATAAATCTCAAGATAAATCGAATAGTAGAATAATAATAAACAGAACTATCGATTATTTTATCATTACTTAAATACTCATCTCTAAAATCGTCACAAAAAACAAAAAATGGCTTCTTGGTTTTGTGTTGTAAAAAGTTTACATCTTTCTTTGTTTTTGTTCTAAACGAAGTATTCCTGATGTTTTTCATTATGAAAGAGAAAAGAAAATGTGGCAGATCGCCTCCTAGACTTGGAAATAGGAATTCTCTACGGTAAGCATGTGGTACCTTAGTACCTAGTTAATAAAAGTTCTATGTAGTGCCAAATTGCGATTTTTTTCATAATCACATAGTAAGAGCGCCCGGGGTAAACCATAACATATGGGTTCATTTTTAAATATGTTTTCAGTTGCGAGTTGAGGGGCGATGTATTGCTATCTTAAGAAGAATGGTTTTCAAACCCATTTCAAGAACAGCTGTACAAAAAGCATCTTGATGTTGTTTATGATAGAAAACAACTCATAAGATCTGCTGGACTAGATGAAAACTGTGATAAGGTAAATATGTGAATCATAAGATAAAATAAATATATTAATCATATTCAAAGGATAACATGATATAATATATGTATATAGTCCTTATTATGCTTGGTAAAATAGTTTATAATTTGTTTCATTTTAGATGCTAAACAGCACTGAACCTGAAGCAAGGCCATCTACAAAGCAGACAGCCGCTGCTAGTAGAAAACGCATCATTTTGAATACTGACAGTGGTTACTACAACTGAAAATGATGCAGGTCCATCCGCAAAACAAATGACAATGCGACCGCTGACATAAAGCAAGTGACTACTAGAATGCATCAAAAAATATGAGGTTGGTATACTGAAGCAATTTAAAAATAAAACACTAATCAGGAAAAATAACAATGTAATTGTGTTAGAATTTAGTGTAGGTTTCATTATCTCAACATTTAACTATTGTGCTTATTCAATAACACTATAAATATCTCATTACATGCTATCCATGGTTTTTAATTATAATAGTTTAGAGTGATGGGATGAGCGGGGCTTGTGCCGGATAGTGATATAGTGAGCAATATGCTTGTCCATAACAGGAGCGATACATATCTCTGCCATGTAATATTTATCTGGATACATTGACCCTTAAAGCCTTGCATTGCAATAACAACAATTAAATGTATTACTTTCAACTAAGTGATGATGAAATCTATAATGCTGATGTTAATTAACTTTCAGATGCTGAGCCTTTTCAAACAAGAAAGAGGACCATCGAAGAAGGCAGAGTTTGAAGAAAATAATATAAAAGCGACTGCGACTCAGGCTGATAAGTCTCATTAAGGTGTAAACATCACATTTTAATGTCAGAGTTCAATTTGTTTTGCTCTTTTTTGCCCAGTAAGATGTGCAACTATTTTATGGGCTTATGGAACATTTTTGATTGTTCTTTACATTATCATATCATTTTTTTTTGTTTATGAATGTGATACAAAAGATTTTTATTTTATATAAGAAAGTCATGCCGTTTACATACTTAAAAACTAGAGATTCTTTGAGGAACTTTTAAAATTATTTATATTTTGCTAATGGCCATATTGTCCAAATACCTTTATAAATTGTAAAATAAAATGAATTGAAATAAATTTACTAAAACTTAACGCATGTTTTTGTTCAGGTCCGCATGGAGCTACGGGCCATAAATATAAACAAGACAAGTTTCGTTTATATTTGGGCTGTAGTTCCTTGTGGTACGTAAACTACCTATAATATTCCAACGAAATTTGAAATTTTTCCGCCTACGCAAACAATACATTTCGAAATTTCCCGCCTACGCAAATTTTTGATTTTAAAATTTCCCGCCTTGAGCCTGGAAAAAGTTTTAAGGGGGCAAACGATAGATGGCGCTACTTTTTCATGAAGTATGGAGTTGGCATTCTTCTCCGTGAGTATATGTTCTGTGGTCAAGGAGTGAACATCAAAATGGAAAAACACGAAATCAGAGCTGTCATTAAATACCTCTGCTTGAAAAAAATGTCTACCAAAGACATACACAGCGACTTGGTGGAAACATTAGGGGACTGTTCTCCTCCATATTCCACAGTTGCACGCTGGGCTAAGGAGTTTAAGCTGGGAAGAACATCGACGGAAGACGAATACCGCGAAGGGCGCCCATCGACGTCCCTCACTGGAGAAAATGTGAAAAAAGTTGAAGAAGTTGTATTGGAAGATCGAAGAGTGACTATCAGGCATGTAGCTGAGGTCACAGGGATCTCATATGGCAGCATTCAAAGAATCCTTGTGAACGAATTGCATATGAGAAAGGTCTCCGCGCGTTGGGTACCGAAAATGTTAAACGACGAGCAAAAGAAGAAACGAGTCGACATGTCAAGAGCAAATCTCGAAAAGTTCCAGGCAGACAAGGATAATTTTTTGTCACGTTTTGTGACCATGGACGAAACCTGGATCCACCATTTTGATCCTGAAACAAAACAACAATCGATGACATGAAAACGATCCGATGAACCGACACCGAAGAAATTCAAAGTTTCAAGCTCAGCAGGGAAGGTTATGGCGTCTGTTTTTTGGGACGCTGAAGGAATAATCATGGTGGACTACTTGGAAAAGGGGGCCACTATTACAGGCTCCTACTATGCAGAACAAATAAGAAGATTGCGGGAGGCTATTAAGGAGAAAAGGCGAGGCAAACTGCGGGCTGGAGTGCTGTTCCATCAAGACAACGCACCGGTTCACAAAGCTGCAATTGCCATGGCTGCCATTCAGGAAGCGGGCTTTGAGCTGGTGGAACACCCCCCCTATTCACCAGATCTAGCCCCCAGTGACTTCTATCTCTTTCCACGACTCAAGGAACACCTCCGGGGCAAGAAATTTGACGATGATAGCGACGTGATGGCCGCGGTTGAGGACTTTTTGAGAGTCAAGATAAAGATTTTTTTCTAAGGGAATTTTAGGTTTAGAAAAGAGATGGACTAAATGAATAGACTTGCTAGGAGACTATGTTGAGAAATAAATTTAGTTTTTGATTTTATTCATTGTGTTTATTATTGATTATCATTACTTTTGGATCACCCCTCGTAAATATGTGCTTTGAGAGTAGCCTATAAATTGCTGTGCATTTTGGCATAGTTGTAACTCAATTAAAAATTTAAGGTTAAGAAAAACGCAAATAAATGTAATGTTTTAAAATCTTGTCCCTGGTTCAAGTGGATTCATTTTGCCGGTCCGTGTCCACCAAGATGAGTTATGATATAATAGAGACTGATTATAAGAACCAAAATGTTGACTAATCATCATATTATCTCATAACAATACCTATTACAGTAGCATAATATCTTCGTAGACCATTTATGTTTACCACGATATCGCAAACAATTAAAATGTAAAACATTGTTTTTAAGTTATCATGGTTGTTCACTATCCTGGTAGAATTACACGAAATTGCCTCCAAATATCGGGCACTCGCTTCGATATCAATTATTTTGGTTTGCTTAGTATGGGGCTAGATGATGTTGTTTCCAATGCCCGAACCCTCTATTCATTAATATATTTATTTACTAATAAAAAACTTAAAATATAGTATGTATATAAAACCCATATCTAAAACCAAATTTTGTAGTGGTAGGACTCTTGGCAGAATCCGCCAGGAGAAGTACCACACATTTACCAGTTATTTTACCGCCAATCAGTAATGTGCAAACATTACTGTGTTCCGGTTTGAAGAGCAATTTTTCCAGAGAAATTACAGGGCTTTGAGATCTTAGATCTCTGGGTGACGAGCGCAGTGCAGTGTTAAGTAATGATTTGGACTCTTCATGTTCCAATAGCTGCGTGTCACTGTGCTGTTTGTTATGTGTCAGGCATGTGGCTTACCATCAGACACATGTCCTAATCGTCTCGTCACTTTTTATTTAAAAAAAAAAACATTAGTTTGTAATATTTGCCATCAAAATACTCTTTCAATAACTAATAGGAATATAAGATTTTTTTAAATACGTTATAGTTAGTAAATTGATTATCTGTTGTTTTCTTAGCGCAACGGCAAAGACTGCAAGTTTCCAATTAGAACCTCCGTGAAAGCTAACTAACGTATTTAATTTTACAGGAAATAACAGGCTCCAGTAATGAAGTTTGTTATAATTACTCTCAAACAATGTGCGCAGCGTTGCACTCTGACGAGGATCTAAAAGATCGAGATCCCCTACCTTTTTCAAACTCAATCTGTACCATTATATTAAAATGTTTTGTTGGTTTATGTACGCTTCAAAAACTCCAAAGTTCTGCACCAATCGAGCTGGAATTTTACATCAAGGATCGTTTTTATCTAATGTTTAACCCCCGACCAAAAAAAGGGGTGTTATAAGTTTGACGTCGATGTCTGTCTGTCTGTCTGTGTGTGTGTCTGTCTGTGGCAACGTAGAGCTCAAACGGTTGAGCCGATTTCGATGCGGTTTTTTTATTTGAAGGTTAATATTCGTGCGGATGTTCTTAGCTATGTTTGGTTAATATCGGTTCAAGATGGCCGCCTCCACAAAATGGCGGACAAAATATTTCTTCACAACCTACTTCAATATGGGTATCAAATGAAAGGACTTGACTAGTAAAATACTATACACTATAACAAATTTCAATTCCAAGATGGCCGCCACCACAAAATGGCGGATTACATTATTTTTTTCACTACTATCTCAATATGGGTATCAAAAGAAAGGTCTTAATAGTAGAATACTTACTTAGTACACTATGACAAATTTCAAATCCAAGATGGCCGCTACTATAAAATGATGAAATACGTTTCTTTTTTTCACAACTACCTCGATATGGGTATCAAATGAAAGGGTTTACTAGTAGAATGTTGTAAAGATAACAAATCTGAGGTAATCGGGGGTTAGTCAAAATTTTTAATTTTGTTCTTGTTGCATCACTATGTGCCACAGCGAAGCGTGGCAGGATACAGCTAGTTAATTTATAAAAAATATTAATAATAGTTCTATTACAATACAAACTTAATAGACTGATGAAAGATACAAAAACAACCTTGTCAGGTTTTTGTTTCACAGGACAACACATTCAAAATGAAGATTCAAATTTTGAAAACCTTTTCGATATTTTTAAAGTAAATGTATTCATTTTTTGTGAACAATTCACCCACAACATCGTCTGACCCCAAACTAAGCAAAGCTTGTAACATGGCGGCCAGATAGCTGATATAATACTTATATAGTTCTAAATACATACTTATTATACATAGAAACACCCAGACACAGTGCAAACATTTGAATTCATCACACAAATATTTGCACTGAGTGGGAATCGAACCCACGACCCTCTGCGTCGCAGGCAGAGTTACTACCCACTAAGCCACGAGGCCAATCATTCATTATTGTATTTATCTCTCGCTTTCAATAACATGACCAGTAATCCAACTTTGGCTTTGGTTTTCGTGATAAAAGGTTCTATACAAATCATTTTTTGTCTCAGTTCAGACGGATTTACGTAATACATCTTCTGACAAACCGATCTGATCAAACTGGCCGGGTTTATTATTGTCATCATTAGGCAAAAATTTAAAGCCGTGATGTCCTAGCAGATAGAACATCCGATTTTGCAGTCGTGAGGTCGTCAACTCGAATTCCATAGACATTTTTCAAAATTATTGATATCGTGCACTTGACTAGCGTGAGGCATATAGCCTTGTCTCTCTTCTTCTAAGAAAAAGCTCAGAGACACAACAGAAAATTTAAAATTAAAATTTAGCAACTCCAGAGACATGAATATTTACAGCTGATTTTATAATTATTATTTTTATCTAAAAAACGAAACAACCAACTTTAATTTCACATCATCGACGTATCTATTTTATTATTTTGTTTTTAGTACGAAAATCGCTTCATTGATTATGATAAAGTTTATAAATTGCCTAATATTCGGAACTTTATTTTCCAACAAAAAAATAATTATCATAATCGATACCCCAGGCGAAAGTTATGAGGTAACAAATATAAAAATTGAGGAATGAAGAAACTCCTCTTTTTTGAAATCAGTCGAAAGTTCCAACGTGCCGGATAAGTTTGAACCTACAACTTCACGCTTCTGTAATCAGATGTTTTTACCACTAACTACTACCACGGCGAAATTGTGTAAAACAAATGTTAGTATTCAATTGAATGTTCATTATTCACAGTAACTTCTAATGTATTTTAATATGTAATCATTGTCCAACAACTCACATCTTACCAAAGAGTTTACATATGCATGCTCTGCATCTTATCGATATAATCCATGACTTTAATTTCAGCATAAACCGTTGAAAAGATGCATCATAATACACTTTTATTACCCATATTTGCTTAACACTATTTTTATCACAACATTGTATCCACAAACGAAACCTATTTAATTTACTTTCACGTCGCAAACCAGTTTTATTATCTCAGTTTTTATTTCTCTCTCACTCTAGTTTCTCATCTCATTTATTTTTATACTAATGGAGACATAAATACGTAGATAAACAGGGAAAGTGGTAAGAAAAGGTGGATAATACTGCGCCTCGAAAATAAACCCTCATGTTTGGGGGATCAAATTGTGAGGATCAATGTGGGTGAACCGTTCTTGATGACGTTTTGACGATACGGTCAGACGTTTCGTTGATTGAAACAATTCTCGGGGTATTTTGTTTATTTTTCTTGCTGTATTACAGGGGCCGTAAAATGGTTCATAGCACTTTGGAATATCACGTGAATGACACGTGTTTATGTACACGGCTTTATGTATTAAGACATTTGGAAGGTGTAATGGTGTTCTCCTTGGTTCTTTGATTTTTATTTATAGTTGTGCAGTTTCAAGATGATGCTGGTCATGGCGTCACGTTATAAAATCAAAAACTCAAAGGTCGTATGTTCGAATCCTGCCTACATCTTCGTATATCTTTTTCTAGTACAGATATTAGAGTTTCATCATCAGTAGCTTTAATTAACTATAAAAACTAAAGAATGCATATAT
Organism: Ectropis grisescens; assembly: GCA_017562165.1. Classification (NCBI taxonomy): domain Eukaryota; kingdom Metazoa; phylum Arthropoda; class Insecta; order Lepidoptera; family Geometridae; genus Ectropis; species Ectropis grisescens. Next base: position 7,526,880 of record CM029780.1, on the reverse strand, counting down.
AAACAACTAAATGGTTCCACTGCTGGGACTCAGGGCCTTCTCTAATAAGAGGAAAGTGAAGACCATAATCCACCACGCTGGCCCAATGCAGGTCGGTGTATAACGAATGATGTCGAAATATTTTTGCGACATGCCGATTTCCTCATGGTTTCATGGATGGATATTTTAATGATAGTGTACTTATGACGTAATAAAAAAAGCTACTTACTAGATCGAGTTCAATCCAATTTTCGGTGGTAATTTGCATGGTAAGGTACCTACATCATAATATATATTCTTTTTAGTTTTATTATTCGTTTATTTTAGGATTTACAGGGGGACACACATTTTACCACTTAGGTGCCTTTTGCGCAAATTATTCAGCATATAAAAAAAATTATACAAATTATACATATTAGAAACCTCAACATTATTTTTGAAGGCCTAAAAAAACACACGTATTTGACGAAAAAAAAATTGAGTTTCAGTTCTAAATATGGGCCACCCCCAGAATTGATTGTTTTTTTTTTTATGTAAAAATCTTAATGCGGTTCACAGAATACTACTTACCAAGTTTCAGCAGTATAGTTCTTATAGTTTCGGAAAGTGGCTGTGACATACGGACAGACCAATAGACAGCCATGACGAATCCATAAGGGTTCCGTTTCCGGTTTTACGTTTTGCGAAACCCTAAAAACGTCAGATCACCGGCGCAGCTGCACAATTTTAAATCATTTATCAAAGAAAAAGTACGAAGGGGACCTTTCAGAAGCTGGCAACTCCAATTATAAAATCCGTTTCTTATTAGACAATGTCACAGGTGCCATTTTTATTTTTAAACAATTTTAAAAAAGGTTGAGGTTTTCTTTATATGCTTCATGTGTTTTTGCAGATCCATCGATAAAAGATTTGTTCATGTTCTTTTAATCGACTTCAAAAAAATCTGGAAGTTCTAAATTTGGTTGTATGTTTTTTTATGTATGTTACGCGATAGGTCAGCCAATTGTGAATATATGTAAATAAAATACGTTTTTAGTTCATATTTTAGAGGTAGTAAGTCTCATATACGTTTTATTTCAATCAGTGTAGTGGTTTCAGCCAAAGTCAAAGTACTTTATTCATAAATGTACAATTTACACGTCAATTAATAAAGTTTGTGAATTAGTGTTCTTTCTTTTTGGCCACACTTACCATCAGGGAAGGTAGTTGAATTACTTGAAGTACTTAAGTTGAAGACCTAAATTTATGGATTTGTAAAACTTTAAGTAATTCCGTTTTTTACCAAACACTTTTTTAGACACATAGAAACACTTTATTATGTGCACCAATAAAGTAAGTTTCCATTTCAAAAAAGTCAGAACCACGACCAACTGAGCTAAGAGGTCATAACAAAATGATGATATATCAGAACACTCACCCAACTGCACGAGTTCCAAGCGTTTATCAACGACAAAGTGCCAGGGGAAAGCTTTGCAGAAGCTGGCAACTCCAATTTTGAGATCTGTCACTTTGTTCGAAGACGCGACAGAAACCGCTTCGCTCGCCGCTTCGCAGTTCTCTTCCTTCGACTTCTGATGTAATGGAATGGCGTTGATTTCGTATCTGAAATGAAATTACGTTGAGAGGGAAGAAGATTTGATTTTTAAATAGATTTTGTTCTGAGATCGCGTTTTAGCTTCTGAAGCGGAGAGGTACGCACAGCCTTAGTTATAATCAGTTTGATTTTATAAGTATCACGTGGTTAGACCTGGGTATTTTATGATCCTGATTCATTTCCAGAAAGTTTCTAAAGTAGTCCAGACTACTTAACTATCACTTGCTGGCAAGGGCCGCCTGTGTGGCCTTGCCTTAGGCGAACTAAAGAAGTTGCCAGACTTTAAACAATACCAAAAATGTTTTTATTTTATTTGTGTTTAATTGAGTATTGTAATTGAAAATTAATCGATATACATATAATTACTCCTAAGCAAAATACTGTATGTTAGTGACACTTACATTACATTCAGAGTTATAATTAAAAAAAAAACGGAAATTGTATATGTTATCTATCTAAAATTTTATGCAAGACAATTTTGTAATCTTTGCTTGAAAGAGTAACAAACAAATAAACAAACTTTTGTTCGTGTATATATAATTATAAGGATTCTGTATACATAAACGTGATGAGTTTATTTTAAATTATTCACTGTTTATCCCTAGTTTTTATGGCAAGAGTGAAGTTGTTTTAGGAGTTTTAAATTTCTTTTAGTAAAACTTTCCAACGCAAAAGAATACTTATTATCTTGGGGCTTATTTAAAGTTTGGAGGTCATTTTATGTCTTCAAAACTTTGATAATATCTCCTGTTATTAATTAACGCAAATCGTAATAGCATTTTCTTAGGTCAAAACTGTTTATATAAATAATACTTAAACACCTTACAAGAAAAAACACGTTTTATAACTCAAAATACCAAATTTCATTCATAAAGAATTGACGAAACGAAATCAAATAAGACTCAGAAAACAAGAAAGTAAATATTCATGGTAACGTACAGTTGAATAAGATATGCCTTTGCAATCGGCTCAGACAACAAAAACAGGGAGGTTAATATTATAACAATGTTATTGAAAACCTGTAGAAATAAAAGGATTGGGAAAATAAGCTCGTGGAAACAGTATGGACGTTGAAAAATATTGAAACTTTGTTGAAACGGTTGTTCTCAAGAAATATCAATTATGGGGTTTTTATCCTGTTTTAAATAATTGAAAAAATCCTTGACACTTCGATGTAGTTTCATTCACCATACTCACGTATAATAACTATATAGTAAAACTGTATGTTATATCAGAAACTATCTCCACTATATAACCATGATAAATATCGTGTAACTGATAATAATAGAGTTATGCAAAATGTTAACAACATTTTTGTGAACCAAGTTCAAGAACAGCCAAATTGACTTCTAGTATACCTAATTTTTTAAATAATTGTGTGCGCTATCTTTGGCGTAATGCTGAAAAACAAAGTATCGGAATCAGTTTACCGTGTGCGGTTATATTGAATGATATACGAAACATATTCAAATAGATGCTATATTTGACCTTTTTAAAACGAATATATTTCATAATCGCAAGTGCCTTCAATTGTGATGATTTAGTTCGAAATAAAAAATAAGTTGATTTCAGATAAAATACTACATAATAAGCACTAATCATGAATTAAACAGCTTACAATGCAATTACAAGCCTAAAATGATGTCTGACTTTATAATTTAATTTACTCTAAAAACTAAGTATGTTAAGTAAATTGAAGAATAATTAAGTACCACATTAAAATCTTTTAAAACCTGTCTTTTAAATCTTGAAATTTTTGAGTCAAAGAACTAATCAGATATAAAAATTTTAAATGTAGCCATCATAAATAATTATTTATGTACATTTTGTATTTTTGCTAAACAAATGTATTCTAGCGACATGAGAAAAACATACCCAATGCGTTACCCGCTACTATTCAGATACCATAAATGATTAAACTTACCAAAGGTATAGAAAAACTACACTTGTTACAATTAAATGACTTAAATTAAATCTACTAGTAACACCATCTATTGAAATTTTTCAAAGCCTAGATTTGTTGTAGAATTGTTGATAAATCAAACATTGCCTAGATTTCAAAAATTAATCTCATGTACGCAGCAGTAAGTTTCCAATTTCAACAGCCGCTTAGTTTTTATTGTTAAGTCCATACTGTTATTACAATTATAACAGGATTGTAGAAATAAAATCCAACGGTAATGTTCCTATTGCTTTGTCCGTGTTTGCAGTTTTTGTGATAAAATGAGAAAAGTTTTCGGCAGAATCAATTTCAATTGTAGGACTAACAATCGCTCTTTGTGTTATAATTGGAACATATTTTTTTCATTTTTTATTGTGTAGGGAATATATAATTGTGAAGGTAAAATAGTACCTGGGTGACCGAGCTTTGCTCGGTAACTTAGATACATACTGATTTTCAAACATAAAAAACTTGAAAAAAGAAAGGCGGCCGGTTGTAATCGAACCCGGACCTACCATTTTATGACCGCCCGTCTTCCCTACAGACCTAATATACTGTCGCGTGACGGCGCGAAATTTACCGTCGCATTCTAATCATTATGTAACAGTTTTTCATTATCTAAAAACGCATAAAACGGCATATTTTAAAAATAAAATCTGGCTAGATCAATTTTCCGTTTCTCCGAAACCCCTGTATACCTAATTTCATGAAAATTGTTTGAGCCGTTTCCGAGATTCAGATATTCTATATTTATATATATATATACCTACAAGAATTGCTCGTTTAAAGGTATAAGATGTAGAAAGCCTGTTATAAGTTCTAAAGTTCGCGTACTATTTGCAGTAAGGGCCCAATTTGCTTCACTAGTTTTAAAAAACCGATTCCAAAAGACTTCCAACTCTTTCTTGGAGGGTTTTTCGACTATTTTTTTCTCTCAACAGTAGTAATCATTCCAAAAAAAGATAAAGAAGGTAGTCGAATATGTAGGTAGTTTCATTCGTGAACAGGATTCACGAAACTGCAAACTTAGGTATGTTTAACTTTCAATCTTACTAAAATAATGATTTTTTTACGTACACAATTCCTAATTGTACAAGTATTATGTTTGTTTTTACTATATATTATATCACTGCACTTATTTGTTTTAATATTCTATTTAGCATACCTGGCTGTTTATTACTTATAAAATCATCCTAAGGTTGGCTGGGTTGGCGATAAGATCGCCAATTGTAACACAATTCCTTTTTTTTACTGTGTTTTTTTGTTGTTGTGTAAAGGTATCTGTCTATTTATTCTTAAGCCACGCATACTACACAGCTGTGAAAGTTCTACCGTAAAGATAGGTACTTACCTAAATCTTCTAGGATCATTAATATAACTCATCAGTCTTATTTCCGTCTGAGTATCGTACAGTCGCTTCGCTATCGCTTTGAGGCTGCCGACTAGTAGGTAAGCCACGGGTTCACTCTCTGTTGTCAGGTGAAGTTGTATTTTGCCCTCTTGAGATGTGGTACATACAAAATTCGCTTCGTATTCCATTGACTCATCTTTCAAAACATCATCCTGTAAATATGTCATATAATTAATTATCTAAAATATAACATAACAAGGAAAATCGCATATAGAGATGTAGTAGATAGTTTGTAGTGGTAGGACTCCTTGCAGAGTCCGCCTGGAGAAGTAATGCCAATCAGCAATGTTCAATCATCACTGACAATCAATGTTTGTCGATTTCCTTGTAATTTGTATGGAAACATTGTTCTTGAAACTGACAAACAATTAGACTGCAGGCCCGTGAACAAAATTTATGGGTGAAATAAACCACCAGGAGACCTATGTAGGATGATAGAAAGGTATAAAATAATAAGATTCAGCACTATGCCGTCACTTGTAAGCTGTCCAACTGAGTGCAATTGAAGAGGAGGGGTTCTAACCCTCAATAATTTCTCATTGTCGCATGATTTTTGTACGACATTGCAAAATAATGGATTAGAAGAGGTATTGAAACTGTTTAGAACCAATGCCATACATAATCAAATGACCAAATATACTCTGTAAATCGTCGGAAAATCATGTTTTTTATCTGGCAAACTAATAATTAAAAATTTTATAATTTTGATAGTTTCAATACCTCGTCTAATCCATTTCTTCATTCCGCAACGCCGTACAAACATCATGCGACAAGGAGAAATTATCGAGGGTTAGAACCCCCCCTCTTCAATTTCACTTAGTTGGACAGCTTACAAGTGACAGCATAGTGCTGAATCTTATTACTTTATATACTTATATCATCCTACATAGGTCTCCTGGTAGTTCATTTGACCCATACATTTTGTTCACGGGCCTGCAGTCTAAATGATATGGTCATATCTGCTTGTGATGGAAAAATTGGCAAACGCATGAACTCTACAAAGAGTACTACTACAAAAATATTCAGTTCAAATAGGTACACGTCAGTGCGATAAATACAATTTGATCAAAAACATAGTCTTTAAGTTTGTCGATGAGACCACTAGTAGTGAATATAATGCCATAAATAGTGGAAAAATAGCCCGATTACCTCTTTGAAAGGCGAAACATTTTTTTAGTTCGTGACTTTGCATCGTCTAGAGGACGCAACAATCCATTTAATGTGACGTCGTAAAGGTTTTTAGCATCAAACAATTGTTAAGCTTCTAACCGTATTATATTTGGAATATTATGTTAAGTAGCTTAGAAGTTATAAGGGATCAGATTAAAGTACCATAAACAGCCCATTAAATATTCCTACTACCATAGAATAGATAATCTACTACTGTGACTCGATGCATTCACAAAGAGATAATAAAGCTCATAATCCACCACGTTGGTCAAGTGCGGTTTGATGGATTACAAACCATAACCTGTAAAATATATTTTTTAACAGACTTAAAAAAAGCAGGATTCTCAATTTGACCGTATATACATATTTTTTTTATGTGTGTACGCGTATAACTTCGTCGTTTATAAACCGATTTTGATGATTTTTTTTTGTTGTAAAGAAGATATACCAAGAGTGGTACTATGATAAGGAAACCAGGATCTGATGATGACATCCTACAGAAATTGAGGAAAACTTTTTTACTTTATAAGTTTTCTATTGAAAGTCGGTTCTTTTTTGTTAAAATTATCTTAAAACATATCCATTTCGTCATGATGTACATAGGTATTATTATTGTATGTGTTTATTATTGTATGTAACTTTTACTGATAAAATTAGTGGTGTTGACGAACTTGTATATTCTCACTTGGAAAAATGTTCGCTGGTGCAGACGGGATTTAAACCTACGACCTTACTATAGCAAAATCAAATGTTCTAGCTACTAGGTCACTACGGTTTTTCATATCATTTTAATCGTCACTTTACAATAAAACTAATCTCATTACATTTCGAATTTATAAACTCTTGACCAGTTATGCTACCGTCATTTGTGGTATACCGCCATAGCAGAAATGTGAAAACATTACCCTGTTCCAATTTGAAGGACAATGTTTTTTCAGAAGTTATAAAATCATGTAAATCTCTGGGTTACGAACGCAGTGCAGTGCTAGGTAATGAATTAGACTTTTTTTATTCCTAAAATTCTGCAACGCGGTGCTTTTATGGGCAGGCGTGTATGTGGCTTTCCATCAGGCACATGTCCTATTCGTACCGTCACTCATGACTTAAGAAGAACAAAAGAAAATTACGGAACCAAATGCCCCAGATTAGTTAGTCCTAATATTAAAATAAAACGTACCTGGTCGTGTAAAACATCGTGTACACTGTCGAGCGTTGTAAGGAACTCAGTCAAATTCGTGCCTAAACATTTGAAGGCCCTCTCCAGTCGACAGTTATGTGAGAATGCTGTTAATATTAAGTATTCCCCTAATTTTGCCATAAAATCCTTAGTGCTAACACCTGAAACAAAGACATTTACATAATGACCACCTTTACAAAGACACGAGGCCCTTTGGTTAACCAAGCGGAGTTCAGAGAAGGAAATGTATTTAGAAACAGTATATTAAGGAGTCAATGTAAGAGGAATTAAAACATTCCAATGGATGATCTAAATTATTTTATAAATTTTATTTCCTGTGTCTTTTTAAAGCATCATGAATTTAATATAAAACAGTCATTCATAGCCTTCAGAAAAATACAGTTTAAAATTAAAGACTAGAAAGGAAAAGTACCGCCACTGTTGTAAATGAAATGAAATGAAATGAAATTTGAAATGAAATGAATTTTTTTATTGTACATTTAAGAATACATATTTTGTGAAATCTTAATTTTTAAAAGGTTAGTAAAGATGTGTATTGGTGAAAGAGTGACTTCACTTACTGAGAGTGACTGACTTCAAATACTATTATAAATCTTTCTTTGCGTTAAGTTAATGATATTTTTAAGATACAAGTATGACATCTTTTTTTAGTTATTTTGTTACACAGATATTTTTTCTCAGTGGCTCGCAAAACTGTTAATGTTTTTGTCTTTAGAACTTTGTGATTGGAAATGTATGTTACTTACAGAAAACAAACCGACCCACCGATAAAAAAATGTAATGTGTTAATCTCACAAAAGTAAATTTCATATTACCATCAAATTGGGATCACCGTCAGCTTACAATATGAATAGACACTAGCGAAATTCTGGTAACATTACCGAATGGAGGCCATACTAAAAAGTTGAATTTACAATATGGCGCGTCAGATTAGTTTCCACTATAGTTTAGTTTTGTTTTAATGTTGGTAGTTTGTTTGTTTTTTTGTTTAGTTTATTATTATTATCTAAATCCTACAGCAGTGTGCAACAATGTAGGAAATTTGAAACCTTACTTTCAGTTAGCGAAAGCTTTTTATCCAGTTTTAGCCTCAAAAATGGCAAAATCTGCTTTAACTCAGAAGATTTTACAACACTTTTTGTTATAATTCCATTAGGTTTCGTGAAAATATTTAGAACTGTTTGTTTCGTAAATAATAACAAAGCGAAAACGAAGAGAGGTTATGACAGCTGGAAGCCAGAGACTTCTAATGGGTTGGGGGATTTAATTCAAAAGGACTGTGACTCATTATCTACTTTATGTAAATGCCGGTAAAGATGACTTTGATATATCGTATATGAGATCGCGTTTCGCTAATTATGAAGAAGTAAGTATGATATATCTTCAAAGAACGCTTTTCTTTTGTATAAATCATCATTAAAAATGCTTGAAAGGTTACCTTAATATATACGAGTACTTTTTAAAGGAGACCCATGTAGGTTTTACAAAGTTGAAGGTTATTTTTTAAGCCGTAATTAATTTGTTTTACCAACAATAGGCATGTCGACTAATTTTTGATCTAATGTGCCATCAAAAGGCCACTTAATAACTGAAACATAGGTGAAATAATTACTTTGTTATCTTAAAACTTCCCGTGATATCACGATTTTAAAATCACAATTTTGGACTTTCCTAAAAACGCTTCATACAAATCACTACAGAAACGTGACGTCACACTGTCGTATTTTCTATGCGTCGCGCGTAAAGCATGTATGGTAGCTATATTAAATATTGCATTTAGAAACTGGTCTGGTGGAAAAAATATCAAAATTAAAATTGATACATCATATTTTATTCTATTTAAATACTGTCATTCTAATAGTCTTTCAAATTTCATCCCGATCCGTTCATACGTTACGACGTAATTGAGCAACAGACATCAAAACATTGACATTTATAATATTAAGAGGATACCAATAAAGAATGTGAATACAACTCTGCTGGTGAAATGAAATGTCCACTGCTACGAACTAGAAAGATCACTGACTATCCCAAGTTAAAAAACTATTAATTAATTTAAAGTCACAATTACTTATACGACCAATTAAATTATGATTAAATGAGTAGTTAAATAGATAGATAGATTAACTCTTTATTGCACTTAACATAACAAACTTAGAAAACCAACAATAAAAAAATTGAGTAACAAACGGCGACCTTATCGCTAAAAGCGATCTCTTCCAGGCAACCGTGGTATGGAAAAAGAGTTTAACCATAAATAAATAAAATATAAATATAAACCATAACATCAATAGGTACCTATTTTTGAATGACTTGACTTTACCTTTCCCCAATAGTTCTAATGATACAAATTCTCATTCACAAAAATTTGCGACGGCAATTCTTTAGCCAAATTACGCCAAATAAAAATTTCTAATAAAATTTCTTTGAAACTTTCAATAGAAAAAAAAAGATATAACTTCGTGTTTCATGTTTTGTATCTCAGAAGCTCGACAATCGTGAAATATCTCAAAATGTTTCAATTTTTCGAAGACCGTATTTAACGTGGGAGTATTTTAATTACACAAGTAGATGACAAGTATTTTGTTTCCCCGATAAATTAATTATTTTGTTTGTTTTGAACGTTCCTAGAAAATATAATTAATACCTTTTAATTACATACTCGTCGAATAATAACCACACTTCTATGTCTTGATTTTATTAATAAATGAATCGGTTCGAAAAGTACTGACTACAAAAGCCATTATTAATCTCAAAATGTAATTAAATTTCCAAATAAAATAAATGTAATCTTCATAAATCACATTTATGTTAAATGTATTATTTCTTTGATTTGATAATGGTTTGAGCGATATTTTGTGTGCATGACAATAGGTCGTTAAGTATTTTTCACCCTCCTGTCCTGACCCACACTGCCAGTTTTTGAATTGCGATATCCATGGTTTTGTATCAACAATAGTTATAATTTTAGCATTAATTTACATGAAGTTTAGCGTCACTTTGATACTTCGTTCGTAGACAATAATTTATAATAATATTATTGTAGCGTTTGCGATGTCATATTGGCTAAAATATACATAATTATGTCTCATGTCACAATGGTTAATTCTAACTCCTTCAAAAGGATTCGATGATTTTTTTGTGTATAAGAGACGATTTTCTTACTCGTAGCATTCCATGGATTCACCGTGCGGGTGCCGGGTCCATCGTGTGGCAGAGAGAGAAAACCCGAGTAGACCCCGAGACTTGTGACTCGGGCGTAGGTTTAAGGGGCCCCTTTCTGACGTACATCAACACTCACCTTCACCACTCGTCTCTCGTCACTCGTAGCAAGTGACAAAATAGTTCGTAAATAATTTTAATCTATCTGTCCTTTCTTTTTTGTTATTTTTCCTATTTATTTTATTTAAATGTTACTATTTTAATTTCGTACTCTTTAGTTGCCCAATCACGTCGTTACGTATGAACGGATGTGGCTGACATTTGAAACACAGATTATAGTCTGGAAGAATACATAGGTCACTTTTTATACCAAGAAAATTACAAAAACGATCGACGAACTAACGAGGTAATAAGTTTTAATATATTTATGATATTATGGTATTAAACAATTTAAAAAAATCAGTCAAAACATCAATCTAGCCGCAAAAATCCATAATAGATATGCTCATTTATTGTCGAAGTTCGCTTGGTCAGCTAACGATAAAAAAAACCGACAGAGAAACACAGGTGTAGGAACAATCCTTCGTTCCTAAGTATAAGCATACGTTTTCATTCTGAGAGAAACTGTGACAGCTTCAGCGTAATAAATGTTCATCACTGGGAAATAAATGTTAGTTCATAAGCGAGGACCCACTGAGCCCGGTAAATCCACTTAAGCAGAGATAGATGTACTTACTGTCTGTCGCCCGTACCGCATCGTAAATTTCTTGTAAGTACGCGTAATTCCTACAAGTCTTGACGTCGTCTGGTAATCTACGTCTGTGGACAAGATTGGTTTTATTAACACATCTGGTTTCAAACGTCTTAATACGACTTATAGTAAAATAGCGATAGCTAAGCGCCAAGCAGTAATGTGCAAACATTATGGTTTTAGGACAATGTTTCCAGAGAAATTACAGTACATAAATGTCTAGTGATTACCGTGAAGCGCAGTATTAGGCAGTTGTTGGACTTTTCGCGTTCCAATACTAGCCTAACACTGTAATGTTTTGGATAGGGATGAGGGATGATAATTACCTATCATCAAGCAAATGTTCTGCTGGTCTCGTCACTCTATGGTATAAAAAAAACTTAAAGCAAATCAAACGTTTTGCTGATGTGAATGGATATAATTATAGGTATGAGTACCTATGTTAAAGAAAGTATAAAATGAGCATAGGATTGACTGAATAAATGGATAAAAACAAAATTAAGAACATACAAATAGTAACATCTTCACTGCTTTATTATATTTATCATTTTATAAGCGTAGAGATAATCGTATTTATAATTATTTTATACATTTTGCCTAGTGATAAACAGATTGCGAAGTACTATAAGGTATCAGGATCCGGGCACGTTATACGTAGGACGGTAACGTATGTTAAAAGAAGTAGCTTTCTTTATGTTCTTATTTCACTCACAGGGAGAGAAATAAGGTCTGAATGGGTATTCCCAGACAGCTATAATTACGTTGTCAAAGTGAGAGTGATATTTTTTTTATAGGTCAAGACGCTTTATCATAGACCGCTTCGTCAGAAATGAACATTATAATTTTGAAATCAACCTATAACATCATTACAAGTTATATTACCTAAGTATTCAAAGGTTTGTGCGTTAGTCACCTGATATATTTTGGTAAACTACTGTGGTTTATACCTGTGTGTTCACAAGTTCATCGACTCAATTCAGATTGAATGTACGAAACATTGGATTGATGTACTATGCATTGGATTGGTTCACTGGACGGGATCACTCGAATACCGTTTGTAAGCTTTTATTTCACGAGTATTTTAAAATTACCTATAATATTTAGCCTCAGATGGCTATTGCCTACCTAACTTTCAGCTAGAATTGAAAACACAGAGAGTTAAGTCATATTTTTACTTGTTATTAATATGTAGGTTTTTATGTCCGGATTGTACACCCACAACGCTGACGACACCTATGACGCACTAAGGTTGGTTCGTACGCAAACGTTGGCTGCATCACCGAAGACCATCCGAGACTTTAAGATACAGATGAGCCATCAGGGACAGAGATGCGGTCATGGTGGAGGTTCTAAGCCGAGAGGATGGTTAGAAAATAACAAAATTGGATTAGAGAGCACTAGAACTAAGTTGAATATGTGCCTTATTTGCCCCTACTTTCATTTTAACCCCCGACCAAAAAACGGGGTTTATAAGTTTGACGTCGATGTCTGTCTTTCTCTGCCTGGCTGTGTGTGTGTCTGTCTGTGGACCGTAGAGCTTAAACCACCGTGGCTTAAACGGTAGGGCAGATTTCAATGCGGTTTTTTTTTAATTTAAATTTTAATAACCGTGCGGATTCTTATTAAAATTCAAGATGGCCGCATACACAAAATGGCGGACAAAATATTTCTTCACAACTTACCTCAATATGGGTATCAAACGAAAAGGGTTGACTAGTAGAATACTTTACACTATGACAAATTTCAAATCCAAGATAGCCGCTACTACAAAACGGCGAAATACATTTCTTTTTTCACAACTCCCTTAATATGGGTATCAAATGAAAGAGCTTGACTAGTAGAATATTGTACATATAACAAATCCGAAGTAGTCGGGAGTTAGTCAATTATTTTTATTTTGTTCTTGTGTTCTCTAAATTCAAGTAAAAAACCTAAACCTAATAGGTCACGAAACCCAGAGTCTGTGGAGTTACAAAATTTTAAATTTTATCAAAATGTTCGGTCTAAATCACGTATGCTATACGCATACTCAAATTAATCTTTTTGCAAAAATAATTTAATTTTGAATAAGCTTTCCACACGTACACTGACTCATCAGTTTCATTTGAGCTACGTAACAGTCTTTCTTATTAGACTTCACGATCGTCACTATTATTATTTTATTTCACTTGTGCTATTATCACTACACTCACTTTTTTCACTTGTATCTTGTGTGACGTCACTATCATTTATTTTAGGTAGTTACTTTTATAATTTGTATCGCGTCATAATCACTCTTTTATTTTACTCTACGACCGTTACTGTCACTGTCTTGTTTCACTTGTGATATGTCGCTCGTTTCACATTTGTATTGCGCCACGTCACTTTTATAGTAGTTAAATAATTACTAAGCAATTTGTACTATGTTGCAGTCATTCTCTTGTTTTAACGTAACACTGTACTAGGAAAAGGAAATTATCTCGATTCACAAATATCTGCTCTCAAATTTCGACTTTTGTTACAATTTCGTTATCTCCACCGCCAAAACCAAATTTATTTGCGACCCTTATCTCTTTCCTTTAAAATTTATTTTTTATAGAAGATAAAATTTGTTTGTTTTTCTCTGCCATCATAAGCAGCCCATTAAATGTTACGACTATTAGAACTCAGGGGCTTCTCTTGCAAACAGAGAATCATATTCCACCACGCTGGCCCAGTGCGGGTCAGTGAATGAAACGTATGACCTAGAAAACAATCGAGAATGAGAACCACGCGAGTGAACCCACAGAGCGGTGCTAGTTATTTGACAAAGGTAAATCATAAGTTCAATCTGTATAAAAAGTCTTACTTCTTATATTTTACTTTGTCACAGCCAAGATTGCCAATCGTACTACAATAAAGGGCTTTTATTTGTCCTTTTATAGATTCTAATCTAGATAGTTGATGAGATATTTAGATAGGGTTTTCCTTTGGGTCTACAATTTGGGTTCCAGTTTGGCTAAGGAGTTTCTAAATGGAGTGAAATCTGAGATAATGGTCCATTTATCTTAGAAATCACTGTTTATTTCTCAAATTATCAATTCAAATTAATTTCAATACTTAAACTAATACAGGGTTATCTAGTACTGGGGAGGTAAGCCGAATTGTGTCTATCTTACTTATTATCCTACTAACCATAGTCATATTATAAATTGGATGATTGTTGCTCAATCACATCGTAACGTATGAACGGAGCGGACTGAAATTTGGAACACAGATTAGTCTGGAAGAACACATATGCTTCTTTTACTTTTATCCCGGGAAAATGAGTTCTTAATAAAATTAAATAGTTCCGCTGTTCTATAAAACTTATTTTTACGTAGCGGAAGTGCATTTTTTATATTTTTTTTTTTTTTTTTTTTTTTTAACTTTTATAGGTTTACACTTGACCGCCATCTCGCCTGATGTTAAGCGACGATGCGGTCTACGATGGAGCGTGTTTACCTAGAAGAAACCGATTCACTCTCGATTTGAAGACACAAAGATTGTAACCATCGGGGAAAACCCACTCAGGCAACGTATTCCACAGCCTAGACGTTCTTATCACTTTCTTATAATAAAGTGAATGGACGTTGAAGACCAAATGATTACCAAAACGTTTACATCATAGCGCCACGTAACTATAATTACGTCCTGAATAATCCACGCTATTGCTAGCACGGCACTGCGCTTGTACTATTAATAATAAAGTAATATTATGTTTAAGATTATTAAAATCATTTATTTCTTTACTCTGTGATTTCTCTGAAAAATTGTCCTTTAAACCGTTACACAGTATTTACGCGCCGCTTGGGGTTCGGGTTACGTTCAACTTTACACCACCAGTGGTGCGTGTACTTCACCTTTTCTGCTTAACGCGGGGATAAATGTAAATATTAATCTAGACCCAGTCTTTTTTAAACTTTTATTGGTTTACACTTGAAAGCTGTCTCGCTTGACGTTAGCGTGTTCACCTAGAAGAAACCGATTCACTCTCGACTTGAAGACTCCAAT
The DNA here is from genome assembly GCA_017562165.1 of Ectropis grisescens. Taxonomy (NCBI): domain Eukaryota; kingdom Metazoa; phylum Arthropoda; class Insecta; order Lepidoptera; family Geometridae; genus Ectropis; species Ectropis grisescens. Next base: position 7,511,662 of record CM029780.1, on the reverse strand, counting down.
TTATGACCATCTGGAAAACCCCACTCAGGCAACTCATTCCACAGCCTAGACGTTTTTATCACAAAAGTAGGATCAAACGTCTTCGACTGTGTTTTTGGGATATCTACCATGTAACGGTGCCGCTTCATCAATCATGTGACTTCGATTAAAATTTTATATTCAAAATTATATTACAAATAAATAACTAAATAATGACACATTAACAAGGATTCTAAGTTTATCAATTTCACCAAAATGGTTTCATTTGTTAAAGTTCTAAGTCTCAAACTGTACATTTATGTACACTTATAAAATACATAGTTACACACACGTCCTGAAATATATTATCTTATTATCTTCACTGTAAAATCATAACATCATCGTGCGAAAACAAACTATGAACCGATCGATCGATCATCGAATCTGAACTGAACCGATGTATCACACAATATGTTATGTAAATTTAATCATGGAAGATCAGTTGAGTTCGTGATATGCGTGTTCAAACGCAAAAAAAAACAGATTTTATATTGTTTTTAAACTTTCTTGATTTTAACACATAATGTTTATAATGTACAGGACTTAATCACGATTTAATTCATAGTTTAAATACCTCGACGTTTCGGCTGTGTTACAACCGCCGTGGTCACGAGAAGACCAAGAGTTTTATATCTTGAAAGAAAAACATATAAATGTATTACCATAATAATAACTGCACAAATACGGCATAATTTTGAAATTAGGACAACACATCTAATCCCCCAAAATGCCTCGCAAGCAACTTTGTAATTAGCGTGTATTTTCAAAATTCAACAAAAACATCGTAAGGAAACTGCCATCAAAACTCTCAAAGGATTTCAAAGAAAGCGTGCGTGACACACCTAATTACCAGCTTAATTTACGTTTACGTAACGTTTGTGCCATAAACAAAGCGTTAAAAGCGTTCAACAGACAACGTTACGCAAGACCCTTAAACGTGCTAAGCGGCCAATTTAAGAAGCTGTTATAATTAAATATAATCCGACTGGTGCGGAAGTTAATGAACCGTGTTTGACGGAGATTAGAAACGTTATGTGATTTTAAATCTTGTAATTTTAATAATTTCTTTCGAGGACTTATTTTAAACGAAATTACGATTGTCAGCCGTCTAGTACAGTAACCTGATGTACAGTGATAATGCGGTCTAGGATGGAGCAGACTAATCTAGAATAAACCGATTTGTTCTCGATTTGTAGTCACTCGGCTTATATAAGGAAAGACATTTAATGATAAAGGCCCACTCGGAAAGCAAACGTCATTGTTTGGCCTTACATAAATCAAAAACACTTTGTTTTCGCAACATTTTCCATAAACCTACTAGTGTCACTTTTGTTAGTAAAGCCATCTGTGAGAACCGAAAGATAGATATTAATTTAATTCGAGATCCAAAATGGCGGCTACTAATTTAGACTACATATTTATTTAACAGTCAGTAGAGCTTGTCAGAGGCAGACTGACACAAGTTCTTTAAACATATTTGAAGTAATCTGTGTTGAAAAACAACAGACGTTTATTGTGACAACAATTTAACCTAATTTTAAAATTAATTACATGGGCATTAGTTAATACTAGACCTGTTAACTTAATCTTGGTCTACTTGTCCACCTGTTCTGATAGCTTTAAATATAATAATTATGAGTTATACAAATATAAATATTTGTAAAAGTATATTTTTTTTAGTAAACTTGTCATGAGTGATGGGAGGGGTAGGAATATGTACAATAGTAGGCGACACGCCTGCAAGCATTGGTACCACGCAACCATTGGAGGATAAAGAGTCCAAACCATAACCTAGCACTGCACAGCGCTCGTCACTCAGAGGTTAAAATGATTCATCTTTATGCCAAGTAATTTCTCTCGAAACATTGCCCTTCAAACCGGAACACAGTGATGTTTCACATTACTGCTTAGTGGTGGAATAGCTGCCAAAAGTGGTACTTCCCCAGGAAGGCTCTGCAAAGAATCCTACCACCACTAATAACCACCTACTTAATGATTGTTACTCATAGCTATTATTATTGATTTTAAATTATACTCACAAACAATTATATTTGTCATATTGTTCTGCTTGGTTTTTCGTGAGCGATGTCACAGCCGCATGGAGGCACTCATTCTGGAAGAAAATAGACATGATCATTATAAAATGAAAAGGCTTGATAAGTAGAATATTAAACACTATGACAAATTTCCAATCCAAGATGGTCGCCACCACAAAATTGCTAATTACATTTCTTTTTTCTTTTCTCCTTCAAAATGGGTATCAAGTGAAAAGACTTGACTAGTAGAGTGTTTGATAAATTACAAATCCGAGGTAGGCGGGGATAAATTTTATTTTTATTTTTAACCGACTTCAAGAAAAGGAGGTTTCTCAATTCGACCGTATGTATGTTTTTTTTATGTGTGTTCGCCGTTTATGAACCGATTTTGATGATTCTTTTTTGTTGTAAAGAAGATATTCCAAGGGTGGTACCATGATAAGGAAACCAGGATCTGATGATGACATGCTAGAAAAATCGAGGAAAACTTTATTACTTTATAAGTTTTCCGTTGAAAGTCGGTTCTTTTTTTTTTAAATTATTTTGTTGTTATATTGTTAATTGATATGCATAATGCCAGTATATCTATTAGCCATACACGATATATAATTATTGTGTAGTATCAGTGCTATTTAATGAATTAAGCTCCGACTGGTCTAGTTGGGAGAATGTAAACTGCCGATCTGTATGGAGCCCCTGTATCGAAACCCACACGCACCACTCATTATCTTTTCGAAGCCATATGCGTAATGCCGCTAACTTGAAAACGGTGAAAGAAAACATCGTGAAATATTTCTTGATTCTAGAGTCTTTCATCCGCCAACCTATTCTGGGCCAACATAGTGGACTATGGCCCTGACAGTGTAAATATCTATGTGGCTATTTGTACAGGATTAGTTTATACGTATAGAATTAGTTCAATATCAGTCAAGTGTTAACCGGATATGGAATTACGTGAGATCGAAGTGAGGACACGAAGCCTCGCAAATGCAGACAGGGTTACATGTGGAGCTGAATATAGATTTTTCGCAAATAAGTCTGCTGCCTTGCGCTATTATGGGCAATAGTATTATATTAAATAAATAAATAAATATTGGTGGACTATTCACACACAACACTATCTGACCCCAAACTAAGCAAAGCTTGTGTGATGGCAGCCAGATAGCTGATATAATACTTATATAGTTTTAAATACATACTTATTATACATAGAAACACCCAGACACAGTGCAAGCATTTGAATTCATCACACAAATTTTTTGCACTGGGTGGGGATCGAACCCACGACCCTCGGCTTCGCAGGCAGAGCTACTACCAACTAAGCCACTAGGCCAGTCAGTATATGTTACAAGTTTATTTTTTGTAGTGGTAGGACTCTTGGCAGAGTCCGCCTGGGGAAGTACCACACCTTGGCCAGTTATTCTACCGCCAAGCTGTAATATGCAAACATTTCTGTGTTCCGGTTTGAAAGGCAATGTTTCCAGAGAAATTACAGGGCTTAGAGATATAAGATCTTAGATCTCTGGGTGACGAGCGCAGTGCAGTGCTAGGTAATGATTTGGACTCTTCATGTTCCAATAGCTGCGTGTCACTGTGCTGTTATGTGGCAGGCATGTTGCTTACCATCGGGCACATGTCCGGATCGTCTCGTCACCATTTATAAAAAAAAAAAAAAAAGTTATGTCTGGTCTTGGGCTAATACGTTAAGGCTGGTCTAAAAGTTACGGCTGGTGTAGTTGGGAGAACGGTGACTTCTGATCCAGAGCCCCGGGTTCAAATCCCACGCGCGCCACTGTCTTTAATGCCGCTAACTCAAAACCTAGCCTACCTACCTAGAATCTTTATGTGTTATCCACCAACCTGCACTGAGTTGGCGTGATGGATTATGGCCTAGACTATCTTCATGCGACAGAAGACCCCGAATCCCAACAGTGGGAACATTTAGTGATCTGCTTATGCTGTATTATATCTAGAAGTGTCATCATTATCATAAACAAAGATGCGGTACCGGAAGCATCAAAGAAGCTTGCCCACATCCTCATCAGGCTAAATATATAGACGAAATTTGCAATACTATAGATACCATGATTGGCTACAGCCCCCTAACTAAACAACAGTTTACTATAGGTGTGACAGACGCTAAATATGTTAGTAAAAATTATGCAAAAACAGTTATGCGTTTAGTTGTTACGGTAAATTATCATTAGTCCTAAAAACGTTATGCTTACTTAAATTAGTACAAAAAATGTTATGCTACTACATATAGACCCGTGACCGACAGCCCTCTATATAGGTTTGCATGATGTGCGAAGAAATGCCTTTGTTAGCCTTTGCTTATGGATGGAAGTAGCATGGCAAATCAACGGACAGAATTCCTCTAATCTAAAGCATCTGTCCTGGAGACCTATAACAATCTGAATAGGCTGCTAGCCTTGTTTGATAGCCTGCTGCCTGCTTTCTTTGATGATAGCTTGGAGTAAATGTAGAAAAAATAAGTCACGCACAGTAACCCAATCAAAAAGGCTAAGAGCGGTAAAAGCCCAGCTAAACAAACTAACTATCATCATCATAATCAACTGGTTCATGTACAGTGTACACTGGTGGTGGTTGGTTTGTGCTATAGTTATTCAAATGGTTTTGTTATGGTATTTATAGGTATAAGGTTTATTGAGTATTTTTCGTTGTTTTTTATGATATAATAATCCAGTAATGTTGATAAATTCGTTATCAATGTTGTACATTTTTCATAGTACCTATTTTAAGCAAATATTTATCTCTCAACCTTTTTTTTTATAATCTGTGTTTTACTTTATTAAAATAGCTCTTCTTATTCTTTCTCTTTTTAAAATTGTTGTTAGTTAATTTATGTGTGTCAATTATGTACCATTAACCAAAACAAAATAAGTCTTCTAAAAATTATACAATGAAATTGAGGATCGATCTATCCCTAATAATGTTGTAAATGGCAAATTATCACTTGAATTTATTTTGGAGACATAAATGCTTGACGGTAAAATACCTGCAATATTGTGGTTGCTACTTTCTCAAGACTCGGATCCTGCAACTGCAACATCCCAGCACTACATTTTCTTACTACCTTACCGATGTAAGAAAGGTCAAGTCTCAGACAAATTATTCTTACTACGCAAAGTAGATTATTAAATTGTTAGATTGAAATTAGTTGCAAAGTGAGTTTAAGTCCCTTCTATTTTCCGCCCAGTTCTGAGTCCCCATTAACACCTTGCCCGTTGTTTTCTGTCCTTCACTTTAATTAGAGGCTCGGCCCTTTTAACACTTTATGAATACTGTATTACAAACGAGCAAATTAATTTACAAAGGGAGTGAGACAGTGATTGATTTACAATTTTATAGGAGGGTTCTGAATTATGATATTTAAAGTAACAGTTAATTAGAATAATATTGTAAAGTTAAAGTTTGGGTGCGGGTTGTTTACTAAATTAAATTATATAATAATAAATATTGGTGGACAATTCACACACAACACCACCTGACCCCAAACTAAGGCGGATAACTGATATAATACTTATATAGTTGTAAATACATACTTACTACACATAGAAACACCCAGACACGGTGAAAATATTTGAATTCATCACTCAAATATTTGCACTGGGTGGAATCGAACCCACGACACTCAGCTTCGCAGGCAGAGTTACTTACACGCTAAGCACGAGGGCAGTCACATATTATTTAAAAAAAAAAATATGGAAACCTTTTTTGCATGTGCATGAGCATGTGGTTTGAATTCAGAAAAGGATATTTATTTATTGGGTAAGTCTAATATAGTCGGTCAATCTCAATAAATATGTGTAACAACTTCGTTAATTTTTCTTCGCCTTTTCTTTTATTCAGGAAAAAATTAAGGGTTATAACGAAAAATTGGTATTCGAAATTTTTGCCTGTCGCATTTTTACAATGTCAACGAACATTCAGAAATCTAAATACTCGTACTAAATCACGCGCAGATCTTGTTATCGTTGATTGGGTGTAATAAAATGTAGTGAATATGTTATTCCAGGCTACAATGAAACTGTTTCTGATCCGCTTAGACACGATTGAATAACAAACACTCACACATCTAAACATCCAAATATTCGCATTCACAATGTAAGCAGGATTAAAAATTGACAAAGATCAAATCTTCTAAGGGGTAGGGGGTTGAATTAGGGCGTCACTTCTTTGTACAAATTAGGCACGTCACTATTACAAGTTTATATTTGTAATAAGAAAACAAAAAAATCAATAATATTACATTCCGAACTTAACACAAAATTTCAATTTCATAAAATTTCAATTGTACAATGAAGTGACGTCACTCGGAACTTCTAGTAAGCACTGTCTGTATCTTTGTCATTTTTTGAGAGTGAAACAAAAGAAAAAACACGTGTTCATTGTTTTTTATGCCTATTTTAGTTATTAATTAAAATCTATTTCAACAAAATTTGATATCAAAATATTATATTTTTTCGAGGAGCGTTTAGCCTGCAAACCTTGAACATGATCTAGATTCGTCCGTGGTACTTTAAACTGACAACCGCGTTATCATGCACGGTTACTCGCACGTAATCTCGTTCTATTTCACGGACCGCCGTGTCCCGACATGGCAAATGGCGTCTCACTCACACAAGCAGTATGGACAGTAAAAATAATTTTGAAAGATTTTTTAGGTATCTGTGAATCGCGTGTTTAAGAAACACGAAATTCAGCAATTTTTTGTATGACATTATAAACGGGCGTTTTTTTAACGATTATTTGTCGCGTGTCTGCGCGTGCGCGAACGCACGCGTGAGTGTGTGCGTGCGTGTGTTCTGTTTAGGGTTTCCACTTATATTTGATTAGTATTCGCAGAACTATAATTAAATAATAAGAGTTGACCAGGTAAAGTACCACAAAAAAGTAAAGTGTAAACGTCACTGTATTCTGGTTTGAAGGCCAATGTTTCCAGAGAGATAAATATATAACATACATAGAGATAAAGCATCTTATATCTCCGTCTGTGAAGCGCAGTACAGTGTTAGGTAATGATAATATGGACTCTTCATGTTTCAGTAACTGCGTCACACTGTGATTTGATTGGCTTGAGTTTGTCCCGTCACTATTTACTTACTATAAAAAATCTACGTAAATGTACATTACTCATACCCATAACTAAAGTATAAGTACCTATTGGTAGTATGAAAACTAACGTCGTTGTAACCCATTTAAAAAATACACGGATAAAACACGTTTGATATAGTCAGTCCAATCCGACTCAAGTTTCAATCGCGTCCAGCGACCTTTTTCAAGGAGAGTGCGCGCGCGTGGTCGCATCTCGTTTAGCTCACAAACACACGTTGTGCTATATCAAACGTGAGTTACCTGTGTATTTATTTAAAAACATGTTACTGGTAACACATAACAGTGAAATAAGAGCGACCTATTCCCTAGAAAATAGAACCAAGGTCATTCGCCGAGTCATTGCCATTTTTTTGTGCCCAGACAAATGGATACGTCACTCTGCTAAGATTAATCAGAGCGTCACATCACTTGTCCGACCGACGCTCTCACTTCTTCAGTAACAGAATACCTTAAGTGCTCGCCCCTAAGCCTATGAACATTAGATGAATGCCGGGAAATGGCGTCAAAATGGCGTATCAGATGTCTAATGGACGGACAAGATTGTTTTGATATCTCTTAGCAGTAACCCGTCCAGGGTTTAAGGTTTGAGTACGTAATAAAATCTTATATGCGGATAAGTGCCTATTACGTGGAAACTGTACGTGTCGAGAAATTGCAAAGCTTTAGACTTGGTGTTTTTTCTCTCTTCTGTATAGATCTACGAAATTACATGTTTTCAAATGTACAGTCTTAACATATTGTATTTAATTTCAAGTTTTTAAATTGATTTGATTGAATTTGAAAGTGATTTGAACTCATATTTCAAACATTACCCAAAACTTTATACGATCTAACTTTATTATTTAGTTAACAGCGTCCCGCAGCTTTACCCGCGTAGTTTCCGTTATTTCACATTACACATATATTATGTACATACTATATACATACACACATACATACATACATACATACTACATATATGCATTACACATATATTATGTATATTATATACATACTCACATTATACATATACACTCACAAACTTTCGCCTTTTTAATGAGCAAAGAAACTAATGTACATCTACTACAGAAAAATATTAATTGTTCTCCAAGATATAAGACATATTATTAGATCTTTTTGTCATAACATGCTTAGTCAGCTATTGATCAATTGAATTGTGCCCTGTGTGAATTCAAAATAAAAGAGCACAGATATTTAAAATTTTAGTATTAAAATTAAAATTAACGTGGTTGTTACACATATTTAATTGGATAACGGGACACTCACGTATATACGGTCGGTCAATCCCGACTCGAGTTTCGGCCGCGTCCGGCGGCCTTTTTTCAACGAGTGCACACGCGGCGGCTGCCGTTTGGCACTGCGGGCTGCCGCACGTCGCGCACGCAAGCTCAACGGCTGTTGCGGGGGTGCAGGTGAGGGGGTGCGAGAGGGTTGCGCAGGTATACACTCGAACTCTTCATCACTGGTAAGCTGCGAGTCGGGAACATTGCAGCACACTGAGCTCACTGTGTCTTCACTCATATCGCGAACACTATACCGAGCACTTAGGAGGCACGGCTTCCAAGCGGGCGGCACATGCCATCCTCCATCTCTATTAAAGGTCGGACGCTTACCGATTTCAATGGCCTCCCTGACCTTACAGGGGTACAAAGAACTTCTCCCGTGCCAGGACCTCCGCCTTATCGAATCGAATAAAATGTTGGGCGTCCGACCTAAGAGCATGTTCCGCCACCGCAGAGCCGTTAATATCTACATTTTTTCATGGCGCGTATGTGCTCCGTGAGTCTTGTGGACACATTTCTCCGTGTTTCCCCTACGTAACTACGTTTTATTCGATTCGATAAGGCGGAGGTCCTGGCACGGGAGAAGTTCTTTGTACCCCGTAAGGTCAGGGAGGCCATTGAAATCGGTAAGCGTCCGACCTTTAATAGAGATGGAGGATGGCATGTGCCGCCCGCTTGGAAGCCGTGCCTCCTAAGTGCTCGGTATAGTGTTCGCGATATGAGTGAAGACACAGTGAGCTCAGTGTGCTGCAATGTTCCCGACTCGCAGCTTACCAGTGATGAAGAGTTCGAGTGTATACCTGCGCAACCCTCTCGCACCCCCTCACCTGCACCCCCGCAACAGCCGTTGAGCTTGCGTGCGCGACGTGCGGCAGCCCGCAGTGCCAAACGGGCAGCCGCCGCGCGTGTGCACTCGCCTTGAAAAAGGCCGCCGGACGCGGCCGAAGCTCGAGTCGGGATTGACCGACCGTATATACGTGAGTGTCCCGTTATCCAATTAGATATTTAAAATTTTTGAAGGAAATAATAATATATTAGTGTGATTTTTAGCGGTGGGCGATTATGAGATATACTAATGAAATCATTCGATTATGAGCATGTCTCGAGATATCTCGATTATGACCGTTAGTAATTACTAATTAGTAGTCATGCACGCCCGGTTGAGATTCGCGAGTCGCGCGACTTGATTCACTCACACTCACAGCACACGCACAGCCGCGTGGGGCGAGGAGGGGACAACACGATGCGGTCTCTCGCTCGCACGGGTGTCGCTCGCCACGCCACGCCGCTCGTGTGCAAGCGCGTCTTGTCTAATGTCGTATCTCGTACCTATCTCACTTTTTTGTAATAACAATAAATAACACTATGAATATTCAATATTGTTATTCGTTGAGTGACTCCTTCTACATAGACATGAGGTAATGTTTATATGGAAATATCCCGCCCACTTTATGTATGTTGTCATAAAGAGCGCAATCGTAATTCTTAGTTTGCGTGGTAAAATATGCGGTTGTGTGTCGTAATTATTACTTTTGTTTATGTAGTAATTATTTAGGTGGGAGAAGACCGGAGACACTAGGTTTCGAACTAAATTCGCAATTAAGGCATATCCCCCTATGTGTGATAGAATAAACAAACCACAAAATTGTAAATTAATTCATACTACACAAATGAAATTAATGAACATTTCTTTATTTTAAGGTTATTTGAATACACTATGAAAGCGGGAGAGAGTTGCCTAAAACTTAAGTCTACAAAATCTATCAAAAATCAGTATGTAAACTTACTGTTAATTAAATCCACTATAAAAGTTAAAAGCGTCACATACATGTACGTCACACCACCGTAAACCCGTAATAAAAACAAAACAAACTAAAACTAAACCAATGTCTATACTACTAATCTAGCAATCTACTAAAGTCACGGAACAACTGTCGTCGACTTCATAAAACAAGATTAGTAATTACTAATTAGTAACATCGTTCGATTATGAAAACAAATTAGTTACTAATTCCATTATCGATTATCAAGATTAGTAATGCAAAATAAGTCGATTTTGCCGATCATTCATAATCGCCCACCGCTAGTGATTTTCTCGACGTTTGGGCAGTTTAGGCAGCGTTTAGCGACCACAGCCGTTGCCGCACTGCCGAAGCATCGAGGTAATTAAATAAATAATTTGTTCCCTACATACATCAGTCTATACTATCACGTACGACACCTTTACTAGTTACTCTACAGCTTTACAATGAAATAAATGAAAACGAAAAATATATTCAACAGACAGAGACTAACAAATCACATGCAAAAGTAAATTTTCAAGTCAACCATATTCAAATATACATAATGTACAATTATTTTGTACGAGTATTTATTCAGGAGAAGAAAAAAGCTATTATTGCTTTTTCCTTTATTTTATCACCAGGCAAGGAAATAAATAGGTCAAAATATTTTTTCAATAGGAATGGAGACATTTTTCATAGTAGGTAGTGAAAAAGAGATAACAATAGAGATAAGAGATAAGTTCCTAGAGATGCTAATTTTGTATTTTTTTTTTATTTTCTTGTTTGAAATATGCTAAGTGTGCAAATTTCCCTTCGCTACATTGATTCATTTAGGCTATATTATATCGTCTATTTTATTCGTCACTAGTATTATTCATTACGAGATAAATACCATAGCTGTGTAGTCCTCTATATTTCGATAACGATAAACTCGTAATCATCGAAATATCGGGAGCTCGTTCCGCAATACAAACACGATAAATGGCCGGCCTCATGTTTGAGTTGGTAGTAAGTTTGCCTGCAAAGCCGTGGGTTCGAGTCCCAGCCAGGGAAAATATTTATGTGACGAATTCAAATATTTGTTCTGTGTATGGGTGTTGTGAGTGTATATAATATGTAAAAACATAAATGTCACCAAAAAAAAATATAGGAACAAAGAGATAGAACATCTCATATCTCTGGGTGATGAGCGCAGTGCAGTGATAGGTTATGATTAGGGCTCTTTATGTTCCAACAGATGCGTGAGACTGTTGTTATGGACAGTCATTTGTTTACCATCAGCCCAGACCCTGTTTATCTCATCACTTTAAACTATAAAAAAACACGTTAGTGTCTTAGAAAAAAAATCAAACAACATTACAAAAAGAAAACCGGTAATCTTCGTTTCAATTTACGTAACGGTAATGATAAATGACATTCATTTTCCGTCATGCTCATTCGCGTTTCTGGCAGCTGTTCGATTATTTTTTGGCGCAAGTATTATTTGTTAAACAACCAGTGCTGTTGACATTTAATTATCTCAATTGATTGGGGAAACAACTAAAGTCATTTTAACTGTAATTTTAATGGAAGCGTCTTTATCAGTTTTCGCTGTTAAAATATGGACAAATGAATGTCAGCAGTCATTTTGAACCCCCGACCAAAAAAAGGTGTTATTAGTTTGACGTCGACGTCTGTCTGTCTGTGTGTGTGTCTGTGGCACCGTAGAGCTCAAACGGATGGGCCGCTTTCGATGCGGTTTTTTTTATTAAAGTTAGTTAAAGTATTCGCCAAGTCTCTTGGTAAGAGCCATCTGACAAAGATAACTACATCGACGTGAAATATCGTAGCTTCCAAGCCGAAAATCCTTTTGGAAGTAGAAAATTTCTATACTTAGTTGTACGCACGATCCTCATCTCCCACTGGAAAATGAAAACAATAGGGCCACTTTGACTCGCCACCACACGGAAGATCTGCCTGACATAAGCCTAGACGAAATTGTGATGGCCCTTAGACAGCTCAAAAATGAAAAAGCCGTGAGGGAGAATGGTATTACAACTGAGCTCTTAAAAGCCGGTGGAACACCACTGATAAAAGAACTCCAAGTCTTGTTTAGTACTGTTCTCTTCACCGGTAGAACTCCGAAGGCATGGCATACGAGGGTCAAACTGAAAGTTCTTAGAACTGGCCACTTATAAACAATATAATAAAAAAATAATTCTATAATTTGAAAATAGAACTCTTTGCCAATATTACTGAGTATATACTTCATTCATTTGTCATTTGTTTTACGATTTGGCGGCAAATTGAAAATTTTCTGTGTCACGTCAACATGAATTTAACACGAGAAAATTTTAGTGCAATAATTTTTATGACTTTCGATGTCATTTAAGTCAACAAGAAAGTTATGACAGACTACGATTGGCCTTTCACGATGAAGCCCCATCTCGTGTGACTGTTTACAACTGGTTTAATGAGTTTAAACGTGGTCGCACTAATCTCACTGATGATTTACGTGAGGGACGGCCTTCTACGGCGACGACTGAAGATAACATCTGTGTTGTGCGGCGTATGATAGAGACTGACAAAAGAGTGACCTATCAGCAGATTCGGACAAGCTTAGGCATCGGTATGAGTCAAGTGCACAAAATCCTACACGAACATTTAGCGGTCAGGAAGCTTTGCGCCCGGTGGATACCTCATAATTTGACTGAGGCTCAAAAACTCCATCGTGTGGATTGGTGCCGTAAAATGATTGAAAGATTTAACGCAGGTGACTCAAATGCTGTGTTCGACATACTAACAGGTGACGAAAGCTGGATTTACTGTTATGATCCTGAAACCAAAAGACAATCTGCTCAGTGGGTGTTTCCTTTCGAGGAGTTGCCAACTAAAGTGAAGAGAGATCGAAGTGCGGGGAAAAAATGGTGGCCTCGTTCTTTGGAAGGATAGGTCATTTCGCAACAATTGTGTTAGAGGATCAAAAACAGTTTCTGCAGAATGGTACACTACCAATTGTTTGCCACTTGTCTTGGAAAAAGTTCGAGAGAAACGACCTCGCAGTAGGATCCTCCTTCACCACGACAACGCCTCATCGCACACCGCCAAGCGACCGATCGACTATTTGGCGACATCAAACGTTGAATTACTGGGTCACCCGCCGTATAGCCCCGACCTCGCGCCTTGTGATTTTTATTTATTTTCAAAAATTAAAGAAAAACTTAAAAGAAAGCGGTTTATGAATGCTGAAGAAGCGGTGGCTGCGTATCGCGATGCCATTGAAGAGACCCCTAAGAACGAGTGGGCAAAGTGCTTTTCCCAGTGGTTCCATCGCATGCAGCGGTGTATTGACGTGAATGGACAATATTTTGAAAAGATATAATAATACTAATAACTGGCTAATGTAATCAGTTTTTGATTTTCTAAGAACTTTCAGTTTGACCCTCGTATAAGCGTGGTCATCCTGTTCTTCGAAAAAGGAGATAAAATGTTTTTGAAGAACTATCGGCCGATAACTTTACTAAGCCATGTCTATCAGCTGTTCTCAAGGGTTATCACAAATCGTCTGGAGCGAAGACTCGACGAGTTCCAATCCCTGAACAGGCTGGGTTCCGAAGCGGGTACAGTATCGTAAATCACATCCACACAGTGAGGCAGATTATACAAAAGACCAATGAGTATAATCGGCCCCTATGCTAAACGTTTGTGGACTACGAGAAAGCATTCGACTCGATCGAAACTTGGGCTGTTCTGGAGTCCTTGCAACGGTGTCAAGTCAACTGGCGATACATCGAGGTGCTGGGATGTGTGTATAACGCCGCAACGATGACAGTCCAAGTCCAAAACCACCAGACGAAACATATCCGTCTTCGTCGAGGAGTGAGACAAGAGGATGTGATTTCCACCAAATTGTTCTCAAACGCCCTCGAAGATATGTTTAAGACGCTGGATTGGGTTGACGTGGCATAAATTTAATGGCGAGTACATCTCCCACCTTCGATTTGCTGATGACATCGTCATAATGGCTGAATCGTTCGTTGGTGGACTTACCGTCAATGCTGAATAGCCTAGTTGATGTTTCTCAACGCATAGGTCTCCAGATGAACGTGGATAAAACCAAGATCATGGTTAACGAGCGTGTAACTCCGGAACCGGTTGCTATAAATGGCGTATCTCTAGAAATTGTTCAGAAATATGTGTACCTAGGGCAGACGCTCGAACTAGGGAAGCACAATTTCAAGTGAGGCCATGAGAAGGATTCAGCTGGGCGGCAACATTTAGCAAACTACGTCGGGTCTTCTCGTCGTATATTCCACAATGTCTAAAGACAAAAGTCTTTAATGAGTGTGCTCTACCTGTCATGACCTACGGTGCCGAAACTTGGACACTGATAGTCAAAGCGATCCACAAATTTAAAGTCGCCCAGCGAGCTATGGGGAGAGCTATGCTTGGAGTTTCTCTGAGGGATTGTATTCGGAACGAAGTGATCCGTCAGAGAACCAAGGTAACCGACATAGCTCAACGCATTAGCAAACTGAAGTACTGGGCCGGTCATATCTGCCGCAGAACCGATAACCGTTGGAGTAGACGTGTTCGTGAGTGGAGACCACGAATTGGCAAACGTAGTGTAGGACACCCTGAGACTAGATGGAGTGATGATATACGGAAGACAGCAGGCAGTGGATAGAGACGTATAGCTGAGGATAGGGCTGAGTGGCGAGCCATGGGAGAGGCCTATGTCCAGCAGTGGACTAGTATAGGCTGATGATGATGAGTTTGGCATAAAACACTAATTTTTATCTTGGGAAAATAACGGGATTTGAAACTACGCCGGTGAAACCACGTGGCATTTAGAAACATTGACGTATGCTTATCAACTTTCATTAACAAAATGAAACATGACGAGATCAATTTAGTCTGTGATTAGCGTCATCTTTCGCACAATTGAAATTTATTTTTGACGGGTTTTTGCTCGACAGCGCAATTTTCTTTTTATTTCCTAAAATCCTTGCAAGATATACTCGTAGATATATACATATATAGTTAAACACATTTACTTTTTATTGCACTTAATATAAAATATCAAAAGTTACTTTATACCACACAGAATAAAATGATTAAGGAGACGGAGAGGTACAAAAAAGGAGTGGTAGGTATGTACTTCTTTATTAAAAAAATAAAAGTGGTCAAGTGCGAGTCGAGTGCATGAAGGCTTCTGTAGCACCAAGTAACACAATACGTAACGGCAAAAGTTCTTGTTGTACTTCGTTGTTACTTTAATCAGTGTTTTAACAATAGTCAATTTATGACGCATTAAAATAAAACTACTTACTAGATCTCATCCAAACCAATTTTCGTGGATAGTTTACATGGTAACGTACATCATCCACTTTTTTATTTTTGTCATTCTCTTAATTTAGAAGTTACAGGGGGGACACTTTTTACCACTTTGGAAGAGTCCCTCGCGCAAACTATTCAGTTAAGAAAAAAAAATGTTGAAAACCTCAATATCATTTTTGATGACCTATCCATAGATACCCCACACGTTTGGCATTGATCAAAAAAAAATTTTTGAGTTTCATAAGTACCCCTAAATTTTTGCTTTTTTTCTATTTTTTGTATCAATTCAATTCAATTCAATTCATTTATTCATACCATAAATTCATAAGAACACTTGGTAACGTCATTTACAAAAAGGCAAAGAATCTGTGTACATAATATGATAAAATAACAACGTCAAAAAGAATAAAGCAGCTGTAAAGGGGCCTAGTCAATTACATGCAGCTGTAAAAAGGCTTTGTCGAAGACAATGTAACAAATAATCAATACACACAGTATACAGATACTACATTAGTACAAACAATGTAACATCAAAAGTCTTAAAAATCTATTATTTTACCTTATTACAAGATTCTAATTTCGACACATTTCTCTTCCATACGTTACTATCTTTAACAAAGTCGTCTATATTATAATATGCCTTGCTCAATAGGTAGCTTTTTATTTCATTTTTAAACTTGGTTTCATTGAGGCCTTCCACTTGTACAGGGATTGCATTATAGAAGCGAATACCATTACATTTGAAAGAGTTATTTGTTTTCTGAAGTCTGCACTTAGGAAATACAATTTTGTGTTTATGGTGCGCTTTTGGATTCAGATCAGTTAATTTCTGCAGACGACTTCGATTTTTTCTTACATACATTATACATTCATAAATATACAATGAAGAGACTGTTAATATGTTAATAGTTTTGAACATCTCCCGTACTGATTCTCTAGGTGATAAATTATATAGACCACGGATTGCTCTTTTTTGCAATACGAAAACAGAGTTTCTGTCCGCAGCTGAACCCCATAATAAGATCCCGTAGGACATAATACTGTGAAAGTAGCCAAAATAAACAAGCCTAGCTGTTGCAACGTCTGATATTTTTTTAATTTGACAAACTGCGTGGGCAGCTGAACTGAGTCGATCAGCTAGTCTCTCTGTGAGGACCCCATTGAAGCTTTGAATCTACTGAAATACCCAGAAAACAAGTAGATTGTACAGGTTCGATAAGTTCATCCTTCAGTCTTATATCAAGTTTACCGCACATTACATTGCAGAGTGTGAACTTTATACATTTCGTTTTAGTTGGATTAAGTACTAGATTATTTGCATCAAACCATTTGTACGCAATGTCCAAAAGTACGTTTATTTCAGTGAAATCGTTTATTCCTCTCTTAATTTTGAATAGAAGTGATGTATCATCGGCGAACATAACTATTTCTATATTTTTATGTTTCTTTATCATAAAAGGGAGATCATTAACGTATATAAGAAACAAGAAAGGTCCAAGTATGGAACCTTGTGGTACACCCATTCTTATAGGCGACTCATTTGATTGCACACCGTCAACATCGACTATTTGTACACGGTCTTTAAGATATGAAGAAATGAAATTTAGAGCTGGTTTCGAAACCCCATAAAACTGCAGTTTCTTTAAAAGAGTGTCATGATGAACACAGTCGAAAGCTTTTGATAAGTCACAAAATACTCCCAGAACGTCATGATGATCTTCCCAGGCTTTCAATATATAATTAGTTAGTTCAATACCTGCATCGGTAGTGGAACGTCCTTTTGTGAATCCAAATTGGTTACTATGTAATAGATTATTAATATTAAAATCAAAATCTTAAGACGATTCACAATTTCAATAGAATAGCTTTTATAGTTTCGGAGATAAGTAAGACGCACAGATAGACAGATAGACATGACGAATCTATAAGGGTCCCGTATTTTGCCATTTGGCTACGGAACCCTATAAAGACATTGAAATCACTAATAATATATGATATAGGATTTTATACAAAAGTTTTCTGTTATGGAGTAATTGTAGGCCTTGTTCTGACATCTCTTAACATCCGAAACTAAAAAAAAACGATATTTGCCTAGTATTCCCAATTCTACGTAATATTGTCGCAAGACCCTTTTTCCGGTCTAAAGATTTTCCCACTTTCTATCAACTAGAATCCGTCCCTGAGCTGCCACAAAAGGCGCCGGTCGTGGGTTCATTGTTTATTTTCACTTCGAAATAGAATTCTAACTATTTCAATCGCCATTCTTCCTGGGAACAATGTTCCGGTTACGGTCCAAAGTGTGGCTATATTTGTAAGTGTACAGGGTGACTTTTGTTTTTCGATTAAATGATTTCCGCGGTGTGCCAATACGAGATGTTATGTTGGTTTGTGTACGCTTCAAAAACTCAAAAAAGTTCTGCACCGATCGAGCTGAAATTTTACAATGATACATAATCCGCATCAAGGATTGTTTTTATCAATTTGTTGCATCACAATGTGCCACAGCGAAGCGTGGCAGGGGACAGCTAGTGTTATATATAATAGGTTCTACATTGTCAATATCTCTATTTTTAAACTCACGACTTCCAAAAAGAAGGAGGTTATCAATTCGACCCATGTTTTTTTTATGTATGTTACCATTTGTGATTTCTATTTGTGTTCGTTTGCTTTTGCTCCCCGAATGGTCCCAAATAAATCCTATCGAAATCGGTTGGGTGGTTTTTGAAATATAAACCAAAAACTAAAATTTGCATACAATGTTCTGGGTGACGTAGTCGTAGATTTCACAAAAGTGTAATCTGTGAAAGTTATGAAACTCGATACTGTCAATACGAGATTGTGTCAATGCATTAATAAAAACTTGTTTTGCACTAAAAAGGGTAAAATAAACTATTTTCGTACAAAAAAAATCAACCGACTTCAAAACCACAAATAGGCACTCAAAAGCGAAAAATAAAGTATGTAATATCATTATTATAAACGCTGCTCACTCATCTATTTGAAGTCGGTGCTAGCCAAGTGTAACAGGTCGTGGATATATACTTCTTACCTATGTCTACTTACCACGTGCCTACGTAGTATCAATCTACTAGCATCTTGACCTGACTGGCACCGATTTGGATTTGAATGGATGAGTGAGTAGCGCTTATAATAATGATATTAATTTATTTTTCGCTTTTGAGTGCTTATTCGTTTGTGGTTTTGAAGTCGGAATATTTTTTTAACGAAAATAGTTAATTACTTAATCTGTTTTACTAGCGTATGTCACCTATAGAAACTCTGCACTCTTTGCACTCTTTGGAAATGCTTAAATATTCCCGAGTAAAATCTTCCGGAGTACCAAATTACAGCTATGTTCAGCTCACGCGATGTATTTGAGCAACAAACATTGAAATATCCAAACTTTCACATTTATCACGAGTTTTCAGAGTGTTGAGAGAGGATTAATCGTTAACCTCTATGAACATAATGTAATAAAGAGGTATAGACAAACATCAATAAACTATTGATATTCTTGAAATATTCACAGTTAATATATTCTATGGCAATTTGAAGTAACAACATTGATGAACATTTTTAGAAATATAAATTACAATATTTCGTGGGTTGTTTTTAAATGTTACTTGCGACAATCAAACATTAAGACAGTATTTTTTTTAATAGTTAAGTATGATGTGACGAGCAGGATATGTGTCTGATGGTAAGCAATAAACCTACTGTCCATAACATGGCGGTCAAGTGTAACCATATAAAAGTAAAAAAACAGCATAATATTATGCCGCCATTGGAACATAAATAGTCCAAATTATTCTCTGCATCACACACATATATAAATTGGTTTACCTCTACGCCCCGTAATTTCTGTTAAACATTACCCTTCAAACCGGAAAACACCAATTTCTTCGCATTACTGTTTGGCAGTAAAATAACTGAAAAAGATATTATACTTCTCTCCAGACTAATTTTGCAAAGATTTCTACCAATACAAAACCAGTCTAACCAGAAATAAACAACAATATATTATGATAAACAATGACAAACTTTAGGGTTGAACACTTTAAAATTACACCCTGTACGGAGCGAGTCATAATAACTTTTTACGACTCGGGTAAATAAGGTTGGGCGCAACCCTATCTAACTGGTATGTATAAGTAGTTTTACTGAATATCAGTCGAAGTAAAAGCATTGCCGTGTTTTGGTTTGGAGAATATTGGAGCTAGAAACTGTTTGGGATAACTTGAAAATTGCTTCGTCAGGGTGCGAAGTTCAAAGATTGTGCTTTCACTTCTCGCGTGGGTATGTCTTTTATTGATCTTCTGGATTTGGTAGACGCTAAAAGTGGATTCTCTGAAAAGAAGCTTGGAATCTCAAATTTTGGTACTTTATATTATGCATTGTTAGTAATCGTACTAGTATTATATATACGTAAGTTTGTAGGGACATATATGTGTTTATTACTCTTTTAATCAAAAACTATTGAAAAAATGTGGTTGAAATTTGGTGCATAGATAAATTTGTAGTAGTCTAAACATAGGCTACTCTGACATCATCATCATAGCGTTTTATTCCGGTTACATCCTTAGCTTTCGCTTCGGATCCCAAGGTATTACTTTTTTTACACTTTGCTTCACCACTTCGCACGATATTCGGCATCCTTCTGTGCGAGACCATTTGTACGCATATCATCCACCACGACAAGCCAGCATTTGTTATGTCTTCCCATTCTACCGG
The DNA here is from genome assembly GCA_017562165.1 of Ectropis grisescens. NCBI lineage: Eukaryota > Metazoa > Arthropoda > Insecta > Lepidoptera > Geometridae > Ectropis > Ectropis grisescens. Next base: position 7,491,352 of record CM029780.1, on the reverse strand, counting down.
GTCTCGGCGGAGGCGGGAGTTTCTGACGCAGTCTTTGCGTGTTACTCCACACATTCAGCGCAGCACATTCATCTCCGTGACACTCAGCTCATGCTTGTGTCGCTCAAGCACAGGACAGACAGGACAGAGAAGAAACATAGACTACTCTGTATCCCGGGAAAATAACAGGATCATGAACTACACGAAAGAAATTGAGGGATGTAACCAATTGTTATGTAAATTTGATACACTTTAATAGGTACAACAAGCGATATTTTTTACCAGTTATAGTGACTATACAGTACAATAACTCCTTGTTAAAAAGCAACAAACACAGAATATTAAAAACAACATAATAATGAATTATTTAAGCTTTTTAATTGGCAGCTTCATCGTTTTAAGCATTCTCTACGAGGCAACTGTGCATGGACAGGACAAAAAACATACAAAAACGCTACTTAATCTATGTAAAGATATTAATAAGCTACAATTAAAAACAAAAAACAGTTCGAATAGAGCATATAAAATGAGTTATTTATAAGTACTTGTAAAATCAAATCCGTTGCTTAAATTGTATGTACAATTAGTCAATACCTATGAATCTTCGTTGCTCAGACAGATGATGTGGGTTTGATTTCCACTAAGACTAATATTTATGTAATAAATAGATTTTTTTTGTTCTGTATCTATGTTGAAAAGTATAATATTTACAAATTTTAAAGTAATAAATCAGCAATTGGGACTACTTAGTCTTAGGACTAATATTCTACGAGTATAATACTACTCCATTCGACTTTATTGGTAACACTAAAATGCATGTCTCCGTTACTTTACGTTAAAAATCTAATAAATTGAGAATCAATATTCTTAAATTTTAATTTAAACTGATTTTTTACATTATTTTTAACCCCCGACCAAAAAAAGGGGTGTTATAAGTTTGACGTCGATGTCTGTCTGTCTGTCTGTCTGTCTGTCTGTGTGTGTCTGTCTGTGGCACCGTAGAGCTCAAACGGATGGGCCGATTTCAATGCGGTTTTTTTTATTCGAAGGTTGATATCCATGCGGATGTTTTTAGCTATGTTTGATTAATATCGATTTAAGATGGCCGCCTCCACAAACTGGCGGACAAAATATTTCTTCACAACCTACCTCAATATGGGTATCAAATGAAAGGGCTTGACCAGTAGAATACAATACATAATGACAAATTTCAAATCCAAGATGGCCGCCACCACAAAATGGCGAAATATATTATTTTTTTCACTACTACCACAATATGGGTATGAAATGAAAGGGCTTGACTAGTAGAATGTTGTACAGATAACAAATCCGAGGTAGTCGGGGGTAATCAACATTTTTAATTTTGTTCTTGTTACTATTTTCAGCACTAAAGCACCTATACTAGCAGCCTAGAGGACCACTCTGTTATTTCAAGAAGACGTTTCAGCTCAAGTAAGCACGCTGTGCCGGCAAATGCACAAAACATCCCAAGAAAGACTTCACTTTAGTAGTCATCGCCCTTATGTCACATACGAATAAGAACTACGTTTGCAAAGTAGTTATATTCATAACTAAAAGCAAATGTTGAACTAAATTAAGGTAAGAAATGACGTATCAAAAGTTTCGCTCGATATCGACAATTACTTGCAAAAATCTCTATTCTAAAACATTTTATAAAACTATTTGTTGCTAAAATTAAATGATCGTGGTTTTACACAGCATTGTTTGTGTGTTTGATTATGGATATTCATCATTTCAATACACCATTGATAGTATCGCAAGATTCTCAAGTTGCTTTGTGACTCAGAGAGAAAACTATAGTGTCTTCGAACCTCTATATTGCCTCTCTCGACTTGCCTTCATTCGCACTACCCCAAAAGCCCCATAGGGTATTCATGCCAGACCAGCGCACCGCTGGTGCCGAAAATTGATTGCCCGAAATAATCATTAATTATTTTCAAAATCATTAATAATCTTGATAAAATAGAAAAGGCTCTCCTAAATAAGATTTCATAAACACTGCAAAGTGGTTGTCAACAAATAGTCTGTAAATATTAACGATTGAAGTTTCACCTATACGTATTTCCACTTCAATAACCATTTTTTTTTAATGTTTACTTATCAACTTTCTCCAAAGCTACTTCTACATACATACTCAACCAAAAATCCCATTTTATAGTCCCACTACTGGGACTCTAGGTCTACTCTAACAAGGAATGGAAAAAAAAACAAGCTGGCCAAGTGCGGGTCAATAGCAGAACATGTCCTGAAAAAAATCTTTCTTGAAAAGATTTAGTTTTACAATTTTGGTTGTACAATGGATTTTTCACCTCCGTTCCATTGAAGCGGAGCAGAGCAGAGCAGAGCGGAAACGAGCTGTGCCACGATTCACCAATCACATGTCTTGAAATCCACATACTTTTATATACACTTGGATTTCAAGCCATGCGATTGGTGCATCGCGGCACAGTTCGTCTCCGCTCTGTTCCACCTTAGTGGAACCGCACCCTTACAGCTGTGTTCTAGAAAAATACTGAAAGGCGCAAATTAAATTCAAACGTCTGACGTAAAAAAATCAAATTCAAAATTTATTTATTTCAGGTGACAAAACCCATATACAATTAATAACATACAACAATTATCAGTCATCATTTTCATTAAAATCAATTTCAATAGCAATATTATCAAATAAATTAGCAGCATTAATTAAAATACAATAAAAACATGTCAATAATCCATCCTCTTACAACACAAAGCCTGTTAAAATCAACCTAGTTTTTTTTTACTATGATAGTTTCGCTATTGACCACCATTTTGCCTGATGTTAAGCGTAGTTGCGGTCTACGATGGAGCGTGCTTACCAAGAAGAAACCGATTCACTACATAAAGACACTACAATTGTAATCATCCGGAATTTCTTATCACGAAATAATATGTCCATTTTCTATACTTAACGTAAAGTGAGAGCCAATATTTTATCTAAAAAAGCAAAGGACCTAAGGGATATTGCTCCACAAGATAAACAAACCTAAGAGAGAGAGCCTTCTCCACCGGGGTTACTTAACACTTCCAGTTTACCTTCATGAAATATGTTGCGTATTTTTCTGACTTTCCTCTAATAATAAATTGATAGACCTGTCAGTTCTTTGTTTAGTTATTACGGTATGTTATGTTGGATATTGAAAAGAAAATATGTTTTTGCTGCACGTGGTTTTGCTACGCAATACTTTGATGTGGGAGATAGGAATCTGGCTGCCGAAATTTTTTGGAAAAGTAATATTTAATTCTATTTTTGAGTTATTTTTGTAACGTATTCCACAGTTTATCTTGTTGTAATAGAGTCTCGGAAAAGAGTAAATAGATAGTGGTATATATACTATACTAATATTATAAAGCTGAAGTTTGTTTGTTTGATAGAAGTGAAAACTTAAAACTCAGAATTTGATAACTCACTTTGGAAACTACGCGGGTGAAGCCGGAAGGTGCTGCTAGTCCCGAATAAATCTTCAAAGCATAGTCATCTAAATAAGTATTCAAAACATGGCAATCTAGAAATCTGTTAGGTCCCGAGTTCATACGAACATTTCTTTCATATCCAAGGGTGACGCTAGTGTTCCATTCACAGCCCGTTCCATTCACATTCTGAAGAGACTGTGTGTGGTGCGCCAAAATAATGTTTCACTTCAAAATATCTTGACGAATTAAGAATCTGCTTCTTTTTTCAACTTAACTAAATTGTTATATAAGTATTTAACAGGTGTACCGTACTATGTGTGATACTAAAACTAATATAATATGATATAATGATAACAGTTTTGATACATTTCTTATGTTCATAAAAACATATTGACAAATGAGCTAAGATTAAAAAAATAAATCTGATTACTCACACGAGTTAAGTCCTCTTCAACTTGACGATAAAAAGCATAAAAATAATGGACAAAGTTGATATAATAACTCTCACAAATAAATCTGTTCCGTAAAACGGACACGTGTATTTGTAAATTAATCTACAGACAGACAATCAATCACACAACTCGTGCAGTCCCCAGCTATTTGTCAATAGTGACAGCCGACCCGGCCCTCCTATTGTTCCGTATTTGGGTTCAGGAATTCTATTTTTGAAACATCCGTACGTTTTTTCGAGCGAAGCAAAATTGACAACCGGACGTACACTCGAGAAGATAATAAGTCGTAGTATTTTTGATAGATGTTTTAAATAAAATGATTGACGTATTTCAAACTCGTATTAGAGAACAGTACTCCAATCTTTTGTGAGTGAAAAAATCTGTAGACTATACCACAACAAAGTTCTGTCGTGTCGGTGCACAAATATTCGACGGTTTTGATGTAACAGAAACATCGAGTTATCGAGTTCATTTCAATTTTGTGATATGACGGTATTACTTGATTTTGTGTGATTACTTACTGGAAAAACAGTAATCGTTATTTGCTACAGAATACGTTTCTCAATTATTTTAAACATTACAATTAGTAATATTATGTGATTCATTCGTTTAAAATTCACTGTAAATTTTGTTAAATCTTTTAACATTAAAACGCCCTGAGGTCGTCTTTTCATCGCATCGGAAGACGCGTCGATGGCATCCTCTTTGGTAAAATCCTGGCCAATTGATGTACGAATAATTGGAAAATCATTTCTCCTTAGCAGCTTAGAATTAACTAGAGGGATTTGGCGGAGATCTACGTCCAGCAGTAAGATGGCTATGTAATTTTTTTTATTTTTCAATTATGATATCTATACTAATATTATAAAGCTGAAGAGTTTGTTTGTTTGTTTGAACGCTAGGATCTCGGGAAGTACTAGTCCGAATTGAAAGATTTTTTTTCTATTGGATAGTACATTTATTGAGGAAGGCTATAGGCTATAGAAAATAACGCTACTATTAAAAGAAGCGGAGCATGAATCAAGAATGTAACAAAATCGGGAAAAAATATTCCTTATTGAGAGTTTTCGTACGTTTCGCGTTTTGACATGACACATGACAGCATGTGTCTAAGAATGCGTCATTGAATATCACAGATTAAACACCTCACCTTTACTAATATTTTTTTTTATAAATCTGAGTTGGTACGACCAATTTCCGACAGATGGCGTAGCAGGTAGTTGAAGAGGTGTTTTGTTTGAAAGCGCTATTCTCAGGAAAGACTGAACCGATTTCAGTCATGGTGAACTATTGTATATGTACGGGACCCTGATGAGTGCTATATAATTTACCACGGGCGAAGCCGGGGCGGGCATCTAGTTAACTATAAAATTCAGTAAATAAGATTTAAACATTCCACGACTAATAACTATCACCTTGCAAATGCAACCAGTAGTGGCAAACTGGAGTAACAGAAACTAGCAAAATATTAGAATAGAACGTACTACAAAACTGTCCCTATATCTTTTTCTTTGGCTACGTTTATTAAAAAACACGAGATATTTTTTTTATAAATGAAGAGTGACGAGACGAGCAGAACATAGGGGCCTGATGGTAAGCAACATGCCTGTCACATAACACCACAGTGACACGCAGCTATTGGAACATAAAGAGTCCAAATCATTACCTAGCACTGCATTGCGCTCGTCAAACAGAGATCTAATATATTATATCTCTAAGCCCTGTAATTGTATTTAGCTTCAAAACTCAAAATCACCTGTAGTTTGTCGGTATTTTGATCAAAATGTATTATTTCTGGTAATTGTGTTCGAAGAAAACCATTCGTGCGTTTCCAAAATAGAACTCCAGTTTGTACTTGAGGAAATTGCTGAGGTATTTTATTTATTTCGGGACCCTTTTGGGATATTTTTATGTTATGGGCTATGCTTACAGTTCAATTGCTTGAAAGAAGCTTTGATCAATCCTCGATGATGTATGGGAGAACGATGCTGTCGCGGATTATCACTATATACTCACACTGTTAGTATTTACAGCTTAGAAATAAAGAGTCATTTGGCTTACATAAGTAGCTATCACTACGTCGTCCAGATAAATTAAAGAAAATTTCAGTATTTTGTGTATACTACAAAAAACACCAATTTCGATAAACTGTAAGGCTAAGAACTCACAGAGCGGTTTTCAACCATGCCTGCGCGCGGGCACGAGCCCACAGGTTCTGTAGAATCTTATCTTATAGCTTTAAACGACCAATTCTTGTTGGTATATATATATATATATATATATAGAATCTGAATTTCGGAAACGGCTCGAACGATTTTCATGAAATTATGTATACAGGGGGTTTCAGGAACGATAAATCGATCTAGCTAGGTTTTATTTTTTAAAAACATCTTTTTATGCACGTTTTTAGACAAAGAAAAACTCCTACAATGTCATTAGAATACGATAACTTATTTCTGTAAGTCTAAATGGCTAAGACGGAATATGCTTGCCCTTGGAGTCAACAAGCCTCGGTTCGATTCCTGATGGTTTCACTCGGTGGAAGCGCCAGCCATTAATTATTTTTTATTCTTCGATAGTAGGTAAAGCAAAATGAACTGAACAGTCTCACTGGAAAAGAAAACGAAACGGGGGTAGGGGGGATGTAATGAAGTGCACCAACCTTTCTTCCACGTACACTGCAAATCCAAGAACCCTCCTCGGTTCTGAGTTCTCCAGCAGACACTCGCGGGCGGCGCCGACGCCGCTATATTCTTTTAGAAGCGATACGCGACGATTTTCTAAAGGATAACTCGGAGTTCGAGCGGGGGTCAGCATATGAGACCCTGGAAGCTGTTCTGCAGCGGACAGGCACAGCTTGCGGAAAGTCTCGTCTTGTAATATTTATACAGAACTCGACGGGCGATTATTTGCGATTATTTTGACACTCTTCACTCGCGGGTTTCACGACAGTTTTTCTTGCGTTGGTTTTTACGATGCGCGAGAGTGCCCAGTTGCACGTCTTTTCGCGGCGAGGTGCACAGGATGTCAGCGGAGGGGGTAGGAATAGTGAGACATTAACAATAATTTGAATAGTTAAAACCAAACTACGATAGATGGCGTCACCATATCCAGCCGCCCTTAAAGGGTCACCTTTAAAAATACAATCATAAAGTAGCGGTAGCGGAAAATAGGTAATACATAACGTATCATATAACGTCTAGTATGCGGAATATAAAAGGGTGCGGTTAAATATATATATGCGAGTTAGAACTACGACTATCTAATATCTAAACTAAAATAAAAATTTAGTGTTAAACAGTTACTGGCTCGGCAGAGGGCACAGGCGCACCACAGGACGCAAGTAGCTTCTCTTCGCGGTCTTGACAGTGACCACACGAACGACACCGTCTTTGGATGGATGAACTTTCTCTACAACAGCTAATGGCCATGCAAGAGGGGGTGCGTTGTCAGTTATTATCACTACGACTGTTCCTAGCTCGATGGGAACAGAAGGAGTATTCCACTTCTCGCGAGTTTGAAGGCCGTGTAGGTACTCGACTCTCCATCGCTCCCAGAACGACTGGACCAGTTTGTCTAACAGCGAGTGCCTGTTCAGCGCACTGAGGTTGTTCGACTCCTCAGCGGGCGCAGGCAGCGAGCACAGTGGCGCGGTGTGCAAAAATGACTCGGAGTCAGAGCAGTGGGCTCTGCTGGGTCTGGACTTAACACGGTTAGCGGTCGCGAATTCAATAAGCACTCGATTTGTACGAGCATCGTGTTAAGCTCCTCATACGATAAAAGCTGTTGGCCGATCACTTTGAACAAATGCGTTTTAACAATCTTCACCATACTCTCCCAACATCCGAAATGCGGCGAAACTGGAGGTATATGTTTGAAAGTAATGCGGTTTTCCGACAGCTCCTCTTCAAAACGCGGCTTATATTCTTTATTTAAAAGTTATAGAGATCGCGAAGATACGAATTGGCCCCACGAAAATTCGTAGCGTTGTCGCAGGCAATGTCCTGGACGGGACCGCGGCGCGCGAGAAAGCGTTTTAATGCAGCTAAAAAACTGGCTGTGCTGAGATCTGTCGCTATCTCTATATGCACAGCGCGGGTGGTCAGACAGGTGAATATGCACAAATACGCCTTCTGACTTTGTACTCCGCGACGCCTAATAGGAGTGTAAGCGATAGGGCCACCGTAATCACATCCGGTATGCGTGAAGGCCTTTAGAGCCGGTCGAACGCGGTTGTCCGGCAAATTAGCCATAAGCGGATATGTAGGTCGCGGTTTCAACCGAAAGCACGTATTGCACAAATGGAATCTTCGTCGTACAATGCGACGCGCGGATAAGATCCAATACTTTTGCCTAAGAAGTGACATAAGCAGCTCTGGACCCGCGTGTAAATGTTTTTGTGGTAATAATCGATTAATAAGTCAATTACATGATCATGACGCGGTAAAATAATGGGGTCTTTGTGCGTAAAGTCCAACTCGGCATTCACAAGTCGACCGCCTACTCTAATAAATCCATTATCCAAAAACGCGTTCAATTTGTTAAACGCGGGTGAACAAATTTTGTCTTTATGTAAATTATTAATTTCCTCTGGAAAATATTTGCGTTGAATGACCTTTAGTAATTTACCTTCAGCGAACTCTAAATCGTCAGCAGTAACGGCGACAGTGTGACGGCGAGGCAATAATTTTATACATCGACAGATGTAAACTATTATGCGTAACAATCTACTCCAAGAGGAAATGCGTTGAGCTAGATTGTATATGACCGAATCTTTGACGGGTGTAGTTATAGGGTGTGCAAGTATCTTTTGCTCGGGCACATCGGCAATTGAATGTGTATCTGAGTTTATGGGCCACTGTGACGAGTCTAGCGAAAGCCAATCAGGGCCATGTAGCCAAAGAGCGTGCGATACGAGTTTTTGTGGCATTAGACCGCGAGACAAACAGTCAGCAGGGTTCTCCGAACCTGAGACGTGATAAAAATCATCAGCGGATATGTTGTCAGTAACTTTGACAACGCGGTTAGCGACAAATGTTTGCCAGCGATGAGGCGAACCTTTGATCCAGTATAAAGCTACTTGTGAATCTGTGAAAGCGTATACTTTAACTGGATGGCGAGAAGTGATTTTATCTAAGACCACGCGCAACAACTTCGACAATATTACAGCTCCACAGAGCTCGAGTCGAGCGATGGTTTGCGGTGTCATCGGCGCGACCTTAGATTTCGCGCACACCAACTGCACCGAAGTACGGCCGTGTGACGTCACGCGTAAATAAACTACCCCTCCGTAGGCAAGCTCGCTAGCATCTGAAAATCCTACCACCGTAATTTCAACGTCGTCGGCTACACCTACATGTCGCGGGAACTTAATATCGTTTAAAGCGGGCAATTCTATGCAGAACTGTTTCCATAGCTTGACGATATGCGGGGGCGGCACGTCATCCCACTCCAACTTAAGTTGCCAGAGTTGTTTAATGAGCAGTTTGGCGAGCAGGACGGACGGCGCGACGAAGCCCATGATGTCCCACAACCGCGCGACGGTCGACAGGATGGTACGTTTCGTGCAGGTATTTTCAGCGGGGGAAGTAACTTTAAAATAAAAGCTATCAGTTTCGGTTGACCAATGCAAGCCCAATATTTTGTGTTGCACGGATCTATCGAACTCGACCTCCATGGGAGGTTTGTGAGATGCGGGAATAGAATTTAAAACTTCATTTGAATTACTGTTCCATTTTACTATGTCCCACTGTGCACCTTTGAAGAAATGTATCAGCTCTTTTGACACGGTGACTCCATCACTTTCCTGTTGCACAGAAAAAGCGACATCGTCCATGTAAAGCGACGAAGCGGCTATCTCGCTGGCACGCGGATATTTAGCGCCGTCATCCGCGATCAGCTGATGTACTGTGCGAAGTGCATGGTAGGGACTGGATTTTAAACCGAAACAAACTCTGTTAAATTGATACAGGACTAGCGGTTCATGCGGATCAAACCGATACAAGATCCGTTGATAGCGACGGTCTTCGTCGCGCATGACAATTTGAAGAAATTGTTGACGGCAATCGGCGGTTAATGCGATGCGGTAAAGTCTGAAGTTTAATATAATTTGAAATAGATTGCCTTGTAAATTTGGTCCTGCATGTAAAATATCATTAAGCGAACGTCCGGATGCAGTTTTACTGCTGGCATCTAGAACGATGCGCAAGCGAGTCGAAGTCTTATCATTCCGGATGACTCCGTGGTGCGGTATGACGTATGAAGGAAACGACGAATTATCGGAGTCATCGGGAGGCGCGGGGGGAAATATAATCTTTCGCTATATATTCCTGTATGACTTCGTCGTAAGCGGCTCTCATCTCTGGACAGGCTTGTAACTTCCTCTCCAAACACAAAAAGCGCTTACGAGCGATATTAAATGAGTCGCCGAGTGAAAAAAGCGTCTTCACTAAACGGCAAGCCCACAGTGTATCGGCCACTATCGGGATCACGAGCGGTGGTGGTGCGGTAAAATTCTTCACATTCAACATCCGCACTAGAAAGTTGAACGGGCGGGGCGGAGCATTCTTCTAACTCCCAAAATTTTCTAAACAAATCTTCTATCGGTTCCTCGACTACGCAACAGGTCGTGAAAGTGCGCGCGGAGCGATTACAAACAGTAGGCACACATCCCATAACTACGTAGCCCAGTACCGTATTTATGGCAGGCGGAGCCGTGGTATTACTATATACTGTATCGGGCAACAACAAGTGCGGAAACAATGATGCACCTATCAACGCGTCGATTTCACTAGGCGTAGAAAATGCATCGTCTGCGAGCGGTAATCCGCGCAAGTGTGAAAGCACCGATACGTCTACAACGGCGGAAGGTAAAATGTCTGTTATCTTATCTACTAGCAGTGATGAAACGTTAAACTTAATATTGTCATCGAAGCGAGAATGGAATTGATAATCTACAGAACCTTTTATCACCTTTTCTGAACCTCCGAAACCCTTAATAAGCGTATGTTCTGTCTTCCCGTGTTGTAAGCCCAAACGATCGCAACACTCCTTTGTTATAAAGTGTCTCTGCGATGCAGAATCTAATAAAACCCGTATGAAGTGTTTGTTGCCACCATCGTCATACGTAGCTACTCGAGCAGTAGCCAGCAGAACTGTAGTAGCGGCACATTGCGCGGTGTCTACGTGCGGCATACAAGGCAAGGAAGCGAGCGGCGCAGTGGATGTTGTACACAACGATACATCAGTGCGCGGCGTAGAACTAGTCGCTGTAGGTACGGACGGACGGTGATGCGCGGGCGCGGCGGCGGCGGGCGAGCGATAACCTGCGCGGTAGCTTCACCGGTAGCTGGGTTCGAATCCCGTTGCGGAAAATGAAGTAAAGTATGATGTTTCAATTTGCAAACTCGACAATTTGAATTGGAATTGCATTGCGAGACGCGATGTTTAATACTAGTACAATTAATGCACGCATTGTTTTCTTTAATAGTTTTAAAGCGTTCTTCAGGTGTCATTTTAATAAAAGCGGGACACTTAAATATGTGTAGATGAGTAATATTCATACACAAACATCCATTTTTATTAGCGGTATGTGAATCGACAGTTAAATAAGTTGGGTATTTCGGTTGCGAGCTAGTATTTATATTAGCGGATCGAGTGCGATTTGAAACTTTATTAGTGTGTTTCTCGAACGAAGGCACCCTTTGTAATTGCAACATTTTATTTTGATTTTTAATGAACTTTAATAAGTCGTCAAGCGTTGGAATTTCAGATCGATCAGATAAACTCATCTCGAAGGCGTGCACGGTGTTCGTATCTAATTTACGAAGTGCGATGTGTAAAAATAAAATCAGATAAATTATCAACTTGCAAATTTTTAATGTTTGTACTGCACTGACAAACTTGTCAGTAAATAAATCAAAGTTGTCAGCAGAAGCTATTGTTATGGATTTAAAATCTAATATCTGATTTAAATGCGTCGATGCGAGTAAACGAGTATCGTCATATTTGTCGATAAGCGTTTGAATAATAAGTTGATAATTCTCCGGGCAGGGAGCGATACCTGCGCAAGCGGTCTGCGCCTTGCCTGAGAGTTTACCTAACAAATAATATAACTTCTCAGCGTCCGTGAGCGATGGATTGTCGTGGACGGTTGATCTGAAGCTCGCGAAAACAATGGCCATGAACGTATGTCACCAGAGAAGGACATCAATTCGATGGGCGGTAAAGTAGGTCTACCTTTATAAGGAATTGCACTATATTGACTTTGAGCTTGAGAAACAGCTGGTCTAGCGTATTGATCTCGTAAGGATTTTATGCGGCTGTATAATTGCTCAAATGCAATTAAACATTTATAATCGGGTGTCGCTTGCGGGTCGACTGTTAATAAACGGGAATTATAATCATCCAGAAGTTGTTTAAATTCAGTACGATAAGCGTCGATATTTGAACAATCACTGAGGAATGCGTGTCTCGTTTCTTTGTTCTTGTCGATGTCAGGACTGATGTCGTAAATATTTTGAAGAATTTCAAAAATTGCGTTTCGTTTCGCTTTAATATTAATTAATTTAGCGTCCGCAACATCGGCAAGCTTAGAAGACGATGATTTAGACATAATTATTGATTATTATAATAATCAAGTAGGTAGATATTTATTACGTAACGAAAGGCGAGTGGTTTGAAAGTCCCTCGAGTGATGCGCGAATAATGTAGGTAGATAATATAATTTCGAGTCTACCTGACTATTCAACAAAATATGCTCGTACCTATGCAATCTGCCTCACCGAATAACTTATTTAATGCGATTATAGGATAATAAATATTATAATTATTGCGGGGTATAGCACGGTATTTATATGAAATAGCTAAGTACTATAAGTACGCGGGTTAGCACACAATGTAATATGATTTACAATTGTGGCGCGGGAGTAGTAATTCTTATCTCGTAAAATAATTTATATCAAATGCGAAATTACTTATATATAACTCATACAAGTATATGCGAAAAAGCACACAATGTAATCACAATTGTGGCGCGGGAAAAATATTTTATATAAGTAATTACTTTAAGAAAACATGTAAGACGCGATTAGTAATAACTGAATACACTTGTTTTATAACATAACAAGGGCGGTTGGATAAATTACGTTAGGAAGCTACTTAGGTTTTCACCTGGGATGAAGGACCACTAAAAGATATGGAAGCGCCAGCCATTAATTATTTTTTTTTATTCGACAGTAGGTAAAGCAAAATGAACTGAACAGTCTCACTGGAAAATAAAACGAAACGGGGGTAGGGGGGATGTAATGAAGTGCACCAACCTTTCTTCCACGTACACTGCAAATCCAAGAACCCTCCTCGGTTCTGAGTTCTCCAGCAGACACTCGCGGGCGGCGCCGACGCCGCTATATTCTTTTAGAAGCGATACGCGACGATTTTCTAAAGGATAACTCGGAGTTCGAGCGGGGGTCAGCATATGAGACCCTGGAAGCTGTTCTGCAGCGGACAGGCACAGCTTGCGGAAAGTCTCGTCTTGTAATATTTATACAGAACTCGACGGGCGATTATTTGCGATTATTTTGACACTCTTCACTCGCGGGTTTCACGACAGTTTTTCTTGCGTTGGTTTTTACGATGCGCGAGAGTGCCCAGTTGCACGTCTTTTCGCGGCGAGGTGCACAGGATGTCAGCGGAGGGGGTAGGAATAGTGAGACATTAACAATAATTTGAATAGTTAAAACCAAACTACGATAGATGGCGTCACCACTCGGGATTTTTCTTTTTGTTATTTTTTTTCTGAGAAAACTTTTAAGCATTTAGTGATAAGGTCGCCAATTGCTACTTTATTTTGTTTTATTATCAGTAACTTTTGTTTGTTTTTAAATTAAGTGCAATAAAGAGTTCATATATCTATCTATCTTAGAGCTTTTTATAAACGCATTTAATTCGTATCTAAGTAGGTCTAAGTAAGTCATCACTACGTAAATCATACTTGCCTAAATATCATTTAAAAAACCGCGGTTTACTCTTCTGCGCGGTCGCCGCCCGCCCGTCACCGGCCACGTTCGCGGGCGAAAATCTCACTGGCGGTGGCTGCGAAACCGCGAAAATCAGCGGTCTCGTGAGTTTTGAAATAAAACCATCACCCGTCGCGTTTTGAAACTGCTTCATGAGTAGCCTTCAAGTAACCACCTCTAAACCATCTACCAAACAAAAAAAAAGCAAAAATTTGATTCACAATTGGGGGAGCTATGACGTAACATACATACAGAAAAAACTACATACAACCGAATTAAGAAGCTCGTCTTTTTTAAAATGGTTGATGAAGTATGTCTGTTTATGTTGTGTCCAAACTGATTCAGAACAATTTCCGCATAAAATAAACACCATTCCACAACAAAATAAGCTGCCAAAAATAAATGAGCTTATCTGTCAACCGAACGAAAACTTCTATCATCCTATTTGGGCAGGCATTGAAAACTTTTCGGACGAAATAAAACGTCTATTTTTAGCAAAATAACATTTATACGAAATTCTTGTAATTTCGACGAAAATGGATTCGAAGTATAAAAAGACCCCAAATGTTACTTATCAGCAACTTGACAGCTAAGTAAAATGGGTTAAGTCTCATTGTGCTTGCGCATTGTACAGACTTGCTTATCGTGGAATTTTCAAACGTAAGCCTTTTTGTAAAGTTACTGGATTTGTTTAGACTTAGACTGATGAGCTGGCGTTTCATAGCTTTTTAGCAGCTTTTGGGTGCAGAGCATTATTTAGAAATACTGAACCAGTAGCATCGTAATTTTAAAATATTTTTCGTATAGGTAAAGCAAAAATAAAATATTGTGTAACGGTTATTATATGATGGTGTAATTTTGTTACCCAAACCCTATCTCACTATGAGACTCAGTGGTTAGATTGCGAATTTCACAATATAATTTAACACTTAAACGAATAATCGTATTATTAAACAACGTCAATGTTACACAACACGTCATCTGTATAGCCACAAATAAAATAAATAATAATTATTATTATCTCAGCCTATATATTGTCCCATTACAGAGCAAAGGCCTCTCTCCCCTCCCTCCAATATTCCCTGTTCAGAGCAACAGTCCACCAATCTTCCCTAAATGTATCGAGTTCGGTCCGCCATCTCTTCCTGGGTCGCCCGGCTGGTCGTACATATTGTGGGACCCAAATAGTTGTTTGTTTTGCCCAGAGTTGTTCCGGCATTCGGCATACATGACCCGCCCAGCCCCATTTGAGCATGGCTGCTTTTTGAAAATAAATAATAATAAACAAATATTGGTGGGCGTTTCACACACAACACCATCTGATCCCAAACTAAAAAAAGCTTGGGTTATGGCAATCAGATAGCTTTTATAATACATAATATACATATAGTTGAAAATACATACTTATTATACATGGAAGCACCTAGATATAAAACAAACATTTGTATTCATCACACAAGTATTTGCACTGAGCGGGAACCAAGCCAACGACCCTTGGCTTTACAGGCAGACTTTCATATCAAAATACGAGGCCAGTCAGAGAATGCTGTTACGTATATTGGAGCGCAAAGTCACAATATTTCATGCATCCAAAAACGTCTTACACACATGGCCTACTACGGCGCGCCACCGCTTTGACGCTATAATAGGCATGACGACTCATTTTTGATTTAATGAGCCATCAAAAGACTCCTCAATAATTGAAACCTAAGTAAAAAAAAACTTTGTTATTATGAAAACTTCCCGTGATATCACGATTTTAAAATCACAATATTTTGACTTTCCTAAACACGCTTCACACAAAAACACTACTAAAGCGTGACGTCACCGTCTGATATTTTCTTAGCGTTGCGCGTAAAGTTTGTATGTTAGCTATTTTAAATATCACGTTTAAAAAACTGGTTTCAAAACAATTGTCGCTTTAAGTTGAATGGGTTATCCAATAGTAAAAACATTTTCTGATAATTTCGTTCTTTTAAAATGGACTTAACCATTCATCTTTGAATGATCATAAAGTGAGTTAAACAAAGAGATTTCAAAATCAAAGTTGGTACATATTTTATTCTATTTAAATCTGTCATTATATCAAATAATTTAATATAAATCCAGGATCAGTCGTCATGTTTAGTGACGCGAACTCGTGAAATGTTTCTCTGTAAAAATGGTCACGAAAATGGCAACTAATGCAGTTTTTACGTCAAAAACCCGCCAAAAATTGACGCCTCTAAAATTGCAAGCAAACGTGTTGTATAGAATGCCTCAAAACTCATATCGTTCAGAAACCGTAGGCGTCTAATGAAGCGAGCTCTATCGTACTGACGTCACAGTTTTATTGTCACACTCCTCTGATTGGAGCCTTTCGTAATTGGATGAGCGCAAATCTTTGACGCAAAGTTCATTTTGGCTTGTTTTAGAGCATTTTCCTTGGTGCACAGCTCTTGTTAGTTTGTTTTCAGCTATTCAGAGTATTTCAGCCGTTTGATGGCCATTTTGAGTTTTTCAAGTTTGCCACAATCTACTTCAACAACATCGCACTATGTTGTCTGTGGACAGTTAAGTAACAATAATACTATTACATTCAACTTATGACACAATCTTGTTAAAATATAGCTGTTTTAAATTATAAATGCGAAAGTGTTTGAGTATAATATCTATGAATATTTGTCAGGCATAGAGCAACACACACTAAAGCAATGTAGGAGTTATAGGTGAATAATATATTGATACGTAGATAATAGTCTGAAATAATACATACTTTTTATCTCTTGAAAATAAAGGAAACTCGAGCGCTACGCTAGTAAAATCGCGGGATATCCCGTCATAACTGGTATTTAGGTAAATTAATTTCAAATCAAAATATTTGAATAGAAAAACCACGCAAAGATAATACAGCAAGACATTTATGTGCCACAAATAATATATGATGCTTTTATTATCGTTATTATACTCGTATTTATTTTACGTATAAACAGTACAAAACATTAAATGTAAAATTAAATACCCAGAAGTTATAACGGGAAATGTAATTTAAGAGTAATAAACATAGCGTTAAAATAAATATCATTTCCGCATTGGGAACATCGTAAATCAGATGTTTATTTCCCTCCAAATCTTTTATCGCACAATAAATAAGCATATATACGTTTTATTTGCCAAATACTTGTGTGTAAATTCAGTGTATATTTGGTTTAAAATGGAGGAGGTGTTTTGACAAAAAAACTGGGCGTTGTAAGTTGTACAATATTTAACATCAACTATGTAATGTACTTTACGTTTGATAGTTGGTCATTTAATTCCTAGTGTAGATTTAATCTTGAGTAAAGTAGGTACTGTTTGCATCTTTAGTGGCCAAGTACCAAATGTGAGCCATCCTAAAAGCCAACAACTCCCTTATTTGTAAAAGACTTCTGAGTCTTGAACATCGCGGCAAAGTTGCAAGTTCATCTATTTTTATCAGATACCTACGTCTCAGCTGATCTGCGTTATCTACGTTGCCCAACCTTGCATCGAAATGCTCGTAGATCCAGAAAGCGAGATCGACATAATTAAAAATGAATTGGCTCATCTGTTTGAGCTCTTCAGTGCTACAAACTGACACACACACAGGCAGACAGACAGACAGTTATCGACGTCAAACTTATTTTTACCCCTTTTTTCGTCGGGGGTTATAAATAATGTACAGCAATATTGTACCCCTTCAAAAGGTGTACAAAAAGTCTGCAACAATATATGCCTATCTTTTAGGAATAACCCACAATAACTATTTTTATTACTACTTATATTTAGTATCAGCATTGCAACTACGCGAAGCCGGGCCCGCGGTATTTTATTTATTATTATTTTATTTTACTAAAATCTAATTTATGCTAAAATTTCGACGTTTAAAAAAATTTTAAATACGAAGAAGCCTTGCTAGCTTAGTGGGTAGGACCGAACGTGTGACTTAAAATCGAGTGGTTTTAAGTATAAATCCCTTAATAAATCCCATTTCTACTTCTGTTCATTTTTTCGCATATATTCATACGAATATTTAACAACGCCACTCCTCACTCCCTCCAAACTATCGAGGAAAAAATCACGAGTTAATCTATCAGCATTTCCCAATAATTTTTCAAGGGCATATGTCAACACCCAACCAACATAGGTTAGTGTAGTGGATAGCCTATATTATAATAACTTGACTCCCTCCGATCGAGAGACGGCCCAGAGTCCCGAGGAAGCATTTAGTGGGGTGCTCTTGCTTTTGCAAAGTCTATAAAATACGGAAGTCGCTCTCCTTGTACAATTTTATACGAACCAATTTATCTCATATTATGCAGAATGTTTGCTTTTAAGAGACAACTCAAGTTTCTTCTCTCGCTAAGTTTCGCCTTAACTTTGCACCTAGACGTAGATTAACTTTGATGTCACGAAGTTGTTGAGATGAAGACAAGTATTACAAAGATAAACTGCAGAGCGAAGAAAACACTATCTTATGAGTATTGCTACTGGCGTAGTCCAGTTCTAGGCAGTGGTACCTACTTTAAAATTACAAAAGTAGCAAGTAGCTATGTACTTTTATAAACATTATTAAATTCTAATTTACTGCCAATGCCTTTGTTAATCACAAAAGCTATAATAGATAAATAAAAGGCTTGAAAAAACTTCATCAAATTATTTTTCACGAAAGATTGAACCGACCTCATAAACGCAAAAAACCACTCAATAGATTTTATGATCATCGGACTACCCGGAGATTCTACCCTTCTGAACAAAAAAATATTTATTAAAATCGTTGTACGTTTCTTGAGAAATCGGGTCACAAAAAAATGTGATTGTCGAATTGATAGCCTTCTTGTATTACCTTTCTTTTTTGAAGTCGCTTAAAACCGACATCATTTAAAAAAAAAAAAATTGACTAAATTGTTTACTTGTTTATCTTTGTTTCTAATGTTTATATTCTGCGAAATATATAACGTCGAGAACGTCGTAAGTTGAGGTAGTCCAGATATTTTTTTTTTGTTATTGCAATAACACGAACGACTTCTTTTCGAAGTGTTTTCGAAGTCATACTACAACTAAAAATGGCGAATGATACTGCCATGTTCCTTGAATCTTTCCAAGTTCCAAGTGAATGCCAAGTGCATGCGTTATCCACCAACCAATGCTGGGCCCGCGTGGTGGATTAGGGTCTTATCTCCTTGTAAAAGCAGTGGAAACATTTAATGTCACACACAAAATCAAGTTTGCTATCCTTATGCTAACGTGGTTGAGTAAATTGTAGAGCGAGTACCCGATATGTGTGCAGGATAGTGTAGTAGTTGTACTGAAGATTACTAACTTCACAATCTAATGCCCAAGCTACACGAGGCTAGTTTTCAAGGTAGGATAGCAAGTTAGTGTTGGCAATATTGTATTTATAGCTTCGTGTAGACAACGCCACGCAACGCTAGTTTTGTCTACACTAAGCTAGAAGTACTTGCTTGTTAGCTTACTAACACTAGCTTGAAAAACTAGCCTCGTTTACCTCGTCGGCATAAATTCGGAAGTGTGTCTTACAAGTTAGTTATCAATTCCATGCACCACCGCCTCGAGCTTCTTATTTGGCTCGCATGTTTGCGGTAAAATTGGACAATCTTACTTGGGTCTGTAATTTATTTTAAGACTTTAGCGCTGTGTTCTCGCGGCTTACTTGAATTATTGAATATCTTTTATGTAGTTATTTTGTTATTTTTTCAAGTAAATGCAACTACATTGCTTCTTACAATTTGAACTATCTGCCAGACAAAATCAAGTGAAATTAAAATCAGTCATACTGTTTCAGAAATTAGATGGACATTTATAGATAATTTGTAAACTATATTAATTATTCGATTTAAACCTTTGCGCGATAAAAAATTATAGAGAACACAGTGTATTTGTTTGATTACTCACATTTTATCTTATTCTGTCACATAGCTCCTTTTTATCCTATAAAAATAGAAATAGGAAGAAATAGCTTCTAGCTATAAGGTCGCTATTGGCTACTAAATTTAAAAAATGTTTTTACTCCATTTCCTTTTGTTAAACGTAAAGAGTAAAGAGTCTAATTTTCTAATATCTTTTATGTAAACTTTTTTTTTACTGGGCAGAGCCTTTATTAACAAAACTAAAATACAATGAGAACTACACTACACTACAAACCTACCTAACTAACTACTTACACTAAGCACACCTGAATTATTCATATACCACTGTAGGTCTACAGATAATCAAGATGTTCAAGCCCACTACCAATCGGAAGCGTACCCAGCATGCTGGCGGCATTACCACGCTGAATGGCAATGCTTATGCGTTGGGCCAAATAAACGCCAGCATTTTGGTCACGCGTCGCGTCGACTAAGGGTCAGTTCACACCGAGACGTGACGCGGCGCGACGCTGCGCGCACATTTTTCATAGAGCGACTCAGAATATACTTTATTCACTACACGAAAAGATACACATTACATTGTGAGAATTCAGATTACGTTGCACCACGCAGCACTGCGCCTCGAGGTGCCTCGCGGCGTAGCGCGACGTATCGTGACGCAGCGGAGCATCGCCGGTACGCGCGGCGTGCAAGAGCGGTGCTGCGTCTCACGGTGCCGCGCGACGCCGCGAGGCGCAGCCTGAGGCCGCTGTGGCGACTTCTCTACCATTTCCGTTCAGACTTCGTTTAGAATTGATGCAGTTCGGTCGAGTGCTCGATTGAAAATATAATGATAGACTGGGATCTTGTTATAATCGGACTTCTTGCAGAAGAGGAAGAGGAAGAAGTTTACAAAAATAAAATTAAAAAAGAAGACATCACACAGGCGCGGGCGGGGCCGCGCGGCGCCCGCGGCTAGTCGATACGTTCCGCTGCGCCTCGCTGCGCAGCGAGGCGTCGTCCTGCTACGATTTTAAGATGCGCCTCGCGACGTTGCGATGCGTCTCGCGACGACGCGCGGCGTAGCGCGAAATTATTGGCCTCTTTGAGTATCGTCGCGTCGCGTCGCGTCTCGGTGTGAATTGACCCTAAGCGCTCGGATAGGCTTTTGAAAATGAGCTCCCGGCCCCCACGGTCCCAATGTCTCAACCCCAAAGGGCTCAAATATGTAACCACTTCCGAGGGTTGCATATTTGCGCCGTTTGAGTCGCTCAGCTGAATTAGCCGCTGCACCGGCCCTACTATGTGTCTCTGGAAGATGTGATGGTGCCAGAGTATCGACGCAAGTTGCGTCCCACACTAGGGGCCGACCCAACTTCCAAGGCACAACAGTCATGTCGTCAGGTCTTTTGCCATCGTCACGCGCAAGGTCACTCGGTTCGAGTATGGCTGGGACATTGGCGGTGGAAAAAGCCCGGCGTATGATGTCGTTATAAACTTGTATTTTATTTCATTATCCTGCAAAATAAATCCTACATCTAAATAATATTATCTTATTTTGGTGTCGTTTTTTAAAGCCGTCAATTTTAAAACCAGACATTTAAATTAGAAGACTACTCAAGTTCAGTCTTCAAAACTCTATAATTTAAACGTCAAAGCTCTTTTAATCTCAACAAGGGCGACATAATAAAATGTTCTCTGTAATTTTCAACTGGAATGAGGCATCTATATCAAGTGACTCGCGTCAAATTACAGTTGAGGTTACATAACCTCACTCTAAAATCTTGCTGTCTTGTTACTTGCGGTACAGCTGTTATTAGGAATGTAAATTGGAAATCTCATCTGTAATTTAAGGATTAGCCGAAGGATAGAAAGTATAGAAGAAATGGTGCTAATATATTGCGTGTATGTCCTAATGAATGATTTTTTTATCACACCCACTCGTCATTGGGACTCCTTATCTCACAAAAAAAAAGCTAGGCTGAGTGTGGGTTGGAAAATAACGCCTGTTGTCGATATTCTATCATACTCGTAGTTTAAACCTACGCTAAAGACTGTCTTCTACAGCTGTGCTTGGAAAAAGTTAATAAATATTCCGAATTACAAGCAGAGTTCTAATCTACGACCTCGACTGATTTGCACGATCTAATACCACCTTGCCCGTTCTTCTATTGGAATACTCGCAGCTCGAAAAAGTGACATCGTTTCATGGTTGATGTTCCAAAAACACGAACGAAGAGATTTGACTCTACTTTTGTGATAAGAACGTGAAGGCTGTGGAATACGTTGCCTGAGTAGGTTTTTCCCGATAGTTACAATCTTTGTGTTTTCAAACCGAGAGTCAATCGGTTTTTTCTAGGTAAACACGCTCCATCGTAGACCGCATCATCGTTTAACATCAGACGAGATGTCGGTCAAGTGTAAGCCTATAAAAGTAAAAAAATCTACCTTTATCCCTACAAAGTACAATACAATATAGAAAACAGCCGTTTGGGTCATCGCGGGAGTACTCTAAAACTCTGTGGATACAAGTATTAAACTCCTATATATAAAAATGCTACGTTGGTTTGTGTACGCTTCAAAAACTCAAAAAGTTCTGCACCGATCGAGCTGAAATTTTACAATGATATATAATTCGCATTTTCATTTTCATTCGCATTTTCAAGGATTGTTTTTATATAATTTTTACATCACAATGTGCCACAGCGAAGCGTGGCAGGGTACAGCTAGTAAGATATAAAAAGACGTAGCTGTTAAACAGCACACCTGCAGTAATAATCCTATCCCTCCCATTGTGGTTACAATTACCCATTATTTTACACTACATTGATTACCCAATATAACTTGATATAGGTAGAAAATCCATTGTGGCACACACCTGCACAGTATAGCTCACACCAATGTTTGACTCCACGACCTCGTAAAAACAGAAAAGGGAACGCGTATTGAATTTTAAGGGGTTAATAAATAAGATGATGTGAATATTTTATGAAATATTCGTTGAGATATGACTTCGGGTGATGTTTCGAGGAATTGAAAAGGTGCGTGGAATTTTATATGGGCTTTTGGTGAACAGACATTATAATGGGTAATACGTGAAATAAACATTCGTATTATTACATTAAGATGGAGTGACGATATACGAAAGACGGCTGGTTGCGGTTGGAAACGAAAGACCGAGGATCGGGCTGAGTGGCGTATTATAGGAGAGGCCTATGTCATACAAAGCTGATGATAATGATGATGATTATTATTACATGGAATGAATGAAGATTCATTAGGTTATTATTCATTTGAGAATTTGTTTTTTTACTGGCTTAGTGTGGTAGGACGTTTTGCCGCGGCATCATAGGCCTTGGGTTCGATTCCCAACAATGGTAAATGTTTGTGTTATATCAATATTTCTTCTATTTGTGATTGTTTCTATGTATCATTAGCAGGTATTTGCATCAGCTATCTAGCTCCCAGCGTACTGGATTTGCTTGTTTGGGGCTCGTTTAGCTTGTTAGTGTTATCTGAAGAATTTTCACAAATATTTTAATATTCACGAACTAATGAATGTTTTAGTATTAAAATTAACGTGGTTGTTACACATATTTAATTGGATAACGGGACACTCACGTATATACGGTCGGTCAATCGTTGACGTCGTGACCGTTTGGCACTGGTCAGTCAGTGCCAAACAGGGATCCACCGCGCGTGTGCACTCGCCTTGAAAAAGGCTGCCGGACGCGGCCGAAACTCGAGTCGGATTGACCGACCGTATATACGTGAGTGTCCCGTTATCCAATTAATGAATGTTTGGTCGATACGCCACCACTAGAGCTTACCTACACCTACCTATTTTATATGTAGTATCACAGTCTATTAAATCATACAGATGTTTGACGAAGCCGTCTAGACGGGGCAATCGTGTGGGGCGTGCGGGGTGAGACGCGGGAAACGCGCTCCTGCATTGCCTACATTGCAATGTTAGTATTTCAGGAGCGCGGCTCAGGGCTGACGTTTTAATTTTAGTTTGGTAGTAAGCATTGGTAGGGTGGTCGCAAACAAAAACAATTGCAACAACCCTACCCGTTTCTAGAAATCATAGCCGTTTCTTTTAAGATCAAAGGCGATGAAATACTGGTAATATTTCATGGTAATAGATAAGTTGAACAAGAGCCTGATGGTAAACAACCTGCCAGCTTATAACAGTACAATGTCATGCAGCTATTGGAATATGAAGATGTCAAATCATAACTGAGAGCTAGATTATTACTTGGGAATTGCACTGCGTTCGTCACTGAGATGTATACATGTATATAGAAATATTATGGTTCCAACCGGAACACAGTGATGTTTCCATATTAGTGCTCAGTGGTAGAATAACTACTAAAAGTGTGATGCTTGCTGGAAAGAGTCCTACCACTACAAAACACTTGTGTGAAGAGTGTCAACTAAATTTTATACAATTAAATTGAATCTCAAGAATATTAGCGCTTTACTTTACGCTTATCGGGACTACGGCATTACGGGATGCCATTGTAACTGTATCATCAAAGCTTTGAATACGTTGTGTCGTCGCTTTGTTGGGAAAACCACGTTATTTTCCCTGATAGAAGTAACTTGGGGTTTTCAAATCGAGAGTGAATCGATTCCGCTGTAGACTGCATCACTGTAAGATCAGGAAAATTGTCAGTTAAGTGTAAAACTATAATCGCTTGAAAAAGCATGTTTTCCCATCGGATCTACATCCAATCTCATAAGATGACTCAACTTGGAACATTTTAAACCTTCTTCTTAATATGCCTTTAACAAACCAATCCAGTGGAAGATGACCTCCGCTGACCTGGCGGTGTTTTAAAAACACCCCAAAGAAGCTCAAATCGATAAAGATGTGAAATACGTGCTCACTGCTGAATACATACGCGGGAGTCTGACCCCAACCTACATGGGACAAAGTCTAGACAGAAGGATACGTATGCATAATTCATGAGATGAGCAAGACATGTGCCTGATAGCGAAGGCGGATCCAGGGTAAGGGGGTTCACATAGTCGTGATCAAGCGAAGTAGGGAGTCAATACAATGGATCCGCCCTTCCCTGATAGTAAGCAACATACTCGCCAGTAACAGCATAGTGGCACTGAGCTATTTCAATGATGAACTCAAAACAATCAGTAGAGCATATTGTTCTCAAGGGCGGATCCAGCTTTGGCTCCAGGGGGGGGTCACATGCTCTACCAGAGGGAGGAGGGGTTCTTTTGTAGTGGTAGGACTTCTAGCAGAGTCCACCTGGTGAAGTACCACACCTTTACCAGTTATTCTACCGCCAAACAGTAATGTGAAAACATTACTGTGTTCCGGTTTGAAGGGCAATGTTTCCAGAGAAATTACAGTGCAGTGCTAGGTAACGATTTGGACTATACATGTTCCAATAGCTGCGTGTCACTGTGCTGTTATGTGGCAAGCATGTTGCTTACCATCAGGCACATGTCCTGCTCGTCTCGTCACTTCTTAATTTAAAAAAAAACATAGTCGTAAGCAAATCATAAAACTGTGCAATAAGTATCATCAGTATCATCATCAGCCGCAAGTCGTCCACTGCTGAATATAGGCCTCCACCCTAGATTTCCACAACGAATGATCTCGTGCAACCTGCAACCAGCGGTTTCCAGCGACCGTTGTGAGGTCATTTATTTATTTAGTTATCATCAATTACCTGTCGCACTTGCAGACACGCCAACACGAGCGACAGTCATAATTACATTACACGTATTCAATTAATTCCTATCTAAATAATAACAACCATACACTATAAATGTTACATTAATTATCCAGCTTGACTGTTCGTCATAACATCAAAAAAAAAAAAAAACAGTAATATGTCCAAAACATCGAGCAACTCGATCTTCCGCGCAAGCTCGCTGGTCCAAAACGATCAACAACTAATTATACAATAATAACCATCAACCATCATCATCATCTGTCCATCTCTTGGGAGGCTGTCCAACACCGCGTCTTCCGGTTCGTGGTCGCTACTCGAGAACCTTTCTTCCCCATCGGTTGACAGTTCTGCGAGCGATGTGGCCTGCCCATTTCCACTTCAGCTTGCTTACTCTTTAAGCTATGTCGGCTACTTTTGTTCTTTTGCAAATTTCCCCATATGGATTCTGTCGCGCAAAGAGACTCCGAGCATATCTCTCCATTGCTCGCTGTGCAATTTTAAGCATTATTATGAGGCCCACAGTTAAGGACCACGTCTCAGTTTCATAAGCCATCACTAGTAGCAATCTCTGATTATAGACTTTGGTCTATGAGCATTGGGGTATTTTGGACTCAAAGATGTGTCGAAGTTTCCCGAACGCTGCCTATCTGAATTGGATTCTTCGCTGAACCTCTTTTTTTAAATCTTTGTTTGGATCTACCTAATTGGATCTTTTGACCCAGGTAGACATATTCGTCAATAACATCAAGTGCGCTATTCCCAACAATAACCGGCGCAGGTGATACATGACCTCCGTCTTGTCTATATTCATCCTCAGACCTACTTGGGATACTCTACTGAAGTCCTTGAAAATAGCACCAAGGTCCACCAGCGACTCCGCCGCAATGACTGTCGTCGGCAAACCGAAGGTGAGTGATGCATTTGTCGATATTGATCGCAGTCCAGTAGCTTGAAAACATATAACATCTCCCTGTCTCACGCCTTTCTGTAGCCAGATATGCTTTGTACGCTGGTCATATAATCGGACAGACATTGTGGCTTTGCTGTAAATACACTTCAATACTTCGATATAGCGATAATTGATGCGTTCTTTGAGGGCCAGCCTAGTCTCGTACAGGCTGACTTCCGGGATATCTACGGTAAACTATCGGGTCAGGTCAGGACAGGTTGTCCTTGCTTAGAACAAACAAACAAACAAAACCTTATTTATCAAAAATACGCGTGAGTAGAAAAGATTGCCGATGAGTCCCAAACTAAGCCTAAGCTTGTGTCTTGGAACTCTCGAGATAGAGGTGTATAACTATTCATAGAACTTCTCAAGCTCTTCCAAAATGTCGGGCTTCGACGGAACTACGTTACCACTATTAGCCTTCAGTTTGGTCAGTTGACTTTGCCCAAGAGGCAGATTGTTTGCGATCATTTTCGAGCGTTGTTCCGCTTGATCGCTTCGTCAATACTCGTAGTACCTATGTAGAAGCAGCGTATGTCGCGTCGCACACAAGTTTCTCTATTGTGATTTTGTGATGATCTATCTATTGAGCCATGGTCATGTCGACTGATGACTCCAACCGCATATTTACCTCACCTAACTAACTGTCATGAGATTTAGAGTATGATCGGAGAGGTTTTTGGGTTCCATTTTGGCGTCGGCTCTTTTAGAATTTTTTTCCAACTGCATGAACAGTTTTCACTAGCCTGTCCATTCGGAGTGATTATTTGGTCAGAGCGTGGACTTCATTAGACGTGATCTTTCAAACTTAATCTTTAGATTCAGCGTGCCTCTTACCATACCTACGGTGATCGCTGCCGGTCTACTATAAGTACATATCGATAAGTACGATAATATCGGTACACGATAAGTAGGTACACCTAGGTACCTACTGGACCCGGCCCAGGGGGGGGGTCATGACCCCCATGACCCCCCCCCTGGATCCGCGCCTGATTGTTCTCATCACAAATATATAGGTACACGACGAAACGACGATACATAATTTTTCCCTGTATATCACTGGAAATATTTACCTTAAAACTAGAATAGTCATTCCTTCACTAACTTAGAATAAATTTTCTTACGTTGGCAGAATAAATGTCAAAGATGTGATACTACTTCCTTAACTGGGCTCTAAGGGTTCTACCTCATTAAGATTTTATGATACTTTTTAATGGTTGTCCATCGACTTTTATTATTTATGATTATTAATAGAATTCAGACCAAAGTTTTTAATAACCAAACTGCCTCTCCCAGCCCGATTGACAACCTACATCAGTCTCAACTGTAAGCCATATTTCGTCAACCCTCTAAAAATGTCTCGCTAAATTTAGAAGGGTCACGATGGAAATAAATGTATCATCGGGCAATATCAATAAACTCGATATTTGATCCGAAAGTGCCTATAAATTGTTTAGCAATGGCTTGACTATTTTTTATTGCGACGTCCGATATTTTTGTGCTTGCAAAAAATTCTGAAACCGCTGTTGACTTTCATTTTTGTTGTAAATAAGTTATTAGGTTAGCAAAATGTTTTTATTTGAAATGTAAATAAATAAGGAGTTTTCAATTATATAGGATTTTTTTAGAAGTGCAATTTGTTTTGGGCGCTATGCACATTTTTTGAAATGGCAAAAATCAGATGATGATGTGATATTGTTATCTAAAATAACTTGTACCAAAATATATACAAAAAAACATTTAATAATTAGTAAATCTGAGAATTTTGTACGAAACGATTTTTAAACAGTTCACCTTTTCCGCCAGAGCTGTCAGTTTTCATTTGCGAGAAGCCTTTTAACGTCTACCAAGGTTGCTTCGACATTTTTATTTTCCTTTTACTGACCGATAGATGTAATAAAGTTAACGTGCCATTTTAGCTGAAAGATTCTTATTAATAAACCATGCCATTACAGAAAAATTTGAAAAAATCATTGTTTCTATCTGAGCCATAATTTAATGTACGACCTAATTAATTACCTCTCTAAACGCTTATTTCATCATCATCATCATCATCATCAGCCACAAGACGTCCACTGCTGAACATAGGCCTCCCCCCTAGATTTCCACAACGAACGGTCCTGCGCAACCTGCAACCAGCGGTTTCCAGCGACCTTTGTGAGGTCATCTGTCCATCTAGTGGGAGGCCGTCCAACACTGCGTCTCCCGATTCGTGGTCGCCACTCAAGAACCTTTATTCCCCATCGGTTGTCAGTTCTGCGAGCGATGTGGCCTGCCCATTGCCACTTCAGCTTGCTTACTCTTTGAGCTATGTCGGCCACTTTCGTTCTTTTGCGAATATCCTCATTACGGATTCTGTCGCGCAAAGAGACTCCGAGCATAGCTCTCTCCATAGCTCGCTGTGTGACTTTGAGCTTCGTTATGAGACCAACAGTGAAGGACCACGTCTCAGTTCCATAAGCCATCACTGGCAACACGCACTGGTTAAAGACTTTCGTCTTTAGGCATTGGGGTATTTTGGACTCAAAGATGTGCCGAAGTTTCCCGAACGCTGCCCATCCGAGTTGGATCCTTCGCTGGACCTCTTTGTCGAAGTTGGATCTACCTAATTGGATCTTTTGACCCAGGTAGACGTATTCGTCAACAACTTCGAGTGTGGTATTCCCAACAATAACCGGTACAGGTGAGACATGAACATTTGACATGACCTTCGTCTTGTCCATATTCATCCTCAAACCTACCTGTTGGGATACTCTACTGAGGTCCCTGAGCATAGCACCGAGGTCCTCCATCGACTCCGCCACAATGACTATGTCGTCAGCAAACCGAAGGTGAGTGATGCATTCGCCGTTGATATTGATGCCATATCCGTTCCAGTCCAGTAGCTTGAAAACATCTTCCAGCGCGGCAGTGAACAGTTTCGGAGATATAACATCTCCCTGTCTCACGCCTTTCTGTAGCTGGATATGTTTTGTGCACTGGTCCTGTAATCGGACAGACATTGTGGCTTTGCTGTAAATACACTTCAACACTTCGATATAGCGATAGTCGATGCGGCATCGCTGGAGAGACTGAAGCACTGCCCAGGTCTCGATGGAATCGAAGGCTTTCTCATAGTCCACATACGCTATACATAGTGGCCGATTATACTCCTCGGTTTTCTGTATAATCTGCCGAAGCGCATGAATGTGGTCTATGGTACTATAGCCTTTTCGGAAACCGGCTTGTTCGGGTGGCTGGAAGTCGTCAAACCTGCGTGCGAGACGATTCGTGATTACCCTCGAAAACAACTTATAAACGTGGCTCAGAAGTGAGATGGGTCTGTAGTTCTTCAACAAGGTGTTGTCACCTTTTTGAAGAAGAGCACCACCACACTTCTGCTCCACGCTTCTGGCGTACTACCGTCAAGTATGACGGAATCGAACAGCTTCTGGAGGACTTTAAGTACCGGTTTTCCACCCGCTCTCAGAAGCTCAGTCGTAATTCCGTCGTCGCCAGGTGCTTTGTTGTTTTTAAGTTGTTTGAGGGCCATCCTAATCTCATACAGGCTGACTTCTGGGATATCTTCGGTAAAGTGTCGGGTCCGCTTGGCTCTGGGGTCTTTTGCCATGCTAACGACAGGTTGTGCTTGCGTAGAGGTGTATAACTGTTCATAGAACCTCTCAATCTCCTCCAAAATCTCAGGCTTCGACGAGACAACGTTACCACTATCGGTCTTCAGTTTGGTCAGCTGACTTTGCCCAAGAGACAGATTTCTTGTGAACACTTTTGAGCCTTTGTTCTGCTTGATCGCTTCTTCAATACTCGAAGTATTGAAGCAGCGTATGTCGCGTCGCATACAAGTAGAGATCTGTCTATTGAGCCGTCTGTATACCGTCATGTCGACCGAAGACTGTAACCGCATATCTCGTCTGACCGCTATAAGATCTAGAGTTTGATCGGAGAGCTTTTGGCGCATGTCCTTATTTAAATATGTGTTAATAAAAAGTTCAGAAAATATGAAATGCATGCTTTGCTTAGTTTAGGGTAAATGGCGGGAGGAGCCGGACACATGTGTGATGGTAAGCAACATGCCTGCCACATAACAGCACAGTGACACGCTGCTATTGGACTATGAAGAGCCCAAATCACTACCTAGCACTGCACTGCGTTCGTCACCCAGAGATCTAAGATATTTTATCTCTATGCCCTGCAATTTCACTGAAAACATTGCCCGTCAAACCGGAACACCCAATTAAAATATAAAAGTCTATTATCTGATTACTTTCTGTATAATACTCATTAAAAGCCCTCGTATTTTAGCCATTCCATAGTATTTTATTTGCAACCTGGTTGCTCGGTAGTTATTGACATAATACATACCATCAGCCCCCCCCCCATGGTTTCACCTGCGTAGACTTTTCCCGTTAATTTTCCGCGATCAAATGTAGTCCATGTGTTATTCCAAATTGTAATGTGTCTGTTTTCAACCGGATCCGTTCAAGTTTTACGTGTACAAGTATAAACCGCCCACTAAATGTCCTCACTGCTGGGACTCAGGGGCTTCTCTCGGAAGGAGAGAGTCAACGCCATAATTCATCAAGCTGGATCAGTGCGGGTTGGTGGATGAGACATGACTTTGGTGGATTCTAGGTACATGTCGATTTCTCGATTTGTCATTTCATGTCTCCCTTCACCATTTTAAGGTAGCGGCATTACGCACATGACTTCGAAAAGACAGTGGTGCGCGTGGTTTTGAACCCGGAGTCACCGGAGTCAGTCGCCGTTCTCCCGACTAAGCCAGCCGTAACTTCCTAGACCAGCCGGTACTTCTAAACATCCAAACTTTTGTATTTATGATGTTAGTGAGATTATACGTGGATCACGTATTACGGGTAATATTAAAATAGTGTAGAACATTTTTATTACGAAAAGTAAAACATGATTTGAAAAATTTTATAATACGAATGTCAATTTATGTACATGCTGATGTGAAAAGTCTGAGAAACGAAATCAATCTTTCGACGGCTCGGTGGTGAATAATCGAGACGCTTTAAAATAGTTTTCGTAAGATTGCGCAGAAAAGATGTTCTATATCTAGTCTTTTGTGTAAAATATAGAGTGACGAGACAGGCAGGACGTGTGCCTGATGGTAAACAACATGCCTGCCACATAACAGCACAGTGACATGTAACTATTGAAACATGAACAGTCCAAATCATTACCTAGCACTGCACTGCGTTCGTCATCTAGAGATCTAAGATATTATATATTTTTAAACCCTATAACTTCTCTGGAAACATTGTTTTTCAAACCAGAACACAGTAATGTTTGCATTTTACTGCTTACTTTACTTGTTATCCTTTTTCTCTTTTGTTATGTTGTAATTTATAGTTTTAAAGCACTTACCGAAGGCGCAGTTAGGAGTTGCAATGCTTCACTCAGATTCTTTAGGGTCAGTGTATTCCTCTCCTCATCTTCCTCAGGCCCTGGCAGGTGGAAGGAAGACTGCCGGGAGCGGAACTCTGGCTTCTTGGCTCCTGAACTGGCTCCGTTGGCGAACTGATGCTGGGAGGATGCTCGCCGGAATGGGCACGTCATTGTGGCAGGAGATCAAGTCATGAGTGTGGGGATCTGAAAAGAAGAAAAATAATTTTGTTCATTGAATTCGGATTAACTCGACATTGGTCTCTTTGTAGAGTTTTTTTTTGGTATAGTGACGGAAAAATCTGAATATGTGCTTGATGGTAAGCAACATGCCTGCTCCTAACAGCAAGAACAGACAAAACTACGTTCTGATAGCTAATTGAGTTTTTCTTTTTGTTATTGAATTAAGTACATTTCTGAGTATGTATTTAAAATAAATAAATATTATATCAGCTTCCATAGTACAAGCTTTACTTAGTTTAGGGTCAGATGGTGTTTCTGTGGGAAATGTCCACCAATATTTATATTTATTTATTAGAGTAACCCTAGCTCAACAGTTATAAGAGAAAGAGAGACAAAATGACACAACTAGAGACAATGGCAAGCTCTACGTCACTCCCTATCCTCTCAGTACTCCCTCAAATTTAAACCCATCCTATCAGATTTTCTCCCCAATACTTCTCAAACTGGAGAATCATATTCTAGGGTTTAGGTAAACACCCCTACAAAATGAAATCAAATCGCTTCATCCTATTAAATATTTCAACTATTCCATTTAAATAAATTAAATTTGTAGTTAAACACTTAATACTACAAACCTTTGATCTAGTACAATTTGAAGTATGAGCCTTTGTACTCGAGTTTCAACTTTGTAACAATACGCTTTCAAATTTTTAACCCGACGAGTGCTTTTGTTCTAAAACAGTTTCACATAAAACCGTGCCTCTTCAAACATAAGGGCAAATAAGAGGCGTCCATTTGTTCAGACGAATTCACACTACTCAAAAGTTAAACTGATTTAACTAGCCTCGACGCTTGGAGGGAATGTATGAAGAGTACTTAGCTTTGTATAAACTAAATTTATCATCATCATCATCATCATCATCAGCCGCAAGACGTCCACTGCTGAACATAGGCCTCCCCCCTAGATTTCCACAACGATCGGTCCTGCGCAACCTGCGACCAGCGGTTTCCAGCGACCTTTGTGAGGTCATCTGTCCATCTAGTGGGAGGCCGTCCAACACGGCGTCTTCCGGTTCGTGGTCGCCACTCGAGAACCTTTCTTCCCCATCGGTTGTCAGTTCTGCGAGCGATGTGGCCTGCCCATTGCCACTTCAGCTTGCTTACTCTTTGAGCTATGTCGGCCACTTTCGTTCTTTTGCGAATATCCTCATTACGGATTCTGTCGCGCAAAGAGACTCCGAGCATAGCTCTCTCCATAGCTCGCTGTAAACTAAATTTATACTATTTATAAAAGTGGGCGTTTTGTCAAAGGTACTGTCACGTCACGTCACGTCACGTCTGAAAGCTACAACTCTTTTATTACCCGACTGAAGTAAGGGTTGTGTTTTTTGCACGTATCTTGCATGTTTGTAAATTTCTTTATTCCCACGTATCTTCCAAACGGCTGGATAGATTTCGACAATTACGATATAGTTAGATTTGTCTCAATCACCCAGAATCTTCTTAGGTAGTATTTTGTATTACATAATGTTTTTTTGTATGATTTTTGCAGTCGGGGTTTTTAAATTAAAATTATTTGTAAAAAAAGACTTCAAGCCTGGAACATTACCGCAAATTTGGAAGGCTATTGTTTTTTTTTTGTGTGCAATAGTATGCATCTGATTTGTATCATCTAATATCAGGTGGTTTTAGAAGTTGCTCCTTTTTTCTATCGGACTGCTCATAGTTCCATCTAGAAATTGTTTTATTGGTTTGAGAAACAAGCAACCTATGAGCAAAATGGACAAAATAGGTGGTCTTACATCATGCAAATTAGCTGTCCGCTTTCCAAAATGTTTCCAAGGATGAACTAAAAAGTAGCGATGTTCAAGACTATGAAAACTTTTTCAAAGACAGGAGTTCTTGCCCATGAGCCGTATGGCATATCTCTCGATTGAATCTAAATTTTGCAGCTGGCATTTAACTACCCATTTGTAAATTGCGCACGCTAAGTAGTCCAGACTAGTTCTAGAGTGATTTTTTTATATTTATCAGATGATAATATTTTCATACAAGTGAATCTTTGTACCTTCGGGAGGCCACCCAGTTTATGGGCGGATAAAATTTTGCCTTGGACTCATTGAAAGACCAAAAGCTAAGCATATTTATGTAGATGTCATAATGTTCGAATTTGGTGGTCAAACTCGA
Source organism: Ectropis grisescens (assembly GCA_017562165.1). Taxonomy (NCBI): domain Eukaryota; kingdom Metazoa; phylum Arthropoda; class Insecta; order Lepidoptera; family Geometridae; genus Ectropis; species Ectropis grisescens. The sequence continues at coordinate 7,457,149 of CM029780.1, read as the reverse complement.
ACTTATGTGTGTCATGAATATAATATATGAGAGTAATTGTTAATATGTTTTGTGTATCTATTTTTGTGCCAATAAATGAGTCTCGAATATCACTCTTTTCAATTCCTACTCGTATTAGCAATGCGTGAAAAGGTCAATAAACAATCAATATCACTTCTAAATCTAATTTCTAATAGCCAAATCTTCTCAAAAACACAACCATTCATTCCACATTACTACTTAGTTTAAAAATTAATATCACTGTAAATCTGCCATTGTACAAGTACCAATATCCTTTATCGACGGGTAATCTGCTTTAAGTATTAAATTTAATACGTAGTCGTACGTTTTTATTAATATCTGCTACGGATTTAATTTCTAGAGTTATAGAGCAGTAAAACGTTATAGGAAATCCATTCCAACGACGCCCGGGGACCTGAACCTCGCGTAGGTTTAATCAGAGGAATTGAGTTGATGACACTTCGCATAAACGAACCAATAGGTTTGAGCCCCATTGGCATATATAGCTTTAGAAAATGTTATTACTATTAAGAGCCTAGTATATGCATATCATAAGCAGCCCACTAAATTCAAGGTCAAGGCGTCAAGGCTATAATCCACCACGCTGGCCCAGTGCGGCTTGGTGATTTTTGATCGGAAGATTTTAGCTACATGTCGGTTTCCTCACGATGTTTTCCTTCACCGTGTTAGCGGCATTACGCGCATGACTTCAAAAAGACAGTAATGCGCGTAGGATTTGATCCCGGGGGCTCCGGATCGGCAGTCGCCGTTCTCCCGACTAGACCAACCGTAACAAATCAAAATCAAATCAAAATCAAAATTAGTTTATTTGTCAGAATATTGTCATAAATGTGTTGTTACAAATGAAATGTTGTCTCAAATATTCTACTTAAGATAGTGCACAAATATTTACAATTTATTGTTATTGCATCATCACCTAGTTATATTATACAATTACCTAGTCAATATTCCTAAATTTATCATTCAAAAATTCATTTTTGTCATAATAACATCTTTCCATTAAAAACTTAAACAATTCTTTAACTTCTATTAAGAGCCTGAAGTGTCCCAATGGGCAAAGCCTCCCTACCTACACCGAAGACCATCCGAGAGTTCAATTTGCAGATGGGCATCAAAGACAGAAATGCAGTCGTGGTGGAGGTGCTGAGCCGGGAGGAGGCGGTTTAGAAAATAAAATAGGCCTAGAATTAGAATGAAAATGTTCCCTACTCCCCCCTATTTTCTTTTCTTCTCCTAATCCAAGATTCATGTAAAAAAAAAACAAATGACATAGGTCAAGGACTACGGAGTCTGTGGAGTTGCTAAATTTAATGAAAAAAAAGCCTCCCTACCTTCTTTGTACCTGTCCTGAGCTAGTATATACCAATCATTGAGATGTTTATCGAGGTCATCCTGCCACCGTTTAGTTGGTTTACCGAAGTACAAGAAACATTGACAACTCTCGTGGCTTAGTGGGTAGTAACTCTGCCTGCGAAGCCGAGGGTCGTGGGCTCGATTCCCCACCCAGTGCAAATATTTGTGTGATGAATTCAAATGTTTGCACTGTGTCTGGGTGTTTCTATGTATAATAAGTATGTATTTACAATATAAGTATTATATCAGCTATCTGGCCGCCATATTACAAGCTTTGCTTAGTTTGGGGTCAGATGGTGTTGTGTGTGAATTGTCCACCAAATTGCATTCATATTTTAGCAAGCAATCGTGCTTGCTAATATTGTCTTTTTTTTCGGCGACGATGCGTTGTATCCCTAAAATATACTTGAAAAGAACAATGGTTCGCACATGCGTCATATTCGTGAATGAGACCCGTGAGGGCTGGACTGCTAACGACAGTACACGAAACTCATTTAATTGGGAAATTAGGATCTTGTATTCAAATTGAGAGTGAATCAGTTTTTTTCTAAATAAACACACACCATCGTAGACCGCATTTTCGTTTTACATCAGAAGAGATGGATTTGTCTTGACTTATTTGTCTGAGAGATCAGGTCGCTGCTTTCTGTTACGTATTATCTACCATACCTTTTCTATAGCTCACAGAGCGAGTTTGAGCTCAAAGAGTGCTTTAGCTGCAGCCTTCTAGTTTCGACATAAGTCTTGTAATATAGGTGAGTGTGCTTTAGTCGTTATCCCGGTTACTTCAAAGCTCACCAAAACTAGGGGCAAAGTTTTAAGGTTTACGGTTGTGGTTCTACATAGACGGTTATTTTAACTTTGTAATGAATGCTGCTTGTTATTTTGTTTGTTTTGTTCGTTCTTTATAGGAAGAGGTTTTGATACCTGGTTTTTGCATAGTCTAATTTTTTTGGTATATCGCTCTTCAGAATTGGTGGCAGGTACATTTTATCGAAAACTGTTAAGGAATGTAGTGTACGCTATGTCGCTATATTACGTTTTGGTGACGCGGAACTATAAGTTATTCTCCTCCCAAAAAGTGTTCAACCCGTCCAAATAAGTTTTCACGTCAAAATATGTAAATTGCGAATGTCCTAAATATTTTTTTATACCAAGAAGATATTACAAAGGAAAACACTTGTACAAAAGGGTAGCGTACTCATTATTATGAATGTCTTTAAGTAAGGGATGAGCCAAAATCATAAAAAATAAGCTGAGCGTAGCAGCTGAGTCGAACAAGTGATATTGTAAAGAATGAATGATATTTGAAGTGGTATTTTTTGGTGCTTTGAAAACTTTTTAATGGAGGATATCTTACGAGTTCACGCCAACGACTTACTAATTTCCGGCAGTTGTGGCGTAGTGGCGTAGCGTAAGAGCAGCGGTGGAGCACGGGAGCGGGATGTGTGCATTAGATGCTTTTTGTATGTTTTATGTGTGTTTGTGAAATCTTGTGAGTTGTGAGTTCGATCAGTCCGTAACTTTCCCGTGTACTTGATGAGTTATCGCTTTAAACTTTTTTAATAAGATAATGAAATGAAAGAAATTTTCGATGTTACAGGCCTTGAAGCAACAATTATGCTTTTGTAAACTTTTGGAATTCGCAGTTTAGTTGTATTGTACATTTCAAGATTTTTTTCTAACATACCTATATAGACAGATGAAGTCTTTATTAAACTTACAAAATAAAACAAACATAAGATAACACTAAAGAAATAGAAAAAATAACCATTTATATTTATTATGGATACCTACTTTTTGGCCTTATTTGAAGTGCCTATTTTAAGCTACATTTAATACTAACAACCGGACTACTGAAACTACTCGAATAAAATTGGTTTAAAAAATAAATTAATGCACAAATTTCTCAAATGATAGTTTTGATTGTAGTTGGCGATATACAGCCTTAATAAAAAGTAGCAAATGTAATCGCTAAAAGCAGTATTTTTCAGTCAATCGTAGAATGGAGAAAGCTGTAAGCCAAGTTTTATAAAACTTCTTTCGTTAATCATCTAACGCGATCAGATTAACATTACCATTGCTCTCTTTTTTCTTTGGGATAATCTCTTCTAATCTTCCAAACAACTAAAAACGAACGAGCTACAGGCCAAGCAAGCAAATCGATGCCATTAATTAACAAGAGTTAACGAAGGCCCGGTTCCATGAATCCTTAATGATTCGGTTTATTGAATAAGGATCAAGGAATCTCTGATTAATATTAACTGACCATTACATGGATTGTTAAATATGACTCAACTCGGTGGGATTAAGTTTCAACGGAAAACAAATGAGGCTGATTTGGAAAATAGGCAGTTCAATAAAATATTATGTCTTGATGATTTTGATCGCATAAATAATGTTACACTCCAATTCAAATCTGTTAAAAATAACTGCACTTTTAATCGTCATAGATCAGAGGGAGGTTGAGAAAAGGGGATCAGAGCTTTTCACATTTTGCAAATGTCAAAAGATCAGAACACTACTGATAGGCCTCAAAATTTTAACCTAGTCAAAACTTTAACCTAGTGCACGTTAGTGCAAACTTAACTGTGTTCCGTTTTACACAATTATGTATATGATTAATAAACTACATAATTTATCTCGCAGCATTGCTTGAGCAAATGTTGTCAAAAAAATGTTGTAAAAGTATTAGCTAGATTTATACACGTTTTGTTGCACTTGGTATAAGCGACCTCGAATCAGTTAAAGCGCTTCCCATCCAGGCAACCGTAGGAGATACGAATGTACAAGGATAGAAAGTACAAATAAAAAGTGATAAATACGAGTAGAAATTTGAAATAATCCTGGTCAATTATACAAATACAAATTCCTTTATTTGACAGTAGCGGTCCGCCCCGGCTTCGCCCGTGGTACTTGATATAAATATAGCTTATCCTAGCTATACCTTATCCTAATCTAGCACTCATGGATCACGTACAAATCCAACGGTGAAAGATTTTTGACATGACAACGTCTAGTAAATCGATGAACGCCGGCTGCATGCACAAAAAAGTGCCCCGCTATGTCCCGTTACGCTCACTATCCCGTTACGCACATTGTACGCTTGCTTCGCATCTATCAATGTTTCGTTTTGACATTGTTTTGACTATCGTCCGTAAACCAACCGGCTTTACAGACCGCTCTGTATTAATAGTACAACTGACATTTTTTTTTAAATCGATCCAGTTGTTCCTGAGATTAGCGCGTTCAAACCTCGTCAAGTGCACGTATTCTTCATTACGTCACTCCGTATTATAACTATTAGCAATATTTTTATTGCTAAGGAAATGAAATCTAAGCACATTCATTACAGAAAACATTTTATCAACAATATTTACGGTAGAAAATAGAAATACAGAAGCAATCAAAGAAAAAAAAAGTGTGAACGCATTAGGCTCTCATCCTGAAAGGAATGGGGTCGGACGTGTGTAAATTATTCTTTTGGCACTGAATCAGTGGATATTCTTGCCGTTTCCCGAAACATTCAACTTTTATTCCTTCCGTAACAACAGTAAATCAACTCCGTTAAAGTAATAGTAAATTGGTTGCTTCTAGATAAGCACGTTCCATCGTAGATCGCATCGTCGCTTACATTAGGTGAGATGGCGGTCAAGTGTAAACCAATAATAGTTAAAAAGATGAGACAGAGAGATCAGCAGAAACTTCTACAAACTCCGTGGAACACTGTAATTCGTGGGTGATGTATATAAAATCGTAATTAGGATTTCATTTTTTTTTCTAAAATCCTCCTGTTAACCCCACTTTACCTACGCACTGGTACATATTTAACTTGTAATTACATCCTTTTAACTATACTCTATAATTTGTGGTATTCCCCGGTTTCATTCGTATAGCTCTTGATCCCTTAATGTTTCCAAAATAAACGTGTAATTTGTGTTATTCTAGACTTTAGACCATTAACTATATACGTTGGTAATAAATTTTATCCGGATTGTTTCTGTAGTTAAGTATATCGTGAAAGAGTTACAAAAATTCAGACTTAATAGTTATTTGTTATACAAGAGTGCAAAGTTGATTTTTAACCGCGTGCTCAATTTTGATGACCGAGCAAGTGAAGGATTTTAGCAATTTTAGAATCCTGAGCGTAGCAAGGGAATCAAAAGAGCACAAGGTGAAAAATCTTTGCACTCGAGTGCAACACGTAACTTTTCATTCCACCTCAGCGAGGAAATGACTAAATGCATTTTTTTTAATGTTTTCGCGCTAAGCAAATTTTAAAAAAGTAAGTAGGTACACCAAGGAGGTTGCGAGTCTGAGTTTTTAACATATTAAAAAGAAATGTATGATGCATTCGGCACCAAGGAGGTAGAAATAAATAGGTTGAATTATGTTTTGAATTCAAAACCCCAGTACACACGATGTTCTAAATTCAAATTTACTTTGACCTCTAGAGGGTAAAAACGGCTTTTGCGCCCTGATATCGAGGAGCAAAAGTACTCTTTCCGAGCTGGTGGGATGAAAATGCTGTCATGCCAGTTTTCTTTACGGTAATATATCTAACAAAGGTGTGATATTTTTCTAAGAGGACTCTGCAGAGTCCTAAATAAATACTAAAAAAAATGTGTGCTCTTAAAACCACGGCACGGCAGAAGTGAAAACTAAAATAAGAAATACTTATTAATAATTTAAATAATAAATGAAATAATTTAAAGACCACTAAATAATTTTAATAATTAAAAATTCAAATTATTTAGAAATTGAAAATTAGTATATACCTAGTAAGCACAGCAACACGAGAATAACATGTGGCGAAATAATTAGTATATATGGCCAAAAAAAAAAATAACGGGTTTCGGAAACAGAGTTTGACGTTTGACTAGCAAATTTTTTAGTGTTTGCTATTTATTTATTTTGTAGGTATTTCGCTAAAAATGCATATATAATATGTTGTGTTTAAAGTGTATGTGTAAGTGCTGTGATGAAAAAATATATCATTTTGTGTGTTTAAAAAGTAATACGAGTATTTTTAACAAAAACTTTTTTGCATTGGATGTAAAATGCAAATTTAAAATTTCGTGACAAGATCAATTAATGACATTAGTGTGGTAAGTACCTAGAAGTTAATGTCGGTATAAAAAAGATATAAATATTGTAAACACAGGTTCACTATATTATCTTTCTCGCTCTGACGCGCTTGTTCACTGTGTTTTGTTTCTCGCTCTAGCATTCCGACTTCATCCGGAAATTATTATCATACCCGAGCGTGACGGGTTAATTCATTTTACAGCCCATAAAATTTTGTCTCAACGTGCCTAAAGAAGTTTTCACTTCAAAAACTAAAAAAATTAATAGTAATCTAGTAATTTTTAAATGATCAGTCTTCTCGTGACCACGGCGGTTGTAACGCTACCGAAAGGCCGATGTAATTAAATAATAATTTTAGTTCATGGTTAAATCTTGTATCATATAAATAATATGTGTTCAAATCGCAAAAGTTAAAAAACAATATCTCGAAATAATAAACATATTTTCTTGTACAAATACTAAACAGAAGTCATGATTTTTATACATCGATTCCCATACTGCGTCTTATTTATATGATACAACCTACGTCACAGGAAGATGATTTGTGGTCCATTCTCACATAAGAAGAACGTTATTATATTTGAAGAGTTTCCGCAGCGACCTCAACCGATTGTTAGAGCTGGAAATACAAAATAATATGTTGGTAAAATAATCCTAATGTCCAATTCTATTCACATAAATATATATGTATGAGACTATATATCACTATCCTACTAAATGCGCAAGTTTGAATGTTTGCTCAACAACGTCGCAACGTTTGAATGGGTCGGAATGAAATTAAGAATAAGAATAATTTTATTTCCAGAACATGGTTAAACACTTTATCACAATAAAAAAACAGAATTGACAAAACAATACGTTTGTTGATAAGCAGTGAGCTCCAAACTAAGTGCAAGACTTGTGTCTTGGAGCTCGAGTGCGAAATTTCGAACATTAAGTTCGTTACAGTTAAACTATAAATTATGTATGATTAAAATAAACATTTTAGGCAGTTATTATAATGAAACAAACGTCTAAATGGAAAACAAAAAATTGATATAAAAAAAAAAAAACAAATCTACAAAAAGAAACTGAGACAAAGATATTATCTAACCGTGTCTGACAAACTATTAAAGCTATCCACTATATATCTATACTAATCTATACTAATATTATAAAGCTGAAAAGTTTGTTTGTTTGTTTGAACGCTAGGATCTCAGGAAGTGCTGGTCCGAATTGAAAGATTATTTTTCTATTGGATAGTCCATTTATCGAGGAAGGCTATATAGGCTACTACTATTAACAGAAGCGGAGCATGAATCAAGAATGTAACAAAGTCGGGAAAAAAATATTCCTTTTTGAGAGTTTTCGTACGTTTCGTGCTTTGACATAACACATGACAGCATGTGTCTAAGATTGCGTCATTGAATATCACAGATTACATACCACTTGAATATAAAACCTTTGCTAATCTCTGAGTTGGTACGACCAATTTCTGACAGGTGGCGTAGCAGGTCGCTGAAGAGGTGTTTTGTTTGAAAGCGATATTCTCAGGAATGACTGAACCGATTTCTAAAATTTTTCACCGTTGGATATGTGCAGGATCTGGATGAGTGCTATATATGTTCCACGGGCGAAGCCGGGGCGGACATCTAGTGAATTAATATAATTAATATTGTAACACAGTAATAATTTAGTTTGGAATATCACATAGGCTACATTTTATTTCAAGAAAATAACGATATACATATGAGTATAATAAGAAACATTGGCCGTCAAATCGGAACACAGTAATGTTTGCATATTACAGCCTGGTGGTAGCATAACTGGCAAAGGTGTAGTACTTCCCTAGGCGGACTCTGCAAATAGTTCTAGCACTCAAAAATTATGTCACAATAATTGTCCAATATTTCCATACCAGTTTCAGTAAACTCTAATTTGTGTGAGCGGTTTTTGTTCGCAGGCCTCGAGTTCATATTTGGAATACGGCAGTATATGTTGCTACAGCTAATAAGCCAAATTTATCTCACACCGTAAGCAGAAAAAAATGTTGTCATATTTTCTGTATACAAGGCGCGATTTGCGTAATAAAATAACCGGTGCAAAAAGGAAGAAATACGTTTGCTGGAGAACTGAGAGGAAGTCTTTTGTGTTTTCCTGTAAGAAACTGAATGTTTTATTTTTAGACATTTTCAAAATTATGGAAAATGCTGGCTATACTTTTGAAGTGGAACTTCCTTTGATCTTTTTAAGTGGTTTTATTTAAGTTTTTTGATGCTCTGAAATGGAGTGCAAACAAAATTGTCAAACTGATTAATGTCGAAAAACAGAGGTAGTAATGCATTCTAAAATATGAAAATAAGTAGTTACGGCTGGTCTATGTTACGGCCGGGAGAACGACAATTGCTGATCCGGAGCCCCTGGGTCGAACCCCACGAGCACCACTATGTTCTTGAAGTCTGTGTGTTAAAAACATAAAATTGTGTCCTATGCAAATCGTGCAAAATGCACTAAATATTGTTTAAGCCCTCTTGCACACGAGCCCTGGAATCAGAGGAAATGACATAAAAGTATTGGGGAGGAGCCTACATCGCACTATATGATTGGTGATTTATGGTGCGATGTAGGGTCCTCCCCACTAGTTTTAAGTAATTTCCGCTGATTTTAGGGTACGTGTGTGTAGAGGGCTTAAAAAGATTTAGAGGGTTTAAGACAGCCGCTATAATTTATGTTGCCAACGTAATCTATATCTTAATGTAAACCTCAGAAAGCTCATATTTGAGTGCATTTTATTTGTCGGGTGGGAGCGGATTCGTGTAAGTGGGCGACCTTTACGCCTAGAAAAGGTAACATTTCAATGGACAGTATAGTTAATTCGAAATTAATATGTAAGTACAACGCCTATGAGACGTCGCTAGGGATTGAAAATATCACGTATAATCATAACAATTGATTGGTGAGTTGTCACGCGATCACATTGAGCAGACAATGGGCAATGGATCATTCATAGTGTGTTTTTATTGATGATTGAACTATTAATAGAGATGACTTTTCCGGCGGATTGTCGGACAAATAGAAAATAAAACAAAAAATTACGGATTTTTGATGAAAATGATTTTATTTCGCTTGGCTATCACTAAAGTGATTCAGATTTTTTTAAAGTATATATACAATGACGAGTCGACCATGACACGTGACTTATAGTAAGCGACATTGAAACATGAAGACCACAAATCACTACCTATCACTGCACTACGCTCGTCACGCAGAGGTATAAGAAGACGTTTTATCTTCATGTCCTTGTCAATGGAAATATTGCACTACAAGCCGAAACACAGTGATGTTAGTACTTCACTGCTTGGAAGAAGAATACATTTATACATTTTTACTTGGCGGAAGAATAACTGGCAAAGATGTGGCACTTCCCCTGGTGGTCTCTGGAAAGTGAACTAAAAAAACTACCATTAAATTGTATGTTATAAGTGCTGAAATAGAAGAAATTTGTCATTACTGGTTTTAACGGTGAAGGAAAGCATTGTGAGGAAATCGGCAAGTTTCAAGAAGCTTTCGAGATCTTAACTGTGTCATCCACCAACCCGCACTTGGCTAGCATAATGGATTTTGGCTTTGACTCTCTCCTTCCGAGAAGGTTTTGAGTCCCAGTAGTGAGAACGTTTAGTGTGCGTGCATACTTATTGTTTTAAGTGTATATCTAAATTAATCATGATAGAAAATGAGATTCAGACCCAGATACGTTTAGAATTATTGACGTGACGTCTGATGTATCGATGAACCCGGTATCACACACTAACTTTGACTTTGACTTAAACTTTAACTTTGACTAAAAAGCATGACTTTTTTGTCACGTTCCGCCTAAGCCGAGCGTGCAAACGCGCGGAACAAGCGATAGAAATGTACGATCGGCCTAAGTTTTCGTGCGATTATGACGTTTTTAAATACATTTCTAAATTTAATAAATCGACTTAACAGACAACCATTTTTTTAGTTTTAACTCAATTTTGAACTTGAAAAGATTATCTCAAAATTTGTCTTGGTACGACTTATACTTGAACGTTGCTAAAACTCATTTGTAAGTCTACTTAACCTAGGTGAGTTTGCACCAAGCACAGTTCTGTGAAACGTAGACACGAACGGAGTAATTGGTAACCTTGGATATTTATATGGCACTCTAAGTGTGAATTTTGCTAGAAGTTAGAGTCAGTCTGACTTACCATACAACAGCGTATAACAACATGTAATCAAGATTAATTCTACGAGCATAAAATGATTGTACATTGAATAAGCCAGCTTTTCCTTTGACCTTTAATGTCGACATTTATATAACCTTTACTTGCAGATATAATTATAATTTATTTTGTTCTAACTGGGGGATTGAATCCTCAACTTACGGCAACGTGGCCAAATATACTAGTAGTTGAATGACGAGGCAAGTCCGGCACAAACATTGAATTATATATCAAAATATCTCATTTTGTTCCGGCAAAAATTCATCAGTCATTTCTAACAAGCCATTAAAATAAAACGTAATTAAAGTATTCAGGACATGTTTCGTTTTATAAATAGAACATGATCATTATTTTAATAGCTGTGTTACTTCATATCTATTTCAAAGTACTTTTACTTGTCAATGTTTACGTTCAATGATCAAGAGTGTTTCGCTTTTTGAAATAATACTTCTTTTAACGTGTTAAGGAAACATGATGTGAGTACATTTTTACGATCACCGTCGCCGTCACGAAAAGGACTCCTTGAAATTAACTAGTCAATATTTTAGTTAACATTGTAAATACCCTAGGCTTAATTAAGTCAAAGGTCACGTTTGAATATGGTCGGTCCAATCCGACTCAAGTTTCGACCACGTCCGACAAACTTTTTCTTTTTCAAGGAGAGTGCGCACGCGTGACCGCTGCCCGTCTGACACAGACACTATCTCGGCCGAAACTTGAGTCGGATTGGACCGACCATCTCACACGTGAGCTAACCGCTGACCTAAATTAACAAGTGTAACAACAACGTTATTTTTTTTAGTTCAGTTAAACACTTCTTGCCTTGAAGATATTTAGTTTTATGGTTGAAGTGAGACATGCAGAAATATTTGATTTTTGGGGTGTGTACGAGTACGCACATCATCATCATCATCATCATCAGCCGCAAGACGTCCACTGCTGAACATAGGCCTCCCCCCCTAGATTTCCACAATGAACGGTCCTGCGCAACCTGCAACCAACGGTTTCCAGCGACCTTTATGAGGTCATCTGTCCTTCTAGTGGGAGGCCGTCCAACACTGCGTCTTCCGGTTCGTGGTCGCCACTCGAGAACCTTTCTTCCCCATCGGTTGTCAGTTCTGCGAGCGATGTGGCCTGCCCATTGCCACTTCAGCTTGCTTACTCTTTAAGCTATGTCGGCCACTTTCGTTCTTTTGCGAATATCCTCATTACGGATTCTGTCGCGCAAAGAGACTCCGAGCATAGCCCTCTCCATAGCTCACTGTGTGCCTTTGAGCTTCGCACATATTTTCAATTTATTTCTTTACCCACCATACATATCTCGTGTTTTTTCATATCAGTCAGTGCGTGTCAATTTTGTAGCAACATTAGATCCAAATTATGATTTCTTATACCATTGTTTGTGATGCTGGTGACCTAGTGGCTAGATTATGTGATTTAGAACCACTAGGTCATAGGTTCAAATCCCCCCCCCCTTCAAATCAGAGCATTTATCCAAGTGCTGTTATCTAGATGTAGAAGTCAATCCTCAGCACTAGCTTAATCGGCGAAGGATAACATCGTGTGGTACCCGCCATACGAGTCTGTACAATAAGAAGCAATTAAGCGTTATATAGGTACATACATATAGATACAGCATTCCCTTATGCGCTTGATCAAAATCTATTAATCTATAGAAATTAGTCCCTGTAAAAAATCCGCTCTCATTAGGATTGAGAAGACCATAATCTAGCAGGCTGGGGAAGATTGGGTTGGCAGATGACGCTTGTCCTCGAAAAAGTCGAAAAATTACCTTAAAAATTAAGATTTTTGGCTTTTTGGAGGGCGCCTAAGACACAAGTGTAGCCTAATTTGGGGCCCTCTGTTATACGTAGACCTATATTAATTACCATTGAATTTACTATACATTTAATATCTTGAAAATTACATGAACATGAAAAACTTAAACAAATCAAGTTAAATAAATAACAAAATAATTGAAAAATATATTATTACTATAATGTTAAAAGTGCTGTACCTATTGTTAATATTAAAAAAAAAACTACTTTATTATTTTAATTCATTTTAAAACATGACAGTTTATCCGCCGTCAAAGGTTTTTGTCAATTTCGTCAAAATTTATAAATATACTTGCAAAAATTCGGAGGTGCATACGAGATTTGAACTTGCAATCTCACGGTTGTGAAATTCAACTTTCTGGCCATTAATCCACTAAAGATTTTGCTGGGCCACCATGGTTTTAATCTTGAAATTGTAATAAAAATAAAAATATAAATTGTAAATATTTGGAATACGGGTTTTATTAATGCTTTTGACAGGAATTAATTTCAGACTACAACTGTACTAATTTCAGACTATAACTGTGAGGGCACAAATATTATGACCTCTTTTTTACAAACTATTTTAAGGTTTTAACCTTTTTTTATCAACGTAATTTGTACTTGTCAGGATGTCGCTACTATCGTAACATCGAACAAGAATATATTACTTCCTGCACGTTATCTGAGACCCAAAAATATATAGCTGGGGCGGAAATTACGAAACGTACCCCATCGATTTATTACTAAAAGTTGTTTTGGGAGTTGAGTGTTTGGGAGAGTGTGAAATACTTAAGAGATATATTAGCCGCTTAAAGGCTTTGCTGCTTTCAATCGGTTACACGGCATACGATTGCACTATGTGAACGCAAGTTCCATGTAAAATAGCCTAGATTTGTTAAGACGTATAACGATGATAGCACTGCATTGTAGCACCCAGAGTCTGATTGCTTATTTTATCATAAATGCTTTTTTTTTTTAAACCGAGATTGTGACAAAAACGTGTGAAATAAATAAACAATACTAGACTGCAGGCCCGTGAACAAAATGTATGGGTCAAATGAACCACCAGGAAACCTAACTAATATAATATGATAGAAGGGATATAAGGATGATAGAAGGGTATAAAGTAATAAGATTCAGCACTATGCCGTCACTTGTAAGCTGCCCAACTGAGTCCAATTGAAGAGGGGGGAGTTCTAAACCTCGATCATTTCTCCTTATCGCATGATTTTTGTACGACATTGCGAAGTAATGGATTATAACTTATTACTTTATACCGTTCTATCATCCTACATAGGTCTCCTGGTGCATCATATGACCCATAAATTTTGTTCACGGGCCTGCAGTCTATACGTAACGACCCAATTCTGTGGGCACGGTTTGGGATTGAAATTAGAAATTATAACTTTGTCACATTTTTAGTAGTTTACTTTATTCTGAAGCGAGAGCGAATGGATTGGTCTAAGTTTTGGATCGTGTTTTCAGAATGAGTTCCAATATTACTTTTAATATTAGGTAAAGTTTTAGTCTTGATCAACATTTCGTCGTTTATAAATCAGAATCGTACTTCAACGATCAGAGGTACTATTGGAGTTGATAACTGAATTGTGTTCACCACCCAGAAATGTAGCATAGCTAACCCACTTTTCTCTTTTGTAAGACTAAGGATTTATCTAATGAGGAGAAGGTCAAGGTTATAATCCACTACCCTAGTGGCTTAGTTGGTAGTAGCTCTGCCTGCGAAGCCGAGGGTCGTGGGTTCGATCCCAACCCAGTGCAAATATTTGTGTGATGAATTCAAATGTTTGCACTGTGTCTGGGTGTTCCTATGTATAATAAGTATGTATTTAAAAACATATAAGTATTATATCAGCTATCTGGCTGCCATCACACAAGCTTTGCTTAGTTTGGGGTCAGATGGTGTTGTGTGTGAATTGTCCACCAATATTTAATTTAATATCTACACTGACCAAGTGCAAGGTGGAAGATAATACATATCTTCGAAAGATGTTCTTGTAATTATGGTTTTCTCGCGATATTTTTATTCGCCGTCAAAGCCAAAGTAAACAAAACTTACATTTGTACTTGTAAAAATTGGAGATGTAGGCGGGATTTGGACTTAAGGGTTTTAGCGATAAGATTACCATTTTCTGCTATATTTTTAGATGTTTTTTAAGGCCCATCTCAAGTTTTTTTTGTTTTTTAAGTGCAAGAAAGACTTTATATATCTATCTACAATAGCACGTTAATGAATACAAATATTCTTACACTAAGCCCTAACAGCTTACGCTAAGCATTGTTAATCTAAAATCTTCGCAATAATAGGGTCAAAACTATTTGAAACTCCAATAAACGCTATCTATTATAAACAATAACTTCAAATCTAGATAATACTCCAAATATTGAAAACGCAAGCTCGAAATTAATAACCCAGGCTTTAATTAAGACTCATACAGGGTGTCGTGGATGTAACGCAACATAAAAAAATATGTTATTACTCGTATGTGTTTCAAATATATATTACACATGTTGTGTAATGTATTAAAAACTAGTTTTAAAGCGACTTAAAAAAGGAGGAAGTTCTCATCCGACTTCAGTCGAACTTTCGACTGGATAAACCGGTTTAATAATTCATTTATTATAGTAGATTATAAAGTGATTTAAGAAAAGAGTAGGTTGTTAACTTCACTGTATGTTTATGATTGTTAGTTCAAAATTTTCAACTGGATGAACCGATTTTGTTAATACATTTTACGATTGTTTGGACTTTCCGAATGATTATATTAGAAGGGTTTTGTAAAATAGACATTTTACAAAACCAAAAAAAATCCACTATCGAAGTTTTTCTTTAAATGTACGTGTTACGTACATGAACATTGTGACGGTACAGATCTATAGACACTTGATAATACACAGTACCTAGTATTTCCTGAATAATACCTAGATATGCCATTGTGTTAGCAAATAAGTAATATAATTCGCGTAAGCCTTTGAAAGAAATCGCTGCATTTATAGCTATTTTTGTTAAGAATCATAATCATACTCATACTTTATAACTACAGTTTTCGAAAACATAGTAAAATAGTGCTTTTTTGATAAAGCATTGTTTGGCACGTGTAGAAAAAAAGGCTAAAACTAAGAAGGGTAAGTAAACTTAAGTAAAATCTACTATCTATCTAAGTGTCAATTAATGCTTTAAAAAAAAACACAATTTATTTATGCAAATCAATCATTTGTTAGAGTTTTAATTCATAATAGATTATATCTATGTACAGACATAGATGTTCTTCTGTAGTTAAACTCAGAGTATTCAAACAAACTCTCATATTTTACTAATCAAAAACATACTGTCATGAAAATCATTTGAAAATTAGTGCTATGTCGTCGACACACTGTATGGATAGAATATCGATTTTGGCAGCAGTCGCGTTTAATTTGACCCATTTTCATGACATGTTTGACTAAGGGGCATGATTAAGTTATTAGAAGTGTTATTGGAACGAATCTTCTCGTAGTATTTATAACAGACGATGGCGATAAGATAATCGGTACGATTTTTACGTTAACGTAGTAAGAAACAAATTGAGTTTAAAAAAAAAAGACAAAAAATCTCAGAATAAACTTACTGTGACAAATGGCCGACTTATCGATAGCCGGATGGCCGTCGTGCGCTAGTGAATAGAATATCCGCGATGGCGTGATCCGTGATCCAGAATAGAAAAGCCGTAGTGACATAGTTCGAACTTAATGATAACATAATGAAGAAACTGGCGTGTTCCATTAGACTATTTTGAAGAAACTTGCATTTCATTAATATGGTAGATAATGGCCTGAGTATGGTAGACCCTGAGTTACAGCAGTGGGAACATAAAATTTGATGTTTATACTTCGTATAAAAAATAATCGGATCGTTGTCGTCAACCATCAAGCGGCCCCCGAATTCCCAGTGGTGAGGGAAATGTTACGCACCTCTCGCGTTTCTCATAAGGGCAATTTTGAAAGGGTTGAAGAGAAAATTAGGTTTGTTATGGTATACTTGACAGGGTTAATATTTTGGCACGTTTTGACGTGTTTTATATGAAGATTATATTTTTTTGCCAATATTGTGTAGCAATGTGGTTCAGGAAAATCTTTACGAGTATTTAAATAATGAATAAAAACAACATAGATACTTGAGTTCTAAGTGCGAGTTATTTTTTTTTCTATTTGCTGGATTATGAAATGTGTTTACACATCTTCTTATTAATAGGCCCGACGTAAAAAAAACAGTGTGTTAACACACAGTTTGATGTATGTGTATGTATGAGTGTGCACTGTGCAAAGAAGTCGATTGTACCGCAAAAAAAGCCATTGCAGCTCTCGAATAGATGAACTAATTTTGTTTTTTGTTTTAAAACTTACGTTCAGAGAGCTGATAGCAAATGTTGGGTAGGTATTTCAGGCTAGCTGAAAACTTATCAAGTAGTTCTATTATATGTATATCCTTACACTTATATATTAGTTCTCCTATTATAGTTCTTAAAACGGTTCTCTATTTTTGAAAATCCCTATTTTTAGTTACACGCAATTTTAATTTCAAATTGCCTCAAACCCATTTTGTCTTTTTTGCAAAACATTGTTGCACGTGCCTTGCAATGTTCAGATCCCGACTAAATCATCCGGCTTATTATTTTTTTCTTTAAATATTTAAACTACAATGTATAAGAATAAGCGTGACGACAGGTCCTGCAATTATATTAAATTATTTAATATAATGACAGTATTTAAACAGAATAAAATATATGCATATATGAAGTTTTTAAGATAAAGTAATTCTTTCACCTTTATTTCAGTTATTGAGTAGCTTTTTGATGGCACATTAAATAAAAAATGAGTCGACACGCCTATTCCATATTCACTGAATCCAAATATTAAATATAATTTTTAAATACCGCCTCTCATCAGCTAGGTCTGCAACTTCGTGTTGGAGAATAAAAAGAGAGATATCTGACAAGTTTTCAACGTGCCTTAAATACCTACGAAAAATTTGCTAGTAGATCTCGGAATATTAAGTGACCATGCGGTATATGGGGATCACGCTAACCTAGAAGAAACAGATTCATTCTTGACTTAAAAACCACCAGATTATATCTATGCACGGTTGCCTGGGAGAGATTGCTCAGAGCAATAAGGCCGCCAATTAAAAAGTCAAGCTTGTGTTCTTAAGTTTCCTTTGTATTTTAATTCTTAATCATGTGAATTTAAAAAAAAACTTATGTTATCTTGTTATATCTATCAGGGAACATTTACTCAGCCAACGTATTTCACTGTTTAGATGTTTTGTTTAAGAAATTGGAGTTGAATATCTTCGTTTGACTTCTTAAACAAACAGTCTTTGGATCTACTACTATTTGTACTACTTTTGGATCACTCCAATATCGATTTTCATCGAATAACCCAATAAAAATGGGAAAGGCGTTATATAATGCAGCATATATAAAGCCGATAAACATGCGATTTTGCGGCGAAGTTTCTAAACTCTATTTTTTGTATACTTGAAATGATTTAAGTACAAACTCCTCTTATGAAAATGTATGATGTTTTGCTAACCGGAGGTTAAAAAACAGTCCATACATAAAGCTTACCACAATTACGTAACCTTAGGTATTTTATAACGCGGAGAGGCTTGGCTAAGCGCCAGCCAGAATCTGTTGTGCGAGTAAGATTTGAATTCTGAAGTATTTCACCACAATATGTCCAAACTTGAGACTAGTTGCCAGATAGAAGACACAGCTTCAAGGTTGTCGCAAATAATTATATTCAAATCATTGCTAAACAATTTATATTCTCTGAAACAAAAACCGCATTCATTTTAAAATGAAATTCAGATAGGACCAAATTTCACAAGCATTTACTACTACCTACATGGTGGTGGTGGTGGTTAGTAGTGGTAGGGCTCTTAGCAGAGTCCGCCTGGGGAAGTACCACACCTTTGCCAGTTATTCTACCGCCAAATAGTAATGTACAAACATTACTGTGTTACGGTTTGAAGGGCAATATTTCCAGAGAAATTACAGGGCTTAGAGATATAACATCTTAGATCTCTGGGTGGCGAGCGCAGTGCAGTGCTAGGTAATGATTTGGACTCTTCATGTTCCAATAGCTGCGTGTTACTGGGCTGTTATGTGGCAGGCGTATTGCTTACCATCAGGCACATGTCCTGCTCGTCTCGTCACTCTTTATAAAAAAAATGGTTTTAAATGAGTGATAGAAAAACCAAAAAAGGGTTAGATTTTTCTCTATTCTGTGTACTGACCATCTAATTAATTGACTAGCCTAGAAGGTTAGTTGGACCATACCAACATACGTACCATATAGACGTACAGATTTTCTGTGGGCTGTGAATTGAACTCAAGCGTCACGTTCGTAAATGAAAGAAATCTCCGAGTATACTCGAATGATCTAGATTCTAGATGGTCATGGTCATGGCCATGCTCTCCGGTTTTACCCGCATAATAAGATAGATTTTTTCATGTAACACCATCTAACGCAAACTATGCAGAACTTGTACTATGAGAGCTAGATAGTTGAAATGATAGCTACAATTTATAATAAGTATGTATTTACAACTAAAACAGTATTATATCTGCTATATGGCCGCCTTAGTTTGGGGTCAGATAGTGTTGTGTGTGAATGGTCTACCAATACCTATTTACTTTATTTTATTTACCTCAAATTGTTAATCACACTTAATGCAGTCCATAGACATAAAACATCTTATATCTCTGGGATGATATATCTATTAGACAATGATTTAGACTACTACAACTAACTGAACTATACGGGTAAAACCGGAGGGCGTGGCCATGGCCATGACTATCTAGGATCTAGATCATCCGAGTTCAACTTAGACGTCTTTCTTCGTAATTAGGTATAGTAGGTAGTTGACAGCAAACAAGTTGACCCAATGAAGTTAGCTGCGCAGAAACTTATATTAAACTTGCATAATATTGCAGACTTTTTTTTAGACCTTTTAAAGGGGTACAATATTATTGTACATTATTCTGATCTAGCTCGTAGGGTTCATCCAGCGTTTGCATTTTAAGCGCAAAAAATTTGTTTATTTATGTTATTACATTAGAAACCTTTAAAATTATCCGTGTTTCTCTCCTATTTAATGCACCTATTATATACACTTTTCTCTTGAATTACTATATCTATAAAACACCCGCATCTAAATCTGTTTGGTGGTTTTAAACATCTAAGCATATATTATAATACATAGGTACGGATAGACGCGGGAAGTACTCGTAACTTTGTTTTATACTATGTAGTGATGATGCGATATTTTGTCACACAAAACAAAGTGACCGACGGCCAATAGACAACACCATTATATTTTGAATACCGTTAATTCTCGTAAAATAAATATTGTTTGTTACAATGCAGACAATTGATTTATTGAACTTGGTTTTATAGCCGTACGTACGTACATTTATAAAAGCGGGGCCAAATCTCATAAAACTAAGTTTTGCTTCAAAAAAGAAGTTTTGATTGTCTTTTTCTTTGTTACGCTTTTATTGCAACGCACCGATACATTTTCGTAAGCATCATAAAAAAATGGGCAGTCACAGGACAACTGCAAACTTATAATTCACTACAATTGCAGCACTACAACATGTAACCTGTTAAATTACACATACATATGTATATTGCTATAATGCTAACTCAAATTTACTCATCCACAAAAACCTTATAAATTCGCACTAGGTGCTTTGCCGCCACTCCGACGATATGTCGCTACACCACTACTTAAACTTGTCGGTGACGCAAGCCCGTAATATTTCACGCTACAAAAAAAGTACTCACCGTGTTCAAACAAATTTTCAATGACATTTGAAATAGTTTACAAGTTTGTTCTTATTTTAAGTACTGTTAGTGAAATTTAGATTTATGAACATTATATACAAAGTACACACGAACGAAGTGACTTCGCCAATACAGACAATAAAAAGAGTGCTTATAGACACAATCTAACACTTAATGTTATTTAGCAAACTAAGTAATAAGAATATTACTCATTAGCCTATATTTTCCAAATTAGGCTAGATTTTTGTAATAAATATATTAGTCAGCAAGGAGCTTGGTGAATAATTATCAAATAAAAAAATTAAAAAAAGTATGATATGTCACCGTAAAATACAATCACCGTCAGTCTATTTTGGTTTTTTCAGGTTTTGTAGTGGTAGGACTCTTTGCAGAGTCCGTCTGGGAAAGTACTCGAACCACACCTTTGCCAGTTATCCTACCGCCAAGCAGTAATATGCAAACATTACTGTGTTCCGGTTTGAAGGGCAATGCTTCCAGTGAAATTTCAGGGTATAGACACAAAACATCTTATATCTCTGGGTGTCGAGCGCAGTGCAGTGTTAGGTAATGATTTAGACTCTTTAATGTTCCAATAACTGCGTGTTACTGGTCTGTTATGTGGCAGACATGTTGCTTACCAGAACATGTCCTGCTCGTCTCGTCACTCTATCCTATAAAAAAAACGTTTATTACAATTTTACGGTGACATATGTATATAAAACAACTCATACTTATATCTGAAAAAGTTTTATGGTGCGTTTCAAAATATACCATAAAAATCAAAATGTTTTATCTCGTATTTTTCCCAGCAATTGTTACAAAATCAGGTCACCTATAGCCATATAAATACGTTCAAATCACGCCATGGCCGTCGGCGGTGTAATTTATCTTCTACATTTATTAGCTTCAAGACAAACAATATTTTATTTATTTTCCCCAATGTACCAGTCGTAAATCAGGAAATCTAGATTGCGGCACATATTACGGTCAGAAGAATATGAATGGCTACACTGATTAGACATTTCATTGTTATTTACGGTAGCTTCGCTGGACACCGAAAAAATAAGTATTACGTCAAAAAAATACAATTTGTATGGTGACCTTTTTTAGTTACTCTTTATGACTTTTATTTGGGAAAATAGAAAAATGTTATAAATGCCATAAACTGTGTGATTTTTTAATATTTTTATTTTAACGAATTTCATAAAAATTATATGACACAATTGATGTCTTTCATAGTCAAAATTTAATTTCAAAATTTGTGAAAATGTCAAATTTTTAAGATTGTATTTACGTCATTTGTCCTCTGAAGTTGATTAACATTATCTTTAATTTGTTTGTTCAGTAAAATTTAAAATATTTAATGTTTGTTTTTAAGTATATCCTATGAGTGACCTTTCGCTTTTATACAGACTAGCATATATGTAGGTACATATATTTTATGTTATTTGTAGGTATGTGTTAAGTTATCTTATTGCTTTATATTGTACCTATGTATTTAATTTGGAGACTGCCTCAATATTATAGTTAAGTTGTGTGTGCATGCTTTGGATAACCGTTTTGAACATCACATTGGAATTTATGTTTTGTTATTATATTGACTGTAATCTGTTATGTGCGCCTAGTTAAGGGCGTGTGGGCCGTAATTTTGATTTTTTAAAACAACTTTAAGACCTTTAAATTAGTGTATAAAACTCTAAAAAAATATATGTAATAGTTAAAGATCTAATCTAGTGCAATTCGCAGTTTAACTTGATAGAAAAAAATCCCAAAGTTACCCCTTTTCAAAAGGTTTTTTCAAGTTTATGACTAAACTAATTAATTTTTTTACTAAATTTTTGTTTTCAATGAAAGCCACTAAAAAGTTATAGATGCATTCGCAGAGTTTGACTTGATAAAAAGTATCAGTTATTCACTATGTTTTAATATCTACCATATATATAGCGCGCCGTTCGGCAAGCCTGATCAGTCGCGTTTCGGCGCTCACGGACGACGGGCCTGTGCTTGATTTTGCAATTTTGACAACCGATAAATTTTAAATATTACGATCATAGTGCCACAGTATAACAATATCAGTAGGTATTACTAGTGAAGCACGCTATGATCTTGATTTTTGATACCGTTTTCATTGGAATTGCAAATAGACGCTGATACTAATTAGTACGCTGTTTATAGACCAAAAGGGGAGTCTCAAAAAACTGACGTCGATACCACATCAGTAAGAATTTAATGCGGATGCAATGGAAAATAGATAAGTATCGGTAAAATATTCGTCCGTTAAATCAGAGATCGGGATAAGGAAATAATGAGAGGGGAGAAATCCCCTGCGCAAATCCCCAAGTTAGGTATCATAAATGATACCTATACATGATACCTATAAATGATACATATATGATGATACCTAACTTGCATTTATATGCCATTTAGGTAAATTCTTTGGTAGTAAGGTACTTAGTACTTGGAAGAAAAGTCCTCACATACAGATTTTACCACTTTGGAAGAGACTTTCGCGCAAACTATTGAGTTTAGAAAAAAAACGTTAGGAACTTCAATACAATTTTGAACACCTTTCCATAGATACACGTATGGTTTTGTTAGAATTTTTTTTTTACTTTGCCAAGTTTGTGACACCACCAAAATTTATTGTTTTTTTTTTGTATAAAAATGTTAATATTGTTCATAGAAATTTAGACATTCGACCAAATTTGATAAGAAGCCTTTTAGGCAGTAAAATTACTCGTAGAATTTAACTGTGCACTAAATTTCCGATTCGTATTTTTTTATATAAGCTTTAGAATCATTATTTCCTGAGCATAAAATCACTAAATAATAACAAATCCAGGTGGAGCTTCAAGCGCCAGCTCGAAAAAACGTTTTTGGCTGATATTATGAAAAAGTTATGAAGCCTATTATTATTGTAGAAAATAAAATTTCCCATCTTGTGTTGCCAGTAAACTTTTTTTTCGAACTTACCGATTACGATTTATTATGTCAAATTTGATGATAACAATGTAAAAATAATAAGATGTGAATTCTATTCCCAGTAGCATAAACATGTCCCTTTTTACCGGAATGGAAGAAGGGTTATGTTTTTCGCGCGTATCTTTTATGTTTGTAAATCTTTTATTTCCACATATCTTCCAAACGGCGGGATGGATTTTGGTAACAAAGATATTCTAAGACTAGTCTGACTCGCCAAAGTGTCCTTAGATAGTAGGTAATATTTTTTTTACGTGTAGATTTTTTTTGTAGTCGGGGTTTTAAATTAAAGTTTTCTATCATATTGCTCGTTGCTCGAATAAACAGCACCGTTCATCATCATGACTGAAGAGTTGAACGAAGAGTTTGGTCTCCACTTTTGTAATAAGAACAACTAAGCTGTGAAACGCATTGCCAGAGTGGGTTTTTGTCGAAGGTTCGAACCTTGGGGTTACGAGGTACACTGTGCTTGTTTCTATTAGAGAAACAAGTTCCATCGTAGACCACATCATTTACATCCACTATTATCGGCATCATCGCGATCGTATTATTAAATGGGTTATAAATCGTAAACGGTAAGTTTTAAAAAAAAGTTTACTAGCAACAAAAGATGCAAAATTTTATTTTCTACAATTATTGTCAAAATATATAGTTTCCAAAATATCGGATAAAATAGTTTTTTTCAATTGGCGTTTGAAGCTCTGGATCTGTGAGCATTTTGTAATTTTATGCTCAGTAAGTGATCTTTACCTCATAGAAAAAAATTGGATTAGAAATTTAGTGCAAAATTGACCAAAAAACCTTACCTACCCTATTTTTACTGGCCTTTCATTACGTTTCAGCACATTTTTTTAAATTTTTGACGAACTTGTGAATTATTAGAAAACATTTTAAAAAGATGCATGAAATTGGAAAAGCCGTTCTCAACTTATAGTGTGACCAAAAAGAAAAGGTTGAGTTTTGTATATCTACGAGTATAGATAAATTTAATATTTCTTCGTTACACTTCACAATTCTCAAAATTGTTATCACTAGTATAAACAAATCTTGAACAAAAAAATGAGTTTAAATTACACAGTCCAATATTTTAATGTTATTTCTGCACTGTGGCAACGATTCCGCGGTCGGTGACGGTCGCGAGAACAAGACAGCGTTAAATGCCTAATTTGACAGAACTACATGGCCTTTAATAAATAAATGAATTTAGACTGATTAGACTGATTTCGGCATGCGTGTGATGGTTAACAAAATGCTAAAACAAAAGGTTCTTTGAACATAAAGATTCCAAATCACTACTGAGCTTGTCACCCGAAAATCGGCACCCCGAATGATATAATTATCTCTTTTCTCTTCAATTTCTTTGACTTAACACTTTCAATGACCTTAACACTTAACACCGAAACATATTAATATGTTCAGATTACTGATTGGTGGTTGAATAACTCGCAAAGGCGTGGTACTTCCCCGGATCGTCTCTGCAAAGAGTCATTACAATATCAATAAGCAAAAACAGTTATTTTCCCACTCTTGAGACACAGGATGGGGAGGCATAGTGCTGAATCTTATTATACCCTTCTATCATCCTACATAGGTCTCCTGGTAGTTCATTTGACCCATTTTGTTCACGGGCCTGCAGTCTATTCATGCACAGTAATGAACATATTACAAAAATGCAATGTCCATATTATATATAAATAATTGTTAACCAATGTAGAACAAAAATATATATCTATATTATAAAACTGAACAGGGTTTTTGTTTGAACACGCCAATCTCAGGAACTACTGCAGCGATTTCAAAAAATATTTCACCATTTTTGTACGTGGTCCTTGAGTGCTATCGTCTATATTATGTACCATGGGCGAGGCCGGGACGGATCGCTAGTATATTATGTATACCATATAAGTTACATAACTGTCTTCATAACACCAATAATGGCTAACTTCAATAATGCCTGCCTGTGATTGTACTGAAAGACACTAAAGTTTGCCGGTCTACCGAGTCAAGATCTTGAAGGGTTATTACACTTGGCTAAATTTAGAAGGCTGAATTCAGAAGCAAATTTATAAGTAAGTTATCTAAAAAATACTAAATTTAGCCAATTGTAATGAGCTTTTTTAACTGATATTTCACTTAACCGTCCCAATGGTGGCAGCAAAATTCCACATACTACCGAATGTGTGCCTGGAAGCAATTGATTTGGCATCTTTGGTATGAACTCGGTATCTTTTTTCAAGAAAAAGTCATGCCTCTAACCCACCACGCTAAGCAAGTACAGCTTGGCCTATGTCAAAGTTTACGTATTTTTTAGCGTCTTCACGATTTTGAGGTCGTATGTTTTACCTGCCCATGGCGGCAATTTTAGTTGTGATCATTATACATTTAAAAAAGAAGTATGTGTTTAATATGTATATTTTATTCACGGATACAAATTTAATCCTGAAATATCACTGAAACGTTTATGTTTTGCCGAAATTGACAAATAATTAAGCACGGTTTTCGCATCTTAAGAAGCTTCAGAGCATGAAATGGAGCCCACATAATTTTCCTCAAGCAAACGCAAGGTTATCATTTTACAAACATCTATTTCCCAAAGATCAAAGATAATGTTGAGTGATCCGCCAATCAATACATAGAACCTGCGACTAATCAACGCTTGGACGAGAACCTTAAAATTAACAATAGCATCTACTAGCACCGTCCAGAAATTTTACCCGATTAGTTTTTTAAGTATAAAGTGACGGGGTGAGCAGGATATGTGCTTGATGGTAAACGACCAGTTACCTACATCACAGTCTCGCGCTGCTATTGGAACATGAAGAGTCCAAATCATTATTATAATTCAAGATAAAAGATCAAATCATTATTAAAGATATAATTTCATAGATAATACATAATAGATTATCATGTATTGTCAAGGCAATGATATGGTACTATACAAACTAGACCATATACTATGGTACTACGCAAAAACCTTATTCCTATTAGACAAAAAGTAATGGGCAAGCATAAAAAAGATATGGTGTCACAGGACACCCACCCTTCTACCGCTTAATTTAATCGGCTTTCGTTTTGCTATTGCGGTCTCTATCATTACAAGTAGAAAGAAAGGATAGATCAATATCAAAGTTAAGACATTTCTAGTTAGGTAGATCATCAGGTAAAAATGAAGTTCTTTCAGATAATACCTATCAATAATAGCAACATTACATGATTCTTATTGGCATGATTTTCCTGGTTAATGGTTGCTTGGAAGAGATCGCTTTTAGCGCCGCTATTTAGTGCACTAGATATTAAGTTATTGTTTAAGTGTTTGTATATTACTGGTGTGCATAATAAAGATTTCTGTCTGTCTGTCTGTTAACAAAATTTGCCAAAATAAATGCTTAATTAAAAAAAATTGATTGGCTACACTAATCACGGCTAGTTTTTGCTAATCACGACCGTTACATATTTTTCTTACGATTTTCGTCTCACATTTTTTTCGATTCGGTCGCGTAGCAAAATCTCATCTCGTCCACGCCTGCAGTAAGAAACTTTATTCCAAAAACGCTCGTCAGTAAACGCTCGAAAATCAATAGTTTTGCATAAAACATTTAAATGGTGGACATTTGAAAATGTTAATTCTAACAAAAAGCACGGACTTTAGTGTTGTGGTAAAAAAAAGAAAAGTTAAATAAATGAAAAAAGAGGTGGTGGTATAAAAGTAAAGAAAGTAGTTCTGCAAATAAAATTATGATACTGAGTTCCGCTCTTCCTAGTTTTTTAATATCAAATTACACAGTTTGTCTGTTACTATAGAGTGCGTCACGAGGGATTCGAGAAACTTCCTTTTCCCGTTTTCAATATGACAGGTCCCATGTCTATAAGTTGAAGCGTCAACCCTTCATAAGGGGTGATGTTCCAGCGGATAATATGACAAGCGACGGACTCACTGAAGCCCATGATCCAAGGGATGAGAATTGTCAACTAGTAACCTACTTCAAAAGAACTCTGTCGCCCATTTTGTTTATTGACTTGGAAATTTACATCTAGTTAGGAGGGAAATCGGAAATGACGGATACTTTGATAACTATTTGTAAAAGATTATTTAATATTCGCGAAATTAGAGTAGACCGCATCATCGTTTAATATCAGGCAAGATGGCGGTCAAGTGTAAACCTATAGAAGTTTATTTATTTATTTTTTATTTTAAGATGGTCTAGATGAGATCGCTTTTAGCAATAGGGTTGGCGGCAATTATACTAGTTTGATTTATATTTCTTCATCTGTGTGTAAAATAACAAAACATGCTTCTCTATGGTTATAAGTCTCATGTACACATTGTTAGTAGAAGGGTCCGTGGTCCGCTCAGTGTGGTGTTATACGAATACGTTAAACCAAACAAACACCATCATTTTTGTCACGCGTTATATTGACCAAACGTTCAGAAGGGGTTTTGAAACTGATGTCCAAAGACCCATTGTCTCTGCAACAAACCGTGGGAATATGACTGGGCTCGTGGCTTAGTGGGTAGTAACTCTGCCTGTGAAGCTGAGGATCATGGGGTCGATTCCCACCCAGTGCAAATATTTGTGTGATGAATTCAAATGCTTGCACTGTATCTGGGTGTTTCTATTTATAATAAGTATGTATTTAAAACTAATGCATAATATAACATATTTGTATTATATCAGCTATCTGGCCGCCATAGTACAAGCTTTGCTTAGTTTGAGGTGGTATTGTGTGTGTCCACCAATATTTATTTATTATGTAACGTCTTCCGATATTAGCAAAATTTTGCAATTTGAGACGCTGACCAAAACGAGTTGGTGCAACAGCCCTATTAGGTACCTACATATATCATTCAATAAAGACAACAGCACTGTACTATAGTATTAAAATTGCATGATTGTAATTTTATGGTCAAGCGTAAACGTATACGCTCTGCCGTTCAGCATGCTAATGCCGCCGGCACTTTGGGTACGCTTCCGACTGATTGTGGACTTAATTATTTTAAATCTTCGTTGGTTTATGGATAATGCAGATGTAATTTATTGATTAGAGTTGAAGCATTTAATAAGGTATGTAGTATAGTAGAGTTTTCATGATTATTTAATTTGTTAGGTTCTGTTTAAAAAAAGCGTTAACGAAAAATCTACATGAGATTAAAGGATTATTATCAATATCATTCGCCTAGCAAAGGCTTGTTAGTATTCAATATGCGTCCACAAACTCGGAAGTAGAAAATCAGGAAATTTCCCCAAATACGTGCGTATATCATAAAATTTCCCTATTTTCCCAGATTCCCAACTCGGAAAGCATCGCATATTCATCTCTCAACAAACAACATTTACGTGTGTTTGTCATTCAAATACACGCTCGAATGAACGCCCTTCAAGAAAATGTTTATCACGAGGTCAAAATATTTGGGACACAAATCCGATTTAAGTTTTTACTCCACATTTTAAGCACAGTTCCATGGTTCTTATTCCGAAGTGCCAAGGTCTAATTTGTTCATGTACAGTTCGGTATGTGTGAAAGTTATACCATGCATTTAGGGCTGGCTGTTTTTATAGAATACGTTTTTATGGCAAGATTTTGTTTATTTTATCTTTCACGGTTTATTCATCGACGTCTATTTCATTCTTTCGCTTAGGAAAAAAACTTACCTAAACGTGAAATAAGGGAAATTGGTAGGTAACAGTGTTACAGCTAAGGCTACTTTAAAAGTTATAATTGAAATAAAATAAAAATACATTTAACAAATTATATCCATTGGCCACCAAATTGTGTGGCGAAACTGTTGAACTGCATTTTAGCCCCTGACCGAAAATAAACCTGGTGTTAAAAGTTTGACGTCGACGTCGTCTGTCTGTCTGTCTGTGGCAACGTAGCTCTCAAACGGATAAAGAGATTTCGATGGGGATTTTTATTTAAAATCAATTGCAAGCATTGAATATTGTATTTAATGGAATCAGGATTGATCAGGTGGAGAGAACTGCCTTCCTGGGGTTCGAGATCAACCGGAGTATGACGTGGGAGCGCCACATTAGCAACCTCTGCGGCAAAATGAGCAGTGCGTGTTTCGCGCTCATGCGGGTATCCCGAGTGGTGTCCCCGGAAGTGTCTCGCTCCTGCTATTTCGCCACGGTGCACTCCAGGCTGCAGTATGGTGCCGAGCTGTACGCACGCACAGCCGACTGGAAGCGTGCGTTCCGAGCGCAAAAACGGGCAGTACGTGTAATTGTGGGCGTGACGCGATGCACTTCCGTTAAGCAACTGTTTAAAGACCTCAGGATTCTAACACTACCTAGCATACTAATCTTTCAAGTCGTGCTATATGTGAGTATAGCAGACATGGGGAAAGGCATTTCTATAACATATGTAAGTAATGCTGACAAATTGGTTAGTGTCTCGCACTCCCTGTCCAAAACCAGTAAACTGGCTTACGTGATGGGACCGGAAGTACGAGGTACTCGTATATAACAGGCTCCCGGATGCAGTGATAACAGCACCGAGCTTGAACAGTTTCAAGGGTAAGATAAGGTCGATAAGCCAGTGCTTAAGGCTTATCGAGCAAACGTTTTATAGTTTTGAAGAGTTTATAAGGACAGACGGTAAAATTTTGATGTAATTGTTGTAATTAAATTAATTAGTATGAATTATAATATAATTAAAAAAATAATTAATTATTCATTTCGATTTGACATTGTTTTTTTTGTAATTATTATTTCTTGATTGTTCTCAATTTAAAAGTTGTAAATTTAATTATTATAAAGGAATTAATTTTAGTCGTATGATTTTTTATTCTGATTTGACATTATTGTTCTTGTAATTAATTATGTTTTATGATCGTGACATTGTTGCTTAATTTTATTTTTCTAATGTTTAGTTATAGCACGTATAATTGTTATTATTATGCAATTTTTTGTTAAATTTTTATGGCTGACCTGTAAATGTTACATTTACCAATAAATAACTTTGACTTTGACTTTGCAAGCTTTCTTGTGGTGATTCTTACCTATGTTAATATAGATTCAAACTGGACGCCTCTCAATATGGATATTAAATGAATGGACTTGACTAGTAAAATATTGTACGATTTTCAAACCCAAAGTAGTCTGGAGTATATATATATATATATATATAATTATTTTTTATTTTTTTCTTATAAAAGAGAAATGCTGCTTTCGCCAGCCCTACCTACATCCGTGGCTCCGAAGGTATCAAGTGAAATTGGTGTTGACATTACAATTTGCGTTTCATTTACTCGATCTCACTCGCTTTGAGACTTAAAATGTTAAACGATAGGGGCTTATCCCTACGTGTCTGTTTTAGGGTAAATTGGAACGTTATAAAAAAACAGAAACATGGAAAAATGTTTGACAGTGGATCAAGATTACTTATTTATCAATTATTGTTTTTTTATTATTCACACCATTTAAATGATACGTACATAAAAGGAAAGCCTTTTGGCTTTCCTTCAATTTCAATGTAAGATATAAATGTCAGCCATTATTAAAACTTCATACACTTTTTCAACAATATTTGTAAGTACTTAAAGTCAAATTGATCAAATAATTCATACTATACATATATCTGGTGCTTACGCTGGCGGCATTGTCCTGTAAAATGGGGCTATTCTCCTTACATTTTTTATAAATAAAATTTGACATTTATGATCCTTAAAAAAATTGATTTACTTAGCAAAAACGTTACTACGTAGAACGGTTAAATTGAGTAGGCTTTGAATTTACGAACAAGGTGTTTAAAAAGATATCAATTTCTTGGAACTGCAAAAGAAATTACAAATAAATACCTGAGATTGGAAATATTGGGACGATATTTTTTTTCTTTTCTTTGAAAATAAGGTTCAATTACCCACCGCCCAATTTCGTCTAAATAAATTCACTTTGATGTGAAATAACTTCTGTAGGAAATAAATTATATTTGTGTCTGTAAAAAGGTAACTATATTTCTATCTTCAAAGAACTTAGGATAAAAGTGGTCAAGTGCGAGTCGGACTCACCCATGAAGACTTCCGTAGCAACAAGTAATATAATATGAAAGTTCTTGTAGTTCGTTGTTACTTTAATCAGTGTTTTAACAATAGTGAATTTATAACGTATTAAAATAAAACTACTTACTAGATCTCATTCAATTTTCAAACCAATTTTCGTTAAAAGTTTACATGTAGATGTATATCACACATTTTTTTTAGTTTTGTCATTCTCTTTTTTGGAAGCTACAGGGGGGGGGGGGACACATGTAACCACTTTGGAAGAGTCTCTCACACAAACTATTCAGTTCAGAAAAAAAAATTTTACAAACCTTAAAACAATTTTTTGAAGACTATCTATAGATAACCATACGTATAGTTTTGATGGTTTTTTTGTGTTTCAGTTCTAAGTATGGGACACTCCCATAATTTTTGGTGTTTTTCTATTTTTTGTATGAACACCTAGTGCGGTACACAGAATACATCTACTTACCTAGTTTCAATAGTATAATAGTATAGTTCTTATAGTTTCGGAGAAAAGTGGCTGTGGCATACTGACGGACAGACAGACAGACAGACGGTATTGTACACGGAACCCAAAAAATTCTACAAAAATTGTTGACAATTATTTTAATTGTTTTTGCTAGTGAAATTTTGTTCGACAAATATTGATTTATATGCTGTACTAGCAGCCACAGGTGGTTTCACTTACGTAGTCTCGATTCCTGTTATTTTTTCGGGATAAAAGGAAGCCTAGGTGGTCTTCCTGACTATAATCTAACTGCGTGATAAACTTGGACCCGATTCGTTTAGACGTTACGATGCGATTATGCGATACACATCCAACCAATGAAATTGATAATATTAGTATGAAAAAACAGACTTGCAAGTCTGTTTTTAGGGTTCCGTAGCCAAATGGCAAAATACGGGATCCTTATAGATTTCAGACCACATTTTTTATGCATAACTTAGACTACGTTCCTTGTTTATTGTATGTTCCTCGTCCCTGTATGTAATAAAGAGACGAGACAAGCGATAAATATAAGTATGAGCTTGATGGTATTACGTCTGCCCATAACAGTTCAGGTCACACCTGACCGAGATTTGATCTTGCGTATCTTAATCAGACTACGATTGTTTGTTACTTTTGCTGCGTTAGCATTAGTAGTTCAGTTTGTATTTGATTCTCAATAAAAAAAATTGGTTGTCTGTCTAAAGTCAGTTGGTTTACGGACGATAGTTTAACGTGACAACGTCATAACAAAACATTGATAGATACGGCGCAAGCGTACAATGAGCGTTACGGGACATAACGGGACACTTTTTCGTGCATCCAGCTGGCGTTCATCGATTTATTAGACGTACATCATCAGCCGCAATACGTCCACTGCTGAACATAGGTCTCCTCCCTAGATTTCAACAACGAACGGTCCTGGGCAATTGCAACCAGCGGTTTCCAGTGACATTTGTGAGGTCATCTCTCCATCTAGTTGGAGGCCGTCCAACACTGCGTCTTCCGGTTCGTAATCGCCACTCGCGGACCTTTCTTCCCGATCGGTTGTCAGTTCTGCGAGCGATGTGGCCTGCCCATTAGAAGTTGTCACGTCACAAAAAAAATATTTAGATGTAAAATTCTGCAAAATTCCTGTTTTCATAACTCCACTGTTTATTCCAAACAAGCAATAAAATGCTTCAAATAATCTGGGTCAGAACGCAAACAATTTTCCGCTGGGCGGTACCACAATGCAGTGAAAGCTTAGGGTTAAACCGCACTAGTATATTGTTGGAATGCGACACGACATGTGAGCTTTATAATGTTTTGAAACTTACTGAAAGATATGAATTTGGAGAAGTTTGATATCAATACCGCGTAGGAATAGTCTGGAACCGTTGAGCTGAAAAATTTGAGAGAAATTAACATTTTGATGGCTGTATCAATTGATATGTCCCAACTGTCTATGCGTCGACATGATTCTTAGATTCTATAGCTTTTAACCCACAATAAAATAAATAACCTTAAGACGAAAGACTACACTAGTGTAGTCAACAACAAAACACTAATTTATCGTATCGCAAATCGCAACGTCTATTGCACCGAATCCCGGTTGATTTAGACCCAAAATGCAATGGCTGTTCTGCTGACTAAACCAACAATAGGTAATAACGAGTTAACAGTGGCTATTGAGCTCCAAGTTTTACAAAAATGCGCTTTGTTTTACCCGAGCGGTTACCAATTTTGTTTGAAATTTATCTTTTCGTTTAATTTTGGGACGACTCTACTGGAAATTTAATTAAAAATTAACTTTGTAGAAATGTATATGAAATATAAATATACCAAAACGGAAATAGTTCTAACCCATTTATGTGAAGTATTACGTAAATAGGGTATGCAGAAGAATGCAAGGCTGAAAGGAAAACACTCGCCTACGGTATAGGTCATCTCTCTGCTCATCGCTCTGGTCTTTTAATATCCAGAAATTAGGAATCCAGAAACATTGCTCTTCAAACCGGTACGCACATATATTTATATATTTCTGCTTCGATATAGAATAACTGGCAAATGTGTGGTACTTTCCCAGGCAGGCACTGCAAATAATCTTACCATAACTAAAATGACTGTAAAATGTTTGTTTTATCAATAAATGATTTGTATTTGACTTGCTTCCGGGTATTTGATTAGGTATATACCCTTTCCATGAAACCTTATACGTCTAAACAAACAGAATAGAAGTAATCAGCTTGATCCAAAAACCTAATCCAAACTAGCACAAACAAATTCCCGCAAAAGCCACGGTTACCCAAGCTTTGTGTTTAGTTTTAATATTATATCAGAGCCAATCGCAAAGTTTGTAATATGACCGGAGGCGTGTTCTACAACAATTAACTGAATTTAACTTGTAACTGAAACTTTCTTACTTTAGCTACACTTATACAGACTAAGAGATTTTTTTTTCAATCTATACTAATATTATAAAGTTGAAGAGTTGGTTTGTTTGTTTGAACGCTAGGATCTCGGGAAGTACTGGTCCGAATTGAAAGATTATCTTTCTATTGGATAGTCCATTTATTGAGGAAAGCTTTAGGCTATAGAAAATAACTCTACTATTAATTGAAGCGGAGCATGAAACAAGAATGTAACAAAATCGGGAAAAAATATTCCCCTTTTGAGAGTTTTCGTACGTTTCGTGCTTTGACATGACACATGACAGCATGTGTCAAAGATTGCGTCATTGAATTTCAGTAATCTGTGCATTTAATATAAACCTTTTCTAATTTTTTTCTTCTAAATCTGAGTTGGTACGACCAATTTCCGACAGGTGGCGTAGCAGGTAGCTGAAGAGGTTTTTTGTTTGAAATCAATATTCTCAGGAATGAGTGAACCGATTTCAGTCATTCTTTCACCGTTGGATTTGTACGGGATCCCGATGAGTGCTGTATAATATACCACGGGCGAAGCCGGGGAGGGCATCTAGTGTAAGTATATACTTTGATTAATGTATACATATAGCAGCGCTCCGTGGTTTTACTAATGTATTTCCCGTTTCTGTTATTTTTTCGTGATAAAAAGTAGCCTATGCGTTCTTTCAGACTATAATCTAACTGTGTTTCAAATTTCAACCTGATCTGTTCAATCTTAACGACGTGGTTGGGCAACAAACATCCAAAAATGTACATTTAAAATATCGATAGGTAGGATCAACACCCCGCAATTTTACCTGTGCTGTTCCCGTTTTTTACTTGGACAGAAAGTAAATACTCTTCATGTTCAAATATATTGCTATGGCCAGGTATAATATTTTGCTATTCCTTTACTCTAAATAATAAAACTAACTATCCGTCCCGGTTTTGCCCGTAGTACATAACATATCACCTTTAGCACTCGGGGATCACATAGTTGTATAAATATATCCAACGGCGAAAAGATTTTTAAAATCAGTCCAATAGTCACAGCAACTACAGAATGTAGTGTGTAATACAGAATAACTGAGATTAGCGCGTTCAGACTAAAACCCTCTTCAGCTTAATAATATTCAACTCAAATCATTTCTTTATTTGCGAAAATAGGTAGGTACAACAAGATGTTATATAAATGTATTGAGATCTCCAAATTCAACCTTACGGCATGCAAATTTCAAGTTATTATGACAAATAATAGACAAGCGTAGAACAGAACTATTTTAAAGCCTTCGAGGACTAACTACTTTACATTAAATATTAAATATACGCTTAAATTTATGGAAATGGGAAGGTATTGTCAGTAGCAAATACAATTTCATGGTGTAATATCAATAATTGTATATAGGTTTATATATATTATGTCAAATAGGTAACTAATTTATATAAAAATAATGTTGTGAATTATCACTTATTAACGTAAGCGTACAAAATAACGTCAGTCAGTACAGAATAATGTCATTTTACAAATAATGTCAACATAACAATTACAATGTCAAAGTGCGTTATGAAGTATAAAAATTACACTACTGTATTTTTTTTCTTTCGCGATTTGAACACCTAATTTAAACACTTTTCAGGAATTATCAAACCTATCATTTAATTACCTGAGTCTACTCGTGACCACGGCAGATAGATAAACTCTTTATTGTATTTAATTTAAAAGAAAATACATAAAAACTTAGACTAAAATTAAAGTAGCAATCGGCGACCTTATCGCTTAAAGCGATCTCTTTCATGCAACCGCAGGATGGAAAAAAGATACGGAAATAGGAAAACGGGAAGTACATATAAAAAAAAGGTAAAAAAATAAAAAAAGAGGTGGATACTTCTATTACATTACTAAAAACACTAAAGTTACATTAATAATATACTGATAAACCTACATAAGAATAATTGTTCATTCTAATACATAAATACTAAATTATAATACAATAAATATATCAATATAATAAAATATGTATGAATATAAATATATATCAAGTCAAGACAAGTCGTAAGTCGGCTCACTAAAACCCATACACTGTGGGTATTCCCAAAATCCGTACTAAACGGTTTGATTCCACTTTTCTCGTGCGTACAGTTCCAAAGGGAGTGGAATAAGTTGCCGGCCTCCTTGTTCCCTGAAAGATACAACCTAGAACTTTTCAAGATCAGAGTGAATAGGTACCTTCTAGGTCAACGTGCATCATCTTCGACCACACCGTCGCTTACCATCAGGCGAGTTGGTGGTCAAACGCGGTCCTATACGCAATAAAAAAAAATGGCAGCTGTAATCGAAACGTCGTGATAATAAACTGGTAGTTTTGATCGTAATTAAGTCCTGTAAAGTATTTAAATTATATGTCTACCACTGTAATCTGAAAATGTACACAAGGTTTACGTGAATGTAAAAGCTGTCAAATTTTTAAGCAAACCCAAGGTCTTTTGTAATGTTTACCAAGCCTGTGACGTCAAACTCACTTAAAAGAAATAGAGTTTTTTTTTTAATATATGGTGACGAGACGATCCGTACATGTGCCTGATGGTAAGCAACATGCCTGACACAAAACAGCACAGTGACACGCAGCTATTGGAACATGAAGAGTCCAAATCATTACCTAGCACTGCACTGCGCTCTTCACCCAGAGATCTAAGATCTTATATCTCTAAGCCATGTAATTTCTCTGGAAACATTGCCCATCAAACCGGAACACAGAAATGTTTGCACAGTATTGCTTGGCGGTAGAATAACTGGCAAAGGTGTGGTACTTCCCCAGGCGGACTCTGCCAAGAGTCCTACCACTACAAAAGAGTTGAGCTTAAATCAAATTGAAGAGTAGTTTTGTCTAAATTTCCAGTATGACATGAATTTATAAATAGAAATAATCTAATTTGGCAAAATAGCGCTTTTAAATTTATTATAGTCACGCCATAGCCACACCTCTGAACCTACTATAGTTAAATTAAATTATAACACTCATATGAAGCTATTACGAACAGAGTTATCTATTTTTAAACCACGCTTACTCATAATACATTCTGCTAATGTTATAAATGCGAAAGTTTGGATGTATAGATGTTTATTGCTCAGTCACGTCGGAACTTTTAAATCTATCGGGTTTAAATTCGGTACTCTGTTAGATTATAATCTGGAATAGCACATAGGCTATTTTTGTCACGAGAAAATAACAGGAACTTATACTGAGCGTGGAATACTGCGGGGTACTTCTAGTGGCTATATATTTTACATTTTATGCTCTCACTTACACCTAACGATTAACATCTACATGTAAAATCAATGAGTACCTACCCATTATCACCACCGTTGTTGGGGAGGCTGGTGATCTGTCATACAGGTTTTCCGAGCACATACACCAGTCACTCACATAGATAATCTACTACTGTTACGAGTATGTATATACTTGATTAAGGTATTTACAATGTAAAACTTCTGTGTGAGAGAAAATAATAAACAATTTTATTATAATTATTTTTTATTATATTATGTATGTGACACTGCTAACTTCTAAAGTCATAGTAGGACAGTATCGTTGGTCATATTATGTATTTGTCTGTTTATTATTATTAAAGTATTTATTTATTGTGTGTAACCTTTTAAGATATCATTCTCTATACATAAAAATGTGATGATGGTTACGCTTCAAAAACTGAAAAAGTTCTGCACTGATCGAGCTGAAATTTTAAAATGATATCTAATCCGCATCAAGGATTGTTTTTATCTGTTTTTTGCATCACAATGTGCCACGAAGGGTGGCATGGTACAACTAGTCACTCTATATACTCTATATACTAGTCAGTCTAGTGTATAATTTTGTTTAGTGGTATAGTTTGAACTGGTACCATAAGTGACATATATTTTTTTATTCTTCTTGATATTTCACACTCTATTCTTCTTTACTAGCTTTTCCTGCTATTTATGGGTGCTTGGGAGATCGATACTAGTGATATATAGGCCGCTATTTATGGCACTAGATGTAATTTATTGTACGTATTGTTTAATTGTATGTTATTTATCTGATATGCATTCAAAAGTGTTTCTGTCTGTTAGGGCTAAACAATGCAGAAAAGTAGTATACGCTTACCGTCAAGCGCACGAGTTTTTCGTACTATTACTCAGAAAAAAAAATAAAGATATAAAATATAATAAAGTTTTGTATAATAAATAAAAAACAGTTTTCGTCAAGGGTTATTAGAATGTGAATGTGTTTACTATTCAAATGATAAAAACAGCGCTAAAGGCTTTCTTTTAAGTTTCATAAATGTTTTATCGCCTACCTTCTTTCATAATCATTAAGCTAGCTCGTAAAAATAAATTAAAACACTTTGAAAGCGACTTTCTACGGTTTTAAATAGTGGCCATATGTAAATAAGTATCGCGAATCACGCTACACATTAAGTTAGAACGACCATCAAAGATGCCCTACATTCAGTGGCTATGTGTACCTACTCTACGGTTTGACCCCATCAATAGTATGACCTGTTTTCTAGTATTGAGTACATAATGAAATCTATATAAAAACAAATGTACACACACATTTGTATTTATGTGTGTATATGCATATACACATTTATATATTAGATACATAAATATATATAAACCATCTTAACAATAACAATCTTAATCTATACAAGTTATGTAAAAATGTAAATGTGTCGAAAGTAATGAAATAAGCACAACCATACCTACGTGGACGAAGGGCTTTAGAAGACACACAAACAAAATATCACATTCTCAACATCATCGTATTGTAATATGTTCAACGTAGTATAAATAGTGGATCTCAGTGATATATAATAGCTTCTTTTAAACAGCCTGTCGTTGCGTCTCCTTAATTTAAATTTACTATTTATCTTCATCACTACAAATTATAAAACAAATTAACTTCCCGCTGTCTCTCTGTGTCTATGTAGCCATGCTTAATTTTTTATCAAACAGATTTTGATTTTGAAGTACCACCCTTGTAACCCAGGACCACAAGCTCAACAAATTGATTTGATTTGTATTTTTGTAAGATTTATCAAGAGGTAGGTAATAATTATATTGTATTTTTTGTAATAAATAGAGTGATATAAAAAAAAGGTTTATATGTATAATACTTGCATAACATAGTAAAATAAACACATTTTTTACACCTACATTGCAAACGCTGGCTGACGCCACGAGATAAATCAAAATAATGTACTACAGTGGTGTACTCGTTAAATAGATCTAAAAAACTCCGCATTGGTATATGCAAAGATGGTTGAACTCAAGATTAGCCCTGAACATCTTGACATTGATAATAAACTGCGTCTGTGACATCTGTCTCTATCTAAGCCTTCTCTGACTCTGTCTAAGACGTCTATCTCGGTCGCGCTAGTTATAATAGGTATTATTCTCTCTCTGTCACACTGTTATGCGTGACCGGTGACGGTGATGGTAGCCATTTTAACATTTTAATTTATGTAATTAGAAAATATTTAAAATAATTTTTAAGGCAGTACTTACGCATGAAATGTAATTTCATTACATTTATTTGAGTTTCTAGAATTATTAGAACACTTTTTGAACGCACAGCAAGATATAATCTGTTATATTTATGTTCAAAATGATCAAAATCAGTGATAGGTAAAAACGACCGGCGTCCCCCCGCTTCCTTCAACCAACTAGAACGGAAAGAGTGAGCTCACTCTTCCCAACGTTAACATGATTCCGTGCGCCCTGAAGTTTGGGAGGGCTAATCTTGAGTTGTACGATCTATGGGTATATGTACATAGTATCTATCGCTTAGGTATGATGACTATTTTTATTATCAGCAATGCATACCCGCGCGAAGGCGAGGCAGGTCACTAGTATTATATAAAGAAAGAACCACATAACTAAAACTTATTTTACCCTACCTTTGTTCTCTTTTGGTATTATCTTTACTACGTTAAAAAACAAAACATAGACATACAAATAACAGGTACATATGCTAAGCTTATAGCACCCCGCATTTTTCGTGGAAGAAAAAACCTTAGCCTTTTCAGAGAACAGTGTTGGCGTCACACATGGCTAATCCAATGTTTCTACACCCGCCACGGTCCGTTTCACGCGAATGCGGCACGCCACATAATTTAAAAATATAGTACTGTAAACAGTTTTAGTTCCAGCCGCCTTGAAGTGCGAGACTTTTATGAGAATCTAGCACGTATGTGGGTGCAGCAATACGTTCCGTTATATTCACGACTCATTTTGAAAACATTACATAAAACTTAATAACTCCCTCGTCACATCATACCATAACAATGAATTTATTGAAAATATACATTTTACCTATGATAGTCAGTATCAGTAAGTAGTAAGGAAGGTACGTATTTTTACATACGTTATTAAGCCTCACGTTTTTCAGCCTTTCTTTCACCTTTTACAACAAAGTGCCACGCAATTATTTGGACATAACGAGTGCAAATTGCCTTTCAGCAATGTACTGCACTCGTTACCGTGAAATAAGATGATTTAAATCTATGGGCTATTATTTACTTGGTAATATTATCCTTCAACCTAGAGACGTACCACACCTTTGCCAGTAATTATAATAAATATTGGTGGACAATTCACACACAACACCATCTGACCCCAAATTAAGCAAAGCTTGTAATATGGCAGCTTTATAGATGAAATAATACTTAAATAGTTGTAAATACATACTTCTTATACATAGAAATACCCAGACACAGTACAAACATGTATCACACAAATGTTTGCACTGGGTGGGGGTCGAACCCACGACCCTCGGCTTCGCAGGCAAAGTGTACTACCCACTAAGCCATAAGGCCAGTCAACTACACTGTATTAAACTAGAGTGAAAGAGTACCTATTAAAACACGTCCACTATTATATTTGCCACAATGTTGCTTCTTTGTGGACGAGCATACGCCTATTCTTGTACAAAACTTTGACCTTGACTTTACTTTTTAGATAAAACTGACATGCAACCGACTCCATAAAGGTATTCCGTTTATAAATATAATCAATTTTTACCGCTAACCGTCCACGCGTGTTAGATCAAGGCTATTAATTCCATAATAAAATTACAAACCAACATGAATTATGGTTAATTTATTTTAGTATCTGAATATAGCAAAGTTTTTATGACTGTTATTTCAATTCGTCAGTATACATCAGTCTAAATGACGTATGCGATCATTTTTATTCACGACAGAACTTCGGCTATGCATTATACAGTCAGCCGAATTCATGTATGTGGTTGGTACAAAAGAATTCTACAAATGAAATTGTCATTCATACAATTTTTTTGAACAATTTTAAATTGTAATTATTCATTTCTGTCGGCAGTCCCTATGACTTTTTGAAGTGAAAACTTAATTTGGCGCACCACAGACAAGTTTTTCGTGTGCTGTGAATTTAGCTCAAGCGTCACGTTCGTAAATGAAAGAAATCTTTGAGTGAACTCGGGACCATGGCCACGCCCTTTAGTCTCTCTCACCCGCGTAGTTTCCAAAGTGAGCTGTCAAATTCTGAGTCACAAGTTTTCACTTCTGTCGGCAATCCCTATGACTGCCAAGTTTTTTTTGTACGTAGAGGAAATGCATTTACCCATACAATGAAAACAAAATAAATTACAATACATTTGAACTCGGATGATCTAATGACCATGGTCATGGCCACGCCCTCCAGTTTCATCCGCATAGTTTCAAATTCTGAGTTATTCGTTTTCATTTTTAACCCCCGACCAAAAAAAGGGGTGTTATAAGTTTGACGTCGATGTCTGTCTGTCTGTCTGTCTGTCTGTCTGTATGTGTGTGTGTGTCTGTCTGTGGCACCGTAGAGTTCAAAAGGATGGGCCGATTTCGATGTTTTTTTTTATTTGAAAGTTAAGATCCGTGCGGATGTTCTTAGCTACGTTTGGTTAATACCGATTCAAGATGGCCGCCGCTACAAAATGGCGGACAAAATATTTCTTCAACAACCTACCTCAATATAGGTATCAAATGAAAGGGCTTGACTAGTAAAATACTATACACTATAAAAAAAATCAAATCCAAGATGGCCGCCACCACAAAATGGCGTATTATTTTATTTTTTTCACTACTACCTCAATATAGTTATCAAACGAAAGGGCTTGACTAGTGGAATACACTATGACAAATTTCAAATCCAAGATGGCCGCTTCCACAAAATGGCGAAATACATTTCTTTTTTCACAACTCCCTTAATATGGGTACCAAATGAAAGGGCTTGACTAGTAGAATGGTGTACGGATAAAAAATCTTAGGTAGTCGGGGGTTGGTCAAAATTTTTAATTTGGTTCTTGTTTTTTGATTTTTGATTATTTTTAGGACTGGTTTCAGTTACTGTTGAGTTTAATGTAGATTATACGAGTTATGTATTAATTTTAAAACATCAAAACTACACCATCTTAATGGTAACTCATTTTTTAAACTAGCTAAAAATGGTCTAGATGACCATGGCCAAGGCCACGCCCTTCGGTTTCATGCGCATAGTTTCCAAAGTGAGTTATTAAATTCTGAGTTATTCACTTTCACTTTTATAGACAGTTCCTATGATTGCCAATTCTTTTATGACTGGTTTCAGTTACTGTTAAGTTTGAGATAGATCATAACTATCGTTAATATAGAGTAACCTGTTAATTTTAAAACGTCGAAACTTCACCATCTTATTGGTTACTCGTTTTTAAACTAGCTAAAATATAAAAGTTCCAGTGACCTAGTTTGGAATAGATTGGCTACTACACCGTGGCTTCTGAATTCAAATTTCTCGGCACGTGCTTGTATTTTCTCAATTACGTGCGCGAATTTCCACTAGCCTCAAATTGATGAGAAAAATTTCGCACAGAATCTGTTAGAAATAATAGTTTTGACGTGACAACGTCTTATAAATTGGTTTGCCGGGTGACACTTCAAGAAACTGCGTTACGCTCCGCTCACGTTATGCGCTCACAACGAGAGCGAGTGAGAGGCACGCGTCCCTTCCACTCGGGCATGGTTAGCCCGCCTAAGAGCGAGAGAGACAGACATAAAAAGTGAAAGGCACGCGTCCCTTCCGTAAAATTATTTTACCACTCAAAGTCGTTGTCACGTAAAACTTTCGCCCGTATACCGACTTTACAAGCAACCAATTTTTTAGTGAATTTTTGTGCTTATAATAAATACTGCTCATTCAAAATATTCCAAGCTTTACAACAAACTTTACTTCGGTGTTGTTAGTGTTTGGTGTGCTTTATGGAAGAACATCTGTTTTCAGAACCGTGAGATCCTAGGTTCAACAAATTGGTACACAAAACCATTGTTGACAGAATTTTAGAATAAATATTGCAAAAAAACTAAAACAACCGTTGCAGTGCACCCACGTAACTAGCTAAAAACCGTGTTAAAAATGTTGACTTGAGCTCAGCTTTGTCTCAATTTCTTTTGTTAATTTGTCGTTAAGTATGTTTAAAAGTTGTGAAGTGATTTTAAGGATAGTATCTGCTAGTTAATTGATATTATATTCCAACACCTGGCACCAAATATGTACCGGCCGAAAAATCTGTACCAATCTTGGAATATTACGTGAGTCTGTTAATATTTTATTAGAAGCATTGATATTTATGAATATTATTTTTTTGTGCTACTATAATCAAAAATATAATTTAAACACCTTGATGTCAAAACACCATTACAGCCATGCTCTCGAGAAGACTACTCGTAAACACATTTATTCGTTCAATATGTACAATATTTACATGTTTAAAAACAATTATTTTACCATACAATAAAAATAAAACTAAACAAATTTACAAATTAAACACGCCGTCGAGATCACTACTGCGCGGCTCTCACTACTAAACTCAGCTTTTGGGCAAAATTTTGCTACTATAATGTTTTTAACCAATTCTATATAAGAAAGAGAACTCTACTACACATCTGAATAGGCATGGTGAATAAAAAACTAATTAAATAAATAAAATAAATAAATATTGTTGGACAATTCACACACAACACCATCTGACCCCAAACTAAGCAAAGCTTGTAATATGGTGGCCAGATAGCTGATATAATACATATATAGTTTTTAAATACATACTTATTATAAATGAGTATAGCAGTTATTTTATTTGTTACCTAATTATTATTTTTAAAAAGAAAAAATACGTGTCCCCTACGTTTTTTTCTTTTGTTTCTCAGGCAAAAAAATTACGAAGATATAGTGTTTAAAAGTTTCGAGTCACATCGCGGCTATATACTCTTTTTAAT
This sequence comes from Ectropis grisescens, assembly GCA_017562165.1. Classification (NCBI taxonomy): domain Eukaryota; kingdom Metazoa; phylum Arthropoda; class Insecta; order Lepidoptera; family Geometridae; genus Ectropis; species Ectropis grisescens. The sequence continues at coordinate 7,412,636 of CM029780.1, read as the reverse complement.
AGACGTCACAACTCCCCACTCCAGAAGTTGTATGTATAATGTCTATCGATTTTAAATGATTTGATAAAACAAAGAATCCGTTTCCCATATTCTGTACGTACGCATATGTCACGAGACAGTTCTGCCAATTGCGAATCGATTTAGATGAGTTTCTTGATCTTTTCTTTTGTTACGCTATAGTTCGGAATAGTTTAATCCCATGTAAATTTTATCCAAATCCGTGTAAAGTGGTTTCTGAAATATCAACAAAATACTCAAATTAGCTTATGTTTTTCTAGATGACGTTATTATAGAAATTATGAAATTTATTCGAGTATCTGAATTTAACTATATATTGAAGTCGGTTTATTATTTTAGAGAAAAATAAGTAATTTACATTTACATGAAGTGCCGCGTCACTTTATCTCCAAATTTTTTTTTTATAATATATTCAATATTGCAAAACAAAGTCTGCGAAATCAGTGTAAGCAATAGTTGTTTTTTTTCCTATCACAGAATGACAATTTATCTTATTAAAATTCCTTTCCTCCTAAAGTATTCGTGTTGTAGCAGATTTAATGAATCTTTCAACGTTTGCTAATTTAACTTTTTAATTGGAAAATTCTCGGCTTCTTTAACATTTGTTAATTATTTTGACACAAAAACAAGGAAAGTTACCTTAAAGATGTTAACGGTAATATCTTGTCCAGATTTTACATAATTAATTTCATATTTTATCCAGACGTAAAAAAGAACAGGGTTTTTTTAAATATTGGATACGTATGTTTGTGTGACTGTATATAATTGTGATTATATGTCTGTTTTTCTGATGTCGTATTATATAGTAAAAGTGAGAATAGTTTTTTTTTTACTTTCATTAAAAAATCTTAAGTAATAAGTTTTTATTTTATTTGTAAAGACATTATTGCAGAGTTTTACCAAAAACGATTAGCTCATTAAAAATCATTGATTAAAATAAAATAATTTGACACCAAAATTAATTAATCTAATTAACGACAAACCTTATAATCAGCTGTGACGACCACGAAGCCACACAAAAAAGAAAGTCACTAAATACAGCACAAAAAAATAATCAGACCCGCGCACAGTCAACAGTTACAATACTACTATTATTATTTTATTTTTATTTCGGTTTACTATTATTATTATTTAATTCGTAGATCGCGGCTGTAGTGACACAGACACGCGTAGCGGTCTGTAGAGGGGTCTACGCGGCACTGGCGTTGGCGCTACGGACCAGACTAGAGTTTTGCGATGTGCGCAAGATAAGGTTCGCCGCAGACTGAGCGACGTAGCGACGACATTTTTGTTGCTCTATTTATATAGTGCTATTTTTAATATACACATCAGCTCATATATGTTTCACTACGTATAACGCATTGATTTTTGATAGGGAATTATCGTTCGCATATATAGAGAAACGATTTTTACAGGCCATCATTGCAAACTTATTTATTATGGGTTTAGAGGTTTTCTGACTGTCATCAAAACTAAAATTTCATATAGTTTTCACTCAAGGTTTTGTCTTCGATTTAATGAATATTTAAAACGTATTTGTGCATCTGTCAGAGATTGAAACAACAATCAATCTTGCTTGGAGCGAACAGAAAACCTATTCGTCTCGTTTAAAAACCAGACGTTTTCCCGATAATCTCACCATAAGAACTTTTTCTAGACGTGACTCTACATTATACTGAATTATTCTAGATTTGCGGCTTTATATTGAAAGTGGAATTAGTTACATTCAAGAGTTGCCCTGTGTATGGGTGTGGACATTGTTATATATTTATGTGTTTACAATTAGAATGACAACTTGGTTAAATATATACCATTCTAATTAGTCCATCAACTATATTATACAAAAATATAGGCACGTAATTTTTGGTCATTAAAAAATTAGAAAAAAAATAAATACATCATTAAAACGGAGTTGGGCTCCGACGTCACTTTATTGTAAACGTCATATTATAAAGTGACGTCACTCGAAACTTCTAAGCATCTTCGTCATTTTTCCTCTGTGAAACAAAAGAAAAAACACGTCTACAATATATTTGTCTAATAATATATCTAAAAATAATATATCTAAAATGTATATATAATAATAACAATATAGCTAACCACAGCTAACTGGCGCACGGAATAAGTAGTTTTTTTTTAAGTCATCTCACTTAATGTACTTTTAAGTTTTATATCAGCAGTATACTACATAACAAGATATTTATAGACGACTAGCAATATGCCCTGGTTTCGCCCGTGGTACGTAATATATAGGCGATAGCATTCAGGAATCACGTACATACATATCCAACGGTGGAAATTTCTTAAATCGGTCCATTAGTTCTTGAGAATAGCTCTTAAAACTAAAAACTTCTTCAACTTTATAATAATACTAGTAGTGCCCCGCGGTTTTACCTGCGTAGTTTCCGTTTCCGTTATTTTCCCGGGATAGTGAGCAAACAAACATCCATGCATAAAATAATTAATTTTGACTCAATTTTAATTATGATCAATAGAATATAAATTAGTTCGGATAGTAAATTATTGTAAATATTTAAGCAATTTTCTCTTAAGCCATCAAGACCACGAAAACAAGTAAAACATTTTCCTATTCCACGTCATAAATGTGGATACGAAACAATTTAGATCGCCATTGTTCGACGTTATTTCTTTAGTTTTCCTTGTATAAGGTTACTCAGAAATATTACATTAAGATGAAAGTATATGAGTAAAACACTTTCGTAGTTACACAATATAAATTAATAATAAATAAAAAACCTTAAATATTCCAAGATTTATATATTTATTACAAATGTGTATATGCTATATACACACAAAAAACATAAACAATTTATATATAGTTAGGTATGGTTCGCTTTCAACTGAACCCCTCTTCGGGTGAAGGCCTCCTCCAGGACTTGCCAGTTTTCTCGGTGTTTTGCCAGGCTGGCCCAATTGTATGATCCAATGGTCTCTAACTCGTCTTTCCACCTAGCTTTTGGCCAACCTCTATTTCTATAACCATAAGGTCCTCTCCACATAGTGACGGTCTTAGTCCATCTATTGTGAGTGTAACGCAACAGCGTTAGTCTCTGTTACACAAGTGGCAGCGTAATTGCTGAGAGTAGTCTTTTCCAGGCAACTAGCTTAAATGAGAAACGCCCACATACAAACATATTTATTTATACGGTGAAACATCAACTTTGTGCATATTACATAAGCATAGTCAGGGAAATAACACAATTAAATATATTAGATTAAACGCTGTTATAATAAATGATTTGCCTGTAATGAATATAAGTTTAAAATATAGGAAAGAGTTGAACATATACTAATATTATAAAGCTGAAGTTTTTATTTGTTTGTACGGTCTAATGTCAGGAACTACCAGACCGATTTCAAAAATTCTATCACCATTGAAAATGTATCTGGTTCTCAAGTATTATAGGTTATACAGGTAACACGGGCGAAGCCGGGTTCGAGATCGCTAGTTTACGAATATTTTTTTTTTTTTTTACAATAAGTGACAAGATGAGCAGGTCATGTGCCTGATGGTAAGCAACATGCCTGCCCACAACAGCACAGTGACATACAGCTATTAGAATATGAAGAGTCCAAATCATTACCTAACACTGCACTGCGCTCGACACCCGGAGATAAATGGTATTTTATCTCTTAACCCAATACTTTACCTGGAAACATTGCCCTTCAAACGGGAACACAATAATGTTTGCACACTACAGCTTGGCGGTAGAATATCTGGTAAAAATGTGGTACTTCCCCCAGGTGGACTCTGCAAAGACCCAATAACCAAAAATACCAATAAGCGTACAGAAATATTTAGCTAAATGATCAAATGACACCAAAAGTAACGTAATGCAATTGAAACCAGCAAATATTAAGGCCATTTGTCCACGTAGTCGCACGTTATACGCACGCTTTCGTCAATTGACGGTTGCAAGACGAATGCATGACGAATGCTTGCATCTTCTGTAGAAACAATGAAATCTAAGTCCACGAAGCGGCAGCCGCTCGTCATACGTTCGTTGACGAGCGGCTGACGCGACGTGGACAATTGCCCTAACAGTGCTGCTACTCACAACTTACTAGTATCGATAGTTTTGCATTGAGATAGAAAGTAACGTAATGTAATTGAAACCAGCAAAGATTAAGGCCAATTGTTAACGTAGCCGCACACTATACGCACGTTTTTGTCAATTGACGGTTGCAAGACGAATGCATGACGAATGCCGGCATCTTCCGTAGAAACAATGAAATCTGTGTCCACGAAGCAGTAGCCGCTCGTCATACGTTCGTGACGAGTGAAAAGGTAAAACGAACTCTTTTTCCTTTTTGATGTGGCAACGTCTAATAAATCGATGAAAGCTGGATGTATGCACGAAAAAGTATCCTGTGATGTCCCGTTACGCGCATTGTCCCGTTACGCTCATTGTACGCTTGCGCCGCATCTGTCAATATTTTGTCATGACGTTGTCACGTTAAACTATCGTCCGTACACCAACCGACTTTACAGACAACCATTTTTTTAAACGCCCAGTGATTACGAGTATTTTATAACAGAGGCAAAACTAATGGAACGTTTATTCTGCGTAATCTCAAACCAACATTTTCCTTCATAAAATACACAATGGGCCATAATAATCTGATAGACGTTCGTCAGAGATATGACGAGCCACATTGAAGACGGTCTTCCCACACCGTGCGCGTAATTTGTAGAGTCATGACGTTGCGGCAAAACAACGGTAGATAGAAATAGAGTAGAAGAACAATAATATAGAATTGTCTATACGAATTATAAGATACTTGCAGTGCCCCGTGGTTTTAGTCGCGTAGTTTTTGTTTTTTAGGTATGAAAAGTAGGTGCTTTGAAGAGTATGTACATTTTTTGTTCCAGGCTATACTAACTGTGTTTTAAATTTCAGCCCGAACCGTTAATATGTTCATATGCACAGCCCTCTTACCTGATGTCAAGTTATGATGCGGTCTGCGATAGAACTTCTTAAAATACAATTCACTCTCAGCTTTGTTTAGTTTGGGGTCAGATGGTGTTGTGTGTGAATTGTCCACCAATATTTATTTATTATTTATTTATTATCTTTGCTTAACTTCAAGCGATGGTGCAGTACCTAAAATTAAAATAATAAGTATATATTTCAAGACACCAAGATAGCCATCATCGTGAAAAACCCACTCAGACAACGAGTTCCACAGCCTAGACGTTCTTATCAAAAAAGTAGAGTCTAACCGTTCTGCTTCAGACTTTGAAAGGTCAATCACGATATGATTTCACTATTTCAAGCAAACAAAAAGCCCGACAAAAAGAAGAACAAGGCAGCAATAAACCTTACAAATTTGTTGCAAACTCCTAAAGTCACCGAAATGTATCCGTGTCTGTGGTTTAAGGAAAAACTGATAAGCATATAACTTTGCGATAATTTGAATTTAGAAAAATCCTCGTGATTGTCATATAAAAAAGTGTGAACATACAGCCCCTTTTTTATACAATGGTTGATATAAATTCAAACTCATCATGACACCACGACAAAAATCAATAACCATACCGAAAAGGCCTCAGAGACCTAGAGACCTCCTGAAGCCCTGCTCTATTTCACTGCCCTCTTCACCCAAAGCCTCTAAAAGGATCGGAATAACAGTGCACATAAATCCCCCGGAGTCCTCCCCAATTCGAGGGGATTAATTTTAACTGGGGTTCAAAGTAGTTGGTGTCCGTTAATGTTCGTTTGTTTTCGACAGTGAGTCTGCGGGATTAGCGTATAATCATTGTTTACGTGAGTTTTGGTATTAGACACTCTATTAATTGTGTATTAATAATATTTCGACGCTTGAAAGGCAGAAATGACTAAGCGACATGTTGAATGATATTGAGTTATACAAGGTGCTGCAGAAAGGTGCTACAATATTTATGTCAGTTCATCTATATTAAGTTTTAAATCATAAATGTGAATATTAGACATGAAAGCTCATTTTTTTCCATGTAAAGTAAAAAAATAATTGTTTTTTATTTTTTTTAATATACCCTGAACGGCCAAATCTCGGAACGGATTTCGGTATTACGTCGCGGTGTCGGCGGCTAGATCGTTTGTCAGCTGTACATGCGTTAGGGTTGAAGCTGATCAATTTTACGTCAAATTTTAACTCGTTTTATCTCGTGATAAAACGAGCGATGCTGAGGAGAAAGAGACCTTGGGTGATGATGTCTGCATCAGTGTTAAAATGAACTGTTAAAATATTATTGGGGGTAAATCCACCACGTTGTAACATCATTGAAATCAGAAAAAAACCGTGTTGGTTGGTTTTATTACTCGCTAAGACAAGGCCTGACTGAGGTCACTTTCGAATTTTGCCGATTTATGAATAACGTTTATTTAACAGGTCTTAATTTGGTCTGACATTAAAAATCAGAAATAAGAAAGTAGTTATGACTAATGGGCTATTTTTTATGGTTGTTCTTTAAAACTGCTCTACTGTAAAGTTGTCAAAATGTCGTTTGGTAATCTCTGCCTTTCAGGCGTCGATTTGCTTTGGTTAAACAATCATAGTAGTAAGCCATAGTAGTAGTCATTTAAGCGTTTTTAAAGAAAAAGTAAAGGACTTAGGTTTTCCAAAAAAGGAGAAAATTATCAATTCAGATGTTGATTTTAATCGTCCCCTTTTCATCGTCTCTGTTTCCGCTATTTGTCTATCTTTGATGGTCATCGTAGGTTTGGGATAACCTGGCCATCTATTGGTTTTCCGTTTGGAGAATATATATGTCCAGCTGTGAACAATAGTTTATAGGCTGATCAAGATGAAAATTGTAAAAGCGTGTCAAAAAAAAAACTGATGACAAGATAGGTATTTTTTATATAGCTAAGACCGTCGGTTTTATATAGTCTCTACCTTTGAAGAGATTCCTAATGATCTATAATACTTAATTACGCTTTCAGATAAGTGTCGTAAAGTATTTTTTCGAAAAAACCTTTGGTTGCAGAAAAAATATTGATGAAATACATTCTCATGCTTAACTATAAACGATAATAGGTTGGAAATATTAAATGTTGATGACAATGAAAGTCAATTTTTGTCTGTTGTGTAGTTTAATAAACTCTTAACAAGATACAATATATCAGACAAAAATAGACCTTACTCGTACAGAATTTTTTGTCAAATCTTGTGTGTGTGTCAAATTTCTGTGCTTGAATTTTTTTTCTATAGGATTTTAATTGTAGTTATACCTACTATTTTACACGGACAGATTCAGATTCATTTATTTCAGACCTTAGGTATAATAACAGATTTACACTTGGTAACGTCATTTACAAAATTCAAATAAAAGTTTAAAATAATGTCAATAAATTACGTATGCAATCAAAAATAATTTTAAAAAACAAATAGCGGTTATGTAGTGGCCTTGTCAGTTTAATGCAGCTGTAAAGAGGCATTGTCAACATGTATAAAAAAATAGCATAAAATCAAATTAAAAATTAAAAAATACACATATTGATACACATACACATATCGACAGAAAGATGTTCAACACATGCTATCTCCTTTTCAAACAATCTACCTCAACCCGCAAAATGATACTCATTATCTTGCCAATTAATCAATGTACATTTAGTTAATTGATGGTGGAAACGGTTTGGGTTAGTAGGCAAATCGAGCGTGAAAACCAAACCCCTACATTTTGCTAATTTGAGGTAATAATAGAAAATTTAGTAGTGGTTGCAATATGTTCCTGGTTTTGGACGCGCGTTAACATATAAAATTGGCAGTCATAGAGACAGCCGATAGAAGTGAAAATTTATAATTTGGAGTTGTAATATTAAACATGCAGGTCACTAACGCGACTTATTTTTATTCAAACCAATTAGTATTGCATATTATGACGGCATACATCTGACGGCATGACTATTGTAGCATGTAAATTGTGTTCGTGCTTAATATGGGAAGCGACTTGCTGTGTTACTTAGACGCCGTCGCATTTTCTGGGACAGTAAGGGCTGGTACGGCAACTAATTTCGCTAAGCGGCTTAAAAGGGATAAACATACTAGCCTCGGAAACGATAACTAGACCAGTTGAATTAGAAATATGACACGGTTTTTACGTAAGAAACCGAAGCACGTTTTAACAGTTTTTATAATTACAAAAGTGTAATTCTAATAGACATATATGAAATTGAAACGTTACAGTTAATTAACTCCCTTGGTAAATAACGGGTGCGGCCATTACACATTCATATGCATCCATGACACGTCACGGGTCGTTTTATGCATGCATGGCATTCCGATATGCTAAACACAGCTTAGTTGAATCATTATTATGGTAATCCATTCCAAAATAGCCGTTATGATCAGTGTGTGATGCAGTGGAGTTTGTAATAACATTATTTTCCAACAATGTGAATAGTGATGGGAAAAGTTGTGAAGAGAACGGTATGTTCCACAATAGTAGATTATTCACCAAGGGAGTAAAGCACTGTTTTGTGTCATGGGTGTCATATTGGATCCTGAGCGCAGCGAGGGACTCGAGTCAACTCCCGAGCGTAGCGAGGGATTTGTAGTGTCCCGAATGAAGCGAAGGATCCAAGCCGCCTATGACACAAGACAGTTTTTCACTTCAGAGGTGAATACTCTCTTCTTTTAATATCTTCTGCGAGGCAATTATAAGAAAGGGCTATGCACAATATTTTATCTTTCGATTTTTCCGGAAGTAGATTATTAATAATCCCTAAAGCGTCCAATTTTATGAACTCCGGGGTCAATTCACTATCGCTTTTTTTAAAGAGATTTTGGTGTTTTTAAAGAATTAAATTGATTCAATTCAAAACTAACAAAACTCAACTCGACTCAATGACGCCTTTTTATATTTTCTTTTTTTGTGTTTTGTTTCTGTGCGTGCGTGTTTTGTTTCGAACTGGCGGGTGGCCAGTTTATATTAGGAAAAAAAAGTTCGATTTTTTAATAAAGTCTTTTTACAATGGTGCTATGCACAGATTTCTAAAACAAAAGGCAGATGGAACGCGCGGAACACAGATCCTTAGGCCCGGAAAGCAAATATCAAACGCCAAAGCAAATACAAACTCCAGTCAGTGCGAAACTGACTTCCGTCTCGTACGGGAGGCCCGTGTGATTTTATGTTTTGTTTAAGATTATGCCGTCTTGTGTCATCAAACATTGCAAACATTGTTCCCAAAAATAAAAAAAGGAAATTTCATAGGAAAGTTAGAATATTTTTACTGGTATTTATATAATTTAGATGATTTTATTTCGATTGATGAATAGAAACACAACACCTCAACGAAAATAGGTCAGTGTTGCTATACTAAATTGAAATTATTTTCCCTGAAGTTAAGGTAAAATATAGATTCTTATTTTGTTTTGAAGATACTCGTAGACCAAATTATTGATGAGCATTGTATAATTTAATTTTAAGCCCTATTTTTATAATCGTTATCCTTTTTATTTAATGTGAATCGATGTCAAGAACAAATCGTCGTCGTTACTAGGGTTAATAAAAATACTAATAGTGTTGATGAAAACTATAGTTATGAAACGAATAAATAAGAACAAATCCTCGCCGTTATAAAACGTCTCGTCTATGACCTGTGGATTCTAACTTGATTTGTGCAGTGCTGTTAGCATATATATTTTCAATAATATAATTATATTTGTTTCTTACTCCTTGTTGAATTAGAGCCTCCCAGAGCAGACTGTGTTTGATTGAGTCGAAAGCTTTATTGTAGTTGACAAATGCAATGTATAGGTCTTTCCCATACTCTTGTGATTTTTCTATTAACTGTTTTAATACATGCGTATGATCAATAGTTGAAAACCCTGCTCTAAAACCAGCTTGTTCAATGGACTGTTCTTCATCTATAGTCCTTGATATTCCATTAATGTTTGACATGAGGCTAGGCATCCAATTTGTTAATGTTTGACATGAGGCTAATAGGTCTATAATTTTCAATTACGTTTCTGTCTCCTTTTCTGTGGAGCAAGTTATTAACAAGAAATCCTTGCATTATATATTATCAGTGTAATAATAAATTATTTTAAAATAATGTTTTATGCGTTTATTGTACGTGAAAATTTCCAAAGCTTAAGACAACAATAGTGGGAATTTTTTCTTAAGACTGGGAACATTACACGCACACCAACGTGAGTAATTTGACAACGTCGGTGAGAGCTGTCACGCATACATAACTAATGACTGGCCTCACAGTGTCGTTCACGAAGGTTTCATCTGTTTAGAAATCTGTGGTGCTATGGGTAAGAATTTTCATATGAATTTTAACGTTCCAAATTCAAATCATTTTAATCCCGAGGGAATCTTCTCAATATTACTTACCTCTGCATTTTGAAAGGTCACAATCACTTTGTTGGCTTTGTTTTGACGTTTCATGACATATAATTGGACTTTGTCGAGCAGGAAATATGAAAAATAACTGTTGAGAACATGTAATATATATGGCAACTTGACCAAGAGTGGTGATGGTGTGTTTGATATTTCTTTGAGCAGACTCGCTTCCCAGTAAATAATTCTTACGCTCCAACGTTAATTTAAAGTGTGTAAATGAATATTTCAAAACGCTTCTTGGCTCACCCGACTTGCCTATCATTTGACGTGTAACCATTACATGTTATTATAGTACACGTTGTATTGTTGTCCATGGTACTAAGCACATACACATATCTTAACATACACATACACTAAAACTGTACATTCACAAATATCTTCGTTTGGATATTATCTGTAACCCAAAGACGAATTGCCTGGATCAGTCTCAGATTCGAAACATAAATTATTGTCTTAAGGGCGTGTAGGCCGTAATTTTGAATTTTTAAAACAACTTTAAGACCTTTAAAATAGTGTATTAAACTCTGAAAAAAATATATGTATTAGTTAAGGATCTAATCTAGTGCAATTCGCAGTCAATAACACGATTTAATGAATTTTACTTGATAGAAAAAATCCCAAAGTTACCCCTTTTCAAAAGTTTTTCAAGTTTATGACTAAACTAATGATCTTTTTACTAAATTTTTGTACTCAACGAAAGCCACTAAAAGTTATAGATGCTTTCGCAGAGTTTGACTTGATAAAAGTATCAGTTATTCACTATGTTTTAATATCTACCATATATATAGCGCGCCGTTCGGCAGGCCTGATCAGTCGCGTTTCGGCGCTCACGGACGACGGGCCTGTGCTTGATTTTGCAATTTTGACAACCAATAAATTTTAAATATTACGATCATAGTGCCACAGTATAACAATATCAGTAGGTATTACTAGTGAAGCACGCTATGATCTTGATTTTGATACCGTTTTCATTGGAATTGCAAATAGACGCTGATACTAATTAGTACGCTGTTTACTTTATGTTGTAGACCAATAGGGAGTCTCAAAAACTGACGTCGATAACACATCAGTAAAAAATTCAATGCAGATGCAATGGAAAATAGATTAGTATCGGTAAAATATTCGTTCGTCAAATCAGAGATCGGGATAAGGAAATAATGAGAGGGGAGAAATCCCCTGCGTAAATCCCCTAATATAAATGCAAGTTAGGTATATGCCATTTAGGTAAATTCTTTGGTAGTAAGGTACTTAGTACTTGGAAGAAAAGTCCTCACATACGGATTTTACCACTTTGGAAGAGATTCTTGCGCAAACTATTCAGTTTAGAAAAAAAATGTTAGGAACTTCAATACAATTTTTGAACACCTATCCATAGATACACGTATGGTTTTGATAGATTTTTTTAAAATTTCTTTTCCAAGTTTGTGACACCACCAAAATTTGTTGTTTTTTCGTTTTTTGTATGAAACTGTTAATATTGTTCATAGAATACATGTACTTACCAAGTTTTAATAGTATACTTCTTATAGTTTCGGAGAAAAATGACTGTCACATACGGATGAACAGACATAACGTATATTTTAAAATTTGTCTACGAATCCCTAAAAACCCAACTTCGTTCATTTATTACTATCTACTTATTTAAAATGAAATTTAGACACTCGACCAAATAAGATAAGAAGGCAGTAAAATTACTCGTAGAATTTAACTCTGTACTATATTTCCGATTCATATTTTTTCGGTTTAGAATCATTTCCTGAGCATAAAATTACAAAATAATAACAAATCCAGGTGGAGCTTCAAGCGCCAGCTCGAAAAAACGTTTTTGGCCGATATTCCGAAAAAAATATAAAGCCTATTATTATTGTAGAAAATAAAATTTCCCATCTTTTGTTGCCAGTAAACTTTTTTTTCGAACTTACCGATTACGATTTATTATGTCCAATTTAATGATAACAATGTAAAAAAATTAAGATGTGAATTCCGTTCCCAGTAGCATAAACATGTCTCTTTTTACCGGAATGGAAGAAGGGTTATGTTTTTCGCGCGTATCTTTATGTTTGTAAAACTTTTATTTCCACATATCTTCCAAACGGCTGGATGGATTTTGGTAACTAAGATATTCTAAGACTGGTCTCATTCGCCAAAGTGTCCTTAGACTCCTTAGATAGTAGGTAATATTTTTTTACGTGTAGATTTTTTTGTAGTCGGTTTTTAAATTAAAGTAATTCTATCATATTGCTCGTTTTCGAATGAACAGCACCGTTCATCATCATGATTGAAGAGTTGAACGAAGAGTTTGGTCTCCACTTTTGTAATAAGAACAACTAAGCTGTGAAACGCATTGCCAGAGTGGGTTTTTGTCGAAGGTTCGATCCTTGGGGCTACGAGGTACACTGTGTTTGTTTCTATTAGAGAAGCAAGTTCCATCGTAGACCACATCATTTTCATCCACTATTTTCGGCATCATCACAACCGTATCATTAAATGGCCTATAAATCGTAAACGGTAAGTTTTACAAAAAAAAGTTTACAAGCAACAAAAGATGCAAAATTTTATTTTCTACAATTGTTGTCAAAATATATAGTTTCCAAAATATCGGCTAAAACAGTTTTTTTTAATTGGCGTTTGAAACTCTACCTGAATCTGTGAGCATTTTGTAATTTAATGCTCAGTAAGTGATCTTTAATCTTTACCTTTCATTACGTTTCACCACATTTTTTAAATATTTTTTGACGAACTTGTGAATTATTAGGAAACATTTTAAAAAGATGCATGAAATTGGAAAAGCCGTTCTCAACTTATAGTGTGACCAAAAAAGAAAAGGTTGAGTTTTGTATACCTACAAGTATAGATAAATTTAATATATATTCGTTTATATAGCAACAAAACTCTTATCATAAACAAACAAACGTAAACAAATCTTGAACAAAAAATGAGTTTAAATTACATAGTCCAATATTTTAATGTTATTTCTGCACTGTGGCACCGATTCCGCGGTCGGTGACGGTCGCGAGAACAAGACAGCGTTAAATGCCTACTTTGACAGAATTACCTGGCCTTAAAGCACATGAGCAACAATTTTTCATAAAATGAAAAACTTTACAATTTTTTTCAATCAACAGCGATCTTGAAATTCTACTTATACAAGTAAGCAATATGTAGATCATAGCCTTTGTTTGGATTTACGGATGGCTACGTTTAATATATGCAAGGAATACAATAGAAGCACCTAACGTACCGTTCAGCATGTATAATTTAAAAACCCATTTTGACCACAAGATGACGGCAAGACCACAAGATAAAATAATAACTGTTATTATTTATTATTTGCGCACCCCATATCCCATACAGGTGTATAAAAAGGGTGTTGAGGGGAGGATGGTTTTCGGTTATCGGCGTCGTGGAATCCAGTCATAAATAAATGTACGCATCGCGGAGTGAGTTCGGAGAAGCCTGGTGATACGGTTAGTGTTGTGTGTCGTGGTGGTAACCCTGCGATTTTGAAGACCAAATGAGGGTAGATCTAGATCCCCTCATTTCGCAATGAGACGACCCGCAATTTCTTCAGTCTTCTCGTGACCACGGCGGTTGTAACGCTGCCGAAACGTCGAGGTATGTAAACAATGAATTAAATCGTGATTAAGTCCTGTACATTATAAACATTACACATTTATACAGTACAAATAACGAAGTTCCGTGTTACAGATAAGCTTGTTCAATTACATTCCTGTTGCATTCCCAAAAGGAAGCTAAAAATCCTGTAATGCGATTCAGATCGCGTGCTTCCGTAATGCTTTGCCAAGAACTTTGGAATCGCATTGAAATTCGGAACTAAGCTAAATTTTACCGTTATGAATTAAATTTGAAATTATTTGCATTATAAGTTTGGTAAAGAAATAATCCTTTGGATTACTGAAATTGAAATTCAATATGACAACCAATTAGGAAGATCTGAGGCATTTCGTGATGGAAAAGGGTAGTTTTGGTTGTACTAACGATTCAGCTGTGTAATATGGCCAGGATTCAAAGACTTAAACATATTTTTAAGGTATTGCATAGCTTTTATCGCGGGCCTAGGGACCGAATTTTAGTGATCGTGCATCTCTTTCTTATGTTCACAAGAAAGAGGGATGGAAGACCGTAACGCCGTCCTCCCCACTCGGTCATTAGACTTTGAATCTTATTTGTATCAGATTTACAGACTAAATGCTATTAGCTGTCGAAAACTAACTAGATTGTATACTTCTCTGTATTTTTTTATGGTAAACAAATGTCACTCTTCAAAATAAATGCAATTTCGAAAAATTGTTAATATCGCTATTGCTTATGTTGATAAAAATGCATGCAACATGCAATAGCTTTACCGCGGCAGTCCCCGAGTGCCACACTTCTTTTTTTTTAAATAAGATGTGATGAGACGAGCAGGACATGTGCCTGATGGTAAGCAACATGCCTGCCGCATAACAGCACATTGACACATAGCTATTGGAACATGAAGAGTCCAAATCATTACCTAGCACTGCGCTGCGCTCATAACCAGAGATCCATGGTGGAAATCGAACCCGCTAATACCAGCCCCGCAAGCTCACTAACTACCAACTAAGCCACAAGGTCATTCAAATTTAGTTGAGATTTTTGTACGAAGAGGAGCACTGCACTGCACTCGTCACCCAGAGATCTAAAATTATATATTTAGATTTAGATTATATCTCTAAGCCCTGTAATTTCAATGGAAACATTGCCCTTTAAACCGGAACACAGTAATAATGTGTATAATATACAGGACTTCATCACGATTTAATTCATTGTTTAAATACCTCGACGTTTCGGCAGCGATACAACCGCCGTAATCACGAGGAGACTGAAAAAATCGTGGGTCGTCTCGGTCGCGGGAAGAAAGAAGAACCCGCAATTTCTTCAGTCTTCTCGTGACCACGGCGGTTTTAACGCTGTCGAAACGTCGAGGTATTTAAACAATGAATTAAATCGTGATTAAGTCCTGTACATTATAAACATTATGTGTACAAATTGCGAAAGTTTAAAAACAATAGGAACACAGTAATGTTTGCACATTACTGCTTGGCGGTAGAAGAACTGGCAAATGTGTGGTACTTCCCCAGGCGGACTCTGCCAAGAGATCAATGGTAATTAAGCCATTGATCTCTTGGCAGAGTCCGATTGTGTTTTGTGGTATAAAACGTCCATAACTTCGGCCGATATATCGATTATCGGACTTCGTAGTAGACCTGCTGCTTAACAGCAATGATGTGATCTACGATGGAGCACGCAAACCTAGAAGAAACTGATTCACTTTACACTTAAGACACTCGAATTATTTACCTATTGGTAATTAATACCGATTAAGGCAACGTAGGTATTCCAAAGTTTTATTTTATAGTATAGAGCTATCGAGCGACGAGACGAGCGTGACATGTACCTGATAATATTCACTTCACTGGGTTAAATTTAGATGTTTTTATTAAAGACAAACCTTTTAGTTCGAGTCCTTGGCCCATCAATCATGAAATGATGTCGCTTTTTAAAGCTACGTACAGTCCACTACAAAAAGATCAACGAGCAAAATGGTACAGGATCATGTAGTTTAACTACCCAAGTCAAATGTAACCGATAAAATACAACTTCCAACGTTGCGCTGTTGCTCAAGACTCCGACGTACAAGGGAGTCGTTGCCTATAAGATATTTGACGTATTGTTTTACTAAACCCAAAGGCACCAGTCGGTACTCAGCCAAATCAATCTAAAGTATTGAATAGTTTTTTTTTTAATAACAAGTGACGAGACAAGCAGGACATGTGCCTGATTGTAAGCAACATGCATGCCACATAACAGCACTGTGACACGCAGCTATTGGAACATGAAGAGTCCAAATCATTACCTAGCACTGCACTGCGCTCATCACCCAGAGATCTAAGATGTTATATCTCTAAGCCCTGCAATTTCTCTGGAAACATTGCCATTCAAACCGGAACGCAGTAATGTTTACACATTACTGTTTGGCGGTAGAATAACTGGCAAAGGTGTGGTACTTCCCCAGGCGGACTCTGCTAGGAGTCTTACCACTACACTACACTACACTACGGTTGCAGTCCATACAAGATTGACCCTATCACCTATTCAAATTAGCGCAAAAAGTGTAAGTCGCTTTTTTTCGCTCAAACGCTACTTGAGCGAAAAAGTTCGGAAAATGGCGGTAAGATTATGCATGTACTTTTATTCCTACTGATAATATAAATCTGTAAGTTTTAGGATGTTTTTGTTACTCAATAACGTAGCATAATGGTTGAACAGATAAGATTCAAATTCGGAACACAGATTATACATAGGTTATTATACATATATACGGCTGGAATAGCACATACCTAAACTATTTTTTGTTACGGAAAAAACACTGAAGTTCAAACTACGTGGTACATTTACATACTCGTAGTTGTAAATGGGTATGGTATATTTATTAACAAAAGGCTTTAAAACTAAACAGAAATGGCAAAAAACTCAAACCACGTTATTTTGCTTTCCGGCAGAACTGGATTGCTCTGAATTTTGTATGGAAGCCACGTACCTAGCATAATAACGATCAGTAGTTCAACTCTGACTGGTGAAACTTGTCAGAATATCTTAAATTGATAAAAATTGAAAGAGGCGTTAAATAGTTTTGAATCTGATTATTAGAACGATTTGAGCTTCACTAGTTTAATGTTGGTAGAGATTTTTCAGATAACACAATCAAGCCCCTAACTAAGCAATGCTTGTATTATGGAAACCCGATAGCTGATTTACAATCCTATCAATCTTTATATATATATAGAAATACTGTCACTTTATTTGTCCGCAATAAACTTTTGAACTACTGAACCTATTTTAAACAATTTTTGCACGTCACGAGCAATTTGATCCAACTACTGAAATAAATCATGAATCAATCATGTATAGATCAATTTTCAGTCACAATATTTTATTATTTTTTACTAATTGTATAGTACATACTATTACCCCAGCGAGGACGGAACAGGCTTCCAGTATTATATTATACGAAGGTTTGGATCTTTGCTGCTTAATCACGTCGGAATGACTGAACAAAACGGATTGCAATTTGTAACACAGTGAGATTATTGTTAGCTCAGTAGTCGTAGCACTCACTTACTGGTTGGTCTTCTGGTGATCATGATTTTGGGTTCAAGTGCTCCGAGAGCCCGAAGACGGGCAGAACGGAATAACAACAACAACAACGGAGGAATAATAGGAGACCCTCCCTGTGTTCCCTATACAAGGGACAAAAGTGGAACCAAGTGAAGATTTTAGTCGGTAGAGGTCTCACTTATGTTTTCGAGTCCGACATAGCCCGACTGTTCCTTTTAGAAGGAAAGGTAGTTAGGTACCGATGCGTTTAATCCGCGCAAAAAAGACATCCACACAAAATATTTAAATAAAATAAATTGTTATTTAACAACATTAGTACTAAAAAACTCGGTTATCAATAGCCAATAAAAATCTTTCTGTTAAAATACTCCTTTAGTTCTCTGAATCATTTTGCAACTGTATTTATATCAAATAAAACTAAATTTGTATTACACATCTATCATTTGTGTTATTATCCATGGATAAAAAATTACCAAAGTTGGAAAATCTCACTCAAACTTTAGCTCTTTGACTATTACATCCCCAGATTTTATGAACGACTCTGAGTCAGCGTGACTCAGTCTTCCTATATGTAAAGTCTAGATTTCTAGACCGTTATTCTTGATACCTACTTTATGAAGATAAGTCGCTCGTGCAAGGAATTTGTTAGGGTGTAATGGATTCTCGCGAAGGAGCTTATCTGTCACTTTTATATGTTTGAGCTCATTTTAATAGATTGCTGAATTAATTTTCCAAATACTATCTCATCGGCGCAGCGTCAGGAATAACTTCTCAGTTAAAAAATGTTACATTTTGTATTGCTGTTTCTACAAAGAAATGGGATCAAACAAAGTACTCGTATTATACATATTTCATAGCTATTTCTATTAATAGATATAATATTACCAGGGTTGGAAATAATATTCCGTGACTATTTGATAATTTATAACATTAATTTTATAAATATTAGAAACATTGTGCTTGTATTTCATACAAATAAATATATACTTACACAAAACGCGGAAATTAGTTGAAGTTTTTAGTTGACTTGTAGAAAAATGTTTAATCAATAAATGCTACGAATGCGAGGAAATCACTTTGTGTGCCCACTGTTGGGAATCGAGGCCTTTTCTCACATGAAGAAATTCAGGGTCAATATACACCACCCTGCCCAAGTGCAAGTTGTGGATAATGCACGTCCTTGATATTACGTCTTTCTAGAACTTGCTGGTTTTCTCACAATGTATTACCACTGTTCAAGTTTGTGGAGATGACAAAATGTCCTAGAAAATTAGAGTTGCAGACTGGTTGGAATCCACGATCTTAAACTCGTAAAATCGGATTCTTTCTTTCTGGGATACTACGACTTCATAAGTAAATTTCATCAGGTGCCGGTATGTTTCCATTGGCTTTAGGCGATGTTTATCTTTATGCACAAGCCTATAAAATATTTTTTTTATTTGACATAATATATAGCGAGCTAGCAGTGGATTCATGAGCATGAAAATTACAGTTATATTTTAGAAGTTTATGCTATGTATTGCAACAGGTACACAATTGTATGCCCTTCTTTTGTCTCAAATTAAGTTTATTACTATATTTGTTAAAATTAGCGTCCAACGTGCAGTGGAGCAGAGACTGTTACTGTCCGGTTAATTCTAGCAAATGTGGAGAATAAAAATATTTAATAAGGTCTTTTAAAAAACTACTAAATAATTACAAATATTTAAAAGTGAAATATTAAAAATTTGGTGTCAATTGAGCCCTGTATAAAGTTTTCAATGTGAAAGTTATTTTTCTCAATTTTTGCTACAACACAATTCCATTACTCTTTTATTGCAAGCACAATACAAAGAGCTTAAAAATGTTAATTGCTCTAAATGTTCTTGAGTGCATTTGCTTCGAAAATTCTGCAGATTAAGTTCATTATTGTGTATTTTTGTGCACATTAGAGAGCAAAGAAATGTTAAGTCTTTTTTAACAAAACCGAAATACAGTAACACTTATACCACATACTTAAGAATTTGCACTAATGACATCCGACTGAGGCAAAAAACTCATGGAGCGATTTTCAGCCGCGCCCGCTATGGATGCGGGCTACGGACACTCCCAAAATTTATCGTTTTTTTATATTTTTGTTTACAAACCTTGATGCGGTTCACAAAATGGCTGTGACATTCATACGGACAGACAGACATCGAATCTACAAAAGTGCTGTTTTTACGTTTTACGGAACCCTAAACATTAAAAGCACTACTCGTGACGCGTTTCGCGCCCACGGCACGCGCGGCTCCCGCGCGGTCGCCGCCCGCCCGTCACCTGCCACGTTCGTGGGCGATGATTTCAATCGCGGCGGCTGAGAAACTGCAAACATCTGCGGCCTCGTGAATTTTTAAATAAAAGCCGCACCCGGGCGCGGTTGGAATTCGTTCCATGACTTCTTAGCCTTATCCAAAACCGATGAAGCTCTAGAGATAATTAAAACCAATCAATCAATCTTTATACCAGTTAGAAGCGTGTCGATTATCTGTCATGAAGAAATGATAAGTATATTGAAAGTATAATAAAGTCGTTACGCCTGATGGTAAGCAACATGCCTGCCCATAACAGCAGCAGTGCTACGTAGCTATTAGAACATGAAGAATCCGAATAACTGTCAAGTACTGTATTATACCTGTCACCCAGGCTTTTTTTTCAATAATCTGTTATTTTTCTGTAACTATTGCTTGCAGACTGAATCAGACTAACTAGGTAGAATAACTGGCATATATAAATCGGTGTGATACTGTCTCATTCGAATTTAGGAAGAAGTATCAAAATTTGTAGATAAATAGTCGTAATATTTCGTTTCAACATTAGTGTCTAAAGCGAAACCAAGGCCTAACAGTGGGAAAATTATAAAATAAACCAACAGAATAGCAGCTAATGTTGCGTGCTGTTGTTGTTTGGAAAATGTAACAAATATTTAAAAAAATACCTTCGAGCTTATTTTTTGTAAGTCGCAAAAAATAGTGCCTAATGTACATATCTATACATGGATATCTTTATTCATAACGGCAGTCGTATTACCGCATTTGGAGTAGAGCCAAACCCACTGAAGGTTCTCGGAACGCATATTGAGATTCTGTTTGGATTTTTACCAGTAATAACGTTACGATCAGAAATTGAAAATATTTTGGCGTAGGTAGAGATTTGGAAAATAATTGAAAAATATATTTTTAGCATTTCATAAAAAAAACGGAAATCTTTTTACTACGTTTTTTTTATACGTTATTTTGTTACCTGTTTTTGGATCCATAATTTTTAATAATCTTAGACGGACTAATTAAAATGGTATATTTTTGACGCTGTCATAAACGTCAGACTTTTAATTTAAACATTTAACAAAAGACTTAAAATTTAATCGATAAATATCACAATCTTACCAAACTCAACTTATTAAACAATCAGTTAAAAATAAATATCTAAAATGATTATTTACGTAAAACCTACACACGCGAACGAAGTAGCAGGTTGTGTTCTGTAAAAATTAAAAATTGAATCTTTATACACCTGTCCGAGCTGGCAAAATATCGTCAGCGTCTGATGTTGCAAATGTTCAGCGACAGCTACTGGTTACTATCAGATGGACCGTAAGCTTATTTATTTATAAAATAACTGGGTCAGTTATTTTATAAATAAATTGAAGGTGAACTTTGAACCGCCATATATTTTTTCGTCAATATTTGAAAAAAAAACTTGTCTCTTCTCCTAACAATAACAAACCATCGAACAACTCGATCATCCGCGCAAGCACGGAAGCCTTAGCTAAAAAATATTGTTTAATTCTTTGTGTCATTTCTAGTTACACACTAGCGCAAAGTCGAACTATTACATACAAAACATACATGTACCGATCCATTGCCGATCATACTCACACAGCCAAATCACTAACACATAAAAACTAAAGCACCTTGCACAAATCTAGCCCCGCCCTCACGCCACAGTATACTATCAAACTCCATGGTCCACGCGGACTTGTACTTTGACAGAGGGCAAACGCTGTGTATGCCTACTCCCTTCCGTGTTGCTCGCTCTATTTTTTCTGGGTCTCTTTTTTTTTAATAAGAAGTGACAAGACGAGCAGGACTTGTGCCTGATGGTAAGCAACCTGCCTGCCATGTAACAGCACATTGACACGCAGCTATTGGAACATGAAGAGTCCAAATCATTACCGAGCACTGCACTGCGCTCATCACCCAGAGATCTAAGATGTTATATCTCTAAGCCCTGTAATTTCTCTGAAAACATTGCCCTTCAAACTGAACACAGTAATGTTTTCCCATTACTGTTTGGCAGGAGAATAACTGGCAAAGGTGTGGTACTTACCCAGGCGGACTCTGCTAGGAGTCCTACCACTACAGACCCTATCTTACCCTTTAGGCCTGCAATGCCCACAAAGGGGCGTTACCGCCCACTTTGGGAAAGGCTGATGTTGACCCTGCAAAAAGGGCGCGGCAGTAGCCGTAATTTGGTCGCATACCAAGGCTTCACTTTACTATAAGAAGGATGACAAATTAATATAATAGATTAAAAATCACAGCTCTGTGTTCGAAAACCTCACATACGTCATAGTCATCAACATCCCACTAAATGTTCTCACTGCTGGGACTCGAGCCTTCTCTCGCAAAGAGAGAGTTAAGGCCATAATCCACCACGCTGGCTCAGTGCGGGTTGGTGGACACATGTCTTTGAAAGGTTTCAGGTACATGTCGGTTTTCACGATGTTTTCCTTCACCTTTTAGCGGCTATACGCACATGACTTCAAAAAGACAGTGGTGCATGTGGGGTTTGAACCCGGTGTCTTCGGATCGGCGGGCGCCGTTCTCCCGACTAGCCCAGCCGTAACTTACGTCATAGGAACACTTTTTAATTAGGAAAGTTCATAGTCTGTTCTTACTGCCATGTATCGTATAAAACTCCATTAGATTTCTACTATATACTAAAATAACACACAAATTGCCCCATATCACCAAACAGATGACATTATTGAATACCACAACCGCTTTAGGTAGGTTTTGCGAAACAAGCAACATTTAAGGTTGACGTTTGACATATTAGACAGCCGCCATTGGCTGCCAAAACATATTTCCAATTCCAATCGGTAGAGCCCGCGTCGCCTCTGAAATCATCCGGCGAAACTCTTAAACTACATAACTTTCGTGCAATGCGTATTCATATTTTTCTTTGCAAATTCGACAGTGGCTCCATTTATTAAGGCTATGAATGGTTACGCAGAGTTTACCGTACTGCGATGCGAAATGTTACGTTTACAAATACATATTTACGGGAAAACGTGTCCATGAAACATGTATTGGTTTTCGGATTAATGTGCTTACCTTTTGGCATATTTGTATGGCAAATAATCTTAGCTAAATATTTTGTTGTGACAAATACATTGTTTAATGTCATTGATATAAGAGCGAAAATTGTTTGGGTTTGATTTGAATTTTGACCTATATTTATTTTATATTGCTAGTGATATACCTACTTTAACGTAGTGTTGTAACTTTTGTCTTCTTGTTGTTACTTTGCAGCCTGTCATCGCTACGAGTAACTTTTCCATCTCATTAATAGAGGGTCCAATAATAGTGTAAGCAAGTTGTTGTTTTTCTTTTTGTTCTTATTTTCAGAAGGGGTTCAATAAGTTACGTTTTTAATGCTTTTGTATTTGTATAAATTTTAGTTCTACCGACCTTACATAAGCTGGGTTAAGGATAGGCGAATACTGATGATGAGTACATTTTAACTAGTATTAAAGATGACCAGAGAGGTTTTTTTGTTGTGTTTTTGTGTGTAGATTATTAATTTATATCCTAACCTGTTTTTCCTCTTACTCGTGTTGTGTTCTATAAATTGTTACTTGGAGAGACTGCTACTAACTAGAAAAGATGGAAGATTTTTAACACTAGATTTAAGTCACAGCATGTTTGAATTTTTTTTGTGTGTACAATAAAGCATTTGCTGTTTGCCGTCTGTAAAATAACTTATTAATATTTCAATAAAAAAATTGGTTGCCTGTAAAGTCGGTATACGGGCGAAAGTTTTACGTGACAACGACTTTGAGTGGTAAAATAATTTTACGGAAGGGACGCGTGCCTTTCACTTTTTATGTCTCTCTCGCTCTTAGGCGGGCTAACCATGCCCGAGTGGAAGGGACGCGTGCCTCTCACTCGCTCTCGTTATGAGCGCATAACGTGAGCGGAGCGTAACGCAGTTTCTTGAAGTGTCACCCGGCAAACCAATTTATAAGACGTTGTCACGTCAAAAAGAATACACCAGATTTTTAATAAAGCACAGGCATGTTGGTTGCCACCGGGCAATTGTCCTTCTAGTCCCGTCTACAAACATAAATGCAAAATTTTTAATCGGATTGAAATTTGGAACATTACTAAAAAAAAGAATGGAATAACAAATAGGCTACCTTTATCCTGGAAAAATGACGGGAACGTAAACTACGCGGGTAAAATTGCAAAACGCTGCTAGTACATAATTAATAGAAAATTTAAAAAAATCTGTTCAAGAAATAATCCATACTATAGGCTTGCAACCCTAAAACTGTGTCTATTGACACGGATTCGTTACAAAGTAGTCGATGAAGTATTCCAATTATTCCCTTAACGTCGTTACAAACATCAATAAAAACTTTTCTAGTTAGCCGCCTCGAATCTACAAAGTACTTAAAGTGTATATAAAAACTTGGTTCTAACGGAACAAGTAAATCATTTTAAAAATTAAACCCGACTGTGTTACCAAGCTCAAGGATTAATTATTAAATGGTATTTTCTTCCAGTTTCTGCACCTCTTTTGGGATCATGGATTTCGTTGTTTTAGTACTGCTTTTCCTCTTGTAAATAATTAAATTTTTCTAAAATCAAAAACTAATTTCAATATTTTTTATAATTAAATTAAAACCCTCCCACAAAGTCTCCTAACAAAAGTGTGCAATTAGTGCGTCCTACTCGTTATGACCTACGGTGCTGAAACGTAATTACTGACAGTCAAAATGATCCGAAAGCTCATAGTCGCTCAGCGAGCTATAGAGAGAGCTATGCTTGGGGTTTTTCTGAGGAATTACATCTCCAATGATTCGATCTGCAATTCGTCAGAGAACTAAAGTCACTGACATAGCTCAGCATATTATCAAACTGAAGTGGCTGTGGGCCGGTCACATCTGTCACAGACCCGATAACCGTTGGGGTAGACGGGTTCTGGAGTGGAGACCGCGAAACGGTAAACGTAGAGTAGGGCGCCCTGAGAATAGATGCAGAGACGATATATGAAAGACGGCTGGCGGTTGGAAACCTAACGAAGATCGGGCTGAGTGGCGTAGTATTGGAGAGGCCTATGTCCAGCAGTGGAAGAACACAGGCTGATGATGATTAACAATTTAAATGAGATATTCAACTAAATTTCATTCTTTTCTTCAAATTTAATTCATGTCACGGTAAACAAATGTAAATATTTTGCATATATCGGATATCGCATTTCAAAAACAGCCTCACCGATTAAGATAAAATTTATAGTGGAAAATAACTTTTCTGTTAACTAAGATTTTATAAATAACTAGGATCATAAAACAACTATCCAATTGTTATGTAAAAAAACCTTAAGCTTTGCTTTGGTTTTTTATATCTCAGAAAAGGTTGTATGTAGTTCAATTTGTCACATGTAAAAATATGAATTTTCTCTAACAAAACAGCCACCATAATCCCATTCACAAAAAGTATTCAGCACTCGTAACAATACCGTTTGCGTGAATAAGAAAACGAACCCAAAAACCTTTCTTTCAAATTCGTCCGTTCGTAAATGACGTCACAAGATTCGGAGCCGAAGACGTCATTAAAGATTTACCAATTTATTTTTACTGCCACAACAAAGCTTAAGTTTCAGCAAATAAGGTGGAAATTTGGCTGGTTACCATTGTCGCTTAGTTTGTTTTCACGGGTGTCATTGACGGATCTTTGACATTTCTCATCAAGGGCTATTATGAAATGTCACAGATACTAGACACGCGCCGTCGCTCATTTCGTGAAATAAATTTTCCGATTACCAGTACCTTCGTTTTTTATGGTTTTGTGTTTATGGTGATGAGTGTACTTCCGAAGGTGAGACGTAGAAAGTTTCTTTTTAGACTAAAATTGCAACCGTATTTTTACGTATTTTATTTGATTTTGTTCTACGTATTTTTCACCTGCAGAAAGATTATTTGATAAAATACAGTGTCTAGAAAGTTTCCCAATTCCATTGGGATTTCGAGATAGCTAAGATCTAAGCTGGTGTAAAGTTTGAAGTTTACTTTGAACTCTAAAGAAATAGAATATCGACTGAAATATTCTATATACATATAAATCTGAAATATTGAATGTCAATGGCAATGGTCGGTTCGTGGGACGAGCGATAGCTTCATCGTCGAATGCTATAAATCTCATCATCTTATCTTATACCTTTAAACAATATACCTTTAAACGAGCAAGACAAGAACGAGGCGGTGATACAAATAATGACGAGTTCAGAGTGATCTGAACTAGTTGTATTCTATAAAAGCGACATCGTTTCACGGTTTCAAAGACACGAAAGAAAGAACGAAGAGTCGAAGAAGAAGACTCTACTTTCGTGATAAGAACGCCTAAAAAGTAATGGCTGGCATATCCGTGATGCTCGTAAACGGATGCTGTTTGTGGAAGTTAGATTGCTCTCGACATATTTATCTGCGATATTCATTTGAATGGGATAAATTAAGAAAATTAGAATCTTCTTATGTGTAATCTAAACTATTATTTATATATATATTTTATAATCCTACAACGCTATAAATGGGAAAGTTTGAATGATTGGATGTTTGTTGCTCAGTCACGTCGAAATGGCTGAACGGATAGAGTTTAAATTTAGAATATTTACTTTTTATAACGGGAAAACAATATAAACTAGAAACATATTGTAATATCTATGTGCAGAGATATTTCATTTACCTGTAAAATCGTTTCCGTCTTTAGACCGTCTCGGCATTGTCGTCATTGAACCTTAATTTCGAAGAAATAGTTTACGTCAAAACTAGAGGTAATATTTTACTTTCAATAGTTACCCGAAACTATGCCTATGGGAATTCCAGAATAGGCCTGGGGTAATGAAATTAAACAGCTCTGTCATTTCCCATTTTATGGTATTGACAGCGACTCAAAATAAACATGATACAATTTAACAAAGTTATAACTGATGAAGGACGTCTTTTGTTGTGTAAATAAGGCATGTCTTGGTTAATGGTGAAACTGACATTTATTGCAAGGCACTAAGTTCCGTTTATATTCTTCATGAAATTCCGGTAATGACACTGTGCTTAGTTCTATTATAAGATGGTCAAAGATTGTTTGTTTGTAAGTTGGCACTGAAACCTGTACCTTCCAATCTTTAGTTCGCTCATGGCCAGCTATGGTTATGACTTTCTCCTAGTGACAGAAACATCCGAATTCTATCAGCATCTACTGTCAAAGTTAACGTAGGTCGTTAACTAAGTGTGTGTGTAAGTATTTTCTTACGAGTATATAGAATTCATACAAAAAAAAACACAGTTCTCACATACACATTTCTGCCGA
This sequence comes from Ectropis grisescens, assembly GCA_017562165.1. NCBI lineage: Eukaryota > Metazoa > Arthropoda > Insecta > Lepidoptera > Geometridae > Ectropis > Ectropis grisescens. Next base: position 7,385,486 of record CM029780.1, on the reverse strand, counting down.
ACTGTTGAGCAGTAGTACGATAGTCCATGCATGTAACAGAGTTTTTAGTGGGTAAATTCATTATGGTGATGAGTATGGTCCATTGTTGGAGAGTCCCACAGAGAGTCAGATAATTAATATTTAGATATTTTTTTCTTTTGTGTGCCTAAATATAATTTAGTAGGGTAAAACTAGGTAATACGCCCCACTTTTTTTTTAAATCCAATAAAACGAATTACACTTGAAATATAATCAGACTTTTTATTTAAGGACTTTATTTGGTATTATAGGGAACACTTTATAATCAACTTACTGCCTTATGCAACGAATAATTATCATTTATCGTTACTTAAAAAAAAAAGAATTTGGGGCGTTTTGAAATAGGAGTGTCGGCTAATACGCCTCACTAGAGTTTCAAAATGCCCCACACACCAATAACAAAACATTGTAGCGAAAACAATTAAATAATTAAGACACAAACTAGAGTTAATGGCACAAAATCAGTTTCTCATTGAATAACATGTAACTATGTAGAAATAATAATGAGTAATCTATAATATTTATCGACAGATTTACTGCCTATTTAAAATTTAATTGTTTTTTGTTCTTGACTTTCTCTCTGGCCTCTTCAAGGTTTTCTGCAGTCCAAGAAGCTTGTTCGTTGTCGGGACATTGTCTGCAATAATAATATTATAAAATTCTTCATGACATGAGTTAATGGGATTTTGTAGGTAACCGTGCCCATTTTAAACCAATTTGATTATGACTATAACAAGAAAAAAAATCAAAATGTTGATTTACCCCCAACTACCTCAGGTTTGTAATTTGTCAAACACTCTAACCCTTTCATTTGATACCCATATTGAGAGATGTTGAGAAGAAATATTTTGTCCGCCATTTTGTGGAGGCGGCCATCTTGAATCGATATTAACCAAACATAGCTAAAACTTCCGCTCGGAAACCATTCAATAAAAAACCGCATTGAAATCCGTCCATCCATTTGGGCTCTACGGTTCTACAGACTGCCACATACAGAGACAGACAGACACATAGACAGACAGACATCGAAGTCAAACTTATAACACCCCTTTTTTAGTCGGGGGTTAAAAATACTTTATGTGTAATACTTACACGTAATAAAAATTATGTTCAATGCTGGGGCGTTTTGTAAAACGACATGTAAGGCATATTGTAAATTTGGGTAAACAAAACGCCCCACCAAGGACAAGACGACGCTTTTAAGGTTATAACTCTCCAAACAGTCGAAAAAGAAGGGTTGCTTATTGTATTTTACGGTAGTATCAAAACATTTTAAAGAAGAAGCAAAGAAAAAATAGTATTTAAAAAAAGCTGACACTTACCAGAAATTGATCTGAGGCAAAAATCTTCGAATTTTTTTTTTTTCTTATTGACCGCAGAGAAACACTTGCGAGTATCAGCCATGACACGCGGTCACTGTCGCCTGTGCTTGTGCGCTGCGAGAGCTTCGTACGTTGTGTTAGTGTGCGTGTGTTGAGGTGGGGCGTTTTGTCAAGTGGGGCGTATTACCTAGTTTTACCCTAGTGGTAGGACTCTTGGCAGAGTCCGCCTGGGGAAGTACCACACCTTTACCAGTTAGTCTACCGCCAAGCAGTAATGTGCAAACATTACTGTGTTCCGGTTTGAACGGCAATGTGTCCAGAGAAATTACAGGGCTTAGAGATATAACATTGTAGATCTCTGGGTGACGAGCGCAGTGCAGTGTAATGATTTGGACTCTTCATGTTCCAATAGCTGCGTGTCACTGTGCTGTAATATGGCAGGCATGTTGCTTACCATCAGGCACATGTCCTATTTGTCTCGTCATTCTTTATTTAAAAAAAAAATAACGCACATCAAGTTATCATCATCTGTATTATATCGGTCTGCTTACTGTCTCGTTTTTTATGTTCCTGAAAAAAATAACATAGCTAGCTTGGTAATGAAAATAACTAACCGTTAGCAAAAATAATAATTATGTTTACACCAAACGACTAAAAAGTGAGGTATCAATTCACGTACGGCAAGAACCGAAACCATAAATTAAAAAGTTAAGTGGGCCATAAAGACTCGATCGTTCTCGATCGTTAAATCATTTTACTGCCTAAGTTGCGCCATTCCTTGCCCGGAATGGGCCAGGGTAGGGTAAAGTGGTCTGTAAAGAGGTGCCAAGGCATTTCAAAGGAATTTGCGCAATGGTCGCTCTCGAGGTCACAAATATACATGCCTACGGCAAACAGCTGTACTTACGAACACCTGTATATTTAATACTTGTATGTTGTAGAAGAAAAATGGAGAATAAGGCTGAGCAGCGTATCATTGGAGATGCCTATATTGAGCAGTAGATAGAGAGTAGTAAGGCCTACCTTATGGACTGAGGATGATGTTGCTGGAATATACTTCTTTATAAGAAAATGAATTTCTCCTGTAAAATCCTTGACGTAAGCATTCATTAACAGCCTACCCTGCTAGGAGCAGTTGTGAACATCGACATGACTTACAAAACCAAGTAATCCACCAGGTCAGAAGAGAGAAAGGTGGGGCTTTACGCTATAATAGCAGCCTTACCACTAATACACTCTAGAATATTTGGATTTGTCTCTGACGCAATAGCTTTTAGACTCGCCACGGCCCCAACAAACTACTCTTTCCTTAAAGATGCCTAAAAACACTGTGCCAGTCACTTTAGCAGTATTTGTCACACAGGTTTTTAGCCTGAAAATTGGTTGCCAAATTTCTATAACAAAGACAGGTTTAATCTCTTCGAAACACCATCTAACTTCCATCATAAAATGATGACTCTACTTGGAATCAGCTCTTACAAAATCCTCCGGTAGTTACGGTTCAAGAGTTTCCGTTACAAGGGTCCAGGGACGGATCCATCTAACATTCTTCTGGTGGCGGACTGATGGTTCATGATTGAGTATCTCTAGCAACTTATTACATACTAGAGATATGTAGATGTTTGTGTACGTTTGCAACGTCAAGTCTCGCATTGTCATAATTATTCATGGTATAAACGGCATAATAAGTTCATAACTCCCCCTCCGTGAGCCGCGTCGAAGGTAACTAGTGTACTGGCACCGGGTTTCTACGCAGCTGTTCAGAAGAAGAGCTATACTAGAACATTTACTATCTTTACTAGAACAGTACTGCCTAAAATATACATAAAATCCTTTTTTTTCTCCAGGAAAACCTCTTTATTAATTCCATCGGCACGGCGCGGTGTAAATGTGAGACTCTCCAACAATGGACCATACTCATCACCATAATGAACATACCCACTAAAAACGCTGTTACATTTATGGACCACCGTATTGCTCAACTTTTTGGCAGAATTGTGTATGTGAGAACTGTCAAAAACGTTTTGTGTGAATTGAATAAAAAACATATCAGCCTACTTTAACTTTGACAGTAGAACTTGGAAGATTTCGGAAGCTTTTCTCACTGGGAGAAAGTCATAACCATAATATAATAAGCTGGCCAACCTAACTAATGATTGGGAGGTACAGTTTTCAGTGTCAACTTACAAACAAACACTCTTTGACCATCTTATAATAGAACTAAGCTGTGTCATTATCGGAATTTCATGAAGAATATAAACGGAGCTTAGTGACCTGTAATAAATTTCAGTTTCGCCATTAACCAAGACATGCCTTATTTACACAACAAAAGACGTCCTTCATCAGTTATAACTTTGTTAAATTGTATCATGTTTATTTTGAGTCGCTGTCAATACCATAAAATGGGAAATGACAGAGCTGTTTAATTTCATTGCCCCAGGCCTTTTCTGGAATTCCCATAGGCATAGTTTCGGGTAACTAATTGAAAGTAAAATATTAGTATTGTCGTATATTATTTCTTTGAAATTAAGGCTCAATGACGAGAAGATCGTGATGGCCCAGAGGCAGAATCGATTTTACAGGTAAATTAAATCTCTCCGCACATCCGATTATTTTTTAAAGTATACATACACATACCTATACATACGTTGTATACATAAGGTTGTTATTTGTGAGTTGCTCTGCACACATCGAAACCCAATGGACGTCGCATATGCACTGAGGGAAATATACTCCGGTATGTACTCTTCAGCGTCCCGTATAAAGTCCCTAGAACAGAGAAGATATAAGGGAGCGCATATACCCAACACCCTACCAAATACCCTCTTCTTAGTTCACACTCAAGAGGAGAAGGAGACCCTGACAAACCAGGGTTATGGATCAGGCACCGGGTCACGCATCCTTACTATCCATGAAGCTCAAGGACTAACATACGAGTCGGTAATCGTAATCAAAACCAAGGCAAACATGAAGCTGCACGAGAGCGTGCCCCATGCGGTAGTGGCAATCTCACGGCACACGGGGACCTTCACATATTACGCTGACGATACCGACGACGCCATCGGTCGGTTCGTGCGGCGAGCGTGGGCTGCATCACCGAAGACCATCCGCGATTTTAACCTACAGATGGCCATCAGGGACAGAAATGCGGCCGTTGTGGAGGCTCTGGGCCGGGAGGAGGCAGCTTAGGCAAATGACAAGGCAAACACTCGATGTCGAGTCGATTACTAGCGGAATCCCAACCGGTAGTGATCGGCTCTACAGACGAGCACTAGAATTAGATTTTAAATGTACCCAACTCCCTCCTATTTTCCTCTTCTTCTCCTTATCCAAGATATGTGTAAAAAACGATAATTGTAATGACAAAGATCACGGACCCCGGAGTCTGTGGAGTGGCTAATTTAAAAAAAAAAAAAAAAAAAAAGGTTGTTATTTACTTGCAAAGTTAGGCGTCTTTGAAGGTCATGTAACATCTGTTTATTATTTCGGATACATACGTTTTAAGGAAAGTTCTTCTGGTTTAGGTTTTGCTATTTATTGTTGTTTTAAGAAAAGCACTGGCGTACATATTTGTAAAATTTTGTTTTAATTGTGAAAATGCGCAATAATGGTACTGATACCCTACATCGATGCCCTACTTGTGTATTGCGCCATCAATCAACTACAACCCTGGCTTCAGTAACGTACATTATAGTAATTACAACAGGACTATTTAAACCCCACGCAACGCCACAAAAAGGCCATTTAATCTGAACGCTTAAAACCAGCGACGTTTGAAGGGATATACACCGCAAACACATCATTTTAAGATACAAGTAACGCGTTATAACGCCGTAGTATGAAATTTGAAATCTGAAGCTCAATTTTGTCTTGAGTGCGTTTGATGTATTGTAACAAACATTAAAAATTCCGAAAGAAAACGTTGAATACACTGGCGTTTAATATTTAATACTAAGTTAAGAAAACGTTTCTTAAAGTTTTTAATTTAATGTCTACGTATATTAAGTGATCGATTTTTTTTTCAGATTATTACACCGCATATAATTTATTTGAAACATTGATTCACCATGCTCCTAAACTACTAAACTTCTCAATAACACTTATACCCAAGAGTCAAGTTGTTGAGCCAACCTGTTAGTTTCCATTTGAAATACGATAAAAACAAGTAAATATGCGCGCGCACCAGTGTATCCAACGGTAAATTTATCCATTTTCGATTTTATAAATTTCTAAGCATATTTTTCCAGAAACGTTGCCTGAGTGGGTTTTTCCCGATGGTTACAATCTTTGTGTCTTCAAATCGAGAGTGAATCGGTATCTTCTAGGTAAACACGCTCCATCGTAGACCGCATCGTCGCTTAACATCAGGCGAGATGGCGGTCAAGTGTAAAACTATAAAAGTTAAAAAAAAAAACGTATACTGAAATTATTAGAGACTGCAAATAGCAACATAAATTGGGAAAAAACTTGTCTAATTTAGATGTCAATGTCGCAGCCAACTAACTTAATCAGCCGTTTAGTCTACAACCTGAATGATATTCAGCCATTTGATCAACCAGTTAGGCAAATAACTTGAATCTTTAACGTTTAATAACTTGTCTAGCCTGTTCATTTCAATTTAAATTCGCTATCTTTCTGCCACCTAGCCCCGAAATTCCAAAATGGCTGTGAAACTGTGAAAATGGCGTCGGCAAACAAATAGACGGTTTTTAATAACCTGTAATTTCTAATAAGGTATTAATCTTGTAACAAATAAATCGGCTGAATATATACATTTAGAAAACTGGCGTTGTTTAGTATAGAGGCCAGGGTGTTGGTTTAATGGCAGCTGCTGCCTGCGACATCAACACAAACGATAGTCGGTGGTTATAACCGAGTTTTATGCAAATGTGTTCAATTAACCAGAATTGATGCGACAAGTGAATGAATGGCAGAACGTGCATGATTAATTCATATCAGTTCCAAATGATATGTAGACAGCTAGACAATAAGGTACCTACATATACGAGTACATATGATTGATCGGTATAGTTCAAAACATAGATCGACAGGTACACCGCCTAACTCTCCTGCTTTCTGGTATGCTTTGATTTGTGACGCCATTTGCCAATTTGATAACGTCGATGAAAGCAGACAATTTTTTTTTTTTTTTTTATATAAAGAGTGACGAGACGATCAGGACATGTGCCTGATGGTAAGCAACATGCCTGACACATAACAGTACAGTGACACACAGCTATTGGAACATGAAGAGTCCAAATCATTACCTAGCACTGCACTGCGCTCGTCACCCAGAGATCTAAGATCTTATATCTCTAAGCCCTGTAATTTCTCTGGAAACATTGCCCTTCAAACCGGAACACAGTAATGTTTGCAATTACAATTGCTTTCCGTATGCAGCGGAACTGAAAGCAGATGTAGTTGTCTCCTTTCATCGGCGAAAGCCGAAAGCTTAGATTATAAGCCGAAAGTGTGACTAGAGTTCTGAAAGCTGAATTGGTTTTTATCTTGAATGTGTAATTGGACTTTGTCTATAATATAGCCTTACTCACAGCTCGTTTTGGCTTCTCGCGGTAATGTCAGAAAATAAGTAAGTAATTTGCAAGAAAAATGGCTATTCTAAATTGAGCTACAAACTGTCTTATCTCTCAGTTGGACCAGTTGGATCAAAAAACAAATACAAAATGTAATTAAAATCGCAAGCGATTCAGGAATCCAGAAAGAATCAGAACGAGAATCATTTATCGCTTAAAGTACGAGTTACAACAGTTTATACCCATTTTGGGGGTGCAATATTAAAAATTACCACACAGTTTTACATATAAAATATTAAAAATTACTGCATTTTACACGAGAAAATTGTTAGAGATATTTAAAATATACACATATATAAAATGTTAAGTTAAAAATGAATTAGTTAAAATAAGCTATTACAAAGCAATCTACGCTAAAGGACTATTGTACTTAAGTACTTATAAAACATCAAATAGATACAAGTATCTCCTTTACAGAATTTTATTTACAACCACTTATTTATTAACTAATACTTAATTATTTGTTACTTTATTTTCAAGTTACGGCTACTCTAGTCGGGAGAACGGCACCTGCTGATCCGGAGACCCCGGTTTCAAACCCCACACGGACCACTGTCTTTTCGAAGTTGTGTGCGTAATACCGCTAAATTAAAACGGTGAAGGACACATCGTAAGGAAACCGACATGTACCTAGAACCTTTCGAAGTCTTGTGTCATCCACCAACCTACTCAGGCAACGCATTCCACAGCCTAGACATTCGTATCACAAAATTACAGAAAACCTCTGCGTTCGATTCTTCTAACGTCTTCTAACGAACGTCAACTATGAACAGATGTCGTTTTTTCAAACTACTAGCAGTCCCATCAAATCATGTAGATCAGGAAGTTGTACACTCTCCGAAATGTTTTCAAAATGCTTAAAATAATCAAATACTCAAATAATATCGAAAAGTGGTTTAAGCTCCATTACTAGCACAAACAATGCCGGCAATAATCTGACCTAACTTATCCTATATCAACATAGAACAATAAACACGATTTATCGTACCTACAGCGTTACCCGCGCGTAATAACTCTACACCATCGTAAAAAGATTATTATGATAACAGAACGGTCCAAATTTAGATATATTTTGTGGTATAGTTTGAAAATACAGGGGTAGGACTGTAAAGTCCGCCTGGGGAAGTACCTTAACTTTTCCAGTCATTCTACCGCAGTATTGTGCTAACATATTGTGTTTGCATAATAACAGTGTTGGTGTGTATTAATAACAACAAACACCAACACTATGTTCCGGTTTAAAGGGCAATGTTTCCATAGAGATTACAGCGCATATAGATGAATCATCTTATAGCTCTGGGTAGCGAGCAAAGTGTAATGCTAAGTAATTATTCGAACTCTTTATGTTCCAATAGCTGCTTGACACTATGTTGTTACGGGCAGACGTGTTTCTTATTATCAGGCACATATATGTTCGTCTCGTCACTCTATACTATGAAAATAAGTATGTACATATACCGATTTAACTACAGTATAAACAATTCTCATAAATGTGTCATCGAAATAGCGATATTGTAGTTTATACCACTATACTCATCGATATAATTAAAGAAACGAAGATGAGGTATGCCATAATCTAAAGACAAAATAATGTGGCGAAAATTTGTTTGAAAAATTTTAAAATTGAATTGTCAGCGAACGTACACAATTGTCAGCGAACGTACACAACTCCTTGTTGCGACTGAGACTAAATCAGGAGACGTCACCTGATTTTGCATCGCCATAGTAGAAGCGCGATTGCCGCTTCTGCCGTTTTTAAGAGTTCGATGATGTACATACACCGATTTAACTACAGTATAAACAATTCTCATAAATGTGTCATCAAAATGGCGATATTGTAGTTTACACCACTATACTACTAATATTATAAATGTCAATGTCCGGATGTTTGGATATACAATACAATACAACACACTTTATTGGCACCACAAACAAAGTTGACAATAAGTAACATACAAAAATAACAAAAACATAATGGGCACAAAAAGGCGATCTTATCGCTAAAAGCGATCTCTTCCAGATAACCTTTGATTTCCGTATATCTGGATGTTTGTTGCTCACTCACGTCGTAACATATGAACGGGCTTTCTACCGCCTAACTAAATCGATTATGACTTTGCTATTGTCATCTCTTACATTTCAAACGAAAAGAAAAGAGAGAGGAGCAATATCAAAGCGAAGACAGTTTTCGTTTGGCGGCAGACCCCCAAATCAGGCTGAAATTTAGAACACATCTAGATTAAAGCCTAGCTAGTATAGATTATACAGAACACAAAGACTACTTTGTATACGGAAAGTACGTGGGTAAAACCGCGGGGCACTGCTAGTATATCATATAATTATTAAACTCTTGTTATTTTAACTCATTGAAAACATTACACTGCCTTTAATTGTGATCAAAAAAGATTTTTAATTAACTTTCAAAGTTTAAGACGCGATAGGTACGACCGTTGTCATAAAAAAACTTGCTTAAAATGTAGTTAGTACGTGGGTACTATCCACCAATAAATATCCGACATTCGCTTTTTCTAAAGTTAGCTAAAAGAGTTTCTTAGAAAAGTGAGTTACAAAGTAGCTATTTTACCCTTGCTAAAGTTCTCTAGAAGTGAACGCGATCAGTTGTAGGTAACATCATCACTTAAAGTTAAGCGAGATGAAGGTAAATCTTATCGATAATTTTAAAAAATCACAAAAATTTAGTTCTATCGAACAAAAATATATTTACATCGTTCTTTATTAAAGTTAGCTAAATCTTTTTTTTTTTAATAAATATTGGTGGACAATTCATACACAACACCATCTGACCCCAAACTAAGCAAAGCTTGTAATATGGCGGCCAGATAGCTGATAGAATACTTATATAGTTCTAAATACATACTTATTATACATAGAAACACCCAGACACAGTGCAAACATTTGAATTCATCACACAAATATTTGCACTGGTTGGGAATCGAACCCACGACGAAATCTGGCCTCATACATCATACATGGGTAGATAAAGCCAGGCTAAAACCGTTTCTTTCATTAGAAGCCCATTTAAATTTCCCACAACTGAGATTTGAGGCTGTTTCCCACAATCATAGAAGTCAAGAATATCCACGCTGGCCCAGTGCGGGTTAGCGGCACATATTATCTGAAAAAAAAACAGGAACTTACCAGCACCTGATGAGAGATGTTTTTTTCACTCACTTCTCACATTCACCGTTAACTAAATATTGGTGGACATTTCACACACAACACTATCCAGCCTCAAACTAAGCAAAGCTTGTACTACAAAACCAGATAGCTGATATAATACTTATATAGTTGTAAATATAAACTTAGTATATTATTCCAAGATCCCAGAGCCGCCAGACGTCACGTATTTTCTGATGGCTGAAATGTGGACGATTGAGTAGAGTTAGTACGTACTAAGAACACATGATTACCCGCTAACTTACTTAGACGCCCAATTTTGAGATATGGGGTCCAGAAGCTACATTACTAACTTCACGTATTTTCTGATAACTGACTTTCACGTATGTTATGGGCAATATCTTTACAAACAAGGTCCCAATACTCCCAGACATTTTCCGAAGGCCGTTTTGCGTAACAGACGCTTTAAAACTCTATTTTGGAAAGTATTATGTACGTAGAGCTAGTGATGACGACAAACTTTTAAATGCACTTCGAAAACTAAATATTATTTACACAAAGACGGAGTTCCAACCAATGTCTATAAGGTTGTGAATTGCACGTTTAACCAATATTCCACCACGGCAACTTTTTAAAACATTTTCGTCCAAAAGTGAATCACAAAGTAGCTGTTACCCTTGCAAATGCTCTGTTAAACTGAAAATAAACATTCTTTAACGAGAAGTGGTCACACGTGGCGTTCACATACATAAAACTACAAATAGAGCTGATCAATCCACTTTATTGTTGGTTTATTGATTTGTCGCAATAAAAAATGTAATTCCAGTCCATTTGAATTACGTTTACAGCTGTTACGATCGCTACGCTGATCTATTTCTATTTATTTGGCAATTGATTGAAAAGTAGTCACAGTTTGTGACTAGACTAGTGTGTACTCTGAAACATTTTAGAAGTGAATACTTTTTTAGGTACAGATAGCGCGCGAGTTGAATGCAGTCGGGGTCTGATGTAAAGAGCGGGAGCATCTCTCCCCGCCACGCCGCCCGCACGCCGCCTCTCGCGCGCCTGCAGTGTAGTGGTGTGCTGTCTTTGACAACTATCATAGGTATGTGTAACGCATTCCTGAGCTCTGCATTCAACTCGCGCGCTATGTGTACGTACTTATAGCACTTTTGACAGCGGAAAATGTTATGGATTCGCGTTACCGCCATGATAATATCGCGCGGCGGTATATTCATATTCATTTATTTGGTAAAGCTAATTTACACGTCACAAATATAGCGGCGTAGCATCGGAGCAAATATGTAGTTAGATGTTTTATAGATGTGCGACGTCTTGAAGAGACTTGACTCTACTTTTGTGATAACAGCGTCTAGGCTGAGGAATGCGTTGCTTGAATGGACTTTTCCCGATAGTATTAATACCAATCTTTGATAATTATGTCTCTTTAAAAATGATTCACTGGCCTTGTGGCTTAGTTGGTAGTAACTCTCCCTGCAAAGCCGAGGGTCGTGGATTGAGTGAAAATATTTCTGTGATGAATTCAAATATTCGTACATGGTCTGGGTTTTTCTATGGACAATAAGTATGTATTTACAATTATATAAGTATTATATCAGCAATCTGGCCGCCATAATACAAACTTTGCTTAGTTTGGGGTCAGATGGTTTCGTGTGTGAATTGTCCACAAATATTTATTTTTATTGTGTATTAGGCGACTTACTTCATTTCCCCATAATTTCTCTTGAAAGATTGTTTTCCAGTTTGAAGGGAAAAATTACAGGGCATAGAAATAAATCATCCAAAGAGTATATCTCTGGGCGACGAACTCAATACCGGAATAAATAATAATTAGGACTCTTCATGTACCAATACCTATGTAACACTGTGCTATTACGGCCAGTCTAGTTGCTTACCATCCGGTACATGTACTGCTCGTCTCGTAGCTCTATCCTACTAATTTGTAAATGTTAATGTTTGAATGTTTGTTGCTCAAGAACGTCAGAACGGTGAAATTCGGAACATACATAGATTATAGTCTGGAAGAACACATCCGGCCTCACTCTCTCCTTGCGAGTGATGGCCCGAGTCCCAGCAGTGGGAACATTTAGTGGGCTGTTGATGTTAATGTATATCAGCCATTTGACTTCCGTAGTACAAGGTTTACTTAAGGTAGACTACATAAATACATAGTATACTACTCGTATCAGCGCGTCTTACCGTTTTACCGTTGAATAAAAAGTAGCCTATATGCTATTCCCGGTTTTATTATGTGTTCTAAATTTCTACCCATTTCAACCGTTTCGACGTGATTGAGCAACAAACATCCAACCTTTCGCGTTTTTTATATTTATAGGATTGAGAGAAAATGTCCATACGTTTTTTTTAAACGGCGTGTACATTCTATGTTGAATGGTATCCTTTGGACAACCGTAATAATTTGTGGCGGCGTGGTGGTCAGGAAATAAGCTTACCTCGTAAAGAAGCCGTTAGTGCTTAAATTGATGTTTTGAGTGCCCATGCCCACGCCCACTCCCACTTTAATGAGGTACAAATAGCAAAAATAAGGCAAATTAAACGAAGTTCGTTGTAAGGCGCAAAACAACATATTATTTGTGAGAAGTTGCTTTCTTATTACTAAATAAGAAGTCTATAATCGTATTATTTATCAAATGCCATCATAACTCGAATATCGTTACTCAATAAATTTTATCTGCATGTGACTTGGAATACCATATTTTCCTATAAAGCAAACAACAAAAAAATCCGTTCACATATTTTGAGATTTGCGAAAATAAATAATGTAGATAAATAGATACTTATCACACTTGAAATATAAAAAACGAACCACCAGAAAACCCTTAAAATACAATAGCAATTGACGACCTTGTCGCTATTTCTTCTAGACAATCGTATGGTGCAGATGGTACTTTCTCATTCGGGCAGAGATTTTACTAACAAAACTAAACTACAACTTACCAAGCACTAGTTTCAGGTCCCTCGTCAACAGTAAGTACAGAACATAATAGTAAAATGTATAGATGTACCACATGTATGCAGTATAGTCCAAATTAAAAGATACCTACTTCAGATTATCTCGCAAAATGGCCACATACCAGCTCGTGGTTCAATAAAAAAATACTATTGCTCCGACAAAGTATCCAAAGTGTTATAAATTTTGGCAGTAGACGTAAACAAAATAATAAAACGAATATAGCTCTGTCAGTAAAACAGGATAAAGGTTGGCAAAGAACTACGGGATTTTTCTCCGTTCTCTTAAAAATCGTGCTTGCTATAACGTACGTCTTACAATTGTGAGGTAAGTTTACTGCACTGCTAGTAAATTAATGTCAAAAATCAAACATATTTCTTCACCAATATTTGTTATTGAAAAAAAAAAACATTATGACATTAATAGGTATATTTACGCTTATGCTAAATAAATAGCAGTGCAGAGCTATGTAATAATTTAAAACGTGATAAGAACACTGATTAATACTTAATTTGTGGTCTGTTTATGTTGTAGGTACTTTCGGTGTAAATTATCATCAGTGTTTACACGTGAAATAAATATTGTCATTGTGTGTACTCTAGACAAGTAGGTTTAAAAGGCACGTTGTCACATTTAAGAACGACCCTAGACCCCAACTTGGAACGAAACTAATAGAAATAAAATAACAATAAATTACATTTCTAAACGAAAAACGTTATTTTTTGGCGCGTCAAGTAATGTAAATTATAAAATGTGAATATTAATTATATATCAAGACGGGTACTTAATTTATTTTTTTAATAATAACACGTTTTCTATAATATGAACAGTTGAACAGGTATGGGTTATAAACAGGTGAAAACATTATTATTATGTCAAGTTATGTACACTGACAATTGCTCATCTAATTAAGGCCAGGTAGTTCTGTCAAATAAGGCATTTAACGCTGTCTTGTTCTCGCGACCGTCACCGACCGCGGAATCGGTGCCACAGTGCAGAAATTACATTAAAATATTGGACTATGTAACTTAAACTCATTTTTGTTCAAGATTTGTTTATTAGTATAAACAAATCTTATAACAATTTTGTGAAGTGATAAGAGTTTTTTTGATATATAAACGAACAAATATTAAATTTATCTATTCTCGTAGATATACAAAACTCAACCTTTTCTTTTTGGTCACACTATAAGTTGAGAACGGCTTTTCCAATTTCATGCATCTTTTTAAAATGTTTCCTAATAATTCACAAGTTCGTCAAAAATGTATCTAAATATATAAAAATATTTTTATATATATCGATTTGTAACCCATTTAATGATACGATTGCGATGATGCCGATAATAGTGGATGAAAATGATGTTGTCTACGATGGAATTTGTTTCTCTAATAGAAACAAGCACAGTGTACCTCGAAACCCAAAGGTTCGAACCTTCGACAAAAACCCACTCTGGCAATGCGTTTCACAGCTTAGTTGTTCTTATTACAAAAGTGGAGACCAAACTCTTCGTTCAACTCTTCAGTCATGATAATGAACGGTGCTGTTTATTCGAGCAACGAGCAAAATGATAGAATAACTTTAATTTAAAAACCCCGACTACAAAAAAATCTACACGTAAAAAAATATTACCTACTATCTAAGGACACTTTGGCGAGTCAGACTAGTCTTAGAATATCTTAGTTACCAAAATCCATCCAGCCGTTTGGAAGATATGTGGAAATAAAAGATTTACAAACATAAAAGATACGCGCGAAAAACATAACCCTTCTTCCATTCCGGTACAAGAACAAAATTAAAAATTTTGATTAACCCCCGACTACCTCGGATCTCGCATCATCTGTATAAGTCAAGCCCTTTCATTTGATACCCATATTAAGGGAGTTGTGAAAAAAGAAGTGTATTTCGCCATTTTGTGGTAGCGGCCATCTTGGATTTAAATTTGTCATAGTGCGAAGTGCTCTACTAGTCAAGCCCTTTCATTTGATACCCATATTGAGGTAGTAGTGAAAAAAATACTACAATTCGGCATTTTGTGGTGGCGGCCATCTTGGATTTGAAATTTGTTATAATGTATAGTATTCTACTAGTCAAGCCCTTTCATTTGATACCCATATTGAGGTAGGTTGTGAAGAAATATTTTGTCCGCCATTTTGTGGAGGCAGCCATTTTAAATCGATATTAACTAAACATAGCTAAGAACATTCGCATGGATATTAACCTTCAAATAAAAAAAACCGCATCGAAATCGGCCCATCCGTTTGACCTCTACGGTGCCACAGACAGACACACAGACAGACAGACATCGACGTCAAACTTATAACACCCCTTTTTTTGGTCGGCGGTTAAAAAAGGGGCATGTTTATGCTACTGGGAACAGAATTCACATCTTATTATTTTTACATTGTTATTATTAAATTTGACATAATAAATCGTAATCGGTAAGTTCGAAAAAAAAGTTTACTGGCAACAAAAGATGGGAAATTTTATTTTCTACAATAATAATAGGCTTTATACCTATTATAACTTTTTCAGAATATCGGCCAAAAACGTTTTTTCGAGCTGGCGCTTGAAGCTTCACCTGGATTTGTTATTATTTTGTGATTTTATGCTCAGGAAATGATTCTAAACCTTATATAAAAAATACGAATCGGAAATTTAGTACAGAGTTAAATTCTACGAGTAATTTTACTGCCTAAAAGGCTTCTTATCAAATTTGGTCGAGTGTCTAAATTTCTATGTACAATATTAACATTTTCATACAAAAAAAAAGAAAAAACTATAAATTATGGTGGTGTCACAAACTTGGAAAAGAAATAAAAAAATAAAAAAATTACCAAAACCATTCGTGTATCTATGGAAAGGTGTTCAAAATTGTATTGAAGTTCCTAACATTTTTTTTCTAAACTGAATAGTTTGCGCGGAAATCTCTTCCAAAGTGGTAAAATCTATATGTGAGGACTTTTCTTCCAAGTACTAAGTACCTTACTACCAAAGAATTTATCTAAATGGCATATAAATGCAAGTTATCATTTATGATATCTAACTTGCATTTATATTAGGGGATTTACGCAGGGGATTTCTCCCCTCTCATTATTTCCTTATCCCGATCTCTGATTTAACGGACGAATATTTTACCGATACTTATCTATTTTCCATTGCATCCGCATTGAATTTTTTACTGATGTGTTATTGACGTCAGTTTTTTGAGACTCCCCCATTTGGTCTACAACATAAAGTAAACAGCGTACTAATTCGTATCAGCGTCTATTTGCAATTCCAATGAAAACGGTATCAAAAATCAAGATCATAGCGTGCTTCACTAGTAATATCTACTGATATTGTTATACTGTGGCACTATGATCGTAATATTTAAAATTTATCGGTTGTCAAAATTGCAAAATCAAGCACAGGCCCGTCGTCCGTGAGCGCCGAAACGCGACTGATCAGGCCTGCCGAACGGCGCGCTATATATATGGTAGATATTAAAACATAGTGAATAACTGATACTTTTTATCAAGTCAAACTCTGCGAATGCATCTATAACTTTTTAGTGGCTTTCGTTGAGTATAAAAATTTAGTAAAAATATTAATTAGTTTAGTCATAAACTTGAAAAACCTTTTTGAAAAGGGGTAACTTTGGGATGTTTTTCTATCAAGTAAAATTCATTAAATCGTGTTATTGACTGCAAATTGCACTAGATTAGATCCTTAAATATTACATATATTTTCGGAGTTTAATACACTATTTTAAAGGTCTTAAAGTAGTTTTAAAAATTCAAAATTACGGACCACACGCCTTTAAATTATTGACCTATAAAAACCTTAAGAACTATCTTTGATATGTGATTTTGAGACAAGAAACGATCTTCTTAGCATTCCATGGATTCACCGGCAGGTGGCGGGTCCATCGCGTGGCTGACAGAGAAATCCCGAGTAGATCCCGGGACTTGTGACAAGGGTGTAGGTTTAAGGGGCCCCTTAAACTTTAAGGGGGCCTTTTCCGACGTACATCAACATTCACCATCACCACTCGTGTTTCTTTCCCTGCCCAGCCAAATCTGATATGAGCCTACTTCATTATTTTTTATGATATGAGCCTACTAGTGCCGCTTTAGATACTCGTTCTAGTATAGAACTTACTGCACTTCTGGACAAGCCAAGGTCTTTCAGCAGGTTATAGAGAGATTTTGCTGGTATACATCTCGCTCCCACTTCTCATCATCATCATCATCAGCCGCAAGACGTCCACTGCTGAACATATGCCTCCCCCCTAGATTTCCACAACTACATTAGCTCCCACTTCTACACATAGCCGTTTTTTGTTAATTTGTTTAGAAACTCGTAATACTTATTTTGTTTAATCTTAAAACGCCTAAATACGCGTAATTGATTTCAAATGAAATAATTAACCAGCGCCCCGCGGTTTCACCCGCTTAGCTCCCGATCCCGTTATTTTCCTGGGATAAAAGGAGCGTACGTGTTATTTCAGGCTATTATCTAACTACATTCTAAATTTCAACCCGATCCGTTCAAGTGTTCGGACGGGGTTGAGCAACAAACATTCAAACATCTTAACATCCAAGGGATTATCCTGTAATTGTCTATTCTTTGTTGCCATGCTGTAGCCCAGTAAGTAAAATAGACTAAGTTGAGCGGGATAGATGTAACGAGGGAGATACTAAGAATTATGGAGTTAAACTTGATAGGAACGGCTTAAGTAAGGAATTTAACATATTGTGTACCGTGGTTTTGCGCGGTCTGAAAGAGAAGGCACTGGTTTTGTCGAAATAGTGTTTAAGCCGTGGTAAGTGTAATAAGGGCATTGTAAAATTCCTTGGGGAAAGGTCTATGTCCAGCAGTGGACGTCTGCAGGCTACAGATGATAATGATGAAGTGTAACATTTTTTTTAATAATGGAGCGTCGTGACGAACTATACGTGATTCGGATGGTGATCAACTCGCTAGCTCATAATATCAAAGCATCACAAAGCTATTTGAACAAGAAGAGTCCAAATTATGCTTAGCGCTACTTACGGTCGAAACCCGGATATTTAATCAATTGACTTGCCGGCATTACAATACACATACAAAGTAGCGAAATATTCTGTTTCTAGTAAATACCTTTTTTGCTAACTTTATACAAAGTGGACCTATAGACTAAAATTAGGTATAAGTATACAACAAGAAAACAAGATTTTTCGACACAAATACTCGTATCTTTATCGTATCACTAGCTAAACCCTACCCGTGTTGCTACGCTACCTACCGAAAATTGGACGTAATTGGACTAAATCAGATTTAGAACAAATTTGGTTAGCTTAGGTTATAATGACGCAACCTTAAAGATTGACACGTGTTGTCACGGTCTTCGGCTCACGTTAGCGCGAGTTTAAAGCTCTCAAAAAGGAATATTTTTTCCGTTTTTGTTACGTCCTGCCACACCCCGGACACTCCACTAAAACTCCATACAACCGCCGCTGTGGAGTTGCCTACTCTTCACACAACTACGCAGATGTCGTTCGTACACACGCGTGAATGTGTGCGTTAGCGCTAGGGCTACTGAATTGTTTTATTGAATAGTTGTGCCCCTTGAGTTCACCTGGTGACGTAGTCTATAAACTTGCTATAATGTTGAGTTACATAAATATAATGGAGCCAAATTATACTATTCTAATTAAAAGGGTGTTTGCACAGATTTCTAAATTGTTTCAGAAATCTATGGGTGTTTGTATTGCCGCGTAAAATGAAACGAAACCGATGATAGATTAGATCAGGTACCTAGATATCTATTTCTGTTAGTAGGTACACATTCGCATTTTATTTTACACTTACCCATGAAGGAAACTTTATTCTACAATTATTCCTCCAGGCATTATCAATCCGTGCTTGGGCACATAAGTTACTGGCTATGTGAGTTACGAACTTTGAGTTAAAAACGACTTCGTTATTTAGGTAAATAAATAAATATTGCTAGACAATTCACACACAACACCATTTGACCCCAAACTAAGCAAAGCTTGTAATATTATAAAGCAACGTTATTGAAAAGTTTCTAATCTTACGTTATTTTATCATTAGGAAATTAAATAGAGCTTTTAATCTTGTCCCGTTTAGTTGACGGACAGCCGTAAACAGCACAACAACCCACCATGATGATATTTCGTTAGGAATTAGATGTTCGATACCAGCCCTTCGTTGAGTGCTCCTAGCGTATCCGAAACGGCCTGAGGGGTGAGGAAGCTTGAAATTGGCGGGGGGTGGGGAGTGTCCGTTCTATCTACGAGTATGTTATCTATTCTATGGTTCTGCATTCATGCTCCGCTCTTATTAATAGTAGCTAAATGTTATATATAGCATTTAGCCTTCCTATATGTGAACTATCAAACAGAAAAATAATCTTTCAATTCTAACCAGTAGTTCCCGAGATACTAGCGTTCAAACAAACAAACTCCACAGCTTTGTAATAATTGATATACAAAACATGGCGAAAAGAAGCTATAAGGACTTCACAACTGTGAGGTCGTAGTATCGAATACCACCTGCACCTATAAGTATTTTTCCAAGTGCAGATGTACAAGTTTGTTATCACGATGAAAAAAAAACTGCGTGAGAATAGCATACATCGTGGGAATGGTATAGTTACAGTTTATTGACATACCAGAGCCAAGGAAACAGAGAACGTTCAGATAACCTTAGGATGATATGAGAAGGTATGTGATATTGGACGAGACTTTTGCTCAATAGTGAGGCATTAACGGCAAAAAGTAAAAAAACCTTTATTAAGAAGCCTCATTTCAAAAAGGGTCTTACTTCGAATAAAACACCAGTAGAATTAGTAACACTAAAAATATTTAAGATGATTTTTAAGAACTACACTAAGAATTAAAGTGTAGTTAAAAATACCCCCATGGAATCCCAACAATGTGAAACGTACCCAAAAAATAACTCAAAGAGATTCGAATCGAGTTACAACGGCTAAACTAATGAAAGCCGTAGCAGAGCAAAAAAGACATTGCCCGATTGATCGAATTGCCGAACTCAGGGGGACGGAGAATCGTGTACGAATAGCAACAGTATACTATGTACCGAAAGTTGGTAACTCTATAATGGAGATATTAAGCGCCTTGATACTTTCTACACGAGATGTTTGCGGTCAAATCTCCGAAGAATGTGGCAAAACCAAGTTTCCACAGCTCCGTGTTGAAAAGAACTGGACTGTAAGGTATGAAGTACCTCCTCACAAAAAATAATTGACACAATATGGACACCTTATGAAAATAATTAACTCCAGGTTGTCTTATATAGTTACCTTTCATTCACAACTGAAGGTACAAAAACGCACAACTGGTGTTCAATTTCCTACAAAAATGAACTAAACACATGACAACATATTAACGCAAGCGATATGAGAAAACTATGTGAAGACTTGGACAAACAGCAACAAATATGGCACAGGCTAACTAATCAAGCTATCACAAGTTTGGATCAAAGCGTTAACAAGAACTAGATGTAAAACGTTTCAAAATTAAGAATTGCGCAGAATTGGCTTACATCTACACCTACAATGAACAAAACGCAATGCAACACAATGCAACGTAGCGTAATTAAACGCTGTGCAACGCATCTCAATGAAACGCAGCTTAACGCAATACATCGCAACGTAACACAACGCAATGCAACGCGACGTGACACAATACAACCCCGTTATAATCGGTCTAGCCATTTCAGAGCCTAAGCCGTACCAAACAAATAGCCAGACATCTGTTAACCAATAAAAACCTTAAAATGAAAAAGAAGAAGAAGACTATCAGTTGACTATTATTTAATATTGTACAAATGCAGACCAATAGCAACTGTATTGCCGGACATAATGCATATCGCTAGAAGAAGTGGCCAGTTTGTATGGGTAAATTTTTTTTTGTATCACATTATCTTATTTCCTGCAAACAGCAATAAATATTTTTTATTTGTATTTGAAATCACAAATAAACAGGAACTTTGATTTAGTTTATGTAAATTAATGTATATACATATATATTTTACTTATTGTTTAGTTCTGGACCATGTGCTTATACCACATAATAATAAAGATTAAAATGAAATAGGTTTAGAATTGGTAATCCATCAACTTTTCCTGAAATAATTTTAACAGTGAAAGAAAGAAATAAATTTAAGTTTTCATTATAGACTGCAGGCCCGTGAACAAAATTTATGGGTCATCTGATACAGCAGGAGACCTATGTAGGATGATAGAAGGGTATAAAGTAATAAGATTGAGCACTATGCCGTCACTTGTAAGCTGTCCAACTGAGTGCAGTTGAAGAGGGGGGGTTCTAAACCTCGATCATTTCTCCTTGTCGCATGATTTTCATACGGCGTTGCGGAATAATAGATTAGAAGAGATATTGAAACAATAAAAATTATAAATTTTAAAATTCTAATTGTTAGTTTGTGAAAAAATTTCATGATTTTTCGACGATTTACAGAGTAAGTTTGGTCATTGATTGTGTTCGGCTTTGGTTCCATACAGTTTCAATACCTCTTCTAATACATTATTTCGCAATGCCGTACAAAAATCACGCGGCAAGGAGAAATGATCGAGGTTTAGAACCCCCCCTCTTCAACAGCACTCAGTTGGACAGCTTACAAGTGACGGCATAGTGCTCAATCTTATTACTTGATACTCTTCTATCATTAGGTCTCCTGCTGTATCAGATGACCCATAAATTTTGTTCACGGGCCTGCAGTCTATTACTTGTCAGTGAAATTTTAAACATGCAAATGGAATGAAGTACAATATTGTGTAGAGCACATTATAATCTTAAGCTTTTCATCACAAACCTAAGCCGTAACAACAAAGCCGAATATGTACGTCTTTAATAAAGTTTGTTGCTTTATTGTATAATATGCTTTTTATTTTTAACATAGTTAAAAAAAGCATGGAGCAGGAGGGTCTTAATTCGATTATATGTTGTTTTTTGTGTGTATGTATGTGGTGGCCCCAAATAAATTTTATAGAAGTCGGTGTAGTGGTTTTTGAACCGTCAACAAAAATCGATAACATTCGATATAGTTTTTTACGAAACCTAGCTGTTTCGTTGTGTAGGTATACTCGTAGTTCAATTTACCTAATTTAGAGCGAGATAGCATTGTGTGAGAAATGTCCAAAATTGTCTTTTTAACCCCCGACAAAAAAAAGGGGTGTTATAAGTTTGACGTCGATGTCTGTCTGTCTGTCGGTCTGTCTGTCTGTCTGTCTGTCTGTCTGTCTGTCTGTCTGTCTGTCTGTCTGTCTGTCTGTGTGTGTGTCTGTCTGTGGCACCGTAGAGCTCAAACGGATGGGCCGATTTCGATGCGGTTCTTTTTATTTGAAAGTTAATATCCGTGCGGATGTTCTTAGCTATGTTTGGTTAATATCGATTCAAAATGGCCGTCTCCACAAAATGGCGGACAAAATATTTCTTCACAACCTACCTCAATATGGGTATCAAATAAAATGGCTTGACTAGTAGAGTACTAAACGATATAACAAATTTTAAATCCAAGATGGCCGCCACCACAAAATGGCGAATTATATAATATTTTTCACTACTACCTCAATATGGGTATCAAATGAAATGGCTTGATTAGTAGAATACTTTGCACTATGACAAATTTCAAATCCAAGATGGCCGCTACCACAAAATGGCGAATTACATTTCCTTTTTCACAATTCCCTTAATATGGGTATCAAATGAAAGGGCTTGACTAGTAGAATGTTGTACAGATAACAAATGTAAGGTAGTCGGGGGTTAATCAAAATTTTTAGTTTTGTTCTTGTTTATGTGACATACTCCGCCTAACCATTCAGCTTTTACAAGAACAAAATTAAATATTTTGACTAACCCCCTCGGATTTGTAATCTGTAGAAATTTCTACGAGTCAATAGTTAAACCCTTTTTTTATTTGATACCCATATTGAGGGTGTTGTGAAAAGAGAAATGTACCCCCAAGCAGCAAGCACTATGACACTATGGCTGCGTCAAATCTACCCACAATGATCGCTGAAACATGTGCAACATCGTGATGCATAAATTGAAGATCGAGTGTTCAATAAATTTAAAATTGATTTCTAATTAAATACCATGTCTATGTAAAATGCTTTCATATTTGTATTTGTGACAATTGTGTGTGCTGTGAAACATTTTGAGCGTGCGGATGCTTCTCTTTGACATCCCAGGCCTGGAGTAGAAAGAACAAAATAAGTCACGGAAGTAAGTGTTATTCCCAGTTTCTTTCCTTGTCATTTTTTTTTTCATTATCATTTTTCATTTCATTTGTCATTTTTATTAGTACTACATATTTCATTTACAGTCCACTCACTGGGGCTCTAATTATCCCATCATAATTTGGTGTTTCTAGGACAAAGTTACATGAAATTGGGTGGTAGGTACTCGTACTAAAATTTGAATTACATGTTACAAATTAATATTCAGTCATCATATTATCATTACCCATATCAATTTTTGTTTTAGACCGATCTGCGTGAACCTCTTTGAAGGCAATAGCCTCCTCCAAAGATGTCCAGTCTTCTCTACATGTCGCTTTCATAATCTAGTTGGGACCACTGTCTTTTACGATTTCATCTTCCCATCTAGCGTGAGGTCTGCCTTGTTTGCTTTTTCCCATTGTGCCTCTCCACGATGTCATTCGTTTGGTCTATCTTCCATCATGAAGACGAGTTATGTGACCTACCCATTGCCATTTTAGTCGTTAGCGCGTCTGCAATTTTTTTATCCTTCTTATGTTTTGCATTTCTTTTACGTTATGGTCCCTATTTTATTGACAACAATATAAATTACATGTCCTTAATAATAATTGAATAAATGGCATCAACGTAAATTGACAATTAAATGATGATTAAAATTACACAATAAAAATAAATTAAATACATTCACAATACCAAGAAAATAAATAAAAACCAACTAATTACTAGTTTTCCAGATTACTCAGATGATCCATATCATCAAACCTGTAATGTCTGCTCGGTCAACCAGTCCTTAACCGCTATTTTTAATTAATTTAACTTATGGAATGGGTAAACTTAATTATAATATATGCAGTCATTATTTATAAAACCCGTCCGCAGTCACCTATCAAATTCATCCCATACCGCTGATTAAATAACTTTGACCATGCTTTAACCAATGATTAATCACTGTTTAATCCACACTGAGCTGATGTCCCGGTCAATTTCATTAGGGGCCGGTTTTACGGCTAATTTTCTTGGATAACATCGGGCCCGGTTTAATCACGGCCTCGTGGAGGAAAGATCGAGGTTTCGATTTATTTTTAGACCGACCACAAACCACAGATAATGTCTTGACCACAGATAAGGAAAGAGTCGTAGAAAGTAGACGATTCGAAAACATGTTTTCCGCAAGGAGTTTTTACGTATCCGTTAGCAACGAAAATTGCCATACATTTGTTAACCGAGTTCAAAAGAAGGAGGAGGTTCTCGATTAGTTGTATGCTTTTTTGTACGAGTATGTACCTCTATGTTACATAATGAAATCTAAAATTTGCTTAACTGGACTATATATTCATACCGTGTTAGAAGTTCGTTACGTGTTCGTTGTGGTTGTTACGTGTTAGAAGTAATTCGCCTGAAGTAACCCAAATCGCGAATTGCACTGTAGTCCAATCTTATATTTATCTCGGGGCTATGATTTCGGGCAATGGTGGATGCGTGGATGAAATCAAAAGACGTATGGGCATCACAAGAACAGCAATGGACGGGATGCGGATGATATGGAAGAATAGAAATATAACTAAAGCCACGAAGACCAGGCTCGTGTGGACGCTTATATTCGCCATGTTTCTTTACGCGGCTGAAACGTGGACTCTGCGAGAAGTGGAGAGACAGAAGGTGGACGCTTTGGAAATGTGGTGCTGGAGAAGAATGCTTGGAGTCTCGTGGACCGAGTTTCGCATAAACGTCTCGATACTTCAGGAACTCGGCATCAGGCAGCGTCTATTTTCTGTGGTACAATCCTAACATTCTTTGGACATGTTTCCCGGCGTGATAACCAGTCCATAGAAAGCCTTGTCATTCAAGGAAAAGTGGAAGGTACAAGACCGCGCGGAAGGTCACCCACACGATGGACTGACCAGATTAAGTCCGCGATTGGAGGCTCGCTGAATGAGTGCAGCAGGATGACGTCTAGCAGGCAGCAATGGCGAAACGTCGTGAAGCGGATCACATCTGACCCCTCCAATAATGCTACGAGCTCATAGCGATCACGACCGCTCTGTCAAGAGCGTACCGGATAAGAAGAAGATATTCGTACCATCCGTAGATTTTTTTTTTTTTTTGATAGTCATATCTTTGGTACCACCTCGCGTTTCACTAGAACATTGTGTTTAGTTGATTTCACAAATATATGAAATTTTATTCAAATTAAATTTTAAAAAATGTACGAATTCGTTGAAGAAGTATAAATTGTTCCCAGTGTATTAAACTTAAAATAAATTATTATTAAAAAAAATAAGTTACGGCTGGTCTAGTCGGGAGAACGGCGCCTGCCGATTCGGAGATCCCGGGTTCAAACCCCACATGTACCACTGTCTTTTCGAAGTCATGTGCGTAATGCAGCTAACTTACAACGGTGAAAGATCTTGAGGAAACCGACATGTACCTAGAATACTACGAAGTCATGTGACATCCCCCTACTGGGGGACTGGGCCAGCGTGGTGGATTATGGTCTTTATTCTCTCCTTGCGAGAGAAGGCCGCGAGTTCCAGCTGTGGGAACATTTAGTGGGCTGTTAATGATGATGATAAGTGTATTAAATGCTTAAAATATGACAAACAAGTGATTTTTTTAAAACAGTGCCCCGCGGTTTTTTCGCGTAGTTCCCGTCCTCGTTGTTTTTTCGGGATAAAAAGTAGCCTATGTTTTCATTAGCACAATCTGTTCGTATGATACGACGTGAGTGAGCAACAAACATTCAAATATCCAAACATTGGCATTTATAATATAGTCAGTACGAGCACACAAAATTACGCATAAATGACAACTTTGGTGAAATTCGGTTGACTTAAAGAGTTCACTGAGAACAAACATGTCACTAGATTTTTATATGTTAAGTTAACAAGAACAAAATTAAAAATTTTGATTAACCCTCGACTACCTCAGATTTGTTATCTGTACAACATTCTACTAGCCAAGCCCTTTCATTTGATACCCATATTAAGGAAGTTGTGAAAAAAGAACTGTATTTCGCCATTTTGTGGAAGCGGCCATCTTGGAAAATTTGACATAGTGCAATGTATTTTACTAGTCAAGCCCTTTCGTTTGATACCCATATTGAGGTAGTAGTGAAAAAAATAATATAATGCGCCATTTTGTGGTGGCGGCCATTTTGGATTAGATTTTTTTATAATGTATAGTATTCTACTAGTCAGGCACTTTCATTTGACACCCATATTGAGGTAGGTTGTAAAGAAATATTTTGTCCGCCATTTAGTGGAGGCGGCCATCTTGAATCGATATTAACCAAACATAGCTAAGAACATCTGCACGGATATTAACTTTAAAATAAAAAAAACCGCATCGAAATCGGCCCATCCGTTTGAGCTCTACAGTGCCACAGACAGACAGACAGACATCGACGTCAAACTTATAACACCCCTTTTTTTGGTCTGGGGTTAAAAATAGCAGATTTGAATCGTATACTTAATATCCCCGTCATTCTTGCACTAATACATCATCGTCGCCTTTCATCTGTACCCATTCTATGTATGTTCCGAGTACTACAATGCAAACATGCCGCCCCCGCCCAAAGAAAATCCGCGAAGGTAATCCGTCCATAGGTTTCAATAATTCACGCCGCCCTCCGTCCCTCGAGAGATTCAATACATTGCTGATTTATTGAAACGAACACAGCAGATTTTTTTTTGGAGAAAATATTATTTTCGTTGCCACAGCGTAAACGGATTTACTTTTTAAAGTTGTGTTTGAGAAGCGAAAATATTTCAGGGTAAATTATTTCCAGAGAAATTACAGGGTTTAGAGATATATTATCTTAGACCTCTGGATGACGAGCGCAGTGTAGTGCTAGGGAATGATTTGGGCTCTCATAGTCCAATAGCTGCGTGTCACTGTGCTGTTGTGTAGCAGGCATGTTGTTTACCATAAGGCACATGTCTTGCTTGTCTCTTTAATTTAATCCGGTAAAAAAAATAAATGAAAGAACATTTGTTGTACAGTCATTCTGGGTAAAATTAGACCAGCGGTACAACATTGGACCACACCCCAAACAAACACTTTTTATTATTTTTATCTGTTTCCGAATTTGTTTAAGTAAAATGCATGTATCCAAACATAAAATATAGGCTCCACAGACAACAAAAATAGGAAATTTTCCCGGCAAAAAAAGTCAAGTGCCTAAACAAACAGCTGGTATTTTCTCGCCGTGCAGACGCTGTAGTAAATTCGGTGTGTTTAATTATCATTATTTTGAGTTTCTGATATATAATTCGGTAAGTTTTTGGATTTTCATGCCTTATAATTATTGCTTTATGATTAGATTGCTTGTTTTTAACTGATTTATGTTTATTAATTTCATAAGGACTAAACTTTATGTTGAAGTCAAAATATCAAAGAATTTGGGGTAACATTGGACCGGTCCAATGTTACTCACATTTAATTAATAATAGCATAAATAAATTCAGTGTAACTTTGGACAATGACCTACAAATACATATTTTTTTCAGTTGCAATTATGCCTCGAAAAAAAGCGTTAAAGAGCCAGGTGTTCGAAAATATGGCACCGTGTCAAATTACACGCAAGAGATGTTGGAAGAAGCCATAAATAAAATAAGGTCTGGTGCATTAAGCCAAAGAAACGCCTGCAAAACGTATAAAATACCTAAAAGCACTATTAATTTGAAACTTAAAAATAAACACAACAAACCAGTAGGACGTCCTACTTGCTTAACGATGGACGAAGAGATAATTTTCAGGGAGCACTTGCTTGCGCTTAGTGATATGGGTATAGCAATTGGCTTGCAAGATTTCAGAGATGTTGTCAAAAGATATTTGGACAATATTGGCAAAACGGTTCCTGTGTTCAAAGGCAATAGTCCTGGCTACGAGTGGGCAAAACTTTTCATGGAACGGCATCCAGCAATTAAAGAAAAAATTGCTCACAAGATCTCCAGAAAACGAGCCCAAGTAAATGAAGAAATGATAAACGAATTTTTCGACAGGCTGGAAAAAGAGATGGAGGACGTGGGCCCTGACAACATTTATAATATGGATGAAAGCGGATTCCATGACGATCCTGGAAAAAAGAAGCTTTTATTTAGGCGTTCCACTCGCCACCCAGAACAGGTGAAAAATTCAAGTAAGTCTTGTTTTACCATAGTATTTGCTGGCAATGCTATTGGAGACATCATTCCTCCATTTTTCATATTTAAAGGAAAACATTGTTGGTCCGACTGGCTTGTTAATGCTCCGAAGTCGTCAAAAATGGCTGTTTCAAAGTCTGGGTGGATAGATTCAGACATTTTTGAAGAATGGCTTGAACATCATTTTGTGCCAATTGTCAACCAAAAGACAGGAAAAAAAATTCTTATATGTGACAATTTAAGTGCACATATAAGTGTAAAGGCTCTAAAGATCTGTGAAGAGCACAATATAAAGTTCATATGTCTGATTCCAAATTCGACGCATCTCCTACAACCTTTAGACGTAGGATACTTTTCATCATTAAAATCAGCTTGGCGAACAGTGCTCAACAAGTGGCGTCAAACACAACGTGGAAGGAAAGCTGGAGCATTACCAAAAAACGTATTTTGCCAGCTTGTAAATTCAGCACTCCAACTAAATGAATCTACAGCAGGAATAAATTTGATAGCAGGATTCAGAAAATGTGGTATATTCCCATGCTCACGTATTGAAGTTCTACAAGTTTTACCTTCATATGCAACTGGCGATATTCAAGCTACTGTTGGGGAAACATTTAAGGAATACTTGCAAGAAATAAGAACTTCGGACTTAAATATAAAAATAAACAAGAAATTCCAGCTGCCTGTTAAAGCAGGAAAGTCAATTTCCGCTGAAGAAGTGGAAAACTTTTATAAGAATAGACAGAAAGAGCAGGAGAAGAAAAAGGAAAAACCTGTAAAAAAAGGAAGGCCCAAAGGTTCTAAAAACAAAAAGACTACAAAGAAATCAAAGATAGAAAAAGAAGTAATAGAAATAGGTGGTCAGGCAGTGGCTAAGATGAAATCTAATAATCATGAGTCAAAAGATGAAGAGTCGCGAACTGAATCTGTTACATTGATGGTAACAACAGCTCAAGTACACGATGAACCGAAAACCCTGGATTCCGAATTGGACGGAATTGAGGAATCAATTGTGGACTATATACCAATCCCCGAAAATGAAGTAGAGGTAACAGATGACTGCAATGCTAAAATTACCCAAGAAGATCAGAATAATAGAGATACATATCTAGAAGAACAGAGAAAAAAAGTACATTCTAGGAGTGTCAAGAACAAAAATGCCCATAATTCCAAAGAAAACCAAGAGACTGAAAGTACAAAGGACAAAGAAGAAAAACTAACTTTTAAAATACGACAAAATAAACGAGAAATTCCATCTGAAACCAGCGTATATCCAACGAAAAAATCTAAACTTTATGACATAGAGCAATGGGACGACAATCATGTGCCAATGCATGATATTGAGGTAGAAGTGATTGATGAATGTATAATGAATGCTGGTGAAGGGTTACCGATAGAACATTTTTGTGGGACAATTACTGGAGAGTACATTGTTCATCAAGACAAAGGACAACTCCTCAAACTTCAAACCCAAGAAGAACAATATGACGTAAACAAATATTGCGTGTTTCAAGATGAAGGAAGTCTTTTTTCCAGGGCGCATCACTAAAATCTGCCAATCGCCATACGAAATATGGCTGAGCTGCTTAAATAAAAGGTTTGATGGAGGCTGGACATGGCCAGCAAATCCGGATATAACTAAAATTACCGATTTAAAGATGATAAAAAAGACGATAGCGGATGAAGATATTACACGACGCGGGAACGTACTTTATATTCAAGATGACTTTTTATGCCTAGAATGGGGAGAGTAATTGCGGACATAAAATAAAGATGCTTTTATTGTTGATTTTTGTACAAGTGTTATAAAGACTGTTGATTCTGACTGTTGAATATGTATGTGTCTTTTCTGATTGATCTCAATTTGTATGTTCCTATATAAATATATAAGCGATACAACTAACGTTTTTATAATGCTCAATGATTATAGATTTTTCTAAAAAATACACTGACTTGTTTATTTTATCCTACAATTACAAAATCACCTCATTAACTTCCTCAGTCGTCTGCTCCAACCTGGGGCCTTTCGTTTTGTCAAGCCTGTCAGTATGTTTTTTTCATCTGTGGCAGTAAAACTTTGTTCGAAATAGCAAGTTGATGATTCTAAAAGCATTTATCGTGGTCAAATGTTACCCAAAAAGTAGAAAAAAGCGATAAAAGGGGTTTTTAAGGTGCGAAAAAAATGTTGGTCCAATGATACCCCAGAATCAATATAACTTTGGACCATGGAGATTTTTGTCTCTATCTCAGGAATGACATATAATTTGTATACTTTTTAATGTAGTTAGTATTTACAACATCAAAAGGTCACATAAATAACATTTTTTGTGTAGTAGTTCTATACATTTTATTTACCAACTACCATAAATAGTCTCATAAGTGGTCCAAACTTACCCGGAATGACTGTATAATTGGTGGTGGATAATTCACACACAACACCATCTAACCCCAAACTATGCAAAGGTTGTACTATGGCGGCCAGATGGTTGATATAATACTTATTTAGTTTAAAATACATACTTCTATACATAGAAAACCCCAAACTCAATTTAGTAATTGATAGATAGATACACTTTTTATTGCACTTATATAACAAAAAAAGACCCTCCTTAAAACACAGTAGCAATTGGCAACCTTATTTATTCCAAGCAACCGAAGGATGATGAAGAAGATAAAAATGATTAATGGAAGACGGGGAGAACAATTAGGTACATAGGTACTTATACGGTTCGGCAGATTATATTATAGAAAACTGAGGAGTATTAATAATCGGCCAAAACGTATAGTGTTTGGTAACTGTGAGAAAGCCTTCGATTCCATCGAGACCTGCGCAGTAGTTCAGTCTCTCCAGCGATGCCGCATCGACTATCGCTATATCGAAATGTTGA
This sequence comes from Ectropis grisescens, assembly GCA_017562165.1. Classification (NCBI taxonomy): domain Eukaryota; kingdom Metazoa; phylum Arthropoda; class Insecta; order Lepidoptera; family Geometridae; genus Ectropis; species Ectropis grisescens. Next base: position 7,354,141 of record CM029780.1, on the reverse strand, counting down.
AGTGTATTTACAGCAAAGCCACAATGTCTGTCCGACTACAAGACCAGTGCACAAAACATCTCCGGGTACAGAAAAGCGTGGGGCAGGGAGATGTTCTATCTCAGAAACTGTTCACTGCCGCGCTGGAAGATGTTTCCACGGGTATGTTTCATATGGAATCAATGTCAAGGGCGAATGCATTACTCACCTTCGGTTTGCCGACGACATAGTCAATGTGGCGGAGTCGTTGGAGAACTTTGGTGTTATGCTCAGGGACCTCAGTACAACCCGGTCAGAATATCTGTGCACCTCTCTGGAATGCGGCGCCACTCCCGCTTCCCCTGTCACCTTTCCGCGCACTCCCTGGTGCGACAGTACGATTAGCATCTTCGCCGCCGCCGCCGATATGACGTCACAAGGTCAGGTGCACAGATATTGTGACCGGGTTGTAGAGTATCCCAACAGAAAGATCCGAGGATGAATATGGACAAGACGAAGGTCATGTCAAATGTTCATGTCTCACCTGTACCGGTTATTGTTGGTACCACACTCGAAATTGTTGACGAATACGTCTACCTGGGTAAAAGATCAAAATTATGTTGATGCCATTTTGGCAAAGAGGTACAGAAAAGGATCCAACTCGGATAGGCAGCATTCAGGAAAATTTGGCACATCTTTGAGTCCAAAATAGCCCAATGCCTAAAATTTTAAGTCTTTAATCAGTGCGTGTTGGCAGTGATGGCTTATGGAACTAAGACGTAGTCCTTAACTGTGGGACTCATAACAAAGCTCAAAGTTGTACATCGAGCTATGGAGAGAGCTATGCTCGGAGTCTCTTTGCGTGATAGAATCTGTAATGAAGATATTCGCAAAATAGCGAAAGTGGCCGACATAGCTCAAAGAGGAAGCAAGCTGGAGTGGCAATGGACAGGCCACATCGCTCTTAGAACTGACAACCGATGAGAAAGAAAGGTTCAACCGATGGGGAAGAAAGGTTCTCGAGTGGCGACCACGAACCGGAAGAGGCAGTGTTGGACGGCCTCCCCCACTAGATGGACAGATGACCTCACAAAGGTTGCTGGAAAACGCTTGTTGCAGGTTGCGTAGGACCGTTCATTGTGGAATCTAGGGGTGAGGTCTAATGTTTAGCAGAGGACGTCTTGCGGCTGATGACGATGATGTGATCTCTAGGTGGCGAGAGCCATTGCATTAGGTAATGATTTAAACTCTTCATGTTCTAATAGCTTCGCGACGCTGTAGTGTTATAGGCAGGCGTGTTGCTTACCTTATGCACTTGTAATATGCACTCCGTCACTTTAAAGTACAAAAAAATTGTACCCGTACTTAATGCTTGAGAAGTAGAATAAACTACGACTCAAATTACGCTTTAAAAAGTATTCCAAATATGAGCACAATCGTAAGAATTACTCGTACTAATACTCATGCAAGTTGTCGTGGGTTCCACTGCTCATGTCTAAAAGTTTTAATTGGAGAACGCCGTACTCACGGTAAAATGCCAGTTGCCGTATTCAAGACCGAAATATGCCTAGCAGGTGTGGACTTCCACATTACGACACCCGAAATTTCTATCTCCTACCTACTTTTTATTTTGAAAATTCACACAGTTATGGAAAGCTGCAACATTCATGTAATAAATAACGAAGATCAAAGAAGGCCTAGAAGGCTAAGGAAAGCTTAAGTGGGCTACGCCACTAAACGTTCTTTCAGCCGAGACTCAGAGGCGGCCTTCAGTTGCAATGAGAGCTTCAGGGCCATGATCCCTCACGCTGATCCAGTTCGGGTAAACGAATGAAATATGACCTTGAAATATTTCGTTATATTTTTGAAGTGAAAACTTCTATCAGCGCGCCACACACAGATTTTTCGTTGGCTGTGAATCGAGCTCAAACATCACGTACGTACATGAAAGAAATTTTCGGGTAAACTCGGGACCATGGCCTCCGGTTCAACCAGCGTAGTTTTCAAATACAGCTATCAAATTCTGATTAATAAGTTTTCACTTCTACTGGCAGTTCCTATGACTTCCGAATATTTTTTTATATTGTAAGTGCTAGTTAGCTCAAGTTGTTTTCCGTCACCATTAAATTCGGTCCGATTATGCGCAAAAATCGTACAGTGCCCTACATGTCCAGTACAATGACGCGTTTAGGATGTTGGCTGGGCTCGACGATGTTTGCGGAAGCTCGTGTCGATTGCTTCTACACAACAATGCGCAAGCGCGCTACGTCACTGGTACAACGCGTGTGGCGGAGCCCCAACAGCATGCTGGCCGCGATCGCGGGGAGGCTCGACAATCCGTACTTAAACCACTCCTGTAGACTGCATGTTGAGCACAGTCAAAAATATTATTGAGTTGAGCCTGCCAGGTATGACATTGTGAATTATCTATCTATTTGTTTCTATGTGACATAAATGCATGTAAAATAATTTTTATTGAATGTAATGTGGCGAAATTAATTTATACGTGATTAGGTATGTTATGAGTCTATGATACTTGAAATAAATAAATGAATTGAATTAAAGCTAGTAGTAATAACAAACTGATACATCTGAACTTGGAAAACGACTCATAAGTTTGGGCGAGATTCTAAACTACAACCTCCCTATTGTACAAATACAATTTTTTTTATTACTGTTTGCAGGTAAGATAAGGTGATAAAAAACATTTTAAAAGTTGACCCATACAAACTGGCCTCTTCTTCTAGAGGCATGCAATATGTCTGGCAACACAGTTGCTATTGGTCTGAATTTATACAATTTTAAATATTAGTCAGGTGATAGTTTTCTTCTTCTCTTTTCAGTTTTAGGTTTTCATCGGTTGTAGCATACTATATGTCATCTGATTCATCGTTTCGTCTAATTCATTGTTGTGAATTGCATAGTTTGCCATTCACAATAGGGAATATAGTCATCAGGCTATTACCAAACAACGAAAGTACTTTATTATTGAACAAAAGTGGATGTTACACAATATTTTTACTGTTAGCCCGATCGCAAAGTCTGAAAGGTATTATTGTCGGCCTAACCACTTCGGTGCTACAGGATTTGAAACTCAGTTGTCAGGCGACAGTTCTTCGAAAAGTTATTGAAAATTCAATTAACTTGGCTACAGTAAAATAATTGAATTTGCAATGATTTTAATTTTCTATGATTTCAAAAACTTCATAGTTTACGTTGAAAATCTAATTGACACGGGTAGACTAAAATTGATATAATATTTTAGATCTCTGGGTGACTCTTGACGTTCCAATAGCTGCGTGTCATTGTGCTGTTATGTGGTAGGTATGTTGCTTACCGTCAGGCACATGTACAGCTCGTATTGTCACACTATACTATCCATTTTTTAATTGCATTCTAACAATTTTTGTTTTTCAACTAACTTCAGAAGCTTTATTTCAAAGTGGTACTCCTTTACGTTGAAAATTTAATTGACATAACTAGAGCAAAACAATTGGATTAATAACGATTTTAACTTTTCGATCAATTTAAAAAAACATCTGTGTATTAATATTGTACAATTTTATGTTGAAAATACAATTAACGTCGTGCAACGTGCACTACAACAGAACGACACGTTGCATGACGACAACGAAACATGTATGATTATTATTACTGAAGTATTTTTTTAAAATCATGAGTCCAAATTGTGATCATCATCATCATCATCATCAGCCGCAAGACGGCCACTGCTGAACATAGGTCTCCCCCTAGATTTCCACAACGAACGGTCCTGCGCAACCTGCAACCAGCGGTTTCCAGCGACCTGAATGAGGTCATCTGTCCATCTAGTGGAAGGCCGTCCAACACTGCGTCTTCTGGTTCGTGGTCGCCACTCGAGAACCTTTCTTCCCCATCGGTTGTCAGTTCTGCGAGCGATGTGGCCATTGTCACTTCAGCTTGCTTACTCTTTGAGCTATGTCGGCCACTTTCGTTCTTTTGCGAATATCCTCATTACGGATTCTGTCGCGCAAAGAGATTCCGAGCATAGCCCTCTCCATAGCTCGCTGTGTGACTTTGAGCTTCGTTATGAGGCCCACAGTGAAAGACCACGTCTCAGTTCCATAAGACATCACTGGCAACACGCACTGGTTAAAGACTTTCGTCTTTCGTCAAATTGTGATATCCTTAACTTATTTATATGCGGGAATCGGGAACAAACTAGACACTTGTATGACAGCTGAGAGGCGGATGGTTTATTTCTTTTACACCGATATGCAAACGTCTTATATCTATCTACCCTCATTACACTAATAAAGTAGGCATACTAAACAAATAATTACCCAGTACCCCACTACGCTAGTTACTCCGCTGTATAAGATACTTTATCTCTATACCCTTTAATTTCTCTGTGAACATTGCCCTTCAAACCGGAGCTCAGTATATTTGCGTATAATTGTTTGGCGGTTGTATATAAAGGTGTGGTACTTCCCCAGGCGGAGTCCGCAAAGAGCCATAATACTAAAAAATAATAAATTAGCGATTTTGGTTGGACCAATTACACTAGACTAAAACGTACCTATATTGGCCACTTCCAGAATGTTTCAGGTCATAATGGATACGGCGACTTCCGATCCGGAGTCCTTGGGTTCAAATCCCACGCACACCACTGTCTTTTCGAAGTTATGTGCGTAATGCCGCTAACTTAAAACGGTGAAGGAAAAAACCAACATGTACCTATAATCTTTCGAAGTCATGTGTCATCCACCAACCCACACTGAGCCGCCACCTTGGTGGAGTATGCATTTGACTCTCTCCTTGCGAGAGCAGGCCCCTGGTCCCAGAGGGAAAATTTAATGGACTGCTATGTATTTTTGAACACATATTATGTTTATTGTGCGGGACTTAATCACGATATCAATCAACGTCGAGGTAATTAAACAATGATTTATATTATGTATGTATAGAAAGATAATAATACTATAAAAGTGGTCAAGTGCTAGTCGGACTCGCCCATGAAGGCTTCCGTAGCAAGCAAGTAGCAAGCAACGTAATATAAAAGTTCTTGTAGTTCGTTGTTACTTTAATCAGTATTTTAACAATAGTGAATTTATGACGTAGTAAAATAAAACTACTTACACACATTTTACCACTTTGGAAGAATCTCTCGCGCAAACTATTCAGTTTAGAAAAAAATATGTTAGAAACCTCAATATCAGTTTTGAAGGCCTATCCATAGATAACCTACGCATAGATATCCATAGATAACCCACGGTTTTGAAGGAAAAAAAAATAAGTTTTAGTTCTAAGTGTGGAACACCCCCAAGATTTATAGTTTTATTTTTATTTTTTTGTATGAAAATCTTAATCTGGTTTACAGAATACATCTACCTACTTACCAAGTTTTAATAGTTTAGTTCTTATAGTTTCGGAGAAAAGTGGTTGTGACATATGGACGGACAGACACACAGACTTGACGAATCTATAAGGATCCCGTATTTTGCCATTTGGCTACGGAACCCTGAAAAGACTAAAACGTCTATTGAGCACTTCCTAAATGTTTCATATCATAATGGCCACATTTACACGCGTAACTAATTACTTTCGATCGGGTTTAATGTTTATTTATCCGGGCGGTTATTATTTTAATCCTCTTAAACGTATTTCATTTATTTTGGGATAATTCCGTATATTGGTTAGCATTAATTTATGTGAAACAGGGAAATGGAATATTCGGATTATTACCTCGATCGGATCATTGTGTAGGTACAGATAAGTTTATAATGAACGTATCTTGTTTGAAAAATATACACTAGGCACGGGATAAAATGTAGTCCCTGTACTGTGTTCTCTGTTCCAAATTTCAACCCGGTCCGTTCAGACGTTTCGACGTGATTGAGCAACAAACATCCAAAGATCTAAGTATCCAAATAACCTAACTTACGCATTTATAATATTAGTAGGATTTTTACATACTGAAATAGGCATATAGCTCTGGAATCGATCGAGAGCTATGCCAAAGGATTCATAGGCAACAACGCCCTTGTTCGAAAAAGACGTCACAGTCTTGACATCGACGCCAAATTGATCGGTTGTGAATTTTTTATCGGATGCGTTTCGGAGACTGTGTAACAGATCTGTATGATCTAACTACCAGCACTTTATGGTTTTACCCGGGTAGTTCTCGATCCTGCTATTTTCCCAGAATAAAAAGACTCTTATGTTTTCTTCCAGACTATAAACTATATGTGTTCCGATTTCAATCCGATTCGTTCAGACATTTCCACGTGATTGAGTAAAAAATTTACATTATAGAAGGATGGCTTGCCCTTTTATCTATAGGAATATTTGTTGATCGAAAAAGTGACATTGTTCGATAGAACAAAAGTCAAAGTGGTATTGGCTTAGCAAGTATATCTCGGTACCTAAGATAATTAATTTATTAAAATTCAATCGAAATCAATAAATATTATAACACCACAAAAAACAATAAGATAGCTTCAATGTTTGATCAAAAACTATATTATACTAGAAAAATATATTTTGTGAACGAATGTGAGTCTAATAACTTTACACTTGCTTGAATCAACCAAAAAGTCAATGAAAATATTTCCATAAATTTCAAACCACATCAATTTTTGCATCATAAAATAAGGAGCTGACATTTAAATTTCAAGACGATTTAAAGCTAATTAACAGTGGATCAAATAACTTTAAACGGCAACTTTGATTGCCTCGCAGTCTCGTAGCAGATAGGGATTAAAGTGGTATCTTAGAAGCCATTTGGTGGCGGTAGAATTACCATGCGAAGGATAAAGGCACAATGAGAGGTAGCGTTTGGAGTCGTACATAAATGCAGAATTGGATATGATCATTAAAATGCATTATGTATACCAACCTAGCAATTCTGAACCCAGTCAGATTGATTCGACACGGAATCTCGTTTCTCAGTCTTCGTCTTATCTGTTTAGAATGACAGAGACAAGGATTGTCATATCGAATTTGAGTCGTTCAAATTTCGTACGTTGTCATATCGAATTTGAGCCGTTCAAATTTTGTAAAATTACTACAGACAGTACCGACCAGACAGACAGACATGACATCTATACGTATATACACGTATACACATAGACTCTCCATCTCTTCTCTCATTCCTTAACTTAAACACCAAACCAAGGTCACGCAATCTCCACTCCATAATATTTATTCTACAGGTCTACAAAAATAACACATCATTCTATAATCCTATTGTCCGTATGTGTCGTCAATACAATGAGGTTTCCTCCAGTCACCATAGCACTATTGATATTTTCAACAGTAACCTGTATAAATTTCGAAGGAATATTTTGGCTATCCTATGATATTCGTAGTTTAACTGTAGGAATTGTCTTTTCTATTTTTCAATTATGTGTTTTGCAATGGTAACTGTAACTTTATACCTGGTATATACATTTATGTCATTTCGTCCAATTTACACATTTTGTTTGGTGTGTGGGACTTGATGTTTTGCTCTAAATAATAATAATAATATAATTCTTTATTACATCCACAAATTTACACCATAAATCTTAGAACTAAGTAAAACGATAATAAATTATGCAGAGCAAAGGGCGGCCTTATCGCTTAAAGCGATTTCTTCCAGGCAACCTATGAATGAACTAATAGTAGTAGAAATCGTGTACTGTAGGTGGTGTAATTCAATAAATATACATAGTGCCAAAATACATAAATAATGTATAATACTCATAAGCAGATTGACACAGCTTAGGTAATTACTTAGATAAATACATATAATACAATATTACATATAGGTACATAAAATATACAAAAGCATCCATACATAATTAGATACATACATACATAGTATATCAATATATAGTATATAATATATACTATACTCTTGTCGGTTGTTTTGTGTATTAGATAACTTATAAAAATGCTTAACAATATTTGTAACTGTAATTCGATTATTGATTTTCTTTTCTCATTATTTGTTATTTAACTGTGTAATCTTGCTGTGTTTACATGCTTAGGGATATTTACCTGCTCAGAACTATTATGCTTTCTCTATTTGTATTATTTTGTAAATTTCCTGTTTTGTGTACCATAAATAAGTAAATAAAATAAAAGTATATATCCTTTTTACGTTTTACGAACCCCTAAAAAGTAAATTTCAAAATTTATAAAATTCTCAGGACATTCAAAGAGTTGTTGAAACTGTTTTACTCGTGTTGATCTTTTTCCAATAGCTACTTTGTAGAGTATTTACAATGTAAATTTTTCAACTCTTTTTTCTTTTCTCCAAGTAAAGTGCGCTGAGACTAAAGTAAACGTAGCATGAAGTGCATTTTCTCTTCGCTTCTCACGAACTACTTACCGCCGAAGTATAAAACTTAAAGTGGAAATAAAGCTATACAAGTTTAATCCTAAAAGCGGTTCTGCTACAGTCTGGATTTATGGTTCATTTGCCAGTTTTTGTGGTGTGAAATGCAATTGTTTGAATTGTAATTAATGAATAACGTTCGTAATCGTCAAAATTTCTTGATCGTTTTGTTTCTTAGTTTTTTTTTTTTGTATCTGTTATGGAAACACAATCAACATGCTACAGTTCCGCCAATTTTCAAACTAAAAGGCTTCTTTTTTTTATTGGCTTAAGGCTTCACGTGGCTGTCTAAAGAAATGTACGCCAGGGCAATAGGCGCAACCTAATAACCTAATCTTTAACTAACTAACCTAACTAACTATACTTACGCTTATACGCAGCGCATGTCGTAACCTTTCCATATATTTACCATATCACGGGAAATAACGGCACCGCAGATACCAGCATACCATAGGGGCTGCCGATAGAAAGCAAATCTTATAACTCAGAATTTGATACCACGCTTTGGAAACTACGCGGCTGAAACCGGAGGGGGCTACTAGTCCGGAATAAATCTTCAAAACCACTGTCGTCTACATAAATCTAAGCATGGCCATTTATTACGTGTAAATATGTTTGTAATGGTAACCATGGTAACACGCCATGACTATGGTGCCGAGTTCACACTAAGATTTATTTCATTCACGGGCATCACGTTACCGGTGTGAAGTTGGCAGCCAAAAGTTTCTGCCATATTATCCGACCAAATTGAAATGGTATTTTTTTATGAAATTTGCTAAAATCGATAAATCTTATGCTGATGCCTTAAACCCAAAAAGAAAATGGTGAGACGTGACATATAAAACCTTATAATCCTCCGAAACAAACCAAATTAACTATATTAACACACTAACACAGAGGATTGCCAGTAACGCTTTCTTTAGCCGATTACTACCTGCCGGCCCCTAAAATTTAATACACTTGTTTACTAATTTTATTAACAAATGTATGCGTAACAAACTAAACATAATCAGAATGCGGCTAAAAGGTTTCTACACCCAGAAATTGCCATCTGAAATTGCTCGGGTACAGAAATCTTAGAAGGAAAAGCTGGCTGCTGGCTTATCGTGACCTCCCGCAGCTGAAACTAGCCAAAAACCTTATCATCTCATCTAGGTCTGTACAAATTCCATCCAAATAAGTAAACAGAGATAAGGCTTTATACCGCTTTAACCCTAAACCTGCCGCACGAACATGAGTGGTGAAAAAGCTTGACTCTAAGACGCAACATGCTCGATTACGACCTGTAGGCCCCTGAAATACTGAAGTTTTTAGTATTATTCCAATAGAATGATACCTATTCTACCTGAAAAACATAGCGAGAATGTGGCTAAACGATTCCTTAACCTTCAAATCAGTTCATGAAGAATAAACGAAATTTTTATTCGCCAAGTCCACGTTTCTTTCAATACTGCGACCTGACGGCCCCTGAAATTATGAAATATTGTGTAATATTATTGTAGCCTGTTTCATGCGCTATCTAAAAAACTTAGTAAAAATGCGGCTAAACGGTTTCTTCACCCAGAAATTGCCATCTGAAATTGCTCGGGTACAGAAATCTTAGGAGGAAAAGTTGGCTGCTGGCTTATCGTGACCTCCCACAGCTGAAACTAGCCAGAAATCTTATTATTTCATCTAGATCTATACATATACTATCCAAATAAATCAACAAAGATAAGGCTTTATACCGCTTTAACCCTAAACCTGCCGCACGAACAGTAGTGGTGAAAAAGCTTGACTCTAAGACGCAACATGCTCGATTACGACCTGTAGGCCCCTGAAATACTGAAGTTTTTAGTATTATTCCAATAGAATTATACCCATTCTACCTGAAAAACATAGCGAGAATGTAGCTAAACGATTCCTTAACCTTCAAATCAGTTCATGAAAAATGAACGAAATTTTTATTCGCCAAGTCCACGTTTCCTTCAATACGGCGACCTGACGGCCCCTGAAATTCTAAAATATTGTGTAATATTATTGTAGCCTGTTTTATGCGCTATCCAATAAATCTAAAAAAAATGCGGCTTAAAGGTTTCTACTCCCAGAAATTGCCACCTGAAATTGCTCAAGTACAGAAATCTTAGGAGGTAAAGTTGGCTGCTGGCTTATCGTGACCTCCCACAGCTGAAACTAGCCAGAAATCTTATTATTTCATCTAGATCTATACATATACTATCCAAATAAATCAACAAAGATAAGGCTTTATACCGCTTTAACCCTAAACCTGCCGCACGAACAGTAGTGGTGAAAAAGCTTGACTCTAAGACGCAACATGCTCGATTACGACCTGTAGGCCCCTGAAATACTGAAGTTTTTAGTATTATTCCAATAGAATTATACCCATTCTACCTGAAAAACATAGTGAGAATGTAGCTAAACGATTCCTTAACCTTCAAATCAGTTCATGAAAAATGAACGAAATTTTTATTCGCCAAGTCCACGTTTCCTTCAATACGGCGACCTGACGGCCCCTGAAATTCTGAAATATTGTGCTATATTATTGTAGCTTGTTTCATGTGTTATCAAATAAACATAGTCAAAATGCGGCTTATAGGTTTCTACACTCAGAAATTGCCATCTGAAGTTGCTCGGGTACAGAAATCTTAGGAAGAACAATTGGCTGCTGGCTTATCGTGACCTCCCACAGCTGAAACTAGCCAGAAATCTTATCATTTCATCTAGATCTATACATATACTATCCAAATAAATCAACAAAGATAAGGCTTTATACCGCTTTAACCCTAAACCTGCCGCACGAACAGTAGTGGTGAAAAAGCTTGACTCTAAGACGCAACATGCTCGATTACGACCTGTAGGCCCCTGAAATACTGAAGTTTTTAGTATTATTCCAATAGAATTATACTTATTCTACCTGAAAAACATAGTTAGGATGTGGCTAAACGATTACTTAACCTTCAAATCAGTTCCTGAAAAATTAACGAAATTTTTATTCGCCAAGTCCACGTTTCCTTCAATACTGCGACCCGACGGACCCTGATATTCTGAAATATTGTGTAATATTATTGTAGCCTGTTTTATGCGCTATCCAATAAATCTAAAAAAAATGCGGCTTAAAGGTTTCTACACCCAGAAATTGCCATCTGAAATAGCTCGGGTACAGAAATCTTAGGAGGAAAAGTTGGCTGCTGGCTTATCGTGACCTCCCACAGCTGAAACTAGCCAGAAATCTTATCATTTCATCTAGATCTATACATATACTATCCAAATAAATCAACAAAGATAAGGCTTTATACCGCTTTAACCCTAAACCTGCCGCACGAACATGATTGGTGAAAAAGCTTGACTCTAAGACGCAACATGCTCGATTACGACCTGTAGGCCCCTGAAATACTGAAGTTTTTAGTATTATTCCAATAGAATGATACCTATTCTACCTGAAAAACATAGCGAGAATGTGGCTAAACGATTCCTTAACCTTCAAATCAGTTCATGAAGAATAAACGAAATTTTTATTCGCCAAGTCCACGTTTCTTTCAATACTGCGACCTGACGGCCCCTGAAATTATGAAATATTGTGTAATATTATTGTAGCCTGTTTCATGCGCTATCTAAAAAACTTAGTAAAAATGCGGCTAAACGGTTTCTTCACCCAGAAATTGCCATCTGAAATTTCTCGGGTACAGAAATCTTAGGAGGAAAAGTTGGCTGCTGGCTTATCGTGACCTCCCACAGCTGAAACTAGCCAGAAATCTTATCATTTCATCTAGATCTATACATATACTATCCAAATAAATCAACAAAGATAAGGCTTTATACCGCTTTAACCCTAAACCTGCCGCACGAACAGTAGTGGTGAAAAAGCTTGACTCTAAGACGCAACATGCTCGATTACGACCTGTAGGCCCCTGAAATACTGAACTTTTTAGTATTATTCCAATAGAATTATACCCATTCTACCTGAAAAACATAGTGAGAATGTGGCTAAACGATTCCTTAACCTTCAAATCAGTTCATGAAAATGAACGAAATTTTATTCGCCAAGTCCACGTTTCCTTCAATACGGCGACCTGACGGCCCCTGAAATTCTGAAATATTGTGATAAATTATTGTAGCCTGTTTCATGTGTTATCAAATAAACATAGTCAGAATGCGGCTAAAAGGTTTCTACACCCAGAAATTGCCATCTGAAATTGCTCGGGTACAGAAATCTTAGGAGGAAAAGTTGGCTGCTGGCTTATCGTGACCTCCCACAGCTGAAACTAGCCAGAAATCTTATCATTTCATCTAGATCTATACATATACTATCCAAATAAATCAACAAAGATAAGGCTTTATACCGCTTTAACCCTAAACCTGCCGCACGAACATGATTGGTGAAAAAGCTTGACTCTAAGACGCAACATGCTCGATTACGACCTGTAGGCCCCTGAAATACTGAAGTTTTTAGTGTTATTCCAATAGAATGATACCTATTCTACCTAAAAAACATAGTGAGAATGTGGCTAAACGATTCCTTAACCTTCAATTCAGTTCATGAAGAATAAACGAAATTTTTATTCGCCAAGTCCACGTTTCTTTCAATACTGCGACCTGACGGCCCCTGAAATTATGAAATATTGTGTAATATTATTGTAGCCTGTTTCATGCGCTATCTAAAAAACTTAGTAAAAATGCGGCTAAACGGTTTCTTCACCCAGAAATTGCCATCTGAAGTTGCTCGGGTACAGAAATCTTAGGAGGAAAAGTTGGCTGCTGGCTTATCGTGACCTCCCACAGCTGAAACTAGCCAGAAATCTTATTATTTCATCTAGATCTATACATATACTATCCAAATAAATCAACAAAGATAAGGCTTTATACCGCTTTAACCCTAAACCTGCCGCACGAACAGTAGTGGTGAAAAAGCTTGACTCTAAGACGCAACATGCTCGATTACGACCTGTAGGCCCCTGAAATACTGAAGTTTTTAGTATTATTCCAATAGAATGATACCTATTCTACCTGAAAAACATAGTGAGAATGTGGCTAAACGATTCCTTAACCTTCAAATCAGTTCATGAAAATGAACGAAATTTTTATTCGCCAAGTCCACGTTTCCTTCAATACGGCGACCTGACGGCCCCTGAAATTCTAAAATATTGTGATAAATTATTGTAGCCTGTTTCATGTGTTATCAAATAAACATAGTCAGAATGCGGCTAAACGGTTTCTACACCCAGAAATTGCCATCTGAAATTGCTCGGGTACAGAAATCTTAGGAGGAAAAGTTGGCTGCTGGCTTATCGTGACCTCCACAGCTGAAACTAGCCAGAAATCTTATCATTTCATCTAGATCTATACATATACTATCCAAATAAATCAACAAAGATAAGGCTTTATACCGCTTTAACCCTAAACCTGCCGCACGAACATGATTGGTGAAAAAGCTTGACTCTAAGACGCAACATGCTCGATTACGACCTGTAGGCCCTGAAATACTGAAGTTTTTAGTATTATTCCAATAGAATGATACCTATTCTACCTGAAAAACATAGCGAGAATGTGGCTAAACGATTCCTTAACCTTCAAATCAGGTCATGAAAAATTAACGAAATGTTTATTCGCCAAGTCCACGTTTCTTTCAATACTGCGACCTGACGGCCCCTGAAATTATGAAATATTGTGTAATATTATTGTAGCCTGTTTTATGCGCTATCTAAAAAACTTAGTAAAAATGCGGCTAAACGGTTTCTACACCCAGAAATTGCCATCTGAAATTGCTCGGGTACATAAATCTTAGGAGGAAAAGTTGGCTGCTGGCTTATCGTGACCTCCCACAGCTGAAACTAGCCAGAAATCTTATTATTTCATCTAGATCTATACATATACTATCCAAATAAATCAACAAAGATAAGGCTTTATACCGCTTTAACCCTAAACCTGCCGCACGAACAGTAGTGGTGAAAAAGCTTGACTCTAAGACGCAACATGCTCGATTACGACCTGTAGGCCCCTGAAATACTGAACTTTTTAGTATTATTCCAATAGAATTGTACTTATTCTACCTGAAAAACATAGTGAGAATGTGGCTAAACGATTCCTTAACCTTCAAATCAGTTCATGAAAAATGAACGAAATTTTTATTCGCCAAGTCCACGTTTCCTTCAATACGGCGACCTGACGGCCCCTGAAATTCTGAAATATTGTGATAAATTATTGTAGCCTGTTTCATGTGTTATCAAATAAACATAGTCAGAATGCGGCTAAAAGGTTTCTACACCAGAAATTGCCATCTGAAATTGCTCGGGTACAGAAATCTAAGGAGGAAAAGTTGGCTGCTGGCTTATCGTGACCTCCCACAGCTGAAACTAGCCAGAAATCTTATCATTTCATCTAGATCTATACGTATACTATCCAAATAAGTCAACAAAGATAAGGCTTTATACCGCTTTAACCCTAAACCTGCCGCACGAACATGATTAGTGAAAAAGCTTGACTCTAAGACGCAACATGTTCGATTACGACCTGTAGGCCCCTGAAATACTGAAGTTTTTAGTATTATTCCAATAGAATGATACCTATTCTACCTTAAAAACATAGTGATAATGTGGCTAAACGATTCCTTAACCTTCAAATCAGGTCATGAAAAATTAACGAAATTTTTATTCGCCAAGTCCACGTTTCTTTCAATACTGCGACCTGACGGCCCCTAAAATTCTAAAATATTTTGTATTATTATTGTAGCCTGTTTCATGCGCTATCTAAAAAACTTAATAAAAATGCGGCTAAACGGTTTCTACACCCAGAAATTGCCATCTGAAATTGCTCGGGTACAGAAATCTTAGGAGGAAAAGTTGGCTGCTGGCTTATCGTGACCTCCCACAGCTGAAACTAGCCAGAAATCTTATCATTTTATCTAGATCTATACATATACTATCTAAATAAGTCATATTAAAAACTTCAGTACTTCAGGGGCCCACAGGTCGTAATCGAGCATGCTGCGTCTTAGAGTCAAGCTTTTTCACAACTAATGTTCGTGCGGCAGGTTTAGGGTTAAAGCGGTATAAAGTCTTATCTCAGTTGACTTACTTTGATAGAATATATATAGACCTAAATGAAATAATAAGATTTTTGGCTAGTTTCAGCTGCGGGAGGTCACGATAAGCCAGCAGCCAACTTTACCTCCTAAGATTTCTGTACCCGAGCAAATTCAGATGGCAATTTCTGGTTGTAGACACCTTTTAGCCGCATTCTGACAACATTTATTTTATAGCGCATAAAACAGGCTACAATAATATTACACAATATTTCAGAATTTCAGGGGCCGTCAGGTCGCAGTATTAAAGGAAACGTAAACTTGGCGAATAAAAATTTCGTAAATTTTTCATGAACTGATTTGAAGGTTAAGTAATCGTTTAGCCACATTCTCACTATGTTTTTCAGGTAGAATAGGTATCATTCTATTGGAATAATACTAAAAACTTCAGTATTTCAGGGGCCCACAGGTCGTAATCGAGCATGTTGCGTCTTAGAGTCAAGCTTTTTCACCACTAATGTTCGTGCGGCAGGTTTAGGGTTAAAGCGGTATAAAGCCTTATCTTTGTTGACTTATTTATATAGAATATGTATAGACCTATATGAAATGTTAAGATTTCTGGCTAGTTTCAGCTGCGGGAGGTCACGATAAGCCAGCAGCCAACTTTACCTCCTAAGATTTCTGGACTTGAGCAATTTCAGGTGGCAATTTCTGGGAGTAGAAACCTTTTAGCCGCATTTTGTTTAGGTTTATTAGATAGCGCATAAGACAGGCTACAATAATATTACACAATATTTGAGAATTTCAGGGTCCGTCGGGTCGTAGTATTGAAGGAAACGTGGACTTGGCGAATAAAAATTTCGTTAATTTTTCATGAACTGATTTGAAGGTTAAGTAATCGTCTAGCCACATTCTTACTATGTTTTTTAAGGTAAACTATGTATCATTCTGTAGGAATAATACTAAAAACTTCAGTATTTCAGGGGCCCACAGGTCGTAATCGAGCATGTTGCGTCTTAGAGTCAAGCTTTTTCGCCACTAATGTTCGTGCGGCAGGTTTAGGGTTAAAGCGGTATAAAGCCTTATCTTTGTTGACTTATTTGGATAGTATATGTATAGATCTAGATGAAATGATAAGATTTCTGGCTAGTTTCAGCTGTGGGAGGTCACGATAAGCCAGCAGCCAACTTTTCCTCCTAAGATTTCTGTACCCGAGCAATTTCAGATGGCAATTTCTGGGTGTAGAAATCTTTTAGCCGCATTCTGACTATGTTTATTTGATAACACATGAAACAGGCTACAATAATATATCACAATATTTTAGAATTTCAGGGGCCGTCAGGTCGCCGTATTGAAGGAAACGTGGACTTGGCGAATAAAAATTTCGTTCATTTTTCATGAACTGATTTGAAGGTTAAGGAATCGTTTAGCCACATTCTCACTATGTTTTTCAGGTAGAATCGGTATAATTCTATTGGAATAATACTAAAAACTTTAGTATTTCAGGGGCCTACAGGTCGTAATCGAGCATGGTGCGTCTTAGAGTCAAGCTTTTTCACCAATCATGTTCGTGCGGCAGGTTTAGGATTAAAGCGGTATAAAGCCTTATCTTTGTTGATTTATTTGGATAGTATATGTATAGATCTAGATGAAATGATAAGATTTCTGGCTAGTTTCAGCTGTGGGAGGTCACGATAAGCCAGCAGCCAATTGTTCTTCCTAAGATTTCTGTACCCGAGCAATTTCAGATGGCAATTTCTGAGTGTAGAAACCTATAAGCCGCATTTTGACTATGTTTATTTGAAAACACATGAAACAAGCTACAATAATATAGCACAATATTTCAGAATTTCAGGGGCCGTCAGGTCGCCGTATTGAAGGAAACGTGGACTTGGCGAATAAAAATTTCGTTCATTTTTCATGAACTGATTTGAAGGTTAAGGAATCGTTTAGCCACATTCTCACTATGTTTTTCAGGTAGAATGGGTATAATTTTATTGGAATAATACTAAAAACTTCAGTATTTCAGGGGCCTACAGGTCGTAATCGAGCATGTTGCGTCTTAGAGGCAAGCTTTTTCACCAATCATGTTCGTGCGGCAGGTTTAGGGTTGAAGCGGTATAAAGCCTTATCTTTGTTGATTTATTTGGATAGTATATGTATAGATCTAGATGAAATGATAAGATTTCTGGCTAGTTTCAGCTGTGGGAGGTCACGATAAGCCAGCAGCCAACTTTTCCTCCTAAGATTTCTGTACCCGAGCAATTTCAGATGGCAATTTCTGGGTGTAGAAACCGTTTAGCCGCATTCTTACTAAGTTTATTTGATAACACATGAAACAGGCTACAATAATATTACACAATATTTCATAATTTCAGGGGCCGTCAGGTCGCAGTATTGAAAGAAACGTGGACTTGGCGAATAAAAATTTCGTTAATTTTTCATGACCTGATTTGAAGGTTAAGGAATCGTTTAGCCACATTCTCACTATGTTTTTCAGGTAGAATAGGTATCATTCTGTTGGAATAAAATTAAAAACTTTAGTATTTCAGGGGCCTACAGGTCGTAATCGAGCATGGTGCGTCTTAGAGTCAAGCATTTTCACCAATCATGTTCGTGCGGCAGGTTTAGGGTTAAAGCGGTATAAAGCCTTATCTTTGTTGACTTATTTGGATAGTATATGTATAGATCTAGATGAAATGATAAGATTTCTGGCTAGTTTCAGCTGTGGGAGGTCACGATAAGCCAGCAGCCAACTTTTCCTCCTAAGATTTCTGTACCCGAGCAATTTCAGATGGCAATTTCTGGGTGTAGAAACCTTTAGCCGCGTTCTGACTATGTTTATTTGATAACACATGAAACAGGCTACAATAATAATACAAAATATTTTAGAATTTCCGGGGCCGTCAGGTCGCAGTATTGAAAGAAACGTGGACTTGGCGAATAAAAATTTCGTTTATTCTTCATGAACTGATTTGAAGGTTAAGGAATCGTTTAGCCACATTCTCACTATGTTTTTCAGGTAGAATAGGTATCATTCTATTGGAATAATACTAAAACTTCAGTATTTCAGGGCCTACAGGTCGTAATCGAGCATGTTGCGTCTTAGAGTCAAGCTTTTCACCACTCATGTTCGTGCGGCAGGTTTAGGGTTAAAGCGGTATAAAGCCTTATCTCTGTTTACTTATTTGGATGGAATTTGTATAGACCTAGATGAGATGATAAGGTTTTGGCTAGTTTCAGCTGCGGAGGTCACGATAAGCCAGCAGCCAGCTTTTTCCTTCTAAGATTTCTGTACCCGAGCAATTTCAGATGGCAATTTCTGGGTATAGAAACCTTTTTAGCCGCATTCTGATTATGTTTAGTTTGTTACGCATACATTTGTTAATAAAAATAGTAAACAAGTGTATTAAATTTTAGGGGCCGGCAGGTAGTAATCGGCTAAAGAAAGCGTTACTGGCAATCCTCTGTGTTAGTGTGTTAATATAGTTAATTTGGTTTGTTTCGGAGGATTATAAGGTTTTATATATCACGTTTCACCATTTTCTTTTTGGGTTTAAGGCATCAGCATAAGATTTATCGATTTTAGCAAATTTCATAAAAAATACCATTTCAATTTGGTCGGATAATATGGCAGAAACTTTTGGCTGCCAACTTCACACCGGTCATCACGTTTGACCTTAATTCACAGCCTACGAAATATCTGTGTGTGGTGCGACAAAAGAATTATTCACTTTTTTTTTAAGAAGTGACGAGACGAGCAGTACATGTGCCTTACATGCAACATGCCTGCCACATAACAGCATCACTTCAAAAAAACACAAAATGTAGGATTTACAATCAATAACATAAATAATAAATAAATACTGGTTGGGCATTTCACACACAACACCATCTGACCCCAAACTAAGCAAAGCTTGTGGTATGGCGGGCAGATAGCTGATATAATACATATATAGCTTTAAATACATACTTATTATAAATAGAAACACCCAGACACAGTGCAAGCGTTTGCTTTCATCACACAAATATTTGCACTGGGTGGGAATCGAACCCACGACCCTCGGCCTCGCAGTCAGAGTTACTACCCACTAAGCCACGAGGCCAGTCATAATATAACAGACTTACTGCTAAGCATAGATTAATTTAAGCTCAGCGTAAATCTAGATTGTCGTAAGCTGCGTCTGGCTGCAGTTACATCTGGGTCGCGGAGATGGATTGGATCTGAATATTGGATTATTCTGCCCGCATTGTCATGGATACTACCTACTTATCTCTATTGAATATATCTGTAACTATGTATTAGACCGTGAGATGATCGTCACTTGACACTCCACTTCCCAGGATTGTTTCGTAGAATGAATATATTCTGATTCCGAGAGCTCGCACCAAATTTTGGGCATCTATATATTTGTATATTTGGGTATATATTTGGATATATAACCAAACAATAAAGAAAATGTAATGCTCAATACACTAAAGCTTACATAAACTTTATTTATTTATTTATTTAGAACATACAGTCGCATCTTAATGAGTAGGTAAGTATAATACCTAACAATACACATAAGACCCTGTGTATAGGATGTTGCGAATAGTAACACCCGTAATCTTTTCTTAACAACCGTAAATCAATAAGACAATATCATGATGAAACACAAGACGCTGGCGAAATTGTGCTCACCAAGCATTTATCTCACACATATATATATCACAACCAAATAGAAGCCAGAAATGAATCGAAGATGAAGAATCAGATGACATACTTAAATAAAAACCAGAAATTAGTAGAAGTTTTTTTTGACGTGACAACGTCTTATAAATTGGTTTGCCGGGTGACACTTCAAGAAACTGCGTTACGCTCCGCTCACGTTATGCGTCACTTCCACTCGGGCATGGTTAGCCCGCCTAAGAGCGAGAGAGACAGACATAAAAAGTGAAAGGCACGCGTCCCTTCCGTAAAATTATTTTACCACTCAAAGTCGTTGTCACGTAAAACTTTCGCCCGTATACCGACTTTACAGGCAACCAATTTTTTTTTAAATAAAAAGTGACGAGACGAGCAGGACATGTGCCTGATGGTAAGCAACATGCCTGCCACATAATAGCACAGTGATACGCAGCTATTGGAACAAGAAGAGTCCAAATCATTACCTAGCACTGCACTGCGCTCGTCACCCAGAGATCTAAGATGTTATATCTCTAAGCCCTGTAATTTCTCTGGAAACATTGCATTGAAGATGAGGAAGAAGAAGACTTTAATCAGCTGACTGTTATTTAATTTTTTTTCGTATTAAAATTAACGTGGTTGTTACACATATTTAATTGGATAACGGGACACTCACGTATATACGGTCGGTCAATCCGACTCGAGTTTCGGCCGCGTCCGGCGGCCTTTTTCAAAACGAGTGCACGCGCGGCGGCTGCCCGTTTGGCACTGCGGGCTGCCGCACGTCGCGCACGCAAGCTCAACGGCTGTTGCGGGGGTGCAGGTGAGGGGGTGCGAGAGGGTTGCGCAGGTATACACTCGAACTCTTCATCACTGGTAAGCTGCGAGTCGGGAACATTGCAGCACACTGAGCTCACTGTGTCTTCACTCATATCGCGAACACTATACCGAGCACTATGGAGGCACGGCTTTGAAAAAGGCCGCCGGACGCGGCCGAAACTCGAGTCGGATTGACCGACCGTATATACGTGAGTATCCCGTTATCCAATTAATTTTTTTTCATTTATAAATTAAGACTAGAAAATGTCTTGCCAGACATATTGCATGCCTCTCGCAGAGGCTCGTTTGTATGGAGCAACTTTTAAAATGTTTTGTATCATCTTATCTTACCTACAAACAGAAATAAAGATTTTTGTATTTGTAACTTTCTACAACTATTATTATACATACATCTACCTATTAATGTTTTTAATATAAATGTATAATTATATTTCTTTTTTTATTATCCTGTAACTAATTTAACTTTAATATGACAATATTAGATTTATCAAGAGGTAGGTAATAATTATATTTAATTAATAAACATACTTTCCCTAATTTTGGGTCTAATTTACAATTAATGTTTTCAAATCTCCAGTTGAAAGTTTTACATACCCCTGCACGTCTAATAAACAAAATATTTCGATACATTGTACTGCTAGAATTAATATACACTGGTTATTTGTACTATTGTAAATATTTATGAAAATTAATAAAGACTTTTTTTTAAATGAAAAAAAAACTAAACCTAATTTTGGATAGATATTTGAGACAGACTGACAACTTGTCACATAGCTGTCCTATTATACCGCCACACGGAGGTGCAGACCTGGATGGTGAGTAATAGGGCAATGAGTATATTAATTATTTATACGTCATGGATGTTTAGATATTTGTTGCTTAATCACATCAGAACGGTTTGGATTGAAATTTAGAACACAGAATGTAACCTTGAATAAATAGGCAATTTTTTATCTCAGAAAATAACGGACGCGGGAACGATGCGAGTGAGGAGGAGTGAAAAGAAAACGAGGCATTGTTATTAAAAAAATATGTATTACTTTAAAAAAAATGTATCAGCTCAATTTTCTTTGGCGTTATTTTCACGCATTAAAATATATTATGTGCTATTCTAGACTATAACGGAGAATGTTCACTAATTTTGAATGTTAGCTTTTTGTATTTTTCGTTCAAAATAATCAATACTCGTGACAGAACTGTTTCAATACGTCAATTAGTTTCCAAGATATAGAATTTTAAAGTGAGCAGTGCGCGTGACGTCTTTCCACAACACTCTCTCAGTTCGTTCCCACTTGGAAGCGAAGAAACAAAAGAAAACATTGCACAAGCAAACTACTGCCAGCTACTACAGCTGCCGACTTGCGCCTAAGCGGAATGGACCGTTGTGTAATGACGTCACACGCGTCAACATTGTGTATCTCTATATATAAAACTAGATGCCCGCCCCGGCTTCGCCCGTGGTATATTATATAGCACTCATCGGGATCCCGTACATATCCAACGGTGAAAGAATGACTGAAATCGGTTCACTCATTCCTGAGAATATCAACTTCAAACAAAAAACCTCTTCAGCAACCTGCTACGCCACCTGTCGGAAATTGGTCGTACCAACTCAGATTTAGAAAAAAAAATTAGCAAAAGTTTATATTCAAGGCACAGATTACTGAAATTCAATGACGCAATCTTTGACACATGCTGTCATGTGTCATGTCAAAGCACGAAACGTACGAAAACTCTCAAAAGAGGAATATTTTTTTCCCGATTTTGTTACATTTTTGTTTTTTTGCTCCGCTTCAATTAATAGTAGAGTTATTTTCTATAGCCTAAAGCCTTCCTCGATAAATGGACTATCCAATAGAAATCAAGCAAACAAACAAACAAACAAACAAACAAACTCTTCAGCTTTATAATATTAGTATAGATTAGTATAGATGTTATGTTAGTTTGTGTACGCTTCAAAAACTCAAAAAGTTCTGCACCGATCGAGCTGAAATTTTACAATGATATATAATCCGCGTCAAGGATTGTTTTTATCTAATGTTTGCATCATAATGTGCCACAGCGAAGTGTGGTAGGGTACAGCTAGTTGATAATACTATCGTTTTCTTTGAAACTTCTCTTTGGCCCCAACACAAAAGCAAAACATCTACTTTCCTGTAAAAAGTAAAAGAAAACTTTCTACATTTCGTTAGAAATGCAATGACTTATTACGTACATCAGCTAACATTCGTCTTAGGTGAGGTTTGCTTAGGAGTTCAACTTAAACCATATAAAACTAATAGGCTTTCTAAAGTTTACGTTTTTAAAAACTATTTATTGTATCAAATGGCATGTTTTTTTAAAGTCGATTCTTCAACTTTTGGTAAAAATCGAATGAGTTTAGCAGTAGTAGTTTAGTAATTCCCAAAATATGTTTTTACTACCACTGCCCCGCGGTTTTACCCGCTTAGTTCCCGTTCATGTTATTTTTTCGGGATGAAAAATAACCCAAGTTTTAGATTATAATCTAACTGTGTTCTAAATTTCAGCCCGATCCGTTCATACTTTATGACGTGATTGAGCAACAAATATACAATCATCCATACATTGACATTTATAATAATATTATTGTAGTAGGAAGTAGCATAGACAGATAAAGAAAACATCTTTAGAAACCGACCCCTAGGGGATAACAGAGGATAAAATCCCCCACGCTTAGATCTCGCTCAAACAAAGTTCTTGGATACATCTATTTTAACGATAGGTATAAGCACTGAGAAAATCGCTTTGCAAAAATATTTAAAGAAGGTTTTCAATGTAAAGTTCCTCGGTTTAGCGAGAAAATTGTATAAAATATTCATGAATTGTTTTTTATTCCAATAATCCAAAGGACAATCTGAATAATCGAAGGAAGAATAATATTTCTGCGAGAAACTTGGCTTTCGCTATTTCTTTTGGCGGAAATTTTTACAGACTTCTACTGATTGAAGTTAAGTCTCGGAACAAAAGTTGGTACGAAAAAATCACGAATCAGTTCCGAAATAATAAGTAGGACTGCCTAAATAATAAGTAGACTGGTGGCCTGATGTGATTACTAATACTATAAATGCGAAAGGCTTGTTTGTTGGGTTATCGATTAGTCTATTTATTTGTTCCGGTTTTGCGGTGTATACTGAAGCAAGAAATTGATAGAATGGCTAGTAAATATATATATATAGTTTATCATATCGGATATCAATATATATATATATAGTTTACAAATTGAAACAGGTTAAACACTTTAATTCAGTGCGACAGGCTGCGGCCTTATCGCTAATAGCGATCTATTCCAGGCAACCTTAGGGTGGAAAAAAAAAGATGGGATCTTAAAATGCACATACAGGCTGACACGCACACATCAGTGGGTCATTAGACGCGATACTTGTGTATATGTGTGAGTGTCAGCCTATCAGTGCCCACCCAGTTTTTGTTGTAGTGTGACTACGTTAGACTTTTTTATACGTCCATGTGTTCTTGGGATACAAAGTAGCCTATCTTACTTTAAATTTCTCAAAAAATAAGTGTACAAAGTTTCGGTTGAGTAGTTTAAGCGTAAAAGAGTAAAAAAACTTACTCGCGCGTTTAGAATATATAGTATTACTAGTATCGGCCATGAAGTCCTGGTAGCTCAGTGGCTGACATGAGATTGACAAACGTGGTGTGCCAAGTTTGAATCCCACCTTTACAACTGAATATTTTCGTTGTCAACAACGTCTAATAAATCGATGAATGCCGGCTGCATGCACGAAAAAGTGTCTCGTCACACTCATTGTACGCTTGCGCCGCATCTATCAATGTTTTGCTATGACGTTGTCACATTAAACTATCGTCGGTTAAGCCTTTACAGACAACTTTTTTTTTGCAGGTTCAGACGTTTGTCATCACTAGTCGCTTTAACGATGAGGAATAACATCATGAAGAAACCTGATGTATCGAGATATTTCGAGATCATGCGTCATCTACTAACCTGCACTGGTAGACTGCAGGCCCGTGAACAAAATTTATGGGTCAAATGAACCACCGGGAGACCTATTATGTAGGATGATAGAAGGGTATAATGTAATAAGGGTAGTTCTAAACCTCGATAATTTCTCCTTGCTGCATGATTTTTGTACGGCGTTGCGGAATAATAGATTAAAAAACGTATTGAAACTACAAAAATTATAAACTAAATTTTTTTTACTATGAGTTTGTCGGAAAAATTCATGATTTCCGACGATTTACAGAGTAAATTTGGTCATTTGGTTATGTTCGGCATTGGTTCCATACAGTTTCAATACCTCTTCTAATCCATTATTTCGTAATACCGTACAAAAATCATACGGCAAGGAGAAATGATCGAGGGTTGCAACCCCCTATTTTCAATTGAACTCAGTTGGACAGCTTACAAGTGACGGCATAGTGTTCAATCTTATTACTTTATACCCTTTTATCATCCTACATAGGTCTCCTGGTGTATCATATGACCCATAAATTTTGTTCACGGGCCAGTAGTCTATGGGCCAGGGTGGCGAATTATAAGCACGCTCCATCACAGACCACATAGTCGATTATCAGGCGAGATGGCAGTCAAGTGTAAAACTATAAAAGTAAAAAAGAAAGTGTACCTATGTGTCTATTTAAAACCGCACGTTAAAAGTGAAACATTCATTATAATTAATAATTGCAGTGAAGAACAGTTGATTATATATTTCTCACTCCGATAGACTTCGAAGTCCCGAGTTCATCTGATCGAAGTTTTACGTTATTTTTGCATGATGCAACAGTTTCACTTACAGCCTACAAAAACATTGTGTGCGGTGCGCCAAAATATTTTTATATAGCAAAAAACTGAATTTAGTATCACAAAGATTTATTTGCAAAGTATTTCACAATGAGATTACTTATGCAACTTAATATCTAAAACACTCGTCTTCTGAATAATTCATAAAACGCGAATGAGGGAAGCCCGACTGTCAATATGCGTACAATTCGGATTTGATTAATGTTTCTTATTCAAGCCACGAATAGGAATATTACTGGGAGTTTCCGGAGAATTTGATGCATCGTATTTATTCTGGTTGGTGGTTTTATTACTTTGAATACAGAATAACAAAAAATCTTCGCGGTTTCAGAGGATTCATAGAGTATTTGTGGCTTTTGTTATTTAGCTTTGATCTCTTCTTTATAAAGAGTGTATATAGTGATAGTGTAGAGAGTATAGAGCGCTGAGACGAGTAGGGCATGTTCCTGATGATAACCGAGTCTACCCCGAATAGAGCAGTGTCACGCAGTTATTGAAATAAGAAGAAAATCAGTACCTACTACAAGTAGTCACTGACTGCGGCCTGTTATTACTACGCTCGTCACCAGAGATTTATTTATATCGCACATAGGTCCAATGTATACACATGTATATATAAGTGGACAATTCACACACAACACTAACTGACCCCAAACTAAGCAACGCTTGTACTATGGCGGCCAGATAGGTTAAGATGCGTGTATAATACTTACACAAAATATACCATACATACTATTAGTAATATAAAATGTATATTACATATACTCATATTATCTATTTTGCAACGATACTGCTGGTTTAGTCAGACGAACAGCAACCCCTGGTACGAATTTCACGCGCATCACTTTATTTTCGGATTCAAGTGCATAATGCCGCTAACTAAAAAAATTGTGATGGAAAACATCATGAAGAACCTGACATGTTCCTAGAATCTTTTAAAGTGATCATGTCTCATCCTCTAACCCGAACATTGATCAACATGGTGCATTATGGCCAGGATTTGCCTTGCGAGAGAAGGCTGAGGTCCAGCTGACAACATTTTGTGGCCTGCTTTTGCTACATATCTATTTACTATATCTCAAGAAGCCTTTCTACAGAAATGCTAATTACATTATCTGGATAAGAGTTTATCTTCACTCAAAAAGCACTTAACTTATTCTGAGACTGAAAAGGAGATTTAAAACAGACTTGATGTCAGTATAAAAAAGTGGTAAAACTTTATTATCAAAATGTCTCGTTTAAGACGTATTCAATGGAACATAAACCTACGCTACAATCTAAAAATACCGGGCGTATGTAAGGGCTTTAATGGAACTCCTACATGCCAATATTTTAGCTAAAGCACTATCTTTTATAATACGGTATAAGTATGGACATTTTGTCATGCTTTCAATTTCTAATTTGATTGTGTCTGTGTGAAAAAATATAAAAATAGTATCATTAATCTACCGTTGGCAGAAAGCTGACCCGACACTTTACCGAAGATATCCCGGAAGTCAGCCTGTATGAGAGTAGGATGGCCCTCAAACAACGTAAAGCTCGGAGTCTCTTTGCGTGACAGAATCCGTAATGAGGATAATCGTAAAAGAACGAAACTGGCCGACATAGTTCAAAGAATAAGCAAGCTGAAGTGGCTATGGGCAGGCCACATCGCTTGTAGAACTGACACCCGATGGGAAAGAAAGGTTCTGGAGTGGCGACCACGAACCGGAAGACGCAGTGTTGGACGCCCCTCCACTAGATGGACAGATGACCACTTGTTACAGGTTGCGCAGGACCGTTCGTTGTGGAAATATAGGGGGGAGGCCTATGTTCAGCAGTGGACGTCTTGCGGCTGATGATGATGGTAATGATGATGATGATCATTAATCTAGCATCTTACAAATAGTTTAAATGTAAAGGGTTGGATGTCTGTTACTCAATCACGTTGAAACGGTTGAATGGATTGTGTTGAAGTTTAGTCTGTTTTGTATGGAATTCTACTAATATTTTAAGTGCAAAAGTTTGGATAGCTGAATTAAGTCACTGCTCTTGAATATCCTAGCTCTAGAATACAGCATTACTATATATTATTATATACGCTATATTTTATCTCGGGGAAAAAAACAGGGCAAAAACAAAGCGCTTGGAACAACGTGGTAGTGCTAGTAACACACAAGCCACTTTTGATTTCGAATAAAATTACGAAAACAGGAACTGCATGAGTAAAACTGCGGTGTCCTGCAGGTAGAAAATACTCTTATAATAAAACATGGCAAGAGAAATGAAACCTAAACCCGCTATAATTACACGAAAAAAGTAATATACTTGTATCATGGTTCTCGCAACGTACCACGTATGGTATATAGCGACGGCAAAAGTAATGCAGGTAGGTTAATTAGACTAGCAAAAGTTACGTAGCATGACAAAAGTTACGTAGCATAACAAAAGTTACGTAGCATGACAAAAGTTACGTAGCATGACAAAAGTTACGTAGCATGACAAAAGTTACGTAGCATGACAAAAGTTACGTAGCATGACAAAAGTTACGTAGCATGACAAAAGTTACGTAGCATGACAAAAGTTACGTAGCATAAAAAAATTTCGTAGCGTGACAATTTTTGCGTAGCATGATAAATGTTCCGTAGCATAACACAAGTTACGTTGCATGATGTAAGCTATATATCAAATAGCAATAGCAAAATGCCATAGGAAAAGTTTTACGATATAAAGAGTTTAGTTTTTAAGACTTGTTTCTAAGTTTGTATTTTTTTTGTGACGTCATATTTGCAACCAGTGCATAACAAGAAAGATTAGCATACATTTTCAGTCATTAGAAACTACCTCAATAGTGTACGTGGCTGGTGTGTGTGTGTGTTACTGGTCATATTTCAATTAAGTGTGAGAGAGTCCAGCTCATAACTTCCCATACTGATACTAAGGTGAGTCTAGACTAAAACAAATGACACGCTATAAATCTAGGCGTGGACGATGTGTGTCTAACACAGTAACAACAGTGACACGGTCTAAGAACAAACTACCACTATCTATGTTAATGAAAGTGTCTGTTAGAATGTCCAACCTACTAAAACACGTACAATGTATGCGTAGTCTGCATGGAGGTTTTGTCCATTCAACTACAATAGGCAGAAAATAGTTTTTTTTTTAAATAACGAGTCACGAGACGAGCAGGACATGTGCTTGATGGTAAGCTACATGCCTGCCTCATAACAGCACAGTGGCAAGCAGGTATTGGAACATGAAAAGTCCAAATCATAACCTAGCACTGCACTGCGCTCGTCACCTAGAGATCTAAGATGTTATGTCTCTAAGCTCTGTAATTTCTCTGGGAACATTGCTTTTCAAACCGGAACATAGTAATGTTTGCACATTACTGCTTGGCGGTAGAATAACTGGCAAAGGTGTGGTACTTCCCCAGGCGGACTCTGCCAAGAGTCCTACCACTACAAATACATAACATAGTTCACATTTAGTAAATAGATTAATGTTCACGTCTGAACTACCTGTACATTTTATTCGAGAATTGAAAATATAGATCACCGTCGTAAAATTAGACGGTTTTTTATCACACGAGAACGGCGACTACAGATCCGGAAAGCCCGGGTTCAAATCCCACGCACCCCACTGGTTTTTCGATGACATTTTTGTGCGTAATGTTAGCTTAAAACGGTGAGGGGAAAATATCGTGAGGAAACTTTCGAAAAATTTTTCGAGGTCATGTGTTTGCCTTGACTCTCTCCTTGCCAGTGAACGCCTTGAGTCCCAGCCGTGGGAACATTAAGTGGGCTGCTTATAAATATTATCTATATGATTTGATTAGACTGCCTAAAGCTCGAAAAAGTAACATTGCTTCATGGCTGATGTTCTTAAGTCTTGACTCGAAATTCATAAAATAACTAGCTGTACCCTGCCACGCTTCGCTGTGGCACATTGTGATGCAAAAATTAGATAAAAAGAATCCTTGATGCGGATTATATATCATTCTAAAATTTCAGCTCGATCGCTGCAGAACTTTTTGAGGTCTTGAAGCGTACATAATCCAACATAACATTTTTATATACTATAGAGATAAAGAAAGTGGTAAAGAAACAAAATAACAACATGTTTGTCTCAGCACGACACATTTTTTGCTGTATAGCTCAATAAGCCAGCAATTTTGCGCCAATGTTAGAGACTCGAAGAGTCTTTCGAGGCTTCTGAACAGCGACCAACCATACTGTGAAACTTTAAAAATTGCTGAACTTCAACAAATCGTTTCGGACGTTCCCTCAGCTAATCTGGATTTAAACAGATGTCTCTTCAAAAAATTTTCTCACTGACCCAATTTCATGCAATCATTCTGCCTCGAAAGCCTCTCGCCATTCCACCTCAAAATGTCATTTAATTTCGAAATTAAAACCGGCGAGAGTATCCGCGGGAAAATCCGACTTCGCATTTAAATCCTATTCAGAGCATAACGTTGCATTAAGGTTACAATACTTTTTCAACGGCCGTGTCTAAAATCGACCCCATTATCTGGGATTAGGGGTCCCAACCCCTAAAATCTCTTTTGAATGGTACACAAGATAAGCGATAATTTATTAGCTCGTAAGCCGCTCCGGAATTAGGTTTTCGTTGTCTCTCAAACTTTTAACGCTTATTTGAAGTCTAGTAAAATAAAAATCTATTGGTTGGTTATGTAAATAAAGATCTGTATTATTTATCTAAAGATTTTACATATACTACGTATAGAGTTGGCACAAACGCTTTACACCGAAAGCACGGTTAGCATCTTTCTTGCCTTGTCGCTCTTGTGAAAGTGTCATATTTTTGTCGCGGGACATGGCAACAGAGTGCTGTTGCCATAGAAAGTATGTACGTCATCTGCTTACGATTGACACAAAGGAACCGTGCGAAAAATCTAACTTTATACGTAGTAGATGTAAACTCTTTGTATTTGTCTATTTATGAATGTATTTTTACGCCTACTTTAAGTCTATCGCCTAAATTAAACTGTCGCGGCTTTGATTTTGCTCTCTCTCTTTTCTTTTTTGCTTGAAATTGTAGAGACAGCTATAGAAAAGTCAAAGCAGATTTAGTTAGCCGTTAGACCCGCAGAAACAACACTCAACCTTGTCTTCCATCAATCGACGAACATCCGTAGCGAAAAATACGATCCGTGCCAATATTTTCAGAAAATGGACCACAAAAATTTTGTCGACAGCGGTAGCCAGACATCGTTTCTATAGCAAGGATAGGCGATGAAATGTCATAGTGGATTACGGTTCAAAAAATTACAATTAGAAGCTGTCTTCTTCTTCATCGTGTTCTTCATTACTGAAGGTCGTGCCTTTCTTGATATGCCTTTACCGAGACGGTGATAAGGTCTTTCCATCCTGCTCTATCTTCGGCTTGTCTGAGGGCCGTCGGTAAAGTGAGTCCGGTCACGTCTTTTATTTGGTCTGCCCAACGGATAGGTGAGCGACCCCGTCGCCTTTTACCATCGATCTTACCCACAACAACCAATTTATCTAAGTTGTCAGGTTGTCTCCTGGCGATGTAACCAAAGTAACCTAGTACTCTTTGGTAACAGATAGTGGACATTCTGGTTTTGATCGTCAGTTGATCGAGAATCGGTTTATTGGTTCTTTTTGCAGTCCACGGTACACGCAACATTCTCCTCCAACACCACATCTCAAAGGCCTCGATCTTTTTTTCGATCAGCTGCTGAGATAGATCAAGATTGGGAGCCGTACATAAATATTGAGAAGACCAAAGTCCGCACAAGTCTGGTCTTGGTCATTGTAGATATGCTCCTGTTCTACCAAATTTTAGTTAGTTTGCTCATTGCGGACTTGGCCATCTGTATGCGTCTCCGGATTTCTTTATCACATCCTCCTCGATCAGTGATTAATGATCCAAGGTATACGAACTCGTTTACAAGTTCCAGGCTGAACACCCAGGAGAACTCTCAGGGAGTTCTCTTGGGTGTTCAGCTTCACCCGCGCGATCAATCACCATGACCTTGGTCTTGGACTTATTGACTGAGAGACCCACCATCTCACTCGCACGCTCTACTCTCCGGAATAGTTCTGCTAATTCTAGCTCAGAGGAGGCAAACAACGTAGTATCGTCCGCATATCGCAAGTTGCTGGTCTTTTTGCCCCCAATCGAGATACCTCCATCCTAGTCTTCTAAGGCTATCGTCATGATGTATTCGCCATATATATTAAAAAGAATCGGAGACAAAATGCATCCCTGTCGTACCCCTTTCAGCGGTTTAAACTGGCCCGACACCACATTGTTCACTCCGACCATTGACTCCCCGTCTTCATATAAATTCGCAATCAGCGATATTAAGTGTGGAGGAACGCCCATTTCACGTAATATTTTTCCACATCCAGTCTCACCTTACACAATCAAATGCCTTGGAGTAATCTATGAAACAGAGAAACATTGGAACATAGTACTCCCAGCTTTTCTCTATCATTTGTCTTATGTTGACTATTTGCTCCCTAGTCCCACGGCCTTTGACGAAGCCAGCCTGCTCACTAGGTATTTGTTGTTTCAGGTATGACTGCAGTCGATCGTTAATTATGTAGAGCATGATTTTGCTGGCATGTGATATAAGAGCCACCGTCCGATAGTTTCCGCGATAGTTGTTGAGCCTTTTGTGCAAAGGTGCTAACAGAGATTCCTTCCAGTCCTTAGGCCATTTTCCCAGTTAGAGCTGTCACAAGTACACAAATACCATCAAGTTATTTCATCCCAGTTCTGAGTACCAAATTACGAGACCATAAATCTGTGTTCTCGTAATTAATTTTGTCATCGATTTTACACGCACTTGATGATTAGAAGTTACGGCTGTTCTAGTCGGGAGAACGGCACCTGCCGATCCGGAGACCTCGGGTTCAAGCCCCAAACACACCACTGTATTTTCGAAGTCATGTGCGTAATGCCGCTAACTTAAAACTGTGAAGGAAAACCAACATGTACCTAGAATCTTTCGAACTTATGTGTCATCCACCAATCCGCACTGTGCCAGCGTGGTGGATTATGGCCTTAACTCTCTCCTTGCGATAGAAGGCCCCGAGTTCAAGCAGTGGGAATATTTAGTGGTCTGTTGATCATGCTGATGATGATGATGAATATGATGATTAGAAGTACACCTCACCATAACATCACATTACCACGTGGCTATTTGAATATGAATTTATCACTGCACTCATGTATTTAAGACGGTTTTTATAATTTCTTTAAAAATATTGCTCTTTAAACTGAAACATAAATACGAGTATGTTAGCATTTCTTGGCGGTAGAATAACTGGCATAGGTATGATATTCCTATGCCAGTATGCAGTTCCTATGCCCTAGAGAGACTCTGTAAAAAAATCCAACACTACAAGAGCTCATCCCAAAACAGTGGATTTTTTTACTAATTTTGTAATATTTTTCATCGCCGCCGTCGTCATATCACCGTTGGGTATATAGTCAAATATTGGCCTACGATAGTTATCGGTAACCATGCTGCTAGTGGGGGGGATGTTCCAGCAATTTTGCGACTTTATTGGAAACTAGCTGAACCCGCTACTTCGTTCGCGTAAGCAGATGTTACTGATTTATACATTAATTGGAAGTATCGTACGTCTAATATTTGGAAAAGTAGTCATTGAAAAACCTTTGAGTTTGAGTGAATTTGTTTTTCCACACAAAAATTTATTTAATTTTATCATCTTTATTTTTCTTTTTTTAAACAAAATCAAACATACTTAGTAAGGTTTCGTAGTATCTAACATAGCCGCAAGTGTTAAGTTTGTAGGATTTTTTATAGGATACATTATGAAAAGTCTGAAGCTAATGTGCATGATCTGATACCTACTTACCTATTTCTTTCTATCCGTGAGCTGATTTCTAGCTGTTACCCGCGACTTCGCCGGCGTAAAATTTTGAACGAAGCCTGTGTGGAATCAAAATAATTAAAATTTTAAGTTATAAAGATATTCAAGCAAGTAAATCTAAGCCAAGTCCTAGTGAAATGTTAATGTATGAATTTAATTGTAGGTAACACAGAAAAAAATCAAGGACGAAAGAATCCAAATTTGGCATCGTAATCCTTTTAGCAGCAAAAACTTATTAGTACAATTCAGAATACCAGTAACGCCACCTAGTGATGAATGAAAAAATACATACCACAATAGCAAAACATCGATTTAAATGGCCTTTAGTGCTTTTAGATTTAAACTGGCATTAGCGCCGTCTAATGAGAATATTATGTTGCTTGTTATTTTGATTGTGAACGCAAATCACCTATATTATCTACGCCAAAACAGGTGCATATATTTTTCATTTTTGGCTTTTACCTTACCATCACATCAAGATCCTTACGAAAATATATGCTTATATTAATATGGAGTTAAATGAAAATGTAGACTTATTAGCCCATGTGAAATTTTAGAAACTATATATGTTTCGTATGTCAACCCATATCGTTGTGCCGTTTTGACGTGATAATATTGGTTTCCTTAGGGTCCATGCTTCTTTTCAGGTTGATAGGTAATAAATACATAAATGTGGTATTTCAGACTATGAGTTATCTCTGTTTCAATTTTCTACCAAATTTGGTTAGTCTTTCCTACGTCACAGTAACCTATAAGTAACCGATTTGCTATTTCTCCAAATATGTTCAGCCGTTCCAACGTTGTCCTGTAAATATTATGAATGTCACTGTTTGGGTGTTTGATACGTAATACATAGAGTACTTATACATAGGCAATGTTTAGCCTATGTGTTCTTCCAGACTGTAATCTAATTCTATTTCAAGTTTCAACCCGATCACTTGATACGTTCCGCCATGATTAAAGCGGCAATAGAAATACATCATCTGCGCAAATTTCAACTGTCTAGCTATCACCGTTCTTGAGATACAGCCTGGTGACAGACGGACGGACGGACAGACGGATAACGAAGTCTCAGTAATAGGGTTCCGTTTTGACCCTTTGTGTACGGAACCCTAACAACGGACTGCTTCGGTCACCGAAGCTTGTTGAACACTACCTTTAAATTGTAAACAGTATTTGGATTGAAATAATACGTTTTCTAATAAGTTACGGCTGGCCTAGTAAGTTACAGCTGACCTAGTCGGGAGAACGGCGACTGTCGATCTGGAGACCCAGGGTTCAAAACCACGCGCACCACTGTCTTTTCAGAGTCATGTTCGTAATGCCGGTAATTAAAACGGTAAAGGAAAACACCGTGAAGAAACCGAAATCTACCTATAATCTAAGTTCTAAGTCATATGTCATCCACCAACCGACACTGGGCCAGCGTGGTGGATTATAGCCTTGTCTCTCTCCTTGCGAGAGAAGGCCCCGACGCCCAGCAGTGGGAACATTTAATGGGTTGTTTATGCTGCCACTTATTATGCTGATATGTTTTCTCCAAAATACAAAAAATTTTCTTCAATGACAGGTAATTTAATTCTGTCATTCGACTAAATTTTATAAGAAGGTATAAATAAATATGTCGTACATGTTGATATTTGAAAAAACTACCTCCCTGTTTTCGATATCTAAGATCACCTCTGAAATATTTTCTACCAAACAAAAAAGTAATCATCAAAATCAACTAACAATTAGCGGAGTTATCGCGTAAAATAAAATCAAATAAAAAAACATGCAACCCGATTGAGAACATCCTCCTTGTTTGAAGTCGATTATAACCGAATGGTGTTTGTTTTTCCCACACAAAAATATATTTTTGACAATTATTTTGTCATCCAAGACGACGCGACGCGATCACGTCGGCACTTTCTAGAATCTAGAATCTAGACATTCTGTGGATCGTCTGTGATACACAGAATACTTAGAAGTTAGTATGTACCGAACGCGCCACGCGTGTCGTTATTATTTAATGTTTGTGTAATTTCCGAACCAACAGACCGATATTGTTCAAATTTTGACGGGACAATATAAAAAATGTGTTCTTTCTAACAAAAAAAGAATTAATGAAATTAAACAACGCAAACATGAGTTACAACCAAATACACATTCTGACTTTCACCCCCTCCCGCAAGAAAACCAATCAGAATTTGGGGATCAAAAGTAGCCTACAGCAATGTCCTTAGTATAAACTAAAATCATGCCAAGTTTCAGCTGAATTGAATCAGTAGTTTCGGCGTGATGCGTGATCCCTATACAGAAAGACAGACAGACAGACAGACAGACAGACAGACAGACATGAAAGAAAAAAAATGCAGTTTCGCCATCAGTATCGACTATGGAGTGCCCCAAAAAAAAAATTTTCATAATATCTTCAATGTACAGAATTCGACCCGTTACAGTTTTATTATAAGTATAGATTCAACCCGTTCATTTACGAACGAAACCCGAAATGAAGAACTGCATTTAAAATATTTTCTCTTACACAATAAATTAATTCTTTTATAAAGCAAAGAAAATATATACGAAATTCAACGTTTTAATCCTATCTCATTTATCAAAATGACCACTCCAAATCCATTACGCTGCGTCTTTCTGATTATCATAAGTACACAAAAATCTCAACAGCAATTTCTTTTCCGACCACTTTACTTCCCCTCGAGTTGAAATAGCTACATTATAAGGCGTAGAACGTTGTTTTTGACCGTGACTTTGCATTTTCATTGCCAAACCGCATTACAGCGCATGACTTGCGTGTTGCTGCGTCGAGTTGGCCCAACCTCCCCTTAATTAGGAGCTTATTTTACTTGTAATATGTTTATGTTACTTTAAAATTAGCAGTCGTTCTGGCCCGGTGTAGTCACAATGCTCCAGTGCGATCGTAGCGACCCAGTGCGAAGGTCATAGTGTTCTGTAACGGCCGTAGTGATCCATTGGTGAACAAAGATAACGTCATCATCGAAACGAGAAGCGGTCGTAGATTTTGATATGAAAACTAACGTGGTTATTACACATTTTAAATAAATACACGGGTAACTTACGTTTGAAATAGTCAGTCCAGTCCGACTCAAGTTTCGATCGCATCCGGCGATTTTTTTCAAGGAGAGTGCGCGCGCGTGTCCTCAGCTCGTTTAGCACAAACGTTTTTGTAGTGGTAGAACTCTTGGCAGAGTCCGCCTGGGAAAGTATCCCACCTTTGCCAGTTATTCTACCGCCAAGCAGTAATGTGCAAACATTACTGTGTTCAGGTGTGAAGGGTAATGTTTCCAGAGAAATTACAGGGCTTAGAGATATAACATGTGGCAGGCATGTTGCTTACCATCAGGCACATGTCCAGATCTTCTCGTCACTATTTATTTAAAAAAAAACTATCAGTTCAGTTCTAATCGAGCTGTGAACACGCTCGCATACTTTCCTTCAAAAAGATCGCCAGACGCGATCGAAACTTGAGTCGGACTGGACTGACTATATCAAGCCTGAGTTGCCCGTGTATTTATTTAAAACGGTCATAGATTTGTATTAGTGAGACTCTTTGTAGAGTCCGTATGTGCCAATTGACTCGATGTTTGACCCGCGATAAAAAAATATAGTCGGCCCATCGTCAGCTGGACGTCTAACACTGTAGTTGTCTTAGCTCAGCTACCAACTATTTTTCTTTGACCGCCATCTCGCCTGATGTTAAGCGACGATGCAATCTACGATGAAACGTGCTTACCAGAAAGAAACCTATTTACTGTCGATTAGTAGATACCAAGACTGTAACCATCCGGAAAAACTGTCTCAGGCATTCCACAGCCTCGACTTTCTTATCAGTAAAGTCAATCCTCTTACCTCTTAATTTGAGTCTTTGAAAAGTCAACCATGAAACGGTATTCTCATGAAATATAAGGATAATATGTTATTAAAAGTGCTAAACAAGTACACTGCCTAACTAATTGTCAGTGGTTGCCTACAGAAGTTTACTAATTCCAACACATAATCGAACATAATTACCAATGATCAACCATCTGACCAACAACAAGCCAGCATAAAAAGAAAGTAAAAATCTTAGTATCTCATGGAAATTCAAAGAGTAAAAATCTTACTAAAAATCTACTTCTCTTGAAAATAATTTTAAAGTTTCTTTGTTGAAATATGTTTTGTTACGTTAGATTAGGACCTAAGGAACTCTGCATAGTTTTCCGAATTTCACGGGAATGCTAATAATAATATTTTATAGAGGACAATGGATGAAACCTCATGGTGAAATCAAATACCGCACGAAAACATTCATATATCAATGTAACCCCGAACTTATTAGAACAATAATCCTTATAAAAACAAGACAATGACAGGAGGAATAATAGTTGGCTCGGGGCAAACAATCTAAGCATTTTTTGCACAGATATTTGTTATCGGAAAGAAAAGGTTCCGAATAAGAAAATCGTATCAATGGAATTACATTATTAATGACTTCTCCTTTGTTCGGGTATGTTCTATAAGTTCTATATTATGATATTTCAATGTAATTGTTCTCTAATTTTTTAATTTAATTTCAATACACCATTGTTTATGGTGACAAATGTGTCGTCGCCATTGTCTGACATCAAACAAGATGGTGGTCAAACATGGCTTATGAACTCGAGACAAATTATGGCAAAATATTGTGAATGATAAAAACTCGATAGAAGTGAAAACTTAAAACTTAGAATTTTTTTTTTAATGCTTAAAAGGGAAACTTTCACCTCAAAACACCATAAGTAAAAAAAAGTGTGCGCAAAGACCGCACGGCAGAAGTGAAAACTAAAGTACAATATTTTTAATAATTCGAAATAAAAATTATACAGAAATTGAAAATTAGAATATACCTAGTGAGCACAGCAACACGAGAATAGCATTGGCCTGAATGACTAGTGTATCCATGGCCAAGAATAAATTAAAAACATTTTGTAAAAACATAATGTTTTAATTGTCGTAGACGCATGCACTGGCGCTGAACCTTTCTGATGGTAATTTCTAACGGACTAAGCCAATATGGCTCACTATAGTTTGCCTCACTTTTCTTAAGTGGAACCGGTTCTAGGCGTTTTTATTCTATGCATATATCTAACTATATATTGCCTTACGTAACAACACTTATCTCTAGACATAAAATTTCAGATTTGTTTATAGCAATAATGTAGAGTAAGACGTATGTAATTTGAGACGATAAAACATGCGCCTGATGGTAAGCAACTTATCTTTACCGTATTGGTTTTAAGCTTTCGCGATTTGAATACATAATGATTGTATTATGGGGACTTAATTACCTTGTCTTTATCGGTTTCGTGCCTCGTAGCTATTTGAACATGAAGAGTTTTAATCACTCTCTAGCACTGATCTACGCCTCTCACAGATATGAATATAATGGTAAATCGATTTGTCCTATAGTTTCTACAGAAACGTGGCCCTGCCCCTACTAGCTTGCTTTCCTCAATCAAATCTTGCGATTAGTTTAGTTCTAATGACGTGACAAGAAACGTCTAAAACCTTGACATTTTAACATATTATAGGATTCAGATTCAACAATTTACTTATACAATCAGCAATATTTACATATGGATCAAAAACAATATAAACCATACAATAAGAATAAACAAATTTACAAATTAAACACACCGTCGAGATCACTACTGCGCGGCAGGGTACCCAGAATGCTGGCAGCGTTGCCTCTTTGAATAGCTACTCAGCTTTTGGGCAAAGTAGGTGCCAGCTCTGGGATCCCCTGAAGCGAGGACCAAACGTTCCGAAAGATCTTTTACAAAATGTTTGGTATCGAACGACCACGGGCCCATTGTCTACACTGCCAGCGCAAAGAATATAGAATGTGCTGAGCTGGGTGTACTTATTAAATGTATTTATTTGTGCCTGTTCGGCTGTAACTCCGACATTGCGAGCGGATTTACTCACATGAGACGGTGCCAAGGAGTCTACGCAAGTAACGTCCCAAACCAGCACCTTGCCTAGAGACCATGGTACTAGAGTGGCACCGTCAGGTCGCTTACCATCTGTCAACATTTCGCTCGGTTCCAACGTCGAAGGTATTAGTGCTGTAGAGAGTGCCCGTCTGGCTAAGTCATTAATTGGATTCATATAACCATAACGTAACGTACCTATGTTTGGTACCTAGACATTATAAGACAAATGCCCCAATTTATAACACACATTTTAGGCCTTATTTGGGCCGTGTTGAATGGCACTACTGTTCTATGTTGTCTTTTTTTGTATGTTCTAAAAATAAACGCATAAAAACTGTCTGCATTCGAATCCGCAGCGTCTTTGCGTGGGTCATCAATGAATTGAGTTTAAGGAGGAAATAAACCGACGAAAATCGTTATTAAAAAAGTTTTATTGGATCGTCGAGTAGATGGGGACGTCGAGTGTTGCCAGATAAAAAAACATTTTTCCCCGAAATTGCGATGCTTGTAAAATGTTTAGTAAAAGTTGGCTGTTTTACGTAATAACTTGTGGACATTTTCGGGCATGAGACGTCCAAGGTCCTGACAACATTCATTAAAATTTAATGACGAACGCAGTCAAGTATTTAAATTAAATTTCGAATTTTTTGAGTAGTATTATATTATTTATTTATAGTATTTGTTATCAAAACTTAATTATAATGAAAACCACACCATACTATATACCTAACTAACACAAAGAACGTTTGAATTCACAGAGGTAGAGCAACGAAGGTCTAAAGATGATCTACCAGTCGGAAGCGTGCCCAGCACTCTAGTAGCATTACCACACTGAATGACAATGCTTTTTGGTCAAATAAATGCCAGCATTTTGGTCGTAATCTATGCAGAAGCAGCACGCTCTTTGTTACCATAGGCTTTTTGTCACAAGAAGAGATTTAAGGCCATAATAAACCGACCGACATTTGGTTTCTTTTTTATATACAAGTAAGTGCATATCTTGGATTAGGAGAAAAAACGGAAAATAGGAGGGAGTAGATAATAATTTCAAACTAATTCTAGTCCTCTTAAATTCGATTTTGCTATTTTCTAAGTCGCGTCCTCACGGCTCAGACCCCCTTAGACGAGAAATTATCTATAACAATGCCAATGTAACCAAACCTGGCATCCCTAGAGGTCAGCTTCGACAACGACAATTCAATTGCAATCTCTGTGGCTTTCAACACCAATGTTACTTTCTAGAGCATTGTTTAGCCGCCGTTATATCCGGGATATCCGGACTGTATCCCGGTGGCGACTGAACTGGTGTGATAGCTTACAAATCTAATTCTGTGCTCAGAGGTCACTGCTGCACACGACAAAATAGTGGTGCGAAAAAAAAGTATCGATATAAAATAATAGCATAAAAGAAAAAAATCTTTGAATCAAGCAATTTGTTTTACAATCTTTATTAAATTGTATATAATACACCTCTAATATATCGTCTAAATTCGAGTTGATAGTGGTGATTAAGTAGTATGATGAGCTTACATCACTAGTTAAGTAGTATGATTAAACAAAACTTGATAAAATTAAACAAAAATAAAATATTTCTGAGTTTGGCGTATTATTCGACTGTAATATAAAATATATCTTACTACTAATCTAAAGAAAAACTATCTTATCTATCGAGTACAACCAAATAGCACCCGAAGTGTAAATTTGATTAAAATCGGCTTAGTAGTTAGTAGTTTAGGAGTCAATCGCGGATAAACAAGGTGACGCTTCATTTATGTATTAAGATTAAGATGTATGGATGTTTAAGGCAGAAATTATCACGCTATCCCTAAAGACAGAAATAACATGTTTATTTGAGTTAATTTTCCACTAGATCAATGTTGATTTGATAAAAATAACTAATAGATGCATCGACACATTAGATAGTATTTGGATCAATATCTGCAAATCAAGATAAACTAAAATTTTATTTTTAATTCAAATATTTTTTGCCATTTCAAAAATTGGAAAAAAACTATTAATCAGTTGTTTTACGCTTCGAATTTTGTCACGTGTGAATGCTTAATTATAAAACGTTGATGGATTAATGCTCTTATGTGATTTATCATCGTAATGATAACACTGCTACTGAATTAATGCGATACCGATAAATTAGAAACTTACTGCCACTCTAGATAGGACCAGGAAGTAATTGAGCAAAAATAATTCAGATAGCACGCGTTAAGCTCATGTCAGTAGTTACGTGATGTAAATATACAAGTCGAAATAAATTACGTTTTTTTTCAACTACCTCTTATTGATATAACCACAGTCTAATAAATTATACAGTCGCTGGACGAAGACCTCTAGATAGGGAAATCGTGCGGCGTTTGCGGGGTGAGACGCGGGAAATACGCCCCAAGCTGCGAACAGGATTATGTTAGTATTTTGGGAGCGTGGTTCAGGGCTGACGTGAAACTTATGCTTTGATTTTATAATATTAAAATTAAATGAAATCTATTCATAACTATTATTAATGAGTGTGTTATGAGATAAAACACCTTACATATCCGCGTGATGAGCGCAATGCGGTGCTAAGTGATTTGCACTCTTCATTTTCACTAGCTGCATGTCACTGTGCTATTATGTGTAGGCATATTGCTTACCATCAGGCAGATATCCTGCTCGTCTTGTCATTTTATAATTATACAAAAGATAATAAGGAAAAAAATAGGTACGTCTTTTTTTTTAAACTACCTACTCGATATAAAAACTATTCGATATAAAAACTATTTTTAAATCGATATTTTTACTTTCAATGTCACATCATTTCATCCCTAGTAGGATTCGTCACGTCTCTAGGCACCGCAGTTGTTTGAAATACGAGTAAGGCGCCATCTAGCTGGGTTTTACTCTTTTTAACGTAAAACAATTCA
The DNA here is from genome assembly GCA_017562165.1 of Ectropis grisescens. Lineage (NCBI taxonomy): Eukaryota > Metazoa > Arthropoda > Insecta > Lepidoptera > Geometridae > Ectropis > Ectropis grisescens. The sequence goes on along the minus strand of CM029780.1, from coordinate 7,311,729 downwards.
GTTACGGCCCGCTGAAAGGCGTCGCAACTATCGTAATTCTCGTCCTTTTTTATTTACAATACATGAAAATTTACTTAGTTCTATTTTTTACCACCAATGCTATATAAGTTTGCGTCTGTGTACTTTGAAATGCAATGCCGAGAAAATTTTACACAGGCGATTGAATTTAGTTGCAATTTTCTGGGTTTATGGGCTTGTTTTGCAAATTTTCTGCTCTTTTGCTGAAAAGACGTGCAAAGATCTCTACAAAAGAGCGATGGGAATTTTGCATTTCATAAGCTAAATTGATATACACAAGGATACAATCTACATAGATATTGTGAAGTCGAGAGTAAATCAGTTTTTTTACATAATGCCCGAGCTCCACAAAGCTAGCTTTTCAAGCAATGCTAGGATAGCAGGCAAAACTAGCGTTACGTAGCGTTGTCTTCACGAAACTAAAAGTACCAGCTTGCTAATAGCACTAGCTTGAAAACTATCCTCTTATAGCTCGGGTATTAGAACGAATATATAATCCAGGTAAACAATTTAAGTTTTTTTGATACTTCAATAGCTTCAATTGAAATTTCAATTAGAAGACATAACTTGAAAAACTAGCCTCGTGTAGTGAGAGCATTACTCGGTGTCTCATTTGATGGAATGGTGTAGGTTTCAAACAATTACGAAATGTAGTCGAGTCTCTGAATTTAATTTAAATTGAATGGTTTTTTTAAGAAACTTATTTATATCGTGTCTTCAAATCGAGAGTGAATCGGTTTTTTCTAGGTAAGCACGCTCCATCGTAGATCTCATCATCGCTTAACATCAGGCGAGATGGTGGTCAAGTGCGAACCTATTATAATTAAAAAAAAAAATCTATAAATTCGACATATTATCTAAGGTGGTCATTAGGTAGCGTTTCAATTTTAAAAATTGTTCTTTTCGCATTGGCATGTGTTGTTAATGCCCCATGGTAACTAAACGCATGCCATAACATCAGCAATCGAGAAGGGAGGTTCCGTTGCGCTAATGATCGCTCGGTCTCATACATCCTCGATCCATCAACGTCGGCTGCAGCCACCGTGTCATCGACCACGCTGACGGAGGCTGTATCGAATAACCTTGGACGCGGCTTTATGAAAACAAAGCTACGAGTAGTATAAGCGGAAGTGTGAACGGCGAGAATGAGGCGAAGCTTAAGCGGGAGTAGACATCTTTCCTGGAACAAACCAATTTGGTGAGTAATAAAAATAAAATAATAAATAACAAAATATGTGTCTTCACTGCTAAAGCCAGTGTTTTTATACAGTATAGAGTGATGGGACGAATAAGACATGTGGCTGATGGTTAGCAAAATACCTGCCTATAGCAGCACATTGTTTTGCAGCTATTAGAACAAGAAGAGTCTAAAACCCTCTACACATTAGCCCTAAAATCAGAGGAAATTACGTAAAAGTAGTGGGGGAGGACCCATAAATCACCAATCATCAGTGGCGTAGCGTGGCTTTTCGCCGCCCGGGGCCGCCCGAAAATTCGCCGCCCCCTTCTTTAATTATAAATAATTTAAAGTTCAAGTATTACATTCGATAGACTTAATGGATATCGTACACATTATTGCAATTGAAGATAAACTCCCAAGCATTGGTCCAGAAGGAAAATATACTCGTATCTATGAGAAGTCATGACACTGTATTAATGGGTAATGGTCTAAAGCTTATTATGTAACGCTAGGCTATTTAACATTTTCACAATTCTAATCCTATTATCCTATTAATATCATAAATGTCAATGTTTGGATGTTTGTTGCTCAATCACGTCATGACGTCTGAACGGATCGGAAACGGAAAAGAGGTTGTCAATTTTCTTAGGAGCTTTAGACCCCGATAAAATATCGTCGGCTCACAATGATTAATTTTATTTCGTAGGTAATTAAACAGATTTTCACATTATGCAAACGATTTCCATTTATTCAGCCTGGTTGAAGAGAAACATATGTTTAGTTTACTGGACTTGTAGTTATAAAGGTCGAAGTCTCAACGATTTACCTTCTTTTTAATATTCCCGCCCGCTTTCACAGAGCCATAGAGACACGACGCTTCGCTAGTGACATCTATTGAAAATCGTCATTTTCCGGAGATACCATTGATGAGACGCGCCGAAAGGTTTATTAAAAAAACAAAACATTTAATTTTCATGGAATATTATTATCCAGAAATTGAGCCGCAAAAATAATTGTTTTGCTTACGTCATTAAAACGGCTCCAGCTTAAATAATAATATAGACATGGCATGAACACAGCGCCGTGTTATTATAATAATAAGAAAAGACGTTTTCTAAACAATTTGCAATCGATTCAATGTCGATTTTGAACATATTTTTGGAAAACAGATTATAGTCTGAAAGAGCAGAAAGGCTAATTTTTATCTCGAAAAAATAACGAGAACAGGAACGATGTGGGTAAAGCAGGGGGTGCTGCTAGTAAATAATAATAATATTCTATGTATAATAAAATATTAAATTTTGATTGTAATCATTTTTTTAAAAGTGTGTTTTACTTTTTAATTACTCTTCTTTATTTAGATTGCACCTCTATAGCAATTTAATTGTCTTGGTTGTTTTTTTTAAGTTTTGCTGGTTGGTTTTTATTTAAGTACATAAAAATAGTAGTTCAAATTATTAAGTAATAGAAAACCTGTTGTTTTTTTCTAACGTTTCTTCACCTCTACAGTACTGCCGTAGCTTTTAATCCAAAATAAACGTATAAATACAGACTTCCACCAATAAACCAAAAATTAATAAAATGTTGAATCTGGTCACACTGGACTCATGACCATATGCGCTTTACGCAACGCATAGTTTTTACTTTAGACGAAAGTCTATTATTGGAAGACAAATTGTGACATGTATCATGTATCGATTTTTTCACGTTATAATCTTGTCTGTAATCTGTTTGAAATTTCAATTAAGTACGCAAAATTTACTTCTAAAACAATGAAAATAAAGCTTACTTTTGTCTATATAAGTAACTATCTCCTCCAAGCCTGCCGTAAGGAACTTTGTTCCAAAAAATTATTCCAGCTAATGCCATTTTATTGACTAGACTAGGTTTAAAAAATATGATAGGCTAATGGAATTATGTAGGTACAATCGTATTAGATATCTATCACGATCAAAAAAACATTGAAAATCAACAAAGAAATCCTGAAGAGAATTAAAAAGAAATTTAATTACCTCTATCCTTGAATCGTATGTACTTGTTCTACGGTGTTTCTGAATAAATGAAAATAGGTATGCGTTTTAGTGCAATCAAAACTTCCAATCAAAGTCTTCGCGTAATGAATTGTAACGTTATTGTTTTCTGATTGAACGAGTGAGTATCTACTTCGTTCGCGTTTGGGAAGACTCGCGCGCCGTCGCGCCGCGCCGGGCGGTTATCGTCTTCTCTTTCGCACCTTTGGCGTTTCATTTCGTTTTTGGTGCACACGTAACATTGCGGATTTGATTTGGAACAAGTATTTTTTTCTCAATCGTACAATGTAATATTTTCGTTACGTGGCTAATCCGCCGCCCCCTTTAGTGTGCCGCCCGGGGCCCATGGCCCCCTGCCCCCCCCACGCTACGCCACTGCCAATCATATGGTTCGATGTAAGGTCCTGCCCACTACTTTTACGTAATTTCCTCTGATTTTAGAGCTCGCGTGTAGAAGGTTTAAGACATTATCTAGCACTGTACGGCGCTAGCCATATAAGATGATTTATTTCTAAATTGTGTGTATGTTACGTGAAAGCTTCGCCAATTGTGAATCGATTTGTGATAATGAATATTTTGTTGGGTCGATTTTCTGTGGTGGTCTAATATAAATTTTATTGAAATAGCAGTAAGTAGGGTTTTTGAAATTTCAAACACAATTTAAAATTCACTTATTTCCGTGATATATATATATTTTCCAAAACCTCGCTGTGTCATCGGAAAATGAACTTAGTTGATTGCACTAAAGATGTGAAATTTAGTCGAGTGTCAGTGTTTAATTCATGTTTAAAAACTATTTTCCGGTTTGAAGGACAGTGTTTCCAGTGAAATGACAGGACATAGAGATAAAAGATCTTATATCTGTTTGGTGTAGTGCTAGATATAATAATAGCTAAACTCTTTATTGTACTTAACAAAACAATCTTAAAAATTGATTATTAAATGGCGACATTATCGCCAAAAGTAATCTCTTCCAGGCAATCGTGGTATTGAAAAGGATTTAAACAATAGAAAGACGAAGACGAATAGAATAGAATAGAAGTAATTAAATAATAAGTAAATTGATGTCTAGAAAATGTTTGTCTAGAAAAGTTCATTATCACAATAGGTGCCTGTCACTGTGCTGTTATAGGCAGGCATGTTGCTTACCATCAGCCACATATCCTGCTCGTCTCGTCACTCTTTGTCATAAAATAAATGAGATTGAATTCGTTGTTTATTTTCAAATGATTATTTGAATGTATGATTTAAAGTGTGAACTCTATCTGACACATACAATTTTTTTTATCAATCAACCAATTTTTTAAATTGAGTTCTTAAGTGAATAAAAATAATAAATCTTTTTTTTTTATAATTTAAACTCACATCTTATAAAATAGAATTGTTAATTAAAACAGCAATAAACTTTGCTTGTTAATGAAGAGACCCAAGTTCATTTATCAGGACTGCCGTAAAAATAATGTGAAGCGTCAGAAGCATCCTGTCCCTTAAAATTTCATTATTATCTTTGTTTAATTTGTTGTTTATCGCAATTCCCCTTAAAACTCGCCCCACGTTATTTTTATCTTCCTTTCGCTGCGTCAAATCTGAGGACGGTTTTACATCTAACTGTACTTATAAATATATTTTTTGTGATAAAAACATCTTTTGTCGTGTTGAGAAATTTTTGGAAGCTGCTTTTTTTGTGATCGCTTCACCAACATGGTAATAAAGCAGCAGAGCGACGTATTAATGTTATTTTATTATAAATAAATAAATACTGGTGGATTTTTTGACGTGACAACGTCTAATTAAATGATGAACGCCGGCTGCATGCACGAAAAAGTGTCCCGATATGTTCCGTTATGCTCATTGTCCCGTTACGCTCATTGAACGCTTGCTAAGCTAAGCTAAAGTTGTACTATGAGCACCAGATAGTTAATTTAATCTTACTAATTTAATAAAAGCGAAAGTTTGTGAGTGTGTATGTATATTGCTTTTTCACGTCTGTTTTGGTATTGGCTATTGGTATGAAGCCGACACCCTGGATTATAGATTAGATTATATATCACATAGAGTAGGTACTTTTTATTCCGAAAAAATAACGGTACCAACGGGAACGGTGATGACGCGGGTATAACTTTGGGGCGGTGCTAGTACTCATATAGTAATTGCAAATACATACTTACATAGAATCACCCAGACACAGAACACACATCATTCATCACATAAATATTTTAGCTGGGTGGGGATCGAACCCACGACCTGAGGCTTCGCAGGCAGAGTTAACTAACTAAACCACTAGACCAATCTTATGTTTCAGTACCATCTAATGTGTCACACTTGGAATCACACTTGGGAAGAAACGATTCTAATTTTGATGCTGCGGCACGGAGAGTGCGAAGTAAGACGTAAGCGTTAGATACTTTTTAGCCCATCTTAAAAGTATCTAACGCTTACGTCCTACTGAAAGAAAGAAATCTTGTTAGTTCACGTCATCGACATGCGTATAGCTATAGTGCTATGCGTTGCTATACAAGTGACGTATTGTGAAACAATAGTGTTGTGTGATACTACAATTTTAAATCATGAGTTTTAGGTATCTACTTTTTTTATAGTATAGAAACGGACTGGACATGTGACTGATGGTAAGCAATATGCCTACTACATAACAATTATCGGATCCACTTCGGAGAGTGTGCAACTGATCTGCATGATATAATACCACCTTGCCCTTTCTTCTATCGGACTTCTCGTTGCACAAAAGGGCGTTTCATGGTTGATGTTCCAAAAACGCGAACGAAGAGATTTGACTCCACGTTTGTGATAAGAACGTCTAGGTTGTGGAATGCGTTGCCTGAATGGGTTTTCCCTGATGGTTACAATCTTGGTGTCTTCAAATCGAGAGTGAATCGTTTTTTTCTAGGTAAGCACGCTCCATCGTAGATCTCATCATCGCTTAACATCAGGCGAGATGGTGGTCAAGTGCGAACCTATTATAGTAAAAAAAAAAACACAGTGACACGCAGCTATTGGAACATGAAGAGTCCAAATCATTACCTAGCACACCATGCGCTCGTCACCCTGAGATCTACGATATTGTATCTCTAAGCCCTGTAATTAATCTGGTAACATTGCCCTTAAAACCGGAACTATCTTAAAAATTGCCACTCATGGGAGCTGAGAGCCACTTTTTGTTATTTTTTTATATATATTTTTACAGCAACGTGGATAAAAATATATAGCAGTATCATTTTAATGGTTCTATCATTTCTTATCGTACAGTATAAATCCCCTCTGGCTTCTGTAACGTTTCGCGATGAAAAAGGCATGATCTTTTATAATTAAAAAGTTTATACGTTGGTTATTTTTTAATATGGGGAAATGAAATTCTGGGTGGAAGATTACCGCTTGATGAGTCTAAGCGTTGAATCACCTTAGAATATTACATTTTAAAAAGTAACATTTGAGATAGTCTGTATTTAGTAGTTGTACTACCAAAGTCTTTTTAGTAGTTGTACTAATATTATGTATGTTAGTGTTACTGTAGATATTTATTTGTGACTCAATTTCGTCGGAACGGATCGGGATGAAATTTAGAACACAGAAAGATATTATAATATATACATTATACATATAATTTTTATTGTAAACACCAAAAATAAAAGTGGTCAAGCGCGAGTCGGACTCGCCCATGAAGGCTTCCGTAGCAACAAGTAGCATAATATAAAAGTTCTTGTAGTTCTTTGTTACTTTAATCAGTGTTTTAACAATAGTCAATGTATGACGTATTAAAATAAAACTACTAACTAGATCTCATTAAAACCAATAGGGGGGGGGGACACTTTTTACCACTTTGGACCTTTTTACCTCGCGCAAACTATTCAGTTTAGAAAAAAAAAATTAGAAACCTCAATATCATTTTCGATGACCTATCCACAGATACACCACACGTATGATTTTGATCAAAAAAACTTTTTTTGAGTTTCAGTTCTAAGTATGTGACACCCCAATTTTTTTTCTTTTTTTCTTTTTTTTGTATCCAAATCTTAATGCGGTTCACAGATTACATCTACTTACCAAGTTTCATAAGTATAGCTCTTATAGTTTCGGAGAAAAGTGGCTGTGACATACGAACGGACAGACAGACAGACAGACATGACGAATATATAAGGGTCCCGTATTTTGCCATTTGGCTACGGAACCCTAAAAACACCTCTATAGGTGTTTTTTTCCCCTCAAAACTCTCATTTTTATATATAACTAGCTGTTCCCTGCCACGCTTCGCTGTAACATAATATGATGCAAAAATTAGATAAAAACAATCCTTGATGCGGATTATATATCATTGTAAAATTTCAGCTCGATCGGTGCAGAACTTTGTGAGTTTTTGAAGCGTACACAAACCAACATAACGTTTTCATATATAGAAGATAAACAATTCAAAATCAAAATCAGTATCTAACGTACACTCAATTAAATGAATATTCACATAAGCACCGGAATTTAGAACTCTATTTGCAGTTGAAGCATTTCAAGCTAGACGTTTCAATCCCCAGGCGAATGTTAGGTCAGCCGCAAAGTTCACCGCTCTCGTGGCAAACTTTCTATTTTAGGTCACTTAATAAGTGAGCTTGTAAACTATTTCTCAACTATCTAACTGCTTATTGTTCACATGTATATAAAATATCATAACTCGCAACGGCAATCAAAGTAATGAACCCATACCCGACTAGAGTAACTTTTGCTCGTATTGTCAGTTGATTGTGTATCTTATAATGAAATGGGTAATGACGAATTGTATTAAATCTGGTAAAATTATAATTTTTTTTTTTTGATGTTGAAGTGCAAAGTTGGATTTTTCTTTATATTTAATTTAATTAAGGTGACATTTCATATTATGACAAAATAATGATTAATTAACTAATATTGACTAAAATAAAAAAAAATGTATGTTAAACTTTGGATAAAATAGAATTTTTTGTAATACACTGTGATCAATGTACATCTTTGTTACCATAGGAAGGAACTAGCCACCAAGATACGGGTTTTTAACACCCAGTTTGGTGGATAGAGTAACATGACAACTTATATGTACCTACAATTTTTTTTGGATGAATAAATGATTTGATTTGATAGAATCAAAGATACTACTACACAAATAATATAGACGTGAATAGTTAGTACCACAGGCTTATTGGTAATTAGTAATTTTTAAACAAGATTTCCCAAAACCCAAAAGTTTTAATAATGGTTATTTTTGGAATACCATACAAATACAGCAATAAAAATACCATCGCTTAGCATCAGGCGAGATGGTGATCAAGTGCGAGCCTATATGTTTAAAAACCGTCAAAGATAATATATAAGGGAGGCAGAGGCGGAGGTCCGGACGAGATTAGAGTGTTTTTGAAGTTATACGTCTTTTGGCGCATTAAAAAATGACGAAAGTAATTTTATTCTCATCAGTTATGATGCCCGCGCGACACGAGGCTAGTTTTTCAAACTGGAATAGCAAGCTAGCGTTAGCAAACTAGCAAGCTAGTACTTCTGCTAGCGTACTAACAATAACTAGCTATCCTAGCTTGAAAAACTAGCCTCGTGTAGCTCGGGCATTAGGTTTGATAGATAGATCCATTTATAATCTGACGTTTTTATACAATTTTAAGGTATATAAAATGTACTACTACATCTGAACCTAGAAAATGGCTACAATTATTTTCTTGAATTAAGGATGTTGGAGTTTTGGAGACGATACATCGAACTATCTAGATTTCATTTAAAAAACACTTAAAATATAAACGTATCTTTGATATCTATACTAATATTATAAAGCTGAAGAGTTTGTTTGTTTGCTTGAACGCTAGGATCTCGGGAAGTACTGGTCCGAATTGAAAGATTATTTTTCTATTGGATAGTCCATTTATCGAGGAAGGCTTTAGGCTATAGAAAATAACTCTACTATAAATTGAAGCGGAGCATGAAACAAGAATGTAACAAAATCGGGAAAAAATATTCCCCTTTTGAGAGTTTTCGTACGTTTAGTGCTTTGACATGACACATGACAGCATGTGTCAAAGATTGCGTCATTGAATTTCAGTAATCTGTGCCTTGAATATAAACCTTTGCTAATTTTTTTTTCTAAATCTGAGTTGATGCGACCAATTTCCGACAGGTGACGTAGCAGGTTGCTGAAGAGGTTTTTTGTTTGAAATCGATATTCTCAGGAATGAGTGAACCGATTTCAGTCATTCTTTCACTGTTGGATATGTACGGGATCTCGATGAGTGCTATATAATATACCACGGGCGAAGCCGGGGCGGGCATCTAGTAATATTATAAAGCTAAAGAGGTTATTTGTTTGAACGCGCTATTCTCAGGAACTACAGGACCAATTTCAAATATTCTTTCCCCGTCGGATATCTACGTAATTCCTGAGTGCCATAGGTTATATATGTACCACGGGCGAAGCCGGGGCGGACCACTAGTAAATATATATAGTATTTACACCGTATTTTCAGGTAATGAAACCGTGCTCTGATCGGTCATCAGATACTATTAATAGGTGGAATTCTGACAACATTTGATAAACTATTAGGCAAACTAATCGAAGTGTCTTTTTTTAAACCTAAAAAAGGTAAAGAAGTCTAGACAATCGCAACTAAAATAAGTGCATATGGCACTTTGAAATGGGTGCACCATAATTTTTTAGTTGAAGTGAAAAGTTATTTAGCCGAATTTACCTCTTTTTGATAGAGGACATTTTTATAGGTTCGTGTCATTTATGTAGCGCGGTAGCAACGTAGCGGTGTAGAATCGATTTGAAGACGCAACACAATGTTTCCAGATAAATTACAGGGCTTAGAGATATAACGAAGAAAAGACTTAGAGAAGAAGAAAAAGACGGCTGGTCTAGTCGGGAGAACGGCGCCTGCCGATCCGGAGACCCCGGGTTAAATCCCCACACGCACCACTGTCTTTTCGAAGTCAAGTGCGTAATGCCGCTAACTTAAAACAGTGAAGGAAAACATCATGAGAAAACCGACACATACCTAAAACTTTTCGAAGTCATGTGTCATCCACCAATAATCCACCACGCTGGCCCAGTGCGGGTCACTGGCCTTAACTCTTTCCTTGCGAGAGCAGCTCCCGAGTCCCAGCAGTGGGAACATTTAGTGGGCTGTTGATGATGATGATAGATTTAACATCTTAGATCTCTGGGTGATGAGCGCAGTACGGTGCTAGGTAATGATTTGGACTCTTTATGTTCCAATGCTGCGTGTCACTGTGCTGTTATGTGACATGCATGTTGCTTACCATCATATCCTGCTCATCTCATCACTTTTTATATAAAAAAAACCCATTCTACAACTTTAACATTCTTATCACAAAACTAGAGTCAACCCTCTTTGTTTGGAATATGAATCACGAAACGCTGTCGCTTTTTAGAGCTACTATTTTGTATTAACACGTCTTTTCAGCGTTTCCCTGTATAAAACCTAGAAGCGTAATAAGTTAAACAAAAGGCTGGATTCTTGCTCTATGAGGGTTGCCAGACGGTAAAATACTCGTAACTAGACCCTCATCACTTATTTCCTCATAATATGATATGCTGTCATCGAAACAACCGCAGAAAAGGCCCTGATAACCCTTTATTGCCAGAAGGGATAAAATTACTGTTTTAATAAAATTGAACATTCCCCATCCTACACTAACTAGCCTGAAAGTAAGCTTTTGTGAGTCCGATAGTTAAAATACGATAATCAGACTTCACGCAAACACTATAAAGGGGAACACTTATTTTTTTACTCAACAGATGTTTCAGTAATAAATTTTAATACAATGAGACAATATATTTTAATACAACTAACACTGTACTTATACATATTTTTAGTACACAGTATTACATACCTAAGTCCTAGCTCTGTGTTTAGGAGGCTCTGGGCCGGGAGGAGCCAGCTTAGGCAAATGGCAAAAGGCAATTAGGCAAACACTCGATGTCGAGTCGATTACTAGCGGAATCCCAACCGGTAGTGATCGGCTCTACAGACGAGCACTAGAATTAGATTTTAAATGTACCCAAATCCCTTCTATTTTCCTCTTCTCCTTATCCAAGAAATGTGTAAAAAAAAAAGATTATTGTAATGACAAAGATCACGGACCCCGGAGTCTGTGGAGTGGATAATTTAAATAAAAAAAAAAAAAAGCTCTGTTTTTTAAACGGGCATAGCCTTTGCTAACAAAACTGAAATAGGTACTCTACAAGCCTAACTAATTACTTCCACTGAGCTCATCTGACTTATCTATAGACCAATGGAGTTCTAAAGATTATCAAAAAAGATCAAGTCCAAACCGACACACCAGTCGGAAGCAAGCAAGAAGCATGCTGGCGGCATTATCACGCTGAAAGGGAATGCTTATGCTTTGGCCCAAACATTTTGATCACGCGTTGTTTCGACCAAGTACTCGGAAATATTGAAAACTTGTATGTTTGGTCCCAAGTATGATTCTCTATGTATTATTATTATCAAATTTGTATTAAATATTATATATAATCAAATTTGTATTAAGTATTTCCGATCTCAATAAACTTCAGACCACAAAAGTAATTTCCAATAAAGACTCAGGTATCTACAGGTACTGATTTAACCCTTTCAATAAGCCCTCAGTTTGTACCCAACATTTTCGCCGGAGTTAACTTAAACACGGGTCATATTTACCGTCTCCCAAAACACTATCCTGCGGGTCTACCGTTGTCGAGACTGAATACAAATTACTATATTAAAAAAGGATACACCTGGACCTTTTGAGCTCCCGAAATGCCGGTATTTTCGGGCGAAATTTTTATTTGGCAACATTTTTGTACCCTTTTATTTTTGTGTCACCACGGGTCTCGCGATGAAATATGGCGGACCTTTAGATTCTTTAATATGAAGGGCTTAATTAACTCGGCTTTGTGTCTTTAGGTGAGGTATTAATATTAAATGGATTTTACTAGAATTATGGAAGACTAGCGGTACATCCAGATTTCATTTGAGTCGAACATAATCGAATTAAATCGAAGATATGGAAATCCTCAGTCATAATGTTTATTCGCAGTTCCTCAGGAAGTCGACTGATATTCATAAAAGTTGACATTTATGTCTAATTTGGTCTAGCTTGAAGGACAGTGTATATTTCGACTAATGGTCTTAAAAGTTTGAAATATACAAATTGATTACTAAATTATCCGAACGAAGCCGGAAGGGACTGTCCTATTCTAGAATTTGAAGTTTTCGAAAAATACTTCAAAGTCTAGAGTGGCGCCACAAAATTGCTAGCTTATCGGTATTTAATCAAATACATTTCAGAGAGTGTGCAACTTATTTGCATCATGTGTTTGTTTTTATTGGATACAAAGATAAACGGAGAAAATTTAATTATGTGTCTCTATACAGCCAAACTTAATAGACGCCATATTGTAACAATATTTATACTAATGGCTCCACCTGTGAAGATATTACTACTATAATTTATCTGTAAACTTCGAAAGTTACACCTATACGATAAATTTAACTAAGTAAATTAAATTAAATTCATTTGGCGCGCGTATCGAATCGAAATAACGGCGAACGATACGGAATTCAATTTGCTGGTGTGTTGCGTAATAGAATATTGAGTGTCATGGAAGCTCTGTGGTAAGACCGTACGTGGATTATATTTTTAAATTTTATAATATGCTAGGGCTCAGTAATAATCGTCTTACAAAATGTGTCAGTTTTTTTTTTATATTATTGCTCATTTTCTATCTTTCTCTCAAGTTAGATTGTGATAACCATTAGACATAAGACCTTAATTGACTTAGTTGCCTTGGTGAGTGATTGGAAACAAACATTTATATAAATTATTAAGATTATTTTTTTGACTCAAATTAAATCTGGATCGGCCACTAGTCTTTCATATTTCTACTAAAAATCCATTAAATATTAATATGTCACCAAAAGACAAAAAAGCGTCTTTGGGTATTTGATACACTTTTAATGAAATGAAATAATTACTTGAATTTGATTGTGAATATTTTTTATATATTGGCAAATGTTTTGATTTTATAAATGTTAATAATAAGTGTTGGAGTGTCACTTCACTTTTGTAGTGAACTTTTTCTCGCACTAAATAATTATAATTTTGATAAAAAATCAGATATTTATGAGACATATTTCAAAATAAATCTTAATAATAGAAAATCACGGAAAACTGATGGGATAAACATAGTGGATTTTGTTCTATTTTGTGTACCATCAACAAATAATCGTTTGATTCCTGTTACACTTTTAAAAACTATAAAGGATACATCGTGATTCAATCAAAATGTTTAAAGAAAACTATTATAAAAGTGTTATAGTTAATGACTACCATAAGTGAATTACAGTCTCGACAGATGTTTTTGCGGCTATAACTACTGTGCATAGAAATATAGGATAAATATATTAATTAATGTAGGACAAGACAATTGCGAAGAAACAAATGCATTTTTATTATCTTATCTTATCTTATACCTTTAAACGAGCAATTCTTGTAGGTATAAATAGAATCTGAATCTCGGAAACGGCTCGAACGATTTTCATGAAATTATGCATGCACACAGAGGGTTTCTGGGACGATAAATCGATCTAGCCAGGTTTTGTTTTAAAAAAAATCGCCGTTTTATGCGCGTTTTTAGACAATGAAAAACTGTTACTTACATAAACATTACAATGCGACGGTAAATTTTGAGACGCCGCGCGACAGTATATTATCTCAGTCGGGAAGATGGGCGATGGGCAGTCATAATATGGTAGGTCCGGGTACGAATCTGCCGGCCGCTTTTCTTTTTTCAAGTTCTTTTTTTTAGAGAAAATCCGTATGTATATAAGTAAACGAACAAAGCTCGGTCACCCAGGTACTTTACTTAATATGAAGTGGCACGACGAGCGTAGTAGATGGAGACCTGAGCCTGATGTCAACACGGGCCATGATAACATACCATCACAGAAATATGTCAATGAATTAAAGAATTATAGTTCTTTACACCATAAAATTAAACATAGACATACAGTTTATGACAATAGTAAGACTACTGAAACAATTGGGTATTGACTGGCTTAGTTAGCAAGTCTGCCTGCGAAGCCGAAGGTCGTGGGTTCGAATCCCACTCAGTGCAAATATTTGTGTAATGAATACAAATATATTTGTTCTGTGTTTGGGTGTTTCCAATAAGTATGTTTTTTTGTACATAAGAAGTGACGAGACGAGCAGGACATGTGCCTGATGGTAAGCAACATGCCTGCCACAGAACAGCACAGTGACACGCAGCTATAGGTACATGAAGAGTCCAAATCATTACCTAGCACTGCACTGCGCTCATCACCCAGAGATCTAAGATGTTATGTCGCTAAGCCCTGTAATGTCTCTGGAAACATTGCCTTTTAAACCGGAACACAGTAATGTTTTCACATTGCTGTTTGGCGGTAGAATAACTACCAAAGATGGTACTTCCCCAGGCGGACTCTGCTAGGAGTCCTACCACTACAATGTATTTCAAACTATATACAGCTATCTGGCTGTCATAGCACAAGCTTTGCTTAGTTTGGAGTCAGATGGTATTGTGTGTGAAATGTCCGCCAATATTTTTCATTTTATTTATTTTACCTGTATTCAATAAAATACCAAAATAAATTGGTATTCACTAAAACAAAACCAGAATCCGCGTCTAACACACATAAATAATTCACTGGATTTATTCTGTGTAAAAGAAATAAAGTATTACAGGCGATGTAAAAGAATCCAGAATCCTAGACATCTTACTAAGGTCTAGTGCGCAAAGATTTATGGTAGTAGGCGATCTAAACCACGTGTTCCCAGCTTCTTTGTTTCAGCTGGCATCTTTTCTTTTTTACTCGATATTGTAATTTAATTTAAGATTTACCGCTGTATTATATCAATACAAATATTTGTTTTGTGTCTGGGGAGTCGGTCGGGAGTGTCAGTTCGCGCGGAGACCGCGACCGGAGACTACGACAGGAGACCGCGACAGGCACTTGACGCTATAGAATTGTATGGGTGCCAGTTCGCGCCGAGACCGCGACAGGAGACCGAGACACGTGTCGCGACACATGTATCGCGGTCTCGGCGCGAACTGGCGCCCATACAATTCTATAGAGTCAAGTGCCTATCGCGGTCTCCGGTCGCGGTCTCGTGTCGCAGTCTCGGCGCAAACTTGTACTTTTAGAAAGTATTTGCTCCGCGTATAAATACATAAATAGATTGTGAGAATGGTTTTACAGCTAAAGAAAGTACTAACATCTTTCTGACAATTATTTTTAACAATGTGGTTTAAAAATATTAAGCGAAACAAAATGCCATTTCCCGCATCGATATAAACCATAGATGTGTTCTCCAAAATTTAAGGCGCACGGAATTATATCATCGTTGGGAAGAGTGAGTTCACTCTTTCCGTTCTAGTCGTTTCCAGGAAGCGGTGAACGCCGGACTTTTTCACCTATCACAATTCGTTGTCAACAACCAAAATAAGTAGAACCACAACATACCTTGCCGCTAGTGATTCTAGGGGTCAAGTAGATAGACGTTATGTAAACCACTTACGCTAGATACACAGACGCAGTCTATCACCAATTTCAGGGTGCTTAGGGCACATCTATGGTTTATATCGATGATTTCCCTAATATTGGGAAATCAAGAGCTAAAAATAAGGTTACTATAAGCTGGACAAACTAAATAAGTTACGGCTGGTCTAGTCGGGAGAACGGCAACTGCCAATCTGGAGCCCTGATTCGAATCCCATATGCACAACTATCTTTTGCAATAAAGCGTGTTAGTGCCATAGAATAGATTAGTGCGTAAAGCAGCTTCCTTAAAAACAGTAAAAAAACATCGTGCCAAAACGACACTGCCACTGACTGTACCTAGAATCTTTCTAAACCATGCTTCCTCCACCATTCCGCACTGGGCCAGCGTAGTGGAGTATAGGCTCGACTCGCTCATTGAGAGAGAAAGTCGCAAGGTCCAGCAGAGAGAGAACATTTTTTTAAATTTGCTTATGCTGTCATGCTGAAAACTGGACTAACTGAAAAACAACAAAAACATTTGAATTTAATTACCAAAGCAGATAAAATGCCACAGTTATCGGCAGTCACAAAGTCTCTGGAATGTATGCAAATTAGAATGTTATTCTAATTTCTAATTATCTCTCCATTGTTATGTGTGTTTTCGTTCAGTATAAATTAGGTAAGTACAAACGTTATTTCAGATCCGAGGCCCTGATTTAGCGTTTGCTGACACGCGAACATTTGTGTAAGGGAATACGTTACGTGGGCGTACTTAGGGTAATCTTGGAGCAAAGTCTTAATTTGTAGTAGTAGAGTG
Organism: Ectropis grisescens; assembly: GCA_017562165.1. Lineage (NCBI taxonomy): Eukaryota > Metazoa > Arthropoda > Insecta > Lepidoptera > Geometridae > Ectropis > Ectropis grisescens. The sequence goes on along the minus strand of CM029780.1, from coordinate 7,295,121 downwards.
CTTGAAAGTAATATCCTGTTAACCCTGACCAAAAAAAGGGGTGTTATAAGTTTGACGTCGATGTCTGTCTGTCTGTGTGTGTGTCTACCTGTGGCACCGTAAAGTTCAAACAGATGAGCCACTTTCGATGCGGTTTTTATATTTAAAGGTTGATTTCCGTGCGGATGTTCTTAGCTATGTTTGGTAAATATCGATTCAAGATGGCCTTCACAAAATGGCGGACAAAATATTTCTTCACAACCTACCTTAAAATGGATATCAAATAAAAGGGTTTGACTAGTAGAATACTATACATTATAACAAATTTCAAATCCAAAATGGCCGCCACCACAAAATGGCGAAAAATTTTTTTTGTCACTACTACCTCAATATGGATATCAAATGAGAGAGCTTGACTAGTAGAATACTATGCACTATGACAAATTTTAAATCCAAGATGGCCGCTACCACAAAATGGCGAAAAACATAACTTTTTCACAACTCCCTCAATATGGGTATCAAATGAAAGGGCTTAACTAGTAGAATGATGTACAAATTACAAATACGAGGTAGTCGGGGCTTAATCATTTTTTTTAATTTTGTTCTTGTTATAAGTTACTAGCCCTAGAGCTGTCGCACCTTTCTTTGGAACGCCAGTGGTCGCGTGAGAAGCAACAGAACAAATCAGAGCAGAGGCGGGGTGAGGACGGGACGAAATAGAATAGAATGAAATATCTTTATTTGCTTTATAACTATATATTAATATTATGCCAGCTACATCAAAATTTACAATAATTAGGTAAAATCATAAAAAAGAAAAATCAGTAATGTAATTAAACTATAAATAAATACTCTAATCTACTATTCTATTGTGTATTATCGGTGTAGCGGCGTAGTGGTGTTGCGGTAAGTAAGATAATGTTACAAACATTATTTTAAGTTATTACCCACAGTTATTATTTTTTCTATGTATTCTTTTGTGTCTTAAAAAAGAGTATCTATCTATCTATCTATAGTATCAGCAAGGCACCTGTGCGAAGCCGGAGCGGGTTGCTCCGCTTCACAAAAACAATTTGATATTGTGACTAAAACATTACTATGATACCAAACCAGGTGTTGACTCCATTTATTTCATGTTTAATAGACACCAGTGTAAAAAATGACCAATAATACACCTTCTGACAACATTCAGAATCATCATCTACATGTTTTTCTAAGTCTAAAATTGTACACTGAGTTTGGTCCTTATATTTCGCACACTCCGCTCCCGCTCTATGACGGTAAGCGACTATCAACGGGGTCTCGATAAAGGGTGATACTTTTGCAAATTCTTACTGTTCTAACGCACGCAAAACAGAAATGAACAGTACATCCTGATTACGTTCTCTGCTCTTTGTTTGTCGCAAAGATGAGAATGTCGAAAAATGGCGCCTTAAGTTGGGCAGATCTACTTTTCTTAAAAAAAACTATTTACGTAACCTATTTTTTATTATTTAGTCGTCGTAAACATTGTTTGTAACTAAGATAAAGTGCTTGCTGAATGAGCGAGTTTTCCTCCGATTAAATGCTGAAATGCTGAAAACACGGGGTAGAACTATATTTTCTAGAAGTGAAACCTCACTAGATCGATTTATCGCCCCCCATGTTTACAAAATTTCACGAAAATCGGTGAAGCCATTTTCGTTGTTCAGATTATATACAAACCACCAACCCCACACTGCGTCAGCGTGGTTGATTGTGGCCTTGACTCTGCCCTTGCATGAAGCCCAGCAGGGGGAATATTTGGTTAGCTTATGCTTACTGTACCTTGCTTAAATAGTGGAATGAGCACCCGATATTACGATACAGTTTCATGCATCATGTTGACAGAGGGCAAACATTGTTTTAATTGTTTACATTGTTTAACACCATTGTAGCGACTTACGGGATGTTACCATAATCTGAGAACTTATGGGGAAACATACATGACACTGTGAAAAAATGTTTCGAGCGGGTGAAAATAGACTGCAGGCCCGTGAACAAAATTTATGGGTCATGTGATACAGCAGGAGATCTATGTAGGATGATAGAAGGGTATAAAGTAATAAGATTGAGCACTCTGCCGTCACTTGTAAGCTGTCCAACTGAGTGCAGTTGAAGAGGGGGGGGGTTCTAAACCTCGATCATTTCTCCTTGTCGCATGATTATGATTTTTGTACGGCATTGCGAAATAAAGTATTAGAAGAGGTATTGAAACTATAAAAATTATAAATTTTAAAATTCTAATTGTTAGTTTGTGAAAAAAATTCATGATTTTCCGACGATTTACAGAGTAAATTTGGTCATTTGATTATGTTCGGCTTTGGTTCCATACAGTTTCAATACCTCTTCTAATACATTATTTCGCAAAGCCGTACAAAAATCATGCGACAAGGAGAAATGATCGAGGTTTATAACCCCCTCCCCCCCTCTTCAACTGCATTCAATTGGACAGTAACTGCAGTCTAAAAATTAAAACTCAAAAAATTTACTAGGCATTCGTCACTTGGCATTTAGATTGGCAGATAAAACATTAATTAAGCAAAATGACAGTGTGCCAACTCAAATCCTCAACATCAACGCAATAAGCAATCACTTAATTAAACTTAACTCCCAGTTAAATTTGCTCAAGTTAAAGCCTTATCCGTCTCAGTGAGTAAATTGGATAACTTGAAGTTTGTTCACTCGCACTGGTTACTTGGAACCCGATCGTATTTATTGTTTGACGCGTTGATTTGTAAAAGTCTGTAAAATGTTGTTATTGAATTAAGTTTTCAAAAAAAATACTCATTAAATGGGCTTAAGAAATATGAGGAAAAATAATTGAAACTAAAATTTCTCTGACAATTTTGCCAAGTTGAGTCTAATAAACCAAAGTTTCTTATCGTTGCCTTTTTAACCCCCGACAAAAAAGGGGTGTTATAAGTTTGACGTCTGTCTGTCTGTCTGTCTGTGGCACCGTAGAGCTCAAACGAATGGGCCGATTTCGATGCGTTTTTTTTTATTTGAAAGTTAATATTCATGCGGATGTTCTGAGCTATGTTTGGTTAATATCGATTCAAGATGGCTGCCTCCACTAAATGGCGGACAAAATATTTCCTCACAACCTACCTCAATATGGATATCAAATGAAATGCTTGACTAGTATAATACTATAACACTACAATACAGTCAAATCCAAGATGGCCGCCACCACAAAATGGCGGATTTTATTATTATTTCCACTACTACCTCAATATGGGTATCAAACGAAAAGGCTTGACTAGTAGAATGTTTACAGATAACAAATCCGAGGTAGTCGGGTGTTAATAATTTTTTTAAATTATGTTCTTGTTTAACAATGTTTCTTTTTTGTAGTAGCAGAACTCTTTGCAGAGTCTGCCTGCGGAAGTACCACACATTTGCTAGTTAAAGTGAAGACACATACACCACTTTGAAGAGAAGGAAATATTATCAGGAAATTGCCTTGTTACAAGAAAATTCAAAAAAACTTGCCAGTGTTAGAAAAACTTATAACTCAGAATATGATAGCTTACTTTGGGAACTACGCGGATGAAACTGGAGGGCGTGGCCATGAGCATGGCCATCTAGCAATGGGACCATTGGGAGACAATGTGAAATGCTAACGCATTTCTAGATGGCCAATGGTCATGATCCCCAGTTTACCCGAAGATTTCTTATATCATTCCCAAGTGTGACGTTAGAATTCAATTCACAGGCTACGAAAAATCTGTATGAGATGCGCCAAATGAAGTTGTCACTTCAAAAACATAGGTGTATTAAATTGTGTTTTAGAATGTGAAGGTTTCATTGCAATACTTTTTAGACGCCATTTTGGCTAAAACCCTTACATTTCTGTTAAGCACTGAGAACAAAATAAGTTATAGAGAACCCTCACCATAAAGAACCCGAAACGAGGAAACGTGACGTCGATTCATTCATATTTTAAGTGCTAACGGTGGTTCGGGGAACCGTTTTCGTCGAGTTCGCACTGAACCCTAATTTTGTGATGTTTATGACCATTGATGGTATGTAGGGTGGTACAGATTATGGTTCTACCTTTATTTTAACCTACGTTTTACTAAACATTGCTTTTTTGTCACTTATAGGTCCGCTTTTGACAAATAACTTCTCTGATGTTAAGCGACGATGTGGCTGATAATATTTATCCAAAAAAATATTGAAATGAATTTTACCAATAATAATTTTAAGAATAAAATAAGGGCAAAAGAAAAAGAAAAAGAATAAATATTCGGATATTTAATTTATTCCCTTATGTATTTTATTGTCTATTTATTAAAGTCCGGTATATTTATCCAAGCATTTAATGACAAAGTCGAAGAAGTTTTTTTTTTTTTGAAAATATATATTTTTAGGTGTTCAATTATATACTCGGATAGACCATAATTCTATATATCTTCGCCAGCATTAAATTTATTTTTATACACTTTAAATGTCGTATTAGCTTTTAATTTCATATTTAATATGTCATTAAATGTATAGTATACAAACAATACAATTTCATATAACAATCGAAAATAAAACTTTTGCTACTAGCTTGAAAAACGACGAAACTTCCACACGAAATTTCATCAGTTGTTATTTCAACCGCAGGCATCATATCCTTTTTCATATTTAAAAAAAGATCTTATTTTAATTCAGCAGATTATGCATGAAAACGTAACAGACTGACAGACAGCATTACATACGTATGAAAACTAAATTAATTGTTCAACTTTTTTTTATCGGGCAGAGCCTTTATTAACAAAACTAAAATACAATGAGGACTACACTACAAACTATTTACTACTTTTTTTCAATTCACGGGTTGATGACATGATCAACTGACTTAAGTTTCAGCCGCATACAGTGGTGTAAAACTCAAAAATCTGAAACCAAAAAACATTTTTTTATTTTATCCATACTGTTATAATGCTAACCATCTATAACCATTGCAATACGAAATCTTTATGGGGCCTCGTGGAATATCAATTCTGTTAACCGGAAAATGGGATAAACCCGCGTCCCTTTGCATATTAGAAATCATCATCTATTTGATGTAAGTAGTAGTATCTTAGTAGACTTAGAAAAATATATACAGCTTAATAAACATTTTAGTGTGAAACTTTTATGTTATGGTTGTAACACATTTTTATTTAATTCACGGGTAACTCACGTGTAATGTGCTCGGTCCAGTCTGACTTAAGTTTCAGCCGCGTTCGGCGGTCTTTTTCGAGGAAAGTAAACGCGCGTGATTGCTATGTGTGTGTTTTTACCTGAATTTAAACGAGGAGGATTTATTGGTCCGTTATACATACGTTTTTGTATGTATGTTACGCTAATTGTGAATTGATTTTGATGTTTTTGTTTCTGTTCTAAACATAAAACCAAAAAAAAATATTTCGTCTGTCTGGACGACGTGGTAGCTTCTTATGAAATTTGGTAAGTTTGGAGCGAAATACGTTAGCTGCAGACGAGGACTCAAAAACATCAAATGTACTTATAGATATTTAATTAATTAATTTAAATTACATTTAAAACTTATTACTGGACTATAGTTAAATTATAATAAGTGAGCCTAGCTGAAGTGAAGCGAGAACTGACTATCTAAAATAGGAGACGTCCGTAAGTCACCTCGGACGGGCGTCACGAAGTGCTGACGCTGCAACTCGTGGCTCGGTGCAAACCCGTGTAAATGTGGGTCAGCGATGCAGCAGTTTCAGTGGTTGAGCAAAATGTAATTAGCGTCTGAATTTAATTTTTAATTAAAGTTTGTTTTGGTTTTTTTCTTCTTCGGAAAAAACAAAGTATGTACACAATACTTTTGTTCATTTGTGAAGCAGGAATACATAAGATATAAGCATGGTACAAACCTTACGTATTTTTAAAAGTAAAACAAATACTCATCATGCATATATGTTCAACAATCCTACCACATCTAAAAACAGATGTTGATAAAACATAACTAAATATAACACCAGGCGAGATGGCGGTCAACCATCAACCAACCAACCAATAGATAAAAGTAACAAAACAAATAATAGTCTCGACTAATTAACCTGTCAAACAAATAAAAAATACAATACGATGCCACAGATAAACACACACACGCACACTCGCCCTATATACAAACCCTCAGACCCTCTCTCACACACACACCCTCTCACACAAATACATCTGGCTTATAACACACCAATTTTTTTGAGTCGAAAGTTAAAAATTAAACGCAGGTAAAGTCCGGAATATACATTTTGGCATTTACAATACAAATTCATAATACAAGGAAAACTGAGTCTTTTTCCGACGAGGTAAACGCCCAGGCTTATTGAAAAACAAACATCTTTACTGAAGACGCTTCAGAAACAATTTCTTTTGGGCTCCGCTAGTTCGCTTGATTGAAAATGTCTCCTATGTCTTAAAAGAGAAAAACTCATTTTGCGAAGTGTTTTTTAAGGAATTTTCGAGTTTATTTCGAAGTTAGTGCTTCTTATTTTCGATGTTGTTAGTTTTATAGTGATTTATTTATACTTTGTAATTTACTTAGGTTAAAGAGAGTGACGAATAAATTGATTTTTCTTTTTAATATTGAGTGATGGGAGGAGTGAGGTAAATAATTTCTGTAGTGGTAAGACTCTTGGCAGATCCCGCATGGGGAAGTATTACACCTACGCTAGTTATTCAGCAGAAATGTGAAAACATCACTGTATTCCGATTTGAAAGGCAATGTTTCCACAGAAACAACAGGTCTTAAACGTAAAACATCTTAGATCTCTGGGATACGAGAGTAATGCAGTGCTAGATAATGATTTGGACTCATCATGTCCAGATTCAGTTTTTTATTCATAACAACTTAATAATTACCTATATTATAAAAAACAACAAAAAAAATTCGCGTAAGCAACTATACAATGTTAAATGATTAATTTCATGGCAAAATAATATTTTAAATAACAACTTAAAAATCATTATACTAGGTATGTATGTAAAATAATAATCTTACCATCTAGTCATAAAAAAAATAGTAGGCAATGTTTTAATCAGTAAAGGTACTTACAATAATAAAAAGTAAAACATAAATATAACATACGTACAGACAATCTTAATGGCACAGGATTGAGTCTTAGCCATAAAGCTCATAGGTCAATTTACATTTTTGAGGTATATAACTTTCATTAAGTTTGTGTGTTTGGTGTTTTTACATAGATATATAGGCTAGCCTACGTGTTCTTTCAGACTGTAATCTATCTGTGTTTCAAATTTCAGCCCGATCCTTTCATACGTTACGACATGATTGAGCAAAAAACATCAAAATATCCAAACATTGACATTTATAATATTAGTAGGATTCCAGATTATAATCTGTGTTCTAAATTTCAAACCGATTCGTTCAGTCATTCCGACGCAACTGAGTAACAAACATTCAAAATTTAACAGTTACATTGGGTAAGTAGAATAATCAATACAGTCAACAAAGCAATTTTGGTGCCAGCATTCTTACTTTCTTACATGTACCTTGTTTCTTTTGATGGAGGAAAAAATATCTGAAGATACAGCTATATCAAGGGACAGTTGTACCTGAGTATTGTGGTATTGTACCCGATGACCTATCTCTCTGCTTCGACGAAGAATACTGTGATTTCCATATGAACGCACCAGTACTCTTTATCGCCCTAGCAATTTTCTTTAATCCCTCTCCCAAACTGTCCTCCATAAAACGACGTTGTCGAGCTGGTACCAATATCATATCGTATCATAAAGTCTATCGTAAATGCGTTTTAGGAATCGTAAATACTAATTCCGTAAACGTAGTACGTCATAAACCTAACGTACAGGAGAATTGATAACTCTGGTTGATTCTATAATAGATTAACTCATAACGGATAACGTTATCCAGGATGAATTGACCTCTGGACTAGTTACAAGTCTACTCAATAGAAGATCTAACAATATTTGTTTTCCAAATAACTTTAGGTAAAATGTCGGTCAAGCAAAACGTAGAAATGAACATAATTTTTTTTTGTAGTTTGTCACTTATTCGCCATCTCGCCTGACGTAGGTGACGATAAGGTCTACGATGAAACGCGCTTTCAAAGAAAAAAAAAACGTTTTCACTTTCCACTGCAAGACACCAAGATTGTTTGAAATTGTGTAAGACATTAAAAATCTACGCGCTGATTAAAAAAATATTTAAGGTCTGATTAGCAGGAGTCGTCTTGAGTTTTTGCAACGTTTTGAGTGTTGAGAGTTTGTTTTTTACAGAATCCGAGGCTTAGGATATGCCTGTCTGGGAATGTCATAACTGCTTATTGCAGAGACGTGGACTATTTTAAAGCTATTTGCTTAACCAAGTATTCATATTTGTGTAAAACGAGTAGTATTAATTAGTAGTAGTAATTTTGGTATGTATGTTTGGAAATCAATAGAGAGCTTCTAACGCAAATTAGCTAAATTCCTGGTCCGCAAGGCTTAAAGTGATCCGCAGCCAAATTTTTAATGAAAATTTAATAATTAATGTTAAGCTGATAACCGTTGGGGCAAACATATTCTGGAGCAGAGAGGTGTGAATCGGTAAAGCTAGTATATTATGACGCCTTGAGACTAGATGGAGTGACCATTTAGGAAAGGCCGCGGCTTGAAACGTAAAGACAGACAGATGAACAAGCTAAGTGGAATAACATGGGAGAGTTTATGTCTAGAGTATTGGAGCCTAATTTTTAAAGATTGCATATAACATACGTGAAAATCAGTTATTAGAAAATACGTGAAGTAAGTAATGTACCTTCTGGACCCCATATCTCAAAATTGACCGTCTAAGCAAGTTAGCGGGTAAGCATGTGTTCTTAGTACATACTAACTCTACTTAATAGTCCACATTTCGTTCATCACAAAATACGTGACGTCTGGCGGCTCTGGGATCTTGGACTATTATGCCTGAGCGACACGAGGCTAGTTTTTAGGGTTCCGTAGCCAAAGGGCAAAATATGGGACCCTTATAGATTCGTCATGTCTGTCCATATGTCACATCCACTTTTCTCCGAAACTATAAGAAATATAACTATTGCAACTTGGTTAGTAGATGAATCCAGTGAACAGCATTAAGATTTTCATCCAAAAAAATAGCAAAAAGCAATTAATTTTTTGGGGGGGTACTTAGAAATGAAACGAACTGAAACTCAGATTTTTTTTCATCAAACCATACGTGTGGGTTATTTATCTATGGATAGATCATCAAAAATGATATTGATGTTTCCAACATGTTTTTTTTTTCTAAACTGAATAGTTTGCGCGAGAGACTCTTCCAAAGTGGTAAAATGTCCCCCCCCCTCCCCTCTATAACTTCTAATATAAGAGAAAATTCAAAAAACTAAAAAAAATGTATGATTTACATTACTATGTTAACTTTCAACGAAAATTGGTTTGAATAAGCTTTTTTAATACGTCATAAATTAATTATAGTTAAAACACCGATTTAAGTAACAACGAACTACAAGAATTTTATGTTACGTTACTTGCTGCTACGGAAACCTTTATGAGTCCGACTCGCACTTGATCACTTTTATTCAAGCTAGTTTTAGTAAGCTAGCTATCTAGTACTTCTAGCTTCGTGCAGACAAAACTAGCATTGCGAGCGTTGAAAAACTAGCCTCGTGTAGATAGAGCATAACGCGCCAAAAGAAAAAAAGTATAACTTAAAAAAATACCGTCTATTTTCCAAGTGCCTCAACGCTTTATAGAACTTAAAATTAAAATGAACGCAGTGAGAACTTAAAATAGATAATGCTTTTTTCACAAACGGAAGTTTAACAGAGCAAAATTCAAAAGACTAAATCCGGACAGACAACGCATTCAGTAGAACAAAAAAAATTTGTTAACAAACGCTTTGCTACTTTAATTCCGACCCCTGAAATGCATTGCGCAAACGGAAAATACAGAAAATATGGAAAAGTGAGCAAAGTAAACACGATGCCGTGATGTTCCGAAAGCTTCTTCCCTTTGATTGTTGACTCGTAGCAAATACAATTCCCTTGCTATGCTCAACTATCCCACCATTTTTATCATTCGCAGTATGGACTAGATTTAAAATAATAAATAAAATTTCACATTCAAAATTATTCGACTAATACACACAATCACAATAAAACACATCCAAATGTAAATTAAAAACTAGCTGTACCCTGGCACGCTTCGCTGTGGCACATTGTGATGAAAAAATTTGCTAAAAACAATCCTTGATGCGGATTATATATCATTCTAAAATTTCAGCTCGATCGGTGCAAAACTTTTAGAGTTTTTGAAGCATACACAAACCAACAAAACGTTTTTAAATATAGTGATTACTAGTTTATGATTTATTCCTTCGTATTCACCCAATTACCTATCTAGATGCCAAAATTGAAGATTCTATATAATCTGGAACTGGATAAAATCTTTTATGTCTATGTCTTAATCAGTGATCATAATGACGATTTTAGGTTAATATCTAAATAACAGTTTGAGGTATGTGTATAAAATTTGGAGCACATATTGATATCCTGCAAGTCTCAATGTGTAAGCAATTTGACAAGTTAATGTGCAATAGTATTTAAGTTATGAGGAGGACAAAAGTAGCTCCAAACAGTTCGTGTAATATTGCTTATTACACATGGTGCGGCATTGGCATTTATAAATCCCAAAGTTTGGATGGTTGTTGCTCGCTCACATAGAAACGTCTGAACGAATCGAGTTGTATTATAGCCTGGAATAGCACAGAGGCTATTTTAATCACGGAAAAATTACGGGAATGGACTTCACAGAGCATCAATAGATAGCTTAAAGCCACCAGTTTAGTAATTTACTATAGATTATGACGGTTCATGAACTTATCTTTGAGATTATGAAATTATGGGTTAACATTTATGTTCAACTAACATCGCCCTACGTTTCGCCCGCGCATTTCTAGGTTTTTATAATGTTTTATGTTTTTTTGACGCGACAACGTCTAATAAATCGATAAACGTCGACTACATGCACGAAAAACTATCCCGTTATGGCCCGTTACGGTCATTGTACGCTTGCGCTGCATCCATCAATGTTTTGTTATGACATTGTCACGTTAAACTATCGTGCGTAAACCAAACGACTTTACAGACAGACAGAAACGCTTCATTATGCACACCAGTAATAAATCCAAATTTACAAAACATAAAACTAGTGCCATAAATGGCGGCCTTATCTCTAATAGCGATTACTTTCTGGCAACCGATGTTTTTATATGTTTATTGATATTGTTAAACCCTAAATTTAAGAACCTAAATACAATACGGATGTTAATACTAATCACAAATTAATGTTAATTTTATGATAGTTTGTATTAATAGCATATTGATAACCACATTATTAAAATGTTAATATTACATTGTAAATTTATTATAAATGGTATATGTTTAATCTGTTGTCACGTGACTGGAAACACAAATATGACTTATTACGTCACTAGCCGTAAAACAAGCTGTCGAAAACTGACTAAACTGTTTACTTTCTGCATTTTTATTACAGTTTACAATCTTAGTGACGACGATTTTGATTTCAAGTTTGTATTCAAGTAATGAACAAAACACATAAACTGGACACACAGTCATGAATCGCGACTAATGTTTTGCGACTAGTGACGTCATAACGGTCGTTAGTGTTTTAGCGCAAAAATCAAAATTAGCCAAATATTGTATATTTTCTTACGAAAATACTAATAGTTTGAAATAAAATGTTATTTTTATAATAAACATGCGTCAATCTTCAAAATAAAAGCAATTTCGAAAAATTGTCAACATCCCTATTACAACTGAATAATAATAGAATAAATTCTATAATTGCCAACGAAATATTTTTACTAGCCACAAATTACAACGTTAACTACAAAACGTGCCTAAGTACGAGTGACTCACGCAGCACGTTTAAATTATCCATAGACCGATAAAGGTTTAAAGATATTCAAGTATAATATTTTACTTAAATAAATTACTATTACAGTACAACAAAAGACGTCAATTTGAAAATATGTAATTTCTCCATACTGTTTTTCCTGACCATAATATACTATTCATACATAAACTATCTATCGCTTGGTTTTCTCCTTCGCTGAACAAAAGCGAAACATCCAGTTTTGGCGGTTATTTCAAAATTTAATATTGCATGTTACCTACTTGTTATTTTGTGCGCTTTTTACCGCCTCAAAATAAAAAGAAGATTGATGTGACATAAGTCTGACGTATTTGTGTGAATCTTTGTATTTATGTGTCTGTGACTTCACATTTTCTAAACATACACACACATAAACAGCCCACTAAATGTTCCCACTGCTGGGACTCGGGGCCTCCTCTCGCAAGGAGAGAGTCAAGGCCATAATCCAACATGCTAGACCAGTGCGGGTTGGTGGATGACACATGACTTCGAAAGAAGGTAAAAGTCGGTTTCCTCACGATGTTTTCCTTCACCGTTTTAAGTTAGAATCGTTAGTTTCGAAACAATTGTACCAAACCCAACGCTATTTTAATTTTGTGTTGACTAAATCTCTATGTATAAAAATGTTATGTTGGTTTGTGTACGCTTCAAAAAGTTCTGCACCAATCGAGCTGAAATTTCGGCAAATTTCAATCGGCATCAAGGATTGTTTTATCTAATTTTTGCATCACAATGTGCTACAGCGAAGCGTGGCAGGGTACAGCTAGTATTTACATAATTTATTTTCTCCGAAAAAACAAAACAGTAATTTACAGAGATATAGATCGTCAAAATTCCGGAGTGGGGAGTTGTGACGTCACTCTATAGTAAAAATCGTACCATAACGTTTGAAATTTCTAAGCACATTGCTTAGAAGTTTCTTCTTCATCATTTTTTGTTTGGGAAACGAAAAAAAAAACGTGTATAATATTTTTTTATAATCTGACGAACTAATTTTTGGTTTTTAGTCGTCCCGCTTATTGTTTGATATACTTACGTGTGAAGTAAGCTGATTCAAAATAAACACTCTTCTCCATTATCACTAATTGAACATTTCTGGGAAGGTCTAATAAAACAGACACAAAAACACATATTCAACACACAAATGTAAGTCCTGACAAGGAATTGAACCCACTATCTTACCCTCACTTGACAGACTCACTAATCACTATCAACTGAAGCAAATCATGATGATAATTTCGCGTCTTTGAAATTAACGCCATGTTTATCACTATTATAATTACTTTACTGAAATATTTGAAAAAAGACTTTCAGAATAATAAATATTTATATCTAAAACTCAATCAAAAATATGTCTTAAAAGATCACAATTTCAGTTACTTTTGGCAAAAAAGTAAATTGTAATTTAAAGCTACATTAGAAAGAAAAGGTCGCGACATTTGATCAAGATAAGCTAATGTCCACGGGCAGAAACCTTTGCTTTAAAAATTCTTGGAATAATTTTGGTGCATTTACTTACAAAACAGATACGAAATGCAAATGAATGTTTATTTAAAGGATGTGATGCTAACGCGCGGTTTTATCATTATTGAATTTAAACATTGAAAAAACAAAGCCCAACTTGATTTTAAATGATGGATCAAATATTGAATCATTGGATTTTTTTCAACTTGAAATTTCTGTAAGCAGCTTTGATGCAATTTCGCCAATGTCTTGTGTGTAGTTAGTGGTACATTCTTCTTCAGTTATTTAGGTGTAAATGCAGCGTTGCGTTGAAGATAGCGGAGTAAAATAGATTTCTGGTACTACTGATATTTGGGATTCCTTCTCTCGCAAGGAGAGAGTCAAGGCCATAATTCACCGACGCTGACCTAGTAGTGCGGGTCGGTGGATGACAAATGAACCCGAAAGATACTAGGAATATGTAGCTTTCTTCACAATGTTTTCCTTCAGTGATTAAAGTTAGAGACATTACGCAAATGACTTCGAAAAGGCAGTGGTTCGCTTGGGACAAACCAGGGGCTCCGGATCGTATGTTCTCCAAACTGGACTAGCTGTATCTTGACGAACGTAACTGCTTTTTTTATAGTAAATAGCTACGATACGAGCAGGGCACGTGGCTGATGGTAAGCAACAGCCCTGCCACATAGCAGCACAGTGACACGCAGCTATTAGAACATGAAGACTCCAAATCATTTCCTAGCACTGCACTGCGCTCGTTACCCAGAGATGTTAGATATTATATTTCTAAGTCCTGTAATTTCTCTGAAAACATGGTCCTTCAAACCGAAACAGTAATGTCTGCACTTTACTGCTTGGCGGTAGAATAACTGGCAAAGGTGTGGTACTTCCCCAGGCGGACTTTACCAAGAGTTATACCACTACTGAACTGCTTACTACTATTTAAGTAGGATAGTAAAACCACGCGCAAGTATCAAGCACTCCAGGTGTGTTGACTTTAATCTTCACCTAAGGGGGGACAAGAAGAAAATAGCACTACTGAGACTTATAAAGGACTTTTAGGATTTGGTATTCATTATTCAAATCACAATATTACATCTCCCTTTCACTCTTTTATCAACTAACGGATTAAAACGAGGGGTGTGAAGACTGACTCGGAGTGTCACCTTGTCTGTGATGCAGTTGCCCTGGTTTTTAACCCCCGACCAAAAAAGGGTTGTTATAAGTTTGACGTCGATGTCTATGTGTCTGTCTGTGTGTGTGCCTGCATGTGGCACCGTAGAGCTCAAACGGATGGGCCGAATTCGATGCGGTTTTTGTATTTGAAGGTTAATATGGCGGATGTTCTTAGTTATGTTTGGTAAATATCGATTCAAGATGGCCGCTTCCACAAAATGGCGGACAAAATTTTTCTTCACAACCTACGAGTACTTCAATATGGGTATCAAATAAAAGGGCTTGACTAGTAAAATACTACGCACTATGACAAATTTCAAATCCAAGATGGCCGCTACCACAAAATGGCGAAATACAGTTCTTTTTTCACAACTGCCTCAATATGGGTATCAAATAAAAGTGCTTGACTAGTAGAATGTTGTACAAATTACAAATCCGAGGTAGTCGAGGGATAATCAAAATGTTTAATTTTGTTCTTGTATTTAAACATTATTTATTTATTATAATTTAACTGTGTTTTCAAATTTCAACATGATCCGTTTAGACCTTCCGACGTGATTCTAACATCCAAAACTTTCGCATTTATACTATTGGTAGGATAGAGACGACACGAGCAAAACAAACGCCGGACGCATCGAAAAAGCGACATCGTTTCATGGTTGACGATCCAAGGACTCGAATAAAGAGATTTGACTCTACATTTGTGATAACACCGTCTAGGCTGTGGAAAGCGTTGCCTGGGGTTGAGTTGCTAATCTTGGAGTTTTCAAATCGAGAGTAAGGCGGTTATTTTTGACGTGACAACGTCTAATAAATCGACGAACGCCGGCTGCATGCACGAAAAAATGTCCCGTTACGTCCCGTAACGCTCATTGTGCTTGCGCCGCATCCATCAATGTTTTGTTATGACGTTGTCACGTTAAACTATCGTCCGTAAACAAACCGACTTTACAGACAACATATTTTTTTCTAGGTATGCACGCTCCATCGTAAACCACATCGTCTCTTGACATCAGGTGAGATAGCGGTCAAGCGTAAACCTATAATTGATAATAAAAAGTAAGACGCTTGCCCATACCTAGCACACCACACTACACTGTGCTCGTCACGCGTTTATGATGACTAAATATTTTATCCCTGCTCCAGCAGGAACGTTTAGTGGTCTGATTATGCTAAGATGTCTCCAGCGATAATAAATTACAAATGACAATCCTCATATTTTCCTCTCCATGATAACAACGTTTACCCAGTTAGATAATAAATAAATTCACCTTGCAGACCCAAGTCCAAGTGCGCACTAAATCCGAGAAACGGCCAGCGTATGGTCACTCCAACGAGCCGGCGACGTAGAAATATTGTAACAGCGAAGACTTTGATTAATAGAGAAGATAAGCCACACGCTTTTTGAAATTAATTCTATGCTTTCTGTGATTAAAAATATTGTCAATTGTTAATACAATTTATTTTTAAAAGACGCTGTCAGTACACCCCGTTGCCAATAAGGAGCGCGCGCGTTTCCAAAAATGGAGGGAAAATGTACTAGATGTCTACATAAATAAGAAAAAAATCTACTTTTATTAAAACATAATCATTATTTGAATTAATATTTAATATCTTGTTATTTGGACGTATTTAATTAACCCATTTTATATAGTTTGAAAATGGTAAATTGCATCTCAAGCTATACTGCGAGTAATTCCAAGAGACTTCACAACTAACAAATAACTAATTGTTCTTGATATAAAAAAAAAAAAATTAAAGCAACTTTTGAAAGTGAAATAAATATCTGAAATCAATCTATCATTATGTAATGTGTGAATTAGGTATTTACAATAATATTACTGTAGTTTCAAATTTTTGTTGGAAAATACCTATGTCGAAATGTTGGCATATCTTCGGGGACATATCAGTGTCTCTATGTATTCCAAGGATTTGTCGGGAGGCGAAGTCCGTATTTATTAGAATGGCTGGACACAGAGGCGGATTTGCAGTTTTGGCCTTTCTGGGCCATTTACTACCAGCGGCTTATTTCTCGGCACATGTTGTGATGGAATGTGTAAGTCGTTTATTTTGTGATTAAAATCTCTGTTTGCTTGTTACGTACCAGTACCTGCACATGTACCTACAACATGAACTGCGTTCTATCATGAGATTCAAGTTAAAAATTCAACAAGACTCGGTATATCCAGTGACCCGCCTCGTGCCAATTATAATTCGCTGACGCTCCTCATTAAATTGTGACCCAGATAACCCTTCATCAAAGCTAGTTTCAATGAAGAAGTCAGTGTCGTTCTTACATCGAACGTATTAGTACCTAGGCTAGATTAGCGTAAAATAATATTATAATGTGAATTAAGTATTGTAAATTTTGTTTTAAGGAATTCTAATTTTACTTATCGAACGCTCCGTCTGCTACTAAATTCGAAATTACGATTAAATATTTGGCTTTCGTGATTGATTACAATTACAAAAGCTTAATTTGTTCACTTGAGTTTATTTGCTTGAATTATTATCGTCTTATTTTCGTAATACAAAACCTGCTCAGTTAAATAAATATCTCAATCAATTTCATTTTGATTTTGTTCAACATCGAAATTTTGTACCGATTATTTGCTCAAATCTTTCACGTAAGGCTTATAATGCGGCAGCAAATTCAAGTTTTGATAGTCAATAGCATCCAATTCTATATCACTAGGTAACGTAAAATTTGTTACGTTGTAGTTTGATTGACTGTTAGCATCTAAAGGTACACTTGTTAGTTATGTAATTTTAGTATCTATAGCTACAAATACAAGCTGTTTCTAAAATGCTATTCGCATAAATTTCTTGCAACTCTCAAAAACCACCATAAAATTGTTGAAAAGATATGATAAGATAAAATAAGACAAAAATGAAAGCTCTACAAACTCAAACGTGAAGTTAGTATATTCATTGCTAAGTTTAACCACCCTGAAATTTTAGCCGTCCCAATAACTTGCCGCTCCAAGTCGGGGCATAATTGGCCTTAGTTTTAAAATCCGCCTCTGGCTGGTCACAGTATTTGCAGGTAATTCCACTTCGCGGTAAAATTGAGGAAGAAACATAAGTTGTGTTTATGACAGCTGTCCCTGAAGGAATACTTATACAAGTTCCTGGATCTTTACTTAATCTTTTGAAGGATGTCATGATGAGCTCTGTTTGACAAAGAAGTACTCAGTGATATGACCGGAGATAGATTCGAGTTTATGTTTGTGTGTGAGCTTCTATATATTTGTTTGTGCCAGGAAACCTTGATTGCTCGATTCAGCTCCTCATATTTGCTCTCACACAGGTCTACGTTAGATAGGCCAATTTTGTGTGCTGGTATGCAACGATTGAGTCGAACTGGATGCACACTGACATCAAAAATATCGTTACAATTTTACTTTCAACAAGTATAGATTGCATATTTTTAACCTAGCAGCTAATATGCATGACAACCACGGATATTCGGGGGGATATGCCTTGCTTGCGAATTTAGTTCGAAACCTAGTGTCTCCGGTCTCCTCCCACAACATGCATAAAATGGGTGGAACCACGGATATCGGGGGATATGCCTTGAGGGCGTGGCAGTGTCTTCTCGATACGGTTAATATGACCGTATAAATTTGACATTCGTTCAGTCGCTCTGAAGCGCCTAGAGAGTACGTTGGCGCGTTAGTGATGAGGTAATGGAGTTTGCCGCCGTGAAATTTCTTCGAAAATTTATTCGGTAATTTACATGGACAATGTTCGTTTTTTTCATTTTTAATTAACTACCTATTTTTCCAGATGTTTTTTATTTGTTTCATGATTATTATTAATAATATATACAAAGAAATAAAATTGGAGCGTTTGTAATATCAAATTAACAACTGTTTACTAAGTTGTGACCAATGAAAGTATGTACAGTACCTATACCTAAAAACTATTATAAAACTTTTTGTCTATCTTGTTTGTTCCACTAATCTACCAAACAGCTGGACCAATTATGACGGGACTTTCACTACCAGACAGCTGATCGTCTAGGGCATAACTTTTTACGTGTACTTTTCTCTTGCTTGATGAAAATAAAATGTTAATATTATTACTAGCCTACATTGTCCCACTGCAGGGCAAATACCTCTCTTCCTTCCTTGCAGATAGTCCAATTCACGGCATTAGGATTTACGGCGATCGACAGTCTGAGATATAATGTTTTACCTCCCTGTAATTCCTCTGGAAATATAGTCCTTCAAACCGGAATAAAGTGATGTTTATTCAATGTTTATTAAATAAACTGTTTCATTAAAAGTCCCTTAAAATTAGTCCAGCAGTTTCAGAGATTACCCAGTACAAGCAGGAAAGCAAAAAAATTATAATGTTTTTTTGTCATTGGTATCGTAAATCTTAGTACCTAATATTACAAATGCCAATGTTTGGACGTTTGGGTATTTGGACGTTTGTTGCTCAATCTCGTTTAAACGTATGAATGGATCGAGTTGTAATTTGAAATACAGTAAGATTATATTTTGGAAGAACACATAGGCTTAGGCTACTTTTATCTCGATAAAAGAATGGGAACGAGAACTACGCGGGTAAACCGTCGGAGCACTGCTAGTACTTTCGTACACATTAAACGTAAAACTGTTGAAAAATGCAAATAGATTCCTACTCCAACTTTATACATTTCTTTATAGTATAATACATGTCGTACAGGGTCTCAATTTTTATATATTATAATTGTATTAACGTATTTGTTTATTAGTAAAACTTAATAAATGAAAATATAATACAGACAAAATAAAATGTCGAATAAATTTTGCAATCACTCATTTCAATCCCTAGTGACATATTATGTGGGCGTTGAGTTACTCCTTCTGCATAGACAAAATTATTTGTTAATACGGAAATGTTCCGCCCATTTTATGTATGTTGTGGGAGGAGACCGGAGACACTAGGTTTCGAACTAAATTCGCAATCAAGGCATATCCCCCGAATATCCGTGGGCGGCTAATTTTATTTCTTTGTATATATTATTAATGATAATCATAAAACAAATAAAAAAAATCTGGAAAAATAGGTAGCTAATTAAAAATGAAAAAAACGAACATTGTCCATCTAAATTACCGAATAAATTTTCGAAGAAATTTCACGTCGGCAAACTCCATTACCCCATCACTAACGCACCAACGTACCTACTCGCTAGGCGCTTCAGAGCGACTGGACGAACGTCAAAGTTATACGGTCATATTAACCGTATCGAGAAGACACTGCCACGCCCTCAAGGCATATCCCCCGATATCCGTGATGACAACTCATGTTTGATTTAATGTGGCATCAAAAGGCTACTCTATAACTAAAACATAGGTGAAATAATTACTTTGTTATATTATAAACTTCCCGTGATATCACGATTTAAAATCACAATTTTGGACTTTCCCAAAAACGCTTCATACAAAACACTACTAAATCGTGATTTCACTGTCGGGTATTTTCTGTGCGTCTTGCGTAAAGTTTGTATGTTAGCTTTATTAAATATCGCGTTTAGAAAACTGGTTTCATAACAAAAGTCAATTGAAATTGAATGGGTTGTCCAATAGTAAAAACAATTTCGAATAATTTCGTAGTTTTAAAATGGACTTGCCCGTCCAATTTTGAATGATCATAAAGTAAGATAAACAAAAAATATCAAAACTAAAGTTGGTACATATTTTATTATATTTAAATACTGTCATTATTTCAATTAATTTAATACAATTGCAGGATCTGTTGTCATACCTGTTGTGATCTTGGGTTGTTCGATAGATTCATACAACCATTTCTATTACGCTAGTTTTCAAACCAGAAATCCATTTGGTAAATGGATTAATTTGTTTGAGAGTTAAGATGCCATAGACAGACATATCAACAATTATGTTACTTGTCTTATTTTTCGTCTTTTACTTTTTCCTTAAGGCATTGATATAATAGTCCCAAATACTTTACGGTGAAAACTAGTATGCTTATCACATATTATTTGCATTTGATCAATATGTAACTCACGCAATTCAGGTTGGCTTAAGTTTCAGCTGCGTCGAGCTGGAACGACTATTTCAATTGCCCATTAATCAATTAAAAAAGTTGCAAATACGACTGATTTTCCATAGCAAATATTTAAAATGTTATCCTTACATAGAAATGCGTCAAAACGTCACGAAGTAGGTACTAGTCTAAAATTGATTGTAATATCTGAGGGCGGTTGCTAATGGACGCCGACGCCGGTGCTTCCAATAACGCCAGAAAATGAGCAACATAGAAGGGAAACGCACTTATTAAAGTAAAATTTTCCTATAAATGTGAACTCTGAACCAAACAACTAAATGGTTCCCATAATACACCTGGCCAAGAAAAGAAGGGAGAAAGTTGGGTGGAAAGAAATGATATCCATTCGAACCAGTCACTTTTAGGGAAGATTAGGGGACTGTTGCTCTGGACAAGGAAAAGCAGAAAAAGGGGAGAGAAGTCTTTTGAAAGGTCAATTGTAACAGGCTAGATATACCTTATATTATAGTGTTTCCTTTGTGTAACGTCCATATGACAACTCTGTGTACAATGAGAGCACGATGTAATCTTTATAAGTTGTCAACTACTTTATATTTATAACATGGATTAACATAAAACTTTTAGTGTGACCATTTTTATTTCATGATTCTTTATGATTAAAAGGATACCATTCTTTCTAAATCAAATTCTACGGCTGAAACTCAATATTGTGTCGTTAAAGTACCCCAGCCAAGCGATTGTAGACCTTAATGGATCCCGAACTTATTGCGTTCGGGTTACTGTTTGCTAGAGTGGTAGTCTGTTTATAGGGCTTCGGACGTCAAAAGGTATAAGGAAAAGAAATGAAAAGTTAGCGCGAAACCCATTTCTGGGAAATAAATTTGGTGCAGTATCCGATCACTTCCAGGATTCCATGTTGTTAAGGGAAAATGTTCCTAAATTTGAATCTTCCCGATCTAGTTTGGACTGTATGATCCATAACATAAAGTACATTTTACATTATCCATAAATTTAGTTTTCTCATTGAGTCTTCTTTAGCTGACAATGATGATTCATTCGCTTAATTGCATGCATTCCTAGATGAAAAGAGCTCTTGACCGAGCCAGCTCATTTAAACGTCAAATGTTGGGTACATTCGAGTACACAAACTAATAGCGCCTTGTGGTTTAACTTGCATAGTTCCCGTTCTAGTCACTTTCCCGGGATAAAATGTCTATGTGCTATTATTCCAACAGTATTCTAACAGTTAACAGTGTTCCAAATTTCAACCCAATCCGTTCAAACGTTTCGAGCTGATTGAGCAACAAACACCCAAACATTGACTATAGAGAATGTGTACTAATTTTGAATGTTAGCTTTTTCTGTATGCTTCGTTCAAAATAATAAATAATCGTGACAGAATTATTTCAATACGTCAATTAGTTTCCAAGGTATAGAATTTTATAGTTTGTCAACCTCAACAAGACTAACGCAAGCAAAACACCCGTAATTGTTAACAGAATACTTTTTTTTACTTCTGTGACAAAAAATAACACAATCAAAACTGTACTAAATAAACATTTTAAGTATGAACGTAAGCATTATATCTGCAACACTGTACAAGCATAAGCAGCCCACTAAATATTCCCTCAACTGACACTCGGGCACTCCTCTCCCAAGGAGAGTCAAGGTCATAATCCACCACGCTGACTTAATGCGGGTTTGGCGAATAACACATAAGCTCGAAAGATTCTAGGTACATGTCGGTTTTGTCACGATGTTTTCCTTCTAAGTTTGCATTACGCACATGACTTCGAAAAAACAGGGTTGCGCGTAGGAATTGAATCCGGGACTCTGGATCGGCAGTCGCCGTTCTCCCGACTAGACCAGCCGTAACTGCAATACCGTGATTGCTTCAAAACAACAGCCAACAACCATTCCAACCAGCGTCGATCGAGCACAAAGGAGTCTCAGGAAATTGAAGAGCTTTGCCAAACGCTAGACAATTGTAAATGCCTGAATACCTGTTCAAACCGGTTCGAAGCGATTTGAAGCGGTTTGAAGCGGTTCACTCCGGTGCTAGTTTTAATTGTAACTGCTAATGAATTGTCACTGCACTCTGAGGTGGAATATCCGGCAGCTTTAGTTTGTGGTGTAAAGGTACATACGGATGAAAGATAGACAGACGAGAGACAGATAAAAATAAAATTATTTATACAATTTACTAGCAACGCCCCTTGGTTTTTAACCCCCGACTAAAAAAGGGGTGTTATAACGTTTGACGTTGATGTCTGTCTGTCTGTATGTCTGTGTTTGTGTCTGTCTGTGCCACCGTAGAGCTCGAACGGATGGGCCGATTTCAATGCGGTTGTTTTAATATCCGTGGGGATGTTCTTAGCTATGTTTGGTTAATATCGATTCAAGATGGCCGCTTCCACAAAATGGCGGATAAAATATTTCTTCACAACCTACCTCAATATGGGTATCAAATGAAATGGGTATGAAAGGACTTGACTAGTACAATACTATATACACTATAACAAATTTCAAATTCAAGAAGGCCGCCACCACAAAATGACCAATTATATTATTTTTTCACTACTACGTCAATATGGCTTTCAAACGTAAGGACTTGACTAGTAGAATACTTCGCACTATGACAAATTTTAAATCCAAGATAGCTGCTTCCACAAAATGGCGAAATACATTTCATTTTTCACAACTCCCTTAATATGGGTATCAAATGATAGGGCTTGACTAGTAGAATGTTGTGCAGATAACAAATTCGAGGTAGTCGGGGGTTAGTCAAAATTTTTAATTATGTTCTTGTATCTTCGCAGTTCCTGTATCCGTTATTGTTCCGTAATAATAAGTAGATTATGTGCCGTTCCAGACTATAATCTAACTGTTAATAATACACAAAATATAGGAAAAACAGGAAAACTACTGAAACAACTGGCGGCCTAATCTAAATAATGATTTCTTCCAGGCAACCTTGGGGTGGACCTATAGCTAGGAGAACTCAAAGCGTGGTGCGCAACAAAGTCTGTTGTGACTACGAGATAAACGTGCACAGTGTGAGTTAATTTATTTAGTTAATTGATATTGTTATTTCGTTTCTCAGAGAACAACGATTATTTATTAATTATTCTACCTATACAGTGAAAAACAAGTTTTTTGTTACTTCACCTGAAACATTGTATGGTTTTAAATCATTTTACATGGCTATTGAAACCTCACACCAGTTTAAAATGGATTATAGCTACAACTAAGTTCTAAAAGCTATAAAACCTACCCATCATTTTTACCCCCCGAGTTACAAATTTATGTGCCGAGTTAGTAACAAAAGCCGAACGAAGTACCATCAACTTTTACAGGTATCGATGCCATAACCATAAGGCGGCCGTAGCCAAAATAGAACTATGCCTATCAACTCTTGATAGCGACGCGACGTGATCGAAATAGGGCAGAGTTGGAATATATTAACAGTATGGACCACAGTTACGGCTAGTCTAGTCGGGAAAACAGCGACTACCGATCTGAAGCCCCTGGTTCGAATCCCACGCTTACCACTGACTTTTTGAAGTCATGTCCGTAATGCCTCAACATTAATATAATTAAAAAAATTGACTTACCCCCGACTATCTCGGATTTATAATTTGTCAAACACTCTTATAGTCAAGCACTTTCATTTGATACCTATCTTGAGGTAGTAGTGAATAAAAAAATATAATTCGCCATTTAGTGGTAGTGGCCATCTTGGATTCATAACTTGTCATAATGTATAGTATATAACTAGTCAACCTCTTTCATTTGATACCAAAAAAACTAACCAAAAAAATTGGCAGTCATAGGAACTACCGATAGAAGTGAAAACTTATAACTCGAATTGAATAGCTTATTTTGGAAACTACTCGGATGTAGCTGATGAGCGTGGCGTGGTCATCATAGCACGGTCATCTAGAAATGCGTCAGCATTTTCCATTGGCTTACGCATTTCTAGATAGCCATACCATGTTAGCTAGGCCCTTTCAGCATTTCCCATTGGCTGACGCCATTGATTTCTAGATGACTAATTGCTATAGTCGGGACTATAGCTATTAGCCATCTAGAAATAGCTCGGGAGCTTACCCGAAGATTTCTTATCATACCCGAGCGTGAAACTAGAATTGAATTCACAGCTCACGAAAAAATATCTATCGAGGCGCGCCAAAAGAAGTTTTAACTTCAAAAACCGCATCAAAATCGGTCCATCCGTTTGAACACCACTGTGCCACAGACAGACAAACATCAAACTTGAAACACCCCTTTTTTGGTCGGGAGTTAAAAAATAAAACATCAAAAATAACACTTCTACTATTTCACAACATTGTACATCCAACAAAATAACAGTCCCTGACTATCAAACACTTGATATCATAATATTTTTGCCTGATGGTAAGCAACTGAACATACCTACACATAAGAACACAGTGTCATGTAGCTATTGGAAAAGTTTTAAATAAATGCACCAAGACACACTACTGTGTCAACTACTAGAGCACACTTATATAATACGTGCTTTGCCTACTGAATTAATTGTCCATACTGCATACACGTTAAGCAGCCTATCAACATTGACGATGTAATCGAAACTTCCAGTCGGATAGAGCGAAATTTATCTAAATCACATTCCTCTATGTCCTACACCTCACCGCCTCCAGCGAATGTGACCTTTCACCTGCCTCGCTAATTTTTAGCTATCTTGCGAAATTTTATACTCCCAGGCACAATTATTAATCGCCCACCCGGTATTTCTCTAGTTAGCAGAAATCGTTAATTTTAAATACAAATACAAAAATCTTTATTGCTGTTTGCAGGTAAGATAAGATGATACAAAACATTAAAATAATTGACCCATACAAACTGGCTTCTTCTTCTAGAGGCATGCAATATGTCTGGCAACGCAGTTTCCATTGGTCTGAATTTATACAATGATAATAATAGTCAGCTGATAGTCTTCTTTTTCTTTTTTCATTTTTAACTTTTAATCGGTTGTATCATATATGTCATCTGATTCATCATGTATTAATTTCTGGCTTCTATCCCGGTGTGTTATGTTAGTGTGATATGTTTGATGAGTACAATTACGCCAACGTCTTGTGCGTCAGCAGGATGATGTTAGTGACTTTGACAAGTGTGTGGTTTCATGTAGAATCCAAGGTCTTGCAGTAGTAGCTCTTGCAGTTTAGCCGTGTGAGCAATTTTAAAGAATGTCATTATGTATAGAAAAATCAAAAAATAATAATCAAAAATAATGATAATAATAATTCAATTTGTATAAAATAAAACAATGTCAATGTGTGTAAAGAATGTTAACATGTATAAAATTTAATATTTGTATACCTACTCAAAGAACTCTCACAATATATTATAGAGTAATCTGATTCAACCTGTCCATTACAATATATTATCTGATCTAACATTAGTTAAATCTAAAGTTTCATAAAATATAGACAGTGGACACTAATGTGGCTAATGGAATTTAATGTGGAAGTTAATGGAATGTAAAATGTCATGTTATACAAAATCTATACATCAGTATTCCAATTAATTTCCTATCATTTAAAAAATTCTTTCACAGTGTAATAACATTTGGGTACCAGTATCTTTTTAATTTACTTTTGAACATGGATGAGTTAAGTTTTTTAATTGCATTTGGCAGCTTATTATATAGAAGAGGAGCCATACAAAAAATACTGTCACTCATAATCTTTTTCTTGCGTTTGTCTATGAGCAGCCTACACTTATCACGTCGGTTCCGTTCCACTTTGTCACTCAAGAGAGGGAAAACAATGGGGGTTATTCCTTACAAAACACATAACTTCAAAAACATAAAGGCTTGGAAGGGTTAAGATTTGATTGTCTATGAATACCTGTCTGCAGCTATCTGTAACTTGCATCCCACCATGGACCACGTGAACTTTTTTTCCAGTTATTAAAGCTAATTTTATGATAGTACCTACGGTGAAGGCTATCATTAAGCAGCAACAAATGGAGATATTGAAAACGAAAATATTTTAAGAATAATCCAACAAAACCGTTTTAGTCGAAAGGATCGAAGTGACAAAAAATATAGGTGGGCTGTTAACTGTGCCTGTGAGATATTTAAAATTTACGTTCGTCCTTTCCCGAAAATACTTGACCAATCATCAAGAAATTATTATAAATGTCAGTGTATGGATCTTTGTTGCTCAATCACGCCGTAATTTCTGAACGTGTCGGGCTCAAATTTGGAACATAGATAGGTTATAGTTTGGAAGACACATACGCTACTTTTTATCCTGATAAATAACGGGTACGGGAACTACGCGGGTAAAACCGCGGAACACTGCTAGTAATAATATAAATGCGAAAGTATTGATGCTTAAAATGTTTGTTGCTCAATCACGTCGGACCGCCGGAATGGGTTGTGTTGTTATTTAGGACACATATTAATTACAGTCTGGAATAACCCATAGGTCCAGGCCACGTAGTTCGACTGTGTAGTTCGATCAATCGATGGTTCGATTGATTGATTGATTGATTCGTTGCTTTTTAGGTTCCTGATAGTTCGATCAATCGGACCACGTGAACTTTTTTTCCAGTTAGTTCAATCAATCGAACCATGTGGTTTTGAGGTTACTGATAGTTCGATCAATCGGACCACGTGAACTTTTTTTCCAGTTAGTTCAATCAATCGAACCATGTGGTTTTGAAGTTCCTGATAGTTCGATCAATCGGACCACGTAACCTTTTTTTCCGGTTGGTTCGATCATTCGCACCACGGCAACTTTTTCCAGCAGGTTCGATTAATCGAACCATGTGGTTTTGTTGACTTCAGATAGTTCGATTTATCTGATTATGTGGACCTTTTTCAATAGGTTCGACCCCATATGCGTTTTCATTTCGGGAACATAACGGGAAATCCACGGGAGAACCTTCGTGGAGTTGTGGGTTGCTGGTGTTAAGATATACGTCAATCAGCTCAATTTAAAATGATAGAAAGTTAGTTTTAGAAGGTGAAAAAATATGCTGAAATCTAGTACTACGATACTATGCGTAAGATACAAGTACTACGAGTATCTATGCGTAAGATACAAGTACTACGAGTATCTATGCGTAAGATACGAGTACTACGAGTATCTATGCGTAAGATACAAGTACTACGAGTATCTATGCGTAAGATACAAGTACTACGAGTATCTATGCGTAAGATACAAGTACTACGAGTATCTATGCGTAAGATACAAGTACTACGAGTATCTATGCGTAAGATACAAGTACTACGAGTATCTATGCGTAAGATACAAGTACTACGAGTATATATGCGTAAGATACAAGTACTACGAGTATATATGCGTAAGATACAAGTACTACGAGTATCTATGCGTAAGATACAAATACTACGAGTATCTATGCGTAAGATACGAGTACTGCAGTTCCCATCTGTTACAATTCTTAAAGTTAATTAATTTATTGAAATATTGGACAGCCGCGGCGATTCGAGATGTGCGCGTCAGATGATATTGACGATGTGTGAAATTTTGGGAGCTCGTGGCACCGACATTCGTAATAGCAGTGTATCTGTTGCAGTATAAGTGACGTTTTGTGCAATATTAATAATAATAATAATAATAAACTCTTTATTAACTGACCACACAAAAATTTAAAAAGAAAAACAAACAAACTTAGAAACTAACGGGTGACACTATTAATAGGCGGCCTTATTGCTCAAAGCAATCTCTTGCAGGCAACCTTGCACGGAAACGGAGAATATATACATAAAGTGGCCCTTAATTAACAAATAGATTGTGATAACAAATGATGTACTTAACAACATATTACCTAAACTAACTTACTAAAAATACAAATATAATATATATAATAATATTAGTGGTGTTCAATACTTTTTTTTAATAAAGAGTGACGAGACGAACATGAAGAGTCTAAATCATTACCTAGCACTAGCGCTCGACACTCAGAGATCTAAGATGTTATATCTCTAAGCCCTGTAATTTCTCTGGAAACATTGCTCTTCAAACCAGAACACGGTAATGTTCTTACACCACTGCTTGCCTGTAGAATGAGTGGCAAAGATACTTCCCCAGGCGAACTCTGCCAAGAGTCCTACCACTACAAAAAAATACTAAAAGTGTTTTAAGTTTTCACATAGTTTATCTATGTGAATTTATTTTTGCCAATTTATTTTTTTATTGTTTTTTTTCGTCTAAAAGTCTCATTCAGTGATCATCGTGTTGGTATTAATACCATCATTTTCTAATCGTACAATCGTATCTGTTGCAACACGGCTACAAATAATCGCTTTAAGCGCTTTCCGATCGCAAGAAATTCTCTCAGATAAAACCGGTTCAATTTCCAGCGAACATCCTGTGAAGCACTTAAAGCGCTGCAGCGCTGCGGTGCAATGATGTAGTGCTAATATTGGCGAACGAAAAGATTATTTGAGACTCGACGAAGGGTTATAGGAATTTGCTGGGAAATGGAACTGATACATTTTTAAGCTTTCACGGATTTATTTCATATTGGCTATCATCATCATCATTGGGTAGTAACATTGCTGAAAGAATTTTCGTAACGTTAGATCTAATATATCTGTGTAGATTAAAACCATAGGTAGACCATTAAATGTTCCTATTGTTGGGACTAGGGGGTTTTTACTAGCAAGGACAGAAATAAGGGCATAATCAACCATACTAGCCCCGAGGGTGTGGTGGAAAACGCATGGCCTCAAAAAAAATTTGGAACATGCCATTTTATACATTTGATATACGATGTTTTATCTCTATGCCATGTAATTTCACTGGAAACATTGCCTTTCAAACCGGAACACAGTAATGCTTATACATTGCTGCTTGGCGGTAGAATAACTAGTACGAAGGCAAAGGTGGTAATTCCCCAAGCGGACGCTGCAAAGAGTCCTACCACTACAAAAAATACAAGCTATTCTTGTATATACAAGAATAGCTTGTTTTATGGTACGAGTATCATACGTAGATAATATTACATACATTACATCTTAATAACATTAAGATAAAAAATAAACTAACCGCAACTTATGATGACTTGGTTGCAAACAAAAGATCAAACAATATTCGTCTGTCGTCTCCAATAACCCAGCAAAAGCTGACTCAAACAAGGATTGAGGGAGGTCTTAAGACCTTAAGTTTTAATATTTCCGAAGAAGACCGATGTTACTACTCGTTGAGTACTGATGATGAGGATAATCCAAGTGAAAATATTAAGAATTTTCATTTTAGTGAAAAATTGAGGGCATGAGCGATTGAAAAAAATATTACACAGACTGCTCTGAAAGATTTGCTTTTGATCTTAAATGACAGATTCGGTATGATTCTACCAAAAGATCCTCGTACTCTTTTATTAACACCAAAAAACATATTAATAAAAAAACTAGATGATGATGGCGAATATTGGCGTAATGGAATTTTTGAACCTTTGAGAGATATTTTAAGCAAGTTAAGTAATTTACCCAATACTAATTACTTGAATTATAACATCGATGGATTACCACTCCACAAGAGTTCAAGAAAATAATTTTGGCCAATTAATATTGGCCAAAATTTGCAAATATTCATCAAGTCGATGCAAATCCTTTTGTGATTGGCGTGTATTTTGGTATCGGAAAAACAAAAAAATTTAAACTTTATTTAGAAGATTTTTTAAATGAAATTATATGTATTTTACAAGAAGGCATTTATTTGATCGTCATCGGTGTCTGTTACACAGAGTAAATTATTGAGTTCCCATTCAGCGTCCATGTAAGTCGGTATATGGTTTCGTTTTACTTGGCACTTTAGTTGTCGCCAGTCCGGGTCTGGTCCATAATCTTCGCATCTAACAAGTTTGGAAACGTTTCATTTTGGTCATTTGACAATATTATTACATTCCCACGATGAAGGAACAATCCAATGGCTATATTTGCCTTTCTCCAATGTTCTTACTATTTTGAAGGGATTTCTGAATCTGAAATCAAAATAGAATGGATTTAATTAGCAGTATTACATTAATACAGTAGCGTCTGCGTCGGTACGTCGTCTTGCAAACCAATTTATTTTCACAACACTAAAACCACAATTTTTTTACGATAATATGAGGATTTATATGATGCTATATTAACTCAGTACTCAGTACAGACCGAAACTTCAGAAACTTCAAAACTTGGCCAAAAGGTAAACAAATGTGTTACCATAACATAATTTCAATTTAAACTAAAACTTAAACTAAACTGAAACTTTTAAAATATTGGGAATAAAAATAGCCAATTAAGTTGCTAATGTAATAAAAAACCGGTAGGTACTGATCATAATCGATTTTCAGTAAAAATCTTTAGAACTCTCGATGTAGTAAGAGTAACTAAGCCATAGTAGAAGTAAAATCCAAAGATATCAATAGCAACACTAATGCGCCATAATTTTATCTTGGCTGAAGGACTAATATCCATGGCCAAGAAGATCATTTAAAAATGTATATAGGTATTTTGTATGTCATCAGATTTACGAATTAGTTGTAAAATTTGTATGTTTTGCTTTTTTTTCATTCTAATAAAATGCGTACACGCATAAAGTAGTTTATTATGTATAACAATAAGTCATGCTTTCGCATATTGAATGAATTGAGTACCGTTATGCCTAACGCATTTGACAATTAAGTGAAAGACATACAAAGTGCCTCCTATCGTCGTTTTATTGAACCATATTTTTTTTTTTTACTTCACATAACTCAGTAGGGGATAACATTTATTCAACACGGGAAAGTGCATGTATCATTCGATCAAAACATACTTTTATTCAGAGGAATAACGAATATAACTATAGTAAAAGTAATTGATCAAGTCTTGACTGAACGTCAAATAGGTTAGTAAAATAGATGTCTTTTTTTGGTCAATTTTGCACAAAATGTCTTATAACAATTTTTTTAAAGTTTTAGGATCACTTTATGTACTGAGCTTTAAGCGCCGTCTTTAAAAATCTGTTTTGGCCATTATCTCAGAAACTATGCAGTTTAGGGCAAACATTACATAAGAACTACTATTTTTATTGGTCTAAGAACAGGCATAAGACTAAAAAAATAATGTCGTTTTTCCTAAAACAAAAGACTTCCACTAAAATGAACATTTATGGTTCACGGTTAAGTATTAACTGTTAGAATTTTACAGTGTTTATATAAATATGTAGACACACGACACACAGAAACTTATAGGTATTCAGTTACGTACAAATATCTATTTGGCAAATCAAACAATAATCACGTTAAAATATTATATTATAAATACTCGGTAGTGCGTGTACCTACTAGTCCTGCGTGAGCTAGGTGATGGTTTCGGGAAACGACTACACGGATCCCTAAATTCATTCACCCACCATTTTTAAATTACAAAGTTAATCGAAAACAGTAAAATGTATGCAACGAATACCTAATACAATGATGGTATTTATTTTTCTAACGTCTTTAATACCCGTCTCACTACACTTTTAAGTCAATTTGCAAGGTTTAGTTACATATTTAGCAAAAAAAATTATGCTTCATGTAAATCGAAATATTTTATTTCGATAAATACACAACACAGCGTGGGCCCTTCAATTATTTTCCAATAATACATATAGATATTCACAGTAAACTTACCTTCGCAATGAAAACTCCGCTTCAGCTTGCACTAACAATTAGAAATTTCTCGCACTCAACTACGCCATTTGTTTTCGTAATCACAATATGTTGTGTTAAATATTCATTCGTGTATTATTAAATCGTTTTAATATCACTACTATACCGCGCGTTGTCAAAAAATTACCCGTGCACAACCGGCTACGAATAAAAGTAAAAAAAAAATCAAGACGTTACAATTTCCTCTTGTAGATCTACACTACAGCTGAAAGTGTTACAATTTAGTTTATTGCCACCGTTTAATAGGTCAAACAGTAAGCAAGATCCATTATAGATCTACTATAACCCTTACGGAGTTTAAATTCATACATTTGCGGTGTTTATAGCGCTCAAAGTGCTAGTTAGCAGCATATAGCTCTACCGTACTGCTTTAGGAGTCACTAGCCACTTCAATGCCACCCTTACAGCGCTTTCTCTCTCAGTTAGCGCTACTATACCTCCATTAATGCTCTAATATAACTCTCAAATTTATTCTGCAACCACTATATCGACATAATGGAACCTAAGGCTATAAGAATTTGTGCCCAATCCGGGGGTATAGTAGAGTTATAGCAAGCTATAACTCTTATGTGATAGAACTCATTCATCACCTTAGGTTCTGTTTAGCGCTTTTATATATCTGTTCTAACTCTTATATTAGCGCCTAATGTTAGTTGGGTTATTACACGAAAACAGTGTTTTTATATCCGTAGCAATATTTCACCCCGTTCATCCCTTTCAATCGGCAGTTTGAGCCGTGGCGATAGATAGGGGATGAAATGAATGGGCATAATGTCACGATATAAAGTTCACAACGAATTTTCCAAGCTACTTGGGCAGTTTTTTTTATTTTTTTTTTATAGATTGAAGTGACGAGACGATCAAGACATGTGTCTGATGATAAACAACATGCCTGCCACATAACAGCACAGTAACACGCAGCTATAGGAACATGAAGAGACCAAATAATTACCTAGTACTGCACAGCGCTCGTCACCCAGAGATATATATAAGATAAGATCTTTTGTCTCTATGCCCTATATTTTCGCTGGAAACGTTACCTTTCATATCTCTTTTTCCGAAAGTAAGTTTTTTAAAACTGTTGAAAAAGCAAAGATGACTAAGATTAGATAATTATTTTATTATGCAATGTTTGTTCAGTCCTAATTTGCAATAAACTTTTACTGCATTTCCAATATAATGTTAGGTTTCTAAAACATAGGGTACGAGGCTCAGAGAACAAATTTTCTTGGAGATATTTAGTAGTCTAATGGCCAGGGAATTTTCTAGAAAATTTTGTGGTTGACGTTCTAAAAACTCGAACGAAGAGATTTGATTCTACTTTGTGATAGAACTTTTGGGCTGTCGAACGCGTTGCCTGATTGGGTTTTTCTTGATAATTAAGTACAGTCTTCTCCTGAAATCGAGGGTGAATTCTTCTAGGTTAGCACGCTCTTTCGTAGCCCACATCGTCTCTGAGATGGCAAATACAAATACAAAAATCTTTATTGTTGTTTGCCGGTAAGATAAGGTGATACAAAACATTTTAATAATTGACCCATACAAACTGGCCTCTTCTTCTAGAGGCTTCTTATCTCATGCAATATGTCTGGCAACACAGTTTTCATTGGTCTGAATTTATACAATGATAATAATAGTCAGCTGATAAAGTCTTCTTCTTCTTTTTTCATTTTTAACTTTTAATCGGTTGTATCATATTATACCGCAGTCATGTCTAAACCAATAACAATTTAAACATACTTCTACGAGTACGCGAATCTCATTGCCTCAAGGCGCGCAGAACTGCAGAAGTTACTAGGGTGGAAATGACTTGCAACGTTACTTAGCTGATAGTTCTATCTGGTCGAGCAACAGCCCAAAGTCGTTCCTGAGGAGCACTCACTGAGTGCAAGTCCTCAAATTTGTTAAAGTGCCGCGGGCCAGAAATTTCTATAAGTCTACGGTAATAATAGACGACGAAGTAAGGACCGCGATGACTCGTCTGACAAGGATGGGCATTATGGCAGCGTTGACCCTTACAACAGCAGATATCCTTTTTTATGTGAGGGAAACTACATTTACGTATGCCACCATGCAGGGACATGGTGGGATATGTCAGGCTCGACACCATGGGAGATGGGAGACGACATAGTGCCCCTACCGACTAAAACCCCCACAGATTTCTCCTGTGTCGCCAGGGTCAGGGTTGCAGGGTCACTTTTCGCATGTCAAAGACCCTGACCCACCTGCCACTGTCCTTGCGGACCCGCCTCGCGAGGAGGGTTAGTACCCTCGCATTTGGCTCTAAGCACGCACCATAAATCAGCAGCGTGTTCATCCTCGAAGACCTATCTCTAGGTGGGGCGTCAAAGGGCCTTTAACTTCCGACGAACTTTTTAACTCCATAGCCGTATTCATGTTAAATGTAATTCTCACTACCCGTAAACCATAATTAATTAAGTGTTTACATTATTATAATAATAACATTGTAGAACATACCTGATTTTGATTGGAGTCACACTTATGAGTGGTTTTCATGCGCTCCGTATCTCTTCATTAAGGGATCAATAACAAAATATCGAGTCTAGGCTTTGGAATATAGCTAGTCAATTGTATAAAGGAGCATATTTTATAAAAATATGTCTCAAATACCGAATAAACAACCCTTCCGGCCAACAAGTCGTCACTACGCCGTTTATCTTCGTCGCTCCTCGAATTACGGTTTGCCTACATTACCATTTATCAAAGAAGTAACCTAGCACCGTCGCGTCATCTTCTCAAAGCAGTACAGGGTTACGAAAATCGTCGAAATAGTCAATTAATTATACAAGCTTTTCTATCTGGCTCCCATACTTTGCTTTGCTTAGTTTGGGCCTAGCTAGTATTGTCTGAGTAACGGCTAGCTTTATGGATGTCTAACATATGGCTGCGACTAATTTAGGAAATGACACTTACCGAAATAATCCTAATTTATAGCGAGATAAAAAAAACAAATGTGTTATTCGTATATTATTTTTGAAAAAAAGCTTATGCTATTCTAGATCTAGACAATATACTATTTCAGTTTGTTTCCTTCAATTTTTACTACATGATTGAGCAACAAATATTCAAAGAAACAACCAATATGTCACTGGCTCCGGAAATATATAAAAGCAATCTTTGAAGCGGGTTCTAAATCTTGTCAAAATGTTTGACTAAATCGTTGCAGAACGTATTGAGTTTCTGAAGGATACATAAAACTACTATTTTGGATATTGAAAACCGGCAGCATCCTGCGATTTTACTCGCGTAATTCCAATGTGATTTTCCCACAAACTAAATAAATAAATATTGGTGGACAATTCACACACAACACCAGTACCTACGGGGCTTAATCACGAATAATTCATTGTTTAAATACCTCGACATTTCGGCAGCGTTACAACCGCCGTGGTCACGAGAAGACTGAATGTAGACTATATCTTATTCCAGACTATAATACAACTGTGTTCAACCAAACGAATCTGGTTGAAATTTATAACATAGATAATGGTCTGGAAAAACACATAAAAGAACTTTTTAAAACGGGAACGAGAACGAGAACTACGCGGCTAAAACCGCGGGGCTACTAACATATCTTAATGTATTCCAACGTAATTGACCTCAACATCCAAATATCCATATTTATACTAAATAGTAGTGGAATTTACTTTATCCTGGTAACAAAGACGTATACCAAATTTGAGACCAATCGGTTGGCAGCAAGAGGGTGAAATTTCAATAACTAAATTCGACCCAAGAAAAGAACAAACGGAGTAGGTAAGCTAAATAAAAAAAAAATCTGTGAGTACCAGTTCCAATTGCAAAATAAAAATTTGATACAGAACAAGATTGTTTTCGTGCCAAATATACTCCAGTATTTTGGCCATGTGACGCACCGTCCAAGTTATCGAAAAGGTTTTTTTTTAAAAAAGAGAAAAGCTCAATCTCAACACCTAAATCTTTACTATTATGAAACTTTATATCACGGAACAAGATTTTTTCCGAAAAAGTGTCCCATTATGTTCCGTTACGCTCATTGCACTCTTGCGCCGCATCTATCAAGGTTTTGTTATGAAAACCAACCAACTTTAGAGCCAACCAATTTTTTATACTTATAGACTTAAATCCTACTTCCTGTTAATATTGTTGATACGAAAGTTTGGATATTTACTGCTTACTAGCGGTCCGCCCCGGTGTCGCCCGTGGTACATAATATATTACCCTATAGCACTTAGGTATCACATACATATCCAACGATAAAGATATTTTAAAATCGGCTCTTCAGCTTTA
This sequence comes from Ectropis grisescens, assembly GCA_017562165.1. Classification (NCBI taxonomy): domain Eukaryota; kingdom Metazoa; phylum Arthropoda; class Insecta; order Lepidoptera; family Geometridae; genus Ectropis; species Ectropis grisescens. The sequence goes on along the minus strand of CM029780.1, from coordinate 7,258,539 downwards.
TAAGATTAGTGTAGATTACATAGGAAGGTCTAAAATAGTCGGGCTAAAATTTGGAACATAGTCTGAGAACTTAAAAATTAAAGCTGCTTTTTATTGCAAGAAAATGACAGAAACGGAAAGTTGCGGGTAAGACCACGGGGCCACGGGGGCTAGTCCTACTAATATTTTAAATGTCTATGTATGGACGATTGGATATTTGTTGCTCAATTACGTCGTAGCGGATGAACGGATCGGGGAGAAATTTGGAACACAGTTAGATCATGGTCTGGAAGAATGGCTACAAATCACGTAGGGCCTGTTATAGGATACTTTTTATCCCGAGAAAATAACGGAAACGGGAACTACAGGTAAGACCTCGAGGCATTATATAAGTATTTAGTGTAGTGTAGTTTGCATCTGCAGTCAACGTAGCAAGCTAGAAATTTAAAAATCTAATAAAAGTGTGTTGAAAAAACTGCTTTAGACAAGGTAATAAAATTCTCAGTTCCACTCTTTGATGCTGACTCGGAATCAACTTTATTACTTTTGTGGTTTTAAGGTTCAATTTTCTTTTATTGTTGCATTTAGGACTGCAATTATTTGATTGAAAAAAATGTTATTTATGTGATAATGAATATCCTACTTCCTACTACGCTTACTATTCTCATATTTTAGATTCAGTGACTCTTTGTAGAGTCCTACTGGACAAGAGCTAATTACTTATGCCAGTAATTCTAACACTAACGCACAAATAATACTGCGTTTTGGTTTGAAGGACAAGGTTTATACGTCATCTTATATGCCAGATAGACGAGGCTAGTTTTCCAAGCTAATTTCTCATAATTTTTAGCTTCAGTGACTCTTTGTAGAGTCCGACTGGACAAGACTTATGCCAGTAATTCTGCCACCAAACACTAACGCACAAATACCACTGCGTTTTGTTTTGGTTTGAAGGACAAAGTTTCATACATCTATACTAATATTATAAAGCTGAAGAGTTTGTTTGTTTGTTTGTTCTCGGGAAGTACTGGTCCGAATTGAAAGATTATTTTTCTATTGAATAGTCCATTTAACGAGGAAGGGTATAGAACATAACGCTACTATCAATAGAAGCGGAGTACTCATCAATCAAGAATGTAACAAAAACGAGAAAAAATAGTCCTTTTCAAGTGTTTTCGTCCCGAGCTTTGACATGACAGCATGTGTCTAAAATTGCGTCATTGAATATAAACATTTGCTGATCAAATTTATTTTTAAATCTGAGTTGGTACGACCAATTTCCGACAGGTGGTGTAGCAGGTAGCTAAAGAGGTTTTTTGTTTGAAAGCGATATTCTCAGGAATGACTGAACCGATTTCAGTCATTCTTTCACCGTAGGATATGTACGGGATCCGTATGAGTGCTACGAGTATATAATGTACCACGAGCGAGCCAGGGCGGACATCTAGTCATATGCCAGATATACGAGGCTAGTTTTTCAAATTAGGATAGCAAGCTAGCAAGCAAGCTAAGATAGTGTTAGCTAGGGAGCAAAGCTACGCAACGCTAATTTTGTCTACACGAAGCTAGAAGCTTGCTAGTTCACTAACACTAGCTTGCTATCCTAGCTCGAAAAACTAGCCTCGTATCGCTCGGGAAATAGTGCTGTAGGTACTTATGTATATATGACTCCAATGGTACTAAGAAATCTTGTACTAATTTAATTAAGGCAAGGCTACCTGTTAAACATCTCTTTGCCTCCAATCTCAGTTATTCATCGCCGAGCATACTGCAAACATAATATCTTTCCATCGAGTTTTAAATTGAATTGAATGGAATTGAATCTCGCTGTAGGTGTAATATCCGTCTCTTTCATTCTATAGGGAGCCGTGCTTTGATCTTCATTCAAATGTTTCCGTTTCGAAGCTGATCTCGGCTTCACACCTACATTATTCGGTTGCTTTTAGGTGATTTCGGAGGATAAATATATTTTGTTAGTAGAAAATAGAAATGTAAAAAAATGAAATTTAACTGAGCTAAGTATTACTTCCCGATATTATATCTGTATTTTTGAAGAGAAAACTTATTATGGCGTCCCACAGACAGATTTTTCGTGAGCTGTGAATTGAATTCTAGAGTCACGCTTGGGAATTATAAGAAAGCATCGGGTAAACTCGGGACCATGGCCATTGGCCATCTAGAAATGCGTCAGCGTCGCCCATTGGATCTAGAAATCCGTGAGCATTTCTCATTGGGCATCTAGAAAATGCATCAGCATTTCTAGATGGCCATTCTCATGGCCACGCCCTCCGGTTTCACCCGCATTTGTTTCCAAAGTAAGCTATCAAATTCTAAGCTATAAGTTTTCACTTCTATGAGCAGGTCCTATGACGGCCAATTTTTTTTTAAACGGACATCATAATCAACAAAACTAAAATACAATGAGCCCTAGACTACACTACATACTTACATAACTAACTAATTACACTGAGCACATCTGAATCATCAATCGTTGTAATTGTACCTATCATGGATCGTAACAAACTGTTTCCAGGCTATCCTAGAGGGTTGTTTTTTTAGCCCCCGACCAAAAAAAGGGGTGTTATAAGTTTGACGTCGATGTCTGTCTGTCTATCTGTCTATCTGTCTGTGTGTGTATGTCTGTCTGTGGCACCGTAGAGCTCAAACGGATGGGCCGATTTCGATGCGGTTTTTTTATTTGAAGTTTAATGTCCGTGCGGATGTTCTTAGCTATGTTTGGTTAATATCGATTCAAGATGGCCGCCCCCACAAAATGGCGGACAAAATATTTCTTCACAGCCTCTCAATATGGATATCAAATGAAAGGGCTTGACTAGTAAAATACAACACATAATAACAAATTTCAAATCCAAGATGGCCGCCACCACAAAACGGAAAATTATATTATTTTTTTCACTGCTACCACAATATGGGTATCAAATGAAAGGGATTGACTAGTAGAATACTTTGCACTATGACAAATTTCAAATCGAAAATGGCCGCTACCACAAAATGGCGAAATACATTTCTTTTTTCACGACTCCCTTATTATGGATATCAAATGAAATGGCTTGACTAGTAGAATGTTGTACAGATAACAAATCTGAGGTAGTCGGGAGTTAATCAAAATTAATAATTTTGTTCTTGTTAATATTTTTAATGGAAATTGTCCCACAGCTAAGGAAGTTACGGGTGGTCTAGTCGGGAGAACGATGACTGCTGATCCGGAGCCCGGGTTCAAATTCCACACGCACCACTGTATTTTCGGAAGTTATGGGCAATGCCCCTAACTTAAAATGGCGAAAGAAAACATCCTGAGGAAACCGACATGCACCTAGAATCTTTCGATGTTATGTGTTATCCATCAACCCGTACTGGGCCAGCGTGGATTATGCCTTGACTCTTTCCTTGCGAGAGAAGGCCACGAGTCCCAGCATTGGAAACAATTGGTGGGTTGTTTATGTATCTAACAGCAACTACCACGAAGTTCAACTAAAGATGAAGACATCTATAACTATTTGAGCCCAATACTTATACGAGTATTGCGCTGTATATATATATTCCATAGTGTATAGTAACACACTAATAACTACTAACATATCTAATTTCATTCAGTAACAGTGTTTTGTTTTTGACGTTACTGAACTGGTACTGTGACTGATACTTTTAAGGGCGTGTGGGCCGTAATTTTGAATTTTTAAAACAACTTTAAGACCTTTAAAATAGTGTTTTAAACTCTGAAAAAAATATATGTATTAGTTAAGGATCTAATCTAGTGCAATTCGCAGTCAGTAACACGATTTAATGAATTTTACTTGATAAAAAAAAATCCCAAAGTTACCCCTTTTCAAAAAGTTGTTTCAAGTTTATGACTAAACTAATGAATTTTTTTACTAAATTTTTGTACTCAACGAAAGCCACTAAAAAGTTATAGATGCATTCGCAGAGTTTGACTTGATAAAAAGTATCAGTTATTCACTATGTTTAAATATCTACCATATATATAGCGCGCCGTTCGGCCAGCCTGATCAGTCGCGTTTCGGCGCTCACGGACGACGGGCCTGTGCTTGATTTTGCAATTTTGACAACCAATAAATTTTAAATATTACGATCATAGTGCCACAGTATAACAATATCAGTAGGTATTACTAGTGAAGCACGCTATGATCTTGATTTTTGATACCGTTTTCATTGGAATTGCAAATAGACGCTGATACTAATTAGTACGCTGTTTACTTTATGTTGTAGACCAATAAGGGAGTCTCAAAAAACTGACGTCGATACCACATCAGTAAAAAAATTCAATGCGGATGCAATGGAAAATAGATAAGCATCGGTAAAATATTCGTCCGTTAAATCAGAGATCGGGATAAGGAAATAATGAGAGGGGAGAAATCCCCTGCGTAAATCCCCTAATATAAATGCAAGTAAGGTAGCATAAATGATACCTAACTTGCATTTATCTGCCATTTAGGTAAATTCTTTGGTAGTAAGGTACTTAGTACGTGGAAGAAAAGTCCTCACATACAGATTTTACCACTTTGGAAGAGACTTTCGCGCAAACTATTCAGTTTAGAATAAAAATGTTAGGAACTTCAATACAATTTTGAACACCTTTCCATAGATACACGTATTGTTTTGTTAGAATTTTTATTTTTTTATTTCTTTTCCAAGTTTGTGACACCACCAAAATTTTTTGTTTTTTCTTTTTTTTTTGTATGAAAATGTTAATATTGTTCATAGAAATTTAGACACTCGACCAAATTTGATAAGAAGCCTTTTAGGCAGTAAAATTACTCGTAGAATTTAACTCTGCACTAAATTTCCGATTCTTATTTTTTATATAAGGTTTAGAATCATTTCCTGAGCATAAAATCACAAAATAATAACAAATCCAGGTGGAGCTTCAAGCGCCAGCTCGAAAAAACGTTTTTGGCTGATATTCTGAAAAAGTTATAAAGCCTATTATTATTGTAGAAAATAAAATTTCCCATCTTTTGTTGCCAGTAAACTTTTTTTTCGAACTTACCGATTACGATTTATTATGTCAAATTTGATGATAACAATGTAAAATAATAAGATGTGAATTCTGTTCCCAGTAGCATAAACATGTCCCTTTTACCGGAATGGAAGAAGGGTTATGTTTTTCATATCTTTATGTTTGTAAATATTTTATTTCCACATATCTTCCAAACGGCTGGATGGATTTTGGTAACTAAGATATTCTAAGACTAGTCTGGCTCGCCAAAGTGTCCTTAGATAGTAGGTAATATTTTTTTACGTGTAGATTTTTTTTGTAGTCGGGGTTTTTATATTAAAGTTATTCTATCATTTTGCTCGTTGCTCGAATAAACAGCACCGTTCATCATCATGATTGAAGAGTTGAACGAGGAGTTTGGTCTCCACTTTTGTAATAAGAACAACTAAGCTGTGAAACGCATTGCCAGAGTGGGTTTTGTCGAAGGTTCGAACCTTGGGGTTACGAGGTACACTGTGCTTGTTTCTATTAGAGAAACAAGTTCCATCGTAGACAACATCATTTTCATCCACTATTATCGGCATCATAGCAATCGTATCATTGAATGGGTTATAAATCGTAAACGGTAAGTTTAACAAAAAAGTTTACTAGCAACAAAAGATGCAAAATTTTATTTTCTACAATTATTGTCAAAATATATAGATTCCAAAATATCGGTTAAAACAGTTTTTTCAATTGGCGTTTGAAGATCTACCTGGATCTGTGAGAATTTTGTAATTTTATGCTCAGTAAGTGATCTTTACCTCATAGAAAAAATTGGATTAGAAATTTAGTGCAAAGTTGAACAAAAATCCTTCTATTTTACTGGCCTTTCATTACGTTTCAGCACATTTTTTTCAATGTTTGACGAACTTGTGAATTATTAGGAAACATTTTAAAAATATGCATGAAATTGGAAAAGCCGTTCTCAACTTATAGTGTGACCAAAAAGAAAAGGTTGAATTTTGTATATCTACGAGTATAGATAAATTTAATATTTCTTGTTGTATTTCTAAATTGTTATCACTAGTATAAACAAATCTTGAACAAAAAATGAGTTTAAATTACATAGTCAAATATTGTAATGTTATTTCTGCACTGTGGCACTGATTCCGCGGTCGGTGACGGTCGCGAGAACAAGACAGCGTTAAATGCCTAATTTGACAGAACTACCTAGCCTTAAGTAAAAACTCACTCTGTGGAACGACCTCTCTGCCTTTTGGCGTGTTTCACTGTCTAGCACTACAATACGCTCGTTTTTCGTATGCAGAATTTAATTTTGGGAAAGAAATTAGGATCTGGGTGACCAGAGGGTTAGGAGCTTTGCTCGGTTACTTAGATACATACTGATTTTCTAAAAAAAAATGAACATGAAAAAAGAACGCGGCTAGTTGGATTCGAACCCGAACCTACCATATTTCAACCACCCTTCTTGCCGACTGAGCTAATATACTGTCGCACACCGTCGCGAAATTTACCATCGCATTCTAATCTTTATGTAACAATTTTTCGTTGTCTAAAAACGCGCATAAAACGGCGTTTTTTTAAATAAAACCTAGCTAGATCGATTTATCGTCCCCGAAATCCCTTGTATACATAATTTCATGAAAATCGTTCGAGCCGTTTCCGAGATTCAGATTCTATGTATATATACTTACAAGAATTGCTCGTTTAAAGGTATAAGATACGTAGTTACGTACTCTCTTCGTAGTTGACTACATCGTGTCATATATAACATAGTTCTGCTCAGTTTTATAGCGAAACTTTTTTGCTATGGTGTATTTTTGTACCAAAATTGCGTTTATCCGTCGCTCCATTCTCGTCCTTGCTGCTTCATTAAACAAGAGTCATTTTGATGGGACATCTGAGTTTTCGTACGCACGTCCTGCACCCTATTTTAGTTCTTAACTGTATCAGGGCCTTTCGTCGATATGATCAAAGTTAGCGTTCCAATATCGAAGTCAATTCGATTTAGTATATTCGCTAGGGGACTCTAAGGGTCATTGTCCAAAGTCGACGCTACCACGGACGCTAGTTTTGCGAAAAGCTGTAAAAGTATGGTTAAAAAAGAATACAAAAATAAATCAACGGTGATCATCGTTTAACTTTCATAATTGCATAGACTGCCTCACTTACGTTTTAGAATAATTTTGACCTCATCATACACATCTTCCATTTTTTAGCAATTTTATTAAATCAAAAAATTGTATAAGTAGTGTTTTCTTTCAGAAAATGTTTGAAAACACCTGTTAGAGTTAGATAGATAGATAAATTCTTTATTGCACTTAAATAATAAAACAAAATACAGAAACACCTTAAAACCAAAGAAATAATGGGCGACTTTAACGGTAATCGATCTCTTCTAGGCAACCGTAGGATGGTGAAGAAGATATTAGTATTGGAATACGAGGGTACAATTAGGAGTACATAAAAGTACACTTCTGTATAGTAGCACACTAATAACTACTAATATCTAATTTAATTCAGTAACAGTGTTTTGTTTTTGATGTTACTGAACTGGCATACTTTTAATAGTCCAAGCGCCGCAGCAAATAAAGTAGGTTTGTAATGCAACGTACGGGACCTGGTTGTCAAAAAGTTTCCAATAAAATTTAAAGGTCATTTCATGCTCTACAATTCAGTTACCATTATTTTTAATTAACAAACTAAAGATTGAGTAAAAACCATATTGCAAAAAGTTTGGAGCGCTATAATTTAAAACCTATGCGTTATACAAAAAAAAACAAGTTTCAAAAATAAAATAAAAAAGATGAGAAATATTATTATCTGCAATAATGATTTCTACAATTCTTATCGTACGATGCGCGGTTCGCGAGATTTTCAATAAAACGTGCTTCACAAGATGGCGGCTGAAGTGAACTCTCCCCCCTCGTCGCGCCAACTGCCAACTTGGATTTACATTCATCAAGGGACACCCTTGAACATATTCCAAAAAAACAGGTCCGTACGTTGCAAAAAACCCCCGGTATTTGGCCTATAAGTCATACAAGTACCCAACGTGCAATTCCAGATTGTAATCAGTATTTTAAATTTAACACGACCAAAGAGTTAACATATACAACGTATAGAGTTACGTTTTCCGCACGGTTCCTTTGTGTCAATCGTAATCAGATGACGTGCATACTTTCTATGGCAATAGATTGACGTGCCGCGACAAAAGTATGACACTTTCACAAGAGCGACAAGGCAAGAAAAATGCTACCCGTGCTTTCGGTGTAAAGCGTTTGTGTCAACTCTATACGTTGTATATGTAAACTCTTTAAACACGACCCGTTCAGGCGTTCCATAGTGATTGAGCAACATGCAAACATCTAAACTTACACATTTGTAATATCAGTCAGATTATATTTATTTCCAGTGTTGCCAGTTTCCAGTTTCCAATCTACTGGAGATGTTTCTAAGTTGCATCCTATCAAAGCCATCTACGCTCGTCAGGAAAAAGCCAAACGCATAATACCATTACGAATATGATAGTCGCGACTAGTACGATAGTTCTGATTGCGTTTGTAAATATCGTATTTTTTAAATAAAAAACCTCAATATTCCATCAATTGCCAAAAAACGCCTCAAAAACTCATCTTGCAGAAATATCCCCTTAGCCAGTTCTCCGTATAGACACTAAACTAGATTTTAGGAGTTCTAGGAACTAATCTTAAGGAATATTGCCAATTTTCAGGGTTAATGGTTGTTATTTGTCTCGTCATTTTCTTGGCTATCAACGTAGTTCTATTATGATTACCATATTTATCTACGCTATATAATTATTTTTCTTGGTTCATTTTTTTTCTGCGGATATTTTCCGCTATTGAGAAAGAAATACAAGTAACCTCACATACCTAACAAGTATGTTATGGTCTGGTCACTTGTGCGTACTTAGACCCACAGATGCGTACGGGTTATTATTGTGGTCCATTTTTTGCCATTAAAGTTCCAGACACTCCAGTTTCCAATTTGATTATGATATGAAGATACAGGTTAATAAAATGATACTCTGATACTCGTACTATATTTTCGTATAATACATGTCACAGACGAACAAAATAATTCAAAATCCCTAATGGATTCTTCCTTTATTCTTATTTTCCTTTATTTATGTCCAAAAGTATATGGAGCGAACCTTATGGCCATATGATACGATGTCAAAGTCTTGAACGCAAATTGAAAAGTGGGTAAGGTTTGGTATCGTAGTGATGTTCCATATTCCGATGTTCCAATAGAAAGTATTGATATAATTTGATTCCGTGCACCACAAATACGGTTATTTCTCGATCCGTTGTAAATAAAGGAACGAATTTATTCGGTATATCATTTCATTACGTATAAGATACACGGGCAACACTTCTCAACTCAGACGTAACAAATTAAGTTTGGCGCCCTATATCTGCCGCTACCACGGTATTATCTGTTTTATTTACACAAAGAACTGTTTTCTCAGAACTAAAATACTTTTGATTTATTTATTGGCTTCTTTGATACATACATTTTAACTAACTTAGCAAAAATTAAGAGGTTCTCAATTTAGTCGTATGATTTTTAAATTGTACTTTTGTTACGTGATAGCTTCGCCAATCGTGAATTAATTTTGATGGGTTTTTGTTTGGTAGATCATAGTTCAGAGGTGATCTTACATAAATTTTATCGAAATCGGTGTCGTAGTTTTTGAAATATCAACAACTATTATTTGATTTCCTTTATGTAGCCATAGCTTCTTATGAATTTAATTTTAAATTGAAGCTGAATTATGTGTTTTCTGTGAAATAATATACCTACCGTCGCTGGCATTATCCACAGTATTATGATACATAATTATAATAATAACACATACTTTAATATTAAATTGAAGCTGATTTATGTTTTTTCGGAGAAATAATATACCTACTGTCGATCGTTTCACTCCTTTGCGAGAATCTCTAAAAATGGAATTAACAGCGTTGAATGTGGATCTTACTAAAAGGTGAAAAAAATGTCTACCTCAATTCCCTGCGCCAATTGAATCCAACCTTCGATGGTATCGAAACTAATACGTGGACTCGTCTCTATGATGGAAAACTATGGTGGCTTTAACTCGAGTACCATTCCTTCAAAACCCTGATTAATTTATTATCACACCGCCTAACAACATGTAAACAACATCTCACCATTATAGTTCTTCACATTAGACATAATTTAATTTTAACTTGGCAACATTTTTTTTTTGTAATGGTTGGTTGTAAAAGTCAATTACTAACAAAAATCAAATCGAAACTAAAAATAAACTTGAAATTCAAAGTTTTAAATGTACTATTGTAATAACTATTCTGTGCACCAGGACAGCTACAATTCCGAGGTATTGCAATATAAAACGTAATTCTGGAAGCATTGTAGATACCATTTCGATACGATACTAGAGTTGAGAGGGTTATAACTCGCTTTGTGTGCCAATCTAAGTTCTAATTTAACTAAAAGTTATTAACATATCGCGCTTAGAATAATACTACAATCACTGTTACAACACAGTTGATTTTCTACATTTCCTTAAATTTTACCCGAATTTTCAAAACTTTAACAGGTAATTTTTCAAAAATTTGATTATCATTTTTTTTATCGCATATATTGGTGGACAATATATTTTGGTGGACAATTCACACACAACACCATCTGACCCCAAACTAAGCAAAGCTTGTGTGATGGCAGCCAGATAGTTGATATAATACTTATATAGTTTTAAATACATACTTATTATACATAGAAACACCCAGACACAGTGCAAACATTTGAATTCATCACACAAATATTTGCACTGGGTGGGGATCGAACCCACGACCCTCGGCTTCGCAGGCAGAGCTACTACCAACTAAGCCACTAGGGCAGTCAGTATAGGTCCGCGTTTGACCACCAACTCGCCTGATGGTAAGCGACGGTGTGGTCGAAGATGACGCACGTTGACCTAGAAGGTACCTATTCACTCACCTTTTTGTTGTAAGGCAACCCTTAGGTTTATAGTTAAGGGATGATGCTTCATGCCAATACTTTGCCTTATATTATTTAACCTTTTTTTTCAATATGTAGATGGAACATTAATGAAGTTACAAAAAATTACCTTATAGTAACAATATAACAGTGACTGCTTAACTTCATTTGGAGGCAGACCCTGCGCCCCGCACTAGGGTTGTCCTGTGTTGTGGGATTCAGTGTTTTTCCCCATTTAGTAGTGTTGTATAAATAACTTAGGTATAACAACATTTTAACACAAGAAGTTAATGTATTTAATACCAATTGTTTATTCACATTTCAATGCAACATAAAATAATCTTTTCTCAGTAATAAATCATGAACTCGATCGCGGAGTTTAATTTGATCCAAGATCCGGCAGGAACTTAGAACGGAACTTATTTATTAGTTAGAGCCGCCCTACAGATCCTCCAATTTAATTACGCGCTTATTCTTGACGCTACTGTTGTTTTATCAATACAACTTAGATAAAAAACTATAGTTTTAGTTTACAGCCAACTGTACAATAAGTTGGTAAGTCTGTAACTTCGTGAAGTGGTACGCAAAGCGAATCCTGATGTGGGAACTTTTCCGGGAGCATCTGTTTTCATCGAAAGTATATTTAACTACTATTTATTCTCTGCGGCTCCACCCGCTATTTAATTTAAAAGCTTTCTGATACAGTCCGTTCACCGCTATCTGTTTTCATCGCTTTCCGACTAGAACGCAAAGAGTGAGCTCATGTAGGAGCACGTACGTGTACGTGCCAGATATAGTATATAAGTGGAGGACAGCGGAGAGCGAGCTAGTCTCTCGCCCCGCGTCACTTGTACAGTTAAGATCAATATAAGCAGCAGTTTATACAGTGACGTGGTTTCATTTCATCTCCAGTACCAGCAACACCTACACTCACTTTTCACAACGATGACATAATTCCTTGCGCCTGAAGTTTGGGAGGGCACATCAAATGGTTTTTATCGATGACTGAAGCTATTTAAATGAAATTAGGCGCATTGATACTATTAAAATTTTCTAGAGTGACTCGCTAGGCCACTTTCTATTCCGGGATAACAGCGGGATGGAGATTTATGTGGATGAAACCATAAGATGCTACTAGTATCGTATAAACAAATATTCATTGAGATATTTTCGCACAGCACAGCCCCAAACTAATTTTAGCTTGCCATGAAAGCTAAATAACCTGAGACAAAGCATATTTAAATATTAAAAATATTAGTGATAATATATACGTATAATGCATATAAACTCCTTCAAATATAACAGGCATCCGTATTTATCGCACAAATGTTTGTTCTGGATGGGAATCGAATATTTAACCTACGACTCGCTTAGCAAACTTAGTACCGACTGATCTACAAGAGTCCTGTACCTGTCTAAGAGAAAAGTGATTGATAAATAATTATGTTAGGGAATCTATACCTATTATGCTGTACTTTGCTATTTTATGTAGATAGGTAATCAGTATACGAGTAATAAGTACCTACAATATAGTCATACAGCCTGTGGTTTTTTTTTAATAAAGAGTGACGGCACGAGCGTGACATGTGTCTGATATTATATCTCTAAGCCCTGTAATTTATCTGGGAACATTGCTCTTCAAACCAATGTCAATCAACACAGTAATGTTTGCACATAACTGCTTGTTGGTAGAATAACTCTTCCCCAGGCGGTCTCTGCCGAGATTCCTACTACTACAATTGTTATTGAAAACCTAAAACCATTGACGTGAAGACGAAGAAGTTGCAATAAAAATCATTTAGCTTAGCTTAGCTTAGCTTAAGGAGCACTAAACTCTCGTATTATTATCATATTTCAAGAAAAAATATATTTTTTACACTTTTTCAGGGAGCAAACATACGTACAAGTCAGATTTCCATATGGACAGTTGATTATCATGCAGGTCAGGTCTGAATTTCTAGTTAGGTAATTGATACTACATCCACGGTTATATTTCATGAGACGCCATGGTGCTAGATGTATATCTAGATGTAACAAAATGTTTTGAGTTGAAATTCGATGATGAACAAATAAAAAAAATGGTAGTAATAAAAAAGAATGCTTGCAGTATCTGCAAAGAAAATAAATATGAATTTGAAGTATTTTTTATAATTTCTATGACAGATTTTATTTTAAAATTTGAATGACAGATTTTATTGATTTTATTTTATTAGAAATATAACAGATGCACCTATGTTATTTTAAATTATATTATAGTAATACCCCGCGGTTTTACCTGCGTAGTTTCGATTATTTTACCGTGATAAAAAGTAGCCATTTCAGTGCTATTTCAGACTGTAATCAAACTAGCTACACGCATTCTAAATTTCAATCAGATCCGTTCTGATGTAATCGAGCAACTATAATCCAAACTCGTTTATGTTATTACACATTTAAAATTAGTACAGTCATGGGTATCTCACGTATGGTATCGTCAGGCCAGTTCGCCTTGAGTTTTGGTCGCTTCCGGCGGCCTTATTTAAAGTATGCGCATGACCGCTCGTTTGGCACAAACCAAACCAAATTTTTTTTGAGTCCCGAACAAGCAGCGTTATATATCACTTTATTTTCATACTGAGTTTTCATACTATAATAATTATTTGATGACAATGACAATCACAAATCATTTATTGTGCCAAAAAATACATGCATCAAAATTTACATTAATGCATTCTTGTATAAAATCTATTCAATTTACGCATTTTTGTCACAATCCAATCAAACAAATCATCATCAAAAAATTTTGATCAATATAAATCAAAGTTTGTTGTATTTACGATCGTAAGAAAGTCGAATAATATTTGTAATACATACATTTATACCAATAATATGAAGCAGAAAAGGTTTTGAACGCAATAATCTCAGGAACTATTGAATCGATTTAAAAAATTATTTTACCGTTGAATATGTACGGGATCCTTGAGCGCTATAGGCTATATACCATGTACCACGGGCGAAGCCGGCACGGACCGCTAGTGTATACTAAGATTAAGCAATAGAATCCGTTGCCTGAGTGGGTTTTTCCCGATTGACATAATCTTGGTGTCTTCAAATCGAGAGTGAATCGGTTTCTTCTAGGTATTCACGCTCCATCGTAGACCGCATCGTCGCTTACAACAGGCGAGATGGCGGTCAAGTGTAAACCTATAAAAGTTTGAAAAAAATGTTAAGAGCCCTCTCACAAAACGACAGAACTCAACTTTAGGTAAAATCCTGCAACATTGTCAGCGTGCGTCCGTTCGATTCAGCTCGAGCGTATAGGCGGACAGAACGATCTTGAGCCGTAACGGCAGTGTACTAAAAATTTTGATGAGATTTTCTGACGTGACAACGTCTACTAAATCGATAAACGCTGGCTGCGTGCACGAAAATTCATGACTTATTGTCCCGTTACGTTCGTTGTCCCGTTACGTTACGATAAATTATTCTTGCATTACAAAAATCTGATTACTAGTATAATTTCATTTTTATTTAAAGGTTAATTTTTGTGCAGTTGTTCTTAGCTATGTTTGGTTAATATCGATTCAAGATGGCCGCCTCCACAAAATGGTGGACTAAATATTTCTTCATAATCTACCTCAATGTGGCTATCAAATTTAATGAAAGAGCTTGACCAGTAGAAAACTGTGCACTATGACAAATTTCAAATCCAAGGTGGCCACCACAAAATGGCGAAATACATTTAATTTTTCACTACTCCCTCAATATGGGTATCAAATGAAAGGACTTGACGAGTAAAATACTATGCACAATGTCAAATTTCAAATCCAAGATGGCCACCACCACAAAATGGCGAAATACATTTCTTTTTTCCCTACAACCTCAATATGGGTAACAAATGAAACGGCTTGACTAGTATTATACTATGCACTATGACAAATTTCAAATCCAAGATGGCCGCCACCACAAAATTGCGAATGTCATTATTTTTTACTACTGCCTCAATATGGGTAACAAATGAAAGAACTTGACTAATAAAATACTATGCACTATGACAAATTTCAAATTCAAGATGGCCGCCACCACAAAATGGCGACTGACATTATTTTTTACTACTACCTCAATATGGGTAACAAATGAAAGGGCTTGACTAGTAGAATACTATGCACTGTCACAAATTTCAAATCCAAGATGGCCGCCACCACAAAATGGCGACTGACATTATTTTTAACAACCACCTAAATATGGGTAACAAATGAAAGGGCTTGACTAGTAGAATACTATGCACTGTCACAAATATCAAATCCAAGATGGCCGCCACCACAAAATTGCGAATGTCATTATTTTTCAGTAGTAAAAAATAATGACATTCGCCATTTTGTGGTGGCGGCCATCTTGGATTTGAAATATGTCATAGTGCATAGTATTCTACTAGTCAAGCCCTTGCATTTGATACCTATATTGTGAAGTAGTGAAAATAATGACATTCGCTATTTTGTGGTGGCGGCCATCTTGGATTTCAAATTTATCATAGTGCGTATTATTCTACTAGTCAAGCCCTTTCATTTATTACCCATATTGAGGTGGTAGTCAAAAATAATGACATTCGCAATTTTGTGGTGGCGGCCATCTTGGATTTGAAATTTGTGAAGAGCATAGTTTTCTACTAGTCAAGCCCTTTTATTTGTTACCCATATTGAGGTGGTAGTAAAAAATAATGACATTCGCCATTTTGTGGTGGCGGCCATCTTGGATTTGAAATTTATCATAGTGCGTAGTATTCTACTAGTCAAGCCCTTTCATTTGTTACCCATATTGAAGTGGTAGTAAAAAATAATGACAGTCGCCATTTTGTGGTGGCGGCCATCTTGGATTTGAAATTTGTCATAGTGCATAGTCAAGCCCTTTAAATTAATACATATATTGAGGTAGTAGTAAAAATTAATGATGATTAATTAATATTGGAAGTTCGTTGCTCAAATCTGTCGGAACGGTCATTGGTCATATCCATTGCTCATGGTCATTGGTCGTGGTCATTGGTCATATCCGTTCCTCATGGTCATTCTAATTGGTCATGGTCATAGTCATGGTCATTGGTCATGGTATTGAGGTAGTAGTGAAAAATAATGACATTCGCAATTTTGTGGTGGCGGCCATCTTGGATTTGAAATTTGTGACAGTGCATAGTTTTCTACTAGTCAAGCCCTTTCATTTGTTACCCATATTGAGGTAGTGGTAAAAAATAATGTCAGTCTCCATTTTGTGGTGGCGGCCATCTTGGATTTTAAATTTGTGACAGTGCATAGTATTCTACTAGTCAAGCCGTTTCATTTGTTACCCATATTTAGGTGGTTGTAAAAAATAATGTCAGTCGCCATTTTGTGGTGGCGGCCATCTTGGATTTGAAATTTGTGACAGTGCATAGTATTCTACTAGTCAAGCCCTTTCATTTGTTACCCATATTGAGGTAGTAGTAAAAAATAATGTCAGTCGCCATTTTGTGGTGGCGGCCATCTTGAATTTGAAATTTGTCATAGTGCATAGTATTTTATTAGTCAAGTCCTTTCATTTGTTACCCATATTGAAGTAGTAGTAAAAAATAATGACATTCAACATTTTGTGGTGGCGGCCATTTTGGATTTGAAATTTGTCATAGCGTGTAGTATTCTACTAGGGAAGGCCTTTCATTTGATACCCATATTGAGGTAGTAGTGAAAAAATTGGTAATGTCATTTGCCATTTTATGGTGGCGGCCATCTTGGATTTGAAATGTATCATAGTGCACAGTATTCTACTAGTCATGCCCTTTCATTTGGTACCCATATTGAGGTAGATGAATGAAAATGAAGAAATATTTATTCCACCGTTTTGTAGAGGCGGCCATCTTTAGTCAATATTATCCCAACAAAGCTAAGATCCACCGCATGAAAATTAACCTTCAATTAAAAGTATACATTCTTGAAATTATACTAGTAATCAGAGTTTGGAAATGCAAGAATAATTTACCGTAACGCAACGGGACAACGAGCGTAACGGGACAATGGGCTTAACGAGTCATCCCATTTTCGTGCATGCGGCCAGCGTTCATCGACTTATTAGACGTTGTCACGTCATAAAAAAAATTGACAGATTCTGCTTTTTCAAGAAGTAAACAAGATCAAATGTGATGGTCCGATGCGAAAAATCAGAATGAAACGTTATAAAACGCCAAACGACTTAAAATTTTGTGGTCGCACTATAATTATTCTAGTTTATGTCATAAACGCGCGAAATATTACGTAACCGACTCCCACGCTAACTGACGCAGGTCCTCCCCCGACGGCCGCTCGCGGCATACTAAATTGCGCAGCGTAATTTATTGTAATTTCGACTGCTGGTAATTTATATTTTTTGAAAAATTCACAACTATGATTTGAAAAGTAACTATAGTATTGGATTCTACAAAGAACAAAGTATTATCGGGTCTAATTTTTATTTTGGGAGTTATTGTGTATTTTACACAGATACAACGCTAAAACTGCAATATAAAACTTAAAATTGGCTTATGATTTTGTTTTTTTTACTAATAAATGGGACCAAAATTCAGATATATGTAATTTGAATGAATTAATAAAATATGTGTATAATGTTCCCCATATTTTTTTAAGTATAAATTTTGAGTATCACTTGTAGATTTAGAAGTCTGAAACTGACACGGCGGCGACTTTTCGGCGAAATGGTCATGGCAGATCGTTCCCTACGACTAAAGGCTTTATTATTAGTAAAATTGAAACAAGGAAACGTCAACAAGAAAGATCGGCCTATTTTTTTAACGGAATTATCTTTTTCTAGATAATACTAAAGATGGAAAAATCAGAACACAAACTTTTTGAATTTCGTGCGACGACGTGAGCCGGCTCTTAAACGATTTTATATTATGGTACCTTTTGGCCGTTTCTATTTGAAACCGAGATAAGATCTCATGGTTATTACATCAGATAATTTTGACACAGGCTATGACGGCATTAAAATACAGGGTGGCCCAAAAGTCCTTAAAAAAGTAAAATTTGAATAAAACGAGAACGGCGTGCGTGAGCGGTGCAGGGGAAGCGGGAGCAGTAACTTCGGTTTCTGGGAATTTAGTCGCGATGAAGCGTTTCATCGGAGCGGACCGTGCGTTTTATGTGCGCGAGTTTTATCAAAACAACAATTCGGCAACCGTTGCGAGGCGT
Organism: Ectropis grisescens; assembly: GCA_017562165.1. NCBI lineage: Eukaryota > Metazoa > Arthropoda > Insecta > Lepidoptera > Geometridae > Ectropis > Ectropis grisescens. The sequence continues at coordinate 7,240,383 of CM029780.1, read as the reverse complement.
AAATTTCGAGAACACAAAGGTTTACACAACTTTCATGACACCCCAGCTCTCCAAACGATTAAGAATTGGGCTGCTAAGTTCGAGGAGACCGGTTCGACGTTAGATAAACCGCGGTTGGGTCGCCCAAGGACATCACGTACGGAACAAAACATCGACACAGTGGCACAATCTATTCATGAAAATCCTACACAGTCAACTCGTAAGCGTTTCGGAGCGATATGTGGCCATGATCGAGGAGTTTTTCACACAAAAATTGCAAAATTTTCCAGGCTTTAATGCCCGAACATGGTTCCAACAGGATGGAGCAACTTCCCACACCTCCAATACTGCTATGCCCGCTATCCGTCAACTTTTTCCAAACAAAGTTATCTCTAAGAGAGGAGACATTTCCTGGCCACCACGTAGCCCGGATCTGACTCCCAATGGATTTTTTTTTACCTTAAGGCTAAAGTGTACGACTCTAACCCGCGGTCAATTAATGACCTAAAAGAAAACATCCGCAAAGAAATGGCAAGCATTTCAGCAGTGACGTGCCGCGCAGTCATCGACAATTTCAGAAGGCGTTTGCAAGAGTGTATTTAATTGAAAGAGTGCCGTCACTGTAACGGACATTACATTTGGACGACGTTATTTACAAAATAATTCCCGTTTTTCTAGCTATATTTACAAATAAAAATATTATTCCTACGGAAATGCTTCATTAAAAGCTTAAAGATTTATTTCACTCACAATTCATAAAAGGAATAACTAGAAAAATCCACCGAAAGAAAAACAACACCAACTTCTGAAGCAAAAGGTCCAAGAAACCTCCTGCCCATTTCTTCAATATTCATTAAACAATACCTATTCTGCCCCGGCACCGGCCAAAAGTACTGCGACAGATTAGAAAACCAACAGATACCTCATTCGAAATGAAAAAAAATAAAGAGAGAATACAAATCGATTGCGCGTGTAATATCTTTATAGCTAATTGCTCGTGCTCAGACTTTTGGATGGTATTTTTCGTATTACCTTTTAAAATATTGTAAAAACACAAAATAAATCATTTTCGAATATTTCATGGTAAATATTTCTAAGTCCAGTAAAATATATTTCCTAGTTTGTAACCGGGTTACGAACAAGGAGAAAATTTTCCTCTTTTGTAACCGGTTACAAAACACGGTTACAAAGGCGGCCGAAAGGATTCTATCGTTCTTATTTGGCCTTGACAGAAACTCTGTCAGGTTTTTTAACTTTAGCTTGGTATCTTGGGCTTACGTTAGGAAGTAGATGGCTTTAGGAAATAGATAAAAAAATAAAAAAATATTGGTGGAAAATTCACACACAACACCATCTGACCCTAAACTAAGCAAAGTTTGTAATATGGCGGCCAGATAGCTGATATAATACATAAATAGTTCTAAATACATACTTATTATACATAGAAACACCCAGATACATAGATGGAAGATACTCGTACACAAGCACAAGCGTGTTTTTAAGCACACTGTGTTGATACACCTAAGGAAAAAACATGCCACAACAGAAAAAATAAACAATAAACCTTAAATTAAAACTAGTACAACAAGTGGCGGTCTTATCGGTGAAATCGATATCTTCCAGGCAACATTAAGATGTAAAATAATATATAGATAAGCAAAAAATGGAGTGTGCAAACAATATTTAAACAGTAAACATACTGTAAAAGAATTTCTCGTGTGTCACGGATAAATTGTTCCACAACTGAATTGTATGTGTGGAACGTTCAAAAGGGTTATTGGCGATTCGCCATAAAGTAAATTCGTCACAATTTGTATAATCCAAACATTCAAAGTAAACTCGCCACAAGTTATAAAAAAAAACAAATGAACAATGTCACAGGTTAAACAAAGTTGTTGTAAATTCGTGACAGATTTTTGTTTTATGTCATTTTTGCATAAAGTAGGGTTAGCAAGTAATGATTACTCTGAATGATTACTTACTGAAGTAAGTACTCGAAATGAAGCACACATTTTAAACAATCACAACAAATAGCTAATAGCAGTCATCACAGACTCATCATCGTATTAGAAATAGTAAGTCAAATTATCTGATGTTACGTTCCTCCCGCAACAAAAATGTGACCGGTATTAACAATTTACGTTAAAATTAACACAAGAACAAAATTAAAAATTTTGATGAACCCCGACTGCCTCAGATTTTGTATCTGTACAACATTCTACTAGTCAAGCCCTTTAGTTTGATACCCATTTTGAGATAGTGAAAAAAAAATATAATTCGCCATTTTGTGGGGGCGGCCATATTGGATTTGAATTTTTTTATACTGTATAGTATTTTACTAGTCAAGCCTTTTCATTTGATATTGAGGTAGTAGTGAAAAAAATAATATAATTCGCCGGTTTGTGGTGGCGGCCATCTTGGATTTGTTTTTTTTTTATATAGTTTATAGCATTTTACTAGTCAATCCCTTTCATTTGATACCCATATTGAGGTAGGTTGTGAAGAAATATTTTGCCCGCCATTTTGTGGAGGCGGCCATCTTAAATCGATATTAACCAAACATAGCTAAGAACATCCGCACGGGTATTATTAACCTTCAAATAAAAAAACGCATTGAAATCGGCCCATCTGTTTGAGCTCTACGGTACCACAGACAGGCACACGCAGACAGACAGACAGCGACGTCGAACTTATAACACCCCTTTTTTTTGGTCGGGGGTTAAAAAACATATCAAACAACAACAATGATCCAAGTTAGTAAAATCACCATAAATTAGGCAAAAATGTAACAAATATTAAAGTGTGAATGTTCAAACCTATACATCTTTTACTTCTTACTCTGTGGTCCCAGCATTTTACCCAGCCCATCAAAAAGGACAAGATTTAAAAAGGTCCAAAACTTGCTCAGGTAGAAAAAGGCCAATCCATTTGACGGAGACAACGAGGCTCTTTCTATTCACTCTGGCTTCCAGAGATACGGTAAATTTTGTGAGAAAACTGACCTGAGACATACATAAAACATTTCGTTTGTGCGACCAGGTTTTCAAGTTTTTAGAAGTAAAAGGCAGTCAACAAAATTGTAAAGGTTACAAGATGGTGATAAGGCACAAGCTTATACAAGAAAATGGTGTCACACCGGGAAAGTAGATAGATGTGAAACCACAATTATACAATATACATACATATTCATAAAAAGAGGTGTCAGTAACTATACCTGCTGTAATAGTAACGCGAGTTAAACTGTTTTCCCCCATCTCAAAAAATGCCCGAAATGTCTAAAGAAGTTTTTTCTTGAAGTATCAAAATTTTACCAATTTTATTATTATTGTATTATTGTTCACTGGGAGGTCTCATAAATTTTAGAAATGTTTACTTAAAAGATATAAGCCGACGGAGTATGGATACCCTGGCAATACACACTCCAATTTGTGATCTTATTATTAGTCTGAAGATTGCCATGTCAACACCACCTTAAATTGGCTGAGATTCCCGGGTACTGAGCTGAGCATCAGACTGCCTGTGGTAAGAATACAACGTAATAATATAACAGTTATTAATGGGAAAAGTGGAATCACATTTGCAGTACACTAAATAAGGTATGTGACAGAAGTGTAAAATCAAGTATGTACTCGTATCTAAAAGAAAAAGCCATAAAATGGCGGTCCACTTAACTTTTCGATTTTATTTAAATTCCTACCTACGGTTGCCTGGAAGAGATCGCTTTTAGCGATAAGGCCGCCGATTGTAACACTACTTTTAATGTTTCTCTTATACTGTATTGTTTTGTTTTAGTGTGTACAATAAAGAGTATCTATCTATCTACCTTTGACGGACATCAGCGTTCCTGGTTAGAGCAACTACGCCGCTGTGATTGCTAATCATCATGTGCGACATCACGACCATGGGTCAACCCCTCCCAAATCGATAGGTGCCACTGAAACAGGCTCTCTAATTCCCGGCCGCCCTTTCGACCATGGGAATGGAGAGGCAAGGTGTACTAAGAATCCCTGGCACAATGGAAGCCGACAAACTACTCTGCCTCTGGCTTTTTTTAATGTCAATATGTATCTTTATAACAAACTAGCTGTACCCTGCCACGCTTCGCTATGGCACATTGTGATGCAAAAAAATAGATAAAAACAATCCTTGATGCCGATTACATATCATACTAAAATTTCAGCTCGATCGGTGCAGAACTTTTTGAGTTTTTTAAACGTAGGTACACAAACCAACATAACGTTTTTATTTATAGAGACTAAGATCATTAACTAACTAACACCACTGGCTGTGAACATCCAGAGAACTACAATTTTTCAATTTATTAAAATCCCTCGAACTCAAACCTAAAACTACAGTCAAATCATATTTGAGAAATTGTTGAGCTATGAGATTAATAATATAATCTTATGTCTGGTCAAAAGTATGGCTAACCATGAAGCGAAAGTTTGCTTTGCCGCTTCACTGTTTTTTATAAAAAAATCTGAAGCTGTAAACCCAAAGATCAGACAAGGTTGTGTCAGAGGTTATATCATCCAGTGGAATAATTTCATCTAGACTCTAGATTCTAGAGAAACCAAAAGCTAATTAATTACCAGCATAGCTTTATGCCAAAAATTAGACAAATACAACACTGTCGCTGAATTCATATCAGAATTTAAATAATGTAGGTAATACCTGTTATTTTCTTGAAACATGCTAATAACTAGAATATTAAATTACAAAGTTCTATTTTACTTTTTCATTGTCTGGAAAATGGATCGCATAAACGGTTTTTTCATTCGTGTGAGAGCATAAATATTGAAAAAGAACCCAAGGGAAACGTGGGCAAATTGTACTGGAATTTATGATCGATCATATTGATAAAGAAAGTTTTTATGCTTAGGGCGCACGTACGTATAATACGTAAATATCTTGTGGATCGGAAACTCGTAAAATTCTTAGCGGAAAGTTGATGGCCGAATTTAAATAGTAGTAAAATAAATATGTGGGTCAGCGATTTTACGAGAGTAAGAAAGTTTTGTGGTAAATCCTAGACCAATGGGTTTTAAATCTAAATCTACTTACAAAGAATTTTAAACTACCTCACTGGCATAAATAAAGTTCAGTATATACTCGTAAATATGTAACTATGTTTAATGATTTACAATAATAATTAAAATCCGAAGGTGATGTTTGCGTCTTTTATCAAGTTTGATTTTGTTTGCTAAAGGTACAAGTTCGCCCGAAGACCGCGACGTGAGATCGCGACAGGCACTTGACACTATGGAATTGTATGGGCGCCAGTTCGCGCCGAGACCGCGACAGGAGACCGAGACACGTGTCGCGGTCTCGGCGCGAACTGGCGCCCATACGATTCCATAATGTCAAGTGCCTGTAGCGGTCTCCGGTCTCGGTCTCCTATCGCGGTCTTGCATCGCGGTCTCCGGACGAATTGTGCCTTTAAGATTGCTTTTTAATCTATTTTTAGTTTTGAACATATCAGTTTGAGCCACAAACATCCGTTCATACTCGTACTCACAAACTTTTGCATTTATAACGTTAATATGATGAGCAATCAAAACGACAAATCTGACGCCTAAACAGTAAAATCTCAGTAAGAACAATAAACTGTTTAATAAATTAGTCTTGTCCCAAATCAAGACAAGGACATCAAACTTGGAATCCCAAGTACTTACCTCAGTCCCTTTAACTTCGCTGCGACAACATCAACGCGATAACAAAACGAATTAGTGAACCGAATTAAATCTATTACCAGCGAATTCGAGTTAAAGTACAAGTCACTTTTAATTTGGCCGGGAAACCTTCCGGATGAATTATTCATTTGCTAGTACTTTGGCATAGGGAAAGAGAAACAGTAGGAAAAGTAACAATGCCTTAGTTCAGTTACACATCTATACTAATATTATAAAGCTGAAGAGTTTGTTTGTTTGTTTGAATGCTAGGATATAGGGAAGTACTGGTCCGAATTGAAAGATTCTTTTTCTATTAGATAGTCCATTTATCGAGGAAGGCTATAGGCTACAGAACATAACGCTACTATTAATAGAAGCGGAGCATGAATCAAGAACGTAACTAAATCGGGGAAAATATTCCTTTACGAGAGATCACGTACGTTGCATGCTTTGGCATGACACACGACAACATGTGTCTAAGATTGTGTCATTGAATATCACAGATTCCATACCTCTTGAATATAAACCTTTTATAATCAAATTTGTTTTTAAATCTGAGATGGTACGACCAATTTCCGACAGATGGCGTAGCAGGTAGCTGAAGAGGTTTTTAGTTTGAAAGCGATATTCTCAGGAATTACTCCACCGATTTCAGTCATTCTTTCACCGTTGGATATGTACGGGATCACGATGAGTGCTATATATGTACCACGGGCGAAGCCGGGGCGGACATCTAGTTTATCTATAACATCCTTAAATTGTAAGGAATCCCTGACATTACCATGTTATAGCTAAGAACTTTCATTGTTTCACCTTTTAGGCAACATAAAAAAAGTGATTGGAATAAAGATAGCACAAGCAGAAAGGCTTGTCAGATTTAAAACTTAGGGTATTCTTCCAGTTTGGGATATGTTTTGTTTGGGATATGTGTGATATTGTCCATTGTTATCCTTATCTATATACAAACAAAACCATAATAATTAGCATCATTCATTATTAATTTTCAAAATATTCGCTTAACTTATAATATAGCTTCGATACAAGCCATTTTTTAAAGTTATTTTGAATTTGGCTGTTTTTATGACTTCAGCTGCACCGGTAGGAGGTTGTATATTTTAATCGCAGTATAAAATGAGCTATTGAAAAATATTGCATTGTTGACTTGTTGAACAGAAATGTTGAATGTATGCTTGGTACATAATGTATCAGCACGGCTTGAAGTTATGTTGAAAAAAATGCTTTCATTATTTTTTACAAACATGCATATTTCTAATATATAGATTCCTGTTAGAGTCAACAACTTATTTTCCTTGAAAACACTTCGTAAAGAGTCAGTGCTTTTTAAGTTAAATATTACACGAAGGCATTTTTTTTTTTTTGTAACATAAATGTCGATTCTGCGTCTGTTGAGTTTCCCAAAACATTATTCCGTAACTTAAATGAGGATATACATTTCCATAGTATGCGTCTGTTGCAATAGCCTTAGAAGTGGCTTCTTTAATTATAGATAACGCATAGCAATTTTGTGATAATTTAATATTTAATTTACGAATATGTTGTTTCCAGTTAAAGTTTGTATCTAATGTCATTCCAAGAAAAAATATTTAATTGACAGTGTTTACTTGATTCCCTTTGTGTTCAATGTTCAACGGGATAGGGGTTTGCTTATAGTTTCTAAAATTCATCAATTTTGTTTTATCAATATTAACTTTTAAACTCATACTTTCTAAGTATTTTATAACAAGGCGTAATACATAATTTACTTTAGTTTCAAATTCTGCAAAAGACTGAGTGGTTTTTGGGATATATATTGTGGCATCATCGGCAAACATTACAGTTAAGTATTTAGTTACATATGGGAGTTCGTTTATGTATATCAAAAATAGTAAGGGCCCAAGAATACTGCCCTGTGGAACTGCTAACGTGATATTCATATATTTTGATAAGACTTTTTGCAAAGTTTTAGTATTTTTGTCATACATATTTAGTGATGTTGCTTGGGTACGATGTAATTGATGTAATTGTATATATTATATTGTATTGTGGGTATTGATGGAATTGATAACAAATTTACTTGCAGTTAAACTAATAAAAATAAAACTTAAAAGTTGAAATCTATCGTGCCATTTCGGAAGTGAGACAAACACCGTGATAAGAATATAAACAGTAGATATAGAAGAACATTTGAATGAAAAAAGAACATTACATAACAATCTAATTTAAGTATTCAAAAACAACAATCATTGTTAAGACTCTAACCTGCTACTTATAGTCTGTTCTAAGAAACTATTAATTTCACAAGTTTTTTTTTTGTAAAAAGTACTGGTACATTTTACTTTGAGGAACGAAATTTGTTTTTACGAGTATATACAAAATAAAAAACAACTCGAATGCATTCCAGAGAGTGTTCATCTGGTCTGCATATTGTAATACCACCTTGTGCTTTTTTATAGGTACTCTTTCATTGACTCTAAGTGGGCAAGCTAGCTAGCCCCTAAGATTTGGTCACACCCAAAATCTTAAGTTCAGCTACTAGGTTTTTAACTTTACCCTTCTTCCTTACCCTCCAGCCACTATCTTCTCTTCACAACTTAAATAACTGACCTATATCCTCAATCTACGAATATATAATCTAAAGTAACAAGTTTAACTACTGCACAGTTTTATATATTCTGTGTAATATGGAAGATTCCAAGAAAGGAGTGTCCAATGAATATTTATTCCAGACCAAAAGTGCTTTGTACAAATATTCGGCTTACTGATATATACCGATATTAAGGTGACGTTCCATAATTTTACTCATAACAATGAGTCACGTGCTATATATCTGGTTCTACATGCATATTTATGGTGACCTTATAGAAAAAGAATGGGACGCAATAAGGCTTGGAATGAAATATAGTTATTGTTGCATATTATGTACAAAGTTATGGAATAGAAAGTCGACCATTAGTATTACGAGTATCAACGCAAATGTTTATGAGCCCTCGAAACTTAGGGCAAATATCTGCAATGTTGTAGATGTCAGGGAACCGGAAGTTATACCTAGAATGGTGAATGCCTCATCACACAACTCTAGTGTCTTTTGATGGTTCAATCGTTACGAATGGAATCATCATGGTTAGTTTTGAAATAAACCCGCGCTATTCTGCAAACTCCAGCGGGCGCGGATGAAAATCGTTTCATGAGCTTTACGATCAACTCATCATCGTCATCGAACTTTTCGCTAGGCCCTCATTTTCAGCCGAAACGGAAAATGACACATTATATACGCAATACACATAGCAAAATTTGTAATGTACCTAAAATAGAGTACTAGCGACCCGCCCCGGGTTTGCACGGGTGCAACGTGCAACGCTCATTCTAAAAAAAAAAACTTTATTTGAGCAAAAAAACAATATGGCAAGTACAATAGTAATATTGTTTACGGGACCCTGGATCTCACACTAGGTTAAGTCCTGTGTCGTGAACATCCAGTGCCCTCCTTGGTGGTAATTTTTACACATTCTAAATATAACTGTTAAATAAATATAAATAAATATAAATGATGGGCCGATTTCAATGCGGTTTTTTTATTTGAAAGTTAATATCCGTGCGGATGTTCTTAGTTATGTTTGGTTAATATCGATTCAAGATGGCCGCCTCCACAAAATGGCGGACAAAATATTTCTTCACAATCTACCTCAATATGGGTATCAAATGAAAGGGCTTGACTAGTAAAATACTATACACTATAACAAATATCAAATCCAAGATGGCCGCCATCACAAAATGGCGAATTATATAATTGTTTTCACTACTATCTCAATATGGGTCTCAAACGAAAGGGCTTGACTAGTTGAATACTTTGCACTATGACAAATTTCAAATCCAAGATGGCCGCTACCACAAAATGGCGAATTACATTTCTTTTTTCACATCTCCTTTAATATGGGTATCAAATGAAAGGTCTTGACTAGTAGAATGTTGTACAGATAACAAATCCAAGGTAGTCAGGGGTTAATCAAAATTTTTTAATTTTGTTCTTGTTATATTTAACATGCAAACCTTTCTCTTGAATTATTCTATCTGTTTAAAAAAACCCCGCATCAAAATCTGTTATGTGGTTTTAAAAGGACGGACAGCCGTGAGAAGTGACTATGGTTTATACCATGTAGTGATGCTGATAGTGATTATACATATCTACATATGTATTTATTTACATAAAGATGGAGTGTAAAGTATAAGTGAAATAATAGATGGACCGCCGTGGACTTGGCCGGTGAAGTGTTAGCCACGACTTAAGTTTAAATACCACGAACACTCGAGTTTCGGCTTGGCCGAAAGTTACCTAGTTCAAACCAAAACCAGGTTTTTTTTATTCGATATACAAACGGTTTGTATTTCACCTCCATCTTTGTGGCTTAGTCTGCCTGCGAAACCGAAGGTTGTGGGTTCGATTCCCACCCAGTCCAAATATTGGTGTGAGGAATGCAGATATTTGAAGTACATTTATTTATATCTGTGTGTTTCTATACATAATACGTACGAGTATGTATTTGCAGCTATACAAGTATTATACTATATGGCTTCCATAGTACACTCCGCGAGGTATAAGCTGAGCTTTGCATTAGTGTGAGTGATCACCAATCAGGCAGGAGCTTGAAATTTTGTCCGCGAGGTATAGGCTGAGCTTTGCATTAGTGTGAGTGATCACCAATCAGGCAGGAGCGCGGCGAGACAGAATGGCGCCGCGCCTAAGGCCGGTTGTCACACCTACACTATCCATGTACACTCACACAAATGCAAAGCTCAGCTTATGCCTCGCGAAGTGTACAAGCTTTGCTTAGTTTGGGCTCAGATGATGTTGAGTGTGAAATGTCCACCAATATTTATTTATTCCACCAGATTTTACGATGATGATGAAACTTCTTGACCTTCTTCGAATGATTAGAGGTAATCAATAGAGAAACATGGATTTGATCTCCGAAGACAGGTATCTACGTGTCGGGCAGTCGGAATTGTCATAGGTGTGAACAGCAGCCGAAGCTACAGTTTTGTCTGTAGATCTACGAAACTATCATTTACAATTTAGATTGATTTTGCTGATATTTTGTAAGGTTTCATAGAAAATGATGCTGCCTCGGCTGTCATTCGTAAGGGTGTCAAATCTACTGAAAAATATCTGTAGCAAATCGACTACTAATTTGACGGCCAACGGCATCACTAAAACACGTAAACTACACGTATGTTATTACTCATTGATAAGGGATGACCTATCTCAAATATTAGGAATTATTTTTTTGGAAGTTTTTTTGTCTGATTTGGTATTTCAAAATACACGCAGCTCTAAGTTTTCACCATTATGTTATCACCCCTCATTTTTTATGGCAATATTAGCACTGTAATAATCTCCTTAATTTTTCATCATCATCTTAAATTCTTCCTTAAATTTTCATTTAACTGTGGGCCTCATAACGAAGCTCAAAGTCACACAGCGAGCTATGGAGAGGACTATGCTCGGAGTCTCTTTGCGCGACAGAATCCGTAATGAGGATATTCGCAAAAGAACGAAAGTGGCCGACATAGCTCAAAGAGTAAGCAAGCTGAAGTGGCAATGGGCAGGCCACATCGCTCGCAGAACCGACAACCGATGGGGAAGAAAGGTTCTCGAGTGGCGACCACGTACCGGAAGACGCAGTGTTGGACGGCCTCCCACTAGATGGACAGATGACCTCATAAAGGTCGCTGGAAACCGCTGGTTGCAGGTTGCGCAGGACCGTTCGTTGTGGAAATCTAGGGGGGAGGCCTATGTTCAGCAGTGGACGTCTTGCGGCTGATGATGATGATGATGATGTTTGAGAGACTAATGCGTCAAAATGTAAAATAAATTCCTGACTTTAATTAATTACATTTCTTATCAACTGCGTGCTTACATTCACTTACAATAGCTGAGTAATATTTCCTAACAAAATGAAACAGTGGACCCACCATTAGCAAAATTGAGAGATTGACAGGGATATTTGTATCACCGCCAAAAAGCCTCATCTACCTACATGAACACCCCATGTCATAATGTTAGTTCCCAGTTAACTTTTCAACAAGTCAATTATTCATAAAAGTTGGCATTTATGTGTAATTTTGTCCAACTTGACAGATACGATAGTTTTTATTTCGATTAACTATCTGTATAAATATGACAATATCCAATCGAGGCCGGAACGGACCGCTAATATTATATACATAAAATTATAATAAAAGATGCCCGTGATGGGTGGAAGTTTGCATAGTAATGTACATCTTATACTTTGATATCTAGAAGTTACGGGGGGAGGACACTTATAACACTTTGGAAGTGTCTTTCGTGCAAATAAACCAAAATAGAGAAAAATGATATTAGAAACCCCTACCATCATTTTTGAAGATCTATCCATTAACCCACGTATTAACCCACACGTATGAGGAAAAAAAATTGAGTCTAAATTATAAGGATGGGGCATCCCCTTTTTTAAAAAATCTTAATGCGGTTCACAGAATACATCTACTTACCAAGTTTCAACAGTATAAAGTTCGTATAGCTTCAGAAAAAAGTGGCTGTGACATACGGATGGACAGACAGACAGACAGACATGATGAATCTATAAGGGTTCCGTTTTCATGTTTTAAGAAGCCCTAAAAATGCATCACCGAAATGGATGTACGCTGATAACTTTTGAATGCTTGCGCCAAAATTGATGATTCTTTGTTTTATGTATTCTTTATTGCCAGGACAAGGTGCGTGTAAAATTAAGAAAATATTGAATAAAAAGTATGGCGGTACTAAATCTCAGAGCTAGTTTTAAATAAAGAAAAGGAATATGTTTTGCGTTTGCAACACTGGACTCGTTGGTGGTTCGCTGGGTAGGCTCGATCACATTCTGAGCACGTCTCTCTGGATTCCCCAGTGAGCAATTTGGAGTAATTTTCGGTAGACACCTGAGTACCCAAGTATCGAAGAAATATGAGCGTGATTTTTAAAACAGCTATGGGTTACGTATTCCAAACATATATTCAAGACTTACGCTAGTGAAAAATCTGTCGAATTTTTGAGCTAAGTCAAATCGATATTTGTTTATTTTTAAATAAAGAGTGACGAGACGATCAGGACATGTGCCTGATGGTAAGCAACATGCCTGACACATAACATCACAGTGACACGCAGCTATTGGAACATGAAGAGTCCAAATCTACCTAGCACTGCACTGCGCTCGTCACCCAGAGATCTAAGATCTTATATCTCTAAGCCCTGTAATTTCTCTGGAAACATTGCCCTTCAAACCGGAACACAGTAATGTTTGCACATTACTGCTTGGCGGTAGAATAACTGGCAAAGGTGTGGTACTTCCCCAGGCGGACTCTGCCAAGAGTCCTACCACTACAACTACAACTATAAAACTTCCGGATGTTTTTTATCGTCATAAATAAGTCGCCAATCACGCATTTATACTATGGCTTTCTTTCTAAGAGACTCAAGGATATAATTAAATAAGTACTACTCAAATACGGGTTGACATGTACATATAAATCACTTTCTCATCTCGCCTCTCTTTTTAAATTCTCTTTGCTCTATTTTTCAGTATCTATTATCTTATTTAATTCTCGTCGTTTAAAAAAATTGCTGATTAAGAGAAGTCTACTTAATCAATCCACGATTTACACCACTTAATAACTTTAGCAGTAAATTAGCAAAAGAAATTATTACCCCGTCCGGGGCAATCTCGCAATCGTCCCCAAAGGGCACTTAAACCTAGACTTAAACGGTTTAAACTCTGTCTAGTTCAATTCCCGACTGTATTATACCGTCCCAACGAAATTGCAGTAAATAACATTTTTGAAATTATATTTTTTCTATTTAAAAGTTATATTTTGAAGATCATATTTACCTACAACCTGGGTTGCAGATTCATCCTTAATAGTGCTTCATACTTAAGTGGCCGATAGAACACTACTTTTTTATAAAGCGTAGAGTGACGAGACGAGCAGGGCATGTGCCTGATAGTAAGCAACACACCTAACACATAACAGAACAGTGACACGCAGCTATTGGAACATGAAACGTCCAAATTATTACTTAGCACTGCACTGCGCTCATAACCCAGAGATCTAAGATATTATATCTCTAAGCCGAGTAATTTCTCTGGAAACATTGCCCTTCAATTCGGAACACAGTCATGTTTACACATTACTGCTTGGCGGCAGAATAACTGGCAAAAAGTGTGGTACTTCCCCCATGGGGACTCTGCCAAGAGTTTTTTTGTGGTAGGTTAATTTTATAGTGGTAGGAACCACTACAAAACATAAACATCCGATCAAATTTTCCCATAGCTGTGACCTGTAAGGAGATAGTTAAGCCCCTAATTCACCACGCTGGCTAGTGCGTTTTGGCAGATGTTACATGATCTCGATAGATCTTGAAATATTCCTAACGATGTATCCTTCATCATTAAAGCGAGTAAAGATGAGAACCCTGCATTTCTGTACTTGGTGAGACCCCAAAAGTGCGGACATGATTTGAACTTACACCTCTCGATTGAATATATAGTTGTTTCAGAACCTTTAAAAATATCACCACTAAATCAAAAATGCTTGTCATACCCTCTAGGTGGAGAGTGTACGGTAATAGCTATAATTTTGTAGGTCGATAATTATGGAGCTATTAACTTCACTTTGACCTTCTGACCCTTTGAACCTTCAAAGAGTTGTACGCATTTTATCCTCAACCTAGTTTTATTATATTACTCCCTTTTCCAATTCAAGCACATTATTAGTCACAAGTACCTAAGTCACAGTTTTTGAAACATCGGTTAATATCGCTTGCTTTATGAATAAACATTTATATTATGTTATTAATTTCCAAAGCAAATCATTAACAACAGTTAAATAATAATCAATAATAATATGTAATTTACGTTGTCCACTTTGATGTGTTTTTCATTGTCACAGGCTTTAATGGTGTAAAGGAAGTCATCGTCAGAGACCCGGTTTTAAAAAAAATATGTTTCAAAGACGTACGTCTTTGAAACATATTTTCGTCGACTTGGCCTGTATTGAATTTTGTCATTGACTCTCTCCTTGTAAGGCAATAGTATATCCTTATGAGCTTCAGCAATGATAACATAAAGAAATAAATAATAAATATTGGTGGGCATTTCACAAACAACATTCAGCCCCAAACTAAGCAAAGCTTGTGCTATGGAAGCGAGACGGCTGATATAATATTTTTAGATACATAGTTATCTACTCTCTTATCGTAAGGTGTATGCATCTTTCAATATATCATTCGAATAGTGAATGTTAATACGACCAATGAAGTAAAATCAGGGCTTCTTTAAACTGACGAAACGACGGATCGAAGTAGAACCGGAGTAGGAAAGTAGCGAGTTTATTACGAAATTACGTTTTCATAGAAAGAGAGTAGAAGTCCAGTTGTTTAGTTTTGATTGTTTGCTCTTCCAAAAGGTTTGTCTCAAAGTTTGGAATAACCTGAATAAACTTGAAGCCAAACATAACCTTCGACGATATATCCTAATCTAATCTATCATAAACTAACATTATATAGATGTTGTTGCTTTCACGATGAAACTTCCGAATGGATTCGGCTAAAATTTGAAACAGTCAGATTATAGTCTGAAATGGCAAATTTTTATTACGAGTAAATATTACGGGCAAAGGAACTGCGCGGCCAAAACCGTAGGACGCTACTTGTATTCAATAACTCCCTGGCTAGTTTAAAAATTCAGACTGGCCTCGAAAATCAAAATTTCAGCACAACTGAAATTTTAACATCCGAGGCAGCATGCTAGTCGAAGCTATAAATATACCGGGGGAAATAGATACTTCTCCACTGCAGCCAAATAAGTTATTTACGATGAAGCTCTGTCTAGGCTTTTCTTTGGCCTTGATACATACGTATTGAATCTAGCACGAGGCTAGATACTGAAGAAATAGTGTACAACTGAAACTAAGATAATGATACTTACATACCAAGCCGTGTTATTGATTTATAATATGACGCATAATGCAGTCAAACGCAAACTTTGTTTGTATAAAAAACTGTATTATTAACTAGTAAGGAGTGAAAAGACGAGCAAGATGGAGTGGAGTGGAGTGGAGTGGAGCGGAAGTGGAGTGCAGTAGCGTGGACCGGAGTGGAGTGGAGTAGGCTAAGATTTATTTGCGTAGCATGGGTACAAATGATAAATAGAACGGTTTTGAAAGTAGTTCACCATATATGGCATGCAAAATATACAAAAAATAATAATTTTCTCCTCCTATTATTATTAATCGAAATATTTGTGTGACGATAGAGTTTACTTAAACTCCCTTAAACTTAGGAGATTTTATTGCCGGGTAACTCTCATTGCTCACCTATTTCCTCATGACAATGTTATCCCAGTACCAATAAATCCCTATAAGTAGTTGAATCTTGGTATTCTGACATTTTAAAAACGCAAAACGTTTGATTCCCGAACAAAAAATGACGAAGATACAGCGCTTAGAAGTTTCGCGTGACGTCACTTCATTATACGATTTTTACGTATATACATACATATCCCTTTGTCTTTAACGATGTATATATTTGTCGATTTTTATTAATTTGATAAAAAAATTGGCAGTTCCATGACTGAACTGCCGATAGAAGGGAAAACTTATAACTCAGAATTTGAAACCGGAGGGCGGAGCCATGAGCATTCCCGAGCGTGACGCTAAAACTCAATTCACAGCCCACGAAAAATCTGTCTGTGGTGCGCCATAAGAAATTTTTACTTGAAAAAATATTTGTCTCGTATTTTTCTGCCGAACGGACTAATTAGATACATTAATACTATTATATATAGGTACATATTACATATTGCATGGGTCATGCAGTTTGTATGGGTCAGCTTTTAAAATGTTTTGTATCATCTTATCTTAAATGCAAACAGCAATTAAGATTTTTGGATTTGTATTATTAACTCACTCATCATACCAATTATAACTACATACCTACTTATATTATTTAATATACTATTTTAGTATGCAATGTTCTGTAATCAGCATTCGTAATTTTCTCTCAATTTAATTTTTCATTTAATGATTTTATACTCCACCTTAGTATATTTCCTTGTCTAGTTGGCTCAAGCAGGCTCTAAAGTCAGGATATATTGCAATAGAGATCGTAATTACCAATTTATAGACGTTATTTATGTCCGGTATTAGAAACTTAGAAATGGTTGGCGCAGACGATAAACAACCTTACTGACACGTTATAAAACTTGAGGTTAAGTTGTTGTTTATGTGATTTTTTCGTCACAAACACAATGATTATGATTTAAATACTGATTTTGCTTGACTCAAATAAATTACAAGTTTGTTTTGGCTGAAAAGTTTTGTGTAAATGTTTAAAAAAATTCATGGTGGTTTATCATTTAGTGGCATCTTAAATGTGCGATTCATAATCGTGAGTTATGCTCGTAGGCTCAAATCCTGCTTGCACCTTTGGATATCTTCTGAGTGAAAATTGGTAAGTTTTTCTTAATTACTGGGCTTAACGACGAAAGAAAACATTGCGAGGATACCGGTATGTTTCTAGATCTGCACCACCACGCCACTATATCTCTGAGGAAGATAATGTTTGCTTTTGACCCCAACTCGCCTGATGGTTAGCGACGTTTCGGTCTACGATGAAACGTGTTAGCATAACATGTTTTGACTGGCCTCGTGGCTTAGTGGGTAGTAACTCAGCCTGCGACGCCGAGGGTCGTGGGTTCGATTCCCACCCAGTGCAAATATTTGTGTGATGAATTCAAATGTTTGTACTGTGTCTGGGTGTTTCTATGTATAATAAGTATGTATTTAAAACTATATAAGTATTATATCAGCTATTTGGCCGCCATATTACAAGCTTTGCTTAGTTTGGGGTCAGATGGTGTTGTGTGTGAATTGTCCACCAATATTTATTTATTTATAAGAGAAACCGATGTACGCTTAGACTTACAGATTATCTATTCTATGTTTACAGACTACATAAATTTATCAGGGCAAAAACTCAAAATTGTGCATAGTAATAGATAGTGTTTCTCATAATATCGCTGATACTACCGATGTTCATAATAATGAAATGTTAAAAAATATATAAATAAACATTTTTTTCAACAAACAGCCCTACCCGCGTCACAGCGTTGTCAGGTACTACATGTGTAGGCCATTAAGAAAGTACAGCTGACTCAATCTACGAATACCAAAATTTATGGCGAGGCTTTCCTTCGAAACATACGTCCAAGATCTTCCTTACTTTTATGACCCCGTTTGTATAGGAGATGCCTCCCGACTTTCCCAACTATTATTACTTTTATTATGATACGAAATTTCCCCAAACTATCTTTCACCGTTTCCTATTCCCTACGGCGTACAACGGCTCTTTTATATGGTTCGTTTTTATCAATCATGGAGGCATTGCAGCCAGTTTCCTTAAAGTTTTTGTTATCGAGCTTAGAATCAGGATCCAGAGCGTTTTATCACTTCTATAATCTGGGTTTCTTTAAACGAAGAGTAAGTTTTTTTTTTAAACTATAATAGGACTTGTTACCACACCTGCCCCTCTACCTAAACTAAACTAATTCGGCTATGGCTTTGCTATTGTTGTCTCTATCTATTCAAGCAAAAAGAAAAGAAAGGGCGACTTCAAAGCTAAGACAGTTTTAGTTTAGTTGTTAGTCGGTAAGCCCCCTGATGTTTTGCGGTCTATGATGCTCTCTTTCTTTTTTGATCATCTATTTTTGTCTGAAAACACATAATTTAACTAACATGCGATTGTGTATCTAATCACTTGGTAATACAGCTCGTAGCTGTAGTGTATGAAATACTGAGCTCAATAATCTCACTGTTTGGTAATTGAACTAGACTTATAGGATCTTAGCGATGATTGTCCCATGTTATCAGTTCTTCTTTGTGCACGGCGATTGTGAATCGTATCACCATGCGATAAGGTACGTAGTTGCGGACAACGAAAAGTGGAGACCACTTGTTTCGCAAAAACGTGTCAGTACGAACTCATAGTACCTACAGCGCCTGTTCTGTTAAACACTGTTTTTTTAATTTCCACCCTACGAACAAATAACTACAGAATTGTAACAGCGTTTCAAAATCTATGAAATGAGAACAGCTCGAAAATAAATGTCACCAGAGTACAACTTAATAATTTTATCCAATTGAACTTACTAAAATAGCTTTAAAAAATTATAAAATATAGTCTTACTGAAACTGTATATGTGTAACTGTTGATGTTTGTTGCTCAATGACATCGTAAACACTGAATGAATCAGCACTGGAATTTGAAACTCAGATTTTAGTAATCGTTTTTATCCCAAAAATACATTTTCTTGGAGAATTGTTCTTTTTTTGTATCATACGCAATCCAAGACGCGGAGAGATACATATGTATTTACTCGCATTTTTAAACATAAGTACTTATAGACTAACAGAAACTAGGTAGCCACCACGAAGAAATTTTTAACACCCAGCTTGGTGGTTAGATCACATGACTCTTTTATTTTTTAAGCCAATCCTATTAATTTTATAAATGCGGAATGTTTGTTGCACAATCTCGACGAAACGGCTCAACGAAACAAGTTGAAATTTGGAACGTTATTACATTATAGTTTGGAATAGCACATACTCGTAAGCTACTTTTCAACGCGTGGGAATAACGAGGACGAAAACAACGCGGTTAAAGCCACTGATGGGCGCTGGCGTTTACCTAAATTAATAAGTAAATTTAATTTTAATTAAAGTGCTTAAAATTAAGGCGCGTAAAGTCTACTTTGGTCCGGCAGTGTACATTAAATTTAACAAAATTGAACTGCCAGATGAAAATAAACCGTAACGTAAGGAACTAGGCCTTGGCAATGGAATATAATAGAATTTGTATTTTCAGAAGATTTCCGTCGTTCACATGTTTCGCGGTGTTGTGAATGTAGCATCTTTCTTTGTTCGTAGTCTCCGCTCGATGAACTAAACAATTTTCCTTCGCACCTTTACAAAAAGACGTGTGCAGACAAGTCGCACGCTAACGACCAATTTCCCCGTGGACATCGCGCTTAGATTCCCAATATCCGTCCTTTAGTCCGCTTTTCTTTTATAAAAATAGTGTGGAACTCTCTTTATGGATGACATCACTCGTACAACTAGCCAATAGAATTCGAAGGTGTAACACCTTCGAATTCTGAAGAATTTGGGTGCCTAAAGCACAGAATAGATATTACTACAGAACCCTCACTTAGCGAACATTGTTATATAAATAGCGACTCTTGATGGGACGCAACAAAGTGCAATTCAGCTCGCATTAGCGCTCAATGTCTATCGCAATTTTTAACCTAAACATTTGCGCTCTCTTCTAACGCGTAACTCTGTCGCTGTCTGGCGCGGAATGATGCGCATCGAAAGGGTTGTTGTCGACATATTATCTAATAAAAAATTAAATCATCCGCATCCATATACAGCACAATATATGGCGACGTAATTTTGCGCCGGAAACGTGTTGCGCGAGCGCTCAGACGTGCGTTCGACAACCGCCTGGCACTTGTTCCGTGCCAGGAACGGTCTAGCTGTAGGCTAAAACCGCGCGACCTTGAGCGAGTGAGGATGCACTGCCTAAAGGTACAAGTTCGCCGGGAAACCGCGACAAGAGACCGCGACCGGAGACCGCGACAGGCACTTGACATTATGGAATTGTATGGGCACCAGTTCACGCCGAGACCGCGACACGTGTGTGTTTCGGTCTCCTGTCGCGGTCTCGGCGCGAACTGGCGCCCATACAATTCCATAATGTCAAGTCCCTGTCGCGGTCTCCGGTCGCGGTCTCCTGTCGCGGTTTCCGCGCGAACTTGTACCTTTACAATGTTGTTTTTCACTGAATTGAAAATCAATTTGTAACATTTTGGCGTAGATAGAGAGTATAGTTTTGGATGTGACTTGATGACGTTTTGGTGTGAGGAAGAGACTAACTTTTAATTCTGTATTTGTAGGGTTTGTGTCCTTTGAAAGAGCTCATGGGTGTGACAACTGTCAAATATTGTATATCTACAACTGTGCAAATTTGAATCTGATGTGATGTAAACTTTGACTCCATAGAATTTTGAATAATGGTCCATGTTTGGAACTGTAAATATTAATCCATGGAGGCTTTGGTCCGTGTTTTCTCTTTCTTCGTACTTTTTGTAATTTAACAAGTAGATGCAGTAATGGCTTGAAAGTAACTCAGGTGTGTTTAAATGTGATGATGCGTAAAAGTAAGTAGATAATCAAAAGATAACTATCCCTACCAAAATAAAAATACCTGATTTATGAATGTAGTTTATCAAAATATTCGTACATCTATCAGTCGAAGTGATATTAAACAGAGTATAGAGCTTGGATAATATATGCTGGACATTGGCGAAATTACTCGGAAGCCAAAAGAAAAAGTTGAAGTTGAATACAATATATTGTCCAAATTTAAGGCTCTTATTTACGTTTATTAATTAATTTAGGTTCAAATCATGTTAAATGTCAATAAGCGCCACCTATTTAAATTTTTTGAACTAAATTTGTCCGCTCTGAAACCATCTCAATCAATACAAATTACGAGTATTTCCAATTAATTTTATATTGTAATACCTAATTCTCAAAATAGCTTTGTTCTAAATTAACTTGTCCCAACGTCTTATGAAAGATAAATAAGTCTTTTTTTACTTTTATTGGTTTACACTTTACCGCTATCTCGTTTGGAACGTTTTGGAAAATTTACCCACAAGTAAATGATTCACTCTCGATTTGAAGACACAACGATGGTAACCATCGGGAAAACCCACTCAGGCAACGTATCCTATAACCTTGACGTTCTTATCACAAAATTAGAGTCAAATCTCTTTGTTTGTAGAAAGACTCGACGCCGTTCAGGTGCTGTGTGTGATTCGTTTGCGGTATTCCCCTCTTCATTGGTCTACATTTTGTTTTTATTCCGACTCATCGTTCAATGCTGTCTGGCCCATTATATCGGTGTCGTCAAATCATGCCGTACAGAATAACCCACCTACCTGCCACGTGGTCTGTGGAGCCACAATAGCATTTGTATATAAGTTATTACAGGAGTTTCTTCAAAGATACAGTGTGGTAATGTTTAATGTTTTTGAAAGGTCTAATGTTTTTATATATTGGTGGACCATTCACACACAACACCATCTGACCCCAAACTAAGCTAAGCTTGTATGATGGCGGCCAAATAGCTGATATAATACTTAAATTGTTGTAAATACATACTTATTATACATAGAAACACCCAGACACAGTGCAAATATTTGAATACATATCAAGATGGCCATAATCCTGAGTTCACCCGAAGATGTCTTTCATTTACGAACGTGACGCTTGAGGTCAATTCACAGCCTACGAAAAATCTGAGTGGTGCATCAAAAGTGGTTTTCATTTCAATAAAAATATTAGTAGACAATGCTCTCACAACTGCCCTGAGTAGCCTAGACTAAGGAAAACTTTGTACTATGAGAGCCATTTAGCCGATGTAATACTTCTATAATTGTAAATTTATGCACATTTATTATACACCCAGTCATAGAAAAAATATTTGTATTCCTCACGCAAATATACCTTGGGTAGGAATCGAACCCACTAGTGATAACTATTGGTGGAGATTGCAGATTCCCTACACAACACAAAATAGCCCCAAACTAAACAAATCTATTGTTATAAAAACATGAAATATTGCCTAGAGCTGTGCTGTTATATTAGAGAGTTTATATTAGTTGCTTGCTTATAGAGTTCCGTCTTTCCCGTTTCGGCACTCTATAAAAGCAATGTTAGCAACTTTAGTTCCATTTTTAGCCGACGCTTTAGATAAAATTGTCAGTCTGTACATTGCAAACATCTATCATATTCTTTTCCGGGATTGGAAACTGATTGTATCACGAGCGGTATATTGATCTATCTACCTTCAGAATAAAATGTGGGGAATTTTTTCCATGTTCATTTTGTTTGATCTGGGAGGGGATCAAATTGACTGTATTGAGTTAGCTACTGTTTTGGTGAGTGAGATACACTTGAGTAAAAAATGTTGATTGCATTTTTTTACCCAAATGTAAAACGCTGAGAAGGTAATCTTTGATCTAAATCAAAAGATGTGCCCTGAGTACCTTGAAATTATTAACAAACTGCGGCGTTGTGTGTAGAGTGAGTGGTTAACAACTACCAATCTACTTGACCCCTAGCATCGCTAGCGGCGAGTTATGTTGCGGTTCTACTTATTTTGGTCGTTAACAACGAATAGCGATAGGTATAAATGTCCAGCATTCACCACTTCCTACAATCGACTAAAACGGAAAGAGTGATCACTCTTCCCAACGATAACATAATTCCGTGCGCCTGAAGTTTGGGAGGGCACATCCTTTGATTTATATCAATGAGGGTAATATGTTCAACGTCTTACTTAATTTTTTTTGGACTGTGGGATGTAAAACTAGATTAACTAACCCACAGTGGGTCCTAACCGCTGATATCAAAAGATGTCACTCTTTTTTTACTTGAGCTTTTTCCTTCCATGGAACAGAGGCTTAAAGGCCGCGTATGTCTCTTGTTTATAGAATGTAGACACCACGGAATTAATCACAATATAACGGACGTTGTATTAACTAACATTCTGCTATTTATCGTTATATTCGTTCATATAACAATGACATTCCAATTGGCTTTTCCGTGTCGCGCTTCAAAATAAAGAAGCACGCCATTACACCTAGCTAATGTAAATTTATTGACAAAAATATGATTTTGACATTTTAGTCTAATAATTAGTTGTTGTGTTGTTGTATATATTATATTATTGTAATTAATTGTATTGCAACGCCCTGACAGGGTCATGTACCTACTAGATTTGAGTTTTAAGTTGCAATTTAATAAAAGATATAATATTATTTATTAGTACTGTTGCCCCATCACGTCGTAATGTTTTAACGGATCGGGGTGAACTTTGGAACAGATAGAGTATAATAGTCGGAAAGAGCACGTTTCATCACAGGAAAATAACAGGAACGACAACTAAGCAGGTAAACCGTGGGGCACTGCTAGTTTATAATATCAGCAGAATATAACACTAGTGAGTTGAATAAGGTATAACCAAATGAATCCAATTTGACCACAAGTCAATAAATCTATTCTGAATTTCACCGCAGATTTTAATCATTTATTTATTTATTTATTTAAAGAAACACCAACAGTACACATATTAAATAAGTCAAAGGTGAATTTACAATTTTACAATGTTTCCTTATATGTATACCCTTAACAGGTGTTTACAGCATTCTCTACAACATTAGACGATTAACTAAACAAAAAAAAAACAATTACAAGAAAAAACAAATGTTACAATAATAATCAAACTAAGAACAGATATTCCAAGAACAAGGCCACTGATACTACAACCCCATAAAAATAACTTATTTACTGTTAAAGTACCTAAACAATTTCGTTTTGAACTTACAAAGTGAGTCCCGAAAAATGTCCATATCATTCAAGGAAGCATTTAGTTCGTTATAGGTACGACTCATTCTGGGCAAGGGAGAGTGATGTACCAAATTAGTTTTAGCACGTGTAACTTCAAAAATATTTGCAATTTTATGTCGTGGGTAACGATGAGGTACTCTTACAGAAACACCGCCCAAAATGGAAGGACTGTCAATGAAGTTGTGAATTAGCTTATGGAGAAAAGAAAGGTCACGAACTTTCCGCCTATCGCGCAAGGTATCTATTTTAAAGAAAGTTAGACGACTTGAATACGGACTTCGGTGCGAAATCCCTTGACAAGAAAATGCCAGAGATCGCGTAAAGGCCCTTTGTATACCTTCTATGCGTTGAGAATGCAATGTGTATGAAGGGTTCCAAACCACACTCGCAAATTCGAGACAGCTGCGAACCATAGAATTATACAACAATATCTTAGTACGATGTGATTTGAAGCTTTTGGAGTTTCGTCTGATAAATCCTAGTTGTTGAGCCGCCTTTCCGACCATCGAATCAATATGCGCTTTGAGAGTTAACCGACTGTCCATTAAAACACCTAAGTCTCGGATTACACTAACTTCGTGAATTATTTCATTGCCTAAGTTATATTTTGAACATAAAGGATTTTTTTTGCGCGTATACTTAATATAAAAACATTTTTGTACGTTTAGAGGCATTATATTTGTATTACACCAATATTTTATCATATTTATATCGTACTGCATTTCATTAACGTCAGCAACACTGTTTACTAATTTGTAAATTTTAAGATCATCTGCGAACAATTTATATTTACAATATTTTATGTGCTGTTCGTGATATCATTTATAAATATTGAAAAGAGTATAGGACCCAAGTGGGACCCTTGTGGTACACCAGAAATTGCAATATAGCTTTTAGACTCAAACCCATTCACGAAGACTCTTTGCACTCGATTTCTAAGGTATGATTGGAACCAACTCAGAAAAGACCCATGTATACCGATGGCACCTAACTTTTCTATTAAAATACTGTGATTTACTTTATCAAATGCGCTACTAAAATCGGTATATACTGCATCTATTTGCCCTCCTTTATCCACTTCCTGAGTTACTTCCGAAATAAAGTCCACCAGATTTGTTTCTACAGAGCGACCCCCTCCTAAAACCATGTTGATGTTCCGATATGAAGTGGTTAGTGTGACGAGATACTATCGGGCATATAAGACTTTCAAATAATTTTGAAAAACAGGAGAGTATAGAAATAGGTCGATAATTCTTAATGTCGTCGACGTTGCCTTTTTTATGGATGGGTACAATTTTAGCTTTCTTCCATTCGTCAGGGAGCTCTCCGGAAGACAAGGAGTAGTTGAATATAAGAGACAGAGGCAAAGCCAGAGCAGAGCCACAACGTCTAATCAAGAGGGGAGGGATGCCGTCGAGACCTGGGCCCTTATGAATATCCAATTTTTTTTATTTCCTTCAAAACTTCACGTTCCGTAACTGTCACCCTACTGATACAGTTTGATGATGGCATGTCATAGGGGACGCTTGAGTTACGTTGATGTGTTGCTGAAGGAGTAAACACGTTAGAGAAATTCTCCGCCAGGAGATTAGCTATGTCTTTTCCCGTATTGCCAACCCTGTCGTCCAGTCGCATGACTGCTGGAAATGAAGACCGTGTCTTTCTTTTGTCTTTAACATACCTCCAAAATTCCTTAGGATTCCTAGCTATACTCTCCTCAGTTTTTTCTAAGTAATTTCTATAAAGAGCATCAAATAACTTATGACAACGCTCTCGCAAAATTATGTATTCGATTTGATCGCGGGGATTTTTATATTTACAATATTTTTTTTCGAAGTTTTTCTTTTTCCGCGAGTAAATTCAATAAGGGCTTATTAAACCAGGCTGGGTACAATTTTCTATGAAATGTATGTTTGGGAACAAATTCTTCTATATATTTCCTCAATATTGTATAGAATTTCGCGGTCATATCATTTATGGAAGTACAGTCGTTGAAAGTAGCATTCCAATCAGAACTATCCAAGCCTAGAGAAATACCATTAAAATCGGCTTTATAATAGTTAAGTTCGGTTATTGATTTGGGACGCAGATATTGGAATTCATTGTCAGAAAAGGTGAGCAAAACTGGAGGGTGTTTTTTGTCCAGTTTAGATAAATGATCAGACGGTTCTACCAAAACGATCTCCGTTATCGTACTCATAACAAGATCCAACGTTCTGCTATCTTCGTTGCGTATATCATTGAACTGATGCATATTAGATACAGATAAGAAGTCGATTAGTGCATTGCCTAAGGAATTATCATAATTTGATGGCATTGCATGATAATTGTTGTATTTAGTCCATGTTATAAAAGGCATATTAAAATCTCCTAGCAAAACAACTTCATCCACAGTATCCACAAAATTATTTGCGTTGTCAAAGAAAGTTTTTTATCGTTTCAAGTTTAGCGGGAGAAGGAATGTAGACAGTACAAATGGCAACCCTCTTAATAGTTTTGCCAGCGCGCATCTCTATCATTACCCAAACATCCTCACAGCTGGATTCCCAAGCTTGTAAACGAGTCGAAACAAACTTTCGGGAGACTGCCAGCAATACTCCTCCTCCGTCTTTTTTTGAGTGAGGGTCGGAGTGAGAACACACTCGATCACGTCGGTACACAACATATCGGGAGTCTATAAATTCACTACTGCAAACGCTAGAGTTAAGCCATGTTTCAGTAAAAGCCAAAATATCATAAGAATTCAAAAGAACATTGTTTGAGATATCACTTGTTTTAGTTCTCATGCCACGCACATTTTGATAATATAGAGTAGCCATTCTATCTAAAATTAAACATGAAAATTAATCAACCAAAAAAAAACGAATAAAAACAATCAGTCACACGTCACAGCAAAGAAGGGACTGTTAGGGGTACGTATTTGAACCGCTGAACTGGTCTCATCCTTTCTTACGTAGATTCGGCCGTCACGAACCCAGACGAACTTGTAGCGCAGATCCTTCGCTTTTTTTCTGGCAGCTGCATGAAGGGACTTGTTAGCAGGGCTCAAGTGTTCGGAGACAAATACAGGAACGCAGTTTCCACCTATTCCCAGATGAGCAGAGTTCAATTTGTCGTGAGCGTTATCTTTGTTGAACTTCTGCACAGAAGCCAGCAAGCGATCACGCAAAAGACGAGTGCGCAACCGCAAGACTATTGTACGTGGTCTACTGTTATCCTTATTGATTTTTGCTACTCTCGAGACGTGTACGACATTGGTATCGGATATGGAGCACTCCTACTTGCTAGCGAGTTGTTCAATGATTTTAAGAACGTTTTCGGAACGGTTTTCAGGTACTCCACTTATTTCCACGTTGCACTCACGCTGATGCTGCTCCATGAGATTGAGGCGATGGGTAACTTCATTTTCAATCTTCGTCACTCGGAATTTCAACTCTTCGTTGCTTTTATGAAGTTGATCAATCAATACAGTTTTCTCCTCCACGCTCTTCTTCAATTCTTCAAAGCATGTGTTAAAAAACATCAATGAGTTCTCAAACGAAGATACCTTTTCAGCAACATTTTTCAGTTCTCTTGTGAAACTTTTCATAGCGAATGTAATCTCTTCCCTTATAATAGTTCGAATGTCCTTATTTCCTTCGGATTCAACGCTACAACCAAGGGATTCGGGAGAGTCACCTGAAGACGCTCGACGGGGCATCAGTTTCGACGGATTACGCTGAGTTATATTCTCAAAGCAGCACGGAGCTGCAGATCTCACCGGCGTATTCGTGTTATCCGACCTCGGCACCTTACTGGAACACCCACAGCAATTCCAATTTTTCTTTGTTTCCGAGGAAAATTTATAAAAACGTTTTACGGCAATATTGCTACATTCCAAATCGAAATGCAACTTACAAGTGGAGCAGACCATATATTCCTTAGACTTAATGTGTTCTTTGCATCCCGCACAAACCAAAGACATGGTAACCTCAGCACTATTCTGCTGCCCCTGATATGTTGTACACTCGCTCAACCTGCCCTACGTGCTAGGAGTCGCAGAATACGCTTCCTGCCACTAATTACCGAGCTGCAGCCACTCAGCTTGCCGCAGAATGTGTATCAGTAGCTGCAAAATCTGCGTCCTGTGCCAAGGAGCACCCACTTAATAGCAGTCACACAGTCCACGTATCGAAGCAACTGCTACCTCGGCTGCGTCTCTTCCGCTAATAATAACGCTCCCAACAACGCAAACAACAAGCCAGCGCAGCAGGGGCGCGTCAGGTGCGGGGGGACAATGCGTCTAGAGAGCGCCTCGATGGGCACAAGTACCAGGCTCCCAGAAGTGAAAGGCGATAAGACGTACCGATGCAGTGACCGTAGCACAGGTGTCGACCGTAGCTCGTAGCACAGGTGGTTGATGGCCGCGTAGATCGTAGCACAGCGTTAGTGTGTGTAGCTCACAAGTGATGCGGTATCCGATGTAAGCGTTCCTGTGTGCGTAGTGATGACTTCGATCCACCTCCTTCACAATTATGCGCTCCTGGTAGTCTCGGTTCTTTTAAAGTATTTAATTTATTGCTTTAAATTACTTATTTATTGTATGAAAATGAAATAAAATTCGGAAATATCCCAGCGCACGTCTACTCTTGAACGAGGTCCGGGAGGAAGGGATTAATCATAAACAAAAGAATACATATGTATGTGTGTATCTAACAAAGTCATGGTAAAGTGTGCGACGTATTTTTATTTATTTAATATTTATTAAGCATAATAAAAAAATCTGCACTTTTTCTCTACTTAAACTATTATTGTGTGAAATTTCATGCTCCATATCCGCACAAATTTTAGGATTGAATTGAGTTTAGGGGGTGATTGGTCCCTTTGATCGGTCTGTCTTTTTGGAAAAGCCTTTAAAATAGTTGTCTGACACACATATATACAAATGGAGTATGAGAATTTAAGTGAAGTTAAGTAATTTTTAGGGAGTTTAAAGTGTCTGTTAAGCAAAATGTTAAAAAAGTTACGGCTGGTCTAGTCGGAAGAACGGCGACTGTCAATCCGGAGCCCTGGGTTCGAATCCCACGATGCGCACCATTGTCTTTTCGAAGTCGTGTGCGTAATGCCGCTAACTTAAAAACGGTGAAGGAAAACATCGTGAGGAAACCGACATGTACCTGAATCTTTCGAGGTCATGTGTCACCCACCCGAACTTAGCCAGCGTGATGGATTATGGCCTTAAAAACTCTCTCCTTGCGAGAAGGCCCCGAGTCCCAGCAGTGGGAACATTTAGTGGGCTGCTTATGCTATGCTTATGTTAAGCAAAATGGCCGACGGAAAATGTCTGGGTGTATTGGGGCCTTATTTTTAAGGACCATTGCCAATAACATACGTGAAAATCAGTTATTAGAAAATACGTGAAGTAAGTAATGTTTTTGTACCTTCATTACCCCATATCTCAAAATTAGCCGTCTGAGCAAGTTAGCGAGTAAGCATATGTTCTTAGTACGTACTAACTCTACTGAATCGTCCACATTTTGTTCATCAGAAAATACGTGAGGTCTGGCGGCTCTAGGATCTTACTCTAAAAGCGACTGTCCAAAACCAGCCAACTAAAACTAAAAAAAAAACCCACTACATTAACTTTCAAAGACCGTATACCGAATATACCGATACAGTGATAGCATACCGGAATATATGACGCGGAACTAGCGGAAAATGCGAGGAACTCGGCACATCGGAGGCGTGAGGCGTGAAATGTGTATCAGATAGGTCGGCACATTGAATATTACCTACGGGATTGGGCTGGGACTCATCCCTAGAAGGATTTGCATTAAACTTACGTTGTGGACGCCAGTACTCAAGTTTAACCGCTTTATTTAATTGACATAAATCTAATATATAAAATTCTCGTGTCACAGTTTTCGTTGCCATACTCCTCCGAAACGGCTTGACCGATTTTGATGAAATTTTTTGTGCTTATCCGGTATCTATGAGAATCGGCCAACATTTATTTTTCATCCCCCTAAATGTTAGGGGTAGTCCACCCCTAAATTTTATTTTTTATTTTTAGACAAAAATTTTTATTTCAATTTTTTATGATACAACATACAAAAATACATACAATCCTCCATTTTCACCCTTCTATGATCAACATTTATTTTTTAATAGCCATTTTAGTAGTTTAATCATTTTTCATCCCCGGTCGTTAACTGACCAATCGTCATTTAATTAGTTATCCCCGCCAGTTGTCTACAGGTGTCACTTCTGACCCAGTAAACAGCACGATAATTTGGGGATCAAAAGTAGCCTATAGCATATATATAGTTTGAACACGCTAATCTCGGGAACTACTGGACCGATTTAAAAAAAATCATTCACCGTTCTTTCATATGTACGTAATCCTTGAATGCTGTTGGTTATATATATGTACCACGGGCGAAGCCGGGGCGGGCCGCTAGTAAGTAAATAAATAAAAGTGAACAGCTTTCAGAAGAAGAAAAGGCATCTTTACATTTATTTTTTTTAGTAAAATCGATTAACAAATTCCGCTCAGTACTTAGTATTTGACCTTCTTTCTCCAGCTTAAATGGGCTTTGACTTTCCTATTGCTGTTTCTATAATTTCATGTGAACAGAAAAGAGAGAGCAATATCAAAACTAAGACATTTTCAGTTAGGCGATAAATCTTCGGTAGGAAATAGTCATAAGTAATTAAATGTAAAACAAAATATAAGCTCCCGAAATATCGCCAGAATTTGTTTGAGATGGCCAGATTCTACGCCTACCGCTGCCAAGACGTAGTGTATGCATATTGCCAAAAATAAGTAGGCCAACTAAACGCACTTCTCCAATAAGACTGAGAAATTTCGGAAAATAAACTAAAATCTCGTCAACGCAACGTACATAGGTAATTTATAGAATATCTTTGAAAGACCTATTTGGATTCCAGAAACGACATATTACGAAAGAATTTAAATGACAACTGGGATGTATACACACATAATAATTCACCAAATTCAGGCGTCTTCGAGTAGTGACTCCGAGGTGCGAAGTTACGAGTATTATACATCATAACATACAAACAAAACTAAAATAGAGGACGTACGCCACATACCTACCTAACTACTTACACTCAGCACAGATTATCCATGAACTATCCATATACCAACTTGAATTATCCATATACTAATGAAGATCTATTGTGCAGATAATCAAGATGTCCAAACCCACTACCAGTCAGAAGCGTGCCCAGCATGCTGGCGGCCCTACCACGCTGAATGGCAACGCTTAACATATTAAAATCTAGTGTCATGATGTTTGTTCCCCGTAAACTCTTCACCAAGTCAACTAGTAAATATTAGTTAATAATTATTACTTTTTTTAGTATGAACTGGATTGGACTGGACTGACTATATCAAACGTAAGTTACCCGTGTATTCATTTAAAATATTACTGTTTTGTTAAACGGGCAGAGCCTTTGTTAAACTTTGTTAGTTAAACTAAAATACAATGAGAACCTACGCTACATACCTAACTAACTACTTACACTAAGCACACCTGAATTATCCATAGACCAATGAAGGTCTACAGATAATCAAAATGTTCAAGCCCACTACCTGTCGGAAGCGTGTCCAGCATGCTGGCGGCATTGCCACGTTGAATGGCAATGCTTATGCGTTGGGCCAAATAAACGCCAGCATTTTGGTCACGCGTCGCGTCGGCCAAGTGCTCGGAAAGGCTTTTGAAGATGAGGTGAACTCCCGGCCCCCACGGGCCAGATGTCTCTATCCCAAAGAGCTCAAATATACAACGTGTGGCGGAAAGGTCCAACGATATTTGAATACGTCATTCCAACACTGATGCGGACTTCATCTCCGAAGGTCTCTTTAGATCGCGAGATAATACGAGTCAAAGTTTGATGTAATATTGACCAGCTTCAACCCTAATGCGCGGCGTGCGACGACGGAGTGGCGCGCGGCGGCCGGCGGTCAGTGACTTCGCCGCGCCGCCGGTGATTAGGGTTGTCAAGTAAAATAATAAAAAAACGAATTTTTAACTTTGTATGAAAAAAAAATTGTGCTTTCGTGTCTTATATTCACATATGTGATTGGATACCTGGTATAGATGAACTACAATAAATATTGTTGGACCTTTCCGTCAAACGTTGTATAACCACTTTCGAGGGTTGCATATTTCTGCCGTTTGAGACGCTCAGCTCAATTAGCCGCTGCACCAACCCTACTATGTGTAAATATTGGCACTTATGTGTAATATGGTCGAAATTGAGATATGGTATAGTTTTTATTTCGATTTAATGATCTCAATAATTCGGTATTAACAATAATCTGACTACTAATGTTAATTGTTGTTATCGATAGAAAGTTTAATAAATCTCGAACTCATGACGCCCCAATAGGCTGTATAGATTAGTTACTCTACCCCTATGAAGTTATGATGGACCGCTAGTACAAAATATATTTGTACAAAATGGAACATTATATGTTGAAGGTGGATAAAATAGAGTAGATAACATGTAAAATAGAATTAGCAAGAACAAAATTAAAAATGTTGATTAGCCCCCGACTACCTCGGATTTGTTATCTGTACCTACAACATTCTACAAGTCAAGCCCTTTCGTTTGATACCCATATTGAGGTAGTAGTGAAAAAATATACATAATTCGCCATTTTGTGGTGGCAGCCATCTTGAATCGATGTTACCAAACATAGTTAAAAACATCCGCATGCGGTTTTTTTATTTGAAAGTTAATATCCACTAACAAATAAAAAACCGCATCGAAATTGACCCATCCGTTAGAGCTCTACGGTGCCACAGACAGGCACACACACAGACAGACAGACAGACATCGACGTCAAACTTATAACACCCCTGTTTTGGTCGGGGGTTAAAAATATAACTCCAAACTCTTAACCAAAAACTTTAAATTGAATTGCATTAGACCTATGCAACAATAGGGAATATGCATGCATTTTTTTAATATTTTTAATTCACTTTTTACATTATTATAACACAATAAAAATATTAATACTCTTGTAAATGTACAAATTGATTTTTAAAATAATATTTAAAATATCGATATAATTTGTCCAGTTTAAACGCCGCGCCGCCATCTTTCCCGCGCCTGCATGACGTCACAGGCCACGACCTGTGTTTGTTTACTACAAGTGTTGCAGTTACTTTATACCGATTTTTGAGTTGTGCTAGCTAATCAAACGATGGAGAACACGACTTTTCTCTCTAACACTACTAGCTCAGTACGAATATCGACACCGTTTAAGCAGAAAACATGCCATGTGACGTCACATTTGGTTTCCACAGATAATGATGCGTTTCGCAAACATGAATTTCCCGCGCCTATTTTGCACTTTTTAAATAATATTTTTTTATAATTAATAACTAACTAAATAATAAAATGATTGTTTTGGCATCATGGCGGGACATTAAGGATTCTACGAAAAAAAAAAAATCAAGCCAATTTAAACTACATGCATATTCCCTATTGCCATCTCGAGTACTGTCACGGTAAAATAATACGCCGTCGCAGTGTAGGGGCGGTCAAATGTGACCTTAATATTGTAAGATGTACGGGAATCTCGGGTATAAAGTTTGTAATATATACGCGAACCATATTTTACTCGGGGATTTGAATAAAATTCAGAGAATTCTAGAAAATATGCAAAGGAGTATGAGAAAGCGGAGAGATAAGACTTTAATTTTGTCGTAGAGTGGGAACTTTTACTAGAGACTTGACTGCTGTTTCGTCTGGTGTTACATGGAAAAAGGTTAAGTCAAATTTGATGAAGGGATACATTTAGGAGAATGTGCACTGATCTGCATAATCAAATACCACTTTTAGCATTTTTTAACCGAATTTCAAGTCGGTTATCAATTCGACCACAGTGTTTTTTTATGTTTGTTACCTGATTTCTCGAGAACGCTCGAACCGATTTTAAAAAATATTTTACGTTCGGAAAATCAAATCAAATCAAATCAAATCATTTTTATTCTGTCAACACATACACTGCACTTAGAAACGTCATTTTATACAATTCTTACAATTTATCCTGTAAACAGGTCACTTTACAATAATTATAATCATAATTACACAGATGACATAATCATGTGTAATTATAAACATGAAGACATATATACACTGCATCTTAGCCTTATCACAAAGTTCGAGAGCTTCGAAAAACATGTAGGTGAATATTGTTAAGTTAAGTAATTAGTCAGCAATAGCATCGTCACAAGCATCATCAATCGTTATTATAGCATTAACATAAATAATAATACACAGAGTAAATTTTAAATAACTAAGTAGTCAGCAATAGCATGGTCATAATCATATCATAGCGAGAATACAAAAAAAATATAGTAAATAAAGTAAATAAATGAACGGATGGACATGCTTCCCGAATACGTGGTCCTATATACATTTTATCGAAATCGGCCGGTTGGTTTTTGAAATATGAACAAAAATCTGAAATTTGCCAACAATTTCGTCTGGATGACATTAGACAGTTGTAGATGTTGAAATTTCTCTAATAAAATCAATAGTGGCGCCACCTACGGCGAAATTGAGAACTGTCTTTGACATATATTTTTGCCTTTTGAAAACGCCCCATTGATTCCGGAAAAGAAAAAAAAAAGTAGTCGATTGTCGGAGTAAAAGAAATTGTAGTCGGTTTTTAAAACATACCTTGATTTACAACGCAATCGGATTGATCTGAATCAGCACCCAGATAAGCCCCGCACGCATGAACACTGATTACGTTTATTCCCTAAAGGTTTCCGAACACAAGTAATAACCGACTTCCAATCAACGCAGTAATCCTGGCAACACCGTGGTATCTTCAAACTTCGTTCATTAGGCTAAGGCGTGATATAATAATAGAAATCGCAACGCAGCAAACTTATCTGCTACGTGAGGGAAATGTAATGCCGAGATTTAAAGAGTTTGAGACGAAAGTTTTTTTCGGAAATGTATATTGTATTGTACCTTAGGATTTTTTCGCTAAGGTTGGAATTGACATGTCAAAAATTTCATAAAATTAGTTTAGTAAAGACTTATTTTTATTTTAGTCACCGCAGATATTTAAGTCTATGCTCTTCGTTTACCGCCAAGCACACCACTGTCCCGGTTTGAAGGGCAATTTATCTAGAGAAATTACAGGGCATAGACATAAATCATCTTTTATTTCTGAGGGACGGCCGCAGTGCAGTACTAGGTGATGATTTGGACTCTTTATGTTCCAATAACTCAGTACCGCTGTGCCGTTATGGGCAGGCATGTTGCTTAGTATCGGTCACATGTTCTGCTATTCTCGTCACTCTCTGCTATTAAAATTTATGTTTTATCTACAAAAGGTTTTAAATAAGTGAGTATTTAACGGACCTCGGTAATGTGTGGCAGTGGCACAAACTTGGAGTGGCATGATTATATTTCCAATATTTCAAAATTACCCCTTGGATTAAGCGTAGAGCTTCAACGCATCTGTACCAAAGATAGCTACGATGGAACAAGTTTTATTTTCTTTATTTTTTTTATAGAATAGAGTGATAAGACGAACAGGACATGTGCCTGATGGTAAGCAACACGCCTACCTATAACAGCAGTGACACGTGGCTATTGGAACACGAAGAGTCCAAATCATTACCTAGCACTGCACTGCGATCGTCGCCCGGAGATATTAGATAATCCATCTCTATTCCCTGTTATTCCTCTGTAAACGTTGCCCTCAGAACACAGTAAAATAAGGTCTGGCCTCGTGGCTTAGTGGGTAGTAACTCTGCCTGCGAAGCCGAGGGTCGTGGGTCCAATTCTCACCCAGTGCAAATATTTGTGTGATGAATTCAAATATTTGCACTGTCTGGGTGTGTTCTATGTATAATAGGTAAGTGTGTATTTAAAACTACATAAGTATTATATCAGCTATCTGGCTTCCATAGCTTTGCTTAATTTGGGGTCAGATGATATAGTGTGGGAATTGTCAAAAAAAATATTTTTTTTGCATATTACTGCTTGGTGGTATAATGACTGGCAAATGTGTGGCATTTCCCCAGGTGGACTCTGTAAAGAGTCCTACCACCACTGGAACTAATACACTCTCTAAACAGTTAGTTGCCACAGTAAATTTAGATCCTAAACACAGAATGCATTTTAACCTCGCTACCTGACCGCTGTACAAACCTGAACACAAAGCCAGCAGGGTTAATATTTGGACGACCGTACATTATACGTGAAATAGTTCTCCTGGGAAAATTCCATGTGGAAATGGATGCCGAAAGCTTTTGGTTCGTTTGTGGCACTAACAGCAATAGCAGCCATCTTTTGTAGTGACTCGCATTTTGATTTATGCGATATGAAACTACAGTATCATACTAATATTGTTACTCGTAATGAGAAAGTTTTGCTGTTTAAGAATTCTATAAGAATTAACTTTGTTGTGTCGAATTTGAGTTGTTTGCCTTCAAATTGCTCGCTCCATCGTAGACTTAATGTATACTTGATATTATAAAAGCTGAAGAGTGTATTTATTTGAACGCATTAGTTTCAGGAACTACTGAACCGATTTAATAGTAGATTATTCACCAAGGGAGTAAAGTCTTGTGTCATGGGCGTCATATTGGATCCTGAGCGCAGCGAGGGAGAGACTCGAGTCAACTCCCGAGCGAAACGAGGGAGTTGTGTCCCGAGTGAAGCGAGGGATCCAAGCCGCCTATGACACAAAACAGTTTTTTTACTTCAGAGGTGAATACTCTACTTTTCACATCTTCTGCGAGGCAATTAAAAGAAAGGGCTATGTAAAATTAGGTATTTATCTTTCAATTTTTCCGAAAGTAGATTATCAATCATCCCTAAAGCGTCCAATTTCATGAACTCCGGGGTCAATTCACTATCGTTTGAAGACATTTTGGTGTTTTTTTAAGAATTAAAGTCATACAATTCAAAACTAACAAAATTCGACTCAATGGCGCCTTTTGATATATTTTTTTTGTGTTTTGTTTCTGTGCATGCGGGTGGCCAGTTCGATATTTGGAAAAAAAGTTCGAGTTTTTAATAAAGTCTTTTTACAATGGTACTATGGGTAAGATTTTTCATACGTTAACATAATAATAATAATAATATATAACATTTTCATACGTTAACATAATATATATACATAATAATATATAACATATTAACGTTCCAAATTCAAATCATTTTAATCCCTAGGGGAATCTTCTCAATATTACTTACCTCTGCATTTTGAAAGGTCACAATCACTTGCTTTGTTTTGACGTTTCATGACATATAATTGGACTTTGTCGAGCGGGAGATATGAAAAAAATCTTTCACAGGTGTACGTAACCCCGAAGTGTTATAATTGGTAAGGACTCTTGGCAGGGTTCACCTGGGGAAGTACTCACACATTTGCCAGTTATTCTACAGTCAAGCAGCAATGTGCAAACATTACTGTGCTCCCGTTAGAAGGGCAATGTTTCCAGAGAAATTACAGGGCTTAGAGTTATAACATCTTAGATCTCTGGGTGACGAGTGCAGTGCAGTGCTAGGTAATGATTCGGACTCTTCATGTTCCAATAGCTGCGTGTCATTGTGCTGTTATGTGGCAGACATGTTGCTTACCATCAGGCACATGACCTGCTCGTCTCGTCACTATTTATTTAAAATATATTTTTACCAATTTTTTTACAAATATTTGTACTACGGCCGAAGCCGGGGTACCGCTGGTATAAAACAATTTATTTTCTCCGAAAAAATAAAACCCAACATCAATTTAAATTCAATTTAAATTGAGCACTGGACCAAATTTCATAAGAAATTATCACTAAGAAATGAAAGCAAACTTTAGTTTCTCTTGATATTTTTTTAAAACAACACCACCTATGAAACCTACCAATCAAGGAATTATCAAAATCGATTCACAATTGGCGGAGCTATCCTGTAATATACATCTATACTAATATTATAAAGCTGAAGAGTTTGTTTGTTTGCTTGAACGCTAGGATCTCGGGAAGTACTGGTCCGAATTGAAAGATTCTTTTTCTATTGGATAGTCCATTTATCGAGGAAGGCTTTAGGCTATAGAAAATAACTCTACTATTAATTGAAGCGGAGCATGAAACAAGAATGTAACAAAATCGGGAAAAAATATTCCCCTTTTGAGAGTTTTCGTACGTTTCGTGCTTTGACATGACACATGACAGCATGTGTCAAAGATTGCGTCATTGAATTTCAGTAATCTGTGCCTTGAATATAAACCTTTGCTATTTTTTTTTCTAAATCTGAGTTGGTACGACCAATTTCCGACAGGTGGCGTAGCAGGTTGCTGAAGATGTTTTTTGTTTGAAATCGATATTCTCAGGAATGAGTGAACCGATTTCAGTCATTCTTTCACCGTTGGATATGTACGGAATCCCGATGAGTGCTATATAATATACCACGGGCGAAGCCGGGGCGGGCATCTAGTACAATTATAAAACCATAGAACTACATTGAGAACCTCCTCCTTTCTTGAAGTCGGTTAAAAAAAATTGGTAATCAAAGGAATGTGTGTACACGATTGCCAAGGTAATAAAGAATTTCTTTCATCAGAGTTCAATTCTATTTCCTCGAAACCAAAAAAGGTTGCCAATCACGATTTCGGAACAGATTACTGATATAATAATGTTTATGAACGCAAATTCTTTCTATCTACCTACCTAATAGAGCATCTTTATATTTTTTATAGGGTAGGCTAATCAAATGCTGCTCTGTATAAAAACTCCGCTCTATACTGAAAAAAAGGCTGGACTCCTTCAAGACTTATTAATTAAAACTCCTTTTTTATAGAACAGAGTGATGGGAAGAGCCGAACATGCACCTAGTGGTAAGCAACACCCCATAAGAGTACGGTACGTAGCTATTGGAATATGAAAATTCCAACTCTTTACCTAGCACTGCATATAGCTTGCCATCCTGAGATATAAGAAGAATTATCTTCGTGCCGTATAATTTCTCAGAAAACATTGCCCTTCATACCGGAATACAGTGATGTTTATACATCAGAGCTTGGCAGTGGAATAACTGGCAAAGGTGTGGTACTTCCCCAGGCGGACTGAGGAGGAGTCCTACCGTAGCCGACAAGCATAGTTAGTAAGTTTAGGTTAGTGGGGTCGTGTATCATAGGCACTGGCCTATGTGAATAAAAAAAAGAACTAGCAAAAAGTC
Organism: Ectropis grisescens; assembly: GCA_017562165.1. NCBI lineage: Eukaryota > Metazoa > Arthropoda > Insecta > Lepidoptera > Geometridae > Ectropis > Ectropis grisescens. Next base: position 7,200,973 of record CM029780.1, on the reverse strand, counting down.
AGATGGTCTTTTTTTTTAGATATCCAATAACTTTTTATTTAGGCCCATTTTATAGTCATTTCAAAGTCAAAATGCAAAGTTACGTCTGGTCTAGGCGAGAGAATTTCCACTAACTTAAAACGTTGAAGGAAAACAAAACATTGGGAGGAAATCGACATGCACCTAGAATCTTTCGAAGTCATTTATCATTCACCAACTCGCATTAGGCCAGCGTGGTGGACTATAGCGTTGACTCTTTCCTTATGAGAAAAGGTCCAGAATACTAGCAGTGGAAACAATTAGTGGTCTGCTTCTGCTATGCATTTTAAAGTCAACCCGATAGAATAGATGGTTAGCGCGTATTCCTAATTTTATAACACCCTATCTGCGTACTCCTGTTTGATCCTGGAATCCAGTGGTATTTTGTAAGAAAGTCAGTGGGTGTGTAAAAACGTTTTGTCGTCCAAGGTCCAATAATAGATTAGAGGTGATGTATGCAGAGAGCTGGAACTTCAACTTCTAAGGTACATTCACTTGCCTACTTATGGTGATCAGATGTAGACAAATAATAAAGATAGCTGTAAAAAACCTTACAGCATAATCAGCCCATTATTTGATCCCAAAACTGGGGCTCGGGGCTTTCTTTCTCGTGAAATAGATAATAATAGTCTGAAAAAGCACATAGGATAATTTTTGGCTCGAGAAGATCCGGAACCGGGATGCGCGGATGAAACTGTGGGGTGCTGTCATGGACGTCTAGGCGCGCCAAAAGAAGTTTTCACTTCAAAAACTAACGGTTTATTAAGTTATCACTAAACGATTATCACCATTTATTTTGGTAAAAAAAATATTTACCTGTGGCTCATAAATATTACATTGACCCTCGATATCACGATGACCTGTAATTAGCGATAATAGTGTTAGACTCTTTGATACTTCAGCTTTTTTTAATAATACTGCGTGACGAGACGAGCATGACATGCGCCTGATGGTAAGTTATACATAAGATCATAATAGTACAGCACAAAGAAACAATTGCTTCATGAACAATCAATATGTCAATATAACTGCCTTACACTGCACTGCACTAGATGTAACTTGGTTTAAAAAAACTTGAACAAGAGTTCAAATGAGTTTGACAGGAACCTCTTGGACTAGCACTTTCACGTAAGCATAGCATAAGCTTGCTGCAATGTTTCAAAAATTGTATTAGTTACTTAAAAATAAAGAGTTCAAATGGGTTTCAAAGGAATCTCCTAGACTAGAACTCCCACGTATCTTGACCCAATTCCTGAGGAACCGTGAACAAAATACTAACACAATGCGCCCTTCGTAGAATGCCTTAGCGCTGATGAGAGTGGGTTCCTTATTGTCGGGGAAATATTGCCTCCGTAATTACTTGCCAGACAAACGATCGTATAATGAAATGGGCAAGTGTGACTTGCATTCACACACTGGTTTTGAAGTAATACTTATATGTGGTGAAATTACAACTAAAATTAACCGCAGTATTGAATAATTTATACCGCAACATTAAATAGCTTATAGAGGTAGTTTGTTAATTGTAATACTTATAGTTTTTTAGCGTTCTATAGCCAAATGGCATAATACGGGGACCTTATAGATTCGTCATGTCTGTCTGTCCGTCCGTATTTCACAGCCACTTTTCTCCGAAACTATAAGAACTGTATTCTGTGAACCGCATCAAGATTTTCGTATAAAAAATAGAAAAAAAGCAATAAATTTTGGGTGTGTACCATACTTAGAACCTAAACTTAATATTTTTTCCCCCATGAAAGCCATACGTTTGGGTTATCTATGGATAGGTCACAGATTTCTAAACAGATGAAACCTTCGTGAACGACACTGTGAGGCCAGTCATTAGTAATGTATGCGTGACAGCTCTCACCGACGTTGTCAAATTACTCACGTTGGTGTGCGTATAATGTTCCCAGTCTTAAGAAAAAAGTCCCACTATTGTTGTCTTAAGCTTTGGAAATTTTTACGTATAATAAACGCATAAAACATTATTTTAAAATAATTTATTATTACACCGATAATATATAATGCAAGGATTTCTTGTTAATAACTTGCTCCACAAAAAAGGAGACAGAAACGTAATTGAAAATTATAGACCTATTAGCCTCATGTTAAACATTTACAATTTTTTTTCAAAGCTGATCCTAAATACAATATCAAGGACTATAGATGAAGAACACCCCATTGAACAAGCTGGTTTTAGAGCAGGGTTTTCAACTATTTATCATATGCATGTATTAAAACAGTTAATAGAAAAATCTCAAGAGTATGGGAAAGACCTATACATTGCATTTGTCGACTACAATAAAGCTTTCGACTCAATCAAACACAATCTGCTCTGGGAGGCTCTAATTCAACAAGGAGTAAGAAAGAAATATGTTCGTATTATTGAAAATATATATGCTAACAGCACTGCACAGATCAAGTTAGAATCCACAGGTCATAGACGAGACGTATTATAACGGCGAGGATTTGTTCTTATCTATTCGTTTCATAACTATAGTTTTCATCAACACTATTAGTATTTTTACTAACGGCGAGGATTTGTTCTTGGCATCGATTCACATTAAATAAAAAAATAACGATTATAAAAATAGGGCTTAAAATTGAATTATACAATGTTCATCAATAATTTGGTCTACGAGTATCTTCAAAACAAAATTAGAATCTATATTTTACCTTAACTTCAGGGAAAATAATTTCAATTTAGTATAGCAACACTGACCTATTTTCGTTGAGGTGTTGTGTTTCTATTCATCAATCGAAATAAAATCGTCTAAATTATATAAATACCAGTAAAAATATTCTAACTTTCCAATGAAATTTCCTTTTTTTTATTTTTGGGAACAATGTTTGCAATGTTCGATGACACAAGACGGCATAATCTTAAACAAAACATAAAATCACACGGGACTCCCGTACGAGATGGAAGTCAGTTTCGTACTGACTGGAGTTTGTATTTGCTTTGGCGTTTGATATTTGCTTTCCGGACCTAAGGATCTGTGTTCCACACGTTCCATCTGCCTTTTGTTTTAGAAATCTGTGGGATAGGTCTTCAAAAACGATATTGAGGTTTCCAACATTTTTTTTTCTAAACTGAATAGTTTGCGCGAGAGAACATCCCCAGTGTGTGTGTATGCGTTTGTGTGTGTCCTGTAACTTATAAAATAAGAGAATGATAAAACTAAAATATTGTTAAAATACTGATTAAAGTTACAACGAACTAAAAGAAATTTTATATTATGTTACTTGCTGCTACGGAAGCATTCATGGGCGACTCCGACTCGCACTTAACCACTTTTATTGTTTTACGTGGAGGAAATGCATTTACACATACACTTCCGCGTAGGGGCGACGGTCGGGTTATGTCAGACAGAGCACCAAGCGAACATGGTGCTCCTACCACATAAAACCGCCATGGTGTTCCAACACTGCCGCTGACGGCGGGAACACGCGACTACTCTCGCATTACTCCACGAACCCGCCACGGCTAGTCCGTCTCTGAGCCCTTCTTTGGGGCATAGCTCCGTCTCCGACGCACTTGAACCCAGGATACGTCGTGACCACCTCGGGACTGACCAGTAAGTGGGAGACAGACGGCCCCGCGTCTGGACATCCCTGGTTCCCGGCGACGGGTCATGTCTCTGGTGCTGCCGCCTACCACTTTTCGCCAGCAGAGGATTGGGGGAGCGGCGCACCGCAATACAATTCGATTCCTCTTCGCTTCACCGTGGGTGACCAGGCCACAGCTACCGACACTTTTTCATGCAGCCGGTGTTCATAGATTTATTAGACGTCATCACGTCAAACAAGAACAAAATTAAACATTTTGACTAACCCCCGACTACCTCGGATCTCGGATTATCTGTATAACGTTCTACTAGTCAAGCCCTTTCAATTGATACCCATATTAAGGGAGTTGTGAAAAAATAAATGTATTTCGCAATTTTGTGGTAGCGGCCATCTTGGATTTAAATTTATCATAGTGCAAAGTATTCTACTAGTCAAGCCCTTTCATTTGATACCCATTTTGAGTAGTGAATAAAATAATATAATTCAGCATTTTGTGGTGGCGGCCATCTTGGATTTGAAATTTGTTATAGTGTATAGTATTTTACTAGTCAAGTCCTTTCATTTGACACCCATATGGAGGTAGGTTGTGAAGAAATATTTTGTCCGCCATTTTGTGGAGGCGGCCATCTTGAATCGATATTAACCAAACATAGCTAAGAAAATCCGCACGGATATTAACCTTCAAATCAAAAAACCGCATCGAAATCGGCCCATCCGTTTGAGCTCTACGGTGTCACAGACACACACACACACACAGACAGACAGACAGACAGATAGACAGACAGACAGACATGCAGACATCGATGTCAAACTTATAACATCCCTTTTTTGGGGTTAAAAATATATGTATAACATGTCTTATTTTTTTAAAATTCACTACAAATATGGGTGAAACCGCGAGCGTGACTAGTTGAACCAAAATTGTTTTTATCATATATTTCACGAGGTTTATGTTACGTACGCGCTATTCAGACAAGAAATATAATTTCCTCATCTTTTATTGAAGTTAGATATAGTCGTTGATGTTATTTCTGAAGTTTTTCGTGTGTATAGAGCCCATAAAGAAAGTTTATAGGAACTAAATGTCAGCAAATGCGGCAATTTGCGATGTTCGCCGAATATCAAGGTCGGTGGGATGTTTTTCTCGTATCGTCTTTGGTGTCTTTATTTGAGATGTAGTATTCTTTGAGTACGATAAGCTAGGCAATTAATATTAAGTTTACATATAATATTAGCGGCTTACCTAAACATTAACACGATTAGGATTTTTATCTCATTAATAAAAAACCTCCCAATAGAACGAAAACCGGCTTCAAAATGTTTAAGAGATGAAATATTTTAAAAAATCATATAAAAATCAATAAATATGATATTCACTCTTCCGCACTTTTGTAGGTAATTGCTTATTTTTATCAGTACTTATCGGGGGGCACGGTAGTGGCCACGCCAAGTCGAGCCCGAAAAGCAAACACTGCAGTACTATCCTTTACTTGAACCATTTTGCCTCATTTTCAGGCTCCTTTTTGAGAACTTCTGGATAAGACCAGAACACAGAAATATCCGTAATCGTAAGCTATATTTACATACATAAAACCCAAAATTTCAAGTCTGTAGTTCATTTAGTTCCGAAGCTAAGCGAAAGCAAACTGTCGCATTTATGACACACTCACTCACCCATGATCACCAGAATAGAACTAAAACTTCCTATAAACTCAGAGAGCTGAAATTTGGTACATAGTTAAGGTTTAATGGCCACATAAAGGGAAAACTATAACAAGAACAAAATTAAAAATTTTGACTAACCCCCGACTACCTCGGATTTGATATCTGTACAACATTCTACTAGTCAAGCCCTTTCATTTGATACCCATATTAAGGAAGTTTAGAAAAAAAAATGTATTTCGCCATTTTGTGGGAGCGGCCATCTTGGATTTGAAATTAGTCATAGTGCAAAGTATTCTACTGGTCAAGCCCTTTCGTTTGATACCCATATTGTGGTAGTAATGAAAAAAATAATATAATTCGCCATTTTGTGGTGGCGGCCATCTTGGATTTTAAATTTGTTATAGTGAATAGTGTTCTACTCGTCAAGCCCTTTCATTTAATACCCATATTGAGGTAGGTCGTGAAGAAATATTTTGTCCGCCATTTTGTGGAGGCGGCCATTTTGAATCGATATTAACCAAACATAGCTAAGAACATCCGCACGGATATTAACCTTCAAATAAAAAAACCGCATTGAAATCGGCCCATCCGTTTGAGCTCTACGGTGCCACAGACAGACACACACACAGACAGACAGACAGACAGACAGACAGACAGACAGACAGACAGACAGACATACAGACAGACAGATAGACAGACAGACAGACAGACAGACAGACAGACAGACAGACAGACAGACAGACATCGACGTCAAACTTATAACACCCCTTTTTTTGGTCGGGGGTTAAAAATTAGGATAATCGAAAACCTGGAGTACCTGGTGACCCTTATTTAAAAACACAAGAGGCCAGCCATTTTAAGTGTGTATTTATAGCTTACTGGATGACGAATATTTCTGCGTTCTGGTCTTATCCAGAGGTTCTCAAATAGGTCTGCCTGCTAGGCCTGAAAATGAGGCAAAACGGTTCCAGTAAAGGATGGTACGGCAGTGTTTGCTTCGCGCTCGACTTGGCGTGGGTACTGCCGCGCCCCTCGATCAATGAAACTTGAAAATAAAAAAAACAATCAAATAAATTTATTTGTCAATTATTTTCCCTTTCTTTTTTACAGTTAAAAATGCTGTAAAGGGGCATTTTATTCAATTAATTTAATTATTTCAACACTTACGAGTACATTATAATTATATGGCTACACAAACATATAAATAACATTTCGAATTTATAAAATTATTATATGTTTTTAATTGGTGTAATAATTTTTGTACTTATCAATAATTAACATAAGGTGAGACAGCAATCAATAAGTATTTACACTTGATCGCCATCTACAAAACAAAACGACCTACAAAATTAAGAAAAAAATGCTGAGGCGGATCGTAGCGACATTTTTCACCGGGCCCAGTGACGCGTGACGTAATCTGTGGGCAGTTGGACCGACATAGCCTCGTTACCATCTGAAAGGATGTTGACGTCACCGCTCGCCACCTGTGCTCCGAAGGTGCTTGAGGCTTTGTTGAAAAACGAGGAAATACGCTTAGAAATGTTTGAATAGCGCCCGATTTTCCCGGGTGTATTTTAATTGCTAGAATTAATAACTACGGAAAATAAAATGGGAGAAAGCGACTTAGAAAATAGTAAAATCGGAATAAAGATAGTTAGATTGAAAATGTTTCCTGCTTCCCCCTATTTTCCTTTTTGTTTCTTCAGCTAAATCAAGATATTTGTTGAAAAAAAAACATCGAATAAAAAAGCCACGGAGTATCTGGAGTTGCTAAGTATTAATTAAAAAAAATATTGGTTGCCTGTAAAGTCGGTATACGGGCGAAAGTTTTACGTGACAACGACTTTGAGTGGTAAAATAATTTTACGGAAAGGACGCGTGCCTTTCACTTTTTATGTCTGTCTCTCTCGCTCTTAGGCAGGCTAACCATGCCCGAGTGGAAGGGACGCGTGCCTCTCACTCGCTCTCGTTGTGAGCGCATAACGTGAGCGGAGCGTAACGCAGTTTCTTGAAGTGTCACCCGGCAAACCAATTTATAAGACGTTGTCACGTCAATAACCTCCTTAAATAATAGTAATGCTGAGTGTATATTGGAAAGTAATCTATACTAACATCGCAAAGCAGAAGAGTTTTAGACTGCAAGCCCGTGAACAAAATTTATGGGTCATCTGATACACTAGGAGACCTATGTAGGATGATAGAAGGGTACAAAGTAATAAGATTCAGCACTATGCCGTCACTTGAAAGTTGTCCAACTGAGTGCAGTAGAGGGTTCTAAACCTCGATCATTTCTCCTTATCGCATGATTTTCGTACGGCGTTGCGGAATAATAGATTAGAAGAGGTATTGAAACTATAAAAAAATAAAATTTTAAATAATTATTAGGTTGTGGTATAAATTCATGATTTTTCCGACGATTTACAGAGTAAATTTGGTCAATTGATTATGTTCGGCTTTGGTTTCATACAGTTTCAATACCTCTTCTAATACATTATTTCGCAATACCACACAAAAATCATACAACAAGGAGAAATGATCGAGGTTTAGAACCCCCCCCTCTTCAACTGCACTCAGTTGGACAGCTTACAAGTGACGGCATATTGCTGAATCATATTACTTTATATCCTTCTACCATCCTATTTACTAAGGTATCTGTTTGTACGCACTTATCTTAGAATAACAGATCACTACTTAGAATGTACTATAATCTAAAACAAATAAATTACGGTTTTCAAAAAACATCTTGGGTAAGTGTCTGAATAAATTTGAAATTGGAATTCCTGACCAAAGAGGAGATATTTAAGATCAAAGTGGCCAGTACGACAAAACACCAGTTTCATATGTAAGGACCTAATACTTTCTCCAATACGACAGCAGACTAGTCGTGTAGTGTAGTAAATCTCCATGTATACAACCTGTGTAATGTAAGTACTTATAGCTACATATTCTGCTTTGAATCTTTTATGTTTACCCCGTGAAAATATTTGGCTATATTCCAACGAAGACTATTTTTCTACCAACTCTTTTTACCATTTCTTTTTTGATTACACCACAAATTTAAACCATATTCTGTGAGTCAGTAGATTGCATCCAATTGGCGTGATTGAAAAGATAAAGTTGTCAAAATTCGTTGTAACTTGTCGAAAGTTCGCTTGATATTTTGCCAATACGTGTAGAACGTTGCAAAACTTTTCGGCCTACAGAAAAATTGATGGGATAAATAAAATATTGAATAAACTGAGTCGGAATTATGTTTGAGTTTTTGTTTGAGTGTTTGTTTCAAATTTGTGGCCAGCATTTCTTTTGTGGTTAGTAGCTGATTTTTTGCTGAAGCTGGAGAAATAAGTTTTATAGAAAACGATTTAATGATTTTTTGCTGGAGCTGGAGAAATATGTTTTATAGAAAACGATTTAATGTTTTTTTTTTGTTTTAAATCAACAAAACTGTATTACTGTATTGGCAAAAAAACAAGTAAAGATAAAATAACCCACTGGGTCAAAAATTGGCAGTCATAGGAACTACCGATAGAAGTGAAAACTTACGAGTAGAACTCAGAATGTGATTGCATATTTTGGAAACAACGCGGAATATATGAGCATTATGGCCAATGAGAAACGCTAACGCATTTCTATGTAGATGGCCAATGGTCCCGGGTTGACCAGAAGATTTCTTATCATTCCCGAGCCTGACGCTAGAATTCAATTCATAGCCTCAATTCAATCTCACTGTGGCGCGGCAAAATTCACTTCAAAAACAAACATGATGGTAAGCCATACTTCATGTAAATAAACAGAAGGACAAAAGATGTGCGTAAGTGAGAGGTTAATAGACGTGACGACAGGTCCTGCAATTCTATTATTTGATATGATATAAATTATTTGATATAATTATATGTATAATAAGTATGTATTTAGAACTATATAAGTATTATATCAGCTATCTGGCTACCATCTTACAAGCTTTGCTTAGTTTGGGGTCAGATGGTGTTGTGTGTGAGGTGTCCACCAATGACAGTATTTAAATAGAATAAAATATGTACCAATTTTAATTTTGATATTTTTTAGTTTAACTTACTTTATGATCATTCAAAGCTGGATAAGAAGCAGTTTCCTAAACGCAATATTTAATATCGCTACCATACAAACTTTACGCACGACGCATAGAAAATACGACAGTGTGACGTCACGTTTCTGTAGTGATTTGTATGCAGCGTTTTTGGGAAAGTCCAAAATTGTGATTTTAAAATCGTGATATCACGGGAAGTTTTTAAGATAACAAAGCAATTCTTTCACCTATGTTTCAGTTATTGAGTACCCTTTTGATGGCACATTAAAGTAAAAAATACGTCGACATGCCTATTGTACGAATACCTTCGGGGTAGCTAAAAAACTGTAAACTATAACCTAACTGTGATATTACTCTCTCTGTGATATTTTCCTTCTGCGTAAAATTAAAAAGAGAGAACAATAACCATAGCAATTAGGCAGACAATAGTAAGGTTGATAGTTATAATATAGTTGTACCATCATATTGTACGCCCGACGCTCTGTCAACCTTATTTCAGCCTAGCTATATGCTATTTCAATCAAGCATTTATTACTTTAGGTGCGCCAAAAAAACAATTTCATTCTGAATATACTCAGGCATATTTCCCCACGGTGTCAGTAACGGCTCTCCACTCAAACAATTAACTTATAGCGAATGCAAATGAACGCCACACCATGCCACAGAATAGCTGCTTGTGTGAGGTCACCATTTATTTCTATTTTTGAGGACATGCTGTAAAATATTTAAATAAATAACTTTTTTGTCGTTTTGAGCTTTTGACGTGACAACGTCTTATAAATTGGTTTGCCGGGTGACACTTCAAGAAACTGCGTTACGCTCCGCTCACGCAATGCGCTCAGAACGAGAGCGAGTGAGAGGCACGCGTCCCTTCCACTCGGGCATGGTTAGCCCGCCTAAGAGCGAGAGAGACAGACATAAAAAGTGAAAGGCACGCGTCCCTTCCGTAAAATTATTTTACCACTCAAAGTCGTTGTCACGTAAAACTTTCGCCCGTATACCGACTTTACAGGCAACCAATTTTTTTTTATAAGAGGAAAATTTTATGGGTTCCCGTCACCGACTTGTTAATATTGGGCGGTGGCTTAGCATCGGAGCAGGACGTCAGCGCTAGATAATTTTGTCATAGATTAGATTTGATAGATTTTGCCTTAAAAATTAAGCAGGTATGTAAGTGTCTAAGTGAAATAAATATTGAAATAGTAGATTATGGCACAAGTGTGTAAAGTTAGTGATTACCGCTGAGCCGCTATTGGGAGTCGCGCCTTGGTGAGGGTCTTAAAATAGCCGAGGACGGTAATCATCAACCCACACGTGTATCATACGACGTTTTTCAACAAATTTGTGAATAAAATAATAATTTTAACAGTGAAAAAGAGTTGTTTAGAATGTTTCGTTATAGCGAGGAAAAACAATCAGTTGTCAAAATGTCAAAAATGTGCGCGCAGCTAACAATGGCGACCAGCCACAGGCTTAAAATTTATTTTTTTATTGTTAAGCCGCGTACAAAACAGTAGAATTTTAATTTTTCTTTATTACAAAGAAAAGAAACGTAAAAATATAAAATTTATTTTTAAACACATACTAGTTGAATTTATCTGTGGATTTAAATACGAAGTTGCATGAAGTGACCAAGCAATAGTTACATTAATGCAATTCTTCTACCGAACACGATATTTTTTGTATCGGAACTTTTTTAAGAACAATGCAACTCTATCTTCTTCTAATATGTTGAAAAATATCTTTTAACTTCCCATTCAATCCGCACTTTGAATCAATCGCCGTAAAAAGGTCAATATTTTTTTTATTTAAAATAGATGGAGGATTGATCAAACTCAAAATGTTCTTCTAAAAATTCTCACACATTTTAGGTTCATCATTATATTTGGTTACACTAAGTTTCAGACGTTTTAGTCCCTCAGAAACCATTCGTTGTCAGGATTTTAGTGTAGTGTGTAGGCGTAATCCATCCGTCCTTGTCAAGAAGTCAAAAGTAAGTTTTCGGTAAGATTTATATTCCTTAATAAAATTGAAAAAGGAGAGTAAGATAATAAAAGCGTCTGCGCGTGTTTACGTGTGCGTGTATGCATGTGTGCGTGTACGCGCATGTACAGGCGTGCGCGCGTGTTTTTATGTGCATGAAGGTGTGTGTATTTGTGTGTATGGCATCGTAGCTCCTATACAAATTCTCTGCTTTTGTATCTATTTTTTTGTTTCGCTTTTATGATTTCAGGGCCTAAATGCCGTTAAAACGATAAATGATACCTATAACATTATTAATAATATACGTTTATCCGAAAAGAATTAACAGAATGGTATTTCTAGGGCTGATACGCCGTGATACCATAATTTCCGACTAGCCAGCGAATTGGGGATAATAGCCCTGTCTTTAGACGGTCAACAGTAGCTAATACATTTACATGATTAAGTATCAGTGCCAGGTTTATAACTAAACTAACTCACCCATATAAACATACATATATTATGCTGCCGTAACAACTGAGATAATTGTGACGCTACACTTCATCAAAATTTAACAAATCCTCAAATAAATTAAAAAATTACACTTTTATGAACGACGCGATGGCAAACTTTTTTGGAGTAAACGGTGGCTGTGAATGAAGCTCAGCATCACGCTCATAAATGAAAGATCATTCTGAAAACGCCTCATAGACCATCGTCACCCCTGAAATACAAATATAGGATACAAGTAGGATTAAAAACATTACAAGTCCTCCAAGTCCTCCGCACGTCATGGCTCATGGCTACTATTATCTACAATCAGTTGCCCCATGACGTCATGACAGGTCATGACGCCTTTTCGATTGTCCTATTAGAACTTATTTAAAATCAATTTAAAAAAATCCGTGTCGAGCAGTCTTTCTATCTTTTATAAAATTTTAAAATATAAGTTTGACATAGAAGTTAATTTAATAGTTTGTTTTTTAATTATCCACTCCACAGACTCCGGGGTCCGTGATCTTTGTCATTACAATTATCTTTTTTTTACACATTTCTTGGATAAGGAGAAGAGGAAAATAGGAGGGATTTGGGTACATTTCAAATCTAATTCTAGTGCTCGTCTGTAGAGCCGATCATTACCGGTTGGGATTCCGCTAGTAATCGACTCGACATCGAGTGTTTGCCTAATTGCCTTTTGCCATTTGCCTAAGCTGCCTCCTCCCGGCCCAGAGCCTCGACAACGACCGCATTTCTGTCCCTGATGGCCATCTGTAGGTTGAAATCGCGGATGGTCTTCGGTGATGCAGCCCACGCTCGCCGCACGAACCGACCGATGGCGTCGTCGTAATTTAATAGTGCAACGGCACAGTTTTTAACTTTTTTTTTGTGATATTTATTGACGTGTAAAAATAATTATGACATGTTTTATGACATCACATTTTGGGTGTTACTATGTATGTTTAGAACTATTTAATATATAGTATATTATATAGATTATTTGATATTAAGTATTATATCAGCTCTCTGGCCGCCATTGGACAAGCTTTGCTTAGTTTGGGGTCAGATGGTGTTGTGTGTGAATTGTCCACCAATATATAATTATATATTTTATTACAGTACATATCGTTAGACTAAGATTATGCTGCTTATACCTGTACCTACCAAACGATGTGTTTACTGTAGGTAGATACACTTATGTGCACAAATGTATGCTGGCTTACATACAAATGTCATATATCGCTTGCATTATACACGATGCGGTATTCGTGAGTCAACAGTGAGTGTTTACACGATTTGGACTTACCACACCCTTGATTCTGTAAGAGCAAACCAGTGCCGTAAATAGCGTTTTCTGTGCCCTGTTTAACAGGTATTTTGATGATACTGGGATGTAGATACGTAGGTATGTTTATTTTTATAGTAGGTACAGATGACGACGATGACGAGACTAGCAGGGCGTGTGCTTGATGGTAAGCAACATGCCTGTCGCATAACAGCACAGTGACACGTAGCTTTTGGAACATTTAGAGCCCAAATCATTACCTAGCACTGGACTGTGCTCGTCACCCAGAGATAGAAGATGTTTTATCTCTATGCCCTGTAATTTCACTGGAAACATTTGCCCTTCAATCTGGAACACATAGTTGCTTGGCTGTAGAATAACTGGCAAAGGTGTGGTACTTCCCCAGGTGGATTCTGCCAAAAGTGTCCTACCACTGCAAAAGTATGTATTGAAATCGAGGACTAGGGTCGCAGCGAGAACTTATCAGAGCAAAACGAAAAATTAATAGTCCTGCCGGACTTAGCCATTCTTACGCCCCCCCAAAATATACGAGTGACTAGATCATCCGATTCTCAGCACTGAATTCGTAAGGAAGCCCACCCAATTCTGGATATTTGTCCAAATACAGTTGAGGCATCGAATTTCGAAAAAGGTTTGGTCTAGAAGTTACGGATGGTCTAGTAAGTTACGGCTAGTCCAGTCGGGAGAACAGCGACTGTCGCTCCGAAGGCCCTGGGTTCAACCCCACGCGCACCACTGCCTTTTCGGAGTCATATGCGTAATGTCACTAAATTAAAATTGTGAAAGATAACATTATTTTAGCATTGAAGCCGACATGTACCTGGAATCTTTCGAGGTCATGTGGAATCCACGAACCCGCACTGGGCCAGCGTGGTGGATTATGGCCTTGTCTCTATCCTTGGGAGAGAAGGCCCCGAGTCCCAGCAGTGGGAACATTTAGTGAGCTGCTTATTCTTATGCTGTGTATCAGTTAGTACTAGTTTTTTTCAAAACACCGGAGCGACATCTGTAAATAAAACCGAGCGAAATACGACAACAGAAGCAGGCTCAATTGCGCGGATTCCTTCCTTACTATAACAAATTAGAACCATTTGCTACGACTCAGGAATTTAGTTACAGTGTTGCCAACTAAGTCGATTTTCCACTAAAACGGTAGGTGAGATACAAATACTGACGTCACCATGAAAGCCACGTAAAGTATGATTAAGTTTGTATGTACAGAAAATACGATATATTTTAGCATCCGCTTGGAGCGTTATTCTAATTATGGAAAAAATTTACATATGCTTTAAGTGGAATGCTTTCAGGTGTTCTTCGAGTCGAATGCTTTCATGAAGGTATGCTGTGAGTGGAATACTTTTAGGTATTCTTCGAGGGTGTTTTGTGTATGATCTACAATATCTCACAGTATACCTATATGTAGATTCTACATAATACTCGTATATGCACAAGTACAGTTAATAAGTTTAGCTAGAAAGTTGTGAAAGCCAGATGTCACAAGCTTTGATGTCTATTGAATTGCTATCTCCAGGAGTACATCATGTTTAATATAATCACCGTTTGTTTTGACATTATAACCAATAAATTATGAGTATTGATCTATTGATATTCCGCTGCTTGTACTCTCTGCGGTTTTAAACCCCAGTTTGTAATACGTTATTGCAAACATTTGGCATGTTAACGCTCACTACGAGTCTAAAAATTGTCAATTGTTTTTTTACAATCAAAACTGTACAAATATTTTTTTTAATTACTAGCGGCCCGTCCCGGCTTCGCTCGGATAGTAAACAAAATATCAAGTGCAGTTCCATCTGCCGGGCTGATTTGTGAATCTAAACCTTCCAGGGCCCTACCCAAGCATATACAACAAAATTCATTCAAATCGGTCGAGCCGTTTAGAAGGAGTTCACTTACAACGAAAATAGGCATTGATTTTTATATATATAGATGACAAAAATACGAAAAAAGCATCAGCATAAGGCAATTATAATGTAGCGGTCGTCTGACATCCGTGGGTACGGGCCCGGGTGGGTAAAGGTCAGTACGTATGTCTTATGATTATTTATTTTAACCAATGAAGCGTTGTCAAATTGTAAGACCTGCCAAAAACTGTTCGTAATTTTGTCAAGTGTGGCGCCAATGATACATGTTGCTCAATTTCTCAACAAAAAAAATTAGAACGCCCCCTTTGTTGTACTCGAAAAGTATTTTTTACATTACTTTGACTTTCTTAAATATCCTTATAATATTAGTGGGTTTTAATAACCCGGCTTGTTAGGTGTGGCTTAGAACAGCTAAGTAAGTACTAAAATAGCTGGCAACACTGTTCGGCAGATAAAGAGCGGGAGACCGAATACTTAAACGAACGTAACGTACAAATCCTTGCAGGGTGGCGCAGAACGCAGAACACATCCTAGTAATATTAATTATAATTGTCAAAGTGTTTATGTTTGTTGCTTCATCATAGTCATCAGCCGCAAGACGTCCACTGCTGAACATAGGCCTCCCCCCTAAATTTCCATGACGCACGGTCCTGCGCAACCTGCAACCAGCGGTTCCCAGCGACCTCTATGAGGTCATCTGTCCATCTAGTGGGAGGCCGTCCAACACTGCGTCTTCCGGTTCGTGGTCGCCACTCGAGACTTTCTTCCCCATTGGTTCCTGCCCATTGCCACTTCAGCTTGCTTATTCTTTGAGCTATGTCGGCCACTTTCGTTCTTTTGCGAATATCCTCATTACGGATTCTGTCGCGCAAAGAGACTCCGAGCATAGCCCTCTCCATAGCTCGCTGTGTGACATTGAGCTTCGTTATGAGGCCCACAGTGAAAGACCACGTCTCAGTTCCATAAGTTATCACTGGCAACACGCACTGGTTAAAGACTTTTGTTTGTTGCTTAATCACGTCGTAACGTATAAACGGATCAGGCTGAAATTTGGAACACAGTTCGATTGCAGTCTACAAAAATAGATTTAGATTACAGTTTTTATCCTAGGAAAATAATAGAAACTACGCGCGTAAAATCGCAGGGCGCTGCTAGTAAAAATGAGTCACAAAATGTACGCATTTAACTTTCGAACGACTGCACTAAACTTCACAATTGTTGTTTATTTGTTTTTTTTTTTATATTCGTGACAAAATTTGTGTACCCTATAAAATAAAAAATATATGATTTAAAAACTCAAAAAAACCCGACTGCATAAAAGGTGTACCAAACTACGTACTTACATACTATAAAAACTGAAAAAAATAAAACAAGCACTGAGATTTCTGGTTGTCTAGAATTCTAGAAAATACAATGTATTCTAATTAAGTAACATAACAACTGAACAGTCGGGATCCATTGAACAATTAGATTGGCTGTAGAATAGTAATGTATAGTTTGGTCTGTATAGTGCTGCAAAGAATCATACATACATATATAATATAGACTGATAAACACATTGCCACTCCTTTGCGTCGCGAAGTCGGGTAAAAAACACAGTCGTGTAACACTTGCGTAGTGAAACTTTTGAACTGTTCAAATTTGCTCGCAGTTCGAAACTCAGATTTATTAATCAAAAGCCAAAACAAAGTTCCAAGGTCCAAAAATTACGAAACAAACTTTCATTCCTATTTTGTGTGAGGTCTTCCAGCCCCTTTTCCCCAGCATCTACACGCACGGCTCAAAAGGGAAAAGCGAGTAGAAACTCTCACCAGGGCTAGGATTAGCCATCACACAACAAGATACCACCGAAGCGACCCCCAATGCAAGTTGTTCTTCGATGCCCACGCCTAGGGTACACCACGTGAAGGTTGCCGAGCCTCGCTCCCCACGCACACCATCTCCTATTTCAAGCCCGTAAAAGCCTTTTTTCGCATTAAAAAGTAATCATTGTCCGCAACTAAAGTATTTCTGTCCAACATTTTTTTTAAATCGGTTCATCAGTTTAGGCGTCAAAGTGTAACAGACATTCATTTCTACTCGTAGTTTTGAATTTTCCTGTAGAGTATTGGTTAAAACCAGTAAATAGCAGCCAACGTCATATTCAGTGATGCGTTTTTAACACGGTCACTGCGAGGCCATTTTTCGTAGGCTTTCAGCTAGTGCGTATGAGGTCTTTTCGAGGCAAAGTTGCCCAACTTTCCAGTGCGTCTGGGATCTTTTAAGCCTCACAAAATTGTTTCCTAAAACACCTTCAATATTTACACATAATTGTGAAAATAATTGCTTGAAACTTTACCATTAATAACTTAAAGATGAATCAAAATTGAATCCTGCTTCGCCCACAGTTATGACATTTAGATATTGAATAAATTAAAAAAATATAAATGACATCTATTCTGCCTCACATCGCACTGAAAGACAGTTCTATGAGCGCCTCAACCAGAGTTGGGAATAAAAGAGAATTGCAGTTACGATATTAAACCAATTTATTTACTCAAAATGTTTTTGATTAAAACAGGGCAGGCAGAAGGATTTATTACATCGGACACAAAAAGTCGCAATTTTTTTAGTTTCTTTGCAGCCTGGGAGCTATTTAACGTCAGTTATTAAAAAATACATTTTTACAGTCTTAAATTCTCGCAGCAACCTACGTTTAACACCGACGTTTATGCACCGCTTTCGTTTAACAACTTTTTTAAACCCTAACAAAAAAATGGATGTTATAAGTTTGACGTCGATGTCGTCTGTCTGTCTGTCTGTGTGTGTGTCTGTCTGTGGCACCGTAGAGCGCAAACGGATGGGCTGATTTCGATAGGGTTTTTAATTTGAAGGTTAATATTCGTGCGGATGTTCTTAGCTATATTTGGTTTATATCGATTCAAGATGGCCGCCTCCACAAAATATTTCTTCACAACCATTCTCAATATGGGTATCAAATGAAAGGGAAATAATAAAATACTATACAGTATAACAAATTCAAATCCAAGATGGCCGCCACCACAAAATGGCGAATTGCATTTCTTTTTTCACTACTCCCTCAATATGGACATCAAATGTGATACCCATATTGAGGTATGGGTGTCATTCCTCAATATGGGTATACGATATACTTATATTCAATACCTAAACATTCCACAATAGTCAATAAAAGAGCTTGACTAGTAGAATGTTGTACAAATTACAAATCCGAGATAGTCGAGGGTAAGCAGCGTGCTTCCGTATCGATACTTACCACGTCACTAAGCTAGGATGCGAGTGCCCGCCGCCCGCGTCTCACTTCGTGCGGCTATGAGGCCTACAATTTTTGAGACAGATATACCTCACTCCGCACTGTACGTAACTAATTAATACTCAGTGCGGTTGAGGCTTCTTTGACCTCATGTTACTTTAACATAGCTATTAGGCTAGGCTTTGTAAGAGAAGCAAATTTGTATATTTATCTCTTTTATACTCATAGAAATGTTAAAATGATCGTCTCCCGCATAGGGTGAGAGAACGCAATTTTGACTGCCGCACCTGCGAGAAGCCACGCATGTGGTTTGTTCGACCTCATAATGCAATGAACGTGTTAAAGTGCTCATATTACAGGATAAATGACAAAGCCCAAAATTAAATATGACGGAATCAATGATCGTATTTCACGTTGAAATATGTATTCCTGATAAACAATTTATTCTATTTATTCCTGATAAACAGGTGTTTTTTTCCTGTTATCTATTAAGCTGATGTACAGAAAATGTATTTTCATATTTTGATAAATATATACAGGGTGAAAGCCAAGTATTTTTGTTGCAAAGTAAAAGTAAACGAAGGTACTTAGATGTGTTTCAAAGAGGATTTATCGGAATGTAAAAATACCTGGTACAGTTCACTATTTCGCTTGAGGTGACGCCAGTGTTTCTTTTTGTAAAAGAAATCAAAACAGCGTATCGGCGTTTAGAAATTAAGTAAATAAACTAAAAAATATATTGAAACTAGTTTAACACCGATCGACCTAAATAAAACATTACATTGACATTTGTCTATTCCAGTAAAACGGGCATGGCACACAAATATGAACACCACTTTAAGAATTAATTAAGAAGAAGGGAAGCATGTTTAACTACCTTACTTGGACTTGGAAAGTACTTGGATAAGTAAGGTAAGTAATGCCAACAGCTGATCAGGAGCCCCTAGGTTCAAATCGCATGTGCACTATTGTCTTTTGAAAGTCAATCATGTGCGGAATGCCGATTAAAAAAGCGAAGAAAACACATCATGAGGAAACCTACTTACCGGAGAAGTTCTAACTCTTCAAAGATGAGTGAAGTCTGCCCGTAATTTGGCCAGTGTAGTAGATATGGCCTTAACCTAACTAGTATCGTCTATTGAGGCACTCATCTAACTAGGGTGGGGCACGGGTCTCTGTTTTAACAGTAGGAGACCTGCAGTGGAGACTTCAAAGGTTGATACGTGGCGGTTGACTACGATTTTCTCTTTTCAATTGACCATCTGGCAAATCTATCTATCTAATGTGATTAACTGTTTTCCAGCATCTTTCGTTGCAAAAGAAATGACATTCAAATACATTGTTCGGACGATTCTGATACCACGATCGAGTCCATGATGAAACGCCTAACTTAAAGAAACGGATTCACTCTAAACTAGAAGATAAACAGATTGTATTCATCTGGGAAACTCCTTTCAGGCAACGTAGTCCAAAGTTTAGATGTTTTATTAAGAAAGTGAAGTCAAACCTTTTCCTTTAAAAATTTGGACCATCAACCATGTAATGAAGTCGTTTAAAGTCGTTTAAAACAGGACGTTCCATTACTTTGGTGACCTGCGCTCGATATAGCCTTTCGCTTTTTCTAGACGATGAGTCGTTTTGTGGTGTAAATATTTCGCCAAAAAAGTAGAAAATGTAATGTAGGCTTTATCCATGGAAGATTAGCTTTATATGGTGCTGGATGCTAATTTCTTGATATGTCGAGAATTTGTTTAAACACGTTTCTTCTAAAAAAATAAAGAGGAACATTACTATTCCACAGCTATCTTCAGATCCAAGAATTCATTCTTTTAGGGTCTTATAAATAATGGATTTTATTTACTTAGGTTTCAAAGTGGTACAGCGTATGGGCAGAATAAACCGTCCTTCAAATAGACCGAATCCTCTTGGATGAATTTCATTGCGCTATACGAAATAAAAATAAGGTAGGAATTGATTTGGGAACGTGAAGGGATATTAAAATTGTAATTGGATTTATTTATAGTAGTAGGGCTCTATACAGATTCCGAGATATGGTGCAAATTATCAGCAACTGTAGGTATGTAGGTAAATCGTATAAGATTCAATCACACGCCTAATTAGTCACGTCACTTTGATATTTCATTCGGTCAATAAAGAAATTATATAGAAGAACAATGGCCCCAAATATCCCCATATGGTGGCAAATGACTCACTCCGGCAACTACTTTCGAAAATCGAAATCACTAAGTCGATATTCACGAAAGTTGGTAACTAGCAAAGCCTCGAGGTTTTACCCACGTAGATCTCCATTCCTGACGTTCGCTTTATTTCTTCGGGATAAAATTATATTCTAGCCTGTATGTTCTTCTAAACTATCATTTATATGTGTTCTTCAGCACGATCAGTGCATACGTTACAACGAATCGAGCAACAAACATCAATATATATATCACACCAACAATATATCAAAATATTCGAACATCCCATTATCATACATTGACATTCATAATATTAGCAGGGAAGTGGGATAGGATTTGTTCCAGCTTGAGAAATAGGATAATATTTATTTCGATCAATTGTCTTTCATGACAATAGCCGAACGAAGCCAGAACGGGCCACTAATAAACTATAACTATTCACGCTATTGTGTTACTATGACCAACAATATCCTACTCAAGTCAACCCTCATTGCAGCAGCGTTCTATGATGCTTCAGTATTAACCAAATACGTTTCAAATAACTGCTAATTCGAAGCAATATTCACCTCACACGATCCGACATACTCCCTCTGAATAGCCAACGCGACGCACAATGGGTGTCCTACGCTGCTTTACACCCAGAATATGACAGATGCAGCTCTCAGTACTCGTAAAATAAACTAGCATTTAAACTTTCAAGTGAATTTTCAGCTGTGTATTTAAGACTATCAGATTTTTGACGTCCATAAACTGTGAGGCTAAGAACTCATGACGCGATTTTCACCCACAACCGCCGCAATTGCGGACCCGCAGCTTCTGTAGAATGCAGATACCTACATATGTAATATGTAAAAAAAACAAAGATCAACTCACCGATTCGTTTGACGCCTGCGGCGCCGCGAAACGCGAAACTAAGCGGTCTCTTGAGTTTTGAAATAAAACCATAACCAACCGCGACGGTTGCAGGTAAAAATCGCTCCATGAGTTCTTAGCCTTACCGTTACTACAAGAAGGTGTGCTGTGGCGTGGTGGCGGGGAAAACGTCCGATTAACAATTTTGCGGTGGTGTTCAAGAGTCTAAAGTCTTTTTAGAGTAAACAAGAGTAGCCTGTTATGTCTCTGCAGTTATCTGATACGGATTGTCGAGTGTACTCGAGCCACGTTACGGGCACCTTTCAGTTGCCTTTCAATCAAGTTCGCGCCAAATTTCACTAATCCGTCCTTTCAATGGAGCGCCTGGTTATATCGTACATATCTAGTAATAGTACTCGTAAAACTCTACATTGGCGCACGAATCTGCGCTTATGTATACGAACTGTTGCAGCCTTAAAACTGCTGATCCTGCAGAAAGCCAATTCCTTGATATTGATATTGGCGTTTCTGCAGTACTTTTTCTATACCTTTTTTTATATAATTTAGAGTGACGAGCCGAGACGAGCTGGACAAGCGCCTGATGGTAAGCAAAATGCCAGCCACATAACAACACAGTGACACGCAGCTATTGGAACATATAGACTATTATAACATGAAGAGTCCAAATCATTACCTAGCACTGCACTGCGCTCGTCACCCAGAGATCTAAGATATTATATCTCTAAGCCCTGTAATTTCTCAGGTAACATTGCCCTTCAAACCGGAACACAGTAATTTTAGCACATTATTGCTTGGCGGTAGAATAACTGGCAAAGGTGTGGTACTTCCCCAGGCGGACTCAGCTAAGAGTCCTACCACTACCTTTTGAATATGTTCCTCAGGCAGCCTCTCAGCCTACGGACCTGTGTAGCGATTCTGAACCCAGTCGGATTGATATCGACACGGTATCAAACTTCTCGATCTTTGTCATAATCCTTTAGAATGACAGAGATAAGGATTGTCATTCCGAATTTGAGTCATTCGGATTGCGTTTAGAATCAGTACCGTACTGTCCGTTCACTACAACTTGTCACTTTGTCGTGATTTTGTCCTAGATGGTCATGCTTACACGTGTTAATGTGTAATAGTAACCATGGTAGCACGCCATGGCCATATAAAAATGCCACCGTATTTTCAGATGGACACGTCCCGAGTTGACCCGAAAATTTCTTTCATTTATGAAAGTGATGCTTGAGTCCAATTCACAGCCAAAGAAAAACGAGTGTGCCCCTTTTTCTCAAAAAGTTTATAAAAATAAGCCGAAAGTGTTTTTATGTTAATAAAGTGTATCTCTCTACTTAGTCTGTGAATCCGGCCAATAGAATGCAGCTCTGACAACTGACTAATCCTGCTACTCACCACTGTCCAAAGTATGCGAGAAATTATATTAGTAATAGAGGCAACATACAAGAACAAAATTAAAAATTTGATTAACTCCCGACTACCTTAGATTTGCTATCTGTAAAACATTCTACTAGTCAAGCCCTTTCATATGATACCCATATTAGGGAGTTGTGAAAAAAGAAATGTATTTCGCCATTTTGTGGAAGCGACCATCTTGGATTTGAAATTTGTTATAGTCAATGTATTCTACCAGTCAAGCCCTTTCGTTTGATACCCACATTTAAGTGTGTAGTAGTGAAAAAAAAATTAGTTCGTCAATTTGTGGTGTCGGCCATTTTGGATTTGATTGTTTTATAGTGTATAGTATTCTACTAGTCAAGCCCTTTCATTTGATACCCATATTGAGGTAGGTTGTAAAGAAATATTTTGTCCGCCATTTTGTGTAGGCGGCCATCTTGAATCAATATTAACCAAACATAGCTAAGAACATCCGCACGGATATTAACTTTCAAATAAAAAAGCGCATCGAAATCGTCCCATCCGTTTGAGCTCTACGGTGCCACAGACAGACACACACATAGACAGACAGACAGACAGACATCGACGTCAAACTTATAACACCCCTTTTTTGGTCGGGGGTTAAAAATAGACAGCTTATGTTATAAATAGGTATTTTTGTCGCATAATCATATCACAATAATTCAAAGCACGGCGCAGCCTTATCTAGTCTAGCCAATATGGCCGACGAACCGTCGGATGCGGTGTCGTTACTGTATTCAGTATTCACACCTGTGCATCTCGCAAATAGAATTTATAAGGATTTGGTCTAAGCTGTAAACTTAAGCAGTTTCAATATGAATACTAACATTGTTGCTGCTCAATTTGAATTAATTTACGATTGTTTGTGATCCATTTTCTTTTATCTTTAGCAACTGTTGTCCATCTACCTCCAGCTATGACCTTTATTTCATCCATTCATCTTTTTGGTGGCCTTCCTCGTTTTCGCTTAATATGCCTAGTGAACCAGTTCATTATTGATTTAGGCCGTTTTTCTTATCTTCTGATTGTGTGGTAATTCTCACACTTACACCCGTCTTGAAAAAAGCCGCCAGTCGCGGCTGAAACTTAAGTCGGACAGGACCGATCATTTCACACGTGACACGTGAATTAAATATAGAATATGTAACAACCACATTAGATTTCATAGTGAAACTACATCATTTTTACATATCTCCAGTTATTTAACTGTGAGAGTTTTTAGTCAACTCTATACACTACTTCTCCCCGGTTCTAATTAATCGAGGTTTGACACGTTCGTGCCAAACGAGCAGTGGTCACGCGCATTCACTCTACTTGGAAAATGCCGCCGGATGCATTTGAAACTTAAGCCCGACGGGACCGATTCAGACATGAGTTACCCGTAAATATAAGTAAAACCGCTATAGTAAAACCATTCCCATTCGAGTAGCTTAAAGTTTTCCCTATCAGTTTAACTTTTTTTAAACTTTTGTATTGGTAGGACTCCTGAGTCCCCACGGGGAAGTACCACACCTTTGTCAGTTATTCTACCGCCAAGGAGTAATGTGAAAACATTACTGTGTTCCGGTTTGAAGGGCAAACATTCTAAAGAAATTACAGGGTTTAGAGATATAACATCTTAGATCTCTGGGTGATAAGCGCAGTGTAGTAATGATTTGGACTCTTCATGTTTCAATAGCTGCGTGTCACTGTGCTGTTATGTAGCAGGCATGTTGTTTACCATCAGGCATATGTCCTGCTCGTCACTCTTTATTAAAAAAAAAAACTTTCCTTCCCGAAGTCACAGAACATAGATTTTCCTAAGGTAGGCTAGAAATTCCTTGGGTAACCTTTGAAACGTTGGTAAAATGGGTGGACAGACACCGGAGTCTTATTAATACGGTCTCCAATTTATACAGATCTGATATAAAAATGCCCATTTCCCCCCGACACAAAATTGACTGGGTAGTATAAGTTTGACTTGTTTGTATGTGCGTGTCTGCCTTATAATTAATTAAAAAACAATGTAACAATCCCATTAATTTTCATAGTAAGACCACATTACTTGTACGTATCTCTTGTTATTTAAACCTGTGAACCTTAAGAGCTTTTATCGCTGACTCCTTAAACCACTCGCGGGCCTCTCGACAGCCCCGCATCTCATAAATCGGGAACTTTTATCTTAACGGGAGTTGCGTTTCAAGTTCCGATCCTCGTAGGGGTCGATTTTTGGAGATATGCCGTGAAGCGGTTACAGGCAGAAATAATTGAGGCATGAACCTTGGTCTAACTTGAAACTTCTCTGTATTAACTGATGCCAACGGTTTAGTTTCGGTTAGCTGCCTGGCTAGACGTACAGACGGACCACGGGCCTGCAAATTGTTGCCTGTTGTTTATCTATTACCTGACTTGCTAACATGTAACATTCTTAAAGATAATCCTTCTTTTGGCACGCCACAGTCACATTTTTCTTGGGCTGTTAATTGAATTCTAGAGTCACGTTTGGTAATGAAAAGAGATCTTTGGGTAAACTCGGGACCATGGCCACTTCCACCGGTTTCACCCATGTAATTTCCAAAATAAGCTATCAAATTCTGAGTTATAAGTTTTCACTTCTATTGGTTCAGTTTCTATGACGGACAATTTTTCAACAATTGAAAACTTATTTTGACTCTGTGAAGAAAAAGCGCGGGAAACGAAAATTGTTAGATACAACTTGACTACGGGAACTGCAATAACCAAGAAGCCCACCAAAGTCTTAATGGAAGGAAAGAAAAATTAACTCTTATTACGGTTCCAGACTAGAATAGTATTTTACTTAAACAATGCAAGTAATTTAAGTAAAACTATTTTTTATTTTACGCTTCAAGAAAGTGATAAATTACAATATTTAATTTATATTGCAAAACTATTTAAAGCACCATGTCGTAAACGAAATAAAAAAACTGGCGGAAGAAGAGTTACACTTGTCAAAATTTACTTAGTAAGCTTTTTTTTAACTGTAATAGGTTCGCACTTGACCGCCATCTCGCCTGATGTTAATCTTGCATACTAAATTCAGAAGCGAGGTTCGCTAGATTCTAAACTTGAAAACGAATTCAGAAACACTGAATTCAGTCGACTTGACATTGCGTCTATATATGCTAATGAATTCAGTCACTAAATTAAGCCAAATGTAATATGGGATTTCACTGTCTTTTTTATTTAAATTTGATAATACATATTTACTTAACTTTGTTACTTAAGTTACTTCGGAATAAAGAGTTTAATTACTAGAGAACTTTGGCCTCCGCTTTTATTTTGCTTGGATGCCGTGACGAACGGGATACTTGTGGATGAAGGGGAAAATAGGGGGTGTTGTGAACATTTTAAGCCCAATTCTAGTTTTTTTCCTAAGCCGCCTTCCGGCCCAGAGCCTCCACTACGGCCTCATTTTTATCTTTGCGGTTTTATTCTTTTAAAGTGTTTTACTTTAAAAAATATATAATAATTTATATCACAGAACAACAGTTAGCTAGAAATTGCACGGTTTTCTGGAAGATAACACTCTACGCGATAAGGTCAATAATTAAAATGTCTGACTAATTAGTTCTTAAATAAATAAATATTGGTGGACAATTCACACACAACACCATCTGACCTTAAACTTGTAATATGGCGGCCAGGTAGCTGATATAATACTTATATAGTTGTAAATACATACTTATTATACACAGAAACACCCAGAAATCATTTTTGTTTATGTTGCTTTGAAAAAAAAGGTTTCTTATCTTACCTTATAAGATACAGACTAAATCAATATATCATTATTATGAAACTACTTCTACGTCTTATTCCCTAAAGATCAAATAGGTATTTATATCGAGGATACATGTTATACTTAAAAAAATAGTTGTCTGTAAAGTCTGTCTATAGTTTAAAGAGACAACGTCATAACAAAACATTGATAGATGCGGCGCTAGCGTACAATGCGCGTAACAGGACAGTGAGCGTAAAAAGACATAACGGGACATAACGGGACACTTTCTTACAAGCAGCCGGCGTTCATCGATTTACTAGACGCTGTCACGTCAAAAAACTCATAGTATGGTCATTACTTTGACAAAGGCTTAGACATAACATTTAAGGAGTGTGTCCTTTGTATAGTATCGTCATTCAATAACCAAAGGATCTAGGATCCAACCCTTCAGAGGTCAAGGAGGATATTAAAGTTTACTAAAGTATACCAGGGTGAAGGCTCGGGCATGTCTCGTTAAAACCTTTTTTTTTTTTAACTTTTATAGGTTTACACTTGACCGCCATCTCGCCTGATGTTAAACGATGATGCGGTCTACGATGGAGCGTATTTACCTAGAAGAAACCGATTCACTCTCGATTTGAAAACACTAAGATTGTAACTATCGGGAAAAACCCTCTCAGGCAACGTATTCCACAGTCTAGACGTTCTTATCACGAAAGTAGAGTCAAATCTCTTCGTTCGTGTCTTTGGAACATCAACCATGAAACGATGTCGCTTTTTGGAGCTACGAGCATTCCGATAGAAAAAAGGGCAAGGTGGTATTAGATCGACCTGGATGTTAGGGTTGGATTATGATACACTAGTCTCAACTTTGTTAGTTGCAAACAAACCTTTTCTTACAATGTACACTGATGAATGAGCAGAGTCCAAATCATTACCTAGCACTGCACTGCGCGCGTCACCCAGAAATCTAAGATGTTATATCTCTAAGCCTTGAAATTTCTCTGGAAACATTGCCCTTCAAACCGGAACACAGTAATGTTTGCACATTACTGCTTGGCGGTAGAATAACTGGCAAAGATGCGGTACTTCCCCGGGGGGACTCAGGAGTCCTACCACTACAAAAGTTTAAAAAAGTTAAACTGATAAGGAAAACTTTAAGCTACTCGTTTGGAGATGGTTTTACTATAGCTTATTCTGTTTGCAATTAAACTTTTTAACATTTTTAATTAATAAACGGGTAACTCATGTCTGAATCGGTCCCGTCGGGCGTAACTTCTCTGGAAACATTGCCCTTCAAACTGGAACACAGTAATGTTTGCACAATACTGCTTGGCGGTAGAATAAATGTCAAAGGTGTGGTACTTCCTCAGGTGGACTCTGCTAGAGTCCTAATAGACTACCTTTATACGTAAACCTACTACTACTTTTGTTAGTAAGTAGGTGTGGCTTAGTATCTAGAAAGTACGTCACACTCGTGAGGACATAGGTTAAAATCGCGAGTGCACCTCTCAATATTTTCCCACGCACAGGTGCACAAGTTAATCGTTATCATCTTAGAGGAACCTCATCTGGAACCCTTAGGATTTTTACTTGGCCGATAAGATTTTCAGCCGAGAAATATTCCCAAGTCTCCCAGCGCCTTTCCCCAACTTCTACGCACTGCTACTCAAAGGAGAGAAGAGCGTGAGTAGAAGCTCTCTCCCCGGCTGGGATTCGCACTCACACAACAAGATGTCACCGACGCAAGTGGTTGTGTGATGCCCAGGGTGCACTACGTAGAAATTCACGAGCTACGTTTATATATTACTAGCGGACCGCCATGGCTTTGCTTGTGGTACATACATAGCCTAGCATTCATGGATCATTTACATATCCAATGATGGTAGAATTTTTGACATCGGTCCAGTAGTTCCTGAGATTAGCGTGTTCAAACAAACAAGCTCTTCGACTTTACAAAGCTAAAGTAAAGCTATAAACAAACCTAACCTACTGTAGGATCATAATTTTACACATTTTATTGGATATTGACGGTATTTTTAATTTTAAGGTGAAATATTATTATACAATACTAGTTATCCACAAACTCCATAATCCTATATATCTTGTTAAGGTTCCTTAAACGACGTTGAGTACCCAAAGTGAACTAGCTTTTAACTACACGTTAATTACTTACGATAGTGGCGCCACCTGTACTTAAACATAACGGTGCAAACCGTAACCGTTCCTACCTGTAATGGTCTGCAAACTATGTATGTAGAGTGGCTTTAGTTATTCATACGCTAACGTTTCGAGCTAACGCGAACCTGAAATACTGAGTAACTTTGACACTTTCCACCACACTACTATTAAACATTCATTTTTTTTAAACATAATATTTAAAACTAAAAACGCCTTGCAGGTTCACCCACGTAGTTCCCATTCCTGTTGCTTTCCCAGGATGAAAAATATTTCAGTATTTGTGTTATTCTTTTTTTATGTATAATTTAGAGTGCCGAGACGAGCTGGACATGCGCCTGATGGTAAGCAAAATGCCAGCCACATAACAGCACAGCAACACGCAGCTATTGGAACATGAAGAGTCAAAACCATTTCCTAGCACTGCACTGCGCTTGTCACCCAGAGATCTAAGATATTATATCTCTAAGCCCTGTAATTTATCTGGAAACATTGCCCTTCAAACCGGAACACAGTAATGTTTGCCCATTACTGCTTGGCGGTAAAATAACTGGCAAAGATGTGGTACTTCCCCAGGCGGAATTTGCTAAGAATCCTACCACTACTAAAATCTATAGGTCTGTACTATAATCTATCTGTCTAGACTATTATAATCTATGTTCCAAATTTCAACCCTATCCATTCAGACGTTCCGACGTGGTTGAGCAATAAACATACAAATATTTACACATCTAAACGTCTAAACATCTAAACCTTTAGAGATTTAGACGTTTTAGATGATTAGTCATCTAAACGTCTACGTCAACGTCGAAGGTATTTCGTGACGATGTTCGCGCGAATCCTGAAAATGTATTCTAATCATTTTTCCCGAACGATTAAAAAAATAGCGATACGAAGTAAGTCAGATCAGCTACTTCTAAAGTTTGTGATAGATTAATTGATTGATTGGAAAATATTGGAAAATAATATATTTTATTTGGCGTCTTTTGTTCAAAATACCACCACAGAGTTCGCTTATCATGAACACAAGTCATGAAAGCAATGAATAGAGTATAGACAAGCCACGGTACTGAGCCAGGCTATGACCACTCCCAGTAATTACCTCTGATGGCCGTCAACATTGAATAGTTTATTTGTGAGAAACCTCGCCTTTGGCCTATCTCATCAGGATAACAAGCTGATTCACTGCAAAGACAGTTAACGAACTGTGTCTGCAGTAAATGGACAGTTCATAGATTTCGATTATTTTTTTTGGTACATTCGACGTTTTTGGGACAGTTTGATTCATGAACTGTGTCTCCTATTTTTTTAACTTGTGATTTTTCAGTCTGTCATATTTTTGAAGTTATACTTCTCTTAGCGCGTCAGGGCGAAATGATGAAATTTATTTATTAACTAATCATTAAATCGATGCCTCCCACGCATGTTGTAGTATCTCCAAAATTGTGATTTTACAGGAGAGCGTGCTAAAGACAAAATGTTGCATTTAAATCGTCATACCACCTTGTTATTTATGTAAAATTTGGTGTAGTTGTGCATATTTTTTTTATCAAATTATAGAAAAATATATCAAGAAATGACGATTTAAATATCATGTGTATCTTTGGAACACTCTCCAGTAAAATCACAATTTTGGAGATACAACAATTTACGTGAAAGGTATCGAATTTTTTAGGATGCGCGATTGTGCGTCCACACCGTTACGAAATACGAATACCCTGTACCTAACATTTTAGTAAACATTGCCACTAACTTCTGTTATACTTCATGCGTATATTGTTATCTGTTTTATTGTTGAAGTTAGACTTCGATAAAGAGAAGAAGTATTACTTTATACTTCTTGCCTGCGTATATAAGTGCACATACACACTTTTTTATATTTTTTTATTACTTGATTCGTCGGCACAGAAGTAGCACATATTCTGCGCAAGTTTCAAGTTTCAACCACCTACACGCACACACACCTTTTATATATCCTCTTTTGTTCCACGGCTAGAGAAAGGCCTCCCCAATCCCCTCCATTTTATCCGGTCCTGAGTCGGTCCCTAAAATTTATCTAAACTTTTTTAAACACTCCGAGCTCGTTCTTCCATCGAGAAGATCATAGTTTAGATCATAGTTTTGAAGCTACCTGCATCTCTGAATATATATTTTTTTCGTCAGATGTACCTACAAGTTAATCAGCATCATTTAATTTAACTGTGAAGGAAAACAAAGAGGACGCGTACTACACGTACAGGAAATACTTTTTCAGTTTTTCGAAGACATCTGTGTTTTTTATTCAAGGGGAGCGGACGCGCGTTACCGCTACTTGTTTTACACTCCAATCGTTTTTAATGTAACAACCACGTTAGGTTTCATACCAAAAGTTGCATATTTTTGTAACTAATTGACACTATGGCTTTATCAATAAAGTTTTTTAAACGATACCTTGGAAAATGAAACTATAAATTTCGCCCAAACACTACACTGGTTACACTACTGGTACACTGGTCAGTCACTAGGTCTTAAATTTTGACTTTTATCTCACTCTTTATTCTCAGTAACAGGGTCTGGTTTTCACAAACGTAATATTCAAAAGGGATCAAAACGTGATTTTGCTCACTAAACTACAGGTTTGTATGTCACTTGTCCAACCCTACTCAAAGGGTATGTTTGACGGGAGTTGTGATATTTGGCGAAGGACACCTCTGATATTATGTAGCGGTGGACCGAAACAGAATTTAAATTGATCATCCTTCACTTCGTCGTGTTACCTTAATTTGTTATGAGATTTGAAGGGATTCTGGTGTTATTTCCAAGGGACTATGGTCTTGTTGGGTCATCGGATGAATCTCGTTTGGTCAATGTAAAGAGGATTAGGGTTTGTGAGGAGAGGATTGTGAAATGATCTGTGAGTATAATTAAGTTTTTTTTATGAATCTCAACTCCATCGAATAAAATCAGTAAAGTTAACATGAGTAATTTTTAAATACAAAAGACGGCTTGGAATAAATATACCAGTTCGTTTGTGGTCAACCAGAGCATAGGATAGAGATGAATAAAACAAAATATAAAGTCAAAATTTTAATATAACGTTACTAAAATAACAAGCAATTAAATCCAATCATAATTATACGCATATCTAACCGCTACTTTTGAAAAGAATATACATGTAATTAACAACAATCAGATACTTCCACTGTTCATTTTATAGATTTCTTTACACAAGAATCTAATCCACCACTTCCTTTTTGGAAGTGCCCGGGATTCATGTCTGGTACAGGTTTTTTTTCAATACCACTAATCAGCTTCTTCAGTCTGGCTATGGCTAATGCAGGGTTGAGACCCTTAGGACATGCAAGAGTACAGTTATAAATAGTATGACATCGGAATGCCTTGAAGTCATCTCGTAACTCTTCAAGTCTCTGTGCCGCATTCGCGTCTCTGGAATCTATGATCCATCTGTACGCATGGAGCAACGCTGCCGGACCTAAGAATCGCCGTCCATTCCACCAGTAAGAAGGGCAAGAAGTGGAACAACAACTGCAAAGCACACATTCATATAATCCCAACATCTTAGAGTTGTCTTTGATACTTTGAGCGTACTGTGTCCTGCCAATATTACTATTCGGTCTCATCAAATAAGGATGGATACTGTCGTAAGCGTTCAAAAAATGTGTCATGTCGACGACCAAGTCTCTTATAACGTACATATGAGGTAATGGATGTATGGTGACAGTTTTTTGGGTAGGTATCTCCGTGATGCAAGCTAGGCAGTTTTTTCCCTGCAAGTTAATACCACAGGAGCCACAAATGCCTTCCCGACAGGATCTGCGAAAAGTGAAAGAAGGATCCATGTCTTTGATTTTGATCATTGCGTCGAGGACCATCGCCCCGCAGGTATTTAGGTCCACCTCGTAGGTCTGAAGTTTTGGTACATCCCTGGTTAGGATCCCGTCGTAGCGGTATACTTTGAATATTTTCTGGGGGTCGCGTTTTGGTGGTGCAGCTTTCTTCTTATCGCCAGACTTGGCTTCTTTTTTAACTTCCTTTTTTCCATCAGTTTTGCAAGGGTCTTCTTTACACGGATTAGCTAAACCTCGACTGATTCTAGAAAGCAGCCTGCTGATTTTGTTTGTTTCCCTCTTCAACACGAACATAATTGTGTATAGATATTTAAAACAAAATTATATTTCCATGCATTGATTCAAAACAGATAATTGATACAAACTTTGATAACTATGGCGTGTCGTTTCTGACAAAGTTTAACATTCATTGTTTGTCAACAAGTACAGAAAACAATAGACCCTGCGAAAGAGGTATATCTAAAATTCGAGAAAAAGGTTCTCCACTCAGTTTCAGTAGCGAATTAGCGTGTTTTATGAATATGCTGTACACACTCCAGGCTCATGAATTTCATATCCAAATTCTTCATATCCACCGTACATGTGTGTACTGAGTTACGCAGGACGCGTGTTATGAGCTGGCTCGCGTTCTTCTCATCATTTTTTAAATAACTTTTAATAAGAGCTAACTTGTTATTTATTAGTTACTAGCTGTACTCTGCCACGCTTCGCAGTGGCACATTGTGATGCAAAAAAAGTGTGGCACTCGGGGACTGCCGCGGTAAAGCTATTGCATGTTGCGTGCATTTTTATCAACATAAGCAATAGGTATGTTAACAACTTTTCGGAATTGCTTTTATTTTGAAGAGTGACATTTGTTTACCTTAAAAAATATCGGGAACTCCGTTAAGTTGGCAATACTGCTAAGAGCATTTAGTCTGTAAAGCTAATACAAATAAGATTCAAAGTCGAATGACCGAGTGGGGACGGCGTTACGGTCTTCCATCCCTCTTTCTTGTGAACATAAGAAAGAGATGCACGGTCACTAAAATTCGGTCCCCAAGCCCGCGATAAAAGCTATGCAATAGCTTAAAAATTGGATAAAAACAATTCTTGGTGCGGATTATATATCATTGTAAAATTTCAGCTCGATCGGTGCAGAACTTTTTGAGTTTTTGAAGCGTACACATAACATTTTTATAAATAGAAGATTTTACAGAATTAATAGAGGAGGAATTTAATAGAGGAGTTTACTGTTCGCACTTTGTCTTGAATCGCCTAAATACTCGTGGCCAAATGCGAGTTCGCTGATGATGTCCACCAAAGATGTGTTTTTTAATATACCCCCTCTGATGGGTATTTGCCATTGCAGGCGGAATTTGAACCCACCTCACAATTATGAAATGGTTGCATCCCCAAACCTCAGCTTTTTAGGACGCGGCATAATTGCTGGCATATTAACACAGCATTTATACAAAAACGATCACTGCACAGCACAGCACCACACTGCGCTCATCACCCGGATACACATTTTGCTTTGTGGTCTTCAAGCGGACAAAGCGTAGTACCAACTATTTATTAGTAGCAAAGCCTCCTTGAGCGGTGTTAAGTGGACATTATTTTTTATCGACAACAAAAAGGTGGTAGTTCTCAATTCAGTTGTATGTTGTTTGCTTTTTTGTATGAATATTACGCGATAGCAATGTTTCCAGAGAAATTACTGTGTACAGATGTAACATCTTAGATCTCTGGGTGACGAGCGCAATTCAGTGCTAAGTATTGATTTGGACTCTTTATGTTCCAATACCTGCGTGTCACTGTGCTTTTATGTGGCAGGCATGTTACTTACCATCGCACATGTCCTGCTCGTCTCGTCAATATTTATTTTTTAAAAAAAGATGATTTCTTTGTTGTCGTTTGGTAGACTATAATTTGAAGGTGGCCCCATACAAGGTTTATTGAAATTGGTGTAGGAGTTTTTGAAATGTCAACAAAATTTAAAAAAACTGGAATGTAACGAGTATGTCATTAGGTTATAGTCTGGAAGAGCACTTCGGCAAATTTTTATCCCGGGAAAATTACGGTAACGGGAACTACGCGGGTGAAACCCCGGGGCGACTGCTAGTATTTTCAAATTTTATAAAAAATACTTTTATTGATTTGTTTATTTGTTGATTTGATTGATTGATTTACTTAAAAGTTGAGTATCTGAGTTTAACTTTAAATTGGAGTCAGTTTGTTATTTCAGAAAAAAACAATCTTAATATATATAAATCTCCTGTCACGATGTTTGTCCGCGATGGACTCCCAAACTACTAAACCGATTTCAATAAAATTTGGACACCGTGTGTAGATGGATCCAACTTAAAAGATAGGATAGTTTTTATTTCGATTAATGGGCTTTATGTGACCATATCCGAGCGAAGCCGGAACGGGCCGCTAGTTGTTTATAAAGATAGCAATCGATGGAACCACATAAAACGCCATAGTCACGTCGCCGCCTAAGATCTTGACCCTGAACCCACTGGATAAGGAACATCCCCTAAATGTACGCCCATCCATCAGCTATGGAACCATCCATCATATTTGCTGATCAATCGACAAGACGAGGTAACACGGCGCGGTAAAAACATGTCCTTTAAACAACCTTGTCACAATACAAAATGACTTACTGTTATATGATTCCAATAGAAGGTTTTCAACGTTTCATTTATATAAAGTACCAAATTGTTTGCGTATTTTTGGCTGATTGTGCAAAGTTTGCACGGAGTATACTCTATGTAGGTACTTCATGTCTGGCGTGTATTTAATGGGAGAAAGTTTGGTTTTACCTTTGGTTTGAGGTATTTTCCATCCCATGAATAATGTAGATTAAGCAGCGAAAAATACAGGTTTCGCTGAGAACTTATACAATTTTAATGCATTATTCTTGAAATGTATTTCAATTATAATTTTAGAAAAATTAGAATGTAATTTTGTATGATTAAGTATTATTTCCGGAATCAGAACTGTGAGGATTTGACTATTGAGCATGCTAAATTCTATGACTTTTATATAATTTTATTTTTATTTTTATTGGGTATAAATAGCTGTATTAGCATGATTGGCAGTCTCACCGCGTTGTCTGAATAAAAGTAGTCAAGTGCGAGTCGGGGCTCGCCCATGAAGGTTTCCGTAGCAGTAAGTAACATAATACAAAAGTTCTTGTACTTACTTCGTTGTTACTTAAATCAGTGTTTTAACAATAGTCAATTTATGACGTATTAAAATAAAACTACTTACTAGATATCATTCAAACCAGTTTTCGCCGATAGTTTACATGGTAACGTTCATCATAATTTTTTTTTTATATTTTTGTCATTCTCTTATTTTAGAAGTTACAGGGGGGAGGGGGACACACCACTTTGGAAGAGTCCCTCGTGCAAACTATAAAAAACATGTTAGAAACTTCAATATCATTTTTGATGACCTATCCATAGATACCCCACACATATGGTATTGGTTACAAAAACATTTTTTGAGTTTCAGTTCTATGTATGGGACTACCCCTAAAATTTTTTGAGTTTTTCTATTTTTTTGTATCAAAATCTTAATGCGGTTTACAGATTACATCTACTTACCAAGTTTCAATAATATAGCTTTTATAATTTCGGAGAAAAGTGGCTGTGACATATGGACGGACAGACAGACAGACAGACATGAGGCATCTATAAGGGTCCCGTATTTTGCCATTTGGCTACGGAACCCTAAAAAGCATGCACGTCATCTGCTTACGATTGATTCAAAGGAACCGTGCGGAAAATTTAACTCTATACGTAGTATATGTAAACTCTTCGCTATCAATAAATTATGCTAATAAATAATAATAATTATGTTGAAAATTTGTCAATTCTATTGCAATTCTCACAAATAAATAATTAAATTAAGTATCCCACGGGAATCATTAACTTTGATGGAATCAAAAGAAGCCTAGAGCGGTTTCGTCTGTCCATATTTTTTCGTAAATGGAGCTACTAGATGTTCATAAAACTATGTATTTCAATTTCTGAGATTGATTCAAACAAAAGAACTTTTGCTTTCATGTATTTAAACGGTATTATAGTGATTGAGTGAGATTCTCATGAAATTGGGTTGAGTGTCGGAATTAAATTTCTTATTTTATTTATCAGAAAATAGATAAATTGCGGAACGGAATTCCTTGAGGCCGGCTCGTAGGAGATAGAAATTTTTGCCGCGACCGTACTAAAAAAAAATGTGTGACTAAAAGCATAAAAATGGTATGAAACCGAAGTGACGCCTAAAAACTGCCCGTGAATAGTACTGCTAACATTATTCTTAGAACTATAAATATAACTTTTTTTCTATAATTTAATTTTTTCTCGTATGTTATTTATTTTGTACGCAACAACAAAAACCGACTTTAATTTAAAATTTAATTCTGATGCTCGAACAAATTTCATAAGATGCCATCACCAAGTCATCGAGATATCTATCTATATATATAAAAGAAAGTCGTGTTTGTTACAACACTTATAACTCGAGAACGGCTGGACAGATTGCCATGGTTTTTGATTTGTTGGATTTGTTTCCGTCCCGAATAACAGAATACATCTTAAAAACAATGAAAACTCGATATGTATAATGAATACTTAATCATTTCAATAGATGCTGATTTGTTTATAACATGTCAAACATTTGTTGTCCAATCCTGTCAAATAGTGTAACAACAATTTTTTTTTTGGAGCTTATGGCCTGGTTGCTGAGACCTTTATTTTTGACGTGACAACGTCTTATAAATTGGTTTGCCGGGTGACACTTCAAGAAACTGCGTTACGCTCCGCTCACGTTATGCGCTCACAACGAGAGCGAGTGAAAGGCACGCGTCCCTTCCACTCGGGCATGGTTAGCCCGCCTAAGAGCGAGAGAGACAGACATAAAAAGTGAAAGGCACGCGTCCCTTCCGTAATATTATTTTACCACTCAAAGTCGTTGTCACGTAAAACTTTCGCCCGTATACCGACTTTACAGGCAACCAAAATTTTTTTTCTGAAGACATCATGTGTGCGTTCAGAAATTATTTTTTTGTAAAATATCTACAAAGTTCAGGTACTGTTATATTTGTTTGTTTTAGACATTAATTTTCGAAAATTATACATTAATTATTTAATTTTTAATTCCCGAAAATAATACCTAAGATTTATTCTACAGTAAAAACATAAAATCATCGGAAAGGAAAGGAATTTAGGGAATAAAAAATCAGTTAGTAAAGGTTATAAGATTAAGGAAAAAAATCTACAGGTTAACAAAAGAGTAAATATCTTTTTATAGGTTGTCTATGATTTTTCTTGATAAGCTATTCACGTAGTGGTTATATACTCTTTGAGCTATTGTCTATGTCTCGAAAGTTCAGGCACTGTTATTATATTTGGTAGTTTTATGCGAGTGCACATTTTAATAACAATGCCGCGTCCTAGAAGATCTAATCTTTCCCAGCGAAGCCGTAATGCAATTAATGTCAATTCTAGGTTAGAAACGAGAAATCGTCGAGCTTATTGTACAGATGAACAGAGGAATAATCTTCGAAGTGCAAGAAGAAATGGTTCAAGTATTGATTTGAATCGAGCAGCGTTTCTGTATGATTGCACCATCGACTACAGCTTGCATCGTTTAGTTTGCATTGGTCCAATGGACGTTGTTTGCCAGCATTGTGGAGCATTGAAGTTTGCTGGTGAAACGCCTGGTTTGTGCTGCCTTAGTGGCAAACCATCCGCTTTATTTGTTCTTGCGCCTGACCAAAAAACAAAGAATGCCGTTTACCACAAAGTGCTTGAATGAAAATCCTATTAATGAATTAATCCGAGTTTTTTTTCCAATCTGCACAACATAGTTTTCAATCATTTTTTTCTGACATGAATTTGAAGTACTTAATTATTATTTTTAATTTTTATTCTCATTCTGTATGTATGTTTTCATCATCATTCATTATAATACAATACTTTTTTTGTTTCTATCTATATAAATATATTATTTTGAATCATTGTTTTACATTTATCAAAGCCTAAATTAGTTCAGCTAAAAAGTAACACGACATTCATTGACTGTTAGGCGGTACGAAGTTCGCCGGGTCAGCTAGTATGAAAATAAAGTTTAGTTGTTTGTTCGTACTCGAATTTCAAAAACCGCCCCACTGATTTCAATAAAAAAATATGGGACTACCTCTGCAAATGTTTGGTAGATACCACAAAAATTAAAAGTGGTCAAGTGCGAGTCGGGCTCGCCCATGAAGACTTCCGTAGCAGCAAGTAACATAATGCAAAAGTTCTTGTACTTCGTTGTTACTTTAATCAGTGTTTTAACAATAGTCAATTTATGACGTATTAAAATAAAACTACTTACTAGTTCTCATTCAAACCAATTTTCTTTGATAGTTTAAATGGTAACGAACATCGTACACTTTTTTTTATTTTAGAAGCTACAGGGGAAGGGGACACACTTTTTACCACTTTGGAAGAGTCCCTCGCGAAAACTATTAAGTTTAAAAAAAAAAAGTTAGAAACTTCAATATCATTTTTGATGACCTATCCACAGATACCCCACACGTATGGTATTAATCAAAAACAATTTTTGAGTTTCAGTTCTATGTATGGGACACACCTTAAAATTTTCTATTTTTTGTACCAAAATCTTAATGCGGTTCACAGATTACATCCACTTACCAAGTTTCAATAGTACCTATATCTTTTATAGTTTCGGAAAAAAGTGGCTGTGACATACGGACGGACAGACAGACATGACGAATATATAAGGGCCCCGTATTTTGCCATTTGGCTACGGAACCCTAAAAATAATTTACATTCTCTTTGCAAAGACCTCTACGATGCATGTGTAATTAGTTCTTGTTGAAATATCAGCAGCTTGCACTTTTCATGTAATAATACTTACTATTACGTACTCAATTTAAGCAACGAAATTATTCGAAGAAAGTTATCGAAGATGGGGGTTCGGTCTAACTACCTCATTATTGTGATAATAAATATCGGACGTTTTCGGTACTGGGGCGCCACGACTTCATAAATAAGCTTACATATCAAATTGGTCCTTTATTCTAATGATCCAACTAAATTAAAATATTGGTCCCAAAGTAGATGAAACTCTGTTTTCTCGATAGAGAATAAGTAAATAGTTCAGGTTTTTCCGTACGGTTCCTTTGTACCAATCATAAGCAGATGGCGTGGATATTAGCTATGGCAACAGAGTGATGCGCCACGCCATGAAAGACACTTCCACAAGAACGACAAGACAAGAGCGATCAGACCCGTACTTTCAGTGTAAAGCGTTTGTTCTAACTCGCGTAGTATATGTAAACTCTTTGACCTATGCTATTATTCAGTGTTGAAACAAATTGTAGTGGACATTTCTCACACAACACCACCTAGTCCCAAACTAAGCAAAGCTTGTGTATTATGGAAGCTAGATAACTTATTTATATAACTGTGAATACATAATTATCATACGCAGAAATACACAACAAACAAATATTTGCAAGGAGTGGAATCAAACCCACGACCTAAAGCTTGCCGGCAAACTTACTACTAACTGTGCCTACTAGGCCAGCCCCTTTTTTATGTGGGGGAAATACTTTTAGGTATGCCCACCATGCAGGGACATGGTGGGGTATGTCGGGCTCGGCACCATGGGAGTCAACATGGTGCCCCTACCGACTAAAACCCCCACAGGTTTGTCCGGCATGGCCAGGGTCAGGATCGCGGGGTCACTTTCCGCACTCCCATCAACGACCCAGAACCACCTGCTATCGCTCTTGCGGGCCACCTCGCAGGGTGGCCATCCACACCTTCGCATTTGGATCCAGCGACGCGCCGGAAACCACCAGCGCGTCACCTCCTCGGGAAGGCCTATCCCTAGGTAGGGTGTCAGATGGCCCTTAACGTCCGATGCCCCAGGCCTTCCATTGGAGACGGAGTGCGAGCCTAAGTGTGCCTTCAGGCTCGCCTCCGTGTCCACCTCACACGACCTCTCACTGTCAAGCATCACGGCGAAGATGGTCGGCAGCGAGAGGTCCGCCCTCACCACTGCGGCTAGGGATAGCCGCGGTTCCGCCTCTTGTCCTTCCACTGAGCACTCTGCTAATCAGAGTGTTCGTGGAGGACCGTCATCTGGAAGATTTAGGAATTTTACTTGGTCGATATATCAGCCGAGTAACCTGCCCAAGTCTTCCAGCCCTCTTTCCCAACCTCTACACGTACTGCTCAAGGGGGGTAAGCGCGTATAGAAGTTCCCAGCGCCGGCCGGGATTCGCCATCACACAACAAAATGCCACCGAGGCAAGTTGTTGTGTGATGCCCAGGGTGCACCACGTGCATGCAGGTTCCCGAGCCACACACCCCTACTAGGCCAGGGCATAAGCCAACAGGGTTGTCTCTTAAACATTAGGCTACCACTAAGACAATGCCTATGCCTACCTGCTAAAATGTTCTATATTTTTATAGTTTGACCTACGCTACGATGGCGGAGATTTGTAGTGTACGTGGAGCCAAGATAAATTGGTAACTTCTCGCATTTCAGGGGATTACTACTGGACTAGTCTACGCACTCTGAAAACATTTGCTCCCCGTTTACTAAAAGCTGTAATATTGATCCAAACAGAAGCCTCTGCATTTGGATAAAGAATATTTTCTTTATATATAACTTTCAGACTACACTTTTTTTTTTTAATATACGAGTGACGAGACTAGAACACATGTGAGAAAGACAGAACATGCGCCTGATGGTAAGTAATATGCCTGCTATAAAACAATACGTAGCTATTGGCACATGAAGAGTCCAAATCATTACCTAGCACTGCACTGCGCTCGTCACCCAGAGATCTAAGGTAGTATATCTCTAAGCCCTGTAACTTCTCTGGATACATCGCCCTTCAAACCGGAACACAGTAACGTTTGCAAATTATAGCTTGGCGGTAGAATAACTGACAAAGGTGTTGTATTTCCTCAGGCGGACTCTGCCAAGAGTCCTACCACTACTAAGCTACCTACTCCAACATCCCAAAGCCGACAGACGTCACGTATTTTCAAATTAACAAAATGTGGACGATGGAGTAGAGTTAGTACGTACTTAGAACACATGCTTGCCCGCTAACTTGCTCACCAATTTTGAGATATGGGGTCCAGAAGATACATAAGAACATTACTTACATCACTTATTTTCTAATAACTGATTTTCACGTATGTTGTAGGCATTTAAAAATAAGGCCCCAATACTCCCAGACACTTTCCGTCGGCCGTTTTGCTTAACAAACACTTTAAAACTCCCAAAATAATGACTTAGCTTCACATAAATTCCCATACTCCATTTGTATATATGTTTATCAAACAACTATTTTAAAGTCTTTTCCAAAAAGACAGACTGATCTAAGGGGTCAATCATCCCCTAGTTGCTAATCAATCTCTAGTTGCCCAGAAAATTTTATTCCCTTTGTTAGTTCATTGCCCTATTCACCTTTCAAAATCTGAGCTAATCGTAAACACGACCATCCCACTGGCTTAACCGACGCCTGGCGCCTACTCGCTGTTTTTAATAAACTTTTCAAAACATAAAACAGTCAGGCTTTAAGCTTACGTCTCTTTAATCCCCGGATTAACCCGCCGCCCGCCGAAATCCGCGAATGGTCAAACGGGCCCGGAAAATAAAAAAGTAATCCGCCCACGGGTTAATTTATGGAACCCGGTATAATTTACCTGGCCTAGGTGTTTAGGCTTGTTGTGAGGTAAATTTAATTGCCTGTTTTAAAGCCAAAATTAACAATAAAACAGAGGTTTGTAGTCTTAGGACTCTTTATAATCAGCTTAGAAAAGTACCTACCACTTTCTACTCACACATTTTGCTAGTTATTGAAGTATAGAAGTGCCATTTTCCTCGGAAAACCATCAAATTTGTCTCACCAGTATTTTAGTTTGAGGCATGTCAAAGCCTCCATAAAAATTACGCACAATACATCGAACTCTTAAAAACGGCAGAAGCGGCAAACACACTTCTACTAAGGCGATGCAAAATCAGGTGACGTCTCCTGATTTAGTCTCAGTCGCAACAAGGAGTTGTGTACGTTCGCTGACAATTGTGTACGTTCGCTGACAATTCAATTTTCAAATTTTCCTAACAAATTTTCGCCACGTTATGTTGTCTTTAGATTATAGCATACCTCATCTTCGTTTCTTTAATTATATCGAAGGCACAATAGATCTTCTTCTTCTTGTCGTGTGCTGACACGACTACATTCAATTTGGGCTACATCTATTTTTTTAAATTATTTAGTATTCATTTCTAAATTTTGTCTTTCATTTTTAATTTTATGTTTTTATTTTGTTTTTTTATTTTATTGTGCATACAATGCACAACAGATGATACAAATTATGTCATACCAAGAGGCTACGAGCACACTACAATGCTAGGTAATGAATTGGATTCTTCAACTTCTACCACTTACATGACACTGTGCTGTTATTGACACAGTTGTTGTTTACCATCAGACACATGTCCAGCTCGTCCCCTCTAAACTATAAAATAAATAAATGAATAGCTTAAAACACTAGAAAAAACGCTTGCTTATCTTCCAGTTTCATCATCAGACCCTAAAACGTACATTACGAGACTTTTCTAAGAAATCGAAACACAGCTATGATATGATGTTACTTCATGAAGTTCCAGTTCATATGTTCCAGCTTCATCATCAGAACAGTTCGACAGCACCATATTATTGTATTGTCATCAGAACTATAGAACATCATGAAATTCCAGTCCTTGTGTCCCGGCTCCATCATCACTTCGACAGTACCATACCTATTATTATATTGTCTTCAGAACTACATACAGCTGACAATTTTCATGACGCCACGATCCTTGGAAGATGGTTTAATTAGTTACCTTAGTACATTGTATACTAGTTAGTTAAAAACAATGTTAGTACGTATATTATTACTCACCATAAACCATGGTAATATCCCCGTAAGTAGTTATTGAGACGAATGTATGTACATACATACCAGACACTACTTGCTTCTCACATTACTGCACCGTATAAAAAGATGATGAGACTGAAGTGTAAATTTTACGTGCTTTCGCTCAAGATAACAAGTAATACAGGTAGGTAATAAACTTGTGTTGCCAGCTGTGTACATATTTAATGAAAGCGTAATGAGAGTT
This sequence comes from Ectropis grisescens, assembly GCA_017562165.1. NCBI lineage: Eukaryota > Metazoa > Arthropoda > Insecta > Lepidoptera > Geometridae > Ectropis > Ectropis grisescens. Next base: position 7,157,298 of record CM029780.1, on the reverse strand, counting down.
CCCTGCGAAGCCCTCAAATGGAATTCATAAATTAAAAACAACTTGTTTCAAAACTGTAATTTGTAACTTTTTCTATTTTCCTTACTTAAAAACAATCTACGTAGGTGCTGCGTCAAGTTTTCGTATATTTTCTTTGCTTTTGTGTTAAACCTGGAATGTTGATAAATAAAGTTGGAATGAAATTAGGTTGGACAGACACGAATTAGGTGGGCAAACAGAATCACAAAAACACTTTATCAGGCACACCAGAAATCATATTATGCAGAAAAAAAACTTATAGGTATTCAATGCCATAAATGGCTAAGCATCCCTTACAGACTGATTTTTAATCGATGTTGGTGTTGAGTTCTTCGCAAAGGTTTATTATAATGATTTTACATATTGATATAATATTATGTACATAATGTACATAGGTATTGTGTTTTCCGTTTATTATGAACGTTTTTCCCAACCATGAATACGGTAAAAATACTTACTGTACAAAGAACATAAATATATATTAATTATCATATTATATTATCTTTATGTAATCAAGAATTATTGTATTGTGTTGTGTTGTTTTGTGCTGCGTTGCGTTGCGTTGTGTTGCATTGCGTTGCATTGCATTGCATTGCATGGCATTGTATTGTATTGTACTAATGTACTACATAAATATTTTATTTACATATACGTATTTATTTTTAACTTTGATCTACCTTTATATAAGTACTAGATGTCCGCCCCGGCGTTGCCCGTGGTACATAATATAGTACTCATCAGGATCCCGTACATATACAACGGTGAAAGAATGACTGAAATCGGTTCAATCATTCCTGAGAATATCGCTTTCAAACAAAACACCTCTTCAGCTACCTGCTACGCCACCTGTCGGAAATTGGTTGTACCAACACAGATTTAGAAAAAAAAATAGATTAGCAAAGGTTTTATATTCAAGAGGTATGTAATCTGTGATATTCAATGACGCAATCTTAGACACATGCTATCATGTGTCATGTCAAAGCACGAAACGTTCGAAAACTCTCAAAATGGAATATTTCTTCCCGATTTTGTTACATTCTTGATTCATGCTCCGCTTCTATTAATAGTAGCGTTATTTTCTATAGCCTATAGCCTTCCTCGATAAATGGACTATCCAATAGAAAAAGAATCTTTCAATCCGGACCAGTACTTCCCGAGATTCTAGCGTTCAAACAAACAAACTCTTCAGCTTTACAATATTAGTATAGATTCTATCAACTACTCGTATCTGGCTCTTATAGTACAAGCATTGCTTAGTGTGGATTGGTGTTGTGTGTGAAACACGGATATTCGGGTGTGAAATGTCCAAGAATATTTATGTATTTAAAGGTTACTTGTCAATTGCGTTTCTAAACGATCAATTTTACTATCGGGGCCAGTCCTGAAACAGCGAAAAAACCGTATTGGTGGAGCTGAGTTAAATATTTACATAGCGTTGAATGTCCAAACCACATATAGTAGGACCTAGATAAAAAACCATCCACAACAAAAATTTCACTGAGTGGAAAACAGAGAAACAACTATATCAAAGCTAACCGTTGTATCACAAAACAAGTAATCAAGAAACTTGACGAACTCTAGTAGTGGCAGGACTCTTTTCCGAGTCGGCTAGTACTACACCTTTGCAAGTTATTCTACCACCAAGAAGTAATGTGCAAACATTACTGTATTCCGCTTTAAACGGCAATGTTTTCAGTGAACTAACAGGGCATAGAGATAAAAAAACATCTTATATCTCTGGGTAGCGCAGTGCAGTGCTAGGTAACGAACTGGTTTCTTCATGTTCCAATAGCTGCGTGATGTTATGTTGCAAGCATGTTGTTTACCATCAGGCACATGTCCTGATGTATGCTTAATACAAAAAAGATTGGACCCTGTTGGCTTTGAGTCCGTGGAGAATAATTTAAAAGAAACAAAGCCAATAACATGTCACATATTATAGGGAAATTCTGGCCATCCAGGACCAGTGTCTCGCTAGTCTAGTCGCGTCGCGTCTATTAGCGCCCGATCATAAGTTTGAGAGAGAAGAAAACCGCCATGAGAAACTTTGGTGAGGATGAACATTTTCTCTCTCTCTCTCTCTTTCGGCGTTACAATGCAATGTGGATCGTTTGTTGTTCTGTCACCATGGTTCTGAAATCTTCTAACACACAGTCATTCCTTCGCTTTTTCTTTTCTCTCAACTTGTCTTCGTTATCGTGGGGACTACTTGGACATACATTTTTAACCTCTGGCCTGCTCTATTCATTCTTGTTGCTCCTCCGTATAATGTCCGAGCGAAACGAGACTAGTTTTTCAAGCTAGTCTACTTCTAGCTTCGTGTAGACAACGCTACGCAACGCCAGTTCTGTCTACGAAGCTAGAAGCAGTAGCTTGCTAGCTTCGTGCAGACAACGCTACGCAACTACGTAGCAACTACGTACAACAAACACAGTAGACAAAACTAGCGTTGCGTAGCGTTGTCCACACGAAGCTATAAATACTAGCCTGCTATAACGCTATCTTGCTATCGTAGCTTGAAAAGCTACCCTCGCTTCGCTTGGGCATAATAGATTTACAGAATCTGATAATTGTTTTATTTGTTAATCACACGTCTTTTGACGTGACAACGTCTTATAAATTGGTTTGCCGGGTGACACTTCATGAAACTGCGTTACGCTCCGCTCACGTTATGCGCTCACAACGAGAGCGAGTGAGAGGCACGCGTCCCTTCCACTCGGGCATGGTTAGCCCGCCTAAGAGCGAGAGAGACAGACATAAAAAGTGAAAGGCACGCGTCCCTTCCGTAAAATTATTTTACCACTCAAAGTCGTTGTCACGTAAAACTTTCGCCCGTATACCGACTTTACAGGCAATCAATTTTTTTAATCAATGTATCCTGCCCACCTTGACATATGGTGCTGAGACGTGGACGGTCACACACAAGCCTTTATATAAGATCAGGGTAGCACAGAGAGCCAAGGAAAGGTCCATGCTCGGCATCAAACTACAAGATCGAGTTCGCAACACTGAAATCCGACGAAGAACCAAAGGTCAGGACGTCGGAAAAGCAGTGACAAAGTTGAAATGGAGTTGGGCAGGACATATTGTTAGGCGGTGTGACGACAGGTGGACCAAAATTGTAACAGAATGGTGGCCGAGGCAGGGAATGCGGAGCGTTGGACGTCCACCTGCAAGATGGGTCGACGATATTATAAATATCGCGGGTCGAACCTGGTCTCGATTGGCACAGGACGGAGGCAGATGACAAAGTAAGAGAGAGGCCTATACCCAGCAGTGGGATAGAAAAGGCTGTGGATGATGATGTTGATGTTAATAAGTTCTTGATTCATCCTAGTAAGATATGTGCCACCAACGTCTTGCAGAGGACCAAAAGTATACATAGTCCTTATTTCTAGTCAACAATTATGAGACACTATCGTTCATTTTAGATTTTGGGTTTAGTTTCTCTATACATTTCCGGTTCCACAGTTGGCAATAGTGATGAACTATATTAACAGCACGGCGTAGCGAGCGAGTATTCCCATGTTAAATACCATCCAACAGATGTAAATTGGAGTCTAACGTCACTCTATTTGTTTAGCATATTTTGTGTAAATTTGAGCATTTTGAACGCTGTATTATGTATATATTTCAAAGCACCATTTTTATAAAGTTGTTGTCGAGTGTTATAAAGTTGTCGTGTCTTTGTGTATGTGGCTGTCTGTGGCATCGTAGCTCCTAAACGGAGGCACCGAAAAGTGAGTAGTCGAGAGTGTTATTAGCTATGTTTCATAAAATCAGTTACCACCACTTTACAACCACTTTAAAGCTATCAGCTCTTTTGTTAGCTCAGGTTGCGGAATACTGAGCAGCACAATTTAAAACACTATCAGTAAATATACATTTATTAGAAAATGAATAAAAAAAGAAATAACAACATTAAAAAATCTTTAGAATAGGTGTAGTTACGTGTAAGACAACATCATCGCCACGGAGAAGAAGAAGAAGTTAGCTAAGGTAGGAATTATTAGACGAACAATGGGTAAACCTTTACTTGCAGATAGACACGTGAACAAAACATTGAAAAAATTACGTTTTGGGGTTTATAGGGTACCTCAGTAAGAGTGCATTTTTCCGTGTTAAAATAAAAACACGTATTTTATGAGAGAGTTGCTACATTTTTACTGGACTGTAATGTAAAGAGGATAAGACATTTTCCGATTAACCTATACTAATATTATAAAGCTGAAGAGTTTGTTTGTTTGAACGCTAGGATCTCGGGAAGTACTGGTCTGAATTGAAAGATTCTTTTTCTATTAGATAGTCCATTTATCGAGAAAGGCTATAGGCTACAGAACATAACGCTAGGATCTCGGGAAGTACTGGTCCAAATTGAGGGATTCTTTTCCTATTGGATAGCTCATTTATCGAGGAAGGATATAGGCTATAGAAAATAACGCTACTATTAATAGAAGCGGAGCATGAATCAAGAATGTAACAAAATAGGGAACAAATATTCCTTTTTGAGAGTTTTCGTACGTTTCGTGCTTTGACATGACATATGACAGCATGTGTTTAAGTTTGCGTCATTGAATATCACAGATTACATACCTCTTGAATATAAAACCTTTGCTAATCTTTTTTTTTCTAAATCTGAGTTGGTACGACTTATTTCCGACAGGTGGCGTAGCAGGTAGCTGAAGAGGTGTTTTTTTTAAAGCAATATTATCAGGGATAACTGAACCGATTTCAGTCATTCTTTCACCGTTGTATATGTACGGGATCCTGATGAGTACTATATAATGTACCACGGGCAACGCCGGGTCGGACATCTAATGGAATAAAATACGCAGCAAATGTCCCCACGTCCCTGGTGACTGGCCAGTACTCTTTTCATGAATGTTTTTCTATGATTTTTAAACAGAGATGTAGCTGTATCTCACCGATGACACATTAGATCTCTGATTTGGCCTCAGGAAATGTTTCTGGTTTATTTTCATGAACACGAGATGTCCCAAGAGCACAAAGAAAAAAATTGCACGGCGTTAAATCACACGATTGTGTGGCATTGTCCTCCTGAAGCCATATTTTGTCAAGAATTCTAGATCTACGTCCAATTGAGTACAAGAACTCCACAATCATATTCCGCGTCATAGTTGAAATACAGCTCCATATCTGCGTAATAGTCACGGAAAATTTCAGAAAAGAAAAATGGGCTGTCATCAGAACCGTGGGAAACATTTGCTGAATATTTTATTCCAAACTTAATCGGAACATGTTTACAATCTAATAAAAATATCACAACTCTCTCCCAAAATAAGTGTTCATTTTAAAATGGAAAAGTGTACTCTTACTATACCCTAGACACAGAGACATCCTATATAAATCGTCTATCTTTCCATCATGTTGGTCGACATGTCGATTGACCGATGTCATCTACTCAAGCAACCCAGCAATCGGGGTGTTTTCTGCTCACACGGCTCGCCCATTTCTATTTGAGTTTGGGAGATCTGAGGCTTTAATGCCAGTATACTTGTTACCAAAACCTTGAGTACCAAGACTCCTATTTGTATAGTTGTCACTACTCAGTTTATGCTTTGAGTAGGGTGACATTTTTCGTCTGTGAGCGCTCGATAGTTTGTGAAAAGGTTTATGAAATGCGCAGTTGACAAAAGGAGTCAATTTCTCTCGATCGCGATATTGCGATGTGTAGTGTCTACTTCAAAGGGGTTTTCATTCTTGAATAGGCTTGTGAGTTACTGCGAAAATCATCTTTTTGTGCCTTTATAAAATGTGTGGAGGGAGTCAAATTTTATTTGGATAACTTTTTGAAAGTGAAACTTTATTTACCCGAGTTCAGAATTTTTGATCGGGGAATATCTTATGGGTTCGCGTTAAGGCTATGAAACATTGAGCGGCAGCGTAGCGGCAACGTAGCGGCAACGTAGCGGCAGCGTAGCGGTGGCGACGTAACGGCGCGACATAACGGATATATAAGACGACTGAAACTGACTGAAACGCTTTTTCTATGAGTGTAATCTTATGATTACACAAGGGAGATAAGACCCTTTTAAAGAACTATAGGCCAATATCGCTTCTGAGCCACGTCTATAAGTTGTTCTCAAGGGTTATCACAAATCGTCTCGACCGAAGACTCGACGAGTTCCAACCTCCTGAACAGGCCGGGTTTCGAAGTGGGTACAGCACCATAGACCACATTCACACGGTACGGCAGATTGTACAGAAGACAAAAGAGTACAATCGGCCTCTTTGCTTAGCGTTTGTGGACTATGAAAAGGCGTTTGACTCGGTCGAAACCTGGGCTGTTCTGGAGTCCTTACAGCGATGCCAAGTCGATTGGCGATACATCGAGGTGATGAGATGTTTGTACGACGCCGCTACGATGACGGTCCAAATTCAAGACCAGCAGTCGAAGCATATTCCTCTGCAGCGAGGCGTGAGACAAGGGGACGTAATTTCCCCGAAATTGTTCTCAAACGCACTAGAGGATATGTTTAAGACTCTGGATTGGGTTGGACATGGCCTAAACATCAATGGCGAGTACATCTCTCACCTACGATTTGCGGACGACATCGTCATAATGGCAGAGTCGCTGGAGGACTTGCAGTGTATGTTGGACAGCCTGGCTGACGCTTCTCAACGCATCGGCCTCCGGATGAATTTGGATAAAACCAAAGTCATGTGCAACGAGTTCGTTGCTCCGGGACCGATTGCCGTTAGTGGAACCACTCTTGAAATTGTACAGAAATACGTTTACCTAGGGCAGACGCTCGAACTAGGTAGAGGTAATTTTGAGAGTGAGGCTATGAGAAGAATACAGTTGGGCTGGGCAGCATTTGGAAAACTTCGTCGGGTCTTCTCGTCACCCATCCCACAAAGTCTCAAGACAAAAATGTATAACCAGTGCGTCTTACCCGTTATGACCTACGGTGCTGAAACGTGGACACTGACAGTGAAAATGGTCCGTAAGCTCAAAGTCGCTCAGCGAGCTATGGAAAGGGCTATGCTTGGGGTTTCTCTGAGGGATTGCATCCGGAACGAAGTAATTCGTCAGAGAACTAGAGTCACCGACATAGCTCAGCGTATTAGCAAACTGAAGTGGCAGTGGGCCGGTCACATCTGTCGCAGACCCGATAGCCGTTGGGGCAGACGGGTTCTGGAGTGGAGACCGCGAATCGGCAAACGTAGTGTGTGGGACGTCCTGAGACTAGATGGGTGACGATATTCGAAAGGCAGCTGGTGGCGGTTGGAGAAGTAAGACCGAGGACCGGGCTGAGTGGCGTATCATAGGGGAGGCCTATGTCCAGCAGTGGACGAATACAGGCTGATGATGATGATGATGAATCTTATGATTACATGTCACCGTGCGTAATAGCAGTATTATCTACCTTTATAGCTAAACAGGTGACGAATTCTCTAACAATAATGCTGTATATTAATAAAATTCCAAGTTATAAGTTTTCACTTCTATCGAAATTGTCTACGTGTACGGTATACGGAGCAGATAACTAATTTATTCTTCGCTGATGAAATAAAAATATATTGTCATAAATGTCACAATCGTCATACCAATCTGTACTTCTAAGTATTTTCACAAGTGAGGAATATATTGTAAGGAAATCGGCGTGTTTCAAGACGTCTTTTGAGTTCAGGTATCATCCGCCAACTCGCACGTGGTCGGTGTGGTCGACTACAGCTTTGACTTCTTGTGAAAGGCCTCGAGTCCCAACAGTCGAAACATATGTATAGTAGGCTGCTTGAAACTATGATTTACGAGTAGCGTCTCGCAGTTCTAATCGCGCATTTCCCGGTCCTATTACTTTAAAATATCACGCGATAAAAAATAGCCTATGTTTTATTCCAGACTATACTACAATATACTGAGTACTGAATTTCAATCAAATCCTTTCAGACGTTCTGTCGTGATTGAGCAACAAACATCGAAATATCCATACTTTCGCATTTATAACATTAGTAGGATTAGTAGTAAGTTGGATAAATAAACTTACGCGTGTGTATGATGTATGAAATAAAACTGAATTCAACTCGGGACTATCAAAGTTTTCATAAATTCCCGCTTACCATCACAGTACTTATCACTCCTAATTTGTCACAAAAGTTCGTAATTCCCCAAATTCCAGTCTTAGAAGACGTATTTTCTCCGCACTTTACACCTACTTTCCCCTTATCAAGTTATGACCCGCATACCACCCCAGGTATTCCAGTAGGTATTCTATAAAGTGGGATGAGATCCCTGCTTAACAGTCAAAGCCACGTTGTTTGGGGGCCTACTATATATATGTATAAAACTTAGCAAAGTGTTTGTTTGTACGCGTCAATTTTGTAAACTGCCAGCTGCTTTTAATCTTCGACGCAAAAGCAATAGGAAGTTTGACGCTTGTGTTCTGTCTGAATTATTGTGGCATTGTACTGTGGTATTGTATATCGCGAACGCATAAATCCATTGATTGTTTTATTTATGTATTTGACAAGTGAATTGGTCGTTTGTTATTGTCATTTATTAGTGAAAATCACTCTATACATGGGTATCTAATAAAGGTCTTGTACACTATGATAAATTTCATATACGAGATGGCTGCCAAAACAAAATGGCGAATTACGTATTTTCTTTCACAAACCCCATCAATATGGGTATCAAATGAAAGGGCGTGAATACTTATGCTAGATACTCTATCTACACTATGACAAATTTTAAATCCAAGATGGCGTCACTACAATGTTTCGGTTTTTTTTTTTATTGGCTTCTAAAAAACTCTTTCGTTATAACAATAGATAGATAGACGATTAACGTCACTGGTTGTATGGGCAATTGGGTATCGTGTCCACGAGTAAACTAAGTTTCGGTAAAACCCGGTAACTAAGATAAATTTAAGTTTAGGTAAGTAATTAAGTGATCAACTGTGATAGTTGAAAACACAAACATTTAAAACATGTTCTGATAATGTAAGTCTCTAGCATTTAGATTATTTAGGCCTATTGTTGTGTGAAAAATGAATTAAAATATCTCTATTTATATTTATTTTATTACTCGATAATAATAATAAACTATTTAACTCGGCGAGTAAGGTTACCTGTGAGGGAACATAAATTTAAAAGGTACCAAATTTAAATACATTTTAGCTATAATCGGAAACCAGAACCCCGATTCTCGGTTCGGAAAACTGTGGTAACCCCTGATGGCCACAACGGAAAGGGTACCCTACGTGTCATCAATCCCAATTCTACAATGTTGAAAATAGGATCGCTAGAGGTTTAAAAGTTAAAATATTTTGCAAACGTGCTTGAAATTTCAATATTTTTGAACTGAGAAAGATTGGAATTTAAAGTACTGTTTTATGCAGGTTCTCTGGAACCATCTTTCAGTGTTCAATTTTTATCTTCCCTTACGAAAATTTTGAATTGAAGCGAAAATTTTGCTGTTTTTCTTTTGATGGTACTTCAGTGCTTCAGTTTTAACCGATTTATAAAAAAAGAAGTTATCAGTTCGACTGTTTTTTACAAGCTTTTATCTGTCCCGATTCCCGATGTTTGTCATCAAACCTTGCAAATTAAATGCAATTTTATCTACTTCCTGGTTACCGATTGAGCTAAAATTTTGCATATGTGTACATTTATAAATCCTGGGACTATGCAATATTTTGATGACATGGTGCTGATCTGACGACGGAGCTGGAAAATGGCCAAAGAAACTTCGCGATGATACGACGGAGCATTATCGAGTTTGCGCTCATATGAGTCGTCTTGGCAAAACTGCTTTATATTCATTTTGTAGTAGTAGGACTCCTAGCAGAGTCCGCCTGGGGAAGTACCACACCTTTGCCAGTTATTCTGCCAGTTCCAGTTTGAAGGGCAATGTTTACAGAGAAATTACAAGGCTTAGACATATAACATCTTAGATCTCTGGGTGATGAGCGCAGTGCAGTAAGTACTAGGTAAACTAGGTAATGATTTGGACTCTTCATGTTCCAATAGCTGTGTGTCACTGTGCTATGTGGCAGGCATGTTGCTTACCATCAGGCACATGTCCTGCTCGTCTCATCACTTCGTTTTCGCGAGTTCTTTATTTACATAGATGGTTACCAAAATCTGATCTGATGACAGAGCTGGAAGGTGGTTTCTCTCATAACTCTATAATAAAACGACGCAAACCCATCGAGTCTTGGGTCGTTAGATTCGTCTTGACGAGTATTTTGGTTTCATCTAATGATGGAACTGGAAAAGGGCCATTAACATTTCAGTTTTTTTTATTATTAACAAGTAATAAAAGTTCTCTCAACCAGTCTAGTCTTAACTTTCCTTACCCTGTATAAATACCCTGGTGTATAAACAGTAAATTTTTGAAATATAAAAAATAAAGCTTAATTTAATCGTTTACCGAAACAGAATCAGTAGAATGACGCAGAAGCATCCCATTATCTGTTCCCACTGCCTTCTCTCCCAAGACTTAAGGCAAGATGGTTAAGGCTATTTTACATTACGCTGGCCCAGTATATGTTGTTAGATGACGCACAACCTGGTAAGATTTTAGGAACGTGTTGGTTTCCTCACGACGTTTTCCTTCAGTTTTTTTTAACTTAGTGGCATTACACGTATCTCTTCGAAAAGGCAGTGATGTCGTGCGAATCGAACCAGGGGCTTGGGGTCTGGATTGGCAGTTGCCGTTCTCCCGACCAGTCGAGCCGTAACTTTCCTTGACCGCTCTGAAAATCAATATTATTTGTACATAACATTGATTTTTAGAGCAATAGGACTCTTTGCAGAGTCCGCCTGGAGCAATACCAAACCTTTGTTGCCAATTATTCTGCCACCGAGCAGTAGCGTGCAAATATTACTGTGTACTGGTTTGAAAGGCAACGTGTCCTGGGAAATTACTGGGGTTTAGCCCAGATAATGACTCTTAAGTCAAAGAGGTATTAAAACATCTCCTCTCCTGGCGACGAGCGCAGTTCGGTGCAAATAAAGATTTGCACTTTTAATTTTATTTTATTTATTTTTTCAATGATCACACAAAACAGAATGTAATAAACACATATTATAACACCAGAGTAAACTGTACAGAAATGTATTACATTCCAAACTATGTGAGCCTAGAAACGATTTTTGTTAAAATGCATGTTCATGTTCCAATAGCTGCGTGTCACTGTATTTTTATGGGCAGACATGTTACTTACCATCAGGTACATGTCCTGCTCGTCTTGGCACTCTATAATACAAAACAAATAGTCAATTTTGAAAATATAAAAAATAAGGCTTAGTTTAATCGTTAGCCGAAACAAATTCGGTAGAGTGACGCGACCTCCCCCTGTCCCCTGTCCCTCCCCTGTTGCCGGACGTCCAGGGTGATAAGGGTCCGCACGCTCCGCCTGTGATGCGGATTTATTGATTGCGCACTGTCACGCGAGTAGCCTGTCCTACGTTAGTGGCACAAGGCGACGCTATACAACGCTGCACACTTACAGCTTACTTTTACTTTATCTAAGGTTGCACATTTTTGAAGTGAAAACACCTTTGTAAGCGTCACGCTCGAGACTGATAAGATATCTTCGGGTAAACTCGGAACCACGGGCATTGGTTTTATAAAAAATGCTTGATATTTCCCATTGGCTCCAGTTTCACCCGCGTTGTTTCCAAAGTAAGCTATCAAATTCTGAGTTATAAGTTTTCACTTCTATCGGCAGTTCCTGTGACTGCCATTTTTTTCTAGCTGCACGGCTGCTGTGTTTATTGCATAACTATGGTCTGAGGTATTTTTTCAATAAAACTTACCGTTTTTGAGAAAAATCGAAATGTTTAAAGTAAAAAAAATTTAAAAGGAAATTTATCTGTGTCGGAATAAATATGGTCGGAATGAAAATTCCCAATGATTATTTCAGCTGTCCAAATTGACCGGACTAATAGTTTTTTTTTTTCAGGTTAATTGTGCTATTTTTAAATAAAGTTACTGGATGAGAAATACGTCCGATTGATAGTAAGCAACACACGCACTCATGCAGTTGATTGAACAATAATTTATTAAGAAATGTTTTTCTTCAAATCAAGAATTCATTGGTTAAAGTAAGCACGTTCCATCTTAGATCGCATCATCGCTTTTCATGAGACGAATTGACGGTCGAGCGCAAGCTCTACAATATCCCTAGTACATATATAGTTATTAAGCTATTGCATAGCTTTTATCGCGGGCCTGGGGACCGAATTTTAGTGATCGTGCATCTCTTTCTTATGTTCACAAGAAAGAGGGATGGAAGACCGTAACGCCGTCCTCCCCACTCGGTCATTCGACTTTGAATCTTATTTGTATTAGCTTTACAGACTAAATGCTCTTAGCAGTATTGCCAACTTAACGGATTTCCCGTGATATTTTTTATGGTAAACAAATGTCACTCTTCAAAATAAAAGCAATTCCGAAAAATTGCTAACATCCCTATTGCTTATGTTGATAAAAATGCATGCAACATGCAATAGCTTTACCGCGGCAGTCCCCGAGTGCCACACTTCTTTTTTTTCTATATCCGTATCTCTGTTCATATTAAAATCACGTCGATCCATCGCTCCGTTGTTGAGCGATAAATAATATATAGCAGACGAAATTATCGAATTCTGTAACTCACGTAGGCGAAGATCCTAAACCAACGCTGGTTGTAACATTCTGTGTTAATTGTGGCTTTAAGCAGTATAGATGTTTTGTGATCCGCGATGTGACGGATGATTTAAATCAACGTTGATTTTAAACAATATTAAATTTGCAATGCCAGAGCAACCGACCGTACTAAGCCTGGACGTCGACTCTCTTACTACGAAAAACGGTTCTATTCTACTTCGATCCGTCGTTTCGTCCGTTATAATGTTCTAAGCCTAGTCTAAAGGTACAAGTTCGCCCGGAGACCGCGACACGAGACCGCGACCGGAGATTGCGACAGGCACTTGACACTATGGAATTGTATGGGCGCCAGTTCGCGCCGAGACCACGACAGGAGACCGAGACACGTGTCGCGAGACAGGTGTCGCGGTCGCGGCGCGAACTGGCGCCCATACAATTCTATAGAGTCAAGTGCCTGTAACGGTCTCCGGTCGCGGTCTCAGCTCGAACTTGTACCTTTAGACGTCAAACAATGTTCGATCGGACGAAATGAAGTAGAAAGAGACTAGACGTCGGGGAGTCTACCACCTAAATAAAACTGTCTTCGGTTTGATACATCTCTCTTTTCTTTTCGCTTGAAAAGATAGAGACAGCCACAGCAAAGCCTAAGAGGATTTAGTTAGTCGGTAGACTCTCAGGTCGTCCTGCGAAGTACTTAGCGTACCTACTGCGTACGTATTATTAACAAAGCTGAAAGCATTATGAATTTTGGGTCATCCTTGCTTTGGCTGATAAACGGTACTAAAAGAGTGTGAAATGCCCAGCTAAATTTGACAAACTATTTAGTATTTATTGGTAGTATGGCTTAAAATTGGTATTTTAAATGAACGGGCTTGACTAGTTAAGTAGATCACCATACAATATTACTATACCAAAACTTGCCTGATACTGTTTACCATCAGGCACAAACATGTCCTTCTCGTTCCGTTACTCTATATCAAGGGTCAACAATCCTTTTGGGAGTCATGTGCCACATGGTGAAAATAGGAGACCAACCACCCCTTCCCCCCCTCTCACTGTTATCTCTATTGAAAAAACTGCGTTTCCCGATAACATACGTAGCGAATGAATAAATTTGTGTACATAGAACATTATTGTGGGATTTTTTTTTAATCTTAAAAACCGTTGCGGGCCGCGCTTCGCCACCCCTGCTATATTTTATAAAAAAAGTGAGTTTGGTACGGAATATATCAGGAATTTTTTACTCCTACTAATGTTATAAATTAGAAAGTTTGGAAGTTTGTTAGCTCAATCACGTCGAAACGATTGTACGGATCGGAATGAATTGTTTTTCAAGAATTGAACTGATTGTTTTTCAGGAAAATTTCCGAAAATCTTTCGTGGTGATGCGTCATCTGCTAATTCACACTGGGCTAGCGTGGTGGATCAATGCTTTAACTTTGTCTTTACGAGAGCAAGCCTCGAGTCCCAGCAATAGGAACATAAATTGGACTGCTTATGCTTTTAAGTTTAGTTAAGATAGTTTTCAAGCGAGATGGCAGTCTAACGCAAGCCTATCACTTTAAAAAGGGTGCATTTGTCTTGTGTATTGCCCGGAAGAAATTTCCCTACTTGTATTTGTACAATGTTGATGATGATAACTTTCTATTTGTCGCAAAACAAAGTTACAATATAATTAAAAGTTCGAAACTAAATTATGAATTCCAGTCCATAAATTCATTTCTAATCAAAATTAAGTTTGTGAGCCTAAATTACTTGAACTTAAGTCTATTACTTAGGTATATTAAGTGTACTTAATGGAATTAACCGAGAGTTGGGTGAAGTTTCTAGATTTTATTAATTGGGTTTTATTCGAAGGTGAGTTATTACCTACACCATTTAGGGATGTACCTTTTGTTTAGATCTTAACGACTAGGTAGAGCAGATTTGCTACTTTTAGCATCGGCGATCGACGATTTTGCGACTCCATAGATGCTGCATCGCGTTTTGGGGACTGTCTTCGTACAGTCACAGCATAGCAATCGCGCGGTTTAGCGACCACATCCATGCATCATCGCGATTTCGCGACAACCTGCAGTCAATCGCAGTCGGCATCACGCGTCCAGCTGTACCTATATGTCGCAACTATTTATCTGAAATACTTTTTTTAGTACTTATAGAGTGAAGAGACGGGCCGAACATGTACCTGATAGTAAGCAACATGCTTGCCACATAACAGCACATAATACTGATTATACTCCAAAACAGAATCCTGTTGACGTTGACGTAATTGTACTCACCCAACATATCTCACATATATAGCACAACCGAATAGAAGCCAGAAATTAACAGAAGCTGAAGAATCAGATAATATATAATCTACAAGAACAAAATTAAAAATTTTGATTAACCCCCGACTACCTTAGATTTGTTATCTGTACAACATTCTACTAGTCAAGCCCTTTCATTTGATACCCATATTAAGGGAATTGTGAAAAAGGAAATGTAATTCGCCATTTTGTGGTAGCGGCCATCTTGGATTTGAAATTTGTCATAGTGCAAAGTATTCTACTAATCAAGCCCTTTCATTTGATACCCATATTGAGGTAGTAGTGAAAAATATTATATAATTCGCCATTTTGTGGTGGCGGCCATCTTGAATTTGAAATTTGTTATAGCGTTTAGTACTCTACTAGTCAAGCCCTTTCATTTGATACCCATATTGAGGTAGGTTGTGAAGAAATATTTTGTCCGCCATTTTGTGGAGGCGGCCATTTTGAATCGATATTAACCAAACATAGCTAAGAACACCCGCACGGATATTAACTTTCAAATAAAAAAAACCGCATCGAAATCGGCCCGTTTGAGCTCTACGGTGCCACAGACAGACACACACACAGACAGACAGACAGACAGACAGACAGACAGACAGACAGACAGACAGACAGACAGACCGACAGACAGACAGACAGACAGACAGACATCGACGTCAAACTTATAACATCCCTTTTTTTTGTCGGGGGTTAAAAATACAATACAACCGATTAAAAGCAATTTAAATGAAAAGAAGAAGGCAGGAGGAAGGAAGAATAATTGTCACCTAACTATTATTTTTATCATTGTATAAATTCAGACCAGATTTATTGCATGCCTTTCGAAGAGCCTAGTTTGCAGGCGCGGATCCAGGGGGGGGGTCATGGGGGTCATGACCCCCCCTTGGGCTAGGCCCAGTACCTACTTATCGTGCACCAACACATACCAATCGTGTACCAAGTGTACACGTATCGTGTACCAATACTTATCGTAGACCGGCAGCGATCACCGTATGGCAAGAGGCACGCTGAATCTTGAAAGGTCATGTCTATTGAGGTCCACGCTCTGACCAAATTATGCTCAAAGCTCGATAACTTTCACCTCGAACTTCAAAATCGCTTCGAATCCCTAGATAAGTGAGTAACAGCGAACGATTTAAACGACAGGCTAGTGGAAACTGTTCATGCAGTTGGTAGAAAATATACCTATACTATAAGAGCCGACGCTAAAATAGAACCCAAAAGCTTTCAGATCATACTCTAATTCTCATGGCGGCTAGGCAAGGTAAATATGTGGTTGCAGTCTTCAGTCGACATGACGGTCTACTGACGGCTCAATAGACAGATCTCTACTCGTGTGCAACGCGGCATACACTGCTTCAATATTACGAGTATTGAAGAAGCGATCAAGGAGGACAGAAACGCGGCCGTAGTGGAGGTTCTGCGTCGAAAGGTGATGAATAGTAACAGTTATACACCTCTACTCAAGGACAACCTGTCCTGACCTGACTCGTAACTTTGCCGAAGATATCCCGAAAGTCAGCCTGTACGAGACTAGGATGGCTCTCAAAACAAGTTAAAACAACAAGGCACCTGGCGACGACGGAATTACGACTGAGCTTCTGAGAGTAGGTGGACAAACGGTACTTAAAGTTCTCCAGAAGCTATTCGACTCCGTCATACTTGATGGTAATACGCCTGAAGCGTGGAGTAGAAGTGTGGTGGTGCTCTTCGTCACAGAAGGTGACATCACTTTGTTGAAGAATTACATACCCATTACATACTTCTCAGCCATGTTTATAAGTTGTTTTTGAGGATAATCACAAATCGTCTCACATGCAGGTTTGACGACTCCCAGCCACCAGAACAAACCAGTTTCCAATATTGCGACAGCACTATAGACCATATTCGTATGGATGGCTTCGGTAGATTTTACAGAAAACCGAGGAGTATAATAATCGGCCACCATGTATAGCGTATGTAGACTATGAGAAAACCCTCAATTCCATCAAGACCTGGATAATGCTTTGGTCTTTCCAGTGATGCCGCATCGACTATCACTATATCGAAGTATTGAAGTGTATTTACAGCAAATCCACAATAACTGTCCGATTACATGACCGGTACACAAAACATATCCGGCCATATAGGTAGAATCCAAACAAATATTCAACAAGATTTGACAAAGAGGTCCAGCGAAGGACCTAATTCGAATGGGCAGCGTTCGGGAAACTTCGCCACATCTTTGAGTCCAAAATACCCCAATGCTTAAAGACCAAACTCTTTAATCACTGCGTCCTACCAGTGAAGGCTTATAGATATGAGACGTGGTTCTTAACTGTGGGCCTCAAAATTAAGCTCAAAGTCGCACAGCGAGCTATGGAGAGAGATATGCTCGGAGTCTCTTTTCGCGACAGAATCCGTAATGAGGATATTCGCAGAAGAACGAAAGTAGCCAACATAGCTCAAAGAGTAAGCAAGCTGAAGTGGCAATGGGCAGGCCACATCGCTTGCAGAACTGACAACCGATGGGGAAGTAAGGCTCTCGAGTCGCTACCACGAACCGAGAGACGCCGTGTTAGACGGCCTCCCACTGCTGGACAGATGACCTCACAAAGGTTGCTGGAAACCGCTGGTCGTGGAAATCTAGGGCGGAGGCCTATGTTCAGCAGTGGACGTCTTGCGGCTGATGATGACGATGATACCCTAATTATCGCACAGTTTTATGACTTGACTACGGTGTTACTCCCGCCCCCCCTCTCTGGAGGCATGTGACCCCCCCCCCCCCTCAAAGCTGGATCCGCCCTAGCTAGTTTGTACGGGTCAACTTTTAAAATGGTTTTTTAATTAATACCTTTCTTATGTTACCTATACTAAAATAGCAATAAAGACTTTTGTACAGCAATAAAGATTTTTGCATTTGTATTTATATGTATAAGATACATAATAATTCCACATAATCTTACTAACAATCACCATATAAATTACGATTGCCGATTAAGGTTTACTTGGCTTTACTGAGATTTTTTTTTTTAGGTACTTATTCCCTTTGGAGTATTTTTTACTTACATTTTTTTGCTATTATGTTATATTGTATACCTACAGGTTTCTTCCAACTTCGTCGATATGCTTATTAACGTGGGTTTCAGTGAAAATAAGTAGAATCACGACGTGGGAACAAAGGGAAGCGTTGATCGATGTTCCTCGCGAGACCATTCGTCTTCATTGCGTCGTGTCACCCACTGCGGAGTGCGCGAACGGACTACCGACATGTTTCTTATACAATTAGGCCCTCAAGTATGGGAGGGCCGCCTTTACTATGGATATTTACGTTAAGTTAACTATCTCAAGAAAAACATAAAATTACTGACCAGAAATACATTTTTCTTTACTTTTATAGGTTCACTGGACTGCCATCTCGCTTGATATTGCCACAATGCAGTCTACGGTGGAGCGTGCTTACCTAGAAGAAATTAATTCACTCTCTATTTGAAGCGACCAATATTATAAATTATAATCATCGGGAAATCTACTCACAGCCTAGGCGTTCTTATCACAAATGTAGTCAAAAGAGCATTCGGATAGAAAAAGGGGAAAGTAGAAGCAAAATAAAAACGCATACTTTTTTTTCCTAATTTACTATGTTATGATGAATGTAGCATAATATAGGTAACAATGTGTCATAATGTAATATTATTTTTTTGCGTAATGTGTTTAAGCATAATAATCTATTGTGCTACATGCAATTGGATTAATGACGAGACGCATAATAGTCTTTAGGCATTTTTTATTTATTTGTTATGCTCCTAAATATAGACCCAAGTTAGATTAGACCCAGATCCGACTCGGGCCACCTTGAGTCCACCTAGTGTTGTCGCTACTATCCCTAGAATGTATATAAAAATGCGGGAGCCAGAAGATCCTGAAAGCTTCTGAGTGGAGCGAGCAATGCGCGGTCAAACGCAGCGAAGGGGGTCGAAGGCGAGCGAAGCGAGCCGGCGACCTCCGTCGAGTCAAGTATGGAGAAGCGACACTTAAGGCTGACCGCAAAGCTTCTGGCGGGAGCCCACCCGGAGTCAAAAAGTGCTCTATATTTCTTAGGTGCGCCGCGCCGTCTGCTTTTCTCAATGTGTGCCTACATTATTCTAAGTTATCTTTATGCTATATATGGTTATGCTAGTAAAAAAATATGTGAAAACAGTTATGCGTTTAGTTGTTATGGCAAATTATCATTAGTCCTAAAAACGGTATGCTTACTGAAATTATCACAAAACTTGTTATGCTACCACATTGGTATAGACCTTATTCGTATTTGTTCTATTTCAAGAGAACAATAAATGCACAAGCGTAATAGCTAAGCATAAGCAGCCCCACTTTTTAATGCTCCCTCTGCTGGGACTCTCTCACATGGAGAGTTAAGGCCATACTCCACCACGCTGGCGCAGTGCCTGGTAGCCGAATAGATGATATAATAAAAACAATTACGGTGAAGCTTGCAACGAATAAACAAAGGAAGTATTTGATGAATGTTTCCGAAGCCATCTGTCTTGGTGCAGACCCCGTGTCACCCCGCCTTGTGGGGGAGAAATTAAGAAGAAATATACCTACACCGCGAGCGCCTCTATTCTATAAGAACCAGGGATTATAAAAATACTATTGTAAGCTCTCGTATTAGCAGTCAAAATAGACAAAAAAAAATCTCTATTTTTAATTGATGACGTCGAATCTTGATTCATATCCTGAATAAAGCGTTAGAACCAATGAGGTGTATTCTTGAACCATGTTGTTAAATTTGCCTATGCTATACTTACCTATTCATAGGGAGTTTTTGACCCGAAATAAGTTGTTTTTAGATTGACAAGGGAACAAAAAAATGTCAAAAATAGTTAGGTAGGTATCCATTACAGATTGCAGCAAACGTGGTACTCATGTTTCATGGGCTCAGAGAAATTTGAAAGCATAGGACCCTACATATATTTTGTAAGTTTGAGGTTCAAATCCTGCCTGCAACTCTCGGGTTTTCAAGTGCAGATCTAGTTTTGGCATCGCCACTTAGGTGTAAGTATAAAATAATGCAAGGATCTAACCGTAATTTTTCTCAATATTTAAACCCTTCTTTTAAAATTATTCACTTAATATTCTTATCAAATTAGCCCAAGTAGTTTCTGTTGAAATGGGAGAACGAGATAACCTTTGTGCATAGACATAACGCGTCACACTTTTTATTAGCAAACATGACGTTACAGAACACGGGCCTAGATGCGATTACACCTATTTTGTGGTTTCAGATTTTGGTAAATTGATTCGAATCCAAAATAACTGGGTCAGAGGATTCATTTGATATTCATTACAATTAATCCATATCGACTGTTAAGTAAGCCCTTCAGCTATAGTTAGTGCATTTATATGAGCCACGGAGGCTTAGGAGCCGTGGTAGACTAATAAACCACTACGAGGGGTGATCCAAAAGTAATGATAATCAGTTATTTCTAGTGCACACAAAAATACAAAAAAATTACAGTCACTTGCTCAATTACCCACTACCTAGTTCAGGAAAAAAAATCATATAAATAGGCCACGATTCCCGGGAGCTACATTCATTTGAATACGGACTGTCAAGGAGTGAACATCAAAATGGAAAAACACGAAATCAGAGCTGTCATTAAATACCTCTGCTTGAAAAAAATTTCTACCAAAGACATACACAGCGACTTGGTGGAAACATTAGGGGACTGTTCTCCTCCATATTCCACAGTTGCAAGCTGGGCTAAGGAGTTTAAGCTGGGAAGAACATCGACGGAAGACGAACACCGCGAAGGGCGCCCATCGACGTCCCTTACTGGAGAAAATGTGAAAAAAGTTGAAGAAGTTGTATTGGAAGATCGAAGAGTGACTATCAGGCATGTAGCTGAGGTCACAGGGATCTCATATGGCAGCATTCAAAGAATCCTTGTGAACGAATTGCATATGAGAAAGGTCTCCGCGCGTTGGGTACCGAAAATGTTAAACGACGAGCAAAAGAAGAAACGAGGATAATTTTTTGTCACGTTTTGTGACCATGGACGAAACCTGGATCCACCATTTTGATCCTGAAACAAAACAACAATCGATGACATGGAAACGATCCGATGAACCGACGCCGAAGAAATTCAAAGTGTCAAGCTCAGCAGGGAAGGTTATGGCGTCTGTTTTTTGGGACGCTGAAGGAATAATCATGGTGGACTACTTGGAAAAGGGGGCCACTATTACAGGCTCCTACTATGCAGAACAAATAAGAAGATTGCGGGAGGCTATTAAGGAGAAAAGACGAGGCAAACTGCGGGCTGGAGTGCTGTTCCATCAAGACAACGCACCGGTTCACAAAGCTGCAATTGCCATGGCTGCCATTCAGGAAGCGGGCTTTGAGCTGGTGGAACACCCCCCCTATTCACCAGATCTAGCCCCCAGTGACTTCTATCTCTTTCCACGACTCAAGGAACACCTCCGGGGCAAGAAATTTGACGATGATAGCGACGTGATGGCCGCGGTTGAGGACTTTTTTGAGAGTCAAGATAAAGATTTTTTTTCTAAGAGAATTTTAGGTTTAGAAAAGAGATGGACTAAATGTATAGACTTGCTAGGAGACTATGTTGAGAAATAAATTTAGTTTTTGATTTTATTCATTGTGTTTATTATTGATTATCATTACTTTTGGATCACCCCTCGTAAATGTGCCCTGAGCACCCTGAAATTGATAATAAATTGCGTCTATCTGTGTAGTGTAAGTGGTTTACACTTGGACTACTTACCTCTAGGATCAGCGGCGAGGTATGCTGTGGTGCTACTTATTTTGGTTGTTTACAACAAATGGTGATAGATAAGAACGTCCGACGTTCAGCGCTTTCTACAACCGACTAGAACGGAAAAAGTGAGCTCACTCTTCCCAAAGATAACAAGATTCTGTGTACCCAGAAGTTTTGGAGGCCACATCTTTGGATTGATATCGTTGCCTACGTGACGGTCTAGTGATGAGGCTGGCATAATCGGGAGAACGGCGCCTGCCGATCCCCTGCCTGTCCTGCCGCTTACTTAACATCTTGAATCGTTCATTCGAAGTCATGCGTCAGCCACTAACCCGCACTGGGCCAGCGTTGTTGATCATGGCATTGACTCTATCCTTGCGAGAGAAGACTCCAGAGAGTTCCAGCAGTGGGTACATTTTCGTGGACTGCTGATGCTATGGGCGAGAACTTCTGGTTTCACAGTATTATAGTGATGTAGATTTTCCCGCCTGTCCCTCTGACTATTTTGCTAAATGCAGATACCTATACAACTCAAACAAGTCTGTCATTCTTTAAATAAATAAGTAAGAAACGAAAAAACACTTATTTAAAAAATTTTACGACCTAGTTTGACGATTAAAATTATGTTTATGTTAAATTAATGTGAACTCTGTCTCTAATAGGAGGTCGGTGCCGTGTCGTGGGATAGGTACGACCGGTGGCGTAGCGTCACAGTAATAGCGCGAGTGCCGGCTGCCTGGGGCGGAAGACAAAATTGCCGCCCTCTTATTTAGGTATTTAGATTTAACGTATTATACATTAATTCATCATCACCTTTTATTTTTCAGTCACTGCCTGCAACTTTACGTATATCGTCGCCCCATCGAGTTTCAAAGCGTCCTACGCTACGTTTTCCTAGTCGCGGTTTCCACTGTAGAACGTTTACCCCAACGGTTTTCAGACTTAGGTACGACAGATCAGGATGTCTACTCTCTTTCTACGAAAACGTAATTTCGTAATAAGCTCGGGCGAGTCCGACTCGCACTTGACCACTTTTATTTGCAGTTGAACGGTCATAGTTGCGGTGTCATACAAACATCTCATCGTCTCGATATATCGGTTTTCTCACATATAAAAAATCACACCTGGTCCAGCAGTCCGCTCACAATTTGGTACCGATGTAACGATTCCAGGGCAGAACACCACCAGGAGTTTCCGCCGAGCCACATGCTTTCTGATAGTCTTAAAAGGCCAAGCAAAAGGCCTGATTTTACTCAATGGGTTTCTGTACAAATCTCCGCACGATGTTAATGTGGTCTATGGTGCTTTTAAGAAGAGTCTAAATGACAGCTTAGCACGGAACTGCACTCGCTACCGGTATGATACAAGATTATTGCTCTTTGCCCTGTAATTTCACTGACATTTCCTTTCAAACCGGCACACAGTATCATTTGCACATTATTGCCTAGCACCTACCTAGCAAAGCTGTGTTACTTCCTCAGGTAGACTCCGCAAAGACTCTGATCACTACAGAAACCGTATAGCCTAAAATGAAAAAAGGTATACTTTCACATTTATGTACTTTTATTTTTAAATAATAGATTCTTAACCTCCTGCACTTACTACACACATACTGACAGAAAAACTACGTTAAGGTACAATAGACGTTTCTCTAAAAATATTGTTGTACGTACAAAAATACCGTTTAATAGTTTTAAAAATCAGCAACCAATTTTATTGAAAACAACTCCCAAGTTTATGTTGGTAAAGAAATTCCACCACAGGTTTTAGTAAAACTACAATACATGTTAGGACTTGGAGTCAAAGACAAATTATTGAAAGTTACTTCTCTTCCCGGCCTGACTGTAAAATTAAGCAGAGTAGCGAAGATTTAGCGAATATGGTAATAACTTTTTAATTATTTAGGAAAAAAACAAAATAAAGATTTCAAATAGGTAAACTTTCGCAATTTTTCGTGATAAAAGTGTCCATGTCCTCTTTAAGAAATAGATTTAGCAAAATCTTAAAGTAAAAAAATACATTTTACAGCTATGTTCAAATGTATAGCAGTAGAACTGTTTACAGTTACCGATTTTTTTAGATTAAACAATGTATGTAAAGACGCCTTAGTCTCCAGTATTGAGATAGTCGACCCGTTTGATAGTTTCACAATCAAACTAGATAATGTAGATCTATGTAGGTCGCAGTGTTGGAAATTGACCACTTCAATTTCGTTCACATCAAAATTTCAGGTTTCGTACAAGGAGATCCCCTATCACCAATTTTATTCATACTGATCTCAAAATGTACTACAGAATTACCAGCTGCCTAGTAAGAATAAGATATCAGTTTCAAGACGTCTAATCTATTAAACTTACGTAGTAATATTATTTCAAAATCACGGTTATACACTTGGGATCTATGAAAATACGTTTCATAAAAAATAGTTTCGTTTACAATACTGTAATCTTCACATAAGTAGTTTAATTAGCCAACATCGAAATAATGGAATTAAAAACGGTTATTTTTATAAATTGCATTTTTTGATAAAACTAAATGTACACACATTCAATACATTGGTAGCTTTCGTGTGCTAAACTCAGCCAACTTAAGCTAAACAAAAGTATCCTCCTTGAAAAAGGTCGGAATGCGGCTGAAACTTAAGTCTTACTGGACTGATTTCAGCACACGTAAATTACGCGTATATTAATTTAAAATATGTAACAACCACGTTAGTTTTCATCATACATTTTTAACCAGTTTTTCGCACCACAAAATCAGTTTTTTTTTTGTAAAAGTTCACTCAGTTCAAGTGTTTCACACACAGCTATTTATTTACAAGGTCCACGCAGGGGGTTCGCCGGGCGCTCGCCCGTTCAGCGACTCTCAAATATTGTTCATGTCGTATAGAACTTGCGCAATCGTTCGAGAAGCTTCGACGCTACTGAGAGCGATGCAAGCGAGGTGCGCTTCGTACGAGCGGAGTTGCCTGTAAAATAATATTTTAATAAAAATTTACAATATATGTATACAAAAAACATCAACGTGGCGTTTTTTAACAAATAAATAATAATCGAAGCAGAGGGTCGTGGGTTCGATTATCTTCTATACTGTCTTCATGACTTCCAAAAGACAGTGGTACGCGTGGGATTTGAACCCGGGGCTCCGGATCAGCAGCCAGCATTCCGGGACGATGTGCCCCATGGTAAGCAACATGCCTGCCAAATAACAACACAGTGACACGGAGCTATTGGCACATGAAGATCCTCCAAATCATTAACTAGCACTGCACTGCGCTCGTCACCCTGAGATCTAAGATGTTGTATCTCTAAGCCCTGTAATTTCTCTGGAAACACTGCCCTTCAAACCGGACTTCATTGTAAATCATAGCTTCAGGTGTAAAGCTGTAAATAGAAAAAATATGTTTCACAATTTAACTTGCCGTCTCCCAGTATTCGAGTAAATCACGATATTCCTCAATATAAGGGCTGCCGTCAATCTTATACTCTTCGTCACCGGCCCTTCGTTTTCATCCTGTGTCAAAGCAAAATAATTCTTACAGTTACAGATTACAGTTTATAATCCGCAAGCATGCTTATAACAAGAACAAGAACAAAAAAAACACACACACATAAAGCCAAGCGCCAAATATTGATTTGAAAATCTAAATGAAATATGAAAATAAAACTTAATAAGTCAATTCTTACAATTAGTACTAAAATTAAACAACATTTAAAATATGTTAGATGTTTTAATTCTACGTTTAAGTCTTCTTTTTTATTATTATAATTACAAAGAAACAATTTATGTATATTTAAAGCTAAAATTGGTATTTACAGCTGAAGTTACAAATCACAAAATTTGAAGTTACAATTTATTAAATTTATGCAATTGGAACTCTATTGAAAACACTATACAGGACTAAATCGCGATCTAATGAGCAAGAACAAAAGACTTATTCAACAGATAAATAAGCGAAATACGCACAGTATGATACTGAATATGAGATTTTTTATAAAAAACAATTCTCGTTCTACCGTGAGCGCGTAAAGATGTCACTTTATGGAAAATTTTAGCGCGCGAGAGACGCTGTAACGAGGTCGGTTTATAAGGACCAGTTTTTGCCACCACACACTCGAAAACTAATAATTACCAATTCGAGAACTTTTGTATACTCACTGGGTCTACTAGCGTCTACCATGCGTCGTTTAAATCTCGCCTAAAGCGATGGCTTATTGAGCAGACGTTCTATGATTTTGAAATGCTAACAGTACAGAAGCTATAGTAGTTTAAATTTTTTTTTTTTACTGGCTCATAATATCCATTTTCTCATCAATATTCTATTTTATTCATCAATATTATTACTTTCTTTGACATTTGCAATGATTTAATTATAATTACATCAACACAATTTTTACATTATTTTTTTTAATCTGTTGACTTGTGTTGAAAAACTATGAATTATATATATATATATAGTTTTTTTTTTCTAATTTACGGAATAAATGATGTTGGATCGCTTCATTAAAAATTATAATCATTTAAAGCAGCAAAAAAAGACAAAAACGCAAAAAAAAAAAACTAAACACTCTCTTTTTGGGAAAATAATTTCTATGATTTATCATGTTATTTATTACGTTAATTACAAAACCCAATATTTAACTATACAAAGGTGTTTAAACTTATTCTGAAATCGGTATTTTTATTCGAGTGCGTGATGGGCGATAAATTGTCCTTATCACCCGAACTCCTTTCTTCATACAAAGATCATGTTTACGTGCTCAGACGCGTATTGTTCTCGACAAAATTCACTTTCAGCTTACCGATGCCTGTACCTTACTTCAAAACTAATTTCAAACGCTTATTCAAGAAAACTGTCAAGTTTATGAGCCAATCCAAATCGGAAATGTTCAACAATAGGGTATTTTTAAGACGCAAAGATACCTACTTATGTCAAAGATAGATCTTAATTTCACCATAGGTGACGCTAATGTTGCTTTTTGGTAGATAAATTTCATAAATAAAACATTGGCGCCACCCATGGCGAGATTGAGATCTTTAAAAGGTCAATTTGCATATTTAACGCCTTATTGTAAAACAAACTCACAGCGACGAATAGAGCTAAACTGAAGTTTTGCAATATGATGGCTAGTATAAGTTAAAGTTTATTTTTTGGTACTCGAGACTTTGGTCGTGGGTGATGTCTTACGACCACGGCCTTTTTATCGAGACCAGTATTCGTGGAATATTTGTCATAACCACGACCGATTTAACGAGAGTGAAAACATTAGATAGCCAATACCTGTAAAGTCTTAAACATACACAAAAGCATCACGATATACTACATGGCATTTGAAATGAAACAAAGAGCATTCAAGACAAGGACAACACAAAATTAATGGTATTAATGATAGATGTATTTTAGATCTGTTTGTTTCAAAAATAAACAGACAATCTCTAGCAGCTTAGACAGTAAATTCAAAGGCTTTACTACAGAAAAAATATAATTTGCTTTAGCCTCATGACTGAATAACTTTCTTTTGAATAATACTAAAGTTTCGAACTTTTGTGATTTGAAAACCGAAGTATGCATCAGGTGCAGTGCCGTCGCTAGGCAAACTTAAAATCCCCGTTTAACTTTAAACAAAACATAATTCCTAGTGTTACCTCCTAGTCCTACTTTTCTATGTTTAGTAGAAATGTATTCTATATAATGGGTAGGTCTTGGGAACGAAAGAAAAGTGCCTCGCTTTTACTTTTCTCATTAATTTATTAAGTACTCGATTACCACTCGACAAATAAAATACACTCCAATTTCGGCTTTATGCCATGCACATTAAGATACAAATTACATTGGCAACACAAATTAGCAGTCCTCTCGCTGACAGCCGCCTGCTAATCTATGTTGCCAATGTATTATGTCTTAAGAGGCATGACATAAAGTCCATATTTGAGTGTATTTTATTTGTTGAGTGGGAGCGGAGTCGCATAACCGCAGACTTTTACGCGGTAGAGTTACAGGGTGCACCCTTCGATAATCATATAAATTTTAATAAATGATAAAGTTTTACAAAAATAATTTAAATAATTATACCAAAAATCCTAGCTAAAGCCTTTGAATTTCCATCTGACACGTCCACAAAAGCGTGTGATTCTAGCCATTCTCACCGTGGCAGCTTCCGATGCGGTCGGTCGACTCAATTCGGCCCTGTTCTGGACGCACACACATACACGTTAGTGACGTCACACATTGCACACGTGTGCGTGTTAGTGTCATGTAACATGTGTCTACGGATCGAAGAGAGATTGTGATTCGACTTTTTAATTATTTATCTTAATATATAAAAATCTAGTGTCAATTTGTTGCCAGTGATCTTTTCACCACGTCAAGCTATATTCACGAATATTGGCACTTATTATTATGCAATAAGATATATTTTTAGTAAACAACGAGATTTGATCACTCTAGTTATTAGATGTTTAAGTGAGTAGCTGTAGAGCTACATGCTACAATACAAAAACACTTTATTATACCACAAAAATATTACAAGAACAATGATATAATATCAAAACATTTTGGGCACAAAAGGCGATCTTATCGCTAATAGCGATTTATGTATAATACAATACATAAACATATATTATCTTTATTTGATTACTCCCGTCTTTCTATACTTTAACTTCTTTTCCATCCCATGGTTGTCTGGAAGAGATCGCTTTTAGCGATAAGGTCGCCATTTGCTACTATATTTTAAGTTTTTTTTTACTTGTTTGTTTTGTTAAGTGCAATAAAGAGTTTTTCTTTCTTTCTTTCTATCTATCTATCTATGCTATGTGTTGAGTTGGCTTGTAGCCAATAACATGTTGTCAGTATTTCGTAATAAAAGGATTAAGTGTAAAAGTCGCATCAAACAATCGCTCTTCGATACTAACATTCTGTGAATAGAATCCCCAGAAGAAAAAGAGTGCTCTGTACTATGACCTCTTATTGCTACAATCGACAGTCGCTAGAAAATGTTGAACGTTAATTCGCAAACAAAAGCTCATAGTACGAGCCCACAGCACACGCAGGCGGTCCAAAATCGCTTTGAGGCAATCATGTAAATGCATCAACTGTCAGAATGAAGTTCTCCTTTATGTCTATAGCAATACAGGTAATTTTTTTTTAGTTCATAGAATCTTATCAATTCTAAATCATTTTTTTAGCATTTAATAAGTTTATGTTTGTCTAATGAAACTGACTAAGGTTGTTGTACCCTAATCTACTCGTACTAATCTAATTAAAAGAGTTTTTTTTGTTTTTTGTTTTTAAGATACCCCACAATCTTTATTATTACTCGTTGCCCGATTGACAAGCACAGTGCAATGTCAGGCAATTAACTAAACTTTTAATGTTCAATAGTTCGTACTGTTCTGCTGTGGACAGCCTTGTTACTTACCATCAAGTGGATATCTTGCTCGTCCAGTCACTGTGTTATAAAAAACAGTGGCATTGTGAACAGAAGTGACAACTTGCATATTTCACGTACATACACAATTTATTTGTATATATGTCATATACAGCAGTGTTGATAAAGGTTACAGTGTCGCTATTTCAATTCTTACAATCTCTACAACACTCCAACGTGTTTAAAAAATTCGAATTAAAAAAAATCTTCATCTGTCTATTTTGCCGAATGTTCATTAGATCACCTTAAAGCCAACTTTTCAGACCGCCTGTTTTATTGTAGAAGTGTAATAAAAAGCAGAATAGAAATGAATAATATCTGGTGTCAGTTCGAAAGAGTAAAAAAGCGTGAACGCATTTCAAATGGGTAAGGGTAATGTATGACATAGTTTCGTAACACAAAGCAATACGCATAGACATAGAACGACACTTTCATTGCCGAACGAACCATTTGTAATTTTCCGACTAATATAGATTGTATTATCTAATTATTCTTTCAAATGTAGCTTAGTGTATCTTGTAGTAAAAAGTAGGTATCTACCTACTTTTTACTACAAGATCAATCAATCAATTTGTAAACATATTTTAACTTTTTTTTTAATTTATTAACCTTTCAGAATAGGCATGATAATGAAAAAACAAATTAGTCCGTCAGATTGTTAAAAGATATTGTACACATATTTTTCCTTTTATTTTAGAAACGAAAAATGACGAAATTCCGGTATTAAGTTTGGAGTGACGTCACTTCATTGTACGATTATTACGAAGTAACGTCACAACCACACTCTCCAAGACAACAGGCCCGTGAACAAAATTTAAGGGTCATATGAACCACCAGGAGACCTATGTAGGATGATAGAACGGTATAAAATAATCAGAAATAAGAGGTATTGAAACTGTACCCTGAAATCATCGGAAGATCTTGATTTTTCCGACAAAAATAACAATTAAAAAATTTAAATTCAGTGCATTCATACAAAAATCATGCGACAAGGAGAAATTATCGAGAGTGGCAACCCCCTACCACAGAATAGATATTACTACAGAACCCTCACTTAGCGAACATTTTTATATAAATAGCGACTCTTGCTGGGACGCAACAAAGTGCAATTCAGCTCGCATTAGCGCTCAATCGCAATGTTTAACCTAAACATTTGCGCTCTCTTCTAACGCGTAACTCTGTCGCTGTCTGGCGCGGAATGATGCGCATCGAAAGGGTTGTCGACATATTATCTAATAAAAAAATTAAATTAACCTTTCGTTATGTAGGTAGTCAGCATTGTAGCTCATATTATATATTTTAGTTATTTACTTCGTAACGCGCAAGACAGCTAGAAGAGGCCGTAACATAGGGTCGGACACATTGAAATTAAAACAATAAAAGTATACTTTGACTGTTTTTATTCTACTTGATCGTCTAAATGTTGTTTGATAAATATGTAACATATTTTAATGTACTTACCTACACTAATACATACAACCAGCTTCGATTACAAGCTATTTTATAATGTCCCGTACTTTTTGTACGGTTAGCAGAAGAATATAAAAAATAATGGTATATTTTGTACAACTAGGAAAAAATGATAATTCTTTGTTTTTTGACTCGTGCATCCATATACAGCACAATATATGGCGACGTAATTTTGCGCGGGAATCGTGTTGCGCGAGCGCTCAAACGTGCGTTCGACAACCGCCTGGCACTTGTTCCGTGCGAGGAACGGTCTAGCTGTAGGCTAAAACCGCGCGACCTTGAGCGAGTGAGGATGCACTGCCCCTACCTTCACCTGCACTCAGTTGGACCGCTTTCAAGTGACAAGTAGTGTTAAATATTATTATGGTATACCCTTCTACGTACATGTATTTTTCCATTATCTACCTGACGGACTAATTAGAACGGTATTTATTATGTACGTATGTTTGTTGATTTTAATAAAAACAAAAACACATATGAGAGTTACCGGCAATGAAAGCGTTGCAACGTTAAATAATTGAGTTTTTAATAGCTATTTGGTAAAACTGTACTGAACTAAAAGGGACGTGCAATGCATTATAAAGTACTTTTACTATGTGACCAAAATTGAAACTACGAAAAAAAACGGATGATTCCAACAAACAAATAATGTGGAGATCTAATAGCTATAACGTCTCAGAGTATACAATCGTGAAGTCTGTATAATTTTAAATAGTACTGAACCCCTACTCTTGATGGTGTTTGATTGGCACATCCCTACTGTCCAGGTTTAAGACAAGATTCCAAATAGGCGCATTTCTAGATAGCCAATGGCCGTGGTCTCAAGTTTACGTGATGATTTCTTATCATTCCCGACCGTGACTCTAGAATTCGATTCACAGCTCACGAAAAATCTGTTTTTGTCGCGCCAAAAAAATTTACTTTTGAAGAACTCAGATTTTTTCTGTAATTTCACTGTCAGTCAGTCACATAGTAAAAGTGGTACATAAGAATGAGTAACCCGTCCCTTTCTAGTCAGACGTATTATGAGACCTGGTATACGAAGTGTAATGGTGAGTATTGTTACCATGAGTTCCCTGGGGTTGAACATGTCCGCTGCGTGTTTGTTGAGCGCCGCGAGCGCCGCGTTGGGAGGGTACCCGAGCGACACCGGTTTATTGGCCTCCGCTTCAGCGGCTTGCTGACGTCGCGTGTTGTACATCGCTTTTAAAGCCTGTAATCATGATACAATACCACATTTAGTTATAGTGGTACGAAGGACCCTTTGCAGAGTCAACTTGGGGAAGTATACACTTGTGCCAGTTATTTTAGTTAGCCCACCGCCCACTGGCGGTAGGGTTAACTTAGTTCCACCTGTAAGAAATACGATCAAAGAACACGTCATACTTACGATGAGCAGTGCATTTTAGCAGCTAACAGTAAGAATTTAACACACACAATTCGGTTAATTCGAAGGTCCATCTACAGGGAACATATTCAAAGCACAATATACATTATACCTGCGGCGTGTAGTGCTTGAAAGTCCAACAGAACAGCGCGGCGTCCGGCTGCCGCTTAGTGTTTGTGGTCCCCGTGAGCCACCTTACTGTTTCACGACTCAAACATGGTCTGTCTAGAAGAAACATAGTCAAAGAACACATCATACCTGTACCGAGTAGTGCAATCTGACAGATATCAGTAAGACTTTAAGGCACAATTCGCTTACTTCGAAGGTCTACCTAGAAAAAACATGGACAAAGCACAGTATACATCATACCTGCGTCGAGTAATGCTTGTCAATGAGGTGGTTGATGAGTGCGAAGGTCCGACGCAGTTTGTATAAGGTCTAAAGTAAAACGGAACCGCGCGGCGCCTGGCTGCCGTTTGGTGTTTCCGGTCCCCGTGAACCACCTTAGTGTTTCACGAGTCAAACAAGGTCTACCTAGAAGAAACATGATCAAAGCACACGTCATACCTGCGGCGAGCAGTGCAAGGCAGCTATCAGCAGGACTTTAAGGCCCAACTCACTTACTTCGAAGGTCTACCTAGAAAAAACATGGACAAAGCACAGTATACATCATACCTGCAGCGAGTAATGCTTGTCAGTGAGGTGGTTGAGGAGTACGACGGTCCGGCCCAGTTTGTATTAGGTCTAAAGTAAAACGGAACCGCGCGGCGCGCGGCTGCCGCTTGGTGTATGTGGTGTCTGTGAGTCATCTTACTATTTCACACGTTAAACTTGGTCTAGGTACCTAGAAGGAACATGATCAAAGCACACGTCATACCTGCAGCGAGCAGTGTATTTTGACAGCTATCAGTAAGAATTTAACGCACAATTCGGTGAATTCGAAGCTCTACCTAGAAGAATCACATGTAGAGGTCAGGGTATAGTATCCATCATACCTGCGGCGAGCAATGCTTGTCAGTGAGGTGGTTGAGGAGCGCGAAGGTCCGACGCGGCACGCGGTCGCAGTCCGCCCACAGGCACGGCGCCTCGCCGCCCGCGCCGCCCGGGCAGTGCGTCCGCGCGCAGTGGGAGAACACTTCGCTTGCGTTCGGGAATGTTCTAGAACAATCGCGAACATTTAAATATAAAACGCATCATCGCATAACATCAGGCGGGATAGCGATCAATCTTGAAAAAAGTGCTCAACGCAGCATAAAAACTTTTCACTAAAAAAAAAACAAAATTTGAAAATATAAAACACTCACGTTTTAGATTTGTTTTTATTGAATGAACATAATTTGACCAGTTTTTTTTTAAGTCAACAAGCTATTGCATTCTATTAATGTAATGTGTAAATTGTACATCCTATGAATATATTAATTAATATTATAAATGTCCCTGTTCGGATGTTTGTAGTTCAATCACGTCGTACCGTATGAGCAGATTGGGCTAAAATTTGGGACTGGCCTGAAAGAACACATAAACTTATTATCCCGGGAAAATAACGAGAACGACGGGAACCGGAAACTACACGGGTAAACCCGCGGGGCATTTCTAGTTAACGAATAAATTACTTTACTTGAAGACCACTCCGCGTATTGTCGTTGAATCACTTACTTGCCACATCCCCGCCAATGGCATATCCACGGCGTGTCTTCCTGAGGCATGGGCGGCGGCGTGGCCGAAGGTCCGGGTTTGACCGCAGGCACCGGCGACGGGGCAGGCACGGCTACCGGTTTTTGCTAGAAAACATGACAACATTGAGTATGATTTTAAAAATCGATTGTTCTATACAATTTTAGATATAATCTGGGTGGTGTGGTGTCGCAATTCGTGACAGCCGTTGTACAGTTAGTATATTGTATATGGCTCTCATGTCCAGAAAAGTAAGTCTATCTGTGGTGAATTAGATCAGTTCAAAGAGTGGTCCAAGCATCCAAATATTAAAATGTATTATATATGATACTATTGACCATGGCGTTAACTTAAAAATAGTGTAGGAAAACATCGTAAGAAAACCGACATGTACCTAGAATCCTTGGAAGTCTTGCGTCATCCACCAACACGCACTGGGCCATTACTTTCTCCTTACGAAGGCCCAGCCAGAGTCCAGCGGAGGGAACATTTATTGGGCTGTTTATGCTATTAAACGTACCTCAACAACAGGCTGGTTGATAACAGTTTCTTTGTCGCCTATCTTCGTGTTACCAACCATTATTGGCTGTCGTGTTATCACTTGCCTGATCAGCGGTTGCTGTGACTTCTGAAAAGTAAAGACGATTGCCAATTACTCAAATAGGCCGTATTTATTGTTGTCGTTCTACTCCTGGCCGGAGTCGAGTGACATGAAGAAGTCACCAAGCCAAGTTACTGCGAAGAGGCCAAGGGAAGCTTGACAGTCTGGCCCCAAATTCCCCTGGGACAATCCCCTGAGAGCCTTACCATGGCAAAGAAGTTAGTTGAGGCTACTTACTGACCACCCCCTACAGAAGAGTGAGGCAGAAAAAAGATGAAGATATTGATGTCCTTCTATCTTTCAGAACATGAGCCATAAAACCTCCAAGTTTTGTATTTATGTTGAGTTGTCGGTTTTTGTTTACCTATTGATTACTAAGCGTTGTCGGTTTAGTTTCTGGCATCGGTTTACTTCGTAGCCCAATAACTTGTGGCTAGTGGCCAGTGTTGTTGGACTCTATGCTATACTTTCTTCAGCAAAGAGTTTATTTTCGTTTGTCATTATGTGAATCTCTTACTCCTCGATAAGTTAAGAACGGTGCTATTAAACTTTGTACCTTAAAGTCTTAAACAAATAATTGATTTTTATTTCTAATAACGTGTTGATTACTCACCGTTGTCGTTTTAGTATCCGGCTGACTTTGCACGTTGATAACTTGAGGTCGTTGCTGTTGGACTCTGTGCCCTACTGTCTTCAGCGGAGAGTTCATTATGATTTGCTGGCTGTTTGAGACTATGATCTGCTGACTGTTAGATGATGTGCTAATGAGAGCTGGTGGGTTTTTGTTCGTTACGACAATCTGTGGACAAAATTTTATAAACAATTAAGAAAAAATATATTATTGGCTTTAACAGTAAATGAAACCATCGGTAGGAAATCGATACGATCGAAGATTCTTCTCGATGTTATGTGGAAACTGATTATTCGCACTGGACCAGCGTGGTGCAATATGCCGTAGACTCTCTCCTTGCCAGCGAAGACCTCGGCCAGCAGGAGGAACATTTAGTGGGCCACTTTTGCTATGTTTTTGCTATTGTTCTTAAAGGCTCATAAGCCACGATCTATTGATCGAAAAACCATCAGTTTTGATCATGCTGCAAGTTGCAGGCCTTATCGGCTATTTTATCCAATACATTTCAGAGAAAGTGCAACTGATCAGCCTGATCTAATAACATCTTGGCCGTTTTAACCGACTTCAAAAAAAAGGAGGTTTCTCAATTCGACCGTATATATGTTAGTAGTGTAGTAGTTAGTAGCGATCTGATAAAAACACAGATCGCACTTCAGCGTACACCGCATCGTCGCTTAAAATAAAGTAAGATGGCAGTAAAATATCCATCTATTCTAGAATTTTAAAAAGTTATCTATTTTTTTAATGGTCTTATCCTTCATTAACAAAACTACAATACAATGACCGAATGATACATACCTAACTACTTACACTAAGCACACCTGAATTATCCATAGACCAATGACGGTCTACAGTTAACAAGATGTCCAAGCCCACTACCAATCGGAAGCGTACCCAGCATACTGGCGGCATTACTACGCTGAATGGCAATGCTTATGCGGGATGAATAAACGCCAACATTTTGGTCACGCGTCGCATCGACCAAGCGCTCGGAAAGGCTTTTGAAGATGAGGTGAACTCCCGGCCCCCACGGGCCCAATATCTCAACCCCAAAGGGCTCAAATATGTAACCACTTCCAAGGGTTGGATATTTCCGCGATTTGAGTCGCTCCGTTATCTAATTGTATCAAAAGGTGACGAAATAAGAAGAAAAATGTTTTTAAAATAAAACAAACCTGTTGCGGCTGGTTCACGATTTGCGCCTTATGAGGCTGGGGTTGTGTGGTGATCAAAGGTTGTTGACTTGGGGTTATTTGGGGAGTACTCTGTAATACACAACAAACTATTAGTTTTATTATAAAAAAATACAATAACCATTATAGCACAAAAATTACACGATGCAACTACTGCCATACCCAAAATACCACATGCTTATCTTAAGTCGGGGCTCCAGTGTTGTTTTAAAATCATTTATTATTATTTTGAAAACATTTAGTAGTATCATCTTTATTTAAATACACCGAAGTAAGGAATTTACAAATGTGCTGTTTTTTAGTCCGGTTTAATTTTATAACGATACTTACTGGTTTCATACGAACAAGTAAATGTAGAAAACGAGATAATTTTTTTATTAATTAACGAGACTTTTTAAATATTGTCTTAAACTATCACTACTCTATAATTAATGTAATTACAGGATATTTATCACAGTTAAGTGGTGGTGATACGCGATATCGCCGATACTCCGATGCATTTGCACGCATCAAGAGCCCTGGTCCGCGAGATTTACGCAACGCGAAAATGAGCTTTGAATAAAGATTTAAAAAAAAGTACACTGGTAAACTGATAAAATCCTGTAA
Source organism: Ectropis grisescens (assembly GCA_017562165.1). Classification (NCBI taxonomy): domain Eukaryota; kingdom Metazoa; phylum Arthropoda; class Insecta; order Lepidoptera; family Geometridae; genus Ectropis; species Ectropis grisescens. The sequence continues at coordinate 7,120,596 of CM029780.1, read as the reverse complement.
TTATTATTACTAGTCAGATTTTTTTATCGAAAAATCTTATATTTTACTTCCGTATACTATGTTTTGCGATAATGATCTGATTGTATGAATTCAGTCGGAATGGTATACACTCCAACGAAACGTAGAATGATATTTCACAAAAAAGACAAGACATGGGACTGGAAACTTCATTTCTATTATATAACGCGGATTTATATAATATATTTTGATATATATATATATATAATGGAATCATTTTTTTATACCAATAAATACTTTATATTTTGTGCAGAATGCAACAGACAGACCTTCTTTCCGTCATAGATAACCTTTTCCCCATTTCCCGTCAACATGCGTTACCGACAAAATACTTTTTATATATATCATGTATAATATACCATAAATATAACTAACCATAAAATGTGTCTAACATATTAGACACATTTCATGGTTGGCATAAAACATAAAATTAACTCTCATAAGGATACGTGCTGTAAAATAAAGAAAAAATACATATTTTACTAAAAGAACACCAAAAAAAATCTACAGGGTTAACCTATACAAAAGTAATGACATGAAAGAGAACTTTTTAGATCGTACTGACTATTATGAATAATATTTATTGTGTAATCTACTGTACTGTACGTGTAATAACCAAAGGCTCATAAAGTTTTGCGACCCCATCAAAGCATCCTTTTTGGCTCCGTATTACTTATGTACATATATTAACCCATAACTACGAGTATCTACATATTATCTACTTTCTACATACATAATAATGCGTTCAGGCGATTTAGCGTAATCTAACTCGTATGCACAATTATACTCCAATCACATTTTACTTCAAGAGGCGGTAAAAATGCGTCATCATCATTACATATTTTTGCCCAAGGATAAAATAAACAAAAACATGCAAGAGAAACAAATTACATCATTACAGGAGGTTATTTTCAAAAGTAGCCATAACTCTATCTATGGATGTGGAGCTGACCACAATAGAGAAATAACTCTGAATTATCATTAGAGTATCTGTAAGTTTTACATGATCTTTTTTGGCCATAGATAAAATAAATAAATACATAATCTTATTATTTATTACACGGTCGAATCTGGGCCTTAATAATTGGCATAAGACCAAGGCATAATAACAGTGAGATAAGGACGGTTGTGGATGATGATAACTGTGTATTTACATGTCACAGTGAAGTTGTTAATACTGACAGTTTCCATTCTAACGACGCGACGCTAGAGAATAATCTAAACTACCGCAGGTTTATAAATATCACGTGTTTCATTGTAAACTGACGATTTTAACAATTTCACGGTGACATATATTCATTTTCGTAAATACTAAATATAAGCGTATGACATTCACGCTTTCCGTAAAGCGGTATGCGAGTATTAACGCTTTTATCTTCGTTAGGTCACGTAAACGCCAGTAAATGTATGGAAGACACCAGGTATACTTCAATGACACTCTAATTCGTCTATGAAACTTAGTAAATGGGTTGACGACTGGGTGGTAAATATCCCATTCTAATTATTCCGTCAGGTGATAGATTACGCAAAAATATTTTCACACGATTTAAATATTTTGAACAGAATTTTGGAACACGAAATTATTTTGACACGTATTTTTTGTATTAACAAATTAATAAAATCGACAAAGATCTTTTTTACGCGATGACGATGATTTTCACGCGATGATATACTCATCAAACTTCCTGAGTGGGAAGTTGTAACGTCACTTTATCGTCTAAATCTAGGGTTGCCATCTCTAAAGTTTGGAAACCAGGATAAGACTCATGAAAACCCCGGATTTTACAGCCCAGAACCCGAAAATGTTTTAAATCAACATTTTATGTATTTTCAGGCTTTTAAAAATTAAATTTAGTTATTTCGGTCATAATTTCGCTGCGTGCAGGCTTAGTGCGTGAGTTAGGTGGCCAAACCTAAACTTTACACCCCGGACTACAAATGAAGTCCAGTCCGGACGCTCCCCGGACGTCCTCTAAACCCGGACGGATGGCAACCCTATCTAAATCGTACCATGAAGTGACGTCACTCAAAACTTCTAAACACTGTATCTTCGTAATTTTTGTTTTTGAAACAAGATAAAAATACGTGTAAAATATTTTTTTTTATAATCTAACTGCCGGACTAATTACTTTTTGTTTACTCATCATGCTTATTACAATATATAAATATCATATTTAAGTATGATTGCGAACTCCCAAAATTATGGCTTTGTAATACGACTCATTCTGAAGCGATCAAATCATCCAAGTCTACTACAAACAGGCTTTTCAATAGAAAATCGAATAGTGGCTCACCGAAACTATCATTGGTTGAGAAGTGTTCACTAAAGTGGTCTGTGGCGACATTATAACTCGCTGCGCTTGCGCTGTCTGTATTATCCCAGAATTCTGTTTGGGAAAACTTACTTTAGAAACATACTGGTAAATTCAATTAAAGTATCACGATTGTTCACATCACTGGTAGGTATTAATAACAACGGGATATGTACCGTGACTATGTTATGTACTGAAGCGAGTTCCCGATATTACGGTGCAGTATAAAGCACCATGATCAAGCGTAAAAAAATTCAACAATTCAACACACTTGCTAATAAAGTGGCTCTAATTTCACCGCAATTAGGAATATTATGACACCAGTAATCAAACTGTGACCTTTTCATTGCTATTATTGACTAGTGAGTTATAGAGTTTTTACTTTATAGTTTAGAGTTGCTTTGTTCTTAAAGTGTTCACTGTTCAATAGAACAAAATTATTTTTATTATGATTACTTTCTCCACAAGTGTGTTGAAAAACGTCACCTACGTATTGATGATTACCGTCCTCGGCTTCCTTTAGACCCTCACCTGACGGCTCGGGTTTCAATGGCGCCTCAGCGGTAATTTCCAACATTTAAATTACGACTTTGAGTCTGAGCTATGCTCACCGGTGCTATACTCTGTGAAGAGTTCAATGCAGGTTGTGGCATGATTACTCGTTGAGCCGTTTGTATAATCCCGGGATTCTGCGCAGGAATATATGCTTTAATTTCATAGTCGAAAGGACGACGCGCCATATCATTTCATCACTATATTTGAGGATTATGGGGTTGAGAGAATTTTCATGCGAAATATATTCTTTTATAGCAAATCCAACATCGTTACTTTAAGAATATTAGCTGTTTCATACAAAAATGCTCTTAAAACTCTATTTTTCAATATTATAGAGTGACGAGCGAGCAAGACATGCCCCTGATGGGAAACAACACGCCTGCCCGTACGAGCATGAACATGAAGAGTCACTGCTTAACACTCCAATACTAACGTGACTAAAATATATTTTTTTATTGTAAAGAGTGACGAGTGCTCGCCTGAGCTGGACATCTGCCTGATGGTAAGCAACATGCCTGCCCAAAACAACACAGCATCACGCAGCTATTGCAACATGAATAATCTAAATCATTACTTAACACTGGACTGCGCTCGTTATCAAGATACATAAGATGATTTATCTGCCGTGTAATTTCTCTGGAAACATTGCCCTTCAAACCGGAACACAATGATGTTTGCACATTACTGCGGCATTATAGTTAGCTAACGGATGGTACTCTCCCAGGCGGACTCGACAGAGTCCTAACACTACAGAATACATATAAATTTATAATATTTATTATATATTTTGCATGCCATACAAAACTGGCTCAAACTATTATCTCACCGAAGTAGGTTGGGAGGCGCTTACTAGCGTCGGCTGTGACGTCATGATCACACGCTGTGTCGATTGTATTATTCCAGAGTTCTGCAGCGGGAAATATACTTTATTTTCAACAGTTTATGATTCAATTTATATCAAATTACTGCAATTGTACAGTCAGCATGCAAATACAGTAACTACATAGCAAGGCAAAATATTCCTTTAAGCGAATATGAGCACCCGTTAACAAAATTAACAAAAAAAGAGTATTAATAATTAGGGATAGCTTTTATTTTTGCGCTATTTCCATCCTAACATCAGAATCCTCTTCCCAATCCTGTGGCTTTAGTTTAAAAAAGCCGAATAGCTACACACAGATTATGATTATACATATGGATGTATATCTCTTTCCCACTACCGTCATGCTAGACAAAGACAACTACATTTCTACAAGCAAAAGAAAGACCACCGCTGTCAGATGATTCTACCAGGGTGGTCGATTATTACTCCTCAAAGTATATACCTCATTTGTACTCTACGAAAAATAGATAGCAAAAATAATATTATCTTCTAAATTATATTTAAGAGCATTTTTTTTAATTTGCAAATTTCATTTATTTACTAAGCAACAAAATTCGCAACTCATTTTGATTTATCAATTAACATGTATTCTAATAACTTAACATAACATATTCAAGCCAAGAAGAATTAAAAAAAAACATTAAATATCAATTAAAATAAATAAGTAACAACATTTAACAAATATATTCGGCAACAAAGTTTCCTGATTGCTAGAAGCGTAATACATCTCTTTCCCACTAACCATGCTAGAAAGAGACAGCTAACTACAGTCTCTCACCGAAACGCTCGGCTGAGAAGTGCTGACTAATGTTGGTGTCATTATAACTCGTTGCGCCGACTGTATCATCCCGGTATTCTGTGCAGTACAAATGATTTTAAAGTAACGTTTCTTCCAATCACAAAACAACAAAAAACTACATAATCATAAATGTGCATGCTACTTAAATTGTGTCAGCATTAAAAGCCAAAACAAATAGGCTTAATTAAGAACACAAAAAAATTACAAATCTGTACTGTAATCAGAACTATAGCTGTGTACAAAATATCAGATCAATCTGACAATGGGAAAAGGGTAAACAATTTATTACCGAATGACCAAAACAAACAGGTCAAGCTAAATAAAATTCTAAAAATTAGAGCAATGTATTTTTTCTACAATAAAAGTCCGCTTTTGTCACAGCCTCTTTAAAAACCACGTGTTACTTTGCAATATGTCAACGTCAAAATGACAGTTCGTAATGTCGAAGGCAGTCCTAAAAAAGTTTAGACAGTGTAATTAACATCATGATAATTTGTATTGAAGAAATTAAAAAGGCAAATCTGATATTTAAATTTTAAAGTTGAAATAGAATCAAGCTTTGTCCTTGTCACACTAAAAGCACGATAAAAAAATACTTTTGAGAAATGTCCTACATATTAACACACGTTGCTTATTTATACAACATGTAAATTAGTTTTGTATAATTCAATAAAAGGAAACAAATATATTTATTACAATCACCACTTACGATTTACCGAATTGTCAATCTACGAAAATATTATTTATTTGAGTGGAACAATATATATATATATATTTTGTAATTTTAGATGATATAAAACAGTAAGAACATTTGGTGAAATTGTATTGTTAAAGTGAATTTTATTAATATAGTATAAACATGAAAAAACAACTCACTCTCTGATCACTATGGAATATAAATGTAGTTGTTACTCATATTTTAAGCATCGTCGGTCAAACCCGATTTTCATTTCAACCGCATGCCTTTCGTAAACGACACGCGATCACACGTGCGCTCCCTTCGAAAAAGGCCGCTGAATGCGGTTGAAACTCAACTCCAGCCCGCTTTAAAATGTGTAACTTTTAAATCTTCGCAATTAGAACTCATATTGGAAATATTACATGACTTAATCAAGGTCTAAATGATCTTTACACCCGACAATTCGGTCATGTTATAAGCGCCGTGGTCGCGAGAAGAAATCACGTGACAACTGACGTTGTTATTACACATAGATATACACGTTTAACTCACATGTGATATAAACAGTCCAGTCCGCCTTAAGTTTCGGCCGCATCCGGCGGCCAAAAGGAGAACAGGAAAAACTCTCCATGAAAAAAACCGCCGCACGCGACAGAAACTTAGTCGGACTGAACTGACTATTAACCTATTATCACCCGAGTTTGTGTAGACGGGACTACCTGTGTTTTCATTTTAAAATCACGTGACCACGACAAAAACGTCGGGAGGTTATTAAATAATAATTTAGATCGCGATGTAATTATCATAACAATTTTTAAGATAGTATATTCAACTCGTCACTTATCTCTTGTATTCTGAAACAGTATTTATAGTCCATTTAAAAGTTACAGTTTATTAAGTTAAGTTTACATTGCGTTTTTCAAAGGACGGAATTTTATTTTCGAGATGGCCACTTGGTGACTAGAATGGCCTACACACTTTAACTTGAGCTTATACTAGCTCCCCTTACACATAAAAAAATACGCCAAGGTCTCAAGAATATTAATTACTCACAAATCTGTCTTTCGATATTTTGACGTAAAAAAACGTAAGAGATATACACCGATTTATTTTCAACAGTTCAGAATACGGCGCCGTATTCTGAACTGTTAAAGATAAATAGGTTATCGTATCTCATTGAGAATCGTTGAAATGATTTGTGTGTCCTTTGCATTATATCCATTCCTGTTACTGGTTATGGGTACGTACGTTTAAGATACATTTGATAACAATTAAAATTACAATTGCAAGACAATATGAAATGGACACAATGCACGACCCAGTATTGTTATTTTACTTAAAACTTAACATTATTTACAATTAGTAGTGTTGTACTTACAGCGAGGAGGACCATTTAATATGCCAAACTAAGTTGTTTTAAACTGAGGAGTTTATGACATTTGCCATATTTTAATAAATATATTACAATAGATTGGGTAAGTGGAGTTTATCGATAGCTAAAGCTGTAATGAGACGTTATCAGAATGCAAAAATACGTGTTAAAATAGTTTTCAAATTCGGCAAAGGTAAAGGTAGCCAGTTTTTTATTTTTATTTTGAGAAATTTGATAAGTATATGTATATGTCAATAATTTGACATTTATGTTATTTATCACTCATGTCTCTGCTATTATGATATTAAGGTTCAACCTCTTCTCTTAAATTTGAACAGATTAGTTCGTAATTAAATGGTCCCCCAAGAAAATACTAATACTAACAATAATCTAATAATATTATAGGCCAAATTAGTAAACCCAGAAAAACGTGAACAAATTGTTAGGAAACCAAAGCTTTTGAAAATATATTAAAGATTAAAATATGAGTTTTGTGTCAGTACTAAAAACAACAAATAGTGCAAATGAGTGATAGTTAATAGGTGCTGAATAATTAAAAATATCATATTAATATATACTCTCTCCTTGCGAGAGAAGGCCCGAGTCCCAGCAGTGGGAACATTTAGTGGGCTGTTGATTGCTGATACTAAGTAAACAGCGCGACAATAAAACAAAAAAATGTATGTTTTTCTTTGAAACAATTTAGAAGTGCAACAAACGGAATATGCATTAAACGTTGCTTTGCCTTTTTATAAGAGTACTTTATTTATGAGATATGAGACGAGAAAAATGAGACAAATCAGCGTACAAATAAAAACAATTTCCTAAGTAAAAATTTTTTTTTTTACAAAAATGGTACTTATCTTTATTTGCGTTTCAAATCTCAGCCAGAATCGTTCAGTTCTTTGGAAGTGATTGCAGCAAGAATTTAAGCATCTCAACACCCATCTTGTCATAATATTAGGGGATTGACAATTTGACAAAACTTAGAACCGATGTATTCAATTCTGATTTATCTTCTATCATTTTATTGATTCTGTCAAAGAGTTTTAAAAGAATATTCTAACATATTTCTATTAGTTTAACAATATTTTTTTTCTTGTTTATTTATTATATACACAATGTGTTGTAAACTATAAAACCAAGGTTTATAATAATTAACAATCGATTATAAAAATAATAGCAAATTAAAAAACAAATAGTTTAATAATTTTAAACGGTGATGAAGTGAATTTTGTATTTAATTTATACAGCAACATAAATTAAAAGTTAGAAAGATGATGTGGATGAAGTTAAGTGCGACAGTTAGTTTTGTTATAAATTCAACGCACATGTAATCATTTGACCTGTTTATGTCATTTATTGGACTGTCGATTAGTCATATTCAAGACGAACATATTTTCGCCTAATCTCCCCAACTATACTCACAATTTATTGCATATAAATCCATTAAACCGTATGACTATAAACTGCAAAAATTGGACCATAAGTTTATCATATTCGAGCCCAACATTTTTTCGCCGAAACCCCACAACTGTATCCATCAATTTATTACATAACGAAGAATCAGTCTTTTATCACTGATCTCCTGGTGACATAATATGTTAGTTCACTGCCACCCTCCTGGTGTAATATGATGAAATTCCCCTGGATGTTATTAAATGTATCCTTACGCATTCCAGACATCTAAATGACAAAATGTCGTCTTAAAAGTATAATGTCTTTTGTGCACGACATTACAGTGAGTATGGTAGATACTATAGCTAGCCTTCTGCACTATCCCAACGTTTATTGGCAGTAGAGACCATCTGAGATCTACTGCGATAGGTCTATTTGACAAAACAAGGGTAATAATATTTTTTGACGGTTAAAACCTTACCTACCATCAAATAGATATGCGAAAATTAAGTTAAGAATATGCGAAATAGATATTACAAGTGCGTCAAGAACATGAGATGAGAAACAAAAGAGAAGACCGCAGAGTGATTGGAAGCGAGAGCAAGCAATCGTAGGCTATAGGTAACCTGTATAATTTGTTGTTGCGTTATCGCCTCTGTGGCCTGGGCGATAAGGCTGTTTAGCGTGGCCTCGTCCAGACCGCCCGGGTTGTTGACCTTATCATGTAAATAATTACTTTATATGACAAATAAATGTAATGTACCATTAGATTAGTAAAAGAGAAATAATTGCTGACGTGATATTATTTTCCAGCTTAATTTTTTTATTTGTTTTATGTCCTTTCCTTGTTTTCTGTCGTGTAGAAACAGTCATTTTATAAAATGGATTCAAATATTGAAATTTCTGGTAAATCGATTTTTTTTAAAGTTGTCAGGACATCACAATATTGATGAAACGGGGCTAGGATAACATTGCATCAAATATTAGTAGTAAAATCTTGAGATGAATTGATAACGTAATAAGCATTTAAAAACTATACAAATTTAAATGCTTATAGTGGAAAAATAAGGATAAGAAACAAAATATCGAAATGTTTAAAAAATTGAAGTTTAATTTTTCTTTGCATACCGAACTGAAAATATAATCTGCCAACAATTTTTTACTCTTCGTTTAACATATACATTAATACTTAAAGTAAACTTATTGCACCTGAAACTGATTATAGACCATTACTGCCACAATCTTAAAATGAAATTTTACTATTTGTTTCAATACAAAGTTCCTCTGCATTGAGCAACTCGACTACAGTTTTAAGATGATTTAATTAAATAATCTGTCGAAAAAGGACTTTATGGTTAGATATCTTGAAAACCCTTTACTATAAAATAAACAGAAACCTTTCACAGTTATGTTGAACGTAATAAAGTTGATTTTGACAGAACAGCTTAAGGTAAGAATCACTTTAATGATACTTTTTAGATGACCAGAACACATGTACTAAGTTTATCTGAAGCTTTATACTATATGAAACTTTAGTAGTTTTTATTGTTTTTAAACTTCGCTATTTGAACACATAATATTAATATAGTACGGGGCTTCATCACGATATAATCCATTGTTTAATGAAACATCGATGTAATTAATCAATTAATTATAGTGATTGGTCCGGTACTATTATATAATAAACTTTAGTAGTTTATCACGTTACAAGGAACGAATCGAAAAAATATCCACATTTAAGCATTTTTCGGATCAACTTTCTAAGGTGTATAGCACGCAAGTATATGTCATAATAAATTTAATTTACAAATCGAAGATAACTTACTGTGAGTGTGAGAGGTCCACCACCTGTGCCTTGTACTATTATGATGGTCTTTTGCATCATATTCGTTGGTATATTTTGCGTTATGTAACTGAGACCTCCTGTGAACAAAAAAACAAAAAAGAATTTAATTTAAAGTTCAATTTCTAGTTACACATTAAATGTAAAAGTTTGTATGTTTGTCGCTGAACAATTTTCCGCCTTCGTTCGCGTAGAATTTGCAAAAGATAAAGAAATAAACAAACCACTGCATGTTCCCAGTGCTGGGACTCGAGAACCTTCTCGCATAACCTCTCAAGGCCATAATCCACTACGCTGCACAAGATCAGATAGGATGACACATATCCTCAAAAGATGTATTTTTAAGAAGACTTCGGTTTCCTCACGAAGTATTTCTTCACGGTAAAAGCCAGTGGTGATCTACTTTTTTTTTTATTATACTTGGAAAAATACTCAAACCGAATAATATATCACACGTGAGTTAATCGCAAATTAAGTGCTACCCAATAGGCAAAACGACTCATTTTTGATTGAAAGGCTACTCAATGACTGAAACAAGGATGAAAGAATTACTTTGTTATCTTAAAAACTTCCCGTAATATCACGATTTTAAAATCAACATTTTGGATTTTCTTAAAAAACGCTTCATACAAAAACAATATAGCGTGACGTCACCGTCTGGTATTTCTATGCGTCGCGCGTAAATTTTGTATGTTAGCTATCTGAAATACTGCGTTTGGGAAACTGGTTTAACAAAACTCACTTTAAATTGAATAGGTTATCCAATGGTTAAAAATGGACTTGCCCATCCAACTTTGAATGATCATAAAAGTAAGTTAAACTAAAAGATATCAAAATTAAAGTTGGTACATATTTTATTCTAATGAAATACTCTCATTATATCAAATAATTCAATATAATTCGAGGATCAATCGTCATGCCTATTCTTTCGCCAGGTATATCTCACGAAGCGCACCCGTCTTGTGATGACCATGTGTAAGAACACGCCAAGTGCGTGAAAAGAAATATCTTCGCCCGCGTCTCTAGCTGTACTGAGAGCGTACGTGGTCACTCACACATTATTTTTTTTTTTTTGTAAATAAGAAGTGACGAGACGAGCATGACTTGTGCCTGATGGTAAGCAACATGCCTGCAACATAGCAGCACAGTGACACGCAGCTATTGAAACATGAAGAGTCCAAATCATTTCCTAGCACTGCACTGCGCTCATCACCCAGAGATCTAAGATGTTATATCTCTAAGCCCTGTAATTTCTCTGGAAACATTGCCCTTCAAACCGGAACCCAGTAATGTTTTCACATTACTGTTTGGCGGTAGATTAACTGGCAAAGGTGTGGTACTTTTAAATACACAAATGTCTAAATGTCTTTTATATACACAAACACTGTAATGATATTGTCAACCTTCTCTGCTATCCTGTTAAGTTTTGTGTATTTTGTAACTTTCTGTGTGTTAATAAAATTATTCTTATTCTTATTCTTATACTTCCCCAGGCGGACTCTGCTAGGAGTCCTTCCACTACAATTGGTGGTAGTTTAAGTTAAAGTAAGTATTCTGAGCTGACTGCTAATCTCCACTAGTTGGAGTTACACACAAAGAAGTAAATGCACTTACCTTGAGAGGTGCTCGGAAGTAGCAATTATTTGCATAGGTTGTTGGACAAATTGCGGTTGCGATGACATTGCTTTCTCTGAAAAAGTATGGATTTAACTAAATAAAGAATTCAATTTCAAACATAACTTAAACATCTACAACACCAGGCCGTTCATCTGGTCTGGTGTCGTAGATGTTAATATAAGCAATAATAAGAAGCCCAGTAAATGTTCCCAGTGCTGGGATTCAGGACCTTCAGGAGAGAGCCAAGACCATAGTCTATCACTCTCTCTGAGTGCGGGTTAGATGATGCGCATGACCTCGAAAGATTATTCGAACGTACCGGTTTTCTCGCAATGTTTTTCGTTTAACGTTTTAAGTTAGCGGCATTACGTACATGACATGGAAAAGACAGTGGAGGGTGTGGGATTTAAACCAGAGATTCCGTATCGGCAGTTGCTATTCTCCCGACCAGATCAAACGTGGTAGCTTAGAACGACATTATGTACCTGAATATTATTATATTAAACACGAACACGAAAAATTAATAATATTTTATTTATTCTTGGATATTAATATGTTACATGTATTTTGCAGTATAAAATTAAATGTTGACCTAATGCATTGTATTTATTACCTAAAAAAATAGAATGGAAGTACGTATCCAATGATACAAATATATACGTATATCTTATGGTCACAAATATGCACATACATATACTCTCTCTCTCTCTCTCTCTCAAACACACACACTCTCTCTCTCACACACACACTATCTCTCTCACACACACACTCTCTCTCACACACACACATTCTCACACCACGCGCGCACACACACACACACACATCACACACTCACACCCGGTAAAATATACTACACATACTACATTTACACATTCGCCATGGGAGAAGCCATTGTCTTCCGAAATACAGTTACGACTAGTTCGGAGCCAATGGGTTCAAATCAAAATTTTGTAAACTTTTTATGGTGTATAAATAAATATTTTTGTTTTTTTTGTTTGTATATAAACTAATAGATGTGCCCTGAGCACCTTGACATTGGTAATAAACTGTGTCTCAGGGTGTATCATAAATGGTTTACACACAATCAATCTACTTGACCCCTAGAATCGTTAGCGGCGAGAGACTATGGTTCTACTTATTCCGTGGCGCCTAAAGGTTAAGACATCTAGTGGTTTATATCGTTCCTTAGACCTGATGAGACTAGAGTTAATTCGAGATATAATTATGACGGATTGGTGCAGCTTTTGAGTGTAACGGCTGGTGTGGTCGGGAAAACGGCGACTGCCGATCAGGAGCTCCAGATTCAAATCCCACACGCACCACTGTCGTTTCGAAGTCATGTGCGTAAAGCCAATAACTTAAACTCGGTGAAGAAAAACATCGCGAAACCGACAAGCACCCAGAATCTTTCGAGGTCAGGTGTCATCCCCAGACTGGACCAGCGTGGTGGTGGGCGTCGACTCTCTCCTTGCGAGAGAAAATCCGATCCCAGCCGTGGGAACGTTTAGTAGGCTGATACGTTATATTGGTGCAGCTTTGGTATATTGTAACTTTTATTTCTGGAAAATAATAAAAATATCACACATTCACTTACTATCCCGTTACGGATCCTTTGTCGTTTAGACAAAGCGGGTTCGTACTTGATGTATCAAGTTAATCAAGTACGAACACGCTTACAGCTTAAAACTTACGTAGCACCGCCATAGTACAAGCGTTGCTTACTTTGGGGTCAGATGGTGTTGTGTGTGAATTGTCCACCAATATTTATTTATTTATCATTGATTACCTTGTAATATAATTTGTCCAGGCTGTGACGCTATCATATTCTGCACGTCCATAGGTTGGACTTGCAACATCGGTTGTTGTACTTGCATAGTCGGTTGTTGGACCTGAAGATATTTAATAAATAAAATAACAATTAGCACTTTTATTTGCACATTTAAAGGCATTTAAGGACATGTAAAGAAAATATAACCCGTCTCAATTTCCACTGATAGTGGGCTTAGTAGTAGTAGGATAAAAATAATGTTTTATTAACAAAAAAACGTCTGTAGAGTGACGTCATATACGCAATGATTTAAGAAGCGTGCCCATGCACAATTAATATTAACTAGCCTCGAGGCATAGTTGGTTGGCCTGCGAAGCCGAGGGTCGTGGGTTCGATCCCCATCCAGTGCAAATATTTGTATGATGAATACAAGTATTTTTTCTTACTCTGGATGTTTTACTCTGGATGTTTCTATGTATAATATCAAAACTAAGACAATTTTAGTTATGTAGTAGACTCTCAGGTCTCATAGGTAGAGAAGGTACCTGTATAGTGTTGCCTTGTACTTGCAACGTAGGTTGTTGGACTTGCAATGTCGGTTGCTGGACTTGCATTGTTGGCTGTTGCACCTACGAAAATAATCAGCCTGTAGTAATTCATAATAAAAACTGTAAATGGTGGCAAAAAGGAATTAATTATGCGCGACACACCACTCGGCACAAATTTAGTTCCAAATACTGCTTGGCCAAAATGGGAACTAGCGCCGCCGTCAAGCCGCCCAGGGCTGCCAATGCACGATTTCAAAATTCCCCAAAATTTTAGCAAAAATTCCTAAATTAGGGGAGAAATTAATCCCAACTGCAGCGTTTCGCAGCTGTAACAGGCAAGTGATACCATACTTCGTAAGTGTAGCCAATATTCCCAAACTAATCTAAACTGGGTAAACCTGGGAAACATATTTACTCTCGCAATCAATTAAAAAAATTTTGTGGTGATAGTTTATTATTATAGTTTACTAGCGGCCCATTCCGGCTTCGCTCGGATAGTAACCTAGATACCAACAGCAGCGCCATCTGCCGGGGTGATTTGTGAATCTAAACCATCCAGGGTCCTACCCAAACGTTTACAAAAAAATCATTCAAATCGGTCGAGCCGTTTAGGAGGAGTTTACTTACAACAAAAAGTGGCATAGATTTATATATATATATATACAGATATAACTCCCCAAAACAAAGGAGATGTTGTTGTCGGGTAACCCTATTGCGCACCCTTGATTCTTGTAGCAATATAATACTAATCATTTCCAAAACCATCTTACTAATATTATAAATGCCAAAGATTGTTTTGATGTTTGTCGCTCATTTACGTGGGAACGTCTGAATGGATCGGGCTTGAATTTGAAAAACTGTTAGAATATAAACTGGAATAGCACATAGGATACATTTTATCAAGGGCAAGTAACAGGAACGGCAACTGCGTGAGTAAAACCACCGGGTGCTGCTAGTTGTTCAAAAATATTGTCAGATTTACAACTGTCAAACCACGTAGCAGTCTATCCATCCATGAGAGGTTCCAGCGGGCCATAGGGGTCAGGACCCCTTCCAGGGCTGGGTCCAGAACCTAGGCGGACCACTAATAATATCGCACGCACTATTGCACGGTTTTGTGACTTTGTGACCACGACTATGTGACCGCCCCCTGCTCCTCCCGTCCCCGTCCTCGAGTCTAACGGTAGATATACTCTTAACAGTAACAAACTTACCTGTAATATGGGTTCTTGAATAACCATCGATGCTCCATCTAAAATGGACTGTGGCATTACTTCCACTGGTTCTTGTTTGGGCTGAGGGGGCGGTAGCTGTGGGGAGGTAATTTTTTATGTTACGAAGTTTATCTACGAAGTATATCTCTGGTCCAAACTGGAGGCAGATAGATAAGATAAGATAAGCTTGTAACCTTCTAAGCACGCTTGAATTAAACGGATTCACATTTTTTGTTACGCCAAGTGGGAAGGCAGAAAGATAAATAAACTATTTTCGTACAAAAAATTAAACCGACTTCAAAACCACAACTCACTCATCTATTTGAAGTCGGTGCCAGTCAGGCCAAAAAGCTAGTAGATTGATACTAGGTACATATGTATGTAGGCACGTTTTATCACGTGCAGTGTAGACTTGGCTAGCACCGACTTCAAATAGATGCGTGAGTAGCACTCGTAATAATAATATTAATTTATTATGTAGACCGGTCTCAGCGCCGGGCTGTGATCGTCGATATCACCGTACCACATGACGAGAACCTCGTGAAAGCTGAGAAGGACAAGCTTAGCAAGTACTTTGACTTGGCTCATGAGGTTACCGCCATGTGGGATGTTGATTCGACGATCATAGTCCCAATAGTTGTGTCGGCAAACGGCCTTGTAGCGAAAAGTCTCGACCAACATCTCAAGAGACTTTCGCTAGACGGTTGGATTAAGGGTCAGATGCAGAAGGCGGTCATCCTCGACACAGCGCGCATCGTCAGGAGGTTCCTCAGTCTGCAGCCCTAACCACCAGTGGCTTGGGCACTGCCCCGCTGCTGGCGGCACCCTAGTTTTTAAGTTTTTTATGTTTATATTTTTATACTTATTGAAAAAAACTTAGATATTCAGAGAAATAAATATATGACCGAATATTAATTTAATTTTCTCTTTTAAGTGCCTATTTTTGTGGTTTTCAAGTCGGTTTAATATTTTGTACGAAAATAGTTTATTTATCTTTCAGCTTCCCCACTTGGCGGAACAAAAATGTGAATCCGTTTAATTCATGCGTACTGTGTTTCTACCTGTGTTTTCTTGTGTTTCACAAAACAAAAAATACGAAGAAACTTCTGAGCACTACAGTTCTCGTGTGACATTAATTATGGGTACGATTATTACCAACTCTATAAATTTAATGATCTACAAAAAAAAACAATGATAAAAAAAATATCTAAGTACACAATATATCATTGTCGATTTTTAATAATTTGATTAAACAAAAAATACTTGTGCCATATTTTTCCATGATCTAGCACATGGACTAATTAAAAATATTTTGTCTAAAAACAGATATGTATAGCAAAGTAGCGATAAGTACATTTATTTTACAATGATAAGTCTTATACCAATTTGTAATTACTCAAACGTTTTTGTCTCGCGTAAAACTTAATCAATTATTTAACATATGGCACTTAGATACTAAAAATATTCACGGACATCAATAAAGTCAGTATAATAGCATGCATCCACCTTCGAGTGTAGCGCTGCGGCTATCAGCATCCCGTGGTTTATTCTCTATAGGATTACCACCGTTACAGACATGGAAATAAAATTTTAAGATAGTTACTATACATTTAATTAATAAACGAAGCCTTTTCGACTACTTATAATATGTAGGGGCAGGAAAATATCACACATTTTTCAGTTATGCTACGGCCAAGCAGTAATGTATAAACATTAATGTGTTCCGGTTCGAAGGGCAACGTTTCAGCAGAAATCAAATGGCACAGAATTAAATCATCTTATACCTTTGGATGATGAGCACCGTGCATTTAAATCTTACAAAAACATATACATTATATTAGAAGGATAGATCGTATTAGGAACAAAAAACTGCGCCCCTAAACTCAAAGTAGAATTTGCTAAGACTGTTATGTTGAAATGGTACTGGGCCGAACATTGCCGTATAATGTCGTATGCCAGAACAACTATGGGAAAAACCATCAGTGACTGGTTCTCAGGGTGTAAACGGTCACCATGCCAGCCCGGAAAAAGGTGGAAAGACGAACAGAAAGCCCAAAACAAGGATTGGCATAATATACTTCTAATAATTCTCCATAAAGACCATCGGAGGGAAGGTAGATAGGCCTTAGCCCAACATTGAGACAAGACAGACCAATATCTAATACCTTTATGGTACTGCTCTATTTACCAAAATGGCTCACAACGATTTTCAAAAAATTAAGAAAAATTCCCGAAATTCTTTGCAGGAGTTTCGGGCGTCTCAAATCGATATAGCTAGATGATAGTTTAACAAAAAGTTTTTTTATCCAAGTACTAATAAAGTTAAAAAAATAGGGATATTTTATCTTACCAAGTCTTCTTCATCTTCTAAAGCGGAGGCCGCAAGCGCCGCGTACAAATTCGCCGCAGTCTTTGACACACTTTCTTGAGGCACAGCCTGAAAAAAAACATAAGAAACATTGTTTTTAATATGGTCGTTCCATAAAGTCTTATTTTATCGGATTTTTTTTTTAAATTATTTTATATAAAAAAGCGTTTGTATTATTTGTTAACGTCTATTGTACCCTACCCTAAAACCTAAAGTTACAGCTGGTCTAGTCGGGAAAACGGCGCCTGTCGATCTGGAGACCTCGGGTTCAAACCCCACACGCACCACTGTCTTTTCGAAGTCATGTGCGTAATGCCGCTAACTTAAAATGGTGAAGGAAAACATCGTGAGGAAAGCGACATGTACCTAGAATTTTTCGAAGTCTTGTGTCATCCACCAACCCGCACTGGGCCAGCGTGGTGGATTACGGCCTTGACTCTCTCCTTGCGAGAAGAACCCGAGTCCCGGCAGTGGGAACATTTAGTGGGCTGTTGATGATGATTAGGAAAAAATGTCACTTCGCTTCGGCTACAAAACATGTTTGTAGGCGAATTTCCTTTAAGCTAGCTGGAAGAGATTGAGCAATAAGGCCGCCATTTGTGGTGCTATTTCATGTGTTTTATATTCATGATGTTTTACTGTAAGTAATATTTCTGTTTTTGTGTCACAATAAAGAGTTATCTATCTATCTATTATTACAAATGATATTTTAAATTATTATTAGACTAACCTCCTTCTGATTTTCTATCTTGATTTTCTTAGATGGCGGTTCTGTGTAAGAATGATCTGTTATAACATGTTCCACAATGTCCTTCTCAGCTTTGACGTTCTGCATGATTTGCCCAACTTGCCCCTGTATCAGTTGGCCCATCTGGCCCAACTGCCCCTCAGACTTGATCACGATCTGGTCGTTCTTGAACTGCAGTAGGGGTTGCTGCAGTTGATCGGTCTTCAACTGAATGATTTGACCTTGGTCATTCTTGATCTGGATTAATTGACCTGCAACAAGAGAGAAATAACTATTATTTTGAAACATAAAATAAACAAAAACTATTAGTAGACATTTTACCGTTATCCCCGAGCATGTTGGGTTTGACATTAGCGACAGGGTATTCTACTCGTACTAGTCCAGCTTTTTCGTTTGATACTCGAGGGAATTGAAGAATTGTGGAAAAATATGTAATCTGTAATTTTGTAGTATCGGCTATCTTGAATTTGAACTTATCATAGTTTAGTAGTCTACTAGTCAAGCCCTTTCATGTGAAAATCACTTTGAAGATGTTGTGAAATACGTAATCCGCCATTTCATGGCGACGGCCATCTTGGCCTGATTTTCATCTAACATAGCTAAGAACACTCCCCAATAATTCGCCTTTCAAACAAAAGAATCCGGCTCCTACCTTCGGGAACTACAATGTAACCAACAGAAACACACATCGACACGTCAAACTTAGAATACCCCGTCATTTTCGCATCTGGGGTTAAAGTATCGACTCACCTTGTTCGTTA
The DNA here is from genome assembly GCA_017562165.1 of Ectropis grisescens. Lineage (NCBI taxonomy): Eukaryota > Metazoa > Arthropoda > Insecta > Lepidoptera > Geometridae > Ectropis > Ectropis grisescens. Next base: position 7,101,713 of record CM029780.1, on the reverse strand, counting down.
TTTATCTTGAAGAACTGGTTTCCCTGAAACAGCACCCTCGCCTCGTTGATTTATATGACCGGGCGTAGGCCACAAGGCCGGCATGGTGGCTTTGACTCTCTCCTTGCCAGAGAAGGCCTCTCGAGTCATTTAGTGGGCTACTAGATATAGTTAGATTAATAAATAATCAATATGAGCATGTTTTCATTGCACACAGGGAACTTCACATACTAATCTGACGACACCGAACCGACGATATCGGTCGGTTCGTACGTACATTGGCTGTAACACCGAAGACCATCCACTTACAGATGGCCATCAAGGACAGGAATGCCGGTGAGGATCTAAGCCGGGAAGGGGCAAATAGGCATGCTAAAAAGAAATTTTGCCTTAAATTGACTGACCTTGTTCATTCTTGATCTGGAAGAACTGGTTCCCCTGAGAGAGCACGCCGGCCTCGTTGATCTGTATGACCGGCGCGGAGTCCGGCTTCACCTGAACGATCTGGCCGGTCTCCGTTATCTGGATGGTGGGGGCGTTCATGGAGGAACCCATCTGGACTACTTGCACGGGAGGGTTCGATTTCTTTTCGAGGAGATCGGCTAGCATTTTGTTTTGTGTGGTTTTCTGTAAAAATAAATATTTTCAATAAAGTTTAATTCAATCTTGAAAACTAGGATATTAGTTGTTTATTTGATAAATCTGTTTGTCTGTTAATTAAGAAAGCAAATCGCCAATTACAACAACTAACATAATCTATCAACAAATGTGTGAGATAAATCAAATTTACTCAAATCAAAATTACTAATTTTATCACAAATATTTTAAAATACGTGTCAATTTTTATTTTATTTCATTAGTTATAATTGTTACAGTGAAGATATTAGTTGTATTTGTCGATCTATAAGTATACTCGTATTTTTATCAATAAGTTATACCCTACTTTATAGTGATAAAATAACAGGAACAGCTAAATAGATCGGGTTCAAATTTGGAACACAGATTATTATAAGCTGAAATAGCACATAGGTTAACATCGCGTTTTAATCGCGAGAATACTACCGGAACATGAACTACGCAACAACTTTTGCGGGGTCAACTAGTCTATATAAATATTAATATATTATTATTACTAGCCTAGATTGTCCCACTGCTGGGCAAAGGTCTCTTCTCTCCTTCCAGATAGCCCGATTTACGGCTTGGGTCGCCCAGTTTCTATCGGATCGGATTAGGAATACAAAGCTTCGCTCAAAAACCAAAATCACAGACGTTTGATTTAAAGGTGGCCCATTAAAATGGGATTGGGCAGGACATGTTGCCCAAATGCCGGAACACAAATGGGCAAAAATCATCACTGCTTGGGGTCCAACATCTAAACGACTTATGGGTCGAACAAGACGAAGGTGACTTAAAAAACTAGAACCGCACGATAGAAATAATAAATAAATATTGGTAGTTATTTCACACACTACACTACTACTATCTAGCCCCAAGCTAAGCAAAGCTTGTACTATGGAAGCCAGATAGCTGATATAATACTTATTATATATTTTTAAATACATACTTTTTATTGGTAATTGTATAAAGAAATAAATAACTTACTATAGTCAGTTGCGATTGCTCGTCGATCTGTATCTGTACTGGGTCTTCCTTGCAAACTGGAAGCAAAAACAAATCTATGTTGATAATTGTTTTCATTAGAAATTAGATAAACACATACGACAAAGTTCAAGATTTTTGTTCAAGATTTATTTCAAGATTTTTAGTAAATAAATGTATCTCTTACCCAATAGATCTTCTGGGGTGTTTACGATCACCTGAAAATGCAAAAAAAAAAACACTATTAAAAAATAATGTTTTTCAAAACTTTTTTACATGAATGAACATAATATGGCAGTTAATTACTCTCAGTAGGCTACTGAACATGGGCTTACCCTAGAGACCCCTTAAAATTTTACCCTACCAGTACATGCTGACCGCGTTTTCGCTTCATCTCTTTCGTGCATTAAGCAAAGTGAGACATAAAATCTATAAAAATATACACTTCATTTAACTAGTTTTTTTTTTCTATTTGCATCAGTAATGTCTGGATGTAATGGAATACAACACATATTCCACCAAATTTAGCTTTAGGTAGCTTTCTTTTTTTAACGAAGATAGATTTACACTTGACCGCCATCTCGCCTTATATTAAGACGATGCGGTCTACGATGGCGCGTCCTTACCTAGAAGAAACTTCAACAGTTTTCAACTTGACGACACCTAGATCGTAAACATCGCGGAAAACAGACTCAGGCAACGCATTCCACAGCATAACCGTTCTTATTACGAAAATGGAGGCACCTCGCTAGTGTCTTTGAAACTTTAATCATGAACATATCTCTTCTATCTTGCAATTACGTACAATTACATTCTATTAGTAGTATTGGGTACATAGTATTAGTAGGAATAGTATTACGTATTATTATATTCTAGCAGTAATTCATAATTAGTTACCTTTTCTTGCACCGCCGGTGTGATACTGGCAACTCCACCGGGCGTGATCGCTGTGCACTTGATCATTGCTTCGGGATCAACATCCATAGCCTAGAAATTGCAAAATTATATAATTATTACATCAAACTAGAACAATCGTTTATTATAATCCTAAGCCCCCTAGTAGACGGCGTTTTTTTGTATTTGATCTAGACAAACCTAGTACAGGTTTAAAGGGCGAATTTATCAATATCTGCACCAATTACTGTGTGTTTATGGAATAAATTAAAAAAATACCGCGAAGATGACGCGCGTATTTGCGCTTCAAACGAGATTCGAACGCAACCTCGTAACCTAAACACATAGAGCGATTGTTAACCGCGCGTCTACTGCACGTATACGCGCAGACACAGCGATACAGACGCGCTTTAGTAGCTCGTAGCTTTCGCGTTTTGATCAAACTCTCCTCGTCAGTTGTACAATGCGCTTAAAGCGAGTTTCGAACATGCTCCACGCGCGCGTTTTACACGCTTTTGAATCTATACAAATGCAAACATTGGTATCTACGGCCCAGAATACGTGCGTTCCTGAAACGCGTTTAAAATACGCAATACGCCGTGTTCTAGGGCCCTTAGGCAAACAGGTCTAAAGCAAACAGTTGTAAAGACACCAGTTGGGAACTGCGGGTCTACCGCCTAACAAATCTGCATTGGCTTTGCTATTGTTGTCTCTATAATTTCAAGCGAAAAGAAAATAGACAGCAATGTGAAAGCTAAGACAGTTTTATTTAGACTCTCAGGTGCCTTTCACATAAGATCATCAAATCCACCGAGGTGACCAAGTGCCGATTGGAGGATGACGCACTTCCTCGAAACAAAGCCCGCTGATCCGCGATAGAAATGAGTCTCCGAGTCAATGGGAACATGTAGTATAGTAGGATGTTTAAGATAAGCTCGATCAAAGTATTATGTAACGCAGTTTCTGAATGCTAACACACCGTAACGTTTTTATTTGCAACCCCCACCCTTTCCCCAAAAATTACGTAACATGATAAAAATGACCACTTAAGTGATAATTTTTGCCTAAAAGTCACCACAAAAGTTGCCAACTAGGAAAGATTTCAATTCTCTAGTTTATTTTAAATAAAATATGTAAAAACATAAACTGTTGCTCTTAACGCACCGTAACGTTTTACAAGAACTAAAAAATAGCGTTACGTAGTACTTGACCCATAGACAGAGAAGCAAGATACCTGTGTCGCAGGTTGCACCACCACCGTGTTAGATGTGGAAGGTCTCTGTTGATTTTGCTGCCGTTGCGCCACCTATACACGTAAAAGAAGCTTTGAAGCAACTAAAAATCATTCAAATATTTCAACTTGTGAATTTCATTCGATGCTCCATAAAGTGTATTTATCTATTACTACACTTTCAAGCCGCACTGGGCCAGCGTGTTGGATTATGGCCGTAACTCTCTCCTTGCGAAAGAACCCGAGTCCCAGCAGTGGGCACATTTAGTGGGCTGTTGATGATGATGACTCTTTCAAGTGATCCCAGACGACCAATAACCATAAGTTAACGTGTTACGTTCAAAGAGGATACATATACTTTATCTAAGGTTACGTCTCAGTCAGTCTAAATTTAACCTAAAATTCATTGTGATTCACTGCTTACTAGTAGATTTTAAGATATACTGGCATTCGTTTACTTTACTTATCACTAATGTATTTATGGACGAATGCAACGTGCTAGCAGCGTAACAGACAAATAATAAAACATTACCTTTTAAAAATTGAAACGTGTGCTGGGACACATAGAAGTCAAATTTCAACGGACAATTGGAAAAATAAATGGTATCAAATCACATCAAAAGAGCAGCGGCGCGAGCGACGAGCAGTTTCATTGTAATGCGATTTCAAACCTTACAGCCATTGAGATAATATATAGCATAGCTTGAGAAATTTGAAAAGTCGCGCAGCGAGCGATTTCTCAATCGATATTATGTATTATAACAATGAATGTAAGGTTTTAAATCGCGTTAGACTGAAATGCCATCGTCTCTGTGCTACCCACAGCTTGCTCCTTTGGTGTATTAAATTGATCCTTCTTTCACTACGCGATACATCTACCCCCTCCATGCGGCCTACACTCTTTTCATGACAGAAAAAAACAAATACTGTGTATTGAAGTTTCACTTCCATAATTTTAATTACTTAAAGTCACAATCACGCATTACCCTCATTATTGGTAAATTTGTCATGACACACTTCGAAACATCATCAAATTATTATTTTATAATTTCATGCTTGTCAAATAAGCTCACGGGTCATGCCAATTTCAACTTTGTTATTCAACGTGTTAGTTCTAAATTTCTTTGACATGCCTACTTTTCTAAAATTTACAGCGTTTTAGCCTCCTTCCTTTGTAACTACTTATATCAAATTTCGATCGCAATGAATGAAACGTGTTGAAGTTATATTTTATTAAATATACTAGCGGCCCACTCCGGCTTCGCTCGGATAATAACCTAGATACCAATGGCAGCGCCATCTGCCGGGGTGATTTGTAAACCTAAACCATGCAGGGCCCTACCCAAACGTAAACAAAAAAATCATTCAAATCGGTCGAGCCGTTTAGGAGTTTACTTACAACGAAAAGGGGCATTGATTTTTATGTATGTACATATAATATCTAATATATGAAATTCTCGTGTCACAGTTTTCGTTGCCATACTCCTCCGAAACGGCTTGACCGATTTTGATGAAATTTTTTGTGCTTATCCGGTATCTATGAGAATCGGCCAACATCTATTTTTCATCCCCCTAAATGTTAGGGGTAGTCCACCCATAAATTTATTTTTTAATTTTTTAGATAAAAATTTTAATTTCTATTTTTTTATGATACAACGTACAAAAATACATACAATCCTCAATTTTCACCCTTCTACGATCAACCCTTATTTTATTAGGAAATTATTTATATGACAAAACAACGTTTGCCGGGTCAGCTAGTATAGATATAGATTACTAATAGTTTGGACAGTCATATGAAACAAAAACACAAACCTTGAACTATGCATGTATGTACATACTTTTAAACAAAAAAAATTGGCAGGCTTAGGGACTACCGATAGAAGTGAAAACTTTTGACTTAGAAATTTACTTTGAAACAACACTAGCACATACACGACCTGTACACTACAGCTAGAGATTTACTACGATAACATGGCCCGCCCCTCCAAATTACTGTTTTAATGTGTGTAGTCACATCCTTACGAAAGAGTTTGTATGTAGTGGTAATTATTCGTCTGCAGTAGCAGTACACACACATGCGTGGTGGTGCGTTGTATATACTTTCACAAATACTTTCAAACGTTTTGAATTCTGGAGGGGCGGGTCATGTTATCGTAGTAAATCTCTACATATATACTGGTATTACGCATGTCGGCGAAGAACTCATAAGATTTACTTGAAAAAATCGTGTAAAACATCTAAAGTCGCGAACTTAGAAGGGCAATGTTTCCATAGAAATTACAGGGCTTAGAGATGTAATATGTAAGTGCTAGGTAATAATTTGAACTTTCCATGTTGTGATAGCTGCGTGTCACTGTGTTGTTATGTGGCAGGCATGTTGCTTACTATCAGGCACATGTCCTGCTCGTCTCGTCATGCGTCACTCTATGCTATAAAAAAACTGATTATTATTACTTTCTTCTGTTCAGTTAAGAGGGAGAGCTAAACAGTGTAGAATGCTCAAAGCACGAGTGGACACAAATTTTCAATTCATTCCGATCGAAATTGATTAATTAGCGTAATCAGGCCGCCATTTTAGTATTGAAATCCAATCGACATGCTGTTGTTAGGATTAACTCGTATACCTCAGTTTCTTGCACGTTCTTCAGGGTAAAACGACTTACGCTGGAAATATTGGAACAGAGAATCTCCTCCTTTTTTGTAAACAGTTAAAAAATAAATATGTTACATCATACCCCTAGGAAAAGCTACACTGGTTCACAGTTGACATTTTAAAACTCCGATTGAGCAGACCGATGTCTAGACAAATAATGAATTTCGCTTCACTTAGTTTTTTTCTATAAGTACCGTTGGCAACAAAATCATCTGCTTATTTATAATCTCTATATATAAAAATGTTATGTTGGTTTGTGTACGCTTCAAAAACTCAAAAAGTACTGCATCGATCGAGCAGAAATTTTAGAATGATATATAATCCATCAAGGATGGTTTTTATCTATTTTTTACATCACAATGTGTCACAGCGAAGCGTGGCACGGTACAGCTAGTAATGAATATATTTAAATAAACCTCTAGATTGATACATATTGGTTTATTATTGCTAAATTTAGATAAAAACAACTGTACAGGATCCGTACCGTAAACTCTTAATGTAATCGTGTTATAACTATTCAATGTGTATTTTTTTATGATTCAGTGTGTAATTTTGCTGTCAAAAATCGTTCTATTTAAATATTTTTATTATAAACATCATTCGATTGTCTCAAATTTGATCAAAAGACGACACATACAACATTTTTGTAATTATTTGTGAATATGGGGACTTTGACATCGCATGCAAATGAAACTCAAATTATATTTTCGTTTTTTACAATATTCAATTTGATTAATGTCTAAGTTGAAAAATAAGTTTGAAGTATAAAAAATGCAAAAAAAAAATTTCACTCGTAAATACATAATCTTCTTCTAATATAAATGTGTTATTTGTGTACGTACTTGTGTACGCACTCGTGAACGCACTCATGTTCGCACTCTTTCAAAACTTTTTTTTATGTGCCTATATTTAGTTTGACGGTGGTTAGGTATGAGAACAGAAAGAACAACCTTTGTACGGTCGGTTTTCTTTTTTTCTACTTTATTTAAAAAGAAAGAAGTCCAGCATAAAATACCAAAAGAGTTGACAGTACGTATCTCGAACACATCACACCGTTTCAAACTACAGTTAGTATTGTTAGTGCACTTACTTGCGTCTGCGCGGGCGCAGGGCTTACTTTGTGCGCAAGAAGATGTTTTATCAGCGTCGTGTTCGTTGGGTTCGATTCGAGGACCTGCGAGAGATGAGGATGCGTGGGAGTCGGCTGGGGCTGGAAACACAATCCTGATATTATTATCAGGATTTAATCAGAATCAGGGCTTATGCCCTGTAAGTTGATGTTGCGATGGAGCCTTGTCATAATAGCAGCTACGTGCAAGCGCGGATCCAGGGGGCCATATCCCCTGGGATGGGACCAATACCTAGGCCACTGGCCTAGTACCACTGATTAAAAGGAAGGCATGTACTTATCGCCCAGTTTTATGACATTACCACGACTATGTTGTAAGCTCAACAAAGTTTGATATTTTTTGCGCAATCGTTATTTTTTATTAATTTTTTCCCGAATAGATCGTTCAGATAAAACCAAATTTTAGAATTTCGTTGATATTTCCAAACCCGCCTGAAGTTTTGTCAACCGAACAAGTTTTGCCGGCAAACAAGTTGACCCCAAAAGTGGCGTGGAAGGGGAAAGTTCGTGCATGTGTTGTTCCACAAAAAATACCAAAAAAAAACGCAGCCATGCGCAGCTAACTAATGAAGTTAGCTGCGTATGGCCGCGCAAACTTGTTGCCCGGCAACAATACCACACATACAAAACAATTGGCAGTCATAGGAAGTGCTGATAAAAGTGAAAACGTATAACTCACAATTTAATAGTTTACTTTGGAAATTACGAATTTGAAACCGGAGGGCGTGGCCATGAGCATGGGCATCTATCTAGCATTTCTATATGGCCAATGGCCATGGACCCGAGTTTACCCGCAGTTTTCAAAACATTATCGACCATGACGCTTGAATTAAATTCACAGCTCACGAACAATCTTTCTGTGGCGCGCCAAAAGAAGCTTTCACTTCAAAACACACCTCTCCCTTTTTTAAAGTCTGTTAAAAAGACACAAGATTTGTATATGTCACCGTAAAAATCTAAATATCGTTTATTTGTATGCGTAGAAAAAATATGTATGTTCTATTTACCTGGACTGGTGGAGGCGGTTTGACCTCGGCTGCCGTTTTATTGGTTAGTTGTGCCTTCAGAATAGGCGACGCTGGGCTTGCTACAAGCAAAAAAACATGATATTAATAAAAAAAATATGTTTCATGGGCACATTTTTAGAGGTAAACTAAACCTTCTATCCTACTACGAGTATATTTATCCAACTAATATTATAACTGGCAATGTTTGTATGTTTGAATATTTGGATGCTTGTTGCTCAATCACAGAGGAACGCCTGATCGGATCGAGTTGAAATTTGGACTACAGATAGATTGTAATTTGGAATTGGAGCAAATAGGCTTTTTATACAGAAAAAATAAATTCAAACGGGAACGGGAACTATTCGAATAAAACCGCGGAGCACTTCTAGTAAAGCAATAAAGATTAAAAAAAAACGTTAAATCCATTACGTTCGACTCGCGCTTGACGAGCTTACTTACCAGGGACAACGTTGGCTCTGTTCTGCGGATTCCGCGATCGAATCCCAACGTACGCTTGCTGAGTTTCACCGGACGACGTAGTTATAGCGTTGGGTCCCACTGTACCACCAAACACAGTCCTATAAACCAACCACATAATAATATATATGTAAATACAATAAACATTTGTTCATCTAAATGTAATGAATGAATGGGAAACATATTTAATGTGACACAAACAGACAAAATTGTTATAGTTGAATACTTATTAATGTTGGCTTCATTGCTGGAAGCAATCTTTGCTCGGCTGTGTCCTACAAGCTGGGGGCGGCAGCGGCTCGAAGGGCGATTTGAACCACGTGACTGCGAAAATCTACTTTATAAGAGACCTGACCTGACGAGTCTTGGGAAGTGTTGCGGCGCGATGACTCCCTTCTTCGCTAGCTGGGGCAGCGCGCGAGATATTACCTTCAGTCTTGGGGCGGCAGCGGCTCGAAGGACGACCTGGGCTACGAAAACACGAAATTCTGCTTGATAAGAGATCTGACCTGACGAGTCTCGGAAAGTGTTGCGGCGCGATGACTCCCTTCCTCGCGAGCTTGGAGCAGCACGCGAGGTACTGCCGGTACAGCTCGGCCGCGTCGAACGAGCTGTTGTCTTGCGGCGGCAGCGGCTCGAAGGACGACCTGAGCCACGCTAGTGCGAAATTCTCGTTCTCCTGCAGAACATCAGGTTGTTAATACATTTTAGATGAGTATTCTTATCATATAATTGAGTGTGTCAAGCAGTACAAACAAAAATAACTTCAAAAAGGATACTTATTACTTTTTATTATTTTTACCATCCCTAAGCCATTTTAATAATTGAACACTTAAGTCACACTTAAGCGTCAGTGAAATTATTCTTAATCACGTGTCAGGACACATAGTAACAGTTGTTCATCATGTTTAATAGTATCTATCTTTTCGGTTTAGTGGAAGCTTCGCACAACCCCTGTATACTAGAGGCCCGTTCCGGCTTCGCTCGGATAATAACCTAGATACCAACTGTCGCGCCATCTGCCGGGCTGATTTGTGAATCTAAACCATGCAGGGACCTACCCAAACGTATACAAAAAAAATCACTCAAATCGGTCCAGCCGTTTAGAAGGAGTTCACTTACAACGAAAAGTGGCATTAATTTTTAATATTTTTATATGTATAGGAGTACGAGTATATGGAAGAAGAAGAAGAAGGTAACTATACCTGCACAGTTTTCTGATGCGCATGCGACTGTTGGAGCGATGAGACGGGAGCGGGAGAAGCGGCGGGGGAAGGGGCGGCCGGCACCGCTACCTGTTCCGTCGGCTTCGGTTGCACTTGCACCGGCTGAATGTATCAAAACACATTTCATGGATATAGTAACATATACAGCAAATTCACAAATAATTCTAACCTTAAAAATCTTTTATTTAAATTATCTAAAAAGAAAAAAGCCCTATCATACGATGTTCATAATGAATAAAAAATAAACATTTCCGCCATCTTGGACGGTCCGCCATATTGGATTTAGAATGACGTCACACAGCTTATCGTGTATTGCCATCCAAATTCAACGTGTATAGAAAATATCAGCTCAATCGGTTGAAGATATCTACTGAAAAATTGAGTAGCAAGAATCCACCCGAACAATACATACATATATTGCAAATTTTATATATATATATATATATATTGCGTTACATATATAATAAATATATATATATTACATATATTGCGTTGGATATGTACCCTGATCCCTGAGTGCTATATACAAATACATATACCCTTTATTACAAGGACAATAACCCACTTGACTTATCGTACGACTTCCCCTTCTTCGCCGTTTAGTAGCACGTTTGCTCAGTTCAGCACAATGGGATCCCGTTGATGTCTTTCTTTGCATCCTGCTTTCTCTTTTGAAGTTTGTATAACTCTTACCACGTTTTGTCCGATCATTCGTGGAAAGTAGTGCACGTCACATGGCTGATCGCTAATCACAAACGCCGTATTGTACCTCGTCCTGCGCCCCCTCTGGTGAGTTGTGTTAGTAGGCGGAATTCGTATCATCGCCGATCAACAGGGTATCTAATCTGTGCTTTATTACACCCAAAACAATACAGAAAAATTAAACTAAATTTTAAGACATTTTTGGGTATTTTATCTACGTGGCACGGGCGCATGCGGGTCGAACGGCTAGTTAAATATATTATAGACATAAGATGTAGCTTGTTATTGTTGTAATTATAGGTAAATTGTATAATCTTAAGGGCGTGTGGGCCGTAATTTTGAATTTTTAAAACAACTTTAAGACCTTTAAAATAGTGTTTTAAACTCTGAAAAAAATATATGTATTAGTTAAGGATCTAATCTAGTGCAATTCGCAGTCAGTAACACGATTTAATGAATTTTACTTGATAGAAAAAAATCCCAAAATTACCCCTTTTCAAAAAGTTGTTTCAAGTTTATGACTAAACTAATGAATTTTTTTACTAAATTTTTGTACTCAACGAAAGCCACTAAAAAGTTATAGATGCATTCGCAGAGTTTGACTTGATAAAAGTATCAGTTATTCACTATGTTTTAATATCTACCATATATATAGCGCGCCGTTCGGCCAGCCTGATCAGTCGCGTTTCGGCGCTCACGGACGACGGGCCTGTGCTTGATTTTACAATTTTGACAACCGATAAATTTTAAATATTACGATCATAGTGCCACAGTATAACAATATCAGTAGGTATTACTAGTGAAGCACGCTATGATCTTGATTTTTGATACCGTTTTCATTGGAATTGCAAATAGACGCTGATACTAATTAGTACGCTGTTTACTTTATGTTGTAGACCAATAAGGGTCTCAAAAACTGACGTCGATACCACATCAGTAAAAATTCAATGCGGATGCAATGGAAAATAGATAAGTATCGGTAAAATATTCGTCTGTTAAATCAGAGATCGGGATAAGGAAATAATGAGAGGGAGAAATCTCCTGCGTAAATCCCTAATATAAATGCAAGTAAGGTATCATAAATGATACCTAACTTGCATTATCTACCATTAGGTAAATTCTTTGGTAGGAAAGTACTTAGTACTTGGCAGAAAAGTCCTCACATACAGATTTTACCACTTTGGAAGAGACTTTCGCGCAAACTATTCAGTTTAGAAAAAAATGTTAGGAACTTCAATACAATTTTCAACACCTTTCCATAGATACATGTATGGTTTTGTTAGAATTTTTATTTTTTATTTTTTTCCAAGTTTGTGACACCACCAAAATTTATTGGTTTTTCTTTTTTTGTTTTGTATGAAAATGTTAATATTGTTCATAGAAATTTAGACACTCGACCAAATTTGATAAGAAGCCTTTTAGGCAGTAAAATTACTCGTAGAATTTAACTCTGCACTAAATTTCCGATTCGTATTTTTATATAAGGTTTAGAATCATTTCCTGAGCATAAAATCACAAAATAATAACAAATCCAGGTGGAGCTTCAAGCGCCAGCTCGAAAAAACGTTTTTGGCTGATATTCTGAAAAAGTTATAAAGCCTATTATTATTGTAGAAAATAAAATTTCCCATCTTTTGTTGCCAGTAAACTTTTTTTTTCGAACTTACCGATTACGATTTATTATGTCAAATTTGATGATAACAATGTAAAAATAATAAGATGTGAATTCTGTTCCCAGTAGCATAAACATGTCCCTTTTTACCGGAATGGAAGAAGGGTTATGTTTTTCACGCGTATCTTTTATGTTTGTAAATCTTTTATTTCCACACATCTTCCAAACGGCTGGATGGATTTTGGTAACTAAGATATTCTAAGACTAGTCTGACTCGCCAAAGTGTCCTTAGATAGTAGGTAATATTTTTTTACGTGTACATTTTTTTGTAGTCGGGGTTTTTAAATTAAAGTTATTCTATCATATTGCTCGTTGCTCGAATAAACAGCACCGTTCATCATCATGATTGAAGAGTTGAACGAATAGTTTGGTCTCCACTTTTTTAATAAGAACAACTAAGCTGTGAAACGCATTGCCAGAGTGTTTTAGTCGAAGGTTCGAACCTTGGGGTTACGAGGTACACTGTGCTATTAGAGAAACAAGTTCCATCGTAGACAACATCATTTTCATCCACTATTATCGGCATAATAGCAATCGTATCATTGAATGGGTTATAAATCGTAAACGGTAAGTTTTACAAAAAAAGTTTACTAGCAACAAAAGATGCAAAATTTTATTTTCTACAATTATTGTCAAAATATATAGTTTCCAAAATATCGGCTAAAACAGTTTTTTTCAATTGGCGTTTGAAGCTCTACCTGGATCTGTGAGCGTTTTGTAATTTTATGCTCAGTAAGTGATCTTTACCTCATAGAAAAAAATTGGATTAGAAATTTAGTGCAAAGTTGACCGATAAACCTTCTTTTACTGGCCTTTCATTACGTTTCAGCACATTTTTTTTTTTTAATGTTTGACGAACTTGTGAATTATTAGGAAACATTTTAAAAAGATGCATGAAATTGGAAAAGCCGTTCTCAACTTATAGTGTGACCAAAAAGAAAAGGTTGAGTTTTGTATATCTATTACGAGTATAGATAAATGTAATATTTCTTCGTTCATATATCAAAAAAACTCTTATCACTATTCACAAAATTGTTATCACTAGTATAAACAAATCTTGAACAAAAAATGAGTTTAAATTACATAGTCAAATATTTTAATGTTATTTCTGCACTGTGGCACCGATTCCGCGGTCGGTGACGGTCGCGAGAACAAGACAGCGTTAAATGCCTAATATGACAGAACTACCTGGCCTTAATAGATATTCTTAATGGTGCATGTTGTGTCATAAAACTGAAAAGTTGTCTATTGCCTGTCATAATTAGTTTTGTCTATGGTTAGCAATTTTTCTATTCGTACATTACTGATTCGCTTGTACCTACTGTAAGTTCAAAAAGATTTGATAAATTCGTGTACCTATAGATATTTAAAAAGTCATAAGAAATAAAACAAAGTTATTAAATAATCGTTTCATTAAAATCCAATAATAATAACAGTTACCTGCGGCGGTGGATGGTTAGGCTGCTGTTGTTGTTCAGCCACGGCGGCTAACGCGGCGGGCCCGCTCACCGTCTCGACCACACGCATCAGTATGCACGCGCGCGGACCGTAACTCTGCGCCTAGACACACAATACACAAGAACAAAATTGAAATTGTTGATTTACCTTCAACTACTTCGGATTTGTAATCTGTACAACATTCTACTAGTCAAGCCTTTTCATTTGATACCCATACGAATACTTTGTTGTAAATTTCCGCCATTTTGTGGAGGCGGCCATATTGAATCGATATTAACCAAACATAGCTAAGAACGCACGGAAATCAACTTCAAATAAAAAAAATACGCATCGAAATCGGTCCATCCGTTTTGATCTCTACGGTGACACAGACAGACATCGACGTCAAACTTATAACACTCCTTTTTTGGTCGGGAGTTAAAAACATTAAATCGACATGGGGAATAAAATAATTAATTAGTCCGTTACTTAGATTATTCAAAAAATACTCTACTCGTATTTTTGAAGTGAAGACTTTTTTTTGGTGCACCACAAACAAATTTTACGTGGGCTGTGAATTAAGCTCAAGCCTCACGCTCGTAATGGAAAAAAAATACGTGTGGCTCTCGGGGATTGCCGCGGTAAAGCTATTGCAATATTATCAACATCTATAAGAACGTATGTAACACAGCTTGCTATACAAATGTAGTATGTAAGTCGTAATAACAACTAGTCGAATGGCCTGGTGGGTGGCAAATGTTTTCGTTACGGTTTTATGTCTTCCATCTCTCTCTTTCTAAGCGGTTTCTCACAAAAAAAAATTGATTCGGTCTCCGCGCTCAAGGTCCGCGATAAAATCTATATAATAGCTTAAAAATAGAGACTATTGTATGCAGCAGGCCGGGCACGCTCGCGCGGTCGCCCTGTGACGTCAGTGCGTTCACACCAACAAACCAACACGAACAAGATACACGCACGGTTTTTTGGGTACAATCTAACAAATCATCGGTTTGCCCATCTGTCGAAAGACTTTTCGACAGATGGGCAAACCGTGCGGAGCGAGCGGGAAGCTCGCTCCCAAACTGAGAACACGAAAATGTTAGCAATTTGGGAGCGTGATTCAGGGCTGATGTTTGATTTATTTTGTTCATAATTATTGTTAATAAGACGTCATCCTATCGTCACTATCGCAAAATGAACGCGCGGGGCTTATACTTCTATTCTACTCTGTTTTCTCCTCATTTTTGTACTTACAATAGTTTATTAAGTATTTCTCAACTAACCCAAAGGATTATGTTACCTATCTGAAATAAAAATTATTTGATTTGATCTATATTGAAGACGGTAAGTTACCTCGACGGTGACGAGCGAGACTAGCGTATGCAGCAGGCCGGGCACGCGAGCCACGGCCTCGCTCGCGCGGTCGCCCAGTGACGTCAGTGCGTACACACACTCGAGCGTACAGACCAACACCATTATATCGCGTAGCGTTAATAACGCGCACACGTCGTGGTATACCTGAAACAAACAGTAGTAGTAGGACTTAGTGACAGTACTTTGATAAGATAAGACAATGTAGTGGTAGGACTCCTAGCAGAGTCCGCCTGGGGAAGTACCACACCTTTGCCAGTTATTCTACCGCCAAACAGTAATGTTTTCACATTACTGTGTTCCGGTTTGAAGGGCAATGTTTCCAGAGAAATTACAGGGCTTAGAGATATAACATCTTAGATCTCTGGGTGATGAGCGCAGTGCAGTGCTAGGTAATGATTTGGACTCTTCATGTTCCAATAGCTGCATGTCACTGTGCTGTTATCTGGCAGGTATGTTGCTTACCATCAGGCACATGTCCTGCTCGTCTCGTCATTTCTTATTTAAAAAAAAAGATAAGATAGCATTTATTGACATGTTAAAAACATACATTAGAATTAGTAACAAATTTCATTAGAAACCAATTGCTGAACATCTTATACCTTTAAACGAGCAATTCTTGTAGGTATATATATATATATATATATATATATATATATATATATATATATATATATATATATATATATATATATAATCTGAATCTCGGGAACGGCTCGAACGATTTTCATGAAATCATGTATACAGGGGGTTTCGGGGACGAAAAATCGATCTAGCCAGGTTTTATATTAAAAAAACGCCGTTTTTCCCCTTTTAAAAAAAATGAAAAACTGTTACATAAAGACTGGAATGCGACGGTTAATTTCGCGATGTCACGCGACAGTATATTAGCTTAGAAGATAGGCGGTCATAATATGGTAGGTCCGGGTTCGAATCCAACCGGCCGCCTTTCTTTTTTCAAGTTCATTTTTTTTTTGTTGAGAAAAGCAGTATGTATCTAAGTAACCGTCACCCAGGTGCTAGTATTACCTCGTCATTTAAAAAAATATAGTAATGTACATCATACATTTGTAATGGTTTGTATATAGGAAGGGAAAGTACCGCATCTTTACCAGTTATTCTAGCGCCAATCAAAAATATGAAAACATTATGGGTGTTTCTATGTATAACTAGATGTCCGCCCCGGCGTCGCCCGTAGTACATTATATAGCACTCATCAGGATCCCGTACATATACAATGGTGAAAGAATGACTGAAATCGGTTCAGTCATTCCTGAGAATATCGCTTTCAAACAAAACACCTCTTCAGCTACCTGTTATTTATATATTTTATTTATTATGTGAAATTTGCTACTATGGAGTTATTCGTTTTGCAAATTAAGGTATCGTTATGCGATTTCCGACAAGGTTGCGTTAAACGTTTAACGCTACCGCGGTTACGAAAGCACTGTTTCGGCGGAGGGGGAATAGAAAGAGACAGAGCGAGAGTGAAAAGTTTCGAGGTATCGATAAGAAGTTTCACTTCAAAAATACTCACTTTGGCCTCCAGAGCCCTCAGGAGAGCGTCTTCGTTGGCCTCGTTCTGCGACAGCTTATTGAGCAGCTCCAACGCTGCCAGCACTCGCGCGCGGTCCGGAGACACCAGCGCCGACTGGATCGTCGACAGGACGTGACGAGAGATCAGACACGTGGCTGGATCCTAGATCATAAATATTGATAATTATATTCTCTATCTTAGTCTAAGAAATTAACTTAACAAGAACAAAATTAAAAAATTTTGATTTACCCCCGACTACCTCGTAATAATAATCTACCTCGACTACCTACCGAAGACTACCTCGTGATATGTAATCTGTATAACATTTTGTAACACCGCCATTTTGCGGAGGAGGCCATCTTGAATCGATACTAACCAAACATAGCTAAGAATATCCGCACGGAAATTAACCTTCAGATAAAAAAAACCGCATCGAAATCGGTCCATCCGTTTCCGTGAGCTCCACGGTGCCACAGACAGACACACACACACACAGAGAGACATACATCGACGTCAAACTTATAACACCCCCTTTTTTTGGTCGGAGGATAAATAATAATTGGGATAATGACTGGGTCAAAAATACCTATATTTTATGCATCCTATTTGGTCCATCAGGTAGATATGGACAAATATTGAACGCGTATTTTTTAGACCAAGACATAGAATTTATCAAATTTATTTCCGGAGTCCCGGGGGGATTGTGACATCACATCTACTTCTATTATTGAAGTTATAGTCCAAGATCCCAGAGCCACCAGACGTGATGGATCACGTATTTTCTGATGGATGAAATGTGGACGATTGAGTAGAGTTAGTACGTACTAAGAACACATGCTTACCCGCTAATTTGCTTAGATGCCCAATTTCGAGATATAGGGTCCAGAAGCTACATTACTTACTTCACGTATTTTCTGATTACTTATTTTCACGTATGTTATAGGCAATATCTTTACAAATAAGGCCTCGATACTCCCAGACACTTTCCGTCGGCCGTTTTGCTTAACAGACGCTTGGAAGTTTTAAAGACACTTAGAATATTAGCTTTAAAAATTGACCTTCAGAACAAATAATTCGTGTGGTATGTCTTCGTGCATAAGCTGCCCACTAAATGTTCCCACTGCCGGTACTCGATACTCGGGACTGAATCACACACCACGATGCCGTTGGATACAGTGCAGGTTGCAATAAATAGTTTAAGTAAACATCTATTTTTATTTTCCTCATATTCGAAATTAGCACGGGTAAAAGAATCAATTCCTACTCAGACTATAGCCTAAATACCTCGGGAATTGATCCTTTCTACCCTTGCTTAGCAATCTACTATACCTTTATAAAACTAATTTATTTACTTATTCTTTATATTTACCTTAATAATTAGCTCAGTCGAAATATTCCCGAGTGTGTCCAATCCAGATTGTCGAAGCGATCCTACCCAGCAGTTTGAGCAGAGTAGCAGAAATCTGTAAAAAAATTGCATTGCGTATAGCCTTGCTGTCACTACAGCTTTTTTAAATAAAATAAAAACTTGGGTACAGCTGCTCAATCACGTCAGAAGGGACGACTTGAAATTTGAATCACAGTTAGAATATAACCTGGAATAATATAGACTACTATTTATCACCCACAAAAATTTGGAATTTTGATAAATCTTTCTTTAGTAGACCCCTACACCCTACATCATAGGAGGAATACGTGTGCGGAATTTTTAGTTTGTAGCCCTTAGGGTTTGTCCTGTGCTTTTATGTTAAACTTTCATCCTCTATTTTACCCTTTTAGGGGTTGAATTTCGCAAAACCCCGTCTTAGCGAGCACCTACGTACTAGAAGGCACGTTCATGCAAAATTTCAGACTCGTAGCATTTGTAGTTTTTTGAGATTTCATGATGAGTGACCTTTCGCTTTTATATTATACTAGCGACCCGCCCCGGCTTCGCACGGGTGCAATGCTGATACTAAATATAGGCTTCGCACGGGTACAATGCTGATACTAAATATAAGTACCTACTAATAAAATTCCGGTCCGGCGGCAAGACGTTTCGTCACATAATTCACAGTTTTTTGTGATGGATACTTTTTTGGCGCGACGGACGCACGCACTGTGTTGATTGATGGAACGAAACGTGCTTCACACCAAAGATGGCGACAGCGGTCTGTTTGTCAGTGCCATCAGAATTTAACGAAATTCTTCATAATCCGAATTTTGTGGACATATGTTGTCGACTCGAAATCAATATTTTTTAAGTTTTGTTATACATATAAGGTTTCGATCAAGTCTACCGTACCCCTTGACGAAATTATTAATATAGATAAGTAGATAGATATTAGTAAAGATGATAATTTACCTTATAAGCGTAGTATTCCTAGCTAGATAGTGCACGTTGTCTTCGTGGAAGGACAGCGAGCGCACGATGGACGCGACTTGTAGCACGCGCTGCGTATACACACAGCCCGCGCCGCCGGCCAGCTCCGGAGCGAACAGCGAGTCTTCTTCCGATGGCTCCGTCACCCAGTCTTCTAATATCTCTTGCTGGAGTACAATCTACACGTTAACCCCTCTATTGAGACTTTTACGACTCCGCAATTTGGATGTGCTGGCTATTTGCGTATTTTATTTGAAGCAAATTTTTTTTAAGTAGAAATCTTTTTTTATCTCACTACACATCTCGTAAAATGCTCATAAAATTGCAGAATATACAATACAATATATGTATTGTCTGAATAAAGAGTGTTAACAATTAATAATACCTGCTCACATGCATGCACAACTTTCGGCTTTCCAACAACAGAAATCAAAACACTAGAACAGTGACAAATTTTAAAACAAAGTTGAAAATGTTCCTAACTCCATCCTATTTTCCTCGTCTTCTCCTAAACCAAGATTAATGTTAAAAAATGATCCCTAACAATAAAGGGCACGTAGTCCGGAGTCTGCAGAGTTCCTAAAATATAAATGCTAAAATATAATGATAAAGATATTTAGAAGCTCTCCAATTACCTTGTCATCATCGAAGCCATCCCTAATGAGGCAGTCAGTCAGGTTGCTGTGCGTTTGCACCATCAGGCCCGGTTGCTCCACCACGGCTTACATGATCTCGGTCACTTAACGTTATCAGAAATCGAACTAAAGAGCATTAGAATAAGGTTTAAAATATCCCCATCTTCCTTTTCTTCCCTTAACCCAAGATATACGTAAAAAAAAGACACAAATGACAAAGGTCACGGAACAGTGTAAAAATCAATAATACCTATTCAAATGCCTCCCAATAACTTTCGGCTTCCAAAGATCAAAGTTTCAGCATCTCTACCAGTTCAGAAACGATCCTGTAAAGTCAACTCAATGGTGGAATACTTACAAGCTCTCCAATGGCCTTGTCAGAACCCTCATCGTCGGAGCCATCCCTCATGAGGCAGTCGGTCAGGTTGTTGTGGGCCGCCATGGCTTGCACCATCAGGTCCGGTTGCTCCACCCCGGCTTGCATGAACTTGTTCTCGTCTGCCAGCTCTCGGGCGCCGCCGCCGCCCGCTCGAAGCTTCCAGAAGTCGTCAGGGTAGCGGCCTCGGGCCTCGAAGTACGAACGGCCGATAGTTTCGCGGAGACTCGCTGGAAAGTTTGTATTCACGTGAACATTCGTGAACGTGATTGGTGATTGCTCTAAACGATAAGGCCATTGAAATGCCTATTCTTGTTTTATTCACTTGTGCTGTGGCTTTCCTGTGACACTTTACTTAAATTTGGTAGGACTCTTTGCAAAGTGTATGTGGTATTGTAAAGTTAAGTGTATGTGGTGCGTGTCGTCATTCGCCGGCAACAGCGGAAGACCAGCGTCGGTCGGTCGGTTTATATTCGAGGCACAGATTACTGAAATTCAATGATGCAATCTTTGACACATGCTGTCATGTGTCATGTCAAAGCACGAAACGTACGAAAACTCTCAAAAGGGGAAAAAAAAATATTTTTTCTCGATTTTGTTACATTCTTGTTTCATGCTCCGCTTCAATTAATAGTAGAGTTATTTTCTATAGCCTAAAGCCTTCATCGATAAATGGACTATCCAATAGAAAAAGAATCTTTCAATTCGGACCAGTACTTCCCGAGATCCTAGCGTTCTAACAAACAAACAAACAAACTCTTCAGCTTTATAATATTAGTATAGATTTATCAATAATAAACCATTCATTTGATTATCATTGCCTAGCACTGCACTACGCCTGTACGCCCTGTAATTTATCAGGAAACATTACCATTCAAACCGTGATGCACTGATATTTTGGCGGTAATGTAACGGTCAACGGTGTAGTATTTCCCCAGACGGTCTTTGCAAAGTCTCCTTCTACTACAAAAAAGAAAGACATTTACATTTTTTTACAAACGATCTTATACTCACAATGATTATAAACGCCAGCATGCGCCAACAGAAAATCCAGTATATGAGGGGTAGTCGACAGCGGCAACCGGTTCGAATGGTCGGCCGCAAGCACCGTACACACGTTCACAGCGAAGTCTTGCTCGTTGGGCATCGGAGAGAGGAGGGAGAGGGCCAGCCTCTCGGAGGGAGCGGGACTCGGCTTCGCAGCCGCCCGGAGGGCTTCCCCCGATGCTGAAGGCAATGTTCATTGTGAATATTTTAACATATAATATAGACGCTATAACACCCATGCTACATCCTCAAAAGCAAATTACCAAACATTTTAAACTTTCAGAAATTATACACCCGACAAACATTGAAAAATCTTCTTCTTTTTTAGACGGTTAATAACAAAAGTAATACAATTCGTCATTCCCGTGTAACAACACAACCCTGGACAAAATATAAACCTTATTTGCAGAGTTAAAACCAACCAAAGCATGTATATTATTAAAACATTAGTTAATTTCCAATAGCAATAGCATGTCCATGATACCATGTGTAACATAGAAAATAAGATAGCAGAGGATAAGAAAAAGTATCCCAAACCCAAATAAATACCCCAAAGCTCATGAAATAGAACCATAATGTTAAATTAAATCCCAACTAATATATCTCGTCCCTAATATATCTAGTGTGCGTAAGACTTTATGAACCCTCAAAAGTAAGACACAGAGTACAAAATAGCAAACTGCCAATGTGCCAATGAAGGGTAGAAAAAAATGAGATAGCAATAAAATTAATTTTATAATATCTATTTGAAAAATTGCAAAACATAAGTATGACGGCACAGCAGGGGAACAAGGGCGAGAGACGGGTTAAATAGGTCACGAAATAATTGTGGTCTACTTTATGAATGACCCATAAATGAAACGATCTTAGCATTCCATGGATTCACCGTGCAGGTGCCGGGTCCATCGTGTGGCAGAGAGCGAATCCCGAGTAGATCCGAAGACTTGTGTCACGGGTGTAGGTTTAGGAGGCCCCTTTCCGACGTACATCAACACTCACCTTCACTACTCATGCATGCCGAGCCAAATCTGATATGAACCTACTAGTGCAGCTTTAGATACTCGTTCTAGCATAGAACTTACTGCACTTCTGGAAAAGCCAAGGTCTTTCAGCAGGTTATAGAGAGATTTTGCTGGTATACCTCTTGCTCACACTTATACAACGTATAAATTAACTACATAGCCGTTTTTTGTTAATTCGTTTTGAAGATCGTAATACTTATTTTGTATCAAAAGCTCATAAAGTTTCACGTACATTATTACAACTGATGCATTTTCAAACAACACCCAAATAGGCATAATGACTTCAAAAAGAAATTAGTCCTTCAGTTAGATCATTAAAAAATGCTACACACAATTTTTTTGTTTCACAAACATAAAGTTTCGATCGACGTCATTCCATTGTACGTATTTTACGAAGAAGTGACGTCACAACCACCCACCCACTCCGGATGGTTGATGACATTCCATGTCGATTATTAGTAATTTGATGAAACAAAAAATACCTGTCAGGTAGATTATGAAAAAGAAATGTCTTTTTCATAATCTACCTGAAGGGCTAATTATTATTAGAATGGTACATTTTTGACCCACGGGTCTACCGCCGAACGAAAAATGTCTTAGCTTTGATAATTCTCTCTCTTTTCTTGTCACTTGCAATGATAGAGACAGCAATACCAAAGCAATAGCCGATTTAGTTAGGCGGTAGAAGAGCCAGTCATCATACCAATTGTAAATTACTTTGACCCTCATACAAAAAAAACTCACATTTTTAGTAAACCGCTCACTCACACAGAAACGGGACACAATGCTTTAGGTATTCACATTTAGGACCTGTGTCATCGCACCTGTCTAATAAATTAAAAATAAAGCTGAAAATAATGTTAAAAGATAAAAAAATAGTTTGTAAATCATAATATACATAGGAAAAACTTTACTAATGCATAAATAACTAAGATGTCAATTACTAAAGAGTGAAGTGATTAAAATATCAAGCAAAGTGCAGTCTATAATCTATTGAAAATATTGTTAATAATCAATATTGTTTCTAACCTCCTGGAGACTAATAGATTAATACAGTAATTAATACCTCGGATCAATAATTACACGATGGGTAGGACCCAAGCGATAGTCGTGTAAGACGAATTCGCGTAAGTTGGGGTTCTTTTTTTAGTATAAAATATTGTTAAACTTTGTGTTGCCGGGAATTATTTTTCGTTTTTTGGACGACTTAACTAAAGATACCTCGATGTGCACTGCGTAGTGCGTACGTAAAACAATTGCACGAGGAATACACCCGGCCTTGTCGTAAACCTAGCACTGACAGTGCGGAGTGACAAAATTAAAAAACCCGTATCTCCGAATTCGCGTACAACGGGGTAGTGTTGATCGGGGTATTGCTGTATTAGAAAGCTGAAGAGGTTTTTGTGTGAACGCGCTAATCTCAGGAACTACAGGACCGATTTCAAAAATTGGATACTTACGTGATCCATGAGTGGTATAGGCTATATATTATGTACCACGGGCGAAACCGAGGCGGACCGCTAGTTCTGTTTGTGATTATATCTATTGAACTGTTGTCACGAGATAAAAATACAAAATATAGATTAAAAATATTGGTTGCCTGTAAAGTCGGTTGGTTGGTTTGCAGATGATAGTTTAACATGACAACGTCATACAACAAAACATTGATAGATGCAGCACAAGCGGTACAATGACCGTAATGGGACACTTTTTCTTGCATGCAGCCGGCGTTCATCGATTTTTTTTGTTTGGGAAATCATGAGAGGTTATAATATATAAACAAAAATCTGAAATTTGCTTACCTCGACGACCTATTCGTACTACCCGCCAATTATGAATCTATTTCGATGTTTTTTTTTAGTTGGGAAATCATCAGAGGTCATATATAAACAAATATCTGAAATTTGCTTACCTCGACGACCTATTCGTACTACCCGTCACTGTCTCTTTGGAACAGCTTGTTTATGATTTCACAAAGTATATGAAATTTTGTCAAGTGTCTGAGTATAAATTCGAATTGTTGTCGGTTTTTGTATTATTTTTTCGGTGAAAATTAAAATATTGAAAATCTTATGTGTTCGCGGGTCCTTCGTAATAGCAGTATTTTTCTACGTATTGTACAACCTTATTGTTTTATTTATTTATTTATTAAGTTACAAGCACATAATGTGAACATAATTTCTTTCTAAAAACAGAATGACAATGACAGTGGCGTACCCTAGATTCTTCACTAGGCAATGCCTGTGTCGCAGAGTCTAGTCTCATTTTATCTCATGTTAAAACTATTATTATTATTGTTGTTGCCAATTCATTTCTTAACTATTGTCAGCACAGACTCGAATGTCCTCATTTTTATCAAAATCTACCTTTTTAGTAAGATTTAAGCTAGTAGTGCATTAGGTAATCTAAAACTAAAGCTAGGTGCATCAGCGACAGTCGTGAAGGAACATGTTATCCAGGCAGCGATGAGACAGGCCCTCAATGAATTACCTGAGATGTATGTACCACCACTGAACATGATCCGGGGCATAGCTCCACGGCCGCGGCGCGAGTCCTCGTCGAATTCCAAGTCGTCATCTCTGCCCGGGGGGCCTTTGGCTCGTTCGTATCTGTAATGGGGGCAATATGTTTCCAGTGAAATAACAGGGTAAAGAGATCATCTCTGATGGGAGGGCCTTCGGGTCATGCGTAACTGTAATCGGGACCATATAATATAATTGCCAGTTATTCAAACGCTAAGGGGTAATGTACCTTGGCGTTTGATTTATTTCTTTGTTCCGGTTTGAAGGGCAATGTTTCCAGAGAAATTACAGATCTCTGTGTGACGAGGGCAGTGACGTGGTAAGTAATGATTTGGACTCTTCATGTTCCAATAGCTGCGTGACAATGTGATGATGTAGTGGGCAGGGTTGCTCACTATCAGGCACAGGTCTTGGTCATCTTGTCACTCTATACTTATACTATATAAAACAAAAAAAAAAAATCTACTTTCTACACAGAAAAAGTTTCAGGTAGAAGTCAGTGCAATAATATACACCACTTACTTTTCCAAATATGTTCCATATATCTTCCGCAGCAGAGTAGATCCATTGATGCACGGATGAGGAAGCCTCAACGGTCGCAAAAAACGACTCCCAAACATCACTCTGATTGACCTGTACACAACATTGCATGTGATCACATTGCCTACAACTTAACTACATTTTACTTTCCTTAATAACTTTTGTGTATGCATAAGCTGCCCTCTACCAATGGTAGTAGGGGCCTTCTCTTAGTAGAAAAAAGTTAAGCCTAGAATCCACCACACTAGCCAATTATGTTACGTAATTATTTTTTTTTGTTTTATAGTTTTATTTAAAGTTTTTGCTATATCCATTTGTGAGAATTTCAACTGCCTTAATTTATTTTTTTTGTCTTTTTTTTGTCATGGTTTTTTTATGATAGATGTTACAACAGTCACATTGCCCCAATTTAATTGTTGTGCCATTTAAAAAAGTTTATTTGCCGGGTCTAAAAACATCGAACTCTTTTCATAACAAGAGTGGGCGCACTCTTTTAAGATTGAATAAACGTGGTCAAGTGCGAGTCGGGGATCGCCCATGAAGACTTCCGTAGCAGCAAGTAATATAATACAAAGGTTCACAGATTACATATTTTATTTACAAAGTTTCAATAATATAGCATTTATAGTTTCGGAGAAAAGTGGCTGTGACAGACGGACGGTACGGACGGACAGACAGACAGACATGACGTATCTATAAGGGCCCCGTATTTTGCCAGCTGGCTACGGAACCCTAAAAATAGGAGGAGAGGAGCTAAAGAGTGCTAAAGTGGTGGTAAAAAAAACATTTATTTTGGTGTAGTTTTAGAAAAAGTTGTCGAACAAGTATTGTTTGTTTAAACATACAAAACATGCCCTTAAATGGATGCAAACTGATTGTACACTTTGATGAGCTTTTATGTGACATTCTCATTTTTATGAACCATAACTGTTTTTGTTACGTTTAGTTAACATGTGTGTAAAAATTCATAAAACATTTAAAACCTTAGGTCTTTACAAGTAAGGGGTCCTTCAAGTATTACATAAAGCAATTTGGGGGCAGGGGGTCAATTTGTCTTGTGAAATGTTATGTTGCGTCATGGAGATTTGTTGTTGTTAGTAGTTAGCTACTAGTGTGGCGTCTTTTAAGTAAAAAAGATAACTTGGATTTCACGTAATGTTAATGTAAAGTAAGAGGAAGGGTGTTAAAAATGTTAAGTTGGATTGTGAGGGAAGAAGGGGGTATAAAATTTTTAAAACTTGCGCTATGTAATACTTGAATCCTCACTAATTCACATCATTTATAAGCTTACCTTTCCAATCCCTCCTCTCTGCTGTACCAGAGTATAAAACAGGTACAGATCAATTTCAACTCCATTTACAATAGATGGCTTCGCTGTGATGCTGCATGAATGAAACAAATAATTTTATTGTTTAAATAAATTTTAACAAGGAAAACACTCATCACACCAAGAACTAAATTCACCGCCCATTACAAATTTCTACATTTTGACGGTTATCGATCGTACCATTGGCGGAGTTGTGAAGCTAAACCGCAATAATAGCCATTAATGAAGAGTTGAAGTCAATTTTGTAACCATAATGTCTAGACCAGCGGTGAGCAACAGGTGCACCACAGTCCGCAAACAAACCGTGGACCACAGTGTGTTAGAGCCTCAGATCAAGTAGAATTTAATTTGAAACCAAAATAATAAAAAGGCAACACTTAATAACAGTTGTTATTTTCTGGATCTTATTGAAAAAAAACCACAGTATCCAGACCCCGCCTAAAACTACTTGCCAACCTCTGGTTTAGGCTATGGTATGCATGATCTATGTGGGTTTTTTCAATGGTGACTTCAAATGGAGAGGTAATCTTTTTGTTACAAATATACTTCATTGTAGACTCCATCATCACTTAACAACAGGTGAGATGGAGGTCAAGGGCAATCCTACTATAGTCAAAAAATATTATTAAAAGTTGACTCAAAGACCCACTGTATCTTGGCTACTGACATAGAAAGACACCCATTCTTCTCTATCTTGAGCCTTTTCCTATCATGAGGGCTTGAAGCTTGCTTTCCTGTTTATGTACTACAATATAAGGGAGAACACCAAACACAACTTCATAAAATCATTGGCAATTTGAATGCTTTAATACACAACATTCCAAATTGTTAAATACAAACTGCTTTTGTACTTTAGTGTCTGATTTTACAAACAATTTGTATTTGTTAGACAATATGATGACATTGTTCCGAGTTTATAGTAAAATAAATACTAAACTTCTTGTTTGACGTAGTATCAAATACCCATTTGGCTATCATTTACTTTGTATCTATGAGATTTACACTAAATATTTAAATCTAACTAAATTGTGCGGGAAGTGTTCTCCTTATCAATGAAACTTGGTGGAATGGTGTAAGTTGGTTTCGTCTCACATCATAAATAAACATAAATATTGGTGGACAATTCACACACAACACCATCTGACCCCAAACTAAGCAAAGCTTGTACTATGGCGATGTTTGAGCGATAAGGCCGCCAATTAAAATGTCTAGCATCAGATTTTCTTAAGTTCCTGTTGTAAATTTTTGTGTTTTTATTGTATGTGGCTTTTAACAAAGAGTTTTCTTATCTTATCTTATGGTGGCCAGATAGCTGATATAATACATAAATAGTTTTTAATACATACTTATTATAAATAGAAACACCCATCCACAGTGCAAACATTTGAATTCATCACACAAATATTTGCACTGGGTGGGAATCGAACCTACAACCCTCAACTTCGTAGGCAGAGTTACTACCCACAAAGCCACTAGCCACAGAAATAGCCCACTAACTGATGTAATATGTATTCCACCAGTTTGAATAATGCCCAATAACGTTAATTTCATAAGTCACAAAGATATACATTCTTATACGAGTTTTCTCTATTTATAAAAATGTTGTGTTGGTTTGTGTACGCTTCAAAAACTCAAAAAGTTCTGCACCGATCGAGCTGGAATTTTACAATGATATATAATCGGCATCAAGGATTGCGAGTAGTGTCAGTAGTCCGGTTGTTAGTTCGGTTAACCGAACTACTGCAACTTTTTGGTGTCAGTAGTTCGGTTGCACGTCATCACCGAACTGTTGACACTGCGGAGTGCCAGTAGTCCGGTTGTTAGTTCGGTTAACCGAACTACTGCAACTTTAGTGTCAGTAGTTCGGTTGCGTCATCACCGAACTGTTGACACTGCGGAGTGCCAGTAGTCCGGTTGTTAGTTTTTTAATGTTAACTTTTTAATTGCATTAGTTTTGATTCTATCTAAGCACTGAACTATTGCTTACTTATAGAAATTCAGGTTCATCTACGCACCGAACTATCGATACACCGCTTCATTTGATTGAAAACTAGCGACTCTCTCACCATCTCAGCGGTATATAAAAATATACACTAACTTTTTGCGATTTTTCATGTAAGTTTCATTTGTATCAATCTTTTATCCATTCGGTCGATTTGATGAGTAAGTACATATTATTATAGCTATTTTCCAAGTTGATAATTAGTGGAGATTATATCTAAAATCTAAAATTATAAAGTAAACTTGTATAGTAAGATGAACGACAACGACGATTTTAAGATAATGCAGCGAGGAAGAGGCAGGGTGTTACTTTTTCTGGATACCAGTTTTATAGGAATTCCGTATATGCCTCAAAAGCAGCTTTTGCCGTTGCAAATATTAGAAGACCGAATTTGCAATGTAAGGGCTACGTAACATTATCAAAAGTAAGCGTTTCATGCATTATCTCCTTATTTTCATTTATAGTTTGTAGTTCCTTACTTTATAATCATATAATACTAGTGGAATCATATCAACTGTGTTTTAGGAAGCGGACAAAATCGAGAAAGCCAGTGAGCATACCTGCAATTTGGATTTTTTAAATTGATGCTTTGATAAATAAAAGCATAATTGAGGCTGCGGAAGGTAGAGAACCTACACCCAGAGTATATCGCCAATGTTTAGTTTGCATTAAAAATAAAGGCTTAGATTTAGCCACTCCCAACCCAATTCCATCATTCTCTCAAAAGAAATGTACAATTTAAGATTGTTCGAGAATCTATGAACGTTAGATTCGCCAAAATGCGGGAGTAGAGAAAATACGCCCAACATCTCTTTCCGAGATGCAAGTTCCTACGTTGTTTTCTGATATTCTACTGGCAGATTATTTTGATGGTGATATTATAATTTTTTATAGTAATCATGCACGAGATTTTTTTAAACAGATTAAAGTGTACTTTATGGATGGTACGTTTAAAGCCAGCCCTATTCCATTTTGCTAATTATTCAGCATACTTGGCGACTTGGGTAGTTCAATTGAAGCTATAAACATGATACCTCGGGCATTTGCTTTCAAATTCCATAAAACACGAGTCTTATAACATCGTCTTTGAATTAATAAAGTCCAAAATTCCAGAGTGGGATTCCAAGGAAATACATGTAGATTACGAATAATCTACTCTGAATGCCATAAAATCTGAATTTAAAAACTAATGCAACTAAAAAATTAACACTAAAAAACTAACAACCGGACTACTGGCACTCCGCAGTGTCAACAGTTCGGTGATGACGCAAACCGAACTACTGACACCAAAAAGTTGCAGTAGTTCGGTTAACCGAACTAACAACCGGACTACTGGCACTCCGCAGTGTCAACAGTTCGGTGATGACGTGCAACCGAACTACTGACACCAAAAAGTTGCAGTAGTTCGGTTAACCGAACTAACAACCGGACTACTGACACTACTCGAAGGATTGTTTTTATCTATTTTTTGCATCACAATGTGCCACAGCAGAGCGTGGCAGAGTACAGCTAGTTATTTAATAAAATTGTTAATTAACATACACTGAAAAATACAGCAATGTTGTCATGTCTCAAACATGACTGACCATATCATTTATGTATGGTATTGATTAAGTAATGAAAGTAAATTACACTATACTAAACACCTAACCAACTACCTAGAGTGGTGAGTAGGCATATTCATTAATATATTATCTATTGACTGAAAGGTCTATTGAAAAACAGGATGATTAAGCCCATCACCAGTCAGAAGAGTAGTTATTGTTTATATTTCACAGATGGGTAACACAGGCATTAATAAAACTTTTATTAAAAAGTTGTGTAGAAGACCAATATTCATTGTGTACAAGTTCAGTAAGTGTAATAATGTATTATACTTCAGCTCTGGTCCCAATACAAACAAACTACAAAATATTCTGAGGTTTACAAATTGAGCATTTAAAATTTTGGAAGGATAGTACACTAGAAAAGCTGGTATATTTGTAACTGTTTGTATACATTATTCGTTTCGAACCCTAATAATTATCAACACATACATGGTTAGGATAATATACTGATGTACTTACTTTTTGCTGTCGTTAAATTGTTTCAGGTCTTTGAGAAATGCCTCTTTATCCCTCAAATAACTTCGAGATTTCGTATTTATTTGTTGTTTAGCCATTATCAAGAAACAAGCGCCGCAAGCGGCGTGCCCCTTAAATAGCTAGAAAACAAGCGTTAGTTTACGGTTTACTGCCGTGTGCTAACTCTAGATAGTATTAAATCCAATATGATTGAAATACAGCGCACTTCACAGATTTTCAGTTATAAAAACTGTATTTTGCTTTATATTTCAATATCTTCCCGATTTCTAGAATTTCAGATTTCACGATACAACAATACTTGATTGCCAGAACAAAATTTCTAGAAATCTAGATTAACGGTTGATTTTTATTTATGGCTAAGCTTGCTGTTGACGGCATCTGAAATAGACCGATGGTTATGATTGTAATTTCGGATGGAGCACGTTTCTCTAGATTATATACTAAGTAACTTAAGGACATCCAGATTCAATCCATCGGGAAACCCCTACCCTTGCAACGCATTCCACAGTAGCTGTTAGTATTACCCAAAGAAGTGGTATAACAAAAGTAGCATTTAACCATGTAACAATCCAGCGTTTTCTTCAGTTACTCACTGAAACAAGAACATAATTAAAAATGTTGATTAACCGACTACCTCAGATTTGTTATCTGTACAACATTCTACTAGTCAAGCCCTTTCATTTGATATCCATATTAAGGGAGTTGTTAACAAAGAAATGTATTTCGCTATTTTGTGGTAGCGGCCATCTTGGATTTGAAATTTGTCATAGTGCAAAGTATTCTACTAGTCAAGCCCTTTCGCTTGATACCCATATTGTGGTAGTAGTGAAAAAAAATAAAATAATTCGCCATTTCGTGGCGGTGGCCATCTTGGATTTGAAATTTGTTATAGTGCAAAGTATTCTACTAGTCAAGCCCTTTCATTTGATACCCATATTGAGGTAGGTTGTGAAGAAATATTTTGTCCGCCATATTGTAGAGACGGCCATTTTGAATCGATATTAACCAAACATAGCTAAGAACATCTGCACGGATATAAACCTTAAAATAAAAAAAAACCGCATCGAAATCTGCTCATCCGTTTGAGCTCTACGGTGCCACAGACAGACACACACACACACAGACAGACAGACAGACATCGACGTCAAACTTATAACACCCCTTTTTTTGGTC
Organism: Ectropis grisescens; assembly: GCA_017562165.1. NCBI lineage: Eukaryota > Metazoa > Arthropoda > Insecta > Lepidoptera > Geometridae > Ectropis > Ectropis grisescens. Next base: position 7,069,706 of record CM029780.1, on the reverse strand, counting down.
GGGGGTTAAAAAAGGATAGGTGACATATTATCCTGTAGAACAGCAATACACTCACAGAAACGGATGCCACAAAAACCCGAAGAAGTGGAAGTTTTGTGCTCAATATTGTAAGGACTCTTTCTATTATGAGCGTGATTATTGATTATGATATTATACCTTAAAAATAAAATTGGCAGTGGATGGAACTGCCGATAGAAGTGAAAAAATTGGCTATCATAGAGACTGCCGATAGAGGTAAAATCTTACTTGTATAACTCAGAATTTGATAGCTTACTGTGGAAACTATGCAGGTGTAACTGGAGGGCGTGGCCTGGTCATTTAGAAATGCGTTAGCATTTCCCCATAGGCTGACGCACTTCTAGATGGCAAGGCCACGCCCTCCGGTTACACGCGCGTAGTTAGTAAGTTATCCATGAGCATGGCCATCTACGAATTCGTTAGCCAATCAATGGCCAATGGCATATGCTGACGCATTTCTAGATGGCCAATGGCCGTAGCCCCGAGTTTACTCCAAGATGTCATTCTAAACGGATAAGTCATAGACCGAGAGGTTTGTAACAAAAAGAAGAAAAAATGCCAGTTATAGGAACAGCCGATAGAAGTGAAAACTTATAATAAACTCAGAATTTGATAGCTCACTTTGGAAACTACGGAAACCGGAACATGGACGTGGACAACTGGAGGACGTGGCCAAGAGCATGTCCATCGAGAAATGTGTTGGCATTAAGCACGAACAATGGGAAATGCTAACGCATTGCTAGATTAACAATGGCCATGGTCCTTGATCCCGAGTTTACCCGAAGATTTCTTATCGTACCCGATCGTGACTCTAGAATTCAATTCACAGCCCACGAAAATCTGTTTGTGCAGGGCGAAAAGAAGTTTTCATTTCAAAAAGAAACAAAAACAACCAGAAAAATAAGTGCGTTGAAAACTAAAACAAGAAATGTACATACGTGAAAAGTCTATTGAATAAGTTAACAATAAGAACCTTTACTTAAATTGAATATACCTAGTAAGCACAGCCACATGACAATGGCAGATGCCGCTGAAGGACTAGTATCTATGACCAAGAATAAATTAAAAAAAGACGGTGACAGCAGACATAGTACAGCAGTTAGTAGCTTACATCTTTCTACCTATGGCACACTCGGGTATCCCATTCCCGCTAGTATATTCACCATTTATTTTTATTTTTTTAACTGTAATAGGTTCGCACTTGACCGTCATCTCGCCTGATGTTAAGCGATGATGCGGTCTATGATGAAGCGTGCTTACCTAGAAGGAACCGATTCTCTCTCGATTTGAAAACACCAAGATTGTAACTATTGGGGTAATGGGGTAAACCCAGTCAGACAACGCATTCCACAACTTAGACGTTCTTATCACAAACGTGGAGTCAAATCTTTTTCTTCGTGTTTTTGGAACATCAACCATGAAACGATGTCACTTTTTTTAGATACGTGAAGTCCAATAAAAGGAAGGGCAAGGTGTTATAAGATCATGCAGATCAGTGACACACCCTCTGAAGTGTATCCGAAAAAAAAACCGATAAATTAGTAATTTTGCGGCGATGATCAAGACTTTGAAGTCTTTTGACGCACACGAGTGTAATTGCCTATGCTTTTTGGAACGTCTTTCAATCGATTCCAGAGTCTCCAGCTGATACTTAGCCAATCCATCTCAAAAATGCGAACGTTACTCCATACAGGAGCGAATCTGTGCTTTGTATAACATGAGCAACCGTTCTGAATGAAGCAAAACGCTTTATTTAGACGCAAAAAGACTTGTCAAAGATAGTTCTAAATATTGCCAAGACACCACTGTTGGTTTTTGTGAAATTTCTCTAACAAAATAAAACATTGGCACCACCTACGGTGAAATTAGGAACTGTCTTTGACAGGTCTTTTTGCATCTTGAAAACGCCCCATTGAAATATTTTCGCATCTTTGAGAGGACAGCTAGATTTTTAGCGGCCAATTTAGCTTCTGTGTACTCTTCCATATATTTTTCATATGCTATTTGCGGTATGGCCTTTAGCTCATTCAGCGAATTTTCTTTTATGGCTTCTATCGACTCAAAACGTTTTCCTCGAAGTAATTAAAAAAACGTTAAAAATTAAAAACGCCCAAACCCTCGAGAGGGTCAGTAATAGGAACCAGTTGGAACGGACTCCTTTTAGCAGAGAACAAACACGCCTGTGTCTTTCCTTCGTTAAACCTGGCCAAATTGGCATCGCCCTATTTAGAGATAGCCTCAAGGGTTCAAACGATCGATCATATTCTCTCTCAGTTGCTGAGTTTGTTCCCACTGGCTCTTGCGCTAGATATATAACTCTCTACGACGGTACTACCATCTGCGTACCCAAAAATACCGGTCTTCAACAGATCGTTGATATGTAGCAGGAAGAGCGTCGCAGAGAATACCGACCCCTGAGGAACTCCGGCATTGATAGTCATTTGATCCGACGAACAGCCATCAATGACGACTCGCATGGATCGATCCCTCAAGAAGTCCGATATCCACGCAATAAGCCCAGGAGACAAACCATAGCCCGTAAGCTTGCTTATAAGGCAATCATGCCATACCCTGTCGAAAGCCTTTGAGATATCAAGGGAGACGACAAGTGCTTCCCAATGCTTCTCGATAGCTTCACTCCAGATGTGAGTTACATACGCTAGAATGTCCCCGGTGGACCGGTTCCGGCGAAACCCGTATTGTCACTGAGGAGGTCGTTCGATTCTAGGTACGTCAGAAGCCTGTGGTTTAAGACACGTTCCATAGTCTTACAGCGTATGGACGTGACTGAGATGGGCCTGTAGTTGACAGGGTCAGCACGACTACCTTTTTTAGGCACAGGTTGCACGTTAGCAAGCTTCCACGACTTCGGTACTAGCCCAGTTTGGAGAGAAAGTTTAAACAGGTGGGTTAGTACATGAGACAACTCGGGTGCACAAATCCCCAAATATACTTAGTAAAATATTATAACCCTCTATATGTACTTAATTATTTTATAAATAAATAAATAAATATTGGTGGACAATTTACACACAACACTATCTTTCCCCAAACTAAGCAAAGCTTGTACTATGGCAGCCAGATAGCTGATATAATACATATATAGTTTTAAATACATACTTATTATACATAGAAACACAACCACAATTATCAATACCAATAACATTAAATTATGAGTATGTTATATTATATTCTACATATGTAAATATATTACTGATTATTAAGAATAATTATCTTTGTGTATATCGGTATTGTGACGTCCTTTTTGTTTTCGTCCCTTTACGTAATAATAGACTAACAACCAGTAAAACTACAAGAAGCCTACCGACCAACGACTCATATCAACACAACGCTGCGCCTTCACCTATCAAATTGGAAAAGAGTATATCAGCATGAGTATATCACACATAAGACACTGGCGAAGTTCCAGTCACGCTGCATACAAAAACTACAGATAAAAGCTGAAGTTGAACTTGACTCTCGGCAAATGTTCGAGTGAACTCGGCAATTCCGAGTTCACTCGAACATTTCTTTCATATTTGAGTGCGACACTGAGCTTCATTCACAGCCCATGAAAGATATGTGTGTGGTGCGCCGAAAGAAGTACTTCAAAAAATGTTAATGTATGCATAGTTCCGGACATCTCCTGAGAATATTTAGTGTCTGGCAATTTGAGCTTCAAACGAATAGAGATGTCTGTAAATTCAAACGAATAGAGATGTCTGTACACAAGATTGAAAACATGTAAAGCCCTAAAATGTATCGTAGAAAAAGTATTGGTGGTGATCGCTTGAGAAACATATCATGGAATGTACAACATTATAGTCGGGTGTAATCAATGTAGTCGGGGCATTTTAATAGGTAACATTTGACAATTCATCAAAATTCGACAACGTAACCTTGTAACGGCGGGCATAAAATAATAAATTTTTTCGTTTTGTTAGAACTGCATATTGTTTAATTTTTTTCTATTACGACTACATATTTGTTATATTAATGACTGATACTAGCAATTTTACGATTTGTTTTCACTTCTAAACCATTCTAAACATAATAAACAATATCTGATTTAAAGAACTGCACGTCGTTACAATGTTGCGTCAGTTAACCTTTTTTGTTTTTAACCACTAAGGATGTTACTGTAAAATCGAAAGCTGATAATTAAGTTGAATCGAATGCAAGGATTACTTGTGAAGAAATATCACCATAAATTAATGGCAACGTTGTGACTATAATAAAACATAAATATATTATTTTATTAACTACTAGCTTTTACCCGCGACTTCTTCCGCGTAAAATAAGTAATTAAGGTAACTGAGGGAGTACATATTAACTTGAACAGTAGTACCACCTATACAAATTTACTTTTACTAATATTAAAACATTTTTGTACCTACAATTTCATAAAAATCAGTTCAGTGGTTTAGGCGTCAAAACTTAATTGACAGGTAGAGTTACTTTCACATGTATACTATAAAATAGTATGCATTTTAAGTGTCTAATTTAAATTTTTTACGGTTTTCAACATTGACGAACTTCCATATAAATTTCATCCCCCATTTCAACTTCTATTTCATCCCCGTACGGTTTGAAATTACAAAATTGCTAGAACAACCCTTTATTTTCTCCACTTCAAGTGTTAGATATAAAGTTCCATGGTTTTATCTTCAACAACGACGAATTGCCACACAAAACTTTCATCTCTGTTCAGTTAATGAATAATTAAGAAATCGAAATACAAAATTGCTACGCGAAGCTTATTATATTGTGAAGCGATTGCTTCGCGTCAAGCGTTTAGATACGAAGTCATGGTTTTATCTTCAACAGTAACGAACTTTCATATAAACCTTCCATCCCCCATTTAAGCCCCCATTTCAACCCCGTGCAATTCTAAATTACGAAATTGCTAAAACAAACACATATTTGCTTCGCGTTACATGTCTAGATACGAAGTTTCATGGTTTTGTGTTCAAAAATTACGAATTTCCATATAATTTTATCCCTCATTTCAACCCTTTTCCATAATAAAATGGAACCTATGTCCTTTTTTGAAATTAAGTCTATCTGTATACCAACTTTTATTAAAATCTGTTATGTGTGGTTCACATGCTTATTACTTTGAAAATTACGATTCATACAACCGTCCATCTCTTGTTTCACCTTCTTAGGGGTTGTATTTCACAAAACCCCGTCTTAACGAGCACCTGCGTGCTAAAATACACCTCCATGCAACATTTCTGAGTTTTCGTGAAGAGATCTATCGCTTTTATACAACAATACAGATAAAAATGCTAAAAATAACCGTGAGAAAAAACAATATTATTGAACATAATTAATGATTTCTTTGAGTGCTCACACCGATGATGAAGATGACAATACTAACTGTTTTTCAGATACTGCTTAATAAATGCATTTTTTTTGTTAAATTATGCACTTGTCATACATTGCTCCTTAAATTTACGAAAAAAAAATATTATTATGGGGCAAGGGTATGCCGGATGATTTGATTGATGAGTCACCTCACTATGACGACATAACTGACAAACGTCAAATGTTACCTTTTAAAATGACCCGACTATAAATTGTGTGCCTAGCATAGCTATCGATATTTGTAATAAACATTATAACCCTGATAGAAGGCCAAAAATGGACTAACATTATATGGTTTCGATGGATAGCGTTATAAAAATAATGCTATATTGGCAGTCGTAGGGACTGCCGATGTGCCGATAGTTAAAAACTTATACATTTAAACGAGCAATTCTTGTTTAAATATATGTATATGTAGGTACATATATATAGAATCTGCATCTCGGAAACGGCTCGAACGATTTTCATGAAATTATGTATTGTAAATATGTACAGGAGGTTTCGGGGACGATAAATCGATCTAGCTAGGTTTTATTTTTTTAAAACATCAATGATCCCATCTGGAATCATCAAGACTTCGACTTTTAGATGGCTGATTCATCAGAACATTTATTATTGAAGTAAAAACTTCTTTTGACGCGGCACAGACACATTTTTCGTGGGCTGTGATCTCAGATGAAACACCTCGCTGTGATTCATGAGTGAAAATCCGAAATTATAAGTTTTGTCTTGTTTCCGTAGTCTCTACCCTACGATTGCTTGATTAGAAAATATATGTTTTCTTCGGAATGGGTCTGACGAGTGACGAGGAACATTTTATAAAAATTGAAAAATCGATTATCATAAAGAACAGTGACAGCTCAAGAAAGTCTAGACACTAGACAGCTGACAACTGACATTATTTTGTAAACATTTCTGTCATCTCATCTGACAAAACCGAAACCTTTTAGTTTTTGGATTTTTGAGGTTATAAACAAAGTTTCCCGTGTGTTTCGTTGTTATAAAAGTTAACAAAAATGGTAAAAAAGAAGATAGATAATCGCATCAGGGTTATGATAGAAAATGGAGTTAAATTGGGGCACAGGACAATGATTCTGCTAGTTGGGGACAAAGGTAGAGATCAGGTAAATAATAAGATACATTTCACTGCGTTTTGATTTAATTATATTTATGGTTTTAAATTATATTTGTTGTTGTATAAAAAAATATCTGAAAAGAAAATGTGACGTTACATTCACAGGCTATTAGATTTTACTATAAAAACAAACGTGGTAAAAAATAATAAAAAGTTAAATCAATTTATTAGAAACCGCATCGCTTGTTGATAAAGCTCACCGAATACGGTCCGCTTGGACCGCTTTTTGAATAACCCGTTTATAAATTAACAATGTTTAATGGTAATCTATTTCAGGTCCCCATATTATATGACATGCTTGTTAAATCAACGGTAAAAGCGAGGCCAACTGTTTTATGGTGCTACAAAAACAAAGATGAAGCTATTAGCAAGTAAGTACAAAAACAATACATGCTCTGAATCATTCAATCAATAGTTATATTCTTATGGTGGTGCCACACTAACTGGAAAAGCCATTAATTATTGCGATAATGGACGTTAACCGAAGGTGTAAGATACATCCATCGGTAAACATCCATTAAGTGTATTTTACACTACAGGTAATGTCCATTAATGCGATAATTAATTACTTTTCTTGTTAGTGTGGCCCCAGCATTAGAAAAATATTATTCTGTTAGTGATCATTTTTTAATTGTGTTACATGATGGAGTACCCTCCAAAATCTCTAAGATGCTCCCCCTTCAATAGTGAAAATTCAATTTTTTTCTCACAATATCACAAATTAATAATATTTTTAATTTAAAAAATCTCGTTATCTGTTTTTAAGCCATGGTCGTAAGAGAGCAAAAAAGATAGCGGCTGGGAAATTAGAAGTATCAGAAGAATCATTATTTGATTCATTCAGAGTGGCCACAACGATACACGGGCGGTATTACTCAGAGAGTCATGCAATGCTTGGACAAACATATGGGGTTTGTGTGCTACAGGTATGTTGTATTTTTTAAAATTTTGGATTTGAATGACATTGACAAGTAATCTTTTTTTCTTTTTTTTTTTGTTGTTCAGCAATTTTTGGTAGCAGAAATTCTTATGCGTACCCATCGTCATCGACATGAAAACGTACTGAGATACGCACAATGGCCCAATAAAGAGGCTAGGTACGGAAAAGGCCCTGCTAAACTAACGTAGTGAAATGTATAGGTTTGACAGTTAGCGGCATTCATATGAGTTAAATATTGTGAATTTGTGTCACAAACAAGCATAACAACAGTATACCTATAGCTATACGGTATTGCTACGTTATAGCTGACATATTGTGCAGTATTAAGTTATAAGTTTTAACAATAGTTGCTCGGATAAACATATAGGGTTTGTGACTCTTTGAATTGAGTGAAGGTTAAAGACTCTCCTACTATTTTCTTTTAAATTGATGTAATAAGCTAATCAGCTGCTTGGATATCAATGATTAGATTTTTTTTTGTAATTTCATAAAACAAGGTGTCTCTCAATTCACTCAGAAATTTTCTACATTATGTAAAAGGAATAAGATCCCATTACATTAATTATTATTTACCTTTGCAAATAATTAGGTTATGACAAATATACCTGCCTTAAATGTCAAGCCATTTCGAGGTATACATGTTAAAAAAAAAAGATTTTTATTATTTATTTAGATTCCTGATATGCCAAAAACAATCTTATTGACAATTAATAAATTTTTAATAAGCTCATACTTATAAGCTTGTAAAATGTATAAAAAAAATTGTTTTGTCACTTCAAGGATTTAATGTATATACATTAGAAATGTTCAATTTATGTATTTATAGCTAATAAAGATATTAAAATAATTTTATTTGGCACAATGCATGGCTGTCACCACCAGTAAATCTAAGTGGTTGTATGGATGGCCACTGCTGTTTGTACAGCTGTATTACTTTATCTCGGATGTTACATTCATCAGGTAAAAAATTGTTCAAAAATATATATTAATTAGTTTTAGTTGGTTTATAATTTCTAGCATTTTGTTTGTATGAAACTCACTTTTGTAGTAAATATATATATATTAATTGGTTTTGTATAATAGTATAGTAATAGTATAATTAAATATTAGTAATAGTATTAACGAAAATGTCTCATCACCTCACCTAACCTTGTTCTAGGCGATTTTCCTTTAAGTTGGTTGCCTGGAAGTTATTGCTCCCAGCAATAAGGCCGCCATTTGTGTCACAATAAAGAGTTATCTATCTATCTATCTAAAATAAAAATGACTTTATGTTAGCAAAAATTTGTCTTTTAACACTGAAATATAAGCCAATGCTGTTCGGCTATTATTAAATAAATCATGAATTAGTGTCCTTCTATACACTGAAATGTTTAATATTGTCATCTATTCACAGGATTTCGAAGCTCTCACACCAAACTTAATGGCACGCACAATAGAAACTGTGGAGGGAGGTGGACTCATCATTTTTCTTCTCAAAACTATGGATTCATTGAGACAGCTGCATTCCATCACTATGGATGTTCATTCCAGGTAAGGTTAAAATATTGCTAATAACCATGATTTTATTCACTACTAGCAGGGCTTAGCGGATTTCCCCGCATATTCCTCGTTTCTTTTGGTTTTCTGACATTAAAAATTAGCCTGTGTTCTTCCAAACTGCAATCTTTTTTTTCTCTCGAAACGCTCGTAGCTCGAAGAAGTGACATCGTTTCATGGTTGAAGTTCCAAAGACATGAATGAAGAGATTTGACTCTACTGTTGTGATTAGTATGTCTAGGCTGCAGAATATGTTGCCCGAGTGGGTGAGTTGTCCCTGTTGGTTACAATCTTTGTGTCTTCAAATAGATAGTGAATCGGTTTCTTCAGACCTTATCGTCGCTTAACTTCAGGCGAGATAGTGGTCAAGTGTAAATGTATATAAGATAAAAAAAAACTAAATGTATTCTAAATTACAACAAGATACTTTCAGATGTTACAATGTGATTGAGAAAACAATGTCATTAATAATATAAGTAGGATTAGCTGCACATGCAATGACATTTACCTTGTAACAACCATTAACTTTAATGGGATAAAAAGTAGCCTGTATTTTATCCAGGTAATGTTTTATTTAATGTAACTCAAATCACCATGTAGTGAAACACACATAGTTGCTTGAACACTGGCTTTATTGCATGACAAGTAGTAACATAGAGGGTAGACTTGTATGTCATACCCTCATTCAATAAACAATACTTTTCTTCCGTTACAGAGATACATTTTAATAACATTAACTTCTGCCCTAACCGGTTAATTAACTTAAACTAACTTGAAAGATGATAAAGAAATGTAGACTCTATTGTAGTAGATTTTTGATTTAAATGTGGCCTGAACCCATATGGGTCCGACAATGGTATACAATCTAATAACTATAGTGTTAAATTTTCAGGTTTAAAACCGAAGCTCATGACACAGTGGTTAATCGTTTCAATGAGCGCTTCCTCCTGTCTCTAACAGACAATCCAAGGTGTCTTGTTCTTGACGATGCACTCACAGTGCTTCCAATATCTTCGAAGACAGCACAAATTGAGCCTGTGGACTCTGTGGTCGAGGTAATAAAGACTCTTTTGGTATAATTTATTTATAGTCTAATATTCCAGGAACCAATATCTCCAAATGTAGCACAGGTTGAATCCATGGAGTGTAGTCTATGTAATATGGAGGTTTTTGTTTAATTTAATTAAAATAAGATATCTTCTATTATTGTCTTTAAAGAGGGCTCAGATCAAATCCATTGATTCAGAGATTGAAGTAATAAGAGCCTCTTTTGCATAATTTATTTGTCGGAGATTAAAGCCGGCAGCCTACCCTCAGTGGTTCGACCTGAAAACCGAACCCAAGCATGACGTCACAGTTGCCTTGACATATTTTTAATTTATAAATATTACGTCTCCTAATATCTTTAGAGACAGTTTAGAAAGACATAAAACATGTACTCTGCGTTTGTGGTAATAAGGGACTTTTTTGTATACTTTATTCAATTCAATTCATTTATTTCAAACCTTAGGCATCTTTGATACACTTGGTAACGTTAATAATTTACAAAATATCAAATATACAATCATTATTAAATTAAAATATATCAAGGTGCATCTAATTAAGCGGCTGTAAAATGGCCTTGTCAGTATTCAGTATTCAGTATTCATATAATTAATATAACATTTCTTCTTCCAAATTCTTCAAAGGTTGTTTGTATGGGCTCAGTGGTTGTGTTGATAAGGGCCTCATTAGACAACTATAGAAAAATATTTTAAAATTGATACACAGGTAAAACTCACGTGTTTGTGCTATATAGTCAATTCAGTCCGACTTAAGTTTTGGCCGCACCCGGCGGCCTTTTTCAAGGAGAGTGCACGCGCGTGATCGCTGCTCGTTTGTACTAAACTATAGCACTTGTGAGTTACCCGTGTATAAATTTAGTATCTGTGATAACCACGTTAATTGTCATACTAAGTATAAGAAAAACACGTTTGTTTCAGCGCACGAATCCGAAATTGACAGAACTAGTGTCGTCGCTCTCTGACTCGCCGCCTGCGGGCCCGCTTGTCGCTCTCTGTCGCACTTACGACCAGGCCACTGCCCTCGTCGCTCTTATCAACACATTAGCTGATAAACAATCACGGTACGTATGAGGGATTAAATGATTTTTGAAATTAAAAACTTAGGCGCGGCTTAGAAATTTTCACTTCAATAAGTGTATTTATTGGTATCTATTACATCCACTCAAGAGCACTGTGGTCCCAAAAGGGACCATTAATTCGAAACTTGACAAACTTAACTTCACGGTCGCTAATTTGGCGGGGAAAAAATAGTTTTTTTCTTGGAAGGAACTTTCCTTGAATCGGTATTTACTTAGACATACGAGAACAAAATTAAAAATTTTGATTAACCCCCGACTACCTCGGATCTCCGATTATCTGTATAACGTTCTACTAGTCATGCCCTTTCATTTGATACCCATATTAAGGGAGATGTGAAAAAATAAATGTATTTCGCCATTTTGTGGTAGCGGCCATCTTGGATTTGAAATTTGTCATAGTGCAAAGTACTCTACTAGTCAAGCCCTTTCATTTGATACCCATATTGAGGTAATAGTGAAAAAAATAATACAATTCGGCATTTTGTAGTGGCGGCCATCTTGGATTTGAAATTTGTTATAGTGTATAGTATTCTACTAGTCAAGCCCTTTCATTTGATACCCATATTGAGGTAGGTTGTAAAGAAATATCTTGTCCGCCATTTTGTGGAGGCGGCCATTTTGAATCGATATTGACATAGCTAAGAACATCCGTTAACCTTCAAATAAAAAAAAACCCATCGAAATCGGCCCGTCCGTTTGAGCTCTACGGTGCCACAGACAGACACACACACAGACAGACAGACAGACATCGACGTCAAACTTATAACACCCCTTTTTTGGTCGGGGGTTAAAACCACATTCAGATTAAAAGAATAATCGTAAAATAAAAAAACTGTTTTAAATATTAAAACATTTTTAATACTTAATTAAATTTTGTGCTATCAAATGCGTTTTTTTTTGTTTTCTCGTGGTTGTTATATCGTATAGAATTAATTTGAACATTAATTCATTATGTATTTTCTTAAATTTATTATGTAGTATTTCCTAAACCACTAAACATCCCAATAACACTTACGCTCAAGTGGCATTTGCCGCGGTTAGTTTATATTTAAAGCACAATATTTATAAATAGACGATACCGATAATTGTCTTGAAACGCCCGCCCTTGAGAGTAATGGGTGCAAATTTTCAAAATGTATGTTCAATTCCGGTTAAATTTCATAAGCCGAAACGTAAACAACGCACTTATGTAGCTCGATCATTGAGCAACTCGTTCTTCCGCGCAAGCACGGAAGGGAGTAGCCTTAGCTAAAAATATTGTTCAAATCTTTCTGTAATTTCTTGCGGTAGGGGAAAGTTGCACACAAGCGCAAAGCCGCACTCTTACATATAAAACATACCTGTACCGATCTATTGCCGATCATACTCACACAGCCAAATCACTAACACATAAAAAATAAAGCACCATTCACAAATCTAGCCCTGCCCTCAGCCACAGTATATTATCAAACTCCTTGGTCAACGCGGACTTGTACCTTGACAGAGGGAAAACGCTGTGTATGCCTACTCCCTTCCGTGTTGCTCGCTGAGCTCTATATATTTGGCTTCCATAGTACAAGCTTGGCTTACTTTGTAGTCAGATGGTGTTGTGTGTAAAATGTCCATCAATATTTATTTTGTAGTCGTTTTCCCACCATTTTTGCAAACGCGTGCGCGCAGTGGTGTTTCAAGTGGGTATTCTGATTCCAGTCCCCCGCACTGCCTGACGGCGGCGAGAGGTCGCGGTAAATCTGCCACGCTTGGCCTCTCAATAGCGGCCGCCGTGGCCCTCGGGTACGTCAACATATACGTCACCTCCCCGCATCCAGAAAACTTGATCACACTCTTCGAGTTTTTACTGAAGGTATGTCCTTTCTAAAACTCTGTACTGTTAGGATTTTATTCGTTAAACATATAGGTGTTAGGCGAATATTCATGTATCATATTATTGTCCTATTTGCAATTTATGGTTAAATGCATCGCGCATAGGATGATTGGGCGCTGTCAAACCCGAACACGGCACTACTTCATTTGCCAACCATCAATAAACACAAATCTTCTATCATACTTCAGTTTGACTACTCACACGATGCAACTCATCCTCAGACGTCATCCCTATATTTCATCCTCAAATCATCTGGATTCATGATGAAACATTGGTGTAGTTGTAAACAATGTAAAAAATAAAAGGCATTGACGACGCCATCGGTTGGTTTGTATGGCTAGCGTTGGCTGCATCACCGAACCATCCGAGAGTTCAACTTATAGATAGCCATGAAGGACACGGTCGTGGTGGAGGCTCCGAGCCTACAAGAGGCGAATTAGAAAATAACAAAATCGTACCAAAAATAACTAGAATTAGGTTGAAAATGTTCCCTACTCCACGACAGAGAGCTGTTCTCAAAATAACTGAATTAATACACCACTTATCTTAGTTCCTAATGTAGCACATTTTCAGGGTTTGGACGCGTGTTTGTACCAAGAGCACATAGATTACAACATAGTTCGGTCAACTAACCCAGACTTCAAAAAGGCCATCGTGAGGATCAACATCGCGAGGAATTCACGTCAGACTGTGCAGGTACGTTTCTTTATAATTATTCGGTTCTTGCCACACATAAACGTAAGATAGAAGTTGGTAGTTTGAACAAAATATTTGCTCCCATGTCAATTTAGTAAATTTTTTACCTCCGATATCTGCCGACCAAGTTTTTTAGTTGGATCCCTTGTGTTACGGCTGCAACGATGTTTTTTTAAATAATATATAGTGACAAGACATGCAGGACATGTGCTTGCTGATAAGCAAGATGCCTGCCACATAACAGCACAGTGACACAACTATTGGAACAAGAGTCCAAATCATTACCTAGCGCTGCACTGCGCTCTCTATGTCCTGTAATTTCAATGGAAACATTACCCTTTAAACCGGAACAGTAATGTTTGTACATTACTGCTTGGCGGTAGATTTACTGGCAAAGGTTTGGTACTTCACCAGCCGGACTCTGCAAGAGTCCTACCACTACTAAAAACTATTCTATGGTTGAATTTAGACTTCCAAGCACAAGGAGTAAGGAGCAGTACCACTACTAAAACCATTCCAGCTCTCATTCAATTAGGCATGACGACTCATTTTTGATATTGCCGTTCAAAGGCTACTCAATAACTGAAACATAGGTGAAAGAATTACTTTGTTATCTTAAAAACTTCCCGTGATATCACAATTTTGGACTCTCCCAAAAACGCTTCATACAAAAACCCTACTAAAGCGTGACGTCACTGTGTCGTATTTTCTATGCATCACGCGTAATGTTTGTATGTTAGCTATATTAAATATTGCGTTTAGGAAACTGGTTTCATAACAAAAGTCACCTGAAATTGAATGGGTTATCCAATGGTAAAACATTTTCTAATAATTTCGTACTTTTAAAATGGATCATCCAGCTTTGAATGATCACAAAGTAAGTTAAACAAAAATATATCAAAATTAAAGTTGGTACATATTTTATTCTATTTAAATATTGTCATTGTATCAAATAATTCAAGGATCAGTCGTCATGCTTATGGAAACGACCATCAAATTATTTTAATTTTCAATCACTTTGTTGTCCTCAGTACATTACACCAGACGACCACTCCCTCCTGTCAGCGGCTGACTTAGTTCTGGTCGACGAAGCGGCCGCCATCCCGTTAGTTCACGTGTCGGCCGCGGCGCAGAAGGCGCCACTAGCGCTACTCTCGTCTACAGTCTCCGGGTATGAGGGCACGGGCCGAGCCCTGTCACTGAAATTGTTCGCGCAGCTACAAACGCAGCATAAGGCACCGCCTCCAGTAAGTTAATTTACTAATTAGTTGTATAATGTTTTTATTCGTTTATTTGCAGCGCCCCTTGATCTCACCCGCTTTTCCCATTATTTTTCCGTTCAATTCAATTTATTTATTCATAGCATAAATTCATAAGAACACTTGGTAACGTCATTTACAAAAAGGCAAAGAATCTGTGTACATAATATGATAAAATAACAACGCACAAAAAGAATAAAGCAGCTGTAAAGGGGCCTAGTCAATTACATGCAGCTGTAAAAAGGCTTTAATCCCGTGATTAAAAGGACCTTATGTGCTATTCCAAACTATAATCTGTATTCCAAATTTCAACCCCATCTGTTCAGACGTTCCCACGTGATTGAGTAACAAACAAAGTTGGGATATTTATGTGTTTGTAACATATTAATATTGAAACTTTCGTATTTGTAATATTAATAGGATTGGTTATTTATTCGACACATATCCCAACTTACAAACTACTACATACAAGCTACTACTTTTTATCACGAGAAAATGACGAGACCTGCGCGAGTAAAATCGCGGGGAGCTGCTAGTACTAATTTGTTTCAACGTAAAATATATCCATTTAAATATTTCAGATAAAGCTAGAAGAACCGATTCGTTACCGTTCCGGTGACGCCGTAGAATCGTGGCTGAACGGTCTTCTGTGCCTGGAGGCGCCGGCCCCCGCGCCGGGTGCGGGCGCTCCGCCCCCGGTCGCTTGCGAACTGTACCGGGTCAACAGAGACGCCCTATTCTGCTACCACAAGGCGGCCGAGGCGTTCTTACACAGGCTCGTCGCTATATACGTCTCTAGTCACTATAAGGTAATATACTCATCGCTATATATGTATCTACCCGTTATAAGGTAATACACTCATCGCTGTATATGTCTCCAGCCACTATAAGGTAATATACTCATCGCTATATACGTATCAAGCTACTATAAGGTAATATACTCATCGCTATATACGTATCTAGCCACTACAAGGTAATATACTCATCCCTATAAACGTATCTAGCCACTATAAGGTAATATACTCATCGTTCTATACATATCTAGCCACTATAAGGTAATATACTCATCGCTATATATGTCTCTAGCCACTATAAGGTAATATACTCATCGCTATATACGTATCTAGCCACTATAAGGTATTATACTCATCGCTATGTGCTATGTGTGTCTCTAGCCATTAAATGGTATAATTCGTTGGACAACATATTTGCCAGATATACCTACTACCACCAAGCAGTAAAGTGCCAACATCGTTGTGTTTCAATTATAAGGGCAATGTGCTACCAAAAGGCGGCTGAGGCTTTCTTACACAAGCTCGTCGATTCTAGCCACTAGAAGGTAATATTTAATTCGTAACATAAAATATCTAGCCACGGTATGCTAGTATGCTCGTCGATATGTGCGTCTTTAGGAATAATAGGCTTACTATATAGGGTTCAAATAAGTTGTCCGTTCAGAAATATATATATAGCCCATGGAGATCGTGTCGAACACGCGAGTTTCATGATTTTTTGTTCACCCAAGAAGTGTTGACTGCGGCTAACGTGTTTTTAATAGTATACAGTGACAAGACGAGCAGGACATGTGCCTGATGGTTAGCGACATGCCTGCCACATAACAGCACAGTGACACGCAATTATTGGAACACAAAGAGTCCAAATCATTACCTAGCACTGCACTGGGCTCGTCACCTAGACCTTGGATGGACATACTGATCAAACTCAAAAACACAAGACAATATCATGATGAAACACAAGATGTTGGTGAAATTGTGCTCACCGAGCATTTATCTCACACACATATATATATATCACAACCAAATAGAAGCCAGAAATGAATCGAAGATGAAGAATCAGATGACATAAATAAAAACCAGAAATTAATAGAAGATGAGGAAGAAGAAGACTTTAATCAGCTGACTATTATTTAATTTTTTTCATTTATAAATTAAGACTACAACAAATTGTCTTGCCATACATATTGCATGCCTCTCACAGGTCAATTTGTATGGGACAACTTTTTAAAATGTTTTGTATCATCTTATCTTACCTACAAACAGCAATAAAGATATTTGTATTTGTCACCCAGAAATCTAAGAAATTAATTCTCTAACGCCAGTAATTACTCTGCAAACATTTGCCTTCAAACTGGAATATAGTAATATTTGCACATTACTGCTTGGCGGTAGAATAACTGACAAAGGTGTGGTATTTCCCCAGGCGGACTCTGCAAAGAGTCCTACCACTACAGACATCGATTTCACTTTAAACATCTTTACTGACACGTTTCCGTTTTGCAGAACAGTCCAAACGACCTGCAGTTGTTGGCGGATGCGCCGGCGCATTGCCTGTTCGTTCTGCTCGCGCCTACGCCTGCCAACTCGACCGCCATGCCTGAAGTACTGTGCGTCGTGCAGACCTGTCTCGAAGGGAACATATCTGACAAGTGAGTCACTTTTCTCCCAACTACATGGCAATGACCATTTCATATATCTAGGCCACGAGCTTAGTGCAGTGTCAGGCAGTGGTTTGGACTATTCGTGCTGAAATGACCGCGTGGCGCTTGTGCTGTTATGGACAAGCGCGGGACTATGGTATGCATGTATTACTCAGCCTTTCACTATATATTACAGAAAAAAAACTTCGAGACGTAGGATTGTCATGCTTGACATAGACCTGCGTCTCCAAGTATTTCTTTAAGCTGATATGCTATTATTCTGCTTTAGTGATAACGCGCAAACCATATTCGAAATCCCGAGTGTCGGGAGAGGTCTGTGAAGAAGTATCTTGTACGTGTTACTTTGCCACAGTGCATTCTCAGCTACATGCTACAGTACTATATGCTACGGTGAACTATACGCGCGCGCTTCCGACTGGGAGCGTTCGTTTCGTGCCCAAAAACGTTCCGTACGTGCCATCGTTGCGTGTTGCAATCCACATCCGTGAGACCATATTTCAAAGAGATTGTCAACTAAACCGGACTCGTACAACACGCGAGCAGAGAGACATTCTTGTGACATACGCTAGGTTGACAAGCTGATTTGGATTTCAAATTCTCTCGCTAAGTTAGGGAAGCTGACTCACATTATAGGGCAGCAAGTATAAGTTGCCACATTGTTGAAATTCTTACAGCTAAACCAATAGCATGCTTTTGACTCTACGAATAACATTTATTTACATTTTTGACTTGAATGCCTACGGGAATGTTTCGTTCTGTGACAGAAAATACAAGCTATTTATACGTAACAATAACTTCAATGCTTCATCCCCGAGATCAATATGTATATCAAGATGTATAAATATGTATATGTAAATTGTCCACCAATATTTATTTATTTATAAATAATTGTTCTCTTCGGACGAAACTATAGAATTTCACTGACGGGGATGTTAGTATTATCATTAATTAAACAATAGTTTCAATCTATGGTTAGATGGTTTTGCGTGTGAAATGTCCACCAATATTTATTTATTTATTCATCAATAAGCTTGGAGAATTGAACAATAATGATTAGGTAAGTGAAACAGAAGCTCAGGAAAGTGAGAGGGAACGACATGTCGAGTTTGATAACGCCGCACAATGCGTACGAGAACTCGCATTCTCGGCTCAGGTAGAAGAAGGCTTTTAGCTTGCGACGATCTGCGACACCTGTAACAAAGAATCATCATGATAATCTGCCCACTTTCATCCACTGGACGTAGGCATCTCCAATAATACGCCACTCAGCCCGATTCTCGGCATTACGTTTCCAACCGCCACTAGCTGCCTTTCGTAAATCGTCATTCCATCTAGTCTCAGAGCATCAGAACGATTCGGCAAACCTAGTATAGGATGCCCTGAAAACAGATAAAGAATTGAAAAATAAACCGTCGTACACATACGAAGGACCCTTTGCTGAGTTCGTTTGGGAAATTACCACAAGCCTTTGGAAGTTATTTTATCGATGTGATTTTATTTTTATTTTTTGCTGTTCAATCACGTCGGAAAGGATCGGGTTGAAATTGGGAACACAGATTATATAATAATAGCACATAGGTTACTTTTTATCACGAAAAAAACGGGAATAGGTACTCTTCGGAGCGCTACTGGTGGTTAAATATTTTGATTTAATATGCTCTGTTTGTCTCTATTAAAATAGGTACTTATTATATACCTTGCAAAATTGTTTATTTTCTATGAAATGAAATGAAATTTATTTGGTTCAAGAACACAAATTCTTAAAAAACAGGTTAATATCTACTTAAGTTAAAACAAGAACAAAATTAAAAATTTTGATTAACCCCCGACTACCTTAGATTTGTTATCTGTACAACATTCTACTAGTCAAGCCCTTTCATTTGATACCCATATTAACGGAATTGTGAAAAAGGAAATGTAATTCGCCATTTTGTGGTAGCGGCCATCTTGGATTTGAAATTTGTCATAGTGCAAAGTATTCTACTAATCAAGCCCTTTCATTTGATACCCATATTGAGGTAGTAGTGAAAAATATTATATAATTCGCCATTTTGTGGTGGCGGCCATCTTGGATTTGAAATTTGTTATAGCGTTTGGTACTCTACTAGTCAAGCCCTTTCATTTGATACCCATATTGAGGTAGGTTGTGAAGAAATATTTTGTCCGCCATTTTGTGGTGGCGGCCATTTTGAATCGATATTAACCAAACATAGCTAAGAACATCCGCACGGATATTAACTTTCAAATAAAAAAAAACGCATCGAAATCGGCCCATCCGTTTGAGCTCTACGGTGCCACAGACAGACACACACACACACAGACAGACAGACAGACAGACAGACAGACATCGACGTCAAACTTATAACACCCCTTTTTTTTTGTCGGGGGTTAAAAACAAATATATTGAAACACAAGTACACTGGTATCCACACTAGGGCAACCTGTGTCGTGGGCACCAGGCATAACGTTTACATAAACTTTTTTTTTTATAATATACGTTGTATGACGTCCGCTTAGTATGACGTGTTTGTTGTTTCCCTTCGATGTCGTTATAAGCGGATTCGCCTAGTCTATTGAACAATTAATAAAGAGAATAGGTATATTAATAATTATAATATAACTATTCACTTAATAATAATTAATAGGAATATTGGTTACTGTTTTTTTTTATTTTACATAATATATCTATCCATAGTATTTTAATATATTTTTAACTTAGCTTTAGAATGTAATAAGACAAGCAGAACATGTGCCTGATGGTAAGCAACATGCCTACCCATAACAGCGCAACGACACGCAGCTATTGGAACATGAAGAGTCGAAATCATTACTTAGTACCGCATTGCGCTCGTCACCCTGAGATATGAGGTGTTTTATATCTCAGCCCAGTATGAGTAAAGTGTGACGCGACGATCAGGACACGTGCCTGATGGTAAGCAACATGCCTGCCACGTAGCAGCACAGTAACACGCAGCTATTGGAACATGAAGACTCCAAATCATTACCTAGCACTGCACTGCGCTGCGCTCGCCACCCAGAGATTTAAGATGTTATATCTCTAAGACCTGTAATTTCTCTGGAAACATTACCCTTCAAACCGGATCACAGTAATGTTTGCACATTACTGCTTGGCAGTAGAATAACTGGCAACGGTGTGGCACTTCCCCAGGCGAACGTAGTCCTTACTCAAATCTGTGTTGTCCAAAGCATTGCTCAACACCGCTCGGATGGAAGCAGTCTGTGTCCTGGTAGTACTGGCGTAGTAGCACGGTACTACCACCTGTAACATAATTTTAAGCGCATGCGCGCTGGCCGCTATGATATAGCTAGATATTTTAATATACATCTTGATGACCTGAAATAGAAATGACATGATGACTAAAAAGTATTTACTCCTTCAGTTAGATTGTTTAAAAATATTTTGTATGTATAGTTCATAAGTGTTTCTCTGTAATACTTTAGTATGTGTGTGTCACAATAAAAAGTTTCTATCTATATTTCAACAAGAACAAAATTAAAAATGTTGATTAACCCCCAACTACCTCGGATTTGTTATCTATACAACATTCTACAAGTCAAGCCTTTACATTTGATACCGATATTAAGAAAGTTGTGAGAGTGCGCATGTTCTTAGCTATGTTTGATTAATATCAATGCAAGATGGCCGCCTCCACAAAATGGCGGACAAAATATTTCTGTACAACCAACCTCAATTGCGTATCAAATATATTAGTAGCTTGACCAGTATCCCATCCATCCCATCGGCCCATCCGTTTGAGCTCTACGGTGCCACAGACAGACACACACATAGACAGACAGACATCGACGTCAAACTTATAACATCTCTTTTTTGGTCGGGGAACACTTGCACTACGGCATATCATTACTAGATCTAGCTACTATATGGCAATGCAAAAAACCGCAATACTGAACACATGCCGAATTGTGAGAAAGTTTCTACATGATAACTCTTCACTAACAGATATACCTCTCAACCATGAGGTCCACTCGGCATAAGCCCGTGGATTTCATAAATACCGGAAACTCTTATAGTTCCGAGAATGAGAATCTTACTGAAAACAATAGTAACAAGAACAAAATTAAAAATTTTGATTAACCCCCGACTACCTTAGATTTGTTATCTGTAGAACATTCTACTAGTCAAGCCCTTTCATTTGATACCCATATTAAGGGAATTGTGAAAAAGGAAATGTAATTCGCCATTTTGTGGTTGCGGCCATCTTGGATTTGAAATTTGTCATAGTGCAAAGTATTCTACTGATCAAGCCCTTTCATTTGATACCCATATTGAGGTAGTAGTGAAAAATATTATATAATTCGCCATTTTGTGGTGGCGGCCATCTTGGATTTGAAATTTGTGATAGCGTTTAGTACTCTACTAGTCAAGCCCTTTCATTTGATACCCATATTGAGGTAGGTTGTGAAGAAATATTTTGTCCGCCATTTTGTGGAGGCGGCCATTTTGAATCGATATTAACCAAACATAGCTAAGAACACCCGCACGGATATTAACTTTCAAATAAAAAAAACCGCATCGAAATCGGCCCATCCGTTTGAGCTCTACGGTGCCACAGACAGACACACACACAGACAGACAGACAGACAGACCGACAGACAGACAGACAGACAGACAGACAGACAGACAGACATCGACGTCAAACTTATAACATCCCTTTTTTTTGTCGGGGGTTAAAAATAATACTCTGTTTTGATAAAAACAACAAGTTTACATAAATGGTGATCCAAACTAGTCTGATACTGTGGATCGGGTGCCAATAGCTTCTTTTTTTTAACAAATTTAAAAGTATTTAAACTTTGTCGAGTATATAGCTAAATTGGCTTATGCCACAAATACAATTTAGATAGTTATACGAAATACAGTTTTTAGCTAGTTCGCAGACGGTGGTTCCTCATTGTGATACACAAATTAAGCAATAAAGGATCTGATGAGTTATACTTAAGTTTAAAATCATATTGTACTCACATTATCAGAGACTAGAATATATTGAAAGTACTTCACTATCCATTTAACAACGAGCACTGTGGAAATTGTCGACGTTATAAATATTATCGTTACCTGTAAATGATGGTTGACTTTATAAATAAATACTGGTATTATTAAGTACGGTATGTAATTTTATCGTCGTTGTATGGAGGAGCGAGTAGTTCAGTGCTCAACATCAGCCCACCCTAGTCCACTGCTGGATAGAGGCCACCCATGATACGCCACTCAGTCCTAACCTCGGATTTTCTTATTTAGCCATTGCCTGTAGCCTTACGTCATCACTCCATCGAGTTTCAGGGCGTCCTGCACTACGTTAGCCTAATCGCGGTCTCCACTCTAGAAACATCTACCACAATGGTTATCGGTCCTACGACAGATATGTCCAGCCCACTGCCACTTAGGTTTGCATATCGCTATTCAATTTGACATAGCTGTAGGGATTCCAGAACAAACCAGCTTTCCAGTTTTTTTATAGTATAGAGTGGGGAAACGAGCAGGAGAGTTGCCTGATGGTAAACAACATGCCTGCCACATAACAACACAGTGACGCGCAGCTATTGGAACATGAAAAGTCCAAATCATTACCTAGCACCTCTGCACTGGTCACCCCGGGATGTAATGTACTATTATCTCTATGCCCTGTAATTTCACTGGGAATATTGCCCTTCAAACCGGAACACAGTAATGTTTGCAGATCACTGCTTGGCGGTAGAATAACTAGCAAAGGTTTGGTAGTGCCCCAGACGGACTCTGCAAAGAGTCCTATTCTTAGATAGAGAATAAGCAAATAGATCAGGGTTTTCCGCACGGTTCCTTTGTATCAATCGTAACCATATCACGTGCATACTAGCTATGGCAACAGAGTGATGTGCCGCGACAAAATTATGACACTTCCACAAGAGCGACAAGACGAGCGATCAGACTTCGGTGTAAAACGTTTGTTCCAACTCTATACGTAGTGTATGTAAAGTCTTTGGTCCTACTACAACTACACTACAGTTTAGTGCTATAGATACCCCAAATTAAGCAAATCTTATATTCCACCCGAGGGGTACACCAAAGACCGGTCCAACGACCAGCAACCGACCGCTGAAAGCTATTTTCTCCTGAAAATATAATCAGTCCTTTAATGATCTTATAATAACTCACCGGCGTATTCATGTACCTATTCAATTTTCGGGAACACTTGTACAGCAGATTATACGTATTATGCAAAGTTGATGTATCGATGTCAGAGTATTGTGCCAGCTTCTCGAAGTCGTTCGCGTTATTCGTGTCTATCTTTTTATTTCCACACGTCTTCTCAGCGAGCGCTTTTATAAAACGAACTTTTAGATATACACTTCGTAGTTCAAAAATTAAAAACAGCGTTTCTATGTCGTGAATCGATAAAGCCATGAGAAGATATACAACGTCTACAGCACTGTCCATAAACATATACACCAGATAAACTTCTATGATATTGGAAATAAAAAGAATTGCAACCGAGCT
This sequence comes from Ectropis grisescens, assembly GCA_017562165.1. Classification (NCBI taxonomy): domain Eukaryota; kingdom Metazoa; phylum Arthropoda; class Insecta; order Lepidoptera; family Geometridae; genus Ectropis; species Ectropis grisescens. The sequence goes on along the minus strand of CM029780.1, from coordinate 7,045,767 downwards.
ATACACAAATAACATGGAATTCGATGTAACGTAATCGTTCTTAATTTTTAACATATCATAAAACATGGCAGATTTTTGTATTTGATTTTTAAGCATTTTGTAATAATTATTATTTGTCAATGAAAAGAACAAAAGTAATACATATTCTATTACTACGGTATATCTAGCAAAGTACACAAAAATATTGTGGACGTCGGCTTTCCCTATCAAATACCAGAGAGAAAACAGAATGAGAAATATGTTATGAATGAAACCAAATATTTTTAAAGGTTTTGAACTCGAAATAACACCAATACGATTTATACCCAGCATCAGTTCTGCGTAAATCAAGTACTTGATACTACCAGGAAGTTTATCTGATGCTTCAATGAAATTATTTTTCCTAGTCGACTTTATGTTGTCTTTTTGTGGTTCATTATCTGATATAGTATTTATGGTATACATTGTAAAGGTTTTCTTATGAGTCTTCGGTGGCGTTGTATCTAGTATATGTATCAGAATGAAATGAAACACTTGTAAGATTGTAACAAACATTTCTCTTATATGCATCTTCCATTTACATCAACCTAATGTTATTGACATATGTTTTTAAAATAACCGTGATCGACATTATGATAATAAATAATATTAATGAGTTTCAAATTACATTTCTAGGTCAAAGTGATGTCTTTTAAAAAAAATTGGTTAGTTATCGATAGATGGTACTGTCTAGTTTAAATGATGTATGAATATTTTTAAACTAGGATAAAAAAATTGCTTTGTGCTTTTTTAATCGAAACAAGTTATTTAGTAAGAACAAGTCTTTCTCGGAAATCTTTCGGATCTCATCCAGGCCAAAAAACTTGCTCCATTTGAAAATGGAAACTGAAATTGCGTAAAGATAGTAGTAGAAAGAAGTAGTAGTAGTAGGATGTTTAAAAATAGTATTTATAAAAATAGCAAAAAGAAGAGGAGAAAAGACTCCGCCTTGCGGAACACCAGCTGTTGTATTACACCAAGAAGAGAAGTATCTTGGCGAATCCGTTGCCGGGCGTCTTTGTTAGTTACTACCAAAGCACCGATTACCGGTGAAGAGACGTTATTTGAGCGTATTCTTGTGAGTAAAATGTCGAAATTGACGGCGTTGAAGGCATTACTAAAATCTAACAGAGTTAGAACAGTAAGCCTGTCGTCATGGTTCTATAGGCGAATAGCGTCGGCGACTTTAACAATCGCAGACACAGTGTTATGCCCAGACCTGAAACTGGATTGGAAAGGATATTTATATTTATTTATTAACGAATTCATTAAACTGGTTATGCACAAGATCTCGAAAAATAGAGTTAGGATAGATAAGTACAGGATGAAATTCAGAAGATGTAAGGTTTGACTTTTAAGGCACTGGTAATACCTAGGCGTTTTTAACCGACTTCCAAAAAAAGGAGGAGGTTATCAATTCGACCCCTATGTTTTTTTTTGTTATTACCTGATTTCTCGAGAACCTCTGCACCGATTTTAAAATTTCTTTTTGTGCTCAGTTGGGTATGCTTCCCGAATGGTCCCATATAAATCTTATCGAAATCGGTCGGGTGGTTTTTGAAATATGAACCATAAACTAAAATTTGCGTACAATTATCTGGTTGACGTATGTAGTTGAAGATTTCACAAAAGTTATGAAACTCGATCCTGTCAATACGAAATTGTGTAAATGGATTAATAAACTTAAACTTGTTTTTAGCCCCCGACCAAAAATAGGGGTGCTATAAGTTTGACGTCGACGTCTGTCTGCCTGTGTGTCTGTCTGTCTGTGGCACCGTAGAGCTCAAACGGATGGACCGATTTCGATCCGGTTGTTTTTATTTCAAGGTTAATACCCGTGCGGATGTTCTTAGCTATGTTTGGTTAATGTCGATTCAAGATGGCCGCGTCCACAAAATGGCGGACAAAATATTTCTTCACAACCTACCTCAATATAGGTATCAAATGAAAGGGCTTGACTAGTAGAATACATTGCACTATGACAAATTTCAAATCCAAGATGGCCGCTACCACAAAATGCTGAAATACATTTCTTTTTTTCACAACTCCCTTAGTATGGGTATCAAATGAAAGTGCTTGACTAGTAGAATGTTGTACAGATAACAAATCCGAGGTAGTCAGGGTTTAATCAAAATTTTCTTTTCTGTTCTTGTACACTAAAAAGGGTGAAATAAACTATTTTCGTACAAAAAATTAAACCGACTTCAAAACCACAAATAGGCACTCAAAAGCGAAAAATTAACTAAAATCATTATTATAAGCGCTACTCACTCATCTATTTGAAGTCGGTTTAATTTTTTGTACGAAAATAGTTTATTCCATATTGTAGCGAAATCACAACTTTTAACAGAATTATTACAAATGGAACAAAGAACGGGAAGGATAATATTAAAAATAACACATGTTGGGACTTTTAGTACTAAATAGCAACCGCCATTATTTGCTTAATGACACAACCTTAAAAGCTAGACACAAACATACTGTCACGGACTTATGCATAAATGGTTGCATGGAGCGTGCATATGGAATCTCTCAAAAGGAATTCATGCTCCGCTGCTATTCATAGTAGTGTAATGTTATATAGTCTATATATAGCCTTCCTCGATAAATGGACTATCAAAAAAGAAAAATAGTTCCCGAGATCTTAGCGTTCAAACAAACAAACTCTGCAGGTTTGTAATATTAGTACTTATAGATTTGAGTATGATTCTTCATCTTCATTCAGTATTGATGCTTAATTACGATCAAGCATTGAGATGATCTGAAGCATTCGTATAATTATGATAGAACTTTAATCACGAATAAAGTTTGTTTAATGATTAAACAACAACATCAACAAACAATAGTTTTAGTTTTAATCAATAAACTTAGAGAACTGAACGATCATGATAAGGTAAGTGAAACAGAAGCTCAGAAAACTGAGAGGGAACGACATGTCGAGTTTGATAACGCCACACAATGCGTACGAGAACTCGCATTCTCGGCTCAGGTAGAAGAAGGCCTTGAGCTGGCGACGATCTGCGATACCTGTAACATCAAATATATATTTAAAATTTCATGCTTTTCTAATAAGCTTACTTGTCGTGCCAATTTAAACTTTATCATTTAAAGTATTAGTTCAAAATTTATTTGATTACGTTTCTAAAATTTACAGCGTTTCATCTCACTTTCTTTGAAATTACTTAAACTTGAATCAAAGTTACGGCTGGTCTAGTCGGGAGAACGGCGACTGCCAATCCGGAGCCCCGGGTTCAAATCCCAGGCACACCACTGTCTTTTCGAAGTCATGTGCGTAATGCCGCTACCTAGAATCTTTCTTGGTCATGTGTCATCTTCAATCCGTACTGGGTCAGCGTGGTGGACCATGGCCTCGACTCTCTCCTTGCGAGAGAAGGCCCCGAGTTCCAGTTTGATTTTGAAGGATTGCTTATGCCAACCTTACCCAAAGACGCAGTATCCAGCGCATTACTTAACACTTCACGAATCGAAGCGGCTTGCTCTCTAGTAGTACTGGCGTAGTAGCACGGTACTACTATTTGCAATATAGTTTTAACTACCCGGGTAGTGACATAAATTAAATTAATACAAGCGTCGTATGTCTGAAATAGAAAAATTTGAATATCAATTTATATTTTTTTATATAGTACAGAGTGATGAGGCGAGCAGGACATGTGTCTGATGGTAACCAACATGCCTGCCCATAACAGTAGTGTCACGCAGCTATTGGAACATAAAGAGTCGAAATCATTTCCTAGCAAGGCTTTGCGTTCGTCACCCAGATATATGAAATGTTTCATCTCTAAGCCCTTTAATTTATCTAGAAACTCTGCCCTTTAAACCGGAAAACAGTGATGTGTATGCGTAAGCATAACTGCTTGGCAGTACAACAACTGGCAAATGTGTGATATTTTCCCAGACACACTCTGTAAAGAATCCTACCTACGTACAATAGGGACGTTAAACAGTTTTCGGAACTGCTTATTTTTGAAGATTGGCGCTTGTTTACCGTAAAAAATAACATTTTATTTCAAAATATTAGTATTTTCGATGAGTAAATTACAATATTAGACTAATTTTGAATTTTGCCGCTAATACACTAACGACTGACATGACGTCACTAGTCGCAAAATATTGGTCGCGATGCATGACTGTATGTTCAGTTTATTTGTTTTCTTATCATTACTTGTATACAAACACAATCGTAGTCACTAGAGTCTGGCTAACGAAAGTAGATACTGGATTTTTTTTGCCAACTTCTTACATGACAACACTTCAGTGTTCCTAACATCGGGTATTTACCAAACCAATTGGGATATTTTAAACAGAAAGTACTTAGGTACACTTGATTCCAAAAAGACATTTTTAAAAACAAACCGTTTAAACATTATATGAAACAAGTATTAAAAATTCGTACGAGGTATGTACGTGTTGACGATTATTTCAAGAGCAACACTAAGCCTTTAGTTGGCCTAATAAATAGATTCATTAATTACGCTATTAAATAGAGAAAGGCTTGTACAATTTTATTTTTAAGCAATTAAGTTATTTCGGCGATTATCCGAAAGATTTGGTAGAATCAGAATTAGTGTATGGCAGGGTAGGCGAACCAAAGGCACGCGTGCCATTAATGGCACGCGACACAATATTTTAGGCACGTCACCGATCATAAAACATGTGTAAAAATGTGTTAAGTAGGTATATTATGACGATCGAACTAATCTGAAAAAATAATCTGAAAGTCAAAATTATTTGATGGCACGGCAATGACCCCATTAAACAATCTTTTAGAAAAAATGGCACACTGATGCACAAAGGTTCGCCTACCCTGGTGTATGGTATCCCTATCTCTGACGCAACAAAATGGCGTGTTTTTGATGTTTTATAGTGGCTGGCTTGTGTTTGTTTTTGGTGATATTTTCAGTTTAGGGATGCCATGCTGATATATTTTTAATTTACCGCGCTTTGTTAGTAATAAACTGTAATAAAAATGCAAAAAGTAAACTGTTTAATCAGTTTTCGACAGCTTGTTTTGCGACTAGTGATGTAATAAGTCATATTGGTGTTTCCAGATTAAAAATGTAGCATTAAAAATAATTTATAATACATTTACTTCGTAATATTAAATAATGTGATTTTTGATATTCTATTAATACAAACTAAAATAAAATTAACATTAAATTGTGATTACTGTTAACATCCCTATTTTGAAGCGGTCTTACAAACTTACAAACTGCTGAATGGTCTCTATTCGGACGGAATTTCATATCTATGTAGCGTATGTATCGGAATATCAAATATATATATACTTACAACATCGGTAGTATAAATTACTGTAAAATAATGAATCATTCTTTTAAACATCACTATTGTTGAAAAGGTTGATGAGATAAGTATAACTGTTACCTGAAAATAAAAATGAATGATTATGTATTGTATTGAAACGGTATCTAATCCCTAAAATTATAAATGTGTTATCGGTGTGAAATTTCAAACTCAGATAGTTTTAGTCTGGAATTATACATAGGTTACTTTTTAACCCCCGACCAAAAATAGGGGTGTTATAAGTTTGAAGTCGATGCCTGTCTGTTTGTCTGTGTATCTGTGTGTGTGTCTGTGGCACCGTAGAGATCAAACGGATGGGCCGATCTCAATGCCGTCTTTTTATTTGAAGGTTAATATCCGTGCGGATGTTCTTAGCTATGTTTAATTAATATCGATTCAAGATGGCCGCTTCCACAAAATGGCGGACAAAATATTTCTTCAAAACCTACCTCAATATGGGTATCAAAAACATGAGTTGACTAGTAGAATACTATACACTATAAAAAAAAAATCAAAGCCAAGATGGACGCCACCACAAAATGGCGAATTATATTATTTTTTCACTACTACCTCATTATGGGTATCAAACGAAAGGGCTTGACTAGTAGAATACTTTACACTATGACAAATTTCAAATCCACGATGGCCGCTACCACAAAATGGCGAAATACGTGGCTTGATTAGTAGAATGTTGTACAGATAACAAATCCGAGGCAGTCGGGGGTTAATCAATATTTTTAATTTTGTTCTTGTTATCCCAGGAAAATAACGGGAACTATGCGAGTGAAACCGCGGGACCCGCCTGGTATTATTATCTATTTCATGTTCTGATGTTAAAGCCATTTATATTTAGTAATGTAAATTTATCTATAAATAAAAAATATATAGTCGATTGAGATCGAGTTGCTGGATGTTCCGACGGCGTTATAACTCAGTACCATGGGCTAATTGTTTTTACAAATAATTCAGTAGGTACCCTGAATCAATCGGATTGGTCTCGAGACGGATTCAATCCTCTCGGTCGTTGTATTATACAAATACAGATACAAAAATCTTTATTGCTGTTTGCAGGTAAGATAAGGTGATACAAAACAGTTTAATAGTTGACCCATACACACTGGCCTCTTCTTCTAGAGGCATGCAATATGTCTGGCAACACAGTTTCCATTGGTCTGAATTTATGTAATGATAATAATAGTAATAATAGATTATTATTATCCGATTAGAATGACAGAGACTAGGATTGTTATTCCGTGCTGGAATCGTTCAGACTGCGGTGTGATTCAGCACCCAGGAATCAATTGATTAAACATATAATATCCTATTCGTTTAGTGGTTGGTAGGTAACACTCACGTAAAATACCAAAATATACGTATGTACTTAAAACAAAAGTAAAATATACAATAAAATGAAAACTTACCAGAGTATTTAAGTATCTGTTGAATTTTCGATGGCATTTGTACATCATATTATATGTATAATGCAAAGTTTTTATATCAATATCGGAACGGAGAGATAGTTTTTCCATTTCAGATTTTTTATTTACCTTCGTATTTTTATTGCCAAATATTTTCTCGACATGTGCTTTAATAATTAGTAATTTTATATAAATGTTTCGAATTACAAAACCTAAAAATATTAACTGTACATCACGGGCCATCATAATAATGAAAATGTACAAGACATCAAACGACCCTTTCAGATGAATGTTGCAAATTAAATATATAAATAATGTATTTGATACAACACTTATGATAAGCGAATTATATATACATATAGTAGAATCAGATATGATACATTTGTCGTTCACTTTGAACAGTTCGCAAATCTTAGCCGACTTATCTATTAGTTTTTTAAGTTCGTGTCGATTTATCAAAGAAACTATCAAAATACATAAATATTCTATTATTAAATTGTTTTTATGTACGTAAACAATAGGACTCTGGACTATGTTAGTAACGATAAAATAATATATACTGATAAAAATCATAAACACAGAATGTACGTAAGCTAACACTCTTACAGATTTACGGGGAGAAAGGAAAACAAGATGGTTGGCTCCCAGCAGAGCTGAAGCGTAAATTGCGTATTTTAGTTTGTGTACAAAATGATCGTTGGCATTGACGAGATTCTTCGTCTTGAGTTGCATCTTATTGTTCACATTTTGTGGACTGATTTTTGATATAATGTTTATCGTATGCATTGTCATTTTTAACCGACTTCCAAAAAGGAGGAGGTTATCAATTCGACCCCTATGCTTTTATACGACTGTTCTGTTATGGTTTAAGTACTGAAACAATCATAATATATTCGTTTGGGAATGATAAATTATTCGTATCTACTTACATTAACATGAACATTATGTTACGTATAGAATATTAATAAGGCCCTTTCAGAATTCAAGTAATTTGTCAAGAATAGTTTTTAATTGCGCCAATGGTGGCGTTGAAATATAATTTTGTAAAAAAATTGATAAGCATACCTATAGATACCACAATATAATATAATTATAACAAATATGTAATGAATCGTAATGTCCTACCATTAGATAGAGAATAAGTAAATAGATCACGTTTTTCCGCATGGTTCCTTTGTACCAATCGTAAGCAGATGACGTGCATACTTGCTATGGCAACAGAGTGATGTGCCGCGACAAAAGTATGATACTTCCACAAGAGCGACAAGGCAAGAGCGATCAGACCCATGCTTTCAGTGTAAAGCGTTTGTTCCAACTCTATGCGTAGTATATGTAAACTCTTTGGGTAGGAGGACCCTTTACAGAATCCGCCTGGGGAAGTACCACACCTTTGCCAGTCATTCTACCGCCAAGTAGTTATGTGTAACCATGGATATAAACCATATATGTGCCTTCCTAAGCTTCAGACGCACGAAATTCTGTCGTTGTTGGGAAGAGTGAGCTCACTCTTTCCGTTCTAGTCGGTTGCAGGAAGCGGTGAACGCCGGACGTTTTTACCTATCACTATTTGTTGTAAACAACCGATATAAGTAGAACCACAGCATACCTCGCCGCTGGCGGTTCTAGGGGTCAAGTATATTGGTGGTGTGTAAACCGCTTACGCTAGATACACAGACATTTCAAAGTGCTCGGGGCATATCTATGGTGGTAACCATCACTGTGTTCTGCTTTGGTTTGTTTCCAGTAAAATTACAGGAGAGAGATAAAACATCTTATATCACTGGGTGACGAGCATAGTGCCATACAAAATAATTTTCAAGCTTCTAACGTCACTAATAACGAGATTTCCACACAAACTTTCAACCCGTTACAGCATTTTTTTAGCATTAAAAAGTAGCCTATATCCTTTTTCAAGGTGTAAACTATCTGTGTACAAAATGGCATTTAAATCGGTTCGGTAGTTTAGGTGTGAAAGCATAATAGACAAAAACATATTTTTGGATTTATGAAATTAGTTAGGATTTAATGGCGGTGAAAATGTTAGGTATGTTTTTAGTTACAGTTTATAATATGTTTAGGATAGTAAGATCCTAGCTAGGTCTTTTGCGTCAGTCCTATTTTCGGTAAGCATCAGAAGTCATATATGAAGTAAGAATAAGTGCTTTTGAAAGTAATTGGTGGCAATTTTTTTCGCGTAAACTTTGACTCGTTACAATTCTGTTGTATTATTGTTTGAATCGATGTAATGACGACGTATAGAATAATCATATTTTCGATTAGCATTATCAACTTTAATGATTACATCGGTAATTCAACGTAGGCTGTCGAAGTTGTCGTCCAATTTTGGTAAAACTCACTTATGAAAATTAGGATGTAATTAATCTTCGCTTTATCTGTTTACTGAGTAGTTATCGAAACATAGTTTTTTGAATATGTAAATGGAATGACGTCACTAGCAAGACATACGACTGATGGTCCAACACGCCTACCCATAAATGCAAAGTGCCCCGCAGCTTTACGAATATGAAGAATCCAAATCACTGTCTACCACTGCATTCCATGCATGGTTCTACCGAACGAAAACTGTCTTAGCTTTGATGTTTCTCTTTCTTTCCTCTTCGTTTGAAATGATAGAGATGGTACACTCCGCGAGGTATAAGCTGAGCTTTGCATTAGTGTGAGTGATCACCAATCAGGCAGGAGCTTGAAATTTTGTCCGCGAGGTAGAGGCTGAGGTTTGCATTAGTGTGAGTGATCACCAATCAGGCAGGAGCGCGGCGAGACAGAATGGCGCCGCGCCTAAGGCCGTTTGTCACACCTACACTATCCATGTACACTCACACAAATGCAAAGCTCAGCTTATGCCTCGCGGAGTGTAATAGCAAAGCCAAAGCCGATTTAAAAACCGAAGCATTGCTGTGTTCTGATTTAGCTAGGCGGTAGAAGGCCCGTATGTCACCCGTCAATCACATCAGGGCAAAGGCCTGTAATGTGGCTGGAAACATTTGCCCCTTCAAATCGGTACACAGTAATGCTTGGACATACTGCATAGTATATACTGCCTGACGTTGGAATAACTGGCAAAGGTGTGGTAGTTTGGTACTTCCCCAGGCGTATAAAAGTTAAAAGTTAAAAAATGAAAAAATAAGAAGAAGACTATCAGCTGACTATTATTATCATTGTATAAATTCAGACCAATGGAAACTGCGTTGCCAGACATATTGCATGCCTCTAGAAGAAGAGGCCAGTTTGTATGGGTCAACTATTTAAATGTTTTGTATCATCTTATCTTACCTGCAAACAGCAATAAAGATTTTTGTATTTGTATTTGTATTTCGCAAAGAGTCGTGTCTTGTGGTGCTTGAGATAGCAAAATTTCATTCACCTATTCTGATCTCCACTCACTAAAAAGTCACGAAGCAGAATGAATCATGGCGTCAACGAAACATTTATTTGCAGCATAAGCAGCCCATTCTATGTTCCAACTGGTAGGTCTCGGAGGCTCCTCTGACAAGAAGCTAGTCAAAGCCATGATATGACAGGCTGTGGGTTGGTATATAACACATCATGTCCTCGAAAGATTGGCCTTAGCAAAGGCAGCCAATTCTATCGTCTATCTCTCCTGCTTTCGGATATGCTTTCATTTGTGACGTCATCGGCCAATTTCGTAACGCCGATGAAAGCAGACAACTACATCTGCTATCCGTTGCATTCGGAAAGCAGATATAGTTTTCTGCTTTCATCGGCGTTAGCAAATTGGCCGATGACGAACCGATTTTAAATTATTTTTCTGTTCGAAAGAGTAGCCTCCCCTAATGGTTCCGTATAAATGTTACCGATATCTATGCGGTGGTTTATTTTCAATTGAAGTCGCTTTGATGTTTCTTGGTATCTACCACAACTCGATTTGTGATGCGTTGTCGATATTATATTTTTTATTTCATTGAGCTCAATAAAAATAACGTTACAAGTTGGTTGTTCGTTTTCCATAAAACAATTGTTTAAAGAAAAAAAACGTTTTTTTTTTCCAGATCGGTCCGCGACAGCCTCGGCCGCGGTCGGAAGGCCGCCGGAGACCTCATCCCGTGGAACATATGCGAGCAGTTCGGTGACAAGGACTTCCCTAAACTGTGCGGAGCCAGGGTCGTGAGGATAGCCACGCATCCGTCCTACCAGCGGGTACAATAATCTAGTTAACTAATAACCAATATATACTTAGTTTAGTTACAATGTAAAATATTAAAATTCTGTAGCCATCATCTGCCGCCTGCAGTCGTGTACACTGCTGGACATAGATCTCCCCTATAGAATTCCATAATGACTAGTCTTGTGTCGCCTCCATCCCTCGACTTCTTGCGACCGAGACAATATCTTCGTATCGTGGGGGGGGGGGGTCTACACTGGTTCGTTCGCCATTCAAGAAATCTGTTTTGCGAGCTATATGGCCTGTCCAATAGGGATGATGACTTGGTAAAAAATGAACCATTCTAATTAGTGTGCAGGTATATCATGGAAAATTATATATTATCACGTATTTTTTGTTTTATGAAATTATTAAAAAATCCACAAAGATACAGCTAATCAAACTTCCTGAGTGGGGGTCTGTGACGTCACTTCATCGTAAAAGTCGTACCATCAAATGACGTCACGCGAAACTTCTAAACACTCTTATCTTCGTAATTTTTTGTTTTCTGAATCAAAAGAAAAAATATGTGTACCTACAATATTTTGCAATAATGTAACAGACGGCGACAGATTTTTATTTTTAATTTTTTTTGTAATTATGCCTATTGTTTACCTATGTTTAATAGATGGGCTACGGCAAGCGAGCATTGCAGCAATTGGCAGCGTACTATAGCGGAGACATCCCCTGCTTAGACGAGGGTGTGTCAGATGATGAAGAGGTTTCTACCAACGGAAAGAACACTCTTCAGACCGAAACCATCGCGCCCAGGTTAGTGTAAGCAACCTCTCTTCCTCAGTGCACTGTAAGGCGATTTCTCCACCAGATATGTATTATGCAGTTAAGCTGAGACGATGTTAAGTTCAGAAACTATGTAACCCTTTTGAACAAGTTAAGTACCTACACATAAAATATATGTACATGCTTAGCATCGACAATATACCCATTTGACTGATCGTAAGACTGCTCCTCCTTAGCGTTTTTAAGCATAATTGCACTATACCTACTACATACACACCTACGCCCACGCGCACGTACAAGTCACACATAAGCTTGCCTGCACTCATACCTAACGATTGACTTAATGTTTGGATTGATTTCTCCACTGTAAAACCTCACTCGAATCACTTATCTCATTTGATTTTAATGTTAATTTTTGCTTTGATTTTAATACCTATTTATATTGATTTTTTGTTTTGACTTTGATTTTAATTTTGTTTTTCATTCTGATTATTATTTTTATTGATACTAAATTTGTTTTTAGTCTTGATTGTTATCTTGCTTTGACTTTTATTTTGATTGTAACTTCGATTTTGTTTTTAAATTTACCTTAGTTTTGTTGTTTGATACGTCTTGATTCTTTGTTCTGATTTTAATTTTTGTATTAATTTTTGATTTTATCCTTGATTTTGATGTTTATTTTAATATAATTTTGATTAAGAAATTGACTTGACCAGCAGTTGAATTGTACGACATAATTATTTTTGCTTGTCTATTACAATTTTCAAATGTTTTAAAACTTCCAAAGTACTTAACATGTTTAACGTTGACGAAGTGTACATAAATTGATTTAAAACGAATAGACCTAATACCCAAAATACAGGTATGTTTCACACCTAGTTTGGGGAATTAGGGAAACACATGTAAATGTACCGATTATTTGAAATAAACAATATTTTTTTTTAACTTACCTCGTCCTGCTGGTGACTTGTGAATTTAAGCAAGATTCCTTTCATTGCCGATCAACAGGCTATTTAATCTGTGATGATTAGATATATACCTATATCTTTGCACATTTACCATAGGATGACGCAATACATTTGGCTTGTTAACACACTTTTTCATATTTTTTGCGGGGCACGGGGGGAACGTTTATTTCACACATTTGTAAACTTGAACTCGCACAAGAGCAACACATCTGTTTGTACTAAGACGAATGCTACACTCCTAAACAAAACATGCACACATCTACGAAACGCTTTATAAAACGCGGTTGCCCATTTTTGACAATTCAAGCTCATTTGACACTCATATGGCCTGTATGGGCACGAACAGGGTATGTTAGAACTAGGCTCGTCCCCAAATAATGGGTGGTCTGAAACCTATATTACGTGTCGGTAACCGTACAGTGTCGCGAGTGCAATTGTTTTTCCTATCTCAAAAAGATCCTAACATGCATAAAGAACTTTTTACTTAAATAACAAGAACAAAATTAAAAATTTTAATTAATCCCCGACTACCTCAAATTGATTATCTGTACAACATTCTACTAGTCAATCACTTTCATTTGATACCCATATTAAGGAAGTTGAAATTTGTCATAGTGACATGTATTCTACTAGTCAAGCCCTTTCGTTTAATACCCATATTGAGGTAGTAGCGAAAAAAAATATAATTCGCCATTTTGTGGTGACGGCCATCTTGGATTTGAATTTTTTATAGTGTATAGTATTCTACTAGTCAAGCTTTTTCATTTGATACCCATATTGAGGTATGTTGTGAAGAAATATTTTGTCCGCCATTTTGTGGAGGCGGCCGGCCATATTGAATCGATATTAACCAAACATAGCTAAGAACATCCGCACGGATATTAACCTTCAAATAAAAAAAACCGCATCGAAATCGGCCCATCCGTTTGAGCTCTACGGTGCCACAGACAGACACACACACAGACAGACAGACAGACAGACATAGACGTCAAACTTATAACAACCCTTTTTTTGGTCGGGGGTTAAAAATAAAACTACGAATTCTCACCCTCTAATTATGGCAATGTATTTTTTTTCAGAGCGAAGCCACCGACGCTACTCAGACGTCTCACAGAAGTGCGAGCGGAACATCTGGACTATTTGGGCACGAGTTTTGGACTCACCGAAGATCTACTCAAGTTTTGGAAATCTCAGAAATACGTGCCCGTATACTTAAGGTACGTTTTAGCATAAACAGGTCACTCTATGTTCCCACTGATGGGATTCTGGACTTTGAAAGTGACAACGGTACGTAGACGTTCAGGAAATTCGAACGAAGCGGTTTGACTACACTTTAATGTTTTTTCTTGTGTAGGTTTACACTTGACCGCCATCTCGGCTCGTTCCTTCCACTCGACACCACCAAAACGACACCATCCGTGGTGTCGTATGGAATCTCTAGTCCATACGACACCACCCTAGTGATGTGCTGTTCCGCCATTAGTTTTTATGTATTTTATGTCGTCAGTATAATCCATGTCCATTGTGAAAAATTAAAATATTCGGACGGAAAGACAATAATATGCAAATTGCAATGAACAATGTCAAGATGACCATTTGAGTGACAGATAAATATAAACTTTATCAAATGACATACCTCATTAATGAAACTGCTTGAACTTAATTGGCGTTTTCATATCAACAAATTTGTATGAAGGTAACCTCACTATTAGTCGGTGGTGTCGTATGGACTAGTGATTCCATACGACACCACCGATGGTGTCGTTTTGGTTGTGTCGAGTGGAAGGAAGGTCTCGGCTGATGTTAAGCGACGATGCGGTGTACGAGCGTGTTTACCTAGAAGAAACAGATTCACTGTCGATTTGCAGACACTAAGATTGTAACCATCGGGAATAACCCGCTTAGGCAACGCATTCCACCGGGTTCCCAGACCAGATGGAGGGCAAGTGGAGGCTTGTGTGTAAAGAACTGTTTTTGTTTGTGCAGTCAAAAAGCGAACGAGTTGACAGGCGAGCATTCATGTATAATGGTCCGGTCGCTACGCGAGAGTACCTGGGTATCCGCCTATAGCGGCGACTTCCGGCGGCGGCTGACGCGGCTACTCGCGCGGCAGCTGCGGAAACTACCGGCCAGCCTCGCTATCACCACGCTGCTCAACGACCACGTCAGCTGTGAGAGACCTGGTGAGTCTGAAACCATCCTGCAAGCTTCCTAGATGTCTGCAACCATTTTACAGGGTGCTTAAGTGTCTGTAGTAATCCTGCAAGAATCCTCCCGCTCTCTCTCCTTCTCTTATCTCTCTCTCTCTCTCCTTCTCTTCTCTCTCTCCTTCTCTTCTCTCTCTCCTTCTCTTCTCTCTCTCCTTCTCTTCTCTCTCTCATTCTCTATCTATCTCTTCTCTCTCTCATTCTCTATCTATCTCTTCTCTCTCCTTCTCTATCTATCTCTCCCCTCTCTCTCTATCGCTCTCTCTTTCTCTCCCCCCCTCTCTCCCCCGCCAAGCAAAAGTCAGGTAACGAAACACCCTCTAATAAAAAGTTGTCTTCAACAGCGGTAACGAAGGCTCTCATCAACCAGCAACTCTCCGGCCACGACCTGGCGCGTCTAGAAGCGTACTGCCGCCAGCAAGCCGACTACAGGCTGGTGACTGATCTGTTGGCGCCACTAGCGCATTTGCTGTTCCACGCCAAACTCTCCTGCAAGTTGGATGCTGTACAACAGGTAACTATACCTATCATGGGGGAAGTTATTCTACCGCCAAGCGATGAGAAAATATCACTGTATTCTGGTTTGAAGGGCAATGTTTCCAGTGAAATTACAGGGCATAGAGTAAATGTCTTATAGGTCAGGGTGACGAGTACAATGCAGTGTTAAAAAAATGTGACATCTAAACTATGGTATGAGTGGATACTCCCCTATGTGAAGTCCCTATCCCCTCTGTTTTTGTTTGAAGTGAGCTCCATCTTAGACCGCATCGTCGTTTAACATCACCCGAGATCATAGCGCTCTAAGCTATGTATTTGCTTCCAAAGCTTTAATGTAATAATGACAATAATGTGTTTAATTGATTCATGAATTGACGCGTAACAATCTATTATCAATAAATATTTTTCAAAAGAGAACACCCGAATCCCGGCAGTGGGAACGTACTACTAGTAGAATTAACAATATTAATGTTTATTTTTTCCTTTAACAGGTAATTTTCCTCGCCATGGGTTTCCAAATGAAAGACGTGGACGACATCGCTTCAGAGCTCGGCCTCCCGGGCTCACAGATCCTGGCCAAGTTCTACGAAGCTTGCAAGAAGATAAACGCAGCACTCAACTCCGTTCTAGAAGACTCTATGGCCAAGGAGATCGGGATAGAAGATAAGAACGCAGAGGATGCTGTCGTTGACGCGCCGGTCAAACAGAGCCTCCAAGACGAGCTCTCGAAAGCTGCTAAGGTTGGTGCCTTTGTAGTGTGTTGCGTTGTGATTTGGAGGGTAAATAAATTTTTATGGAGGTAGTTCTGCATTTTATTTTAGCAACACACCCATGACAATTTCCAATCCCGCAAAAAATATTATAGATGCATCTAAGGAATACTACGCGATTCTAAAGTCGTACATATATTTTCAGGAGTAGCATTTAAAGAAAAAATGTAGGTATTTGCTATATTGTTAAACATATTTTCACAGACTTCAAAGTTTTAGTAATAGAGCGATTACCAAATTTTTTTTTCTGTAAGTTATCCTTCTCTAAACCTGTGTATGACTTCAGAATTAGCGTAGTAGGAGA
Organism: Ectropis grisescens; assembly: GCA_017562165.1. NCBI lineage: Eukaryota > Metazoa > Arthropoda > Insecta > Lepidoptera > Geometridae > Ectropis > Ectropis grisescens. The sequence continues at coordinate 7,029,338 of CM029780.1, read as the reverse complement.
ATGATGGTGATATTCATGCCGATCGAAATTCTCATCCATCCTTTTCTTGGTAAAGTATCGTTAATATAGACGTGAACAACGAATATATTTTGATAACTACCTCACAAAAGCAAAATTCTTAGGACCATTCACATACCTATATCACAATCTTTACCCTAACTAAATGGATTTATTGGATATTTGCCTTTATTACTTTGTAAACTAAGTCCCCCATTAATCATTGTGAACATAATTTCATTTGAAGATAGACATACGTACAATATACATAGATTACTGAATATTTGCCGGATCTTTTAAAAGTGAAAACATGATTTTGCGTGTGTATGTGTGGTGACACATACACACGAATTTTACGCTCTAAATGAAATAAATGTTCGGATGAACTCGGGACCGCCGAGTGTGCCAGAGCGAGAAAGATAGTCAGCGATCAATGTCATGTCGCTGTGTTTACTATATTCAATTTATGTGTCATCATTTTTATTTTTAATTATTAAAATTATTCTACAGTTTTTAATAGTTATTCCTAGTTGTGTAGTGGTAGGACTCTTGGCAGAGTCCGCCTGGGGAAGTACCACACCTTTGCCAGTTATTCTACCGCCAAGCAGTAATGTGCAAACATTACTGTGTTCCGGTTTGAAGGGCAATGTTTCCAGATAAATTACAGGGCTTAGAGATATAAGATCTTAGATCTCTGGGTGACGAGCGCAGTGCAGTGCTAGGTAATGATTTGGACTCTTCATGTTCGAATAGCTGCGTGTCACTGTGCTGTTATGTGTCAGGCATGTTGCTTACCAGGCACATGTCCGGATCGTCTCGTCACCATTTATTAAAAAAAAAACCTTGTCTTAATTTTCACTTCGACTGTGCGCTCTTAAAGGTAATGTTTCGCCCGGAGACCGCGACATGCACTTGACACTATAGAATTGTATGGGTGCCAGTTCGCGCCGAGACCGCGACAGGAGACCGAGATACGTATCGCGAGACATGTGTCGCGGTCTCGGCGCGAACTGGCGCCCATACAATTCTATAGTGTCAAGTGCCTGTCGCGGTCTCCTGTCGCGGTTCTCAGCGCGAACTTATACCTTAAAGCTTACACATTTGTTTTTTCTAAAAACTAGTCCCCGTAATAACTATGGTAAATATTACACATTAGAAGCGAAATTAATACGGACATGAGGATTATCGTTATTTTACTCCTAATTACTGGGTTTCCCTTTTTCATTTTTGTCAATCAATACATAATAACACCACTGACGTTGCTGGCAGGAATTGGAGCGTAAACAACGCAAGGAGCTATCGAAGCTGATGGGCGAAGACCTCGCTCAGTACCGGATCAAGGGCGACGATAAGGACTGGGGCCAGGCGCTAGCGGCCTCCAAGCAGAAACACCTGGTCTCCGTTAAGAGGTACAACTTCATAACATTATTTTTTTAAAGTGAACACTTTATTGGCTCACCACACACCAGATTTTTCGGGGGCTGTGAATCGAGCTCAAGCGTCACACTGGTGATTGAAAGAAATCTGCGGGCGAACTCGGGACCATTGCCATCTAGAAATGCGTACGTATGATAAATCTAGAGTAAGGCTATCTAGAGTAAGAGTAAGTTTATCTAGAGTAGGAGTAAGTTTATCTAGAGTAGGAGTAAGGCTATCTAGAGTAGGAATAAGGCTATCTAGAGTAGGAGTAAGGCTATCTAGAGTAGGAGTAAGGCTATCTAGAGTAGGAGTAAGGCTATCTAGAGTAGGAGTAAGGCTATCTATAGTAGTAGTAAGGCTATCTAGAGTAGGAGTAACGCTATCTAGAGTAGGAGAGGCTATCTAGAGTAGAAGTAAGGCTATCTATAGTAGTAGTAAGGCTATCTAGAGTAGTAGTAAGGCTATCTAGAGTAGTAGTAAGGCTATCTAGAGTAGAAGTAAGGCTATCTATAGTAGGCTATCTAGAGTAGTATCTAGAGGCTATCTAGAGTAGTATCTAGTAGTATCTAGAGTAGAGTAAGGCTATCTAGAGTAGGAGTAAGGCTATCTAGAGTAGGAGTAAGGCTATCTAGAGTAGGAGTAAGGCTATCTAGAGTAGGAGTAAGGCTATCTAGAGTAGGAGTAGTAGGAGTAAGGCTATCTAGAGTAGGAGTAAGGCTAGGCTATCTAGAGTAGGAGGCTATCTAGGGAGTAAGGCTATCTAGAGTAGGAGTAAGGCTATCTAGAGTAGGAGTAAGGCTATCTAGAGTAGGATCTAGTAAGGCTATCTAGAGTAGGAGTAAGGCTATCTAGAGTAGGAGTAAGGCTATCTAGAGTGGGAGTAAGGCTATCTAGGTAGGAGTAAGGCTATCTAGAGTAGTAGTAATCTAGAGTAGTAGTAAGGCTATCTAGAGTAGTAGTAAGGCTATCTAGTAGTAGTAGGAGTAAGGCTATCTAGAGTAGGAGTAAGGCTATCTAGAGTAGGAGTAAGGCTATCTAGAGTAGTAGTAAGGCTATCTAGGTAGAGTAGTAGGCTATCTAGAGTAGGAGTAAGGCTATCTAGAGTAGGAGTAAGGCTATCTAGAGTAGGAGTAAGGCGTAGTAGTAAGGCTATCTAGAGTAGTAAGGCTATCTAGAGTAGTAGTAAGGCTATCTAGAGTAGGCTATCTATAGTAAAGGCTATCTAGAGTAGTAGTAAGGCTATCTAGTAGTAGGCTATCTAGGTAGGAGTAAGGCTATCTAGTAGTAAGGCTATCTATAGTAGTAGTAAGGCTATCTAGTAGTAGGAGTAAGGCTATCTAGAGTAGTAAGGCTATCTAGAGTAGTAAGGCTATCTAGAGTAGTAAGGCTATCTAGTAGGCTATCTAGAGTAGGAGTAGGTAGGAGTAAGGGCTATCTATAGTAGGAGTAAGGCTATCTAGAGTAGGGAGTAAGGCTATCTAGAGCTATCTAGTAGTAGTAGTCTAGAGTAGTAGTAAGGCTATCTATAGTAGTATCTAGAGTAAGGCTATCTAGAGTAGTAGTAAGGCTATCTATAGTAGTAGTAAGGCTATCTAGTAGTAGTAGTAAGGCTATCTATAGTAGTAGTAAGGCTATCTAGTAGGAGCTAAGGCTATCTAGAGTAGGGAGGAGTAGGCTATCTAGGCTATCTATATAGTAGGAGTAAGGCTATCTAGTAGTAGTAGTAGTAAGGCTATCTAGTAGTAGTAAGGCTATCTAGTAGTAGTAGGCTATCTATAGTAGTAGTAGGAGGCTATCTAGAGTAGGAGTAAGGCTATCTAGAGTAGGAGTAAGGCTAGTAGGAGTAGGCTATCTATAGTAGTAGTAAGGCTATCTATAGTAGTAGTAAGGCTATCTATAGTAGTAGTAAGGCTATCTATAGTAGTAGTAAGGGCTATCTAGAGTAGTAGTAAGGCTATCTAGAGTATCTATAGTAGAGTAAGGCTATCTAGTAGTAGGAGGCTAAGGCTATCTAGAGTAGGAGTAAGGCTATCTAGTAGTAGGGCCAGTAAGGGCTATCTATAGTAGGAGTAAGGCTATCTATAGGAGTAGTATCTAAGGCTATCTAGAGTAGGAGTAAGGCTATCTAGAGTAGTAGGGCCATCATAGTAGTAGTATCTAGAGTAGGAGTAAGGCTATCTAGAGTAGGAAGGCTATCTAGCTATCTAGATCTAGAGTAGGAGTAAGGCTATCTAGAGTAGGAGTAAGGCTATCTATAGTAGGAGTAAGGCTATCTATAGTAGTAGTAAGGCTATCTAGAGTAGTAGTAAGGCTATCTATAGTAGTAGTAAGGCTATCTAGAGTAGGAATAAGGCTATCTAGAGTAGGAGTAAGGCTATCTATAGTAGGAGTAAGGCTATCTATAGTAGTAGTAAGGCTATCTAGAGTAGTAGTAAGGCTATCTATAGTAGTAGTAAGGCTATCTAGAGTAGGAGTAACGCTATCTAGAGTAGGAGTAAGGCTATCTATAGTAGGAGTAAGGCTATCTATAGTAGTAGTAAGGCTATCTATAGTAGTAGTAAGGCTATCTAGAGTAGTAGTAAGGCTATCTATAGTAGTAGTAAGGCTATCTAGAGTAGGAGTAAGGCTATCTAGAGTAGGAGTAAGGCTATCTAGAGTAGGAATAAGGCTATCTAGAGTAGGAGTAAGGCTCTAGTAAGTAGGGAGTAAGGCTATCTATAGTAGGCTATCTATAGTAGTAGTAAGGCTATCTAGAGTAGTAGTAAGGCTATCTATAGTAGTAGTAAGGCTATCTAGAGTAGGAGTAACGCTATCTAGAGTAGGAGTAAGGCTATCTAGAGTAGGAGTAAGGCTATCTAGAGTAGAAGTAAGTCTATCTAGAGTAGGAGTAAGGCTATCTAGAGTAGGAGTAAGGCTATCTAGAGTAGGAGTAAGGCCATCTACAGTAGAAGTAAGGCTATCTACAGTAGGAGTAAGGCTATCTAGAGTAGAAGTAAGGCTATCTAGAGTAGTAGTAAGGCTATCTAGAGTAGGAGTAAGGCCATCTACAGTAGGAGTAAGGCTATCTACAGTAGAAGTAAGGCTATCTAGAGTAGAAGGACATGCTTTGAAGATTTATTTCAGACTAGCGGCGCCCTCTGGTTTCACCCGCGCAGTTTCTAAAGTGAGCTATCAAATTCTAAGTAGGTTAGGTTTTCACTTCTATCGGTAGTCCCTATGACTGCTATTTTTTTAAATAAAGTCTATTGAGCGGGCTGAGCAAGACATGTGCCTGATGGTAAGAAACGCGTTTGCCCATAACAGCACAGTGTCGCGTAGCTATTCATACGTTAATAGTCCAAATCATTACCTGGAATTACACTGCGCTCGTCACCCAGAAATATATGATTGTTCATCTTTATGCCCAGTAATTTCTCTGGAAACATTGCCCTTCAAACCGGAACACTGATATTTGCGCATTACTGCTTAGCGGCGGAATAACTGGATAAGGTACTTTCCAGGTGGACTCTGCAAATAGTCCTACCACTACACTGTTTGCACCTTGAAAATACTATTATGTGTATTTCGTTCTTCGTTTTCTTGGAAAATAGATGAAATGAAATCCATCATTATCATCAGCCTGTGTTTGTCCACTACTGGACATAGGCCTCTTCCATATTACGCTACTAAGCCTGATCGTATTACGTCTCCAGCCGCCACCAGCCGTCTTTCGTATATCGTCACTCCACGTAGTCTCAGGGGGTCCTACATAATGAAATACATATATAAATTTAAACGAATATTTTTTTTCAGCGGTGAGAAGCGTCTCGGTGATGATATCAAGGAGATTGATGATCTGATCGACGCGCACAACAACAAGAAGAAGAAGAAAAAGAAGCACGTTCGAAACTAGTAAAATAACGCAATAAACTATTGTAAATTTTATCTCGATTTTTAATTTATACCCTACTAAACTTGTATTATATGTGAAAGGCAGAAAAAAACCAAAATTGCAGAGATGCATAGAATAATAGATTTACTACTTATACTTACACTTTTACCCACAACAATGCGACAAACGGGGCTTCCATGTTTTTTTATGTTTCTGGTTGCTTGGAAGAGATAGCTCTCAGAAATAATGCCGCCACTATAAATGTCCAATATTTTCATCATGAATTCTTCCTTCCTCATGTGAAGTAAGTTAGGGGAGATACTCGAGAGGAAAAGAAGAAAATATTGAAGGTTAGGGGGCTGTGGTCATCTAGATCATCCGAGTTTATCTGAATTTCTTTCATTTACGAGCGTGACGCTTGAGCTCAATTCACAACCCACGGAAAATCTGTATGAGGTGCGCCAAACGAAGTTGCAAAGGAAGTTTACAATTCAAAAATCTTAGAAGGTACGACCTCGGCTGGTCGGCTGGCCTGTGGCGTAGGGCGCCTTGACGATGCCTGATTCGAAATTCGTTAGGGGCAAATGCAGGGCAATTTTTGCTTATATGTACACGTTAGGGGCCTCTGTATAAAACATACCTTGGGGGCCACGTTTGATTGATACGGCGGTACCTACCTACGCCCCTGTGGTTGGTCATACCTACCTATTGGTCGAAGTGCAGGTATTATATCAGCTATCTGGCCGCCATATTACAAGCTGTGCTTAGTTTGGTGTCAGATAGTATCCAATATTTATTTATTCTCGGTATTCTCTCGTTCATGACGCTACTCAAAGCAACATAATCAAACAACAGGTTCAATAATAATTTCTATAATTATTGTAATATAAAAAAGTGTTGGTAGTTTTAACCTCGGATTAGACAATAGATATTTCTTCTTAAACATAACAAATATGAGCAGGCAGGGCGTCGCCTGGCCAAGCCGGCCGCAGTAAAAAAATATCTTTTTTTAACATTGAGTGCCGCGCTCTCCTGCTTAGCCCGGCGACGCCTAGCCAGCCATACTTCTATACTATACCATTTTATTACAATATATTGTGATCTAAGAAAAATAATATTTTCGCCTAACGCCCGACGGGCGATTGGTAAACAATTTATACTATAATTTGTCTTATTTTATACACGCTTCTACAAACGAAACCAACATCGGCCGAAGCCGCTAATTTTTATTTACTTCGAAGGCCCGACGCTTTCGTATCGATTCTGGACTCGATTGAAACAACTCCCGCCATTTCTACTTGTACCACACGAGGACCGCTTTTGTTTTCGAGAATAAAACATCCACTACAAAACGTAATATAACATTATGCTATTTTATAGGTAGAACTTTTCGTTTATACACTATTTCTCACTTTTAATAATGGGATACTTTTAATGCATGAACAAGAAACTAAAGTAACAATGATCTGACATCGTTCTGCACGTAACAAGTGAAATGGAAATGTATTATTAAACTTGTTGTGTCTGTCCTGTGATGTTTTTGAAGCGAAGTGCAGAGATAAAAGTAAAAAAGGCTAACTCTACCACCATCTTGGATATATAGCCAAAAAGAAAGAGCAGTATAATAATAGTAATATCACTTCTAAATACAACTCTTTTGTACGCCACTAGGAATACAAAAGAGTTGTATTGTTGAACGATATATAAATAATCGAGTACAATTATTCGATTTTACGAAAATAGCGGTTGAACCTATTCATTTGAATAACTAAACAAATATTTTCATTATGCTTAAAAGTATCCCACGTTAATTAAGTTTGGCTAAGCGAGACGACATAGGATTGGTGTTTAATTGCTTAAACTACCAGCGCATATAAAATTATGTGTAAGGTACAATAATTGAGAAGAAATTGCACTTAGAGGGTTGTCACTCTTGGCACTTTGTCTTAGCTAAATGTTGAAGTAACATATTTAGAAGGAAAGATAATTATATAGTACAACTCATAGAATTCCATGCCACAATTGTTATTTTCTGTAGGGATTTTGAATCTGTATGCTTTAAAGTGTCGTAGGGAACTCACGTTAAGGCGAAGTATGTACATAATAGCGTCTCGCGAAAAAATAATAAATATGTACCAAAATCAAAATGAGAAAAATTAAAGAAAACAAATATGAATGCCAAGACCAGATGATCTACCGCTACCGATACCGTCCGTCCGATAGCTGTCTTAGCCATGATATTTCTCTGTCTTTTGTTTTCGCTTGAAATTATAGAGACAGCAATAGCAAAGTCTAACCTATTTAGTTAGGCGGTAGAAAGGCAATTAAACGGTAGACTCCAGAACTAAAATACAACGTGCGAGAATTCAGTTCGAGATCAAATTATAAATACAAATCAGATAATGACAAATAAACCTTAATAATAACAATTATGGCAACGTTAACAAAGAAATATTAGGCACATAACAATGTAGAGAACCCGCGCTACCACTGAAGCCCTGCGTCGAAATTGCTGTAGGTACTTCGTTTTCGTTTACAAAAGGTCTTGCTATCAACAGTGGCGGATTAGCCATATAGCAAGAGTAGCAAATGCTACGGGCCCCGCGCTCCGACGTCTGTCTGACTGTAGAGAAAATATCTTGCATAACTTGACCATACTCTTCCTAAACCTGAGCGAACCAAGGGTCCCTTGATATAAATTGCTACAGGCCCCGCGCTGGCTTAATCCGGCACTGGCTATCAATGTAGAATTCGATAGAGGCTCCAATCATTAAAGGTCATAAGTGGTAGTGCGGGCTCTAGTCGAAAAACCTAGCAATAAGCGTAACACGTAACAACTATTTCGCGTGCTAGAAAAATAATATAACGTGAACACCGATCCGACATCCATATTCGAAGACTACTAATTACTTTCGATCGAAATATTATAAAATATACTTTAAAAACTTCAAGAATTTGAACTTATTTTACGTAGTTTAGAGTAAAGCAGTGTACAGCGTCTTCAGACTGGTACTTCTAATATATAAGTAAATACATTCTGGTACGAGACACGAAAGCAAATGCTCTATTCCTTATTGCCACACTTAAAATTATTGCTACGACACAGATATCGCTCTACGTATAATGTAAATATAAATATAATCAATATTCAATCACAACATCCAATAAACAAAATAGTGTAAACATTATTGCGTTATTAGTTACATACATTTAGAAATCATAAGGGGTTCGCAGTTGCTACATTGCTACATATACGTGCATTGTTTACAGTGATACTCAGTTAATTCTCCCAAACGTACTACGGCATTTACGTGTTATCCAAACGCGTCTTGTGTAGATTTCCCGAACGTAGAGAAATTGTCACTAAGGCACAATTTAAATTTCCCATTTGAACTTTATTCAACTATAAACAAATTCAATTCCCCTCTCCCATCGCGAACGCTCGAAATAGATCAAGACGGTCTGTTGAATTGCGAACGACTAACCCCTAGATTTACCCACCGAAACCGGCATTTATGCAAAAGTCAAAATATTGCAAAAATATTGTATAATAAAATATTAATGTAAACTTACTATGCGATTTATTACTCAAGCGATATTACTTTAGAATTGGGCCTATAGTTTAGAATATACACTCGCAAGAGCGACCAATGAGGTAAAATAATTGACTGATCTTCGCTTCAAGAGTGTCCGATCGTCAGATTACCAACTCTTCTCTTGAAAGTAGTAGATTCAAACGCTCTTAATCAGGTTCCTCATTTGGCCACTCCTACAAAACCAATATATCGCGCGCAAAACTTAATGAGTTCTGGAAAGACACGAGCACTGTTGTTTATAGCTAATGCCCACCGCCAATGAGATTTTCGACTTCATGTATACGTGTACATGAATAAACGTAGTACCTACTCGAGAAGGTGGCGTACTACCATCTTCGAATTCTCCCATCTCATAGGAAAATAACAACTAAAATATCGGCCATTCGCCCTAAGATCCAAACATCCGAGAGCTCATAGAGTTTTGCGCGCAGTATACTAAACCTACTATGAATCGGTACATACATTGAACTAGTGTTATATTTACAAGGTCAATTAGAACTCTACTTTCTCATTTAATTCATTGATATAATTACTCTTAGAAATTACTACATCACACAGTATTTGTAGAATTCTAAATTATCCTTGTATAATTAGCTTGGCAGTACAAAAAGGCTAAGTTAACTGCTTAGCTGTAACTTATTGCTTGTGTATTTGATTACTGTTTTATCATATTTGTGTCAGTTTTAGGCCCGATGACAGCCGCCTAAAGTGACATGTTGTGTCACTATCTCCGAAAATGGCGTGGGTCTTTAGGCACGTAGCAAAAGCATGTTACGCTCTTAAATTTGATTGATTTTTGCAACTGAGATCGACGTCAGTTGAATAGACCTTTACTTTGGTGTTGTTTTAGTTAAATGCCCTGTTTCAATACCCTAAAACCTTACATTATACAAAAGTACTTAATTTAGTTAAATGCCCCACATACACATCACAATACATTATCAGATTTAGGTACTGAAACAGGGCTGTTTACGAATATTTATCGATATTTTAGTACTTATTTATATATTATGCTAACGCTATCGCGACTAGGTACTGCCATTTCTAAAGCTACTTAAATTTAATATTGCATAGATAAGCAGGACCGCTTCCGACCAGGTGCAAGGGCCTTAAGGATTAGTTCAAGTTCAAAAACTCTTAGGTTTGCAATCAACGGTATAAGATAGAAATTAATATATGTGTAGGTAAAGTATATATTAAGTATGTCCGTCTAAGCTGCTGTTACCTACTTAGCATACTATATTGGATTGTTTTGGTGAAACAGCTAGATGCGCCCCCGCATCCTAGTTAAATACGGCACTGAGGTTATAAGGCTATTTTTAATACGATAAGAAATAATTTAAACTTGAAACATTATTCATAAAAATTGCATTGCTTCCTCAAAGAAGCATATCATTTAGTTTCTATTTCATTGCAGTTCGGATTTATAAATTGTATTATTTTTATTCATTACATAATTTTCCGTTTTAAATACATATATATTAAATTAATATGTCTATATAATACTATATAATATATATAATTCGCTGGTTTAATACCTATCGTATACAATATCGCGTGGTTATTATTAACAGTTTTGTAGGGAAATATATTCCCAAAATCCTTGCATTAGTAAGTTAAGGAAATAAATTCCTAGAGTTCCCATATCAGAAGGACAGGAATTTCGTAAACAAAGGCATCGATTTTGATCGTGGAGCTTGCAGCGACATCTAACGACTAACAACCATTTTATCTATACTTATATACGAACCTTGGTGTTTTCTAACGTTGGAATCTTGGTGTCACATAATGTTGTTATTTAGGAGTATCGAAACATTAGTATATTTTGTAACCAACAGTTTTATCGTATTGCTTGAATATTGGTTACTTTAGCAATATCTAATGTTTCCATTTTGCTGTATCACAACTTTAAAATCTTTAATGTAACCTAAAGTTTGATTTTGGCGTATCTTGTTCTTAAAATCTTGGTGTTAATATTTAAAGAACAGCAATATCTAATGGTTCCATTTAACTGTATCACAATTTTAAATCTTTAATGTAACCTACGGTTTGATATTGGGGTATCTTATAGTTTAAGTTCTTGGTGTATGTTAATGTTAAGCGTTGGTGTTACCTAATGTTTAATTGTTACAACATTTAATGTAGCCTACAGTTTAATCTTGAAGGTTTCTTATTGCTTGAGTTACATTTCTTAATGTTAAGCCTTGGTGTCACACAATGTTCCATTTTGCTATATCGCGAAGTTTAAATCTATAGTGTATCCTAGTTACATACTTGGTGTTTCTTGATGTTTTACTGTGAACCGTGGTGTCACCTAATGTCCTATGATAATAACCTCTTTATTTTGCTGCGTCGCAATGTTTAAATCGTTAGTGCAACCTACAGTTTTATCTTGGTGTTTGTTATTGTGTGGATCTTGGTGTTTCTAATGTAAGCCTTTACCTAATGTGTCTATTTTGGTGTATAAAAATTATAAAATGCTTAGTGTAACCAATTTAGAATCTTGAAGTCCCTTGATCGTTTATCCTTGGTGTTTCCTAGTGTTGTGAGGATGGAACGCCGGGATAATAAGACGGAGAGAATAAGAAAAACATCTTCGTTCTGTGCACAGCCTTAGAATTGCTTATCTCAAACAAATTTATTATTCGTGGCGCAAAGCGATATTATAACAGTTAAGTTTTGTAGGAACGTGTCACTTGTGTATCTCTATACCTACTGATTCAGTTTAGAGATGTGTTTGTGACCTATGATGAAAAGTAAAATAAGTTCATGGCGGTCTTTGAGACCTGGTTTCTCGGTCTTTTTTAATTTCTGATCTTTAGTGAACCCTAATGTATTTATCTTTTCTACCGAAACAATTTTTTTTTTAAATTTTAATCTGTTGTCTGGATCCTGCTCCTTCTTAATGGTTAAATTTGGTGTTCCTTAATATTTGATCTTTAGTGTCACGTATATTTAATTAAATCTTGATGTTTTGCTGTGAGTTAAATATGTACTATATTTAGTTTATATTCTCCAGTTATAACTACATTACGAAAGATTCGTGGAATTTTAAGGAAAACATATTAATTAGAGTTGAAAAAAACACACAATTGAACCCCCTATACTGAATGAACATTAAAATATAAACAAGCCAACAGTAATTTACAAAAAATACTGCGTTGCGATTTGAAGGTCAATATTTCCAGTGAAATTTAGAGGACAAAGGAATTAATAATTTATATCTCCGGTTGACGAGCGCAGTGCAGTGCTTGGTAGATTTGGACTCTTTATGATCAAATAGCTGTACTGCAAAGTTATGTCCTGTAGCTGATATTAAATAAACGAGTACTTATTAAAAAAAATACTACTACTACGTACTCCGAGTAAAACTCACTTTATAGTTACACCAACATTATGGTTTTTTAAACAATTGATATCTATAAAGTACCTATTAGTTTATTTTGCAACTGAATTTTTAGGCAGGGTGCAAACGTGAACACTTTTATGTCCTGGGTCACATACAAGCTACCGACAAACACCTGTGTGTTCTATAAAACCAGTACGAAACCATCTACTCCCTGTGCAAACTGTGTAAGTAACTGGACACAAAAATACTAATTGACGATCGAAAAGAGTTCGGTAATTGGAAACTAAAAGTACCTATGTGTATGCGCAGCACACTTTCTTTGCACACTTTGTTGTACAGGAGTGGTGCGATATAAGTGAGTCATGACGATCGGATAAAACGGGCAAATCTATTAAACTTGTTCAATTTAAATAATCCCAATAGCTTTCTATAGCAAAATAAATTATTAAAAAACTTAAGTAACTTAAAAGAAAAGGAAATGAGGAGAAACAAAACAAAAATAATCCATACATAAAATTAATGTATTCTAATAATCAATAACATAAGGTATAGTTACACAAATAATAAAATTAGAGGAAAACAAATTTATACATAATTCTTAACGCAAAGTAATAATAAAAAAAACAAATCATTATACATGCTTTCAACACAAGATGATAATAAATTCAACAGACCACTCAACACCACCTCGGCGAAAAATAGTCGAAAAGTTTTAAATTACGCAACATTAGATGCCAAATGAACATTCATAGTTTTTTTTTTACCAAGACGGTGTTGAGTACCTCTAATAAGCGTTGACCTTAAAAACGGGGAAAACAGTATTCTACAATTTCCTAAAAAACAAAGTAGCCTAACATTAAACCAGCGTTCACTTGATCAACTTACCGATATATTTGTCAATATAATTTGGTCTCAATTTTAGGGATCAAATTTGAGAATTTGATTATATAAAAATAAATTCAAAAGTCGATTGACTTAAAATTGATTATTAATTTAACTGCATTAGTTTAGACTTTTATTTAATTATACTAGAAACGTGCGGAAGATAAGGTCTCAAAGAACCACATTAGTTGGAACTATACAGGGTGTCCGGCGACCTTTCGGTCACGACGACCCATTCCCCGTCTAAAATATAAATTTATATTAATTAATCTACAAAAAATTCATAGGCTAAATATAATGCGAGTGCGAAACTACGATAAGATTTCATCAATGGTACCGTTATGACACTAACGAAGACACAAAAATTAAATAAACAAAATGGCAAAGGAAATAAAAACAAATAATTATGCAACAAACAGAACCAAAAAGAATTTAAGAACTAAGAACGATAACAAAAAAAGTTATTGCCCCAAGATTATGTTGTAATATATCACATCAATTTAACGCGTGCGTAATTTATTACTTGCTAAGGAATAATATGTTATATTGAAGTTACTTTTCATAGCATAATGTAGAAAAATATAAATTATAATACATTTATAATTTGTCTGAAATGTATAACTAAAAATTTATTTATTTTTATAAATTGTTTGAAATCCTAAATTCATAAACAGTGTCATATTTTATACTTCCCGAAATCAATTGAAGATTTAACGAAATACGCTTGTAATTTGATTACTAACAGGGCACAAAAAGGTCCAAAAACACACAATTTTTTCAGTCGACTCATAGCAAAAACTCAACAAAAAAAAGAACTCTCTCCGTACAAACTGATTTGAACATTCTATAAAGAGATTGATTTTTATTTTTAAGTTTTCAATATGGTTTCACAAAAAAAAGTCAATTTTGATAGAAATAACTTTACGTGTTTTGATGGGAATAACTTACGTGTTATTGGCCTGTCTTGAAACACCTACTAGTTAACAAAACCCCTATTTTTATTATGAAATTTCACAACAATTCAAAGCAAGGCAACGAAGAAAAATTGTAGGCAGTATATTACACCATAATGTCAAAAGCCTTCAAACCCCAGGCTGTTCCGAGTTTTATACCCAAATACATTTGTATATTAACTAAAATTTTAATAAATATTAGCAGTTTTAAACAAGAATTACCTAGAATGGAGTAACTGCTCATTAAGGCACATTTTGTAACCAGATCTTTCTAAAATGCATAAACACATCGCCTCAGTTACGTTTAAATTTACAATTTAAGTAAAATCCGCTCAGTGTCGAAATAAATACATTTGCCACCAAAAAATAAATATTAAATAACTAAAAATAAATATTTGTGCGGGTAAGTACCGATTGGTCTTTGATGTCGATGTACTACGGCAGTAATTAGGCTAAATTATTATTTATCGATTCAATAATATTATTATTCATTGTATTATGTACAAGGAAAGACGCGACATAACGCACACCGTATCACTTATTATCAAAATCACTACATCAGCTTCATATAGTTAAAATAAATCATTTAGTTTTTCGAAGATTTTCTATGTGTATTAAGGAACGAAATTGATCCGTCACCCTGTATAAAACATGGCGGCCGTAGTAGTGATAGCGTGCATTATTTTCAAGGATGCATTTTATGTTTAGATGTATTTTATTTTATTGGCTAAAAATATATTTAAGATTATTGTTCTGAAGTATTATCTGTGTGATATCATTTCAACGTGTTAAATCTGCGTCGCGAGTAAAAATTTTAAGTATAGGAGAAGACATGCGTAGGCGCATGTCCGCCGTCTGACCGGGTAACTAGCGTAGGTAAATAATCACAGCGGCAACGAGAATTATTGCTTTGCCGCTCCGACACCTAATCTACAAGGATCGGCAACGACTTCAACAGCTCGTAACTTGTTTAGACTGCTTCCAGAACGAACCATTCGTTGCGTATGCAACTGAAGGTCTATCGCCTAATTAAAACTGTCTTAGCTTTAATATAGCTCTCTCTCTCTCTCTCTTTTATTATCGCTTGAAATTATAGAGACAGCTATACCAAAGTCAAAGCCGATTTAGCAAGGACAAGGTCTAAACAACATTTAAACCATGCGGTATTCGAACGCTGAAGCCACGACCGAATATTTAAACTAATGAACTGAACGCTGCAAGCTCATCTACACACATTTACAATATTCAATTTATTAAAAATAATTGTCTTATTACAAAATAAAGGAAAGATTCCGTCTCAGTCACACTTCCCACGTCAGGCCTCGTCACACCGCACTCATCACTTAAACAAACTTTATTATGTTAAATCCTTGTCCGCTTATTTATAAATATAGTTTACATATAAATTAAAATATAGAATGAAAACTACACATTTCTTAATCGATAATAAACTATGTACAAGGCATTTCTTGTCGTTTCTTAAAAACAACACTAAGTTTTGTAAGTTCCACTCCACGTTACAATGTAGTATGCGCGCGCATCGACTGTCTCTTACTATAAATGTTCATACAAAAACCTATCTGGCACTAACATGTATATTCATTACAAAATGTATAATATAATTATAATATGTATATACAATCACAACATAAATTTGATAAACAACCGAGAGGAATAGATACAATTAATTAATTATTATTGGTGTTCCGGCAAATTTGTTGTTTCGTTCGTGAATTGTACTCTTTAAGAAGTTTAATTTTTAAAACTATTTGAACTTTATCTAAATGGTATTATGATTTTAAATTGAATAGTCGATTTGTTCTGTTAAAGATTGCTTTAGAATTAAAAGTTTCATTACTTGGATTACGATTTTTGGATTTTAAAACTTACACAAATGATTCTAGCGTTGCTCTACCAAGGTTTATTATTGTCACTCCAAAATTATCTCTCAAACACATTAAAATAGAGATCATTTCGTGTGTTGATCGCGTTAAGGTGCAACACAGGGTTTACTTTTCACACAACTACATAATTTATCTAGTAAACACTATCTAAAAGCAACTGTTGTTATGTTTCGACCATTTTTAAAAGAGCGAAATTTCGAGTTTTCGTTTTGGAGTCATTCTTAAGTCATATCCAATAACAACAACCTACAGTTTTAGAAATTATCATGTAATTATATGTTTAAGTTGCGCAGGACCGTTCGTTGTGGAAATCTAGGGGGGAGGCCTATGTTCAGCAGTGGACGTCTTGCGGCTGATGATGATGATGATATGTTTAAATCATTTCATTAATAATATCACAATAAGCGACAAGCAGGCATACGATCCGCCTGGTAGCAAGCTGTAAAACCGCTGCCTATGACCATTTGTAATACTATAGCAATTGTGAACCAGAACGAAAGACACTTAAAGACACCTTGTATAAACTATTCTAAATTATACATAATAATAGCCTTCTGGGAAGACTTGAAGAAGGAAGAACATTCCACATCCTGGGACCTAAAAGTCCACGATATGATTGTAGTTGTTGAAAGATGCCTTTGAACAATGTCAGGATGGTGGTAAAATTTAACGCACCTACTTGGTGATGTAACACGAAGAGTCTAAACCATTTCCTAACATAGCACTTCCCTCATCACTCAAATATATAAGAGGATTTATGTCTTTGCCCATGATTTATGAAGATTATTGTAATATCATAAATGTATTAATTAGTAATTCTTGATAATCGTTGGTGACATACAAAAGCTATGCGAGAGAGGAAAAAGAGGAATTGTTAATATTTGGTAAATGTGTCAAAGTATCATATGACCACGAAAAGCTTTCTTTATTTCATGTCGGCTCGTTATCGAACGGACAACTGTATTTGATTGGCTTGTTTTATTTTGATTGTGTGTTGGCATTGGTTGATTTCTGTTGCATTCATGCTTTTTTTTATTAATGTTTTTGTTCCATTTCTATTATTGCTCCATTTAATTTTGCATGCCGAAAAGTGGAATATGGAGGTCGTTACTTCAAATAAGTTTTTGTAAACATCTTTGTAAACCCACACACGCAATTTTGTATTACTTTAGTTGAAAACGTTGCCTTACAAACTGAAACACAATAAATCCTACTAGTATTACAAACGCAATAGTTTGCATGTATGAATGTCCGTTACTGTTTCACGCAAAAACTACTAAAAAGGAACGGGACGAAATTTAGTACATAAATAGATCAAAGTCTGGAATAACAGACAAATTTTCGCGCCCGAAAAATAACGGGATCCGGAAATACGCGGTTGAAACTAAGGACCACTGCTAGAGTGCAATAAAAAAAAGAATTGTAAATTATTTGAAGTTAATTTAAGTTTAAAGTTACTGCAAAAAGTAAACCCACCATCGCTGCCTTAACATACTTAGCATTATAACACATTTTTTCGAACCCGAGTATTTCTGTCGTCCATAACATTTATTTTGTCCAAAGCACTTGATATGTTTCAAGAAAAACTTCCATCTTAATTTTAAATAAGGGCTTTTTGCTCAACGTAGTTTTGTTCAGTCACTCTAGCGAAATTAATATAATAGATAGGAACATGTACGAAGGTTATTTTTATCAATAGATATTCCAGCTCGACGCAAATATATTGTCAATTATAACGATAATTTGATTTTTGTTGTACAAAAAAAAATTATTAGAATGGAATTTAGAGAATCTTTATTTATTTATCTGCGTTGTAAGTTTAACAATATACTAACAACATCTGAAATAACACCGATAACCAGGGTTTTTTCATTAGTTTAGGTACTAATTGGTGATTTTTCCCTGTAAGATTCTTAATTTATTTAATTGTCGTGAAGAAGTGATACAAAGAAGAAAAAACAGTATATATCAGTTGCGCCTCTTTCCAGATATACTAAAAGTAGGTAATTAAAATAATATATTACATTTGATGTGTTGTTGTCTGTCCAAAGTATACTCTAATTATTCATATCGTCTTTAGGTGCTCAACGTTATCCTACAGGATTACCTATATAGTAATTGTATGTTTGGATTAAATATTATTTTTATTAAGTTTAATTTATTAAGTTTTTTTTTATCAGTTAAAAAAGTATCTACCTATTTCATTCTGAAGTGTTATAAAGCGAAACAATTTTATTACTGTGCAACTATGATTCCGAGTACCACAATAATCATCATCGTCAGTCACCATCAGTAAGTAATTTAATAGTAATTTTAATAGTAATTTTAATAGTAATTTTGTAGTGGTAGGACTCTTGGCAGAGTCCGCCTGGGGAAGTACCACACCTTTGCCAGTTATTCTACCGCCAAGCAGTAATGTGCAAACATTACTGTGTTCCGGTTTGAAGGGCAATGTTTCCAGAGAAATTACAGGGCTTAGAGATATAAGATCTTAGATCTCTGGGTGACGAGCGCAGTGCAGTGCTAGGTAATGATTTGGACTCTTCAAGTTCCAATAGCTGCGTGTCACTGTGCTGTTATGTGTCAGGCATGTTGCTTACCATCAGGCACATGTCCTGATCGTCTCGTCACTCTTTATTTAAAAAAAAAAAAAAAAAAGTAATTCAGAGACCGTTTTAAACGAAGTGTATTCAAGATGTTGCTAGTATATTAAAATAAACACGTAAAAAATGATTTTAAAACAAAAAAAAGTAACGTTGCTAACGTAACTCCGTTCACCATTACCCGGTATCGTGACAATCGTGTTCGGTTTCGAAGTAGACGTTCTTGTATACCATTCTATATGTGACGTAAGACTTTTTGATGCGGGATAAAAACGTAAGACGAAAAAACTACTGTGATCCCATGCGTATAGAGACGTTTATACAATCTCGTTTTGGCCCGCGTGTGAACGAAGTTTTTTTTGTCGTATAACCTCCATTTATACACAAACAATCAATTTACGTGTTCCCGAAGTAACAAACATTGTATAGTTCTATAAGGAAGGATACTACAACGAAACACTAGAGATATGAATAATCTATCACTTATTTTAAATACAAAGTCGAACTGCGTTCCTCTAAACAGGTCTGGATCTTATTTGAGAGCACAAAATTTACGGAATACACACCGAAAGATTTCATACATTTAATAAGATTAAAAAAAAAAACAAAAAAAAATACTTGATAATGTCATATAATGTTTGTATATAATGATGATGACAGAAAGACGTGATTCCGTCCGCCATTTTTGTTCACTTTTGATGTTAGGTTAAAACAAACAGACATTAGCCACAAGAGGTGATCATTATAAATGATTTTATAATCAAATGAAATATTATACTATATAAATAAGACAACCAGTTAGAAACTTATAAACAAACAATTCCCAATTAATCTGAATTCAATCATATTTTTGATTAAAATGATTTACCTATTTGATTTTAGGTATTACAAAATAAAAAAATGACTTATGTATTAAATGTTGTGCATGATTGACGGTTAATTTTGGTGCTGATTTTCGAATCAAATTAGGATTTGAACGAAAACATTCATCTGCCAAAAATAAGGCTAATCTCATTAATATTACATATTCCCTACTTATTAAAAAAACATATCAGAGGCCGATTTAAATACCAACAATAGTTGATTTTATTCGACCTTAGGAAAAAAGTATTTGAAATGATTATTAACCAAAAAAAAAAATGTTTTATGTTACAAAAAAGAATCATATCACACACACAAACATATTTAAAAAATCATGTGATTTTGGGATAAAAAAAAAATACAACCAAAAAAAATGTTACTTAGACCAAAAAAAAAAAAATGATTTTGTTTCGGCTAAGTACGTTCGTGCATTGTACCAATTTCTAAGTAAATGGATCGTTTCAAAGGAACGCAGCGACGGTTCGCGTTATCGTCGCTAGGCAACGAAGCTTATGTACAAATTCTTACATTTTTACAATCGTTTTTTGGTCATTAATTTTGGGAAGAATGAATGGCGAAGACAACGTGTTCGATTGTTCGATTGCCACCGGCGCCTCCACCGCCCAGCCAAAACGGTAAACGGCTATCGCTGTCTCTTTTCGTTTAGAGCTTTATGAAAGAGAGGACAATAGTATGGCTTACCAATTTTGGTGGACGGTAGACCCCCGGATCGCGGCCGGTGTTTTGGAAGATACCGTGTCAGTCACGTTTAGATTTAACTAATTATGCGCAATTTCAGTTCGCGCATTGTACAATTGAAGCCAATTACTGTAAAACAATGTTCCGGTACCATTCGATTCGCTCAGAAGCGCTTCAGTGAGCTGAAATGTGAGTTACATACGCAGTGGACGGCGCGTACACACACAGGTACAAAAATACTTTAAATTTTGCGCAGATTTGAATAAAAAACAGAGAATTTGACCAGAGAACGTGAACGTAGATTGTACGAAATATTTTCAATTTTCTTTTTTGTGATGTTAATTCGCAGTATTATTGCTGTTTGTAAAGTTACTCATGTACCTCGATTGGTATTCTAATTATTGCTTATTTGTTAAAACATTGTTAATATTTAAAGTAGCCTTACTTTTACAACGTTTCACTTCTGTCACTTGTAAAACTCTTAAAACTGAACGTCTTGTAATAAACATTAAATTACAATTTTTGGCTACATATTTCTACGTCCGTCCTTGGGGCGACAGTCTACCAAATAAATGCGACAAAATGGGTGTATTATCGTACTCAGATTGTGAAATTTGACAAACGTCAAAATATTAAAACAAGCTTCATAAATGACACCATTTTTGTCGCATATCTCTGGTCGAATGGCATACCCGAGGGCTAAATACTTTGAAACTTTGATATAACAGCAGAGAGCCTTCCCCGCAAACACATAAACGTTGTCCCCGCAAATGTCAATTACCCCGTAAAACACCCGCACTATTGTAAAAACCACACATCGGCTACCTTAACACACAATAACGAACATTCAGCGACAAATCGATTGACAAATTTGACAGATCATCTGGAAAACGTCAAAACCGTTGTGTTAGTAATAAGACTTCAAATCGTCGACTTTTGACAGGTGTTTTCGACAAACGTCAAAGTTTGTCTCGATTTGTGTCTGAAAATCGTCGGTTTAAATACCCGCTGGTTTTAATAACTTCGTGCTAAGGTTTCTCGAGTTTGATCCGGTAGTAGGGGTGTAGCGTGCGGCGGTCGCGCGGCGCCGTGCGTCAGTCGCGCGGTGCGCGCGCGTCGTTTTTCAGCAGCGTGATCGCGTACCGCACGTACTGGACAAGATGGCGGAACGTGGACGACAGCGAGAGCGGGCCGCATTTCCGATCCACCGCGATGAATAGGTCTGGAAATGAGGAGACTTAATTCGCATTACTTAGATATTTTAAGTTTACCATGGTTAACATTTAGAATGGACAAACTTGGTTATCTGAGTTGGAATGGTGTAGTTAAGAATAAAGTGTTTTAGTGTAAGAGAAATACAAATCCTAACTAACTTTTGCCCATCGGTTGACGACGGGCCACGGGCGACACATTCTGCAAAGTTGGCGGAATACAATACATGACATTACATTTTTGTAATGTACCCATAATTTCATGATAAGCCACAGTTAGAATAAATTAAATGCATCAATCTGTAAACAAATGAAGAAATAACAAGCGGCACCCGGGCGCGGGCGTCGCGCTGTACCGTTAGACTCTTCATATTAAAGTAGTTTGTAAATATCTGAAAATAAGGTGTAAAATCAAACGGAACAGCGCGGCGCCCGGGCGTCGCTTAGTTCGAACCAGTGCGGCCCCGGCCGTTTGCTGTTTTACGAGTCACATTTGAAAGTATTCTTGTTTACAAGTGAACTCACCCTGGTTAGCTTTAAGCCGGCACAGTCCGTCGGCCCGCTCCCACAGATCGTGAGCGACGTACAGGAACGCGTAGTACTTGGTAAGCAGTAACAGAGCTTGGTGCGCATGCGCCGGCACCGAGTGCACCATGCTGCAGTAGCCGGAGGAAGCGGACGCGGCCGAGCCCACCGAGCCGACCGAGCCCGCCGGCGAGGGCGTCGGCGACAGCGGCGACGCGGACTCCGCGCACGCGGGCTGAGGGAGAATAGACCATGTAGCGAGCGTGTTATATGAAGGGGGCTTGTAAGTTATACGTAGGGGGCACTTTACTTATATGTATTTTATGTTATATGTATTTAGTTATATATTGTAGTGGTAAGACTCTTGGCAGAGTCCGCCTGGGGAAGTACCACACCGCCAGTTATTCTACCGCCAAACAGTAATGTGCAAACATTACTGTATTTTGAAGGGCAATGTTTCCAGAGAAATTACAGGGCTTAAGAGTTATAACATCTTAGATCTCTGGGTGACGACCGCAGTGCAGTGCTAGGTAATGATTTGGACTCTTCATGTTCCAATAGCTGCGTGTCACTGTGTTGTTATGTGGCAGGCATGTTGCTTACCATCAGGCACATGTCCTGGTAGTCTCGTCACTTTTTTTTTTTTTATGTAGGGTGCGTGTTAGTTATATGTATGGGGCATGTTAATTGTATGTAGGGGGTGTGTTCGTTACGTGTTGTTATATGTAGGGAAAGCGTTATTTAATGTAGGGGGCGTGTTACAAGTAGACCGTGTGTTACATGTAGGAGGCCTGTTGCTTGCATGTAGGGGCGTATTAAATATGGGGGGCGTGTTGTAACATGTCAAAAAATCTTTTTGATATTTTTTTTGATTTTTTTGATATTTTACTATTATTATGTAATATACATTAAAAGTAATATAAGTATCTTTCTTCCATCGACTTTTAAATTATGCAACTTTCATTTTTCAAAATCTTTAACCAATTATAGTAAAGAAATTAAATTATGTGAAGCAATAAATGAGGCTCACTTTCTGTTGGTATTCCGTGACGATCTTATTGTATTCCTTCACTTCACGGTTGTACATCTTGAACATTCGCAGGTATAGGAGTGCTTGCACCCGGAGACTGAAACAAATTACATTCTCATTTTAATTATGGTTAAATTATAAAACCTAGTAACTTTTACAACGTAGTAAACAACTTAGTAAATTCTTTCAACCTAGTAAATTTTTGTTACCTAGTAAATTCTCACAACCTACCAAATTCTTGATCCCAACTAAATTCTTGTAATCTAATAAATTATTGTAACCTAATAAATTCTGCCCACCTGGTAAATTCTTGTAACTTCGTAAATTCCTGCAACCTAGTAAATTCTTGCAACCTAGTAAATTCTTGCAACCTAATAAATTTCACGCTCAATGAAATTACTCACCCAAGTATATCAAGCTTGTTGAACGTGTCATGAGGCGAGGCTCGGTACCGTTGCGGCATCGAAAGTATCAGCTTAATGTACTCTATAGTCTCTCTGTAGATCGTGAAGGCTTGCTTCGTGTCCAGCTCGAGTTCCAACACTCGGCCCGTGAGCACGAAGCAGAGGACCGACTCGAGGTAGAGCATGACGCGGGTCAACGGCTCTTGCTCGCTTTTGGCTCAGTGTATTATTGTAGTGTACTATTTCTTTTGTTTTGATAAACAAATTATTTGTAGTTTTTGTAATATAGGTAATTCTTCCAACTGACACATTTCTTGTAACCTAGTAAATTCTTGCAACCTACAAAATTGTTGCAACCTAGTACATTCTGCCGACCTAGTGAACTCACGCAACATAATAAATTCTTGCGACCTAGTAAATTCTTGCAACCTAGTAAATTCTTGCGACCTAGTAAATTATTGCAACCTAGTAAAATATTGCAACCTAGCAAATTATTGCAACGTGGTAAATTATTGCAACGTGGTAAATTTCTGCAACCTAGTAAATTTCACGCTCAATGAAATTACTCACCCGAGTATATCGAGCTTGTTAAACGTGTCATGAGGCGAGGCTCGGTACCGTTGCGGCATCGAATGTATCAGCTTAATGTACTCTATAGTCTCTCTGTAGATCGTGAAGGCTTGCTTCGTGTCCAGCTCGAGTTCCAACACTCGGCCCGTGAGCACGAAGCAGAGGACCGACTCGAGGTAGAGCATGACGCGGGTCAACGGCTCCTGTTCGGTTTCGGCCGACGTGCGCAGACGCGTCGCTTCTTCTAAATAATATCTGTGGAAAGAAGAAACGATTAGTTACCTATACCTTGTGTTAGGTAGACAGAGATACTCTTTATTATCCACGCTAAAGTAAAAATATTGGCGCGTCTATCTCCCATCTTTATCTCCCGCTATCGATACTCACTTGTGGTCCCGCTCTTCGTCCGAGAGCGCGTCGGCCGGCAAACGCTCGAAGTACGAATAATAGATCGGCGTCTGACCGCCGCCCGCCGCCGTCCGCTCGTGGTTTGTCGCCGCTACGTTGCACAGCTGTAAATCATACGCGACATTATTACACAGATTATATTATAAGCATATAAATTTACGCTTTTCACAATTTTTTCCTGTATCTGGGCTATTAGACGGTGGTTCGTACCAAATTTCAAGATTTTGAGTTCACGGGAAGTAGGTATGTAGGGTAGGTTTTAATTCCCTTGCGAGTTTCGAAAATTTGCAGCGTAAACGGCAGCATGTTTTCAATTCATTGGTTTTGTAAATGTGATATTTTCACAGCGCCAAGGGACATTAGACCTTGAAATGTATTTCAGTATGATACTTCAACGCTTTGGGCACCGGAGTACGTGAAGATTATTATAGAGAATAAGATGCGATGTCATGGGACAAGTGGGAACGAAGTTCCTTCGAATATAGAACCAACATAAGTATTTAATTTTATTATTTATGGTACAATCATCTAAAAAATAAAGCTGTTTTGGGCTGTTTTTACGCTTTACTTCAATTATATATTTTTCTTACGGTTCAGTTCGGCCGCACACCAAAATCCTATCTCCTCCTATATAGGTATATCTCCTCCTATATATATCTTCTCGAAACCTGCCGTAAACAACAACAACAACAACAATACACAAAGTATAAGTTTTGTAGTGGTAGGACTCTTGGTAGAGTCCGCCTGGGGATGTACCACACTTTTTCAGTTATTCTAGCGACAGTCAGTAATGTGCAAACACTGTGTTCCGGTTTGAAGGGCAATGTTTCCAGACAAATTACATGGCTTAGAGATTTAACATCTTAGATCTCTGGATGAGCGCAGTGCAGTACTAGGTAATGATTTGGACCCTTCATGTTCCAATAGCTGGGTGTCACTGTGCTGTTATGTGGCAGGCATGTTGCTTACCATCAGGCACATGTCCTGGCGGTCTACCGCCTAACGAAAACTGTCTTAGCTTTGAAGTCGCCCTTTCTTTTCTTATCGCTAGAATAGATAAAGACAGCAATAGCAAAGCCGTAGCCGATTTAATACGCGGTAGAGGGGGCGGCTCGTCTCTTCACTCTTTATTTAAATAATTTTAACAAAAAATAACCGACTTTCAACAGAAAACTTGTAAAGTAAAAAAGTTTTCCTCGATTTCTCTAGGATGTCATCATCAGATCCTGGTTTCCTTATCATGGTACCACCCTTGAAATATTTATCTTCTTTACAACAAAAAAAGAATCATCAAAATCGGTTCATAAACGACGAAGTTATCCGCGAACACACATTAAAAAAAAAACATATACGGTCGAATTGAGAAACCTCCTTTTTTGAAGTCGGTTAATAAAATGTGACCTATCTCGTTACCTGGTCGGAGGGGGGAGGCGCGCGGCGCGCGGGCAGCGGGCGGCGCGGGCGCTGCAGCGCGCGCAGCGTGTCGGCGCGCAGGCGCGCCAGCGGCACGCGCACGAGCACGCGCGACTTGCGGCGCTCCGACACTGACGGGGAGACACATTATACTTACTCACAATATCTACTATATTTTGGGCAGTCTTAATAAATAAATAAAAATAAATAGTTGTTCGAACACGTCTAGATTACCCCATCGTGCGGGGCGAGACTGGGGAAGCGTGCTCCCCAACTGCGAACACGATCATGTTAGCAGTTTGGGAGCGCCGTTCAGGGCTGACGCATGCTTTGGCTTTATTTTATTCGTAATTATTGTTAATGATTACGAATTGTTTATATTTATAATAATATAAATGTGTCTAACAATGTCGGTAATACTCAATAATGTTGATGTAATAAATTAATACTAAAGTTAAACATTACCATGGTACAGAAATTCGGACATCACTAATCACAATATTTAATGTCACATAGTAAACAATAAACATGTTAATAAATAACGACATATTAAAAACAATAATTTCCTTTGCAAAAATAGTAGGTTATATTGCTAAACTCTTTCTATGAAAAATAAAAATACCACTTGTTTTAGTGTTATTTCTACGGATCACAAGGTCACATTTATTAGTTCCACACGCTAAATTTAGAATATGATCGAGATGCTAATGGCGCTTTTACATTTTTGATAGTTTACACAGTTGGTATGATATTGGTACTCACCGATAGACGAGGCTTCTTCTAGCCGCTCGGAGCCGCGACCTGGCTTCAGGCCCGACCCTACGTCCGCTTCCGCGCGCACGTACCGGTCGCCCAGAGGAAGCGTACTGTCCGACAGACGGTCCAACGACCGGTCGATCGACAGCTTACTGTCCGTCAGACGATCTATCGCCATCTTGTTATCGATCAACGACATCTTGCTATCACTCAGTCTGTCTGGAACGCGATCTATCGACATCTTGCTATCGGGCAGTCGATCGATCGAAAGCTTCCCATCAGTCAGTCTGTCGATCGACATTTTACTATCGATCATCATTTTGCTGTCGCTGAGTCGGTCCGGCACACGTTCTAACGACAGTTTGCTATCGACGAGCCGGTCTATCGACATTTTGCTGTCGACGTGCCGGTCTATTGACATTTTGCTATCGTGTCGGTCTATCGACATTTTGCTGTCGTGTCGATCGATCTTGCTTTCCGGTATCCGACTCAACGGGCTTTTTATATCGAGTCGTTCTTGAAGCTTCTCAGCCGCGAGCCTTTCTTGTGCTAATCTCTCTTGAGCGAGTCTCTCCTGCGCGAGTCTCTCCTGCGCAAGTCTCTCCTGCGCAAGTTTCTCCTGTGCCAATCTTTCTTGGGCGAGCCTTTCTTGTGCCAGTCTCTCTTGGGCCAGCCTTTCCTGCGCCAGTCTTTCCTTCGCGAGTCTCTCCTGCGCCAGGCGTTCCTGGGCAAGTCTCTCTTGCGCCAACCTCTCCTGCTCGAGTCTCTCCTCCGCTAATCTTTCCTGCGCGAGCCTTTCTTTGGCCATTCGCTCTTGAAGCGCCAGTCTTTCTTGTGCGAGTCTGTCTTGGGCGAGTCTTTCTTGTGATTTCTGTCGTTCTGTGGAGCGTCGGTCGGATAGAGAGAGGCGGTCGATGGAGCGGTCGCTGAGGGAGGACCTGTCGGAGGTGCGGTCGCTGGAGGAGCGCTCGGTGAGGTTGAGGCGGTCGGCGCTGCGGTCGCTGTCGTGTCCGGAGCGGCGGTCGCGACGTGTCCGGTCGTGGCGGTCGTCCTCCCGCCGGTGGTCGGCCGAGGGCCGGCGGCGAGGAGGCGACGCCGGCGGGGACACCCTCGCCATCGCCTCCTCGTGCCGCTTCCGCCTGGCCTCCTCCGCCGCGTCCGGCCGCTCTACCTCTATCACCGTCACCTGAGCCTTGCCTTTCCCACCCTTGCCCTTTCCTCCCTTGCCACCTTTGCCACCACCCTCGTCGTTCTTTTTAGGAGTAAACACCTGAAACGAACGATTTATCATTACTATCATTGACATCGTTAGCAAATCTGAAATTAACTGGTCTGGTCTCAAAACAAAAGAATTGAAGTGCACAATGCACTCATGGAAAATTTCATGAAAAGAGTAATGGCCTGTCATCGGAGCCGTGGGGGTCATTTGCCGGATATTTTATTCCATACTTAATCGGAACATGTCTTCTTTACAATACAATAAAAATATCACAACTCTGTCATAAAATACTTGTCTTTATTTTAAAATGAAAAAGTGCACTCTTACTGGGACATCCTTTACAACTGGCATGTTGAAAATAAAAGTTGGCGGATGTAAAACTAAATTCTTCAACTTACTCTACGAAATATCTGCGTTTTGGTCTCTTGGTGATGATGGTGTGGCTCTGGTTCTGGCTCGGGCGGCGGCGGCGGCGACGGCGGCCGGGTCTTGGGAGGTCGGCCGCGTTTCTTCTTCGGCGGCCGCTCGCGTTCCTCCGCCCGCTGCTTGGGAGGACGACCGCGCTTCTGCGTGGGGTTGGGGGCCGCGGACCGGGGCACACGGGGAGACTGAAACGAGGCATAAGACAATAGGTAAAAAAAGTAGTTTGAAGTTCCACGTGACGTCACTTCATTGTACGATTGTCATGAAGACGTGACACGTGAATAATTTGATAAAACAAAAGATACGTGTCTCGAGATACGAAAAGATTTTTTCTATAATTTTGCTGATGGACTAATTAGAAAGATGTATTTTTGACCCAGTCACCATTATTAAAGCTCTTAATACCCAATTAAAGCTCTTGATACTCGTATACATACGTGACTGCCTATAATAGAAGGGCTTCTGTAAACTTTCTATATAGACAAAAAAAAATACTTTTGTAACTATTTTGGTCATACACTTTCTCTGACGTTTACGATTTGTACGATTTTCAAAATAGAATATTGTATCAAGATATAAAGAACATCCATAGGATGGTCTTGCAGAGGTTGCTTTGCTAAATCTCACTGATAGAATACTAATATCACCTCTGCGGATTAATCGTCTGAACACCATCCAAGAATCTATCACAGAGAGTAGAAGAACAATGCTTAAGTTTAACAATGAGATAGTTACCGAGTGATGCGTTGGAGTATCCTCATCGCTGGAGGCAGTGGACACGCGGTTGGCGTGCCGCCGTCTCGTCGCTGGCTCCGGTGACGACGCCTCCGAGTCCGACAAATCCGATAGTGGACTCTGCTGGAAACAACCGAGAGCACATTCTTCAATGTCACATTATAAACTACCAGAACCAACCCTTGCATTTGGACCAACAAAGAAGAAGAACGTTGTTGCAAGCAAAATCATTCAGAACTTGAAGTCTCTGGCTTTCTTTTAAGTGATCATTCAAGTATAAATTTTGCGGTTGTCAATTTTATCAGTTACAAGAAGCATGGCAACTCTACCCCAATTTTTACACTTCTAACATAAAAGTCATGAGAAGTACTTTTCTGATTATTTCGCCAGGATTTTTTTAAAGCATTAATGCATAACACTTGAAGGAAATCATGCTGCTTAAAAGTATTTTCGGTAGACACAGGATCTTTTCTGTTTTTAAGGCCTAACCTCGGTGACATCGGAAGAAGAAGCCAAAGTTCCATGCATGGCCCCAATAGTCTGCCATACTCCGTCCTTTAGCTTAAAAAACTCTTCAAATACACGCCTTCTTTCCTCCTCAGGCACGTGGAAACGTAGACTGTTCTCAAGCCGCGCCAGGGCCGATCTCAAATTAGCTTTGACATAGGCCAGTTTGATCCATTTCTGTTTTATGTCGTCCTCTCGTTCATCCATCATATTGTATAGGATGTTGTTTATGACGTAGAAAAAGTTCCGATACATGGGTATTTCGATGGAGGACTGTACGATATTTTGGTTTGGGAGAACAAACTGATTTTTAAAATGTTTATTGATAAAGCATTAAGTGCATATTTTGATTCTGTACACACTATTGTATCATTACATAGTATGGTTTATTTAATTAACAGAAACAGAGGAATATTTTTATTTCAAGATCTAAACGCCTATAGTTCTGCGCGAAAGACGCGAGTGTCGACTGACTGCAAGATATCGGAACGCTGACTCAGCGTCCGCGTTTATCTTTGCAAGTGGATACCTGGATGCACTATGAACTATCTATGGTTCCTGTCTCGAAATTATGCTGCGCGACCGTGAACCATATTTCCTTGCGTTACAGTTGACATTCAGTGAACTTAGGATTCCGATTGAGTTTGCAACAATTCACGGTAGTACCTTCGGTGGGAACACAGACTTGCTATTGTGTGAGTGTCGTATTACGATGGCGTACAGGTCTGCAGTTGTGTGCATTTCCCGCGGACCTTGCAATTATGAATACAAGTAAGCAATGTCAGGATTTGCTGAAGCATCATGGCGATTGGCGCCATGATTGTAATAACTTTCATCATCATCAGCCTATCTTAGTCCACGTCTGGACATAGGACTCTCCCATGGCTCGCTACTCAGCCCTCTATAAGTCTCCATCCAATCCCTGCTGTCTTCCGTATATCGTCACTCCATCAAGCCTCAGGGTGTCCTACTTTACGTTTGCCGATTCGCGGTCTCCACTCAAGAACACGTCTACTCCAACGGTTCTGCGACAGATATGACCGGTCCCTTGCCACTTCAATGCGTTGAGCTATGTCGGTTACCTTGGTTCTCTGACGGATCACTTCGTTCCGAATACGACTATAAGCTAACGTAATAACTTTAAAATAGCCAAAGAAGTATAGAATAAATAGAAGAGTATATTCCAACGTGTACTCATCTCAAACCCGTCAAATAAAAGAATGTATTCCAATGTACTCACAGGCTTCCCCTTGACGTCGTCAAGCGCAATCCTGACGCCGTCTCCATCGTAGGGCTGGTCCGGGGGCTGCGCGGGCGGCGGCGCGAAGTTGCTGAGACTCCACGAGGGTCGCTGCGCGGGCGCAGCCGCGGCGGCGGGCGCGGACGCCGGCGCGGGCGCGGGCGCCGCCGGCGGGGGCGCCGTCGACTCCGCCGACGACGACTCCGACTCGGAATCTGACTGCGACGAGCTCCCAGAAGTAGGACTGCCGGAACCGATCGGCGATATCGGTCTGGAGATAAAACGAAATCATTCTTTCGCGTGAGAGCTTAGAAATCATATTTGAAAAGCGAAAGTCTTGTTAGGAGCGATTACACTTCTCGATAAAAATTTTTGAACGCAGAAAATATTTATTTTTTATTTATCTATTCGTAATACTAAGATTACCCGTTTCATAGAAGTATAATAAGCTTATTAGGGTTACAATCTTTTGTAAATAATTTTAATATTCAGATGCCTTGTGTTATATTGCAACACATTTTTGAAACATTGTAAATTGGACTTTTATGAAAAAGGTACCAAAAGTTTTACCTCCACTTTAATAAATTGTTAATTGAATGGTCACTGTTCTCCAACTTTAAATCGTCCCATTTCAAGAAGTGTAACGGCTCCCTTATTCTCAAATGTCATTTGCCAAATGTCAATGTATTTTGACGTGACATGTGTCAATGCCGTTGTGAAGTTAATAATATTTAATAGGCCCGCGCCACCACTTTAGCGTTTGGCAAACTACGTTATTTTGAAACAAACGTAGTAGAATACGACAGTAGCGCTATAAGTGATGACGCAGAGTCTAGAATCTAGAGTATGTAGTCGTTGTGAGATACTACGAGCTATGTAGAACTGAGTATCTATTCACATTTTGACGTAACAGTGTAACAACGTTTTCAACAAATTTCAACAAACTATAAAAAAAAGCAAAAAAAAAATTAAATAAAAAATACTAACGCTGCTAATTTCACCCAGTCTCGACCAAGTCTGAAAAATGTTGTAATGCCCGTTTAAAGAAATGTGTATTATTTTCCACGCACTTAGTTAGCATATGCTTGCAAACGATTTTGAATATCTACATATATAAAAATGAATGTTTGTCTATAAATATGTACTTTATAGAATCGTAAATTATGGATTTGATCATGTGACGATTTTTAATAAAGTTGTTGTGCCTAAGCCAAAGAAGGTATCTGAGTTAGTATGACCAATTTTCGAGAGGTGTCGTAGCAACGGGAGCAGGATACATCTAGTGTATTATAAAAACAGTACAAATTAGAGTTACATACACATAGAATCAATCCCAAAGAGAACTGTAAATTTCAGTATAAAATTGAAGACATTACATGTTTTTTTCTAATAGTGTAACACAAACCCACTTGTAATTTTACACGGTGGATTAGAATTATCAATAATTATCAATTTTTCTTACTCGGTCGGGAATCGAACCCTGCCTACTTCACAAGTAAGTAAGTAAGTACCCTACTTCACACCAGCTACCAATGAGACTAACCATATCCTACAGGATATGGTTATCTCATTATAGTACACTATAAGTAACATTTTTGCACTGTTACTGTGAATTGTTTCCCCTTGAGATAAAGGTTGGGAGCTCGAAATAAAAAAGTAATTTACATCACGAATTCGACCTGATACGAATCTATGATACAGCGCGTCTACTGCTTAGCAAAATTGTATATAACGTTGCTATGTCTTTAAAATAAAGCTATACTGAAACTATAGCCATGACGACTAAAAAAAAATACGAGTAATTATTAGTCTGTCAATTAGATTATTCACAATAATTGCACACGTATTTTTTACTTTTGTTTTACAAACAAAAAAATACAAAGATAAATTGTTCAAAAGTTTCGATCGGCGGGCGTCCCTTCAGACGTGACGTCAGTCGTGATGTCACAATCCCTCACTCCGGATTTTTGATGATCTATATCTTTGTCGATAATTAATAATTAAATAAAGGAAAAAATACATGTACCATGTATTTTCTTTTTTTTTTTTAATAAAGAGTGACGAGACGATCAGGACATGTGCCTGATGGTAAGCAGCATGCCTGACACATAACAGCACAGTGACACGCAGCTATTGGAACATGAAGAGTCCAAATAATTACCTAGCACTGCACTGCGCTCGTCACCCAGAGATCTAAGATCTTAAATCTCTAAGCCCTGTAATTTCTCTGGAAACATTGCCCTTCAAACCGGAACACAGTAATGTTTGCACATTACTGCTTGGCGGTAGAATAACTGGCAAAGGTGTGGTACTTCCCCAGGCGGACTCTGCCAAGAGTCCTACCACTACAAACTACCTGTATCTACCTGTAGGACTAATTAGAATGGTATATTTTTCCTTTTTCATCATTCATCATACCAATTGTGTCAGGCGATCTAAGCGCGACCCTCTAACTACAATCGTCTTACTTTGATATTGCTGTCTCTTTATTTCCGTACAAAAATGTAGAGACAGCAATAAAAAAAAAAGTTATGTTAAAGTGTGACTTACGGTCCTATCCGATGAGCAGCCGCGGCGACTTCGTCGTCGCTCTCCGAGAGAACGTGCTCTTTCGACGACGGCGCAACGTCACTGCAAACAAGACGATACCGTAACACCCACGTTGTAGGGTCGCTTTTGGTCCGACATGGCATACACCAAACCGACTGAAGAGCGATGCGAATAAGAATTTTATAACTCGTTTGTTTTTACAGTAGAAAAAAATAAATTTATTAACAATATTATAGTTCTATCAAATCTCTATATTACAACGTAATTACAACGTAACCAATAGCTACGGTACTCATTCTCGGCTAAGATGGTGTCTTCGTGTATCACAACAGCAGAATGAGTATCCTGAAAATAATTTACAAGGAAAATTTGACATCCAATTTAAAATTTGAATGTCCAAATCAAATAAGTTGTAATGACACAGATTCGGTTACTTGTTTTTTTTTTTAGTAAATACTGACGAGACGAGCAGGACATGTGCTATTTGTTTGGTGTATCGGCCACGGGAATGGTAGAGCGTCGCAATACTTACGGTGAGACTGAGTTTCTCGAGGGGGCTATCCGTGTGTCTAGACCTGGAAGAGAAGAGAAAAAGAGTTTAATTAACACGCACAAGTACAACAATTATACTTATATAATTGGATTTAAATAAATATAAGTTCACTAGTTTTTACGCTTTGTGTCTTTGTGTTGTATCAATGTGTCTTTCACAACTTTTTTTCTTTTTAGTTGATTGAAGTTGTTAGTTGAAGTTAGATTTTGTAACATTTCGGGTGTAATTACGGTCATTTATGCAAGGGTGGATCCAGCTTTGGCGCCAAGGGTGGTGGTGATCCACATAGTTGTGGTTAAGTTACAAGACCGTGCGATAAGTGCATCACGCATGCGTTTTAATTGGTGTTCTACCTAAGTTCTGGCCCCAGTTATATGGCCCCATGACCCTGGATCCACCTTTGCATTTATGTCAGAGACAATTATCAATTATGTGTTTAAGTTAAAATATTTATACAATAGTCGGTACCTAAAAAGGCATGTAAATATTATAAGTAAAATCTTGGCCGTTTAGTAGTTGTAGGTAAAGTAACGCCGACCGTGACCTATCACCGCGGGCTAGACAACGGTGAGACTATAAATCAAACGTTAGGTAATCTTAGTGCGTAGCCTCAGTCGGGAGCGTCTTTGATAATATTACACAACTTCAAATACTTTACACTGGAGACTTTAACAAATACCTATTAATCTATACTAATACTAGCTGACCCGGCAAAAGTTGTTTTGCCATATAAATAATTTCCTAATAAAATAAGGGTTGATCGTAGAATGGTGAAAATTGAGGATTGTATGTATTTTTGTATGTTGTATCATAAAAAATAGAAATTAAAAATTTTGTCCAAAAAATAAAATAAAAAATTTAGGGGTGGACTACCCCTAACATTTAGGGGGATGAAAAATAGATGTTGGCCGATTCTCATAGATACCGAATAAGCACATATTTTATGTGCGTATTCATCAAAATCGGTCAAGCCGTTTGAAAAGATTATTTGTTTGAACACGCTAAACACAGGTAATACTGGACCGATTTCAAAAAATCCACCTGAATCCCCCAGATCCCTGAATACTATAGGCGGGATGACAGCTAGTTAACTATATTTAATCGCCACCGCTAATACAAATAGATTTGGAACGGGGGGTCTACCGCCTAGCTAGAACTGTCTTAGCTTTGATATTGCTCTCCCTTTCTTTCCGCTTGAAATTATAGAGACCACAATAGCAAAGCGAAAGCCGATTTAGTTAGGCGCTACAAGGGCGGGAGTTGAAAACGTAAAGCCGAGGATCGGTGTGAGTGGCGTAATATTTGAAGAGGCCTATGTCCAGCAATGGATGAGTGTAGGCTGATTGTGGCGATGATATAAATATACGGTTTTTTAGCTACAGTTTAAATACATTTAAGAAGTAGATAGTCCCATTTCTATCGTCCATAGATAAATAAATAAATATTGGTGGACAATTCACACACAACACCATCTGACCCCAAACTAAGCAAAGCTTGTAATATGGCGGCCAGATAGCTGATATAATACTTGTATAGTTTTAAATACATACTTATTATACATAGAACCATCCACACAGTACAAATATTTGAATTCATCAGACAAATATTTGCACTGAGTGGGAATCGAACCGACGACCCTCGGCTTCGCAGGCAGAGCTACTACCCACTAAGCCACACGGCCAGTCTTGGGATTATGTGTATAGTTAAGACACGATCGATAGAATCGGTATGTAACTTACTGGCTTAGTTGCTAGTGGGTGTGCCTGCCGCACCAGAGGTCGTGGGTTCAATTCCCCACCCCGGACAAATATTTATGTAACGAATACAAATGCATCAATCATATATATTTCAATGTAATATTAGAGGATTACAAACGTTCTCGAAATATGACTTTCTTGGAACGTGCCGGTTACCTCACGATGTTTTTCCTTCACCATTAATATAAAAGCCAAGCCAATAGACAAACAAACTTGTAGAATTCGATTTGGAAAAAATACTCACAAGTTGCAGACGGGATTCGAACTTACAACCTTGCATTTACGACAACGTTCTCCTGATAGCCTAATGAAACAGTTTCGTCTTTAAAAAAGATTCAGTCTGATTAGTGAGATGGGAGTAAGCCGTCGCTTACCATCGCAAGTTCAACGCTTCTCGTTGTGTAGTTCAGTTTAACCTGTCTAGAATTACGATCGCGAGTAGTTAGCGCAAAGTCGAGTAAAGTGGAATCAAGGCGCGATGGAGGCAAGTTAATAACATTTAGCACTCAAGTTACTCGCACGGTAAAAGTTTCAACTATGAGGATATTTAGAGGAAGGAATTAATATCAGGCATGCTAAAGTGACTAATTATAAACGAAATATTGTGCCTAGAGCCGAGGTTCTCGGGTTCCCGGTATTTTGCCGGGCGTTTTAAAAAAAAAGTAGCATATTCCTGTATTTAATTGTGTACCTAATTTTAGGTTCATCAATAATTCTAGAGCAAATACATAAATTATCTTATACTGCTAAATGACAAGCGGAGTGCTGCAATTTGATTCCAAATAGCTACTTGCCACGGTGCTGATAAGGATAGGCTTACCATCAGATGTATGTATAACTTACTTATTTCATCATAAACTGCCCGCTAAATGTTCCCACTGCCGGGACTCGGGGCCTTCTCTCGCAAGGAGAGAGTCAAGGCCATAATCCACCACGCTGGCCCGAGTTGGTGGATGACAAGACTTCGAAAGATTCTAGGTACATGTCCGTTTCCTCGCGATGTTTTTCATCGCCGTTTTAAGTTAGCGACATTACGCACATACATGACTTCGAAAAGACGCGTGGTGCGCGTGGTTTTGAACCCGGAGTCTCCGGATCGGCAGTCGCCGTTCTCCCGACTAGACCATGCGTAACTTATTTGACAAGCCGTAATTTACTAGTCCACCTTAATAACTTATTTCATCATCCAACTAATATTATAAATACGAAAAAAAAAATTTTTTTTTTTGATGTTTATTGCTCAATCACGTCATATCTGTTTCAAATTTGGAACACAGATAGCTTATAGTTTTAATCGCGGCGAAAAACACAGGAACGATGGGAGTAAAATTGAGAGACGCTGATAGTCAATAGCATAAAAAGTGTGATTTCTTCACTTCTGCTATTTGCCACTGATCGATCGAGACGCCGTCGACGGCTAGACGCTAGACGTTACAAATGGGTTCTAATTAAAGACGCCAACAGCCGCACGACACGTGAGCGGAGTGCATCTCGAGTGCGCCGTGTTCCGTGTTGACGTAGGCAAATGTAAACATTCGAGTGTCGAGGGGAGTAAGCTGCTTAGGCCTATGGTCCGCGCACACCAACATAATCGAAAGACTGGCCAGCACGGCGCCACTATCGGACCAATCGCTCGAATACAATTCAGAGAGTGTGTTTTATATTATATTTATATTAAGTGCAAAATATCACGAAATAAATAAATTTAAATATTGATGGACATTCCTCACACATATCCAACTAGACCCAAACTAAGTATAGCTCCGTATTATGGGAGCCAGATGGCTGAAATAATACTTATGATATATAGAAATACAGACAGGAGAAACATGTGTATTCTTCACACAAATATTTGTCCTTGGTGGGAATCGAACCCATGACCAGCGGCTTCGCAAGTAGACTAACCAACTAAGCCACGAAGTCAGTCTTCTGAAGTATTCTTGCTGAAGTATAGTTCAAGTATTTCGTCACAAGTTTTGTATGTTGGCGCGGTGACTAAGCCCACTCTTGGTCCGCCGTGGACATGAGTGGATATTCAGATTAGGATGTTAGAATTTATATGGAATGCTACCGTTATTTCTTTTGAAATCACGTAGATCTATCATGGTAACGGTAGCTAGCAGAGACCGTCCAACGCCAACTGCCATAGGACTATTATAAAAACATCACGTCACACTAAGTTTGTAAACATGGAAACATTTAATCAAATCCGTAGATGGGATAAAATAAATGGCACTTACTCTTACATGGACACAATATAAAAATAACTTGAATGCAATTTTGTAGCAACACACCAAATATATTTAGGTATACACCAAAAGAACGAGACTACTTTTTATCTCAAAAAAAAAATCAGAACAGCCGCGGGGCGCGGCGTGTATTTGGAGAATATATTTTAAATCGCCAGTTGAAATTACAATGTTTAAGAAGAATCGAGTATTATTTCAATTGGTACTAGTATTTAACTACTCATCTCGACGGCGTGTTTGTTTAGTAAATTTGAATATTTTTGTAATATATTTTAAGTGGACTAAATGTGTATTTTACATTCTCATATTAAATATATACTACAAAAAATTTTAATCAACGTTTCGTTTTCAAGTTCAAAATTATAAATTATATCTTTATTGTATGCTATGATTCATTCATAAAAGTTGCAATCTTGAGGACCAAAATTGTTTACACGTGAATATCTAAGCAAATAATTCAAAATTCTCTTGTTTAGAGAATCAAATTAAATTTACGTAAGTACTCAAAAAGAAATGTCAAGCCTCAGACTTGTTTGTTTAAGAGTCATAAGCAATTCTTTCAATTCATTACATTATGGAATCCACATTTTTCGTGACTGTACCTACCCATTGCCAGTATTCCCAGTAGGCCGAGAGATATTCAAATGGCCGCAGAGCTTTGAACCCGGCGTCCGTGCTTCCGTAATTATGCA
This sequence comes from Ectropis grisescens, assembly GCA_017562165.1. Classification (NCBI taxonomy): domain Eukaryota; kingdom Metazoa; phylum Arthropoda; class Insecta; order Lepidoptera; family Geometridae; genus Ectropis; species Ectropis grisescens. The sequence goes on along the minus strand of CM029780.1, from coordinate 6,990,962 downwards.
TTGTGTAAACACTACTTTTCTCACAGCATCCTCGGGAGGGCGCGTAATTTGGCGCCCAAACGGGGGCCGTACTATTTGACTAGCAATTAGGCAGTGTTACATCTTGTAACTTTTAGGAACGGAATAGAATTCATAATTGTGTAAAATAATACTATATTTTGTACCTCCACATTGAGTTGAAGAAAGAACTATTTCATTTTAAATGCAAATATAAAAGTTATCAATACAATGTTTCTTAATAAGTAAGATCTGGCGTAAAAGCTTCGTCGATTCACAAAAAAAGCAATAACTCATTCCCCCAAAGTACTCGTACCTATCTACATTGCGGTACGCAAAGCGAATAACCTTAAAATCTTAGGGCATAATTCCTCCCGACCGAGGTAATGGGTGAGGCAACCCTGCGAAAGTCGCCAGCGGTACCAACGACCGCGCGCGGTCGGGTCAACGCCACCAGGGGTGACACCTGGGGTGGACTGCTGTGGACAGATGGCGAACTCGATACCGTCGTCTGAGCCTATTCGCTATGAACGTACAAAACGATATCTTAAGACTTACTCACTCTTAAGACTTAAGACTTACTCACTCTTAAGACTTAAGACTTACTACTCACTTAAGACTTAAGTAATCTGTCTGACTACAAATTTTCTTCTTCATTTTTGGTATAAGAGGGACCTGCGGTTTTACCCGCGTAGTTTCAGCTTCCTTTAATTTCCCGAAATAAAAAACGGTCTATGTGCTATGTTCCATATCTCAACCCGATCCGTTCAGCCGTTACGCCGTGATTGAGCAACAAACATCCAAATTTTGACATTTATAATGTTAGAAGTATGTTTTTCAATTAAAAACTCAACACTTTTAGGGAAGATTGGAAGACTATTTCTATTAGTAACAGGGAAAAGTAGAAAGAGGGGTCCTTCCCTCTCCCCCTTTGCTCTGCAATGGGACAATATGTTAGCGGAGATAATAGATACTCACAGAAGTTATCTAAGATGCCAAAGCTTGAAAACGATAAACGCATCAGTCATTTACGTGAAATCGTGAGGCGAGAAGGTGAATGTTAAGTTATCCATCTGCTACCTTCTGATCTATGTACAAGGGGCTGACGCGGTCACCACTAGAACAGACAGACGGTTTTTCGGCAATGTCGGCTCGATAAAACGTCTCAAAATACACCAATAAGGCAACTTAGTAATCACGTAACTTAGTGGGCGGTACTTATGGAAGCGTTTGATCATATTCAAGCTAATAATAGGAGATGTTCTACAAACATAAAACCAAAATATCATATATTAAAAATATATCTTACGTGATCATTCGCAAACGTGCGACGCCGGTGAATTTCTTACGATTTATGGATGTAATTTAAATTACTGGAATTATTTGAGTACTAAAAAGTAGTCCAAAAAGAATGTTTTCGCTTTTAAAATGACACAAATATAATTAAATATGAAATATTCGCTATAAATGACGCGTTTCTATAACGCAATAAATCTGTCTAACAAGTTCTTAATAAAAACAATTAGAAATACAAACAAAGGTTGTATAGATCGTGTTTTAGTGATAAGACCGCCGGTTGTAACGCCAGTTTTTATTGTTTTACTTTTATAAGTGTTTTTGTTGTCTACAATAAAGAGTATATATTTTTTTATAACTTAAAAATAGTACATATTTATTAATAACTTATTACTCTCCGCTTGTTGTTTCATTTCGTTAAGAGAAATGCTTTACCATTTCAGTTCCATTTTTTCGTGATAAAAAGTAGCCTGTACTATCCCAGACTATAACCTAACGGTGTTTAAAATTTTAACATTTTAATAATAGTAGAACATCCATCTTTCTGAAAAAGGCTCGATGTACTACCAACATACTACTGCTAGTAATTTAAACTGAACGCTGTCTGTCAAAGCGATTCAAGTAACTCAAATTCTAATTACCGAATACGTCGCAGCTATTTCGGAAGCTATAATTCCACTAAGCTATTGTTCTACTTGAAGCAAAGCTGTAAACTCGGGTCTGTTTAGCGGCGAACAACGGATCGGCGGAGCGATACGCTTACATAATGACCACCCACCGTCCTAAGGCAACGTACACAATACTCGCGTAAGTGTGTTTGTTTCAATACGTCTTACAATGTAGCTGAAGGTGATATCTTGTACTGGGATTATGCGTAATTCTTTTGTTTTTACATTATTCTGCTATTATTTTATGTAACTCCGTGTACGTTGCAAATATTCTACAAACACAATATTATACTATCAGCGTCACACGGTTTTACCCGCGTGGTGCACGTTCCCGTTTGCCGCGATGAAAGACTATGTTCAATTTTAGACTATATAATTTGTGTTCAATCCGATCTGTTTCGACGTGATTGAGCAACAAACATCGAAACTTTTACATTTGTAATATTTATAGGACTGAATATTTTTTTAATGTTGCCAAGAGTCAATAAAACTAGTTATTTACAAAGAAAGAACTATGGGACAAGGAAAACGTCTGAATGATAAAATGAATACTCGTAACGCTTGCCCCTCTACCGCCTAACTAAATCGGCAATGGCTTTGCTATTGCTGTCTCTATCATTTCAGGCGAAAAGAAAAGAGAGAGCAGTATTAAAAGCTAAGACAGTATTAGTTAGGCGGTAGACCCTCTGGTGTGACCTTGGCTTTTTTTTTTAGAAGAGAAGGCAAATAACAGGAAAATAACAGGAGTGGGAATATCAAAGAAAGCTGATTGCTTATACACATTCTAAGAAACGTTCTAAAATTTAAAATGAATTGATAGGAGAATAAAACTAGTAGAGTACAAAAACATCTATCATCTAGTAGGTATTGATTGTTATTAGAAGGCCCGAACAATCAGTGTTGTAAAACACGATCCGTGATTTGCATCACACCTGTCACGAATCACATCCAGTTCTTAGAACTACTCCAAACATTTTTTATCCTCAACACTTCGGCTATCGTGCCGAGATGACGACGCACGCTTCTTTGTTAAAAAGCAGCCAACGCTTTAACCGAAAAAAAAAATCCTTTGTTAATGTACATTAACCTATCACCCGTCAGCTTTAGTTGGTCACCGATCAACAGTCCCCTTTGCTGCGACCATATCTGTGTGAACCAGCCATATCTGGACGCGCTTGTATGGGAAAACGGGCCAGAGTAGAGGTAACACTGCACTAAGACGCATTTGCATCGAAATGAATTTCAGTAACAAATTGGGACGACACGAAATGAAATAACGAGTGATTTCGTCGGGTAATAAAATAAACGCTTTGAATGTTTTAGAGATATCTTTGTTTAGTAAGGGTTGACAATGGTGACGAAGTAAAGTTTTATTTTTTTATAAACATCACGTGTACGTTTGCCTATTAGCCAAGTAGAAAGAAGCCCACGTTATAACCGTCATGAAGCACGTATTCCTAGAAAGTACTTATTCACTATTCCAACTCGAACACACCCAGGTTGTAAGTCTCAGCAAACAATGGAAAGGGCAAGGTGTTCCAAGCCCTGTTCGGTTCGCATTAAAAACAGGAATCAAACTTTTTAGAACGAAGCGGTGGTAGGTCGATGATAAATAAGTAAGAAGGTTTAACCTAAAGCAGTTAAGTTTTAAATTTTCACCGCGAGCTTAGCTGGCCTTATACCATTAGATCACATTACAATAACTTTGTAAGACAATTGATGTTTACATTCCGTGCATTGCGATCAGGAACCTTTTCATATGTTTATACGTCTCACAGTTACGAAGCGCGAGCTGCTAAACGTAAAATGAATTGAACAACCATAGTAATAACAACCTCGTACTGAAATAAGCACTCTATGAATAGCCGATGTCGAATCTCACTTATTTATGGATTATTGCCGTGAGATACGACACAACAGTTTGCCACCAGAGATGTGATAACATAAATACCATTGTTTGTCACATTCTCTAACTCAAAATAGCGACAAGACAGCGGTATAACGAATACACAAGTACAATAAAAAATCATCTAAAAATTGTAATGTTAAAATTATCGACTGGTATGTGGCGATTGCTCGACTTGATGAAGTGACAATATATGTAAACAGAGCAATCGAGCAACGAAAGTCCAAGGATCAGACTGAGTCTACGGCCCTTCTACCGCTTAAATAAATCGGCTTTTATTATAGCTGTCTCTATAATTTCACGCCAAAAGAAAAAGATCAAAGTTTATAAAATCAAAATAAATAAATAAATATCAAAGTTAGGTAGACAGAAGACCCTTAGGAGTATGTGAGATGCCTGCATTCACAATAATTGTACTGATTATAGGTATAGTAGCGGTCGGCTCCGGCTTTGCCCGCGGCACATATATATCCAACGGCGAAAGATTTTTTAAAATCGGTCCAGTAGTTCCTGAGATTAGCGCGTTCAAACAAATAAACTCTAGCTTTATAATATTAGTACAGATAATTATGGCGATGATGGAATTGCGATACGTCGCATCGGACAGTGCACTGTGAGTCCAATTGCAGTCTCACGTTAGTCGGTACGTCGGCTATGCATTAGCGTGTCGGCCATTATGTATTCCGTAGCTACGACTCGACTGTGCCGCGTGATGTCGCATTGATACCGTTCTACTACAACCATGTAGATTGGAGATATTGTACACTTTAAGCAGTTGGGGAAAGATAGAGAAAAATGAAATTATGGACTAAAAACAATGGAACATTGTTAAAAACTTGTGTTACGAAGAATTTGAAACAAAACATTTTTTTACGGTCTAGCTGTCACGCCTTTTTTAATTTTATAGGTTTGCACTTGACCACCATCTCGCTTGATGTTAAGCGATGATGCGGTCTAGGATAGAGCGCGCTTACCTAGAAGAAACCGATTCACTCTCGATTTTTTCTCTTTTCGGCTACCGCTTCGTTAAATCATTTTTTTTTAATAAAAAACTTTTTTTCTATCAGCGTCTTATGGTTTTACTAGCGCGACGTCGCGCGACAGTATATTAGCTCAGTCGGGAAAATGGGCGGTCATAATATGGTAGGTCCGGGTTCGAACCCAGCCGGCCGCCTTTCTTTTTTCAAGTTCTTTTTTTTTAGAAAATCAGCATGTACTTAGTACCAAGGTCACCAAGATACTTAGTATTATATCAGCTATCTAGCCGCCATAGTACAAGCTTTGCTTAGTTTGGGGTCAGATGGTGTTGTGTGTGAGTTGTCCACCAATATTTATTTATTTTATTTATTGAGCTGTCATTTTTATCCCAGAAAAATAACGAGAACAGGAACTACTAGCAGTGGTAGGACTCGAAGCAGAGTCTGCCTGGGGAAGTACCACACCTTTGCCAGTTATTCTAACGCCAGGCAGTATTGTGAAAACATTACTGTGTTCCGGTTTGAAGGGCAATGTTTCCAGAGAAATTCTTAACATCTTAGATCTCTGGGTGATGAGCGCAGTGCAGTGCTAGGTAATGATTTGGACTTTTCATGTTCCAATAACTACGTGTCACTGTAGTGTTATGTGGCAGGCATGTTGCTTACCATCAGGCACATGTCCTGCTCGTCACTCTTTATTTAAAAAAAAATTGCTACATAGTAAAACCGCGGGGCGTTACTAGTACGTAATATATTCATGTGCCCACGAGTGCCGTTAGTGGCTCGGTTAGCCGGAGACGATGTGAGTCGGTCGCGCGTCGCACAGACCGACACGCATGGCGGCTTGCTCTGATATCCCGTAATGAGGACTTCGCTCAAACAATGCACTTGTCGACACACCATAGAAAGTCTTATAGGAAAACGAATGATTCACATAACGCCCACGATACATATCTACACTTTTCAAAAATCTTTGAAGTGAAAGCTGCAGTGTTTAGTGGTATGACTCTTGGCAGTAAGCCTGGGGAAGTACCACACCTTTGCCAGTTATTCTACCGCCAATCAGTAATTTCGATTTGATGGGCAATGTTTATGCAAAACTTACAGAGCTTAGAGATGTAATATCTTAGATCTCTGGGTGACGCGCGCAGCGCAGTGCTAGGTACTGATTTAGACTCTTCATGTTCCAATAGCTGCGTGTCACTGTGCTGTTATGTGGCAGGCATGTTGCTTATTATCAGGCACCTTTTCTTGCTCATCTCGGTACTCTATATCTACACTATTATTAATCACTTTTGACGTGACAACGTCTAATAAATCAATGAACGCCGGCTCTGCTCTAAAAAAGCGTCCGTTACGTCCCGTTACGCTCATTGTCCCGTTACGCTTATTAATGTTTTGTTATGACGTTGTCACGTTAAACTATCGTCAGTAAACCAAACGACATTACACACAACCAATTTTTTCATAGGTGACGTAGTTGACGTTAAGATAAAGAAGAAACGAAATATTAAACTAAAAACAATTGATCACAGTTTAAAACTGGCGTTCTGAAGAATGAGAAACGGAATATTAGTTTTTATTATCGAGCTGTCACGTCTTTATTTTCTGATTTATGTTTGCACTTGACCGCCATCTCGCCTGATGTTAAGCGACGATGCGGTCTACGACGGAGCGTGTTTACCTAGAAGAAACCGATTCACTCTCGATTTGAAGACACAAAAGAACAGCTAAGTTCGATAGCTGGTACTCTCACAGGCTTCGTTCGCAGCTGTCACTAATAATCGCACGACTAAACTCGGGGAAGCAAATCGTAAATGCGTATTTCAATTAAAACGCAACTCGTGTTTAGTGCTCGTTTACGTACGAACGATTTATTGATATTAAAACGCATAATTAGACATACAGATACACACATTCCGGTAAACTAATCGAAGTGATATTACACGGCGATATAATAATATTAACTCAGCCGCTGTGTATAAATCAAGAGAGACGAGCTGAATTGTGACGGGAAGTCACAATTAATTATAATATAAACTAGAAATTAATATCGTTAACTTGTAATAATAGCAATGACCGCATATAACATCGATATGAGTCAAATTATAGAGATACGTAGAAATGTTTTATCTAACAGTGAGCGAAAATAATAATATACGAGTAAATTAAGAAACAGCTACATTTATCTATGTTACACACAGCTTTGCTAGTTATTCTACTGCCAGGCAGTAGTGTGCAAACATTACTATGGTATGAAGGGCAATGTTCACAAGGCATAGAGATAAAATATCTTATACCTGTGGGTGACGAGCGCAGTGCAGTGTTAGGTAATGATTTGGACTCTTCAAGTTCCAATAACTGCGTGTCACTGTGCTGTTATGTGGCAGGCATGTCGCTTACCATCAGACACATGCCCTGCTCGTCTCGTCACTATACTATAAAAAAAAATATGAATATATTATAATAGACTAGTACTTGTATATGCATACGAATTCGTCGGCGTAATTAACAAATTATTAGTTAGGTTTTTATGTTTTAAGTTCTAAGATATTGAACAGACTCTGTGAAATTAAATGTAATCGTTAGTAATTTCATAGTTTTCAAACTTAAGTACAGCTATATTTCAATAAAACATAGCTAATAAATCGTCCGAGTCCGTTCCTAATGATAACATCCCTTTATCGTAATAATTAGCAGACTTATTACAATCGTTTGCAACTTAAATCAAGTTTGAATACAGTCGTAACTTGTGATTTACCACTTATAGGTATCTAGGCGTATTTACAATGTAACAACCTAATTGATACCTTATCAACGATACTCACAACTACATACCATAAATGTACAAGATAAATCGATTCGTAGTAAAATTATGTTTTACGTCAATATATCGATAATTTAGATAATGTTGACATGTTGACTCTTCGAATCAAGAGTGAATCGACTTAGTAGACTGTCTAGGATTTAACTGCGCTCGTCATCCAGAGACAATGGGTGATTTATGGGAGATTATGACGCTTGAACGAAACGTACGTTGAACGAAAGATCGGGCTGGACGCCGTGTTATGGAAGAGACGACGATGACAATAAATGTTTTCGGCTGGAACTGGAACGATTCATTTAGAAATATAACCAAATAAAAATCCATAAAATTATCAAAAGAGAATGAACGACCCGCAGTAAGTAAAATTAAATAAGAAACCTCAAGAGACAAAAATTGTGTGCAAAGACGAAATAATTCCGATAAATCAATACAATTTATTGGCGTTGAGTGAAAAATATCTAATTAAAAGCGGTAAAATCCGCGGACAATGCGCCAATAAATAAAGACGATACGATCGACGCGTGCGCACGGCCGCCGCGGTCCGCGCGCTGCATTAATAATGCCGTCTGGTAGTGATGGCAATAACGGCCGCAAATGTCTATTTACAAAACTTTAGGAAAAAAACCTTATTTATGTAGTGGTAAGACTCTTATCATTACATAAATAAGGTAAAATACCACACCATTGACGAGTCATTTTACCGCCAAGGAGTAATGTGAAAACGTTACTGTGTTCCGGGTTGAAGGGAAATGCTCCAGAGAATTTACAGGGCTTAGAGATATATCTATGGCTGCCGAGCGCAGTGCGGTGTTAGGTAATGATTAGGACTCTTCATGTTTTAATAGCTGCGTGACACAGTGCTATTATGGCGATGCGTGTTGGTTTTCATTGCTACAATATGACTATAAAAAAATATTTCATCTTATAGTGACCAAGGCTATTGTAGAGCTACCAAAATGTCGGGAGGTACCTCTTTAGAAACATACAGAAATATTTGTATTTATCGCGTAAACATTTTTCCTGGATGGGAATCGAAGACCACTAAATAAGTTACACTCGAATTTCGAATGGTTCAACGTTATTTCACGCTAGAAGCGTTATTGCACCAGAGCAAAGCACATCACTATCGTTTCAAACGGATACTGGTTCAGCTGTATCCCAAGATACAGGCGCGGTCCCAGCCTCGAATTTTGGAGGGGGGTTACCAGTACGCAGCCTCAGATTTTGGGGGGGATTTTTTTCACCAGTAGAAATACAATAAATCGAATGAAAAAATACTTAATTAGTAGCACCCCACGATTTAACCCGCGTAGTTACCGTTCCAGTTGTTTTCCCGCGTTAAAAAATAGTCTATGTACTATTAAATTATTTTTTTTCTTTGATTTTTAGTTTAACGTATACGATTTTGTCATGTCTCCCCTTCGGACCGCGCATGCCCAAGAACCGTAATTTTTGTATTGTAACGTGACGACTGATAAGTAGGGGAGGTACCTCCATAGAAATACTGAACAAATAATTGTATTTATCCCGCAAATATTTGTCCTGGGTGAGAATCGAGACCACTAAACAAGTTATATTCGAATTGTTCAACGTTACTTCACGCTCAAAGCGTTATTGCACCAGAGCAAAGCACCTCACTATCGTTTCAAACGAATACTGGTTCAGCTGTATCCCAGGAACCGTAGGGCTTTTATTGCCGCTCCGGAGGAAGTGACGCAACCGATGCCGTTTTTAATAACGACTAGCGAGGTGATCTCACGTCGCGGTTATTCAGAAATAACGCTGCCGTAGCGGTTACTGTTCAAATACTGGGAAAGAATATGAGCGATAGGCTTAGTGGCTTAGGTAACCGCGAAGCAGGAGGTCATGGTTCGAGGTTCCATTCTCATCTCGGACAAATGTTTGTGTGATAAATCATAGTTTATAATCTAACGATGCTACATTATAAACTAATCTTTTTTTTCTGGGCAGAGCCTTTATTAACAAAAGTAAAATACAATGAGAACTACACTACAAACCTACCTAACTAACTACTTACACTATGCACAACCTGAATTATCCATAGACCACTGTAGGTCTACAGATAATCAAGATGTTCAAGCCCATTACCAATCGGAAGCGTACCCAGGATGCTGGCGGCATTACCACGCTAAATGGCAATGCTTATGCGTTGGGCCAAATAAACACCAGCATTTTGGTCACGAGTCACGTCGACCAAGCGCTCGGCCCCCACGGTCCCAATGTCTCAACCCCAAAGGGTTCAAATATGTAACCACTTCCGAGGGTTGCATATAACTTAAACTAACCTAATTTATCGTAGGTTTATAATCTCACGCATTTTATTATAAATTGACGATGCTTAAAATTTTAGTGATGTAAAATACAAGTATTGATTCTATCTCTGGGTACTTACTTCTATGTTCTATGTACCATAATACGTATGTACATATTTACGATTATTTTAGTTTGAAAACTAACGTGGTTATTACACATTTTCAGTGAAGAACACTTAATTCAGCAGTAGCGACTAAAGTTAGCCAATAGTAATAAGTCTAGTTTAGTCAGTATTGTGTGAGGAATGTCTAACAATATATCCATCATATTTATATCGATATAGGTACATCAGGGAATACCCGCTCAAGCGACGTATTTCAGAGTTGTCCACTTGTTTGCTTATTGATAAGAAAGTTGTTTCAATAATGACGAAAGATGATAAAAACGAAGATTGTGCAACGCGCGATTTAAAAACTTGCTGCGTACATTTTTGAATACATTTTGCTCTACTTCTTGCATTGTTTACAAGTTTTAACGAAAAGTTTCTTGTGTTGCAGATAAAAATGCTATTGACCCATTTCGATCGAGCACACATTATCACAGCCGAGAGTGGGTCAGTTTAACGAGTGAAATACATTAAAAATATTTTAATATAACGTAATACTACATAGACTGAAGATATATCATGTATATATATGCCACAGTACACATACTACCACACTCGTAAATTTCATATATGGGCCCTTACACTTACTAATTTCATTAAAAAATACTTCTCATATTCATTCATTCATAATTTAAGAGCGACGCTCTAGTCGGTGGAGTTCCTTCCATGTACTTCTACACTCCGCCTTCTCCTTGACTTCCTGATACGACACTACATTTATCTTCTTCTTCACTTGGTTCATGTAACTTCTCCTAGGTCTACCTCTCTTCCCCTCCCTTCTAATTTACCTTCCATTATTGTTCTAATGAAGTTGTCGTGTCGTATCAGATGTCCCGACTTCTCGCTTCTCATATACCTACATAATGTAAATGAATACTAAAATATTATTTTATTAAATAAATATATCACACTTTTCAATCTGAGTTGTTCAGATATGTAATAGAAGCATTATATTACAAACATAACAATAAATAATTATCGGTGGATATTATTGATCATTGGAAACAGTCAACAAGAAATTCCCTAATATATTTACAAGAAGTATTATCATAATAATGATTTACAACCGATTGCACACAGAAGTAGGCTAGAATAACTTGAGTCTTGAGTTACCTTCAAACATTCAGTTTATTTTAATCTAGAGAGAGATAGATACATGATCAAATTGGAGACTATGTTCCAAGCCAGAAGTTAATTTACTCCTTATTTTTTAAACAATAAGGAAGAAATCTAAAAATAATCATACCATAGATCTCCTTTCCAAGCAGCACGTCTCCACAGTCAATTAACTGCTGCAAGAGTGTCAATTGACTCTTATATCCAAAATCCGATTTGAGCAATCCGAGCATTTTCACTGTTTTCCAAATTCCGAAGTCCAGGATTCGAGCACTTTCCTCACATAAGCGAGCATGATCACTAATATCACCACTGTTAGCTCACGAGAATTGTCACTGTTTGAGAGTCACTTTTTTGTTTACTTTTCAATTTAGAACTGAGATTGTTCACAAACTCGTAAAATACTTATATCACTGCTTCAAATTAAACGTCATCAACACCACATAAACTTTTAAACAGTTGTTTAATTTTAGTTTGAAGATTTTGTTAATCGATGTGAGTCAACTTGCGTAGTGTCAGTCAACTTAAATAGAGATCTAAATTTAGTTTTAAAAGATTGGATTGTACATTGATGTAGTTTGTAAGAGACACGTGCGTTTTGGCGCCAAGGCATCAGCAGATGCGCCCGCGCCGTCCGTCTGCTAACAACTGCGCTCCGTTTCCTTTCTTCCGATACCCATTACCGAAGACAGGTGGTGACAAAGGAACCCTGCCACCCCTCTGTTCATTTAACGCGTTGAGATATTATTAAACCGACGAATCGATAGTACTGATATTTATCCAAAGATAACGCAATTACAACGGTGAAATTCTAGAGAACGAAGATATCTAATCGATTTTCCGACTCGGCTTCTTGCTAAATATTTATGTAATTCTACGGTACTTTAACACATTGGCTGCTGAAAACACGTACGTTGTGTTTTATTTAGTGCAACGCATATGCGGGCTAAACACGCCTGTCGTGTAAAGCTGCATTGCTATGCACCGGTGCGGCGCCACACAAACGTGTGTGTTTCAAAAGACGAAACGCCAGTGCGGACGCACATACGAGGCGTGTTTTATCGTTTTTTTTTAAAAAAATAAAACAAGTCATGCTTGGTGTTCTCCTGATAGTAATTGATACGAAACAATACTTACCTCTGATGTCAGATTTTTTTACAATAACGTAACGCTAGAGCGGAAATATATGCGAGGAGTATTTGTTCGTTTTTTAATAAAAAAAAAATATATGCTACAGAGGTAATTAGTACGAGACAATGCCTCTAATACCGATTAATTATATTTTCAAGTACCTACCTAATACCAACATAAGTATATTATTTTTTGAAGTGATTTTGTTTGGAAACTTTAAAGCCACAAAAATCGAATAAATTACGTTTATTAAAGGCGCTCTTCAAATAAAAGTGTCAATATTTGATTCGTAGATATAATGCACGAGATTATAATCTCACGGTTAGGTTAGTTCATAAAATAGCGTTGTTAGATTATAATCTGACATACAAGAATTGCTCGTTTACAGGTATTAGGTAGATGAGCAATGTTGTAGATGAGCAATGTTCTACTATTCGAATGGCGTCTAGATACCTTCCACGACTGATTGCTATATAAGGTAGCCCATCAGTAAACAGTCAGTTATTATCGTTCCTTGATAAGTGTGCAGTTTCAAATCTATTCGTCGTTTTAAGCAAAAATCTTGTTCAAAAGTTCTATTACATAGATTAAAACATACCAAACTAATAAAATAGTGTTAAAAAGTAGTAACTATCGCCAGAAAAGCACCATTTACCCAGACTGCCCTATGGTCAAGTTAAAGTAATTTATTTTTGAAAAGTACCTAACGAATAACAAACACAATAGATTCTAAGAAAAGAGATATCAGTTATTGGCTCGGCGGTAACAACAAAGAATTTGGAGTCACAATTTGCAATATTTTTGAATAGGTAAGTACATTAGTTTACAAAGAACTCAAACAAATATACAATAAAAAGGAACAAAATCATTGTTTAGATTTTTTTTAAACAACATGTGTGACGACGAAATCCAAACAAAGGACATAAAAGAAGCCGACAGACTGATGAGAAGTACGAGATTCTTTTCGCAACAGATGCATCACTCTCGAATAAAAGTGCATGTGCACGATAGTACAGCAAGCAAAAATACACCTTTGCACACGCACGAAGAGTTGTGAATGCCGTGCGCACCGCGTGCCTTTTCGTCTGTTTACGTCACTGGCCAAATGTGCTAGGGTTGTACGAAATATGATAAGGTGAAAGAAAACTAAACCGCATTTTGTTTTGGTTACATTGAACTTACAATTTATTTATTTAGGATTTAATGTAACAGGTTTTGGGATCAAGTCTATCTACTAATCAATACTGAAATAAATTACTCAATTAACATAATTTTGTAAAAAATAAGAACAGAAAAGTACTCTAAAGTAAAACAACCATCAAAATTTATTTTCAATTAGAACAATCATGAAACTTACATACGAAAAAAATCAGTCCAGAACCTCTTCTTTCTTTGAAATCGGTAAAATCTATATTTTTTTTTAGGTACGTATTAATACGTACATAATTGATACTGAGTTGATAATGAGGATAATTTGAATTTTACAATGTTGATAGTTTCAAGTAGTTTTATACCGTTTTATAAATGAATAAATTAGTCTCATTCGGTATTTAAAGAAGTATGTATCCCAAAAAAACAATTTAAATATAATGAGACATAATAAAGATGAGAGAAAAGGGTATTTCAGACAAAATAAATGGTATGCATATTCTCTACTGTAACTATTCTAAATAGACATACATATTTACACAGAACTGTTTCTATATTATTAAGTGCAATTAAACCCAACCAAAGTTTTGCTCAATAATAAATGAAAAAAAACAAAAACCTTGTTTCGGCAATTTAAAAAAAGATAAACCACTACTAGATTTCAGTTTCTGGTTATTGTAGCCATTCACAATAAAATAATGCTGCGATATTATTTTGGCGCTCGCTCGTTCATACATCAACTCGGGCAAACGGGTGGCGGGTGGCGGCCCTATGATCTTTTCGCTGCCGGGAACACCAAAGTGTAGGTAAAAGCCCTGTATTACGGGTGGTTCCGTGTGAGTCATCGGTTGACGTTCACACCTAAGTAGTTTGTAAATGTCTGAAAATAAGGTATAAAGTCAAACGAAACCGCACAGCACGGCGCGGCGCTTGGTGCATCACTTAGTAGCAAGCTAGCAAGTCAGTCACTGACTGTCAGTCTGCTTCTAACATTAGTGGTGTACAGTTGGTTTTGGTATCATCATGTCTTCCAACGACGTCGACGAAGTTTTCCAAAATCTTTCTACGATGTTTGCTGATTCAGAAGGTTACTACGTAACTCCAAGAGAGTTCTTGGAACTTCATCTTTAGATCCTGGATATCACGTAACAAAGAGTGCTTGTCAAGACTATTCAAACGAGTCATTAACTCGACGGTTTTATCTTTTATAGTTTAGGAGTTCTTATGGGCCACCTTCCGACTCCCTCTTGAGATCAGCTTCGTGGTACCATACTATTGCAATGTCATCAAAGTTACGTAAGTAAACCAAATTTCAACCTAATCTAACGACAGGAAGTGGTTCTAATTTAACTCGCAAGATTTGTCCTATACTAACAGTGCAAGTTAAATAAAAGCTTAATTAAAATAGGATATAATTTTCATTTGTATATTTTTGATTTTTTGCCTATTCCTTTGCCTTTGCCTGTCCAAGGCTCAGGAGCCGACCGTTTCAAGGTCGGCTCCGGTGCGGCGTCGTACATTTTCATTTGGCTAACTGACGGCTGGCTTTCTGGCTGTTTTACGCCACCTTGAGACATGGCCTCCTTCAATAAGGAGGATAAATCCAGGAGAGCCGCAGGCGCATTCTGAGCATCCGGAGGTGCCCAAACACTTGGGTTCGTGTCTTCGTCTTGGGTGCTGTTAATTAAACAATGTTTCTTTAGATAAGTATAGTGGCCGGCAAACAAGTTAACCCATTGAAGTTAGCTGCGCATGGCTGCGCAGAAACGTTTTTAAGGTCTATTTGAAGTGCACATGCGCGAACTTTCCCCTTGCTAACTTCATTTGGGTCAACTTGTTTGCCGGCAACTATGTCTTACTTTGAAGTTCCGAAAAAATCAAAACAAATGTTTATTTGCGTTGTATAGTTGCCACAAACACTATACCTAACTCTTTAGGGGAGCTGATTGTACGAGAGAACGTTTCGACCCGTTGTTCTCATAATTCCACACTCAAAGAACCTACTTAGGTACCTACTACCTATTTACGAGACTAAAGCCGTTATTACACCACTCGTTAACAACAAAAACGTCGAAACCGATTAAGCTTATGTCAAAAAAACCCCGCCTAAATTAAAAAAAAAAATCTTAAACACCTAAACGAATTGATGGTACTACTCATTATTACAATAGGCGGGACGACTCATTTTTGATTTAAAATGTGCCATTAAAAGGCTTCTCAATAACTGAAACATAGGCGAAAAGAATTACTTTGTTTCATTCAGTAGAATTCAGTAGTGTTTTTATATGAATAGTGAAAGAATTACTTTGTTATCTTAAAAACTTCCCGTGATATCACGATTTTAAAATCACAATATTGGACTATCCCACTTCACGCTTCCTGGAAGCGAAAGTCAAAACAAAGTAATTCTTTCACTTTTCATACAAAAACACGTAGTAACGTGTATTTAAAAATACGGATATGAAAAATTAATAAAATAAACACTCACATTATGGTGTCTCGACTAGTCCCTGCCATTATTTTATCTAGGTATTTACCAAATTTGTATTTATTTTTCGCAATTTGACTTTTCACTCAACAAACAAAACTATAAGGTCAGAACAGAAGCCGGAAGGTAGCTGGATTGGTTTGTGGTTGGACCAAGTCAGTTTCAGTGTTGCCATACGGCAAATCTGAAGTTTAAAACAGTTATATTCTGGAGACAAATTAAAGAAAATTTGCCGTATTTATAAACAATCAGTTTATTATGATCAAATTTTGTTTTTTCACCATAAAAATAAAACTAACTAACTTGTACTGATAATTTTCTTTACTTTTCTAGACTAGGTGATCTATTATATTTTGACGATTAAGTATATTAAAAATTACGTAAATCAATTAAAATACGGAATGTTATTACAATGTTCAATCATTAATATTAATCATCAATTTTAACATTATGAGCTGGATTGAAGGGTAATGTATTATTTTAGTTTAGAGTGCCAAAACGAGTAAGACATGTACCTGATGGTAAGCAACACGCCTTCCATAACAGCACAGTGACATGCAGCTATTGGAACACGAAGAGTCCAAATAATTACCTAGCACTGCACTGTGCTTGTCACCTAGAGATTAAAGATGGTCGGAAGATGCTCCGCGATTTACCCGCGTAGTTCCCTTTCCTTGGTTTTCTCGGTGTTAAAAGTAGCCTGTGTTCTTCCTAACTACTTATATTAATAATAATCTGTTCTAAATTTCAGTCCGATTCGTGCATACGTTACGAGGTGATTGGGCAACAAACATTCAATCATTTAAATTTATAATATTAATAGGATACTGGTGTACGTACACGCACACCACTGTCTTTTCGATGTCATGTGCGTAATGCCGCTAACTAAAAACGGTGAAGGAAAACATCGCGAGGAAACCAACATGTACCTAGAATCGTTTTAAGTCATATGTTATCCACCAACCCGCACTATGTGGTGAATTATGGCTTTGACTGCTTCTTGTGACTTCTTGCGAGAAGGCCCGAGATCCATCAGTGGGAACATTTAGTGGCCTGTGTATGCTTATTGGCATAAAAATAAAAGTCGTCAAGTGCGAGTCGGACTCGCCCATGAAGGTTTCCGTAGCAGCAGCAAGTAACATAATATAAAAGTTCTTGTAGTTCGTTGTTACTTTAATCAGTGTTTTAACAATAGTGAATTTTTGACGTATTAAAATAAAACTACTTACTAGATCTCATTCAAACCAATTTTCGTTGAAAGTTTACATCATACACTTTTTTTTTCATTATCTTATATTAGAAGTTACAGGGGGACACTTTTACCACTTTGGAAGAGTCCTCGCGCAAACTATTCAGTTTACACGTATGGTTTTGATCAAATTTTTTTTTTTTGAGTTTCATTTCTATTTTCGTATCAAAATCTTAATGCGGTTTACAGATTACATCTACTTACCAAGTTTCAATAGTTAGCTCTTATAGTTTCGGAGAAAAGTGGCTGTGACATACGGACGGACGGACAGACAGACAGACAGACATGACGAATCTATAAGGGTCCCGTATTTTGCCATTTGGCTACGGAACCCTAATTAACGGGTTTTGGCGGAAATTCACAACTAACTTGGCGGATTATAAAAAAAATATATTTGGCAACACGTTTTTGATATTTGGCACTGCGAGCTCGTTTCCGGTTTAAGTTATTTCGCAGAAACTTTTTCCAAATTCCAAATTTGAAGAAATGGCTGATGAAAGGTAAGTGAATTTCTAATTCAGTGCCTAAGTGTTAAGTAATAAGTTTTTTGGTATTGAAATGAGCGTAACGAAAAGTAAAGTTCTAATTCAGTAAGTATGTACCTAATTGGTTTTCTGGGTATTGCATTTAACGACGAAACATGTTCAAACGAGTTCCTTTGAAGTTACCGCCCGCCCAGTTTGGTTTGGTCTCGGACGAAATTAAGTTCTATCATGCCTAACTACCTAATTTGTTTTATTTAGATGCCATTGTGGGACATATTTGCGAGTTGTGCGTGAGAGAGTGCGAGTCACGGGCTAGAATTGCACGTGTACATTAAAAACTAAAGTTGAATGTCTTTGAAGTTTGCGACCGACTTGTTTCTTGTCATTTCAATATTGTGTTTAACTTATTTTAGAGAACCTCTGTTGCCGGGGTTACGGGGCGCGTGTGCGGCGTACGTGCTCCAGGCTGTGGACATTCTGGCGGTGTTGCATAACGTAAGTACAACCAAATACCTATCTGTTGCGATTACCACCCTATTCGATCTCTCTCGGCTGGCTCGCTCGCTCGCGACCCGGCGACGGGACGGAGGGCGAAGGTAAAAGGCGAAGTGACTGGCGATTTCAAATCAGTCTCCGTCCGTAAGAGGTTGGGAACAAAACCTCAACTCTTCCACTTTTTAAGTAAAATGGATATAAATAATTGGCTCGCAAGTGATGATGTCGTAGAAATAATATATGTTAATACGTAAATCTGACATGATCAAACAAATCAGGGGTTACTTGTTACTTAAAATTTAAATTTTCTTCCACTTTTGTTCTTTCAAAACTCCCCGTATTAAGTATGATAATTACATTTAGTTTATGTATTGTTAAAGAAATGAAAACGCCTCCGTCGAGCCAGCCGCCGAGCCAGCCACGGAGGCAGCCGTGGACGCAGCCGCGCAGCCAGCCGCCGAGCCAGCCGCGGAGCACGCGCTACACCCGCGAACTCCAGCAAGCCAGCCGATTCAAATTCCGCCACGTCGCTGGGATCGGTTCTAAACCAGGACGTCTACTCTCTTTCTACGAAGCTCGTAATTTCGAAATAAACTCGCGACTTTCCTACTCCGGTTCTACTTCGTTTCGTTCGATCGAACATTGTTTAGCGACAATGTTCTAACGACGGATTGAAGTAGAACCGAGTAGGAAAGTCGCGAGTTTATTTCGAAATTACGTTTTTCGTAAAAAGAGTAGAGACGTCCTGGTTTAGAACTGATCCCCACAACGCCGACGTGGCGTTTTTGTAAATTAAATTTATGTTATAATAAGATGCATATTATTTTATTTAACCATCATCATATCAACCCCTGCTGGGTATAGTATGTTATGGACCTATATTTTTATCCATGAATGACATCACTTTATTCCTGTTTTTTTGTAGTGTTGATAGCTCAGAGGTCAAGAGGTCAAAAGAGATCGGGTTCGAATCCCGGCTCCGATATTTATGAACTAGAGCTACAAAACCATGGTGAACCAATAAGTACATGGTACTATATTATGCTTTTTAATGTACTCGTATTCTGATTCAAATTAATTTACCTGATGGAGCGACCTACAATAGATTACGTATATCATTATTAGGCCCGCTGTAGTCTTGTAAACCGTTTTTTTAATTAAAATTGTATTGTCGTTTCACCAGTGCTGCTTCACGCATACGGCGTGTTTCACACCAGGTGTGTTTGTCCGCACTGGCGTCGCTCGTCTGAACAGCAGTGCGGCTACTCGCGCCTAGCGTGAAACACTCCTTGCGTGTTTTCCGTACTCGCGTTGCACGTTGCAACGCGAGTACGGCTAGCCGCGACTGGCGTGTTATTTCAGTAAAAACGCCTTATTATTTAAAAACTGTCTAGCAGCGAATGTGTTAAAAAAATGTATGATAATTAATCAAAATATCAATCGGGAAATTTGTTGATAAACAGAATTCCGACAATACCGAAGTTGTAAGAGGATATTTAATAAATTATATTGACTAACCGAATTATGAATTCTTTCGCTTAGATTCATATCGAATCAGAAACGAAGCAGTCGACGAATCAGTTGGTCGACGGAACGCGGGTGGCGTCCAAGGGATCGGACTGTGCAAGTGAACACTACAAGAGCAATGACCAATTTTAATAGCGGATACAAAATTCGGTCACGGTGTACGATCAACTTCATCGAATTCGTTCATTCATCGCTGCCAGATACCAGGAACTCATAGAAAGAAGCAGTCTTCTTTTGTTATTTTTATTTCGATGTTTTAAAGATGGGAATTCCTTCTTTTTAATTTCTGGCTTCTATGCGGTTGTTTGGCCGTCATTTCGCCAACGTCTTGTGTATCAGCAGGAAGGTTTTTTTTTGGAATTTGATCGGTATGCAGTTTCAATGATGGGAATTCTGTAATGAGTGTTCAAGTTGAAGGTGTTTTGTGTCAGAACTTCACTATCAAAATTGTCATAGCATATCTTAATATTGTCGATATTGACTAGATCTAAATAAAAACATCCTCTTTCTGGATGAACCAATCGAATGTTACCACATACGTACGCAATCCCAAAGTTACAAGAGTTGACAAGGTTCACCCTGTTTTACTTCTTTGGTATGACATTTAATTTATGATATTTTGAGTTTAGCTTTTAATGTTCCCCAAGCTAAGACTTCGTGATCCAATGCGGATTGGCGGACGAGGAACGATGAGATGTCCTATCAAGTTGTCGTTCTCAGGACGTCCTGTTTCTCTTTCTACGTTTTCCTTCGCCGTCCACGCCAGTAGTAACGACAAACTACAAGTAGTAGGTTTTATTGACACTTACAGATTTTAGTTTATTTCGTATCTACTATTTTGAACAACTGTATATAGTCACGGGAGTGGCATAATCGTGGCATATCATTGTATGACAAAATCTCTATTAATATCTACTATGTAGATGAAATAGTTGAACGCCAATAAACGTTGAACGACTTATGTTAGTTTGATTTAGAACGAAAAATATGTCTAGTTCTCAAAAAAGGGGAACCTATAGGAGGAACACCACAGATCTCGAATCAAAAGCATTAAATCTTGAAAGATCTCATATATAAAACTTCATTAGTGTTTAATAAGTATACGGTAGCATTCGATTCGGGAGTGTGCGTCGATCGGTCTGATCGGGTGAACGGTCCCCACCCCCGTCTGTCGGCTATTATTACTTGCCTCGTACGAAGAGGGGGTTGAATCGGGGTCTGATTATTCCCACATCAACATGTTTGCATCGATTTCGTCCTGCGAATGCAACTTTAGATATTCATATTATGGTACAAACAAACAACAATCTCCATTGTTCCGTTCTCATAACCAGTGCTAAATTCGGCGACCCGGACGAAATTCGTGTTTGGTCAATTTACACATCATATTTATGAAGTGACCCTTGTATCTGTGTTTTTTTTGGATTGTTAGACAAGTTTGATAGTAAACTATACGATAACAGATTCTAAGGTGACAGTTTTAAGGCATATTATTTTCAAATTAGATTCGTTTTTATAACGTTGCTAAGAAGTATGGTCTATTTCAAACAAATAAACAGAAGCGAATTTAGCCAGGTCATTGATGTTTTTATGTATTTAATCATTATTTTTACAAAATAAAGAGACGAGGCGAGCGAAACACGTCGCCTGACGGTAAGCCAAGAAGTCTGTCCATTACAGCAGTGCGATGGAGCTTTGCCTAGCACTGCTCTCGTCACCGAGGTATGAGGTGATGCATTTCTTCGGTTTGTCGTTTCATTTATTTTCTTTCAAACCGGAACATTAGTTGCACATTACCGCTTGGCCGAATAGCTGGCAAATGTATAATACTACCCCAGGAGAACTCAGGGTTCTTCAAAGAGTTCTACCATTACAAAATCTATAACAACATCACATAACAAAATAGATTAAAAACAGAGTCATTTCATTTCAAATGATGCTCAATATCGATGCGTTTAACCTTCCGATCGAACACACGATGACTCACAACCTCCGAGCACGAAGCGGGCCTCGAAACTCAAAACAATGCCAAGGCATAGTCGAGACGCGAGGAACCACAAACACGATGTAGTACGGACGCAGCGTTTATTTATTTTAGTTTTACGCACGTGGGTACCGCGGTGCGGGGAGAGACGGGGAGGGACGCGGTCGCGTGATTGACGTCGCGACGCACCGACGCTCGCGGGAGTACTGACCGCCCCATCGGGCCCGGTCGACGGATGCACATAGTGCATAGGCGTCACACTACCAACTTATCTATACAATACTGATGGCGCCATGATCACAAAATTATAGACTATCTGTATCTGTCTTTTGTAGACATCAATAGTTCAACTTTTGTCCGTTGTACAGATAAATTTGTGGCACTGTAGAATAGCGTGGATACAATCAATGTTTATTTGATTATTCTATGGCGATACTCATTAGAATTTCGGATAGGGGAAATTTATTGCTCTTAGGAAAGTTTGTGGTCATATGCGTAATCATGGGATGTGAAATATGTACCGTTTGTTGACTGCTAGGATAGAGATGGTGTAGCGAGAGTGTGTGACTTAATTTGAAACATGTCATCAAAGCTCATTGTGGAATGTGTGAACAACAATAAAAACAAAAGGGTTTTCTATTAAATCATCATAATCCACAGCCTTCTTTATAATAATCTTGGCTATAGACCTTATTTAACTACATTTCTATCTAGTGTTAGTGGAGACAAATTTACATCGAAAACTGCAAGAAATCTTAAAGATAATTCCACTCTTGTATCACTTAAAACTCAATTATAAATCCTTGGCTCGTGATTTCATCAACTGAATGGTTTCATTACACTTAAGCAATTAACATCACAAGTATCATCATAGGTATAAATACAAACGTTTTCCTAAGCCCGTTAAATCTCGCAACTCCCTCAGACTGCTCTATCTCGGTTGTCCAGTGCGCTGAAATTTTTATGAGCTGAATCCTATATAAATAGCCCACGGTGGAAATGTGCTGTCGCTCCTTTGGGATATAAATATTTCATCCGCAGAATAGGCGTTAAACTGTACGCAACTCTACGCAAGCAGGATGCTTTCACGAATCATACTATTTCCGAACAACCTAATAAGTTTTAATGAAATTGATTAATTCCAGTCTTCCTAATACATGGATCATATTAAATGCGTTGATTATTAGGGATATAATAAAGACAATTTATCTATAAATATAGTCATATGTAAATAATATAAATATAGGTGGACAATTCACACACAACACCTTCTAACCCCAAACTAAGCAAAGCTTGTACTATCGCGGCCAGATAGCCGATATAACACTTATACATATAGAGATAGTTTTAAATACATATTATATTATGTACTCCAACTTTTCCGTTCATCAAGTTAGACGAATGCCAGTAGTCCCAGCCGTGGGACTATTTAATGGGCTGCTTATACTGATAGATAAGGAATGATTTGTAATCTATAAATTGTTATAAATAAAGATCCGTTAACATACATTAACCATTTTAATGCCTAATCTTTGCTCTTAGAAAACAGTATCCCAAATCGTTAAAACATTTAAGTTACATTATAAATTCTCAAAGATAATTTATTTACAAACTATATAACGTCCTGCGTATCTAAGAACTAGCGTTTGACCTTGCCTAGCCAAGTGACATAAGTTATAGACCATGACTAAGGTGAAACTCGCTATGAAACTAATTATGCTCTGTCTGAAAGTAGTCAAGTATAGTTGTTACATTGTAAGAGTTTAAAATGTATATAGCTTTCGGAAGTGATCATTAAAAATATTACAGATTGACATGTAGATAAATAAATATTGACGGGCATTTCTCACACAAGAATATGTACTCGTATCCTCACACCAGACAGCTGATATAATACTTAATATATATGTGTGTAAATATTTATGATACTTCGAAACACCCAGTAACAGAAGAACTATTTGTATTCGTGACACAAATATGTCACAGGTGGGAACTGAATCCATAATAGACTTACTGTGTTCCCGTTTGAAGGGCAATGTTTCCAGGGGAACTTACTGGGCTATCAGATAAAACACATTATATCTCTGGGTGACGACAGACGAGCGCGATGCAGTGCTAGGTAATGATTTAGACTCTTCATGTTTCAATAGCTGCGTGTTACTGTGCTATTATTATAGGCAGACATGTTGCTTACCATCAGGCACATGCCCTGCTCGTCTTGTCACTCTATACTGTATAAAAAGACTAAGTCCTAACCTAGTCACGAAGCAGGCGCGGATTTGGGGGGGGTCACCAGTAGAAATATAATAAATTGAGTAAAAATACTTTACTAGTAGCGCCCCACGGTTTTACCCGCGTAGTTTCCGTCCCAGTTGTTTTCGCGCGTTAAAAAATAGCCTATGTACTCCTTAGTTATTTTTATTTCTTTTAGATTTTTAATGTAACGTATACAAATTGGGGTGGGGGTGTGTCATGTCCCCTGTGACCCCCCCTTCGGACCGCGCATGTCACGAAGTCAGTAAGATATTAGACAAGCACTGAATACGGAAGCATATTTATGCAAAATAAATTTATAACACGTAACGTTTTCGAGAATTCTTTTCCATCGGTAAATACACAGCAGGTCTACTACGAAGTCCGATAAACGATATATCGGCCGAAGTTATGGACGTTTTATACCACGAAACACAATCGGTCGGTTGATGACACAAAAACTGTCTAATCAGTGTCGGTCGGGATAAACGAAACGCCTGATCAAATCAATCGATCGATTGTGCTTCGTGGTATAAAACGTCCATAGCTTCGGCCGATATATCGTTTATCGGATTTCGTAGTAGACCTGCTGATCGAATATTCATATCGGTATTAGATTTTTCATAGATACCTTCAAAATTTAATCTGATCGCGATCAAAGGTAAAGGTTAAAAAGAGGTCCTCGGTATTCATCTGAAATCGTTGTTATTGAGTGAACACGGTCATTGTGGTTTATCGGAGACGCTCAATGAACTCGGAAAAGCTTTCAATTTCATAAATTACTGTCGAGACATTGTAGTGGCAAATGATTAAAGAAAATAACTTACAACAATTTCCCTCTCTTGATAAATCTATAAGAAATACTGTATTTCTGGTAAAAATTCACATTAGTTCGAATTAAATAATTTCATTTATAATATGACAAAAGTATCATGTCATGTCTAACCCATAAACAGAAAAAAGAAAAAGAAGAACTAACTATCGACACTTAATAATTAATAAATACCTGAATAAAATACAAAAAATAATCGTCTAAGTCATTTTATAATATTGTTTGCAATGTACATCAAGAGTTGTATAATCTTTCGTCAATGTATCAGCAGTGTAAGTTTCACTTTAATAATAATTTAGATTCTAGAGAGCAATTAAAGCGAGCCTCGGAAATATTGCTTAATTTTTAAAGAGGGCGTTTTGTTCCGGGAACTCGGAAATATACGACAATGGAAAGCACCAAGAGCGAACTTCCGAACAGGGACAAAAGATTCACGGGCCCTTAGAAACAAGGGCAACGGACGCCTTTCAATTACAGCCCTATCCCGGACACCGCAATACCGTCACAATTTAACTTCTTACCTTTACCCGTGTTTGATATATGTACATGAAATTTATAATATTTGGGAATACGAATGATAAACTGAATGTATGCCTACGTCTTGCTGCACGCCAAATTTTTTGATCGCTCCGAAGCTTTAGCATTACCACGATCCAGCATTTTTATTATTGTCTGGAACCTTTATTTTTACCACACATATTATCAGGAAATCGAACAGATTCTAATAAGTAATAAGTGATAAAAAGTTAATAAAAAAAAGTGATAATTGTACGATAATACGATACTCATTATCGTACAATAATATAATGTTCAATTTAAACTTTAAAAATGTATACTCTTTGTATGCTCTTATTTTGTTTGTTTTTTTTTTTAAATTAACGTGTAAATTATCAATAAAGAACTTTGACTTTGACTTAAGAGCATTACACCTGGTAACAAATGTAATGAATTCAATTATACAAGTCAAAACATCGCCACAAACTTGTGGACAAAATGAAAACTTTATGTAAATTCGGAATAGTTCCAAAGGTCTGAATCGTATAACATACTGAGTAGTTATACGTGTAGTTTGCCTTGCTGCACTCCAAATTTTTTGATCGCTTCGAAGCTTTAGACATGATCTAGTACTCTTATTGTTGTGTGGAACATTTTTCTTTTATTTTTACCACACATATTATTAGGCAATTGAACAGATTCTAATTAAGAACAATTATCTTACCAGCAACAATAAATTGTGTAATGAATTCAGTTAAACAAGTCAAAACACCGCCACAAACTTGTGGAGAAATGAAAACTTCATGGAAATACCGAATAGTTCCAAAGGTCTCCCCATTGTGAACAAATTTCTAAATACAGATCGAATTAAGTCGACGATTTTACGTAATAACAACCGCAAACCAGAGATGAAATCTTTCGCAACTGGTGAAATTACTTCCCCCGTCCCTGAACTTGACTTGGTTCAACGTTTTCGATTGAATCTTTCTAAAACCATGAATATAAGACCTTATAGAAAAGGGACCATCAAACGCGCATACAAACTGGTAAGTTGCAACAATCAAAATGGCGGTTAGAATAACAAGCGACCAGTTGTGAATGTAGAGGCAATTATTTTAAGATGCGGACGTCAGTGTGCCCACACGAGGAATACGACTAATGTAACGTTGGCAGTCAGTGGACCGTGCGTGTGACATCATTTTAGTACGTAATTATTAGGTTCGCGTACCTTAGCACAATGGTCTTCACAACTTCCGTTCACAAGACTAAACATTACCGAGAATTTGGCACAAAGCAAAATTATATTAAAGCCGAAGCTTAATAACGATAATGGTCAACGTTATCGCTGTCGGTCATCAAGAACGGGGTCTTTTGCATGAGCACAGCGAAATCACTACCCTAAAATTAATAGCACATTGGAAAATTAAACGGGGCTCTTCTCCCGCGTTTGGGTTTTAATTCATATGCATATATAACTTTGCCACATTGGCGAGTGACCCTCGGGTAAACGTTGCCGAGCGAGATAGACCCCGCTACAGAAGCCACGGAATATATTAGCGACCTGCTGAATTTAGTCGCTTATACTTTGTCCCCTTCAATTGTTTAATGCATTGCGAATGCTTGCGAGTAGAGTCAGTGATTGTTTGTACACTGCCAATACGCATTCGGTCAAATAAGAGTTTTGTTACCGCCTACAGAATCCACCTTGCGCCCTTCATTCGAACGCAGTAGAACAGAGGGTTAGAACAAGGTCAACAGAAAACTTGGAGACTGGTGCACGTAATATAATAATTTATGGCAATTTTACACTCCGTTCGTAAATGGGGGCTTATCGTGAGAAAAGGGGTCCACAAACGCCATAGCATCGATCCAGATTACGGTTAGATGACTTACAAACTCAACTTGGTAAATAGGGCACGTGTAAATTTAAATAAGGGCCTCCGTCCAAAATTCCGCTAAAAACTTGAAACAAAGAGGACCCGTAAACTTCAACGAGTAATAAATCACAAGAGCAATCAGTAAACAAGGTCCGGCCTCGTTTGATCCCGCCAGTCTCAACACAGTACGCACATAAAGTGTAATTTAGCTAACTAGTTACAAAAGTTAATTTATACCGTTAACGAAAATGTGACGTGAAAAACAGCAATGAAAACCTGGGACCACCATATTCACGTGGCGCTAATAAATGTTTTAAAATTCCGTTTTAAAGTCGTGGCTTTTCAAACCGCGAGCGTTTAGATTCTCGCAAAAAAAAACACCGAAAACAGAAGGCTCGGGGGGAAAAATTTGGTAGCGGCAAAGTGCGACGCCTCGCCTTCAGCTTTTAGACGCCATTATTTTCATCGTTTATTAACGGAGAATATTTTGCAACAGCCGACCATCGGTTTCATCTAAAGTAAGACCTCACGACATTAATGTAAAGTTGAATTTCCGTTGCGTCTCTAATGTTGTTACAGCGATTTAAGCCGTTGGATGGGGACGTGATAGCTGGAAAAGTAGCTCTTTGTGGAAAACAATAGAGTATAATATTGATTGTGCAATAAACATGTAGTTAAGACGTTTTGGTGATAGCGGGGTGAGCAGAGGGCGATAGGCGTCCTTGTGGATTGGAATCGTCTTTCATATTGAAGCTCAGAGAGATTGAACAAAGAGAAGTGCACGATACGAGATTGTTTGTGTGTTTAGATTCCGGTGGTTTCTTCTTTATTTTTATGTGTTACCGCCAATTACACCGCATAACAACCCATTGGCGTTTTAGTTTATTTTTTGTGTCTGGTTGACTACAAAAAGCTTTGTGATACTGGTTTTACAGCAGTTTTTTTTTTCATTTCTGATTCTTCTTTTTTGCACATTCAAATGCAGTTTTGTAAATGGCACACGTTTTGCTACCATCATTTTTTTCCTCTCGTTAACCTTTTCCACTGAAATAAAATAGTTATGGCTGTAATATTGGACACTCTTCAGTTTCGAGCGAAAACAAAGCGAGGACTAGTAAAGCTATTACTATTTTAGCTGAGCGGTTGACGACCGCGACCTACGAGTAAAATCAAACAATGCCATTGCCACACTCCGAATTCAAACTATCTTGCATCTATTTCGTCACCATTCGATTCGACAGCTAGCGGTTCCCATAGAACAGCGCTATCATTATGACTCAATTTGATCTAAGCTCATATAATTTTCTCCGCCCACGTTTCGGGAGACCACCAATAAGAACAGAATCATACAAAACGGAGAATCGTGTGGACATTACTTGGTCCGCTTGTTGGGACCGTTCTTGAATCACATCTCGAAATGCATATTAATTTTCAGTTTTGTTATTGGAATATGAATGTAGATGATGCTTTGGTACTAGGTAAGCACAATAAAAACTGTGGATAACATTCGTGCAAGATAACATTAATAGGAGAGGAGTTAACCCAGTTATGACTGAAGAAGAAAGCGGACATGTTGTACCTACCCCACATAAATTGAGATAGGGGCGGGTGAATGATGATTTTCAAATAAGTAATGGCTTAATAAATTGAAATTATTGGAATGGATTTTCTGAAGATCTATTATTATTCATTGGTACCATCGCAACGTATCGTTAGTCATTCTTGGATGAGACTAACGTAGAATTAGAACAAACGGCGTAAACATGGAACTCTTTGTCCTTCAGTGTGCCGGAATATATTCACAATGATGAGAATTTTCATACGAAAAGTAAAAGAAACAATAATGATGGCCAATGGCTCTAATACATTCGACATGTCTGTACATTGGTCTGACAACCGTATCCAATTTGCGACCACAGTGAAGGATAAGTAAGGGGTTTTCTCTCTCTAGAT
This sequence comes from Ectropis grisescens, assembly GCA_017562165.1. Lineage (NCBI taxonomy): Eukaryota > Metazoa > Arthropoda > Insecta > Lepidoptera > Geometridae > Ectropis > Ectropis grisescens. Next base: position 6,961,817 of record CM029780.1, on the reverse strand, counting down.
TATTGGTCAAACGTTTGCTTCCATCTTCCAACATGCGGGTTTCGGTTCTGAATTTTTCTGCTTGGCTGTACATTGGCCAAAGAGTTGGGGCCAACGTGGGCCACGGAGGGGAGAGGGTCTCCGCCAGGGAGCGTGCAGGGCGCGGAACCGCACACGCGCTGCATTCTAATGCCCTGTCCCGTATTCCGCGACCTCCAACACATGGGGCGTTACTATCGGTTCTACAATTGTTTCATTTATTTATTTAGCCTTTATTAGTGATACTCACCTTTTACATATTTACATGTTTTGTTATGATGTTGTCACGCTAAACTATCGTCCGTAAGCCAATCGACTTTACAGACAACCATTTTTATTTATTTAGTTAGGCTATTTAGGTAAATTACATTTTTCATTAGATGATTAATCTCTTTGCCCTGCAAATAATAGCCCTTCAACCCGGGACACAGTAATAAGAATAGATTATTGATTGGTGATAGAATATTTTGGTCTCCTACAGAGGTATATTATGTCGATGGTTTAGTTTCACAGGCAAACTCTGCACAGATACCTACCACTAAATGATTGATAAATCGTATCTTATTTCATATTCATTATATATCTAATCATTGTAATGAATAATGATAGGCGTAGAGATACACAATAGATATCGAGAGTGTACATACCGTAAACCATTTTATTTTCAGACGTTTCTTTGATCATTAAAACTAGAATCGTTCGAAAACGGGTAGTAGCGGTTAGGGAGGCCAAGCCACATTACGATACACGTTTTATCACCGACTGCCCGCTCTAATATTCCGCGTACAACGTACTCAGCCCTCACTTCCACATGGCGAAGAGAACACATGCAGAGATGCAGCTTCTTCCAAAATAATTAAGATTCTATAGACACCGCCGAGAGTCACCACTGATTAGCCCAAATAGAGAGACATGAAGAAATGCATAATGCATTATTATTGCAATGAGATCGAATATAATTATTTCTTAGAGGTTACCTTTAATACCAGGAAACGTATGTAAGACGAAAATAAGATTGAAGTGAATAGTAATGAATAGGTAAGGTCTCTTTGAAACACAAAGTGTCGGCTCCAGAGAAACGATAAGTAAATTAAAATAAAAAGAAAATATAATTAGCTATTGATTTATTTACTAGCCGGCCCGGTGCGGCTCTACTCCGATATAGTCCATTAGACAAAGAGCATTAATAAAAAAAAAACTATATCTACCTCAAGTTGGACCAAATGACGTAGACATACGTACATACTACACATTTTATATGCCAACTTTCGTGAATTTCGGAGTTCACTAGGAACAAACATCATCACTGGATTTTTATAAGTATCTAGAAGATAATATATATATAGAATAAATAGAATCCATGGCCTAAAGCTGAGGGAGTACACTCACTACCGACTTAATCCACAAGGCCCGTCATATGGAGCACAATATAGCCGGACTAGTCTAGTTTCCACGACACCTATCTCTCTGCGAGGATTTAGCCTCTTCGCGCCTACGTAATGACCACCTGTCACACGCGTCCCGTCTTGTATTTCACACGGTGCGCGTTAATAATATAATGGGGGGCTTTGTTTGTGTTGAATACTATGGTTTAATGGAGGAAATGAATACTGTTGCGTTTAAGCAGGAATTTGTGCGAGCGACATCTACAGGGAGATTGTGGAACTGTAATTTTAACAGTAGATGGCGCTACCAGTATCTAAACGACATTGTCGATACATAAATTCCATGTTTGGGCATTTGGGTATGAAATGTTCACCAATATTTATTTTTCACTAGCTGATTAAGCAGATTTCTTAAATTTCATAGGATTCTGTGCAATTTTCTAAATATCATTTGCACGAACCTTCTACGAAGTTCTTAGAAAACATTCACAAAAAAGGTGAACGAAATTCCCTAAATCCCTTCTCAAGAATTAGCGTGACCAGAAAATATAGAGATTCATTTATAGTTTATTGTATTTAGATTTATTTACAATAATTATTGTCATTAATTTTAGCTATTACATATCTTAATAGATTTTTAATGTGACAGCAACATGAAATACATCAAGTTATTTAGTCAAAATTTGATGTTATTTTCTTGTTCGTAAACAATAAACGTTGCGTAAAAAGGACGAAAATTATACAACCCGAACTCGTAAACGAAATAATCCTGACCACTGACCTTTACCTAATCGGTCCTTACAAAACCTACATCTTTCACTAATATACTTTACGTAGTTCATTCGAAGTAATCCCTCATATTAGGTCGTATCCCGTGTTTAGGGTACCTTTTACGCAACAAAATAAAGGTACATCGGCCAACTTTGTACTTAAAGGGTCAATGATAAAACAAGGAACAAACAAAGGTCTCGTTTGTGAAACTTGATGGTGGCGCTTTTGTAAGCTTACTCGATAAAGTTGTTGTGAGTAAAACATGTAGGATCAGAGGAGCACCTAGTAAAATGATTTCCCTCTTGAATCTCTTTGTTCCGAAACGTTCTTCAAGAAGTAGAGCTACGAACCCGAATCATAGTATCTGAACAACTACAAAATATACTTAACACTATAATCTAAGTGTGTTCCAAATTTCAGCTCTATCCATCCAGCCGTTTTCATTGAGCAAAGGACAAACAAATATCCAGACTTTTAAACTATCACATTTATAATATTAGTAGGATTATGGCACTAATGCACTAATATCATGGTTTGGTTCAAAGGCTCGAAAGAAGACGTTTGACTCTACTTTTGTGATAGGAATGTATCGGCTGTGGAATATGTTTCCTAAGTGGATTTTTCCCAATGGTTACAATCTTGGGAGTCTTCAAATGGAGAGTGAATCGATCTCTTCTAGGTAACCACGCTCTATCAAAGACCGCATCGTCGCTTAAAATCAAGCCAGATGGCGGTCAAGTGTAAACCAATAATGGTTAAAAAACAAAATATCATAAAGACGAAAGTTTGTGTATTTGTAAAAGTTTAAGTTTGTTGATTAGAAATAAATTCAAACGTATTAAGTACGTCAAAGGTACACATATTTTACATCACTTTATATACATTTAAAGTTTTCCCTGGAATCACCGTCGGTTTGTCAATTATAAATCAAGTCCCAATATCTCCAGCAATTCTGGTTTACGTTTGAATAATCCTCGATGGAAGCTGGGCACTTGGTCGGCCATTCAATGTAGCCAGTGAGGTGCAGCCGGCGGTTTGCAGCCTCGAGGAAGCGATTAGTTCCAGCCCTCTAAATATTCTACAGGTCTTCATTCGCCGAGCTCAGTGCATGACCGGTATGTGCATGCTAAAATGCATTTCTTATGATAATGGATTCTTTACAGAACTTTAAGGCAAATAGATACGACTGAATGGATATTTTAGACGTAGACTTACTACACTACTTAACAATGGTTGTTTTTTAAAATAGTTTTTAGTCTTTTCGTGACGACAACGCGATGGTTGTAATGCTCCCGAAATGTAGAGGTAATTAAATGAAAATTTAGATCGCGATGAAATGTGTCCAATATTGTTTTAATCTTTCATTACTTTATAGGTTATTACATTTTTTACCAACAATGTGATCAAAAGTATATTAAAGTTTCCCCAATCGAATTAAATTAGTGTCAATTATGTAAAGTTTAGGACATTGTAGAGTATCCATTTCGGTGAAAATAAAGATTCAACTGTAGGTTGATGGTTTTTTTTACAAAATAGCTGTGGCCTGCGGCGTAACCTGCGGACTAAGTTTTTTCGCGATAATTTATTGTCGCCAAACACGATTCAAGTAAACGAATAATTTTATCAATTATCTTACAGGAATCACTAACTTTAATGCTATAAACGTAGCCAATTTGTTTTTCAGGTAATGCCCTTAATACGTATTTAAATTCAATTTCAATTATCCGTTTAGGCGTTACACAGATACGTGGGAAAAAACATAACCTTTCAATGTTGATTACTAAGACCGTTAGAATTGTCTCCTGATTCTATGTTTTAATTCGACTAGCCCTTGATTTCCTGGCAAAATAAAAGGTCTCAATAGAAATATTTTAAAAGTTATCTCTGGCTAAATACACCGGATGTGGAGCCAGAATAGAAGATAAGGTTTAGCGACGGGCAACACCGGTAATATTTCTCATCGGTAAACCTAGAATCCTCACCAACACTTTTGTCTGTTTCCTCGTGGCGTAGCTGTCGTATTTACAGAACCGTATTTGGTAGCTTCCTCATCGAAAAGCGTAGTTCGAGAGTTTCACCAGAAAACTCGAACGTTGGCGCAGACTATATCGCAGTGTTTTCGACTTAAACGGTGTTGTGAACTCAAACGGAAGTCAAATGATTGGTTTTTAAATTGAGAGAGAATGATTTCGTTCCGATGCTATGATATCGGAACTAATTTCGGTGACTCGCTCTTTTCGCTGCTTTAGAGAATTTCCGTAGTCGTACAACATTATTTTATTCAAGAACTAATCTATTTTCTTTGACGCATTTAGATTTCAAAATCGCAAAAGGAAACAATATGTATCACAGGTAAACCAGAAATTAATCAGCCAATACGTTTTTATTTCCTAGTTTTAATCTGCATTAGTAAATTGGAAATCAGAAGTCGACTCGACTGGTTGAGACTAAAGTTGAGATTTTCGAAGTTACAACTTAACCTACTTTGTATCAAGCTGATAACAAAAAATCTTAAACCAGAAAGCGCAATAAAGATTTATTATTTTCAAGCAGAAAGGAAACGTAGCATTTCCTACGTAAGTACTGCGAGGTAGACATGACAATACCGCTCGCAAACGATCGCTCAATCGCTTTGCGCATCGCAAATGTGCATAGACTTGAGAGTTTCTCAACCTATGGTCCCCGGACTTCTAGTGATCGGCGGACCTACTCGAAGGAGACAAAATGAGTAAGAAATCTAAATTTACTGTCCCGACCGAGCGTTTGAGACGCAATGAAAGAGATATCCACGTAAATAAATATTAAAGTGTAAAAATGAATCCCTGTTAGTTTTGTAAATCACAGTAAATATAGACTAACCGTCGTATTAAAAACATTTGCAAACAAAATAGAGGCTTGCGCAAGCTAAGAATATCTGAAATATTGGGAGCTATGTCTTGAAATCTGTAATATCGTTGATGTATCCGAACTCAAAGAGAAACGAATTGTACTTAAGTCAAGTTTTATCCGCGGTAAGCAACCACGCCCTTCAAAAACCGTATTTACCGAGAAAAGGTTGACAAGCTCTGCCATAGGCGAAAACGTAGTATTCTGCCGTACAAAGTACTACGTCACAGCTTACGGGGTGAACACCCCACTCCCCGCCGATTACTTATGGAGAAACAGGGAGGTAACTGTTTCCATCTTAACTCGATAGATGGCGGTCTATATCTAAACTGGCGCATCGCCGATAGTATCGCTAGGATACAATAAAAATATTTTTAGACATATTTTTCAGTGTATCGACCGAACGTCTAGAAAACTTATCGGGAGGAAATCGGGTCGCTGAGAAACCCCACTTTTCTCAACTTCTCGATTCCCGGCAACCAGGGCTTCCGCCTTCGCAAACTATTCGAAACTGCTTTTAATATGTAAGTTAGTAGGAAATAGCTTGTACATTTTAATGTTATTTAATACAAATTGAACGTTTCACGTGTTTCGATTAATTTCGGCGCGTCGGTATAAAGTTGGGAAACGCGATGTACCTATATATATATCACTCTAAAATTGTAAATTTTGACAGATTAAAAACTAACCTAACCTTTCGTAAGACCGAACTAGTTTCCTTAAAGGTAATTAAATTATATGTCACCGTGAAATGGTAAAAACCAACAGATTTTAGTGTCCATTTATACTACAAGTGCCCTGTGGTTACAGCTGCGTAGTACTCGATCTCGTAATTTTCCCGGCATAAAAAGTTACTCTACGTTACTTCCCATACCTCCAAGAATGTGTGTACGATGTTTCGTACGATGTTTCATTATGATCGGTTAAGTAGTTTTCGCGTGAAAAGCGTAAATTTATGGGTAACATACGACTGTGCTAATATAAAATAATATGTAGGTAATGCCTACATACTACGTACTACGTTAAGAACAATTATCTCCATTAATTAATTATTACGATTCCAACTGTAATATTCCAAACTTGTTTTTTTTAATTTGATTTTGTTTGATATAGTCAGTCCAGTCCGACACAAGTTTCGATCGCGTCCGGCGATCTTTTTCAAGGAGAGTGCGCGCGCGTGTTCTCAGGTCGTTTAGCACTGACGTGAGTTACCCGTGTATCTATATAAAATGTGTAACAACCACGTTAGTTTTCATACTAAAATTGGGATCAAACGTTAATAAACTTATTGTTACATCGAATGCCAAAAACAGTGCACGATGTCTAGGTGCCACTCTCTATGCAGTGAAACAGCCAAGTCGTCATGAAAAATCGGAGGTTCCATTACGGTAACAGCACGGAATACACTCGAAAGAAAAGTTCACCGGACTCGCGGCTTTCAAAACTTATCGCGTAGCTTAATAACCGGCCCGGAACCGGCCCGGAACCGGCTCGGATGCGAAATCAAATGGACTGGGGAAAAGCTTAACAGTTTTGAGCATATTGTAGGCGATTTATAGCCTCAAGGCTCTCTCGACTTGTGGCATAGTTTGTTGGTGGAAGGTATTAAACTGAAAACTGGAAAGTTTGTCCGTTAATATTGATAATACAGACTAATCTAGCCTTTGGTGATCCAAGAAACATCACGCTGTGGTCGGAATTATTTGTTAAACTGCTTTAAGTTATTATTGTACAAATCTTAATTAATTTGTAAATAATCATTAAATATATGTAAGTACTCCTAAATGAACTCCCCGTCTCTCGTTACCATCCTAGGGTTGCCTGGACGAAATCGCTTTTAATGATATAGTTGCTAATTGCTACTTAATTTTATATTTTTACATAGGTATATAATTGAAGTGCAATAAATCTCTATAAATATATAATAATAAATCTATTTTTGTATGGATCGTCTTTCTCACGCAAATAATAATGCAGGAATCTGGATGAAATTTCGTACATAGATAGATAACAGTCTGGAATAACACACAGGCTACTTTTAATTCCGGAAAAATGGAAGGATCGAAAACAACGTGGTATAAATTATAGCATGTACGAGTAGGTACAATTAATTTATTGAGGTAAGATTAGCCCGTCATTGCATGTGGTGTCAGGACTCTTGGCAGATGTGGGAATCACGAGAGAAATGAAAATATGGCCTTGACTGTTTTGACTTGTTGAAGGAAGCATCCTTGTGAGAGAAGGTTCTGAGTCCCAACAGTAGGAATAAAATGGGCTGCATATGCTGTTTTGTTTGCCAAATAAAATTGGTTATGCTAATCAGAATCTGATAAATATCATCCATCTGTTTTTAACTCTAAAATGAATAGTCATCGTTACAAGATTGAAACGTAAATTCAAGCATTTATAACATACACTTCACATTATTATACTGTATTCGCCGACACATCGTGATTTGCAATTTTAATTTTTTGGTATAGAATATTCGCAGTGACTTCGAGGAAAATAGTTCGATTAATTATAGTGGTGTCTTAGGTACAAATCTCGCACAAACCATTTTTCAAAGTAAAGGTGTACAATCTTGTCATCACCGCTGGTTTTAATGGTGAAGGAAAGCATCGTGAGGAAACCGACATGTTCCAAAAAGACATCCTTAGTACCTACTTGCGTCCATCCCATGCTCATTACCCCTAGATATAAGATGATAGATCAGATATGTACTAGGCCATAAAAATTTTCTGAAAAAATTGCTCTTCAGACCGAGACACAGCAGTATTTGTACATTACTGCTTGACAGTAGAATAACTGGCAAAGGTGTGGTTCTTTACCAGGAGGACTCTGCAAATAGTGCTACCACTACGAAGTGGAGAGTGAATTGGTATCTTTTAGGTTAACACGGTCCGTATCCTAAACCTCATGATTAGACAGAGATCATTAAAAAAACGCAACATTTGCCCCCAATCCCAATAAAAAAGTGAGGGCACAGGATTTCAATATTAACAATAAAAAAAAATTTTGCGTCATCCAATCGACTTGGTCAACTAATCACGAAGTACCTTCTAGGTTGGTCTTTCTTATGCTTCCATCTACTTGCATATCGGTGCTTTAGTAATTCTCCCCAAGTTACCGAACTCCCGTGTTAGCTAAAAAAGTCTACGTAGCTATAAGTTATTCTGTTAGGAACCAAGTCTTTTCGATATAGCAGTTTTCAAAGCTTATCCGTGCATACTGGATTAGCTGTGACTCTGTATACGTCGACTTTTGTAGAGTATAGTAAATTTGACTTGGAAAGTTCTTTAAGTTCTGAAATATAGAATTAAAGGGAGTACTTTGGCGAAACTAAAAAATATAAAAGTACTCATTATTTTAAACAATGTTTGTTTATGTGTGTAATAAGTAATAAGTACTTCCGCCTGGGGGACCTTCGCCAATTATTCTACCGCCAAGCAGTAATGAGCAAACATTACTGTGTTCCGGTTTGAAGGGCAATGTTTCCAGTGAAATTACAGGGCTTGGAGATATAACACATTAGATCTCTGGATGACGAGCGCAGTGCAGTGCTAAGTAATGATTTGGACTCTTCATGTTCCAATGTCATGTCATTGTCATTTGTCATTGTTTAACAGTAAACCGACGAAGGTAATAAAGACAAAATCTACTACTAGTCAGAAGCGCACCCAGTATGCTGTCGGTATAACCACGCTGAATGACAATCCGTATAGGATTGTCATTCAGCATCCTTATATGATTGACCATTAAACCAAACAGACAGCAGAACCTTGGTCACGCGTCGCTTCGACCAAGCCCTCGGAAAGATTTTCGAAAAGTGTTGATAACTCTGTTTTGTGGTATCAATAAAGTATTATTTTGTATAGTCTAAACCCACGAATATCGTATTATCAATTACATTTTACAAAACAAGAAGTAAAACACCTGACACCTGGCACATATGATTATTCATGAATACTCCATTAGAATTGTGTTATGATTCATTTACCTGTGGCGTTAATATGACTGTATAACGTCTAACATAGTATTGACCGCACAATAAAAGTTATATAAATGTAAAAAGTTATTCTACCGCCAAGCAGTAATGTGCTAACATTACTGTCTTCCGGTTTGAAGGGCAATGTTTCCAGAGAAATTACAGGGCTTACAGATATAACATCTTAGATCTCTGGGTGACGAGCGCAGTGCAGTGCTAGGTAATGATTTGGTCTTCTCATGTTCCAGTAGCTGCGTGTCACTGTGCTGTTATGTGGCAGGCATGTTGCTTACCATCAGGCAAATGTCCTGCTCGTCTCGTCACTCTATGCTATAAAAAAAAACATTTACTATATCAGTAGGATGATAAAATATTTTGGATGTATATTACGTTCCAAAGACAAGAACGAAGAGGTTCGACTCTAATTTTGTCATAACAACGTCTAGGCTATGGAATGAGTTAGCAGAGTGCACCTTTCCCGATGGTTATGGTCTTGGTGTCTTCTAGTCTTGAATGAATCGACTTCTACCTAAGCACGTTTTATCGTAGACTGTATTAAAGTAAAGCGTAAGTATACCTTAAGGTTTAAACTATAATAAACTTAAAACAGTAGGTATAATCTGTTCTTTACATCTATCTTCGACATCCTTCTTTATAGACTGCAGGCCCGTGAACAACATTAATGGGTCAAATGAACCACCAGGAGACCTATGTAGGATGATAAAGTGTATAAAGTAATAAGATTCAGCACTATGCAGTCACTTGTAACCTGTCCAACTGAGTGCAATTGAAGAGGGGAGGGTTCTAAACCCTCGATAATTTCTCCATGTCACATAATTTTTGTACGGCATTTCGGAATAATGGATTAGAAGAGGTAGTGAAACTATAATAAATAAAAAAATTTAAAGCTAATCCAGTCTATCCTTCAATCATGCTTTACACTTAAAGATGATTTTGTCTTTATTTTAACTACGGTGATATAATAGTAATTACATTGCCAACGAACAGAGCATCACTACAAAGTTTTCAATCGCTTAATAGCCGTCGGATATTTATTACTACGTACGCGCCAGAATACAACCTTTTCGATGGCCTAAATGTTGATTTATTTATCAGACGCGCCCCCCAGACAATAACTCACGTACACAGCAAATACGGAGCAGAAAGGAAACTTGGTAAGTGTCTTCTTAATACGACGTACCGTGACCGATCCATGACCGTGATCTAGACTTACATTAAAATGTTGTTCGTGATGGTCAAATCTCATTTATACAAACAAAATCGTCTTTTTTACGTACAGCAAAATCTGTATAAAAATTAGAGAATAAGAAAAACAAAGCTATAAGACATTATAACGTCGCGTCGGGACAAATCAACCAAAATAGAAAATGATAAAAAATAGAAGTTTTTTATCATACGATAATGTGGCATAATATAAATAGAATGTGAAGTAACGATTAGACCTCTATAAATACTTTTATGCGATATAAATGAGCACCTGCAGTCATAGTGACGTCTTAATCTTCTTGAACCAAATAATTTCCTTTTAATTTCAATGTAATCATATCGTCTGATTTTACTGCATTGACGCAGTCTAGGAAGAAACACGTTTACCTAAACCGAGCATGTTTTTTTAATTTAAATATACTTTTCTTACAGTGTCACCGACCGCGACTGTTCTGTAAGCGTTAGAAATTCAATGAAACAACTTATCTATTTCAAAATAATAACTACAGAAAAGAACATACGTGTCAATACAGTACATATATGTCAGTAACACGACCCGTCCCGTTACGGTGTTCTATCAATAAACCCCCTACAGGCGGAAACTAGGCAACGGAGGGGGGAGGCAGGAAGTTGTATGTGTGCGCGACATCTGTCTGAAACAATCCCGATTGAAACGCGCGATTCGGAGAATTCTCTAGATTTTCCCGATTGGTACTAGAAGACGTATTTCAGGAAATCTAGTATTAATATTATTATAGCTAAACTAGCTGCCACGCCACGCTTCACCTCACTGTACCCTGCCACGCTTCGCTGTGACACATTGTGATGCAAAAATTAGATAAAAACAATCCTTGATGCGGATTATATATCATTGTAAAAATTCAGCTCGATCGGTGCAGAATTTTTTGAGTTTTTGAAGCGTACACAAACCAACAAAACATTTTTATATGTAGAAGATACACGGCTGCTTCAGCTTTCAGTAATTCAAAGTTAATCAAAATTTAATGAAGGTTTGTGATGATAGCGAACGTAAACTTTACAAATTTGGAACGTAGGTATACGTTATGGTAGATTATCAATTTGAAGTTTGATTTCAAACTGGTATAGACGTCACCGTAAAATTATAAAAACCGACACTTTATAATATAACGATGTCAGATTACAAGCAAACCTAAACTACCGTAAGATTATAATCTGACGGTGTTGACAATTTTACATAAATATTGGTAAATTGGAATGTGTGATTGCTGATTACTAATTAGTGAGGATTTTATCTAACTGTGAATAGTTTTAATAGCGTGAATAGTGTTTGTACATTGTGTAATCTTTTTATAAGAACTGAGAGAACCGGTTTGAAGTTTGCAACTTATTATATATAGTCTGTAATAGCGTATAGAGATATAGATACCCTTTTTCTCAAAAACTGGAAAGATCCTTTTTAATTGTCGGCGTCGGCGGCGTCGGCGTCGTCGAAGTCGTGAAAACTTTTATTTTGCTTTTTGACTTGTTTTTTTTATAAATCGACATTTATGTAAAAAAAAAAACAAGTCGAAAAAAGAAGCTGCAGTACACAATCTTTCAAATTCACCATCTTTGAAATCGGTTAAAATGTAATAAAGATCTCGATATAATCATTTACGGACTGTAAGAGCAAATGACTTTCAAGTTGTCAGTTTAATTCACCCCGATCGTAAAGATTTTAATTCCATCATAAAGCGGACATTTTCCCTTTAATAAGGGTGTTGATTCCCTACCGGGGACACTGCGGCGGGAGACGGGGCTTTGCCCTCGCGGTGGGGTGACGGGGCCGGCCTCAGAAAAATCAAATACGGGAAGTGGTATAGAGGTAGTTAGGGGATGTGATATCACTTTACCTCCGATGCATTACGTTTTACTCAATTACGTTTGTTTAGGTTCTTTATGTCAAAGTTTGATATCGCCGTTCGACATCCAATACCGCGAATGCCACAACCTAGACATTTTTCTCAGGGATAAAAAAAAACAAAACACAACAGAAGTGTGAGTCAAAATGGCAGCCATGCTAAACTGACGCATTCGCAGGTCTGGTGACACAAAAGTATGTTAGCGGTTTTGAATCTCTCGAATAATAAAGGAACAGGCGTAACTTTTGGTCAACTTTTTAACGCGGGTTAACATATTTGAAGGTTTGGTATAGATTTGCATAAAACTCAACATTTGGTTAATAATGTTAAATTCGCGGATTTGGATGCCGAACGATGATTATACTATTGTAAAATTGCAAATACTGTCAGTTTCTAATGTAACGACTATAGTTTATACAGTTTTTTTTTAAATAAAGAATGACGAGACGAGCAGGACATGTGCCTGATGGTAAGCAACATGCCAGCCACATAACAATACAGCGACATGCAGCTATTAGAACACGAAGAGTCAAAGTCATTACCTCGCACTGCACTGCACTGCGCTCGTCACCCAGAGATCTAAGATGTTACATCTCTAAGCCCTGTAATTTCTCTGGAAACATCGCCCTTCAAACCGGAACACAGTAATGCCAACTTTTGTTTGGCCAACATTGGGTCAACACAGGCTAAATAAATACATTACGCGAGCATTGGGGTCAATGGTGTTGGTGATGCGTGAAATTTCCAGAAATATCCACTTACTAGCAAAGCCCCGCGGTTTTACCCGCGTAATACTCGTTATTTTATCGGAATAAAAAAAACCTATGTTTTCTTCCAGACTATAATCTGTGTTTCAAATTTCAGCCCGATCCGTTCATACGTTTCGACGTGATTGAGCGACAAACATCCGAATATTGACATTAATAATATGTATTAGCAGGATTTATGTTTTGTTCAAACAATGAATACCGAGTACAGATAATAAAACAGTTACCTGTGACACTCACTGGTGGTATTATTTTACACAATATATTTACTTATTCGCGTTTGACCGCACTCTACGTAATGTTGAGTGTAATAGGATTACAATTAAGGAAGAAAGGGTAATTATTCCATACGTTTGCTAATGTTTAGCCGTATTCATTATCTTCATTTCTCCATCTGAATTTGTATTACTTGTCATTTGACATGTTGTTTAAAATATTTTCTTTTTTTTAAATAAGAAGTCACGAGATATGCGCCTGATGGTAAGCAACATGCCTGTCACATAACAGCACAGTGACACGCAGCTATTGGAACATGAAGAGTCCAAACCATCGCCTAGCACTGCACTGCGCTCATCACCCAGAGATCTAATATGTTATATCTCTAAGCCCTGTAATTTCTCTGGAAACATTGCCCTTCAAAACCGGAACACAGTAATGTTTTCACATTACTATTTGGCGGTAGAATAACTGGCAAAGGTGTGGTACTTCCCCAGGCGACTCTGCTAGGAGTCCTCCCACTACCAAAATTATTAGATTACTCGTATATTTATGTAAACACTTTAAATAAATACACTGGTAAGCTCACGTTTGATAAAGTCAGTCCTGTCCTACTTAAGCTAAACTTGTGCTAAACGAGCTGCGATCACGCGCGCGCACTCTCCTTGAAAAAGGTCGCCGGACGCGACCGAAACTTAAGTCAGTCTGCACTGACTATATCAAACGTGAGTTAGCCGTGTATTTGTTTAAAACTAACTGACTCGGCGAACTTCGTACTATCATAATTTTATCGTCAAAATTTTCTGCCATACATACATTGTCCCGACAATAACGAATACATAAAACCAAATATCATTCAATTCGGTGCAGTCATTCAAAAGTTATGAGCGTACAATACATTTCAAGATCCAATTTTATCCATAAGATGTGTAATAACCATGATAGTTTTCACACTAAATAAATATTGTTTATTTAAATAATCTTTTAAACTCTAAATTAAATTATGCCACATCCCTGGCAATACGGCCGAGCCGGGGGGGACTGTCGCGCTTTGCCTAGAGACGGGGCCAGGAACAGTTTTACGATTCGGCAATCGTAAAAGTTGGAAAACAATTCTGCTATGTGGCATGTAATGTAGTAAGTCTGTTATTTTTTGACCCAGTTACGAAACATGGAGAATATGCTGAATAGACCTTTTTTTATTATTGACAAGTTTGGTGATCACGAGAACTTTTGTGATCTATTTATTCAACATCAATAAAAGTATCAAATGCGTTGTATTTATTTCGAAAACCATAGATTTCAGATTGTTCTCTAAGCCCTGTAATTTCTCTGGAAATATTGCCCTTCAAACCGGAACACAGTAATGTTTGCACATTACTGCTTGGCAGTAGAACAACTGGCAAAAATAGATGAGTGCGATTCAAAAGATCGCTTTCGAATCGGACCGTTAGATTTTAAAAAGATTTAACATTTAAACTGCCACGTTTATTTTAGTGACATGTGGAACAGATTAGATGATACACTAATCATACTAACTTACTAACGCACACAACGATGTATCCTAGTCAAGTTTGCTCTTAAACTTCTCATTCAGTGGACTTAAACCTTCGGAATATTCGTACTGAATGGATTGGATTCTTTTCTCCTACGAACTGCTTTAGAGTGGGATAAGTTACCGAAGAGTTGGTGGTCAAAAGAACGATAAAAAAATATATCAATGCCCACGTTATATGTTTTGTGCGACAAGAATGAAAGCGATCGCAAGCGTTTTGTTTATAAAAAAAACCGTCCAAGTGAGAGTGGGACTCGCGTACGAAGGGTTCCGTACCATTAGCAAATAAACGGCGAAACCTCTTTTATTGTATAGGAGGCTCCTTAGTTAATTTTTTTTTTTCATTGATTATATATAAAGATAACATAAAACTTCATATTTTGTGAATATTTAAAGCGTGTACCTGTCACCGTTATTATTATCGAGCAAGAAACGGTAAACAAATCAAGTTTGTTGTATAGGAGCCCCCCTTAAATATTTATTTTATTCTTAGTATTTGTTGTTATAGCGGCAAAAAAATACATCATCTGTGAAAATTTAAACTGTCTAGCTATCACCGTTCTTGTGATACATCCTGGTTACAGACGGACGGACAGAAAGCGAAGTCTCAGTAATAGGGTTCCGTATTTACCCTTTGGGTACGGAACCCTAAAAAACATTCTGGGTCTACGATGACGAGTCCTTATGGAGAAACCATTTCATTCGCGATTGAAACACCCACTCGTGCCCCGAAATTGATTATCAAATTGGGAAAATTTTCAACTAAGCCGATGGCGAAAAGGTCGTATTCGTTTCTAAGAATTTCCAGCCTTGTTATAATATAAATAAGACACTATTCAGAGACGGTAAACAAGTAATTAATTATATTAAAACGGGTCAAACTTTAAAATAAAGCGTCTCTGTGGATACAAACTGCTGTGAAGGAGAGAACTTCAAAGTGGAAGCTCGCTGCAAAGGCAGGTTTACTCGTAAATATACATCAGATCAGAGCAGATGTACAACTCTGAAGTACTACTAATATTATACATGTGAAACTTTTGATGTTTGTAGCTCAATCACGTCGGAAACCCTGAAAGGGTGGAAATTTGGAATACAGTTGAATTATAACCCCGGTTAAATTACATATTATTTTATAAAAAATAATACATATAATTTATAAAATGTAATAAATAATTCTTTATTTATAAAAATGTTATGTTGGTTTGTGTACGCTTCAAAAACTCAAAAAGTTTTGCACCGATCGAGCTGAAATTTTAGAATGATATATAATCCGAATCAAGGATTGTTATTATCTAATTTTTGCATCACAATGTGCCACAGCGAAGCAGGGCAGGGTACAGCTAGTACATTATAATAATAATGAAATAACACCGGTTTTTTTAGTTTCTTTATGAAAAGTTGAAATGGTGTATATGTCACATTTGTCATCATAAAATTGTTAGATTTCATGATGACAATGGTAATATGAAATCAACAACCTAACGTCGTCAGGTTACGGACTAACCTAATCTAATCTACCGTGAGATTATAATTCCAAGCGTCAGATTATAATCTGACGGTGTGGACGATTTTACCGTGACATATCTATAGGTACATTACTTTAGACAAAAAAAACACATATTTGTTAAATTAGACTGATCTGAATCTATGAAGACTGTTATTATAATCTCAAATTCTAAGGACTTATAATATTTTTTTTATTTCATTAGTCTATTATTCCAGCTATTTAATATTTTTAAAATAATGTCTCTTACTGTCTGAGCTTGATAATCAATTTCATTTTTTTCTCAAAATAGCACTTTAGTCTCTGTCCTATTTTGGTATGTGTCATAAAACTCTACCCGAGTCTTGTGAAATAAATAAAACTCTACGGAAAATCGTAAAAGTGTCGTCGATATTTATATTTGTTGAATGGATAAAAGCCACAGTATATCACATTATGCCACAGTAATAATACAGTGCTAGTGCTAATATATGTATTACTGATGTTCAGAGTTACAAGTAATTGACATGATAAATAATCAGAAATTAATGACAATTTAAAAATTAAAAAACAATTAGTAGTGTTAAAAATCTTCCTCGAGTTCCATTTTTAAACTGACGGCACTAAATAATGTATTTATGAATAAATTGGTGAGAGAGTCAGACAATCACAATCATCATAATTTTTTGTCGTTTATCGCACACTGCCGAGATTAGGGTTGTCTTAGGCGCCACTTGTCTCGTGTTCTGTGCTTCCACACAGGCCAAGTGCGGGTTAACGAAACGCACATGTCCACGAAAGATGCCACTCAGGACTCTGTTTTTCTCACGTTGTTTTCCTAAATTTTTAACGCTAGTGAAGACTAACTCACACTTGGAAAAATACTCAAGAGCTATAGGCGGGAATGGAACCTACTACCTCACGATTGTAACATCGGACGATATAACTACTAAGCCACCACGCTATGGTCACTTCCCTACCAATTTAGATAGAGCGGCAAAGGTTTCAAATCGTCAATGAATACACTCAACTACGTCTATTATCGTTTCGTTTCGCAGACACAAAAAATACAATCGTCTGTCAGTCAGTTGGCGGCGAACGAAAAATAAAGGAAATCTAATTCTCAATTCTGGCCTGTGTCACCGGCAGGTCTGATTTCAATCCCGATTCGAACCGACCCCGCCCGTCTGCCGCTAACTAAATCGGCTTTAGTTTTGCTATTGCTGTCTCCAAATTTCAAACGAAAACAAAAGGGAGATAGAATTATTATAGCTAAGACCGTCAGTCTCCGGTTCGCTAAACTATTGGGGGGTCTATTCCCGAAAACACAAAACCACGATAGCTTGACTAGACACAGATACAAAACGCTGTTCCAGAATCCGTTTCTTAAAACTTTAAACTTTACTTTCCAGAAACTGTTTATTTTTTCTACTTGAGTCGTAACATACATTTGCCAGCTACTCTGAACTACGAAGCAGTACTACTGTGTACTAGGTAATACTACAGTACACTACTGTGTTTCGGTTTGAAAGGCAATGTTTCCACATAGAGAGATAAAGACAAAGAGATATAATATCATCTTATGATAGGTACCATCACATGGGCTGCTTTTTATCCCGTTAACGTCAGTGGTTGCTAAGCGACCACGGGGTCCAGCTAGGCCACATAAATACTATAAATGTGAAAGTTTGCATGTTTGCTGCTCAATTACGTCGTAACTACTGAACGGATCGGATTGAAATTGGAACCACATATTAGATAGATAGATAAACTCTTTATTGCACTAAATTAAAAACAAAACTTCAAATGAAAAAGAAAACATTACCTAAAAATTTAGAAACAATTGGAAGATTACAGCTTGGAATACTACTCGTATGCCACGGCATACATTTAATTACCGTAATTCGTGAGTTAGTCGTTATAGTCCCGTAATTTTAATGCGATAAAACGTGTTTTATCGCATTAAAATTACGGGAACAGAAAATACGCGGGTAAAACCGTCGAGCACTGCTGGTAGGTGATATATGTCCCCTCAGAATATGGTCTCACGGTGAATACTTTTTGTCGTGTAAATCGTTAAAAATAACATCCGGTATCCAAATATAAGATTTACGTTAGTTGACCGTTACACAATCAAGATAATAAAAATAATTTCGGAAACGCTTCAGTTTTTAATTCTTTGCATCAATTAAGGTATAATT
The DNA here is from genome assembly GCA_017562165.1 of Ectropis grisescens. NCBI lineage: Eukaryota > Metazoa > Arthropoda > Insecta > Lepidoptera > Geometridae > Ectropis > Ectropis grisescens. The sequence goes on along the minus strand of CM029780.1, from coordinate 6,943,440 downwards.
GGAGTATGCTAAGTGCAGCTATAACTTTGTTATCGGGCTATAACACCGGGTTGGGCGGAAAGGGTATACTATAACTGAAGTGGTATATCTACATATATCATTGTTTTTAATAATTAGCTGTGTAATCTAGCGCGGTGTAATACGCGGCTAAAGTAAAGATAAAATTTTGTTTATATGTTTTTTAAGGCACATAATATGGTAGGTGGCGTCAAATGCCTTCTACCACTGTCTACCGAACTTTGGGCTTTCCGAAGAGCCTTCCACTCGTTTGCGATATGTGTGATAACTAGAGTTCTAGAGTTTTATTTGCAAAAATAAATATATGACACAAACAACACGTCTTCAAAATAAATAAATATTGGTGGACAATTCACACACAACACCATCTGACCCCAAACTAAGCAAAGCTTGTAATATGGCGGCCAGATAGCTGATATAATACATAAATAGTTTTAAATACATACTTATTACAAATAGAAACACCCAGACACAGTGCAAACATTTGCATTCATCACACAAATATTTGCACTGGGTGGGAATCGAACCCACGACCCTCGGCTTCGCAAACAGAGTTACTACCCACTAAGCCACGAGGCCAGCCACAAAGCAAAATGTCAAAGATAAGACAATTTAATGTAGACCGTCTCGTCTAAAGTGTCCGGGCAAATAAAATAAAAAATATACCACATAACTTTCAGTCTTAACAGTTTTTAACGTTTGTTAAGACAAATCCATCTTCTCGTAGCATACTTTCTCCGCACAACCCGGTACGAAGCTAAGCAGTGTTCGCGAATGCTCGTTAACGCTATAACCCGTACCGTTTTAATCTGCGTGTGGTTTTTATTGCCTTTTTTCGTCGCCATGTCCGCTGCTTGGATGTATGCAGTTGTATCCAACAAGGTTGACATTCAGGGTAAAAAAAACGGTGAGATATTTATGATACTAACCGGCATATTGAAAAGGCTAAGTTAAAGGCTTATTAACACTGGGCTAAATTTAGTTGCTACTGAATTCAGTGAAGTGTAATAGGATTCAGTAAACAGTAAGATTGGTTCCTTGAAACATAGGCCACTTTTTATCACGCGTAAATAGCGGAAATGGGAACTGCGCGGGTAAAACCGCGGGGCGCTGTTAGTAATATGTATATTAAATGACAAAGTTTGGATTTATTTTTGCTCAATCACGTCGTAACGACTGTACGCATAGGCTTGAAATTTGGAACACAGTTAAATTACAGTCCGGAAAAAGACATAGGCTAATTTTTATCACGAGAAAATAAGAGGGCACTACGCGGTTAAAACTGCGGGGCAATGCTAGTTGATAACTATAGTGTAATAGTAAAAAGTATTGTTCACAATGAACATTTTTTTTTTTTGTAATTTCACCATCGAACTCTTAAAAACGGCAGAAGCGGCAAACGCGCTTCTACTATGGCGATGAAAAATCAGGTGACGTCTCTTGATTTAGTCTCAGTCGCAACAAGGAGTTGTGTACGTTCGCTGACAATTATGTACGTTCGTTGACAATTCAATTTTCAAATTTTTCAAACAAATTTTCGTCACGTTATGTTGTCTTTAGATTATAGCATACCTCATCTTCGTTTCTTTAAGTATATCGATGAATTTCACACACGAACTATACAACAATAATTTGGTCACTTTTATTAGGTTAGGTTAGGTTAGGTGAAACAGCACAAGTTAGAATTTCAGCGTCTACGTTTACGAGTGTATTTCAAAGTGCATAATTCCGGTTCTGTCCGGTGGGTTTATATCCATTGTTATTCAGTTAGCAAGCGCAAATATTTTCGCGACGTCGCGTTGTTATTTTATGTGTTTTGTGATCGTGTGCCGGGCTTAGGGTTACCAGGTGACGCCCATTAGCTGTGTACATGTTTTTTAGTGGTAGTACTCTATCCAAAGTCCGCTAGAAATAGTTTTTCTAAAAAGCCAGTGTTATTCTAACTTCAAGCAGTAACGTGGAAAAATGACTGTGTTTCGGTTTGGAGGAGAACGTTTCCAGAAGAATCACAGGGTTAAGAGCTAAATTATTTTATATATCTGTGTGATATAAATTAAAGATAATCAAAATATTTCAAAATTTAATTTTTCAACAATGTTAATTAACCTGATTGACGTATATTTATAAAACAAATTACACTTCCAAAAATAACGCGTATATTTTATTGTTTCGTTTTTGATGCTCCATTCACTTTTACGCATTATCACACATAAGCGCGCCTAAATATTAGAATAATATATAGTTACAAAAATAAGCAAATAGTGTAGTTATGACGTTAGCATTAATATCGAATTTATCATTATTTTGTTTCCTGTCAAAACGACGTACTGATGTAACATTAGCCGATATACGGACAGAAGCACATCTAATAATTAGTAATATAATTAAGCAAACCAATTCCATTAATGAAATAATTGACTTATGATACAAAAAATTTTATACTTTTACATCGAAATCAGCCAAATTGACAAAAAAAACTCTCTTTCGGTGTTGAGCGATTTCATGAGAACGTTAATTGAAACCCCATTTGTTTTATTTTATTTCAACTCTTTTGAGTGGTCGAAAATGGCATCCCTAATGGCCCACGCTAGTGCGCATTCGTTTCGTTTATTTTTTTCGCAATTTAATTCGCGTCGGCGACAGGTGGCGCCGCGATCCGCGCGCGATACGTGTAAACTGGCTCTTAATATTTCACTCTACATTTTATTTAAGCGCAGTCAACCTAAATGGATCGTGCAAAATCGCTTCCCACATGTGTTTGGAGTGATACAGAAAAGGTGTTAGACAGAAGTGGAAAAAAATAGATTCCCTCTCGATTGTAACCATCGGTTACTAAAAGTAATTCGTCATACACAGCCTTTCAGTAGGAAAAACATGCAGACCATAGAGAACAACTGAATCTATGTACATTACATTACATCCACAATTTACTTAACATAAATACAAGAATATAGTCTAACAAAATTACTACAAAACAATAATTTTATATATGCCACCGGTAACAATCAAGTCAATATAAAAAAATGTACCAAAACAAATTAACAAGACAAAGTCGTAATTTGTTTCGACAGTTATAAGAATGTGTCTTTAACTTTACGTATTTTAGCACTTTTTTGTCATAATTTACATTAAAATTGTTTATTACGCTACATAAACGGACCTATGTGCGTCCAAATAAAAGAAAAGAAATGGCTGTCATCAAAAATGGGACGGCCAATAGAACTTATAACTTAGAATTTTATTCTTAAACAGTACTAGTGTTGCACAATCTTCTTTCTCCTTTGAAATGTGGCTAGTTAGGAGTACTTTTTTAAAGCATGTTGGTTTTAAGTTCAGACCTGTTGGTCTAATTTTCTTTAAGTATTATCTCTAATTTAATGATTTTATTATCAAACCATTGTATCATTAATCTGTTCTAGGCCCACATAGTTTGGAATGAAATACAGTTCTGTACAGTGTTCTCTATAATGTTATAATATGTGTTTCTTGGATTCTGTTTTGTGTGCTCATTGAATAAATAAATAAAATACGTCACCCATATAGCAACAGACACTCTGCTATTACGCATATTGGTGACGCGAACTGACAAGAATTTACTCCTCCAAAAAGCGTCGAACGTGCACGTGACACGTAGCAGTCGAACGGTCCACTGCTACGCCGCCGTTTTTACGCTACGCCACAATACGTAGAGGCGTGTGTCAGTATTATTTCGCAAACAATTCACGCCCTTTCGACTTTGTGAAACGGTAAGCCTTTCAGTGCGACCCCATATTGGTTTTCCGCACGTTTTTCTGCCTAAACTTTTCGAATAGCAGCCGCTCCTGTTACGCACGCACATCGATGTTCGTTTCGCCCTAAACGACTGTTCTTTTCGATTACAATTTGTATTTTACACGTCTATTAATTTTAATGGCGCGGAAAATCTGGGACTTTCGTTTTTCGCGGAGTTTCGTACATCTGTTTGTTTGCAAAGCAATTATAATAATGAGAGGCATTTGTTCAGACTATTGAATCAAGAGTTATTAAATTCCTCAAACAATGTAAAGGTTTTAAAATTTGTGTAATATTCACTGTATATTCTGTTACTAGCAATGCCCCATAGTTTTACCCGCGTAGTACCCGTTCCCGTAATTTTCCCGGGATAAAAAGTAGCCTGTGAGTTAAACCAGACTATACCCATTTAGGTACCAAATTTCATACTACACTGCAGTAGTAACAATATTAGTATCGTATCCTCATCATCATCAATCATCTGCAGCCTGCAGACGTCCACCCACTGCTGGACATAGGCCTCTCCCAATGATTTCCACAATGACCGATCTTGTACCGCCTCCATCCACCGACTTCCCGCGACCGAGACAATATCATCGGTCCATCGTGTGGGGGGCCGACCTACACTGTGTCTGCCGGTTCGTGGTCGCCATTCGAGAACCTTTACTCCCCAGCGATTATCGGTTCTGCGAGCCATATGGCCTGCCCATTGCCACTTCAACTTGCTAATTTTAAGAGCTATGTCGGTGACCTTCGTTCTTCTGTGGATTTCCTCCGTATTTTATCTTAACCTTAAGAAAATTAATGAACCAAGCTACCTGAATTTCGAGATATACATTTTTTTTAATCCTTTACGATTTTTTAAATAAAATCCTATAACATTTGACCGCAGACGTCCTCCACTACGCAGTCAACATTCCAACTCCAAGATAATCGAACAGAACCTAAATTCGACACGCACTTGTTGTTTCCATCGGTTAATGCGTATTTAGTGAGGTACACGACACTCGGGGCGGGCGGCAGGCGGCTATACGCGGGGGTGTGGGGGAGGAAGGGCGGCTCCCATCTACAAGGTTATTGCCTTATAAAACAACCTCGCACCCATTTCACTGCGAATCTTCACGCGGAACGGCCGCGGCGGGAATACAAATGACTTAATTTTAGCATTGATATCAATCATGTAATAAAGGGAATATATGCTGATGGAGCTCTAAATATTCGCACGTTTTCGTGTGAACCGTGATGATGGATAATCAGCCGTCTATCGACCGCCTAACTCTATATTTAATTTCAAGAGAAAACTAGTAGGTATACGTAAATGTCACCGTAAAAGTGCAATCTATACTAATATCTAATATTATAAAGCTGAAAAAGTTTTTTGTTTGAACACGCTAATCGCAGGAACTACTGGAACGATTTCAAAAGTTCTCTCCCCATTGGATATACACGCGATCCCTCAGTCCTATAGACTATATTTGTACCACGGGCAAATCCGGGGTGGACCGCTAGTTTACAATATAACGCGTGTGATTACAAAACAACGGTAGGTTAGGTTCGGTTTGTTCTCTACCGAAAATATCATATATATATAAAAATGTAAAAATTTTTACAATATTATGTTTAAAATGAAAGATTATTAATGTCATGTGACATTAATAATCTTAAAAAATCGACGCAATGCTTTAAATTTTTACGTCACGCGTATGTTTGCAAGTAAGACTAATAATACCCATTATACGACTACAATTCCTACAGCAGCTAACAAAGGGTTGATAACTTTGAAGCAGTTGCACCGATTTTGATGTAACTTATAAACACAGACTAATTCGCTTTTTATACAAAAAATAAAAAAATCAGACATGAATTTCAGATACCGACAATCTTCTAATTGTATGAAGTAAACGAGTTACAAAATCCAACTTCCGAGCGTACGCTAAATAGGTACAAGTACATGAAAAATTGCGTAAACCATCTTAAAATCTAATTAAAACACTTACCGGGCTTTGGAAGAGGTGATTTGAGATCGGTACTGCTTAATTGAGGATTTTCTTGCACCTGAGGAAGAGGGAACCACTAATTAGTTTAGAAACAATGCCACCGATTTTGGCACAATTTGAATCTACTGACAATTAATATCATTTTAAGATTTATTTGAGTTGGTACATATTTTTCACTTAATACTATTTGTGAACTAATCAAACCTATATATTATGAAAACTGACTTATTTGTCTCTAATTATCAAAACTAAAAAAAAGAATACATAAACATTTCTAAAATATGCTAATGATAATTTTTACCTCGACCTTTCTATAGCGCAAACAACGACCATGCTTACAAGACGACGACATTAGGTAGCGAGTTGTGATCGGGGACGTTGTATAGAAGACCGAAAAGTCGAGTTAAAAAACCATACACGACAATTATATCCTGTATATGATACTATCAACATAAACATAACGATGCCTGACTACAAGGACGGTAATTAATTACTGCTTAACAGATGTATCAGCTTACAGTGACTTATTACTTCGTTCTCGTGACAGCGGTCGTTGTGACGCGATCGAAACGTCGCAACGTCGAGGTAAAAACTATACACGACAATTATATCCTGTATAAATATGATGCTATCGATATAAGCACAACGAAGCCTGACAACAAGGGTAATAAGTAATTAATAACAGCTTCATAAACAAACTTACAGTGACCGTGGTCACGAGAATACTTATTTTCATCTGTCGACCGCGGTCGATCAAGTCACAACGATCGCGTCGATCGCGTCGAGGTAAAAAAATATACACGACGACTACATATATCCTGTATATGATGATATCGACACAAACATAACGACGTCTGACTACAAGGATCGTAATTAATAACCGTTTAGCAAACAAGGCTGAATGTAACAGCATGTTTAGTGCACTATTACCTCGTTATTGGCGAGGCGGTGGCGCATCGATTGCTTTATCGCATACATTAAACGCGTAAATATTTACATAAACTATACTGTTTACTTGAACTGGATGATAATTGAATATTTTATTAGGAACTGGCAGCGGCCCGCGGTTATGCCCGCGCATTTGCCGTTCCCGTGATAAAATGTGTCACGTGATGGCAGATTTCAACCCGATTCCTTCAGACTTTCCAACGTGATTGAGCAACAAACGTTAAACGTCCGAACATTCAAACTTTCGCATTTATAATATTAGTAGGAGCTATTTATACAATTATTGGTAATTGTGGTATGTTGTTGTCGCAGTTACGCCTGGTCTAATCTGGAAAACGGCTACTGCCGATCCGGGGATCTACCGCCTAACTAAAAATGTCTTCGCTTTGATATGGCTGTCTCTTTTTTCTCACTTGAAATGATAGAGACAGAAACAGCAAAGCCATAGCCAATTTAATAGCGCCGACTTAGTAGATTTTGGCGGTAGAGGGGCCGGAGCCCGCGGGTTCGAATCCGACGCGCACCATTATCTTTTCTAAGTCATGTAACGTAATGTCGCTAACTTAAAAACGGTGAAAGTGAACACCGTGAGGAAACCGACATGATCCTAGAATCCTTTGAAATCATTTCATGTCATCCAACAACCAGTACTGGACCAGTGTGGTGGATTATGGCCTTGACTCTCTCCTTGCGAGAAAAGGCCCCGAGTGCCAGCAGTGGAAATATTTAGTGGGCTGATTATGTATTTGCAGGGAATACAAAGTTAGGTTTGGGCTAGACCGCCATCTTGCCTGATGTAAAGCGATGATGCGGTTTTAAGGCAGATCGCGCTTACTTGGTACATATCGATTGATTACAGATTCGACGTTATTCTCTTACCTTGTTTGTGTGCGGGTCAAAAATAAATTTATTTTCTAATTCTTTCCTTGGCGTCGCGGCTATCACAGTCAGCGGCGTTGGGATAGACTTCATCTCCTGTAAAAAAAAACATTATTAATTACGTCACTTTATGGTACTTTCCATTATAACAAGCGTACGTAAAATATTGAATACTGTACAGAACATACAATAGGTACAGTGAGAACATTTATAGAGTATAACTACAGACTACGTAGATAAACTCATTACGATACGTAAATAAAACGCATAACTTAATTAGCAAAAACTTTACAATTTAATAACGACTTATCGCTAAAAGCGATCTCTTCCAGGCAACAGCAGTACGGAAAAGGGTTAAGGTGAAGTGAGCTCTATATGCCGTGAAGCGCCCCTTATAAGACTATTTTCTTTAACGAGCTATTAAACACAATTAGTATTTATTTACACGTTAGCGCCGGAGCGGGGGTTATGCTTATGATTTATGCGACTGACGCTATCAGAGACGGACACACAGCTAGGTCTATGCTTAGCTGTTGACTATTACGGGCTCTTACAATGAGTTTTACATACCTTTAGTATACTTTCTATTGGCGGTTGACTGCTGCTGTCGATAGCACTCTGCAAATAAAAACAATTTCATTTTTGAAAAAAAAAAAAAAAAAAAGCTTCATATTTATACCCGTAAAATATCTCTAAATCCGATTTTGACAAATCAGCAACTAGTGAACGTAAAGTAAAACAAAAATTAAACGGTATTTTGGAATCCACACAAGTTGAAAAGTATTTGGCTTAGTGGTAGTCCTCTCAATACGGGCCATCACTTACGTAAGTAAGTATCGAGGTCGAATCGATAGATAAAAATTAAATTTGATCTGAGTCTGTGTGTTGATTGTGCACGTCTTTATATGTTTTCAGTGGTATATCTGACGAACGTTATGCTAATTTGAGTCTAAGTGTTAAAATTGTATTATTTATTTTCGTACAAAAAATTAAACCGACTTCAAAACCACAAATAGGCACTCAAAAGCGAAAAATAAACTAAAAGCATTATTATAAGCGCTACTCACTCATATATTTGAAGTCGGTGCCAGCTAAATCTAACAGGTATAGGATAGATACTACTTACCTGTGCCTACATAGCATCAATCTACTAACTTTTTGACCTGACTGGCACCGACTTCAAATAGATGAGTGAGTAGCGCTTATAATAATGCTTTTAGTTTATTTTTCGCTTTTGAGTGCCTATTTGTGGTTTTGAAGTCGGTTTAATTTTTTGTACGAAAATTATTTATTTTATTCTTTTTAGTGTACAAGAACAAAATTAAAAATTTTGATTAAACCCCGACTACCTTGGATTTGTTATCTGTACAACATTCTACTAGTCAAGCCCTTTCATTTGATACCCAAATTGAGGTAGGTTGTGAAAAAAGAAATGTATTTCGGCATTTTGTGGAAGCGGCCATCTTGGATTTGAATTTTTTCATAGTGAAAAGTATTCTACTAGTCAAGCTCTTTCGTTTGATACCCAAATTGAGGTAGTAATGAAAAATATAATATAATTCGCCATTTTGTCGTGGTGGCCATTTTGGATTTGGAATTTGTTATAGTACATAGTACTCTACTAGTCAAGCCCTTTCATTTGATACCCAAATTGAGGTAGGTTGTGAAAATATTTTGTCCGCCATTTTGTGGAGGCGGCCATCTTGAATCGACATTAACCAGACATAGCTAAGAACATCTGCTATGGTATTAACCTTGAAATAAAAGAAACCGCATCGAAATCGGCCCATCTGTTTGAGTTCTACTACGGTGCCACAGCAGATAGACAGACACACAGACAGACATCGACGTCACTTATAACACCCCTTTTTTGGTCGGGTTATAAACAAGTTTTTATTAAAGCATTTACACAATTTTGTATTGACAGGGTCGAGATTCATAACTTTTGTGAAATCTACAACGTCATCCAGATACGCATTTTTTCAGTTTTTGGTTCATATTTCAAAAACTACTTGACCGATTTCAAAAAGATTTATATGGGACCATTCGGGAAGCATACCCATCCGAACACAAAAAGAAATTTTAAAATCGGTTCAGAGGTTCTCGAGAAATCAGGTAACATACATAAAAAAAAAAAAAAAAAAACATAGGGGTCGAATTGATAACCTCCTCCTTTTTTTGGAAGTCGGTTAAAAACGTGACGTGACAGGAATTTTCGTATTTTTACACAAGATTAAATAAGCAAATAGTGATTGTGGTTAAAACACTCACATCACTCACTACTGCCATCTAGTTCAGAACTATTTTCGTTTCTTCTAAAACCAGTTTGTTTTATATTCTGTGCAAAATAAATATTCAAACCATAACCAACACAATAAGCTCTAATTTACTTTTTCTCTCTATTTAACTGTTAGTATTTTATTTTTTGGTTTATTAAAATTGACGTGTAAATTGGACATTGATGAATAAATGTCCAATTTATGAATAAATGTCCAATTTATGAATAAATGTCCAATTTATGAATAAATGTCCAATTTATGAATAAATATCCAATTTATGAATAAATGTCCAGTTTATGAATAAATGTCCAATTTATGAATTTATGTCCAATTTACACGCCAATTTTAATAAAGAACTTTGACTTTAAGCTTCCGAAAAACGAAACCGCATTAAAATCGACTTCTTTCTCATCCCATTTAAATAAATAAATAGCCTTCTGGACGCTATAATACCACGAGCCAAACTTATTATATTTTTTTATCGGGTTGTACTTGACTACTATGTATTCCTGATATCAGATGACGATGCGATCTACTACAAATCGTACCTAGAAGAAACCGATATACTCTCGACTTGAAAACGCACAGAATTTAGCCATGTTTTTTTAAAACTTTTATAGGTTTACACTTGACCGCCATCTCGCCTGAGTTACACACACAGTCTCACCGATGTTATGCGAGGATGCGGTCTACGATGGAGCGTGTTTACCTAGAAGAAACCATCAGTAAAAACATCCACTCAGGAGTTAAAAATTTGCAATAGTAATAACTTTCATACATTTTTACAGTCGTCTGACTAAAGAGTATCAGTTTTGAAGAGTGGCTGGCGAACGTCGTTCCATCGTAAAGGTGTAATAAATCACGTGGCGCAGGCGGCAGTAAAACGGTCCTAAAGTTAATCGCGCTTGCGCCGAAGACACGTAGCCTCTTCGGAGTAATAGTTTTTTACCTATCGCTGCAAAATAAGTTGATTCTATAAGTTCGATGAATCTGTGTCACACAAAAAGTTTGCATATACTACGTATAGAGTGAGAACAAACGCTTTGCACCGAAAGCACGGGTCTGATCGCTCTTTCCTTGTCGCTCTTGTGGAAGCGTCATACTTTTGTCGCGGCACATCATTCTGTTGCAATAGCAAGTATGCACGTCATCTGCTTACGATTGCTACAATGGAACCACGCGGAAAAACCTGATCTATTTACTTATTCTCTATCTAAGGTGTCACAGCATATCATAAGTATAAACAGCCCTCTAAATGATCCCACACATGGCCTCGAAAGATTCCAAGTACATGTCGGTTTTCACACGATGTTATCCGTCACCTAATTACCTATGTTGTGCTATTTACTAAACTAATGAAAGTTATACGTTTTTAACTTTCACTTCCATCGGCAGTTCATACTGGTTTGACTGCTGATTTTTTTAGAAGTGAAAATTTCTTGAGGTTTTTTTGGGTATTTTTTGTTATGCGAACTCGCGACACTGTAACCGTTACCGACACATCTATATGTAAGCAGATAAGTACCAATGTACACATATTTTGTTTTCACTTCCGTCGACACTCCCAGAGTTGGCACTCCGTTTTCTGTTTTCGTAGTTATTTACCAGAATTTGATCAATTCCTTAAGAAATTGAATCAAACACTAATTGTATCATTTCCCTACGTTAAATACATAATTATAAGAAAACCTTCGTGCTTGGTACAGGCATTCTACATATTCTCAACTTCTTCAAGCGACACATTACACTTCACTTCATCACGTCGCCGACACTTTATCTCTGTTTTTACCCAAACACCACGTCTCGTCGAGCTAAATAAAAAACCTTTCTATCTTACTCGGAAGAATATTCTTTAAATTAAGACCATTATCTTTGCCGAAGCATGTTTCGTTTGGGCATAAACAAAATCCCTGTCAAATAATACCTACCGAGTAAGAAACCTTACGAGTAGAATGGCCGGAGATGTAATTCGTCTGTACTCGCACGAAATACCAAACTTATTCCGAGAAATAACTTATTGTACTGACAACAAAAGGCGAAAAAGTTAATACCATCGCTTTTGAGGGATGATTTTTAGACGTACGTAGCTGAGGTCGTTGTGCACTACACCAATTCGACACCACTGAGGCGTTTTCAGAATACGAATATACGTGTCAAAGATAAGTACTCAATTTCGCCAAAGGCGGCGGCGATGTTTCATTTTGTTAGAAATACTTTTGCCTGATGTGAAATTTATGAAACTGGGAACTAAAAGTGTCTTTGGTTTATATTTGCATTCTGAAAATTTCTCATTATACTTGAACTCATCAATCACGAAAGTAGACTTCGTTTAACCAACATAACGCTTCTAAACAAAAATGAAGATGTGGTCACAGGTTATACTAATTGAAAACGACGACGTATGTATATGAAGGAGTTTGTGACAGACAAACAGAATCACATGTAGATTGAAACTATGTAATTTAAATAAATTATTAGCATCTTGGATAACTGTAATAACGTAACAATATATGCGTAATACGTGCGTGTATGTATGTATTTGGAATACATAGCTACATCCACGCACAGTATAACACTTGTCATCTGTACCACAGATATAAGATTGAAAATTGTGTCAAGATCTAACATATACGAGTAAGTATAATCCAAACATTGACATTTATAATACTAGTAGGATTGCATTCCTTTTGTCTGCCTGTTTGTTTTGTCGAAATTTAAATCCGTCTTTCGAGTTGACGATCCGGTCTAATGTGCTACGACCTTCGTGTAGTGTGTTGAACACTCTTATGCTCTTTTTATTTTCTGTACTTTTCCTCATATCACGTACGGAAAGTTTCAGTATATTCTGAACATTGTCGATAAATATCAGAAATTGAATTGTTATTATAATAAGTGAAAGTTAAAGAGCAGTGATAGCTTAATCCCGCGAACATCAAATTTTACAATCGTGAAGTAGAAGGTTCGAATCTATCTTGTACTTTACTACGAATCTAGCCTGCGCCTACTTTTTAAGTGCATGTGTCGAAATTTCCCATCGTCACTGTTTTAACGGTAAAGGAAAGCATCGTGAGGAAAACGACATGTTCCAACAAAAAGATTTTTCGAGGGATTTTGTCATCCGCCAATCCCCATTTGACCAGCATCAAGAAACAAAAAAACTGTAGATTGGGCCTTACTTTCCCCTTATGAAAGAAAGGTTATGAATTTCAACAGTGCGAACACAAAACCGTAAGCTGTAAGCTACTTAGTTAACCTCTCATATGGAAGTACATAAAATTCCTCATAAAATAAAATATCTTCAAATATAAGTTTAGGCGTCGAGTACTCATTGCCTAAGGGCCCTAAGCTTATTTCAAAGTAATACTCTGAAACAACAACTTGTGAGATTTAAATAGAACCTCTTCCCTTCAGACGCTCACTTGTTGCCCTATCGAGGCCTGCCCCCAGTGAAGCGGTTGCGTGGGAAGACTAAAGTTCGCAAAACTGACGCAAGCAAATACCGGGGGCAGAGGGAGTAAATATTATCGGGTACCCCTCTTATCTCGAGTGTAAGATACAAAGGTTATTGGAAGAGATTTATACCCTACTAATATTATAAACGAGTTTGGATGTTCAGTTATAATCTTGGTGTCTTCAAATCGAGAGCAATTGTTATTAAGTTATTTTTTAGTGATAAATAAAATTCTTTAAACATAAATCGAGTGTGAATCGCTTTCTTCTAGGTAAGCACGCTCCATCGTAGACCGCATCGTCGCTTAACATCAGGTGAGATGGCGGTCAAGTGTAAACCTATTAAAGTTAAAAAAAAAATGTTTAGATGTTTGTTGCTCAATCACGTCGGAACATTTGAACGCAGTCTGGAATAGTAAACAACTTTCTACTACTGTTCTTAAACAACTGGCTACTTTTTATTACGGAAACGGGAATTGTGCTGGTAAAATCGCGGGGCACTGCAAATTATTGGCCATTTATTAGGTGACTTTTCATTTTAACACAAGGTGGTGGTGGAATGCTTTGCTAGAGTGCATTTATCACGATGGATACAGCCTTGATGTCTATTCGTTAGGGAATAGGATCTTTTGTGCGCTACAGCGAAGCTTAGCATCAGGCGAGATGGCGGTCAAGTGCCTTCCTTTCCCTTCCCTTCTCTAACGTGTCTTCCCGTTTTTAAATCTAACTTACAAAAAATAAACAAATATAGACCCTGTCTATGAGAATTTCGGTTATTAATTAATTGGAAGAGGCGAGCCCGCCGGTGGGCTCTCGCCGCTTGAGGAGTAGTTGTTTGATGATGTGTCTGTGTGTTTTATGTGAAACAGTAACTGACCTGAGGCTGAGTGAACCCGTTGGTTATTCTGAGAGGAGGCGGCCGGTGCGCAGGCGCTCCCTCGCTCGAACCACCGCCCTGTACCGACAGACATCCTCATTAATTTTACCTTTTAGTAGTGGTATGACTCTTGGCAGAGTCCGCCTGGGGAAGTACCACACCTTTGCCAGTTATTCTACCGCCAAGCAGTAATATGCAAACATTACTGTGTTCCGGTTTGAAGGGCAATGTTTCCAGAGAAATTACAGGGCTTAGAGATATAAGATCTTAGATCTCTGGGTGACGAGCGCAGTGCAGTGCTAGGTAATGATTTGGACTCTTCATGTTCGAATAGCTGCGTGTCACTGTGCTGTTATGTGTCAGGCATGTTGCTTACCATCAGGCACATGACCTGATCGTCTCGTCACTCTTTATTTAAAAAAAAAAAACAAAAAAAAAACCTCATCTACTAGACCAAGTCACGGCTGATCTCTTCGGGAGAACGGCGACAGCCGATCCGGAGCCCCGGGTTCAAACCTCAACCGGACCACTGTCTTTTCGAAGTCATGTGCGTAATGCTGCTAACTTAAAAACGTTGAAGGAAAACATCGTGAGGAAAACGACTTGTACCTTGATCTTTTATATCAAATATTATCTTTGGGGCCATGTGTCATCCACCAACCTGCAGTGGGCCAGCGTGGTGGATTATGGCCTTGATGCTCTGCTTACCAGACAAAAGCCCGAAGTCCCAGCAGGTGGAACATTTAGTGGGCTGCTTGTGTGTGCTGTTTTCGTGTTTTCTCTTCACTAAGCTAAACGCTATTCACGATAGTTGACGTTTAATGTGGTCCCACTTGCATGATAGACTTATTTTCCGGTAATGTCATGTAATAAACAAATTGCAAATTATTTATTACATGACATTATCGGGTTCTGGAGTGGAGACCACGGTTTGAGGCCGTCCCGAGGGACAAAGTCAAAGTACTTTATTCATAAATGTACAATTTACACGTCAATTAATAAAAAACAAAAACAAAAGAAAGAGCATACAAATTGTATACATTTTCAAAGTTTGAAATTACTACTTTGCTGTATTATAATTCACGTATTTATTTCTTTTCTTAAGCCTAAGTTTTTACAATATTGATATATAAAACAACATAAAAACATTATAAAAACTTAAACCTAGTTTGCCGCCAGCAGCGGGGCAGGGCCCAAGCTACCGGTGGTTAGGGCTGTAGAGTGAGGAACCTCCTGACGATGCGCGCTGTGTCAAGGATGACATATGTATTATAATAATTATTAAGTACAAAAAACTGTCAAGCATTATACGAGTATAATATGGTTTTAATACAATTGTACTAACCCATGTCAAATTTATTTCTTTACATTTTTATGGGAACTTTGCCATTTTTTCTCTAAAAATGGGACGGCCTCCCGCTCGGTGGACCGACGACCTGAAGAGAGTGGCGGGAAGCGGATGGATGCGGAGAGCCGAGAACCGGATTTGGTGGCACAATATTGGAAAGGCTTATGTCCAGCAGTGGACGAACATGAGTTGACGATGATGATGATGATGATTATCCAAGCGAAAACAAAACGGGCCGTTTTTATACTATATTCCAATAATTAAGAGAACTACAAACGGTGTGGATTCATTTCCGCTGCTACTGTATGCAGCTCATAAAGATATTACAGACAACTAGCTGTGCCCTGCCACGCTTCGCTGTGCCACATTGAGATGTAAAAATTAGATAAAAACAATCCTTGATGCGGATTATATCATTCTAAAATTTCAGTTCGATCGGTACAGAACTTTTTGAATTTTTGAAGCGTACACAAACCAACATAACATTTTTATATATAGATATTTAACTCGGAGCCTGCGTTACTACGATGAAATCAATCGCCGCACAACCGATCGTAGGCAGGAAAGCCCTCCGGCTGCATGAATAGGCCCTTTAGGCGTCATCCGAAGTGGCACGATGCATTTACCTGCGTAAATACGTGTATTCCTGCTGGAATAATCGATATTCCACGTTTTCAATCAAACGTGAGCGTAACGTAAATAAAGCCTTTTCGTAGAATTTCGACTGATGTAAAAAGCCTGGACGGAAAATGATTCTGCGATTCGAAACAATGGGTTTTCAATATCGCGTTTCACGGAAAAAATGAACACGATTCGTGCTGTTTAAGAAGAACTTTTTCTATAGATTGCCTTCCCTCTTTTGCTCACTACTTCTTCTGTGGTAACGATGGGAGAAGATGATGAAGGAACAACATTTGCCATTCCTACAAAATTTACACGTTCCAACGGCTTTGGCCAAGAGAAGAACGAAAGAAAGTGCGATTCTTTAAAGAAAGCTTTCCTTGAGAAATGAGATATCATTTGGCAATGAGGCGACTGGTAATTTCCTCAGTCTTCTCGTGACTCCGAGTGACACACGTCGTTTAGTTGAAAAGTCGTGAGGTAATTAGATAATTACATCTCGAGACACGCTAAGGATTAGTTCAGAGATCATTTTCATATCCTACATATTTTAACTGTGAATATCTGGATCACGTCGGAACGCCTCAAACGATTTAAATTTGGAATAGTTGGATTATAATCTGAAATAAGCACATAATCTACTTTTCATTTTATAGTACAAGCTTTGCCTAGTTTGTGGCTAGATGGTGTTGTGTGTGAAATGTCCACCACTAATATCCAACAAACTTGCAGGAATACTACGATATCCGAAACAATGCAGGTAAAGCCGTAGGGTGCTGCTAGTCTTATCACAAGAATAAAAGGAACATTTTAGTTAAAAAAAAATTGATTTGTTTTCCGATAGACGGAAATTGTTACATGAACATTCCAACTAACGAACATTTTACACAATATCTAATAAGCAATTATTGTATAAATATCTCTAATTAGCTGCAAAGCTTTTATGACATTTAATACGCATGGGGTTTCAGGGGGCGATAAATCGACCTAGTTTTAAATTTTTAGAAAACGTGTTTTCAGAGCACATCCAGCACAGCTCGGTCATCCAGATAAACACTACAAATAAATAGACATGATGATTAAAAAAAAAACGAATTAGTCAGTCAGACACATCTTTTGTTTCACAAAACAAAAAATGCGAAGATTTTGTGTTTAAATGTTTCGAGTGACGTCACGTATACGATTTTTACGTGACGTCACAATCCTCTATTCCGGAAGTTTAATGATATACATATTTGGCGATTTTTAATGATTTGATAAAATAAAACATACAGGTCCCATATTTTTCCACAACCCATCTGTCGGATTAATTAGAACGGTATGTACATATATTTTTAACCCAGTCATAGGAACTCCGCGAGATCCTCTCGTGTGCGCAGGCTCTAACGCCGCTCGCGGTCACGCGATGAACTAGTTCAAGCTTTTATAAATTATTCATCCGCTGAAGTTCGTTCCGTGATACTCTGATTAGATTCCTTAACAGGCTATTACTGTATTTGCAACAGTCATAATGGATACTGAACCTGAGTGGATACAACATTTATTATATTATGTTATGACGTTATATGTATATGTTACCGTAAAACTTTAAATACCGTCAAAATTAAAATAATCTAAATCACGTTGGATTTTTTGTGGGGAAATAAACCGCAATTCATGCACCGTCCGATCGTCAAAAATCTAGTGTTATAAATGTTTGTTCCTAAAGTCTTCATAAAGCCACGTCGTGAAGTTGGTGTTTATATATAATTATCTAGTTTTTTATGTTTATACATTTAATTTAATTTGTTTATATATAATATGGTTCAACTTGAGAGATAGGATAGTTTTTACTTCGATTAATAATCTATATATGTATATATGACAATATACGTGCGAAGACGGAACTGGCCGCTAGTTCACTGTTTGTCAGAGGCCATGTTATATTGAAAGAAACTACAAGAACACCTTCGACATGTAATGTAAAATATAAATACAGTAAAATTGTAATAATCGTCAATTTATAAAAACGCGTGAGATTATAAAATATGGTGTATATTTTATAATCTCACGCGTTGTATTTTAGCGGTACCTATATAATATATATTAATGGTAGGTTAGGTCAGTTTTTAATCTAATGTCGTATATTAGATTTTTTTATAAATAAAAAGTGTCGAGACGAGCAGTTCAAGTGCCTGATGGTAAGCAACATGCCTACCACATAACAGCACAGTGACACGCAGCTATCTATATCTATATAGCCATGAAGAGCCCAAATCATTACCTAGCACTGCAATGCGCTTGTCACCCAGAGATCTAAGATGTTATAGCTCTAGATCTTTAGATTACAAAATGACGATGTTTAAAATTGTACAGTGACGTAATTACATTGGAGAACTATCGTTTCTGTCTCCGCTCTTTCTAGGGAGTCCATTGGAGCGTTGAATAATCATACCGCATACATTGTAGACCTCGTAAAATCCGTCCTTACCTTGTTGTACGAGGCGTAGTGGCGACTGTGGATGCGACCATTTTGCGGGGCGTGCGCGGGTTTCTTGAACTCGCTTTCGCGCCGAGACACGTGAACTGGGGACAAAGAAACATCGTATCAAATACAGAACTACATATGTTTGACCGACCACTACTCTTACTACAAACTTTTGCCATTTAACATGGTTGTAAAACATAGTTAAATACGTCACGGGTGACTCACGTCTGATACGACCCGACTCAAGTTTCGACCGCGTCCGGCGGTCTTTTTTAAGACGACGAACAATTAATCGCTTCTCATATGTCTCACCGATCTCTACTCTTACTACAAACTTTTGACATTTAACATGGTTGTAAAACATAGTTGAATACGTCACGGGTGACTCACGTCTGATACGACCCGACTCAAGTTTCGACCGCGTCCGGCGGTCTTTTTTAAGACGACGAACAATTAATCGCTTCTCATATGTCTCACCGATCTCTACTCTTACTACAAACTTTTGACATTTAACATGGTTGTAAAACATAGTTAAATACGTCACGGGTGACTCACGTCTGATACGGCCCGACTCAAATTTCGACCGCGTCCGGCGGTCTTTCTTAAGACGACAAACAATTAATCGCTTCTATCTTCAAACGTGATAAGAAAAATATTGTGATGAACCGGATTGTCATAAAAATAGATTAACATATTTCAAAGAATGTAAGCCATACGACGGAGCAGATTCAATTCTACAAAACACGAGATTTCCACACAGGTGTTCAGCCAAAACAATTTTTACTCCTTTTACCTTTAATCAAGAGATACACAAAGGTCTATCGCCTTACCAAAACTGCTTTGATATTGGTCTCTCTCTCTCTCTTTTCTTCTCGCTTGAAACTATAGAGACGGCAATAGCAAAGCCAGAGCCGATTTAGTTAGGCGGCAGAACGGCCCAGCGATCGGTCGTGATGGGCATCTGTCACAGCAGGACGCTGCATCGACGCGTAAACAACACGTAAAGTGCACGTGACATGACGAACGGACGAGTGGACAAAAATTATTTAAAAAAAAACTATGGCCGTTGAGAAACGGTTGAACCTTTTCATTTTTTTCGGAAAAAAACCAATAATTCATAATTGTGTGAAATCTACGCATACGGCGTCCAGGTAACGGTATCTTTTTGGCATTTCAAAAACCACCACACTGATTTCGATTAAAAAATATATGGTACCACTTCTGTAGTACATATTTGTTGTCTACCAAACAAAAAAGAATTATCAACATCGATTCACGATTGGCCGAGCTATCACGTAACATACATACAAAGAAAACCAATCAACCGAATTGACTCCTCCTTTTTTGAAGTGATCATCCTCACACGAATCTAAACCATAAATAAACAAAAACGACACAAGTGTACTTTTGTAAGTGTCATTATTGTTTCGTGCTACAAAACGATCCGCCATTTGCCGAGACATACATACGTAATAATTTGCCGAAATTCGGTGTCAACGTTTACAAGCTCAGATTTTTATGGATTAATAAAGGAGCGAGATCACCTTAGCGGGGCAAAGTCTCGAAATCATAAGGCACTTTAACTCCCGTATAACTAAAAGAGGTGGAGGGGGCAAGGGGTGCGCTCGTCGATCTCCCGACTCCCAGTCTCCCTTCTCCCAACCCTCGGGAGACCGTGAGGGGAATCTCGGCTAGGTGTTTAGCAGGTTTATGAAGATTGCGATCAGGACAAAGGAGTCCGAGTTACGGCGCCTAGATTGCGAGTTGATCCATATAGTCCCCTCTAAATAGATAGCCCCACCTTTTTTCTATCAGGAAGTTAATGTTAAACTTTGTTTAAGAAAAATCGAATAAACCGCTTTGAATATACATTTATCGGTGAAACCACATTTACAAACTAAGGAATACTCAACCTGAGTAGCACATCCACAAACACATTTTCGACGGGTACAATAGGTATCATGACTTGTTTTGTATATTTGGATGTGTTACTGGTGTGCATAATAAAGCGTTTCTGTCTGTCTGTCTGTCTGTCATGACTACAAAAAATTACATTATAAAAAAATGTTGAACACGTATTTTTTCTTCTGTTTCACAAACAAAAGAATGACGATAATACAGCGTTAAGTTTTGCATGGAAGTTTCAGATGACGTCACTTCATTACGATTTTTATGAAGAATTGACGTTACTACCCTCCGAAATTTCGATAATCTTTGGCGACTTTTAATAATTTAATATAAGCGCAAAATGCGTGTCCCAAATTTTTACGAAATCTACATGACGGACTAATTAGAACGGTACAGTATTTTTTGGCCAAGTTATCATTACAATTAGGAGTCTTCAAATCTGGAGTACATAAGTATCTTCTAGGTAATCGTGCTCCATTCTAGGCCGCGGTATTCCTTAGCATCAGGCAATTTGAAATTTAACGCTTGTCTTTATTGAATAAAAAATAATGTATTCACGAGTGTCCACATTTTATCCCTTTTAATAAAGACTTACTCAGTCCTATTCATTTTTCAATATATTTTACTCAAAATTTCCTCCTATTGGTCATTGCATGAATCAATATATCCCCCCATCATTCCAATAAGTGAATGATTTAAAATTTGAATCAATTGAAGCTTTTGTTATTTGTAAATACCTGTGACAGGTACGTACAATCCACAAACGTCACTAGCCGAGCTGATTGACTAATGTACTAACAAATTATATTTCCTAAAAACAAATGTTTTGCTGTGGTTAACTATGTTTTGCTATATTTTTTTTTACTTTGGTGTCTCGCTAAAAATTACATGGCACTGAGATAACCCATCTTTTATCCCTAGGTGATGAACGCAATGCAGTGCGCTAGGTAATGATTTGGACTTTTCAAGTTCCCATAGCTGCGTGTCACTGTGCTGTTGGGCAGGCATGGTGCTTAAAAAAGACAATACCCATTTGACTGATCGCACGATTCCCCCTCCGTAGCGTTTTATAAGCATAATTGCACATCTAACCTTTTCACCTGTTGCGAGTTCGGTCAGTCAGGTTTTCGATTCCGACGAGAAAGCGCTAGCAAAAAAAACAGTAAAAAATGTTTTTATCAACAGGGTGCTTAATCTATGGTGCTTACCATCAGGCACATGTCCTGCTCGTCTCGTCACTCTATACCATAAAAAAAGTTACCAAGGAGGTGTTCAGCCGTTCGCGAGAATCCTCTGAGGTACAACGGTAAAGGGACGAGCCTCAATTGGCCCGCGCCAAGGGGACGACCTTGCAGAGTGTTTAATTTGTTTCAATACGTGCGGGGCTTAAGGAAAATGAGATTGTTATTCGCGAAATGCCGCAAGTGACGTATGAGAAACCTGATCGAATGTCGCTTAGGGTTAACCCACGATACAGCAAAGTTCAAGTACAACTACTAACTACAACAGTGTAGGTACTATAAACGTACTCGTAAATGCACTCTTTTTTAATGTTGAATAAAGTCCTATTTGCTAGCTAGCAATTTTTATGGTTATATACTGAATTGTACATACCTACATACTTTTGGTACACAAAAACATCCACAGAACAAACATTTGTGCTCATTACATAAAGTACCTGGGTGACCTCGGCTACTTAGTTACATACAGATTTTCTAAAAAAAGGAACTTAAAAAAAGAAAGGCGGCCGGCTGGATTCGAACCCGGATCTACAATATTATGACCGCTTAACTTCCCGACTGACCTAATATACTGTCGCGCGACGTCGCGAAATATACCGTCGCATTCTAATGTTTATGTCACAGTTTTTCAATGTCTAAAAACGAGCATAAATGGAGTTTTTTTTTAAATAAAACCTAGCCAGATCGATTTGTCGTCCCCAAAACCATCTGTATACAAAATTTCATGAAAATCGTTTGAGCGGTTTCCGAGATTCAGATTCTATACATATATATGTATATATATACCTACAAGATTTGCTCGTTTAAAGGTATAAGATATTTGTCCTGGGAATCGAACCTACGACTTTGTACGACCATAATCCTTACTAACTTAAGAGCATGTCTACTATTCAAATACAATATACCCATTTGACTGATCGGACGACTGCCCTCCCCTCCTTAGCGTTTCATAAGCATAATTGCACTATACCTGTTGCGAGTTCGGTCAGACAGGCTTTTGCTTTCGAACGAAGGAGTGCTGGCAAAAACCCCGTAAAAATTAAAAAATGTGGGTTTCTGCCACGTTAAATGGTATGGAAAGAATAACAGGACATCCAGCTTTACAAAGGACGATATATAATTTCACAAGTAAGTAATTTAATGCAATAATTAGATAAACATAACATCATCAATCTACAAAATTAAAAAACAAACGAAATGGGAACCCGTTGACGTCTTTCTTTGCATCCTGCTCTGTCCTTAGAAGTTCGCATAAATCTATCTCGATTTGTCCGATCGTTGGTGGAAAGTAGTACCACACGGATATTCGACTTATCACAGCGCGCCTTTTTACCTCGTCCTGCGCCCCCGCTAGTGACTTGTGAATTTAAGCAACATTCGTTTCATCGCCGATCAACTGATTATTTATATTTAATCTGTGACCCCAACGGTTACCGCAGACACCTACTGGATATAGCATGACTCAGCACGAACCTCAGATTTACGTTATACTACTAATATTATAAATGCGAAAATTTAGATATATGTTGAATCTGTCTGTTGAAATTGAATTTTTGGTCTGAGGCCGAAGTGAATAAACACTAAGCCGCCGCTAAACAGTGCTAGAGATGAAAATACTGTTTTTTGTACTTCTTATTTGCGTACCCCAATTTCTGACTTGTCCACGTATCGTTTTCCATCCTAAGGTTGCCTGGAAGAGATCGCTTTCAGAGATAAAGCCACCCGCTGTCGCACTGATTTACCATGTTTTGTTATTTTTTGCTATGTATTATTTTTTTGGTGTGTCAATAATAAGTATCTATCTATTTTATTTTGAGATATGTATTGAATTTTAATAACAGTTGTTTGTTTGTATATACAGAGCATGCTCTTAAACAGCAGGCTAATTAACAGTAACCCTGTATAATGCCGACAGATCTTGATACGTTCCGGGTTAAGCCTGATCCGTAAAATGCAGTTACCGATGACGTACGTAAAACCAGTTCAAATCCCACTCAGCCTAAACGTGATAATCCACATATACTACAAGAAATGACGGTTAATGCAAGTCAAGTTCGTATACTCGTATTTTATTATTCAAGGTAAAACCTACTCGTTAAAAGAATAATTGAACTTGCGTTTACATTTGGCCGTCAAATTTAATTATTTATACGTAGGTATCCTTTTGCTACTGCGTAGGCACTATTTAAAGGTATGTTAGATTTACTTAAGGGCGTACCCCGAGCAAATGACGTTGAGTATTTATTACCTCATCGCACACCGCATAAAAGAGCAAAAAAGAAACAGTACGATTTATCACTGTTTTACGCTCAAATTTCAGATTTGTTTATTATAAAATCAGATTTTGATCTTTTGAAAAAAATATTTCTACCATAATGTTCGTAATCAAATTGCCTATCTGTTGGTGTAAGTATCCAAATAATGGCGGTTTTCCGAGTAGCTGCATGATAATTACAATTATTTCTATTTCTATGGCTGCGTTGTGAGGAGATTATTTAAACAATAAATTCATTAACAAAAAAAGTACCTATAAGTAAATAAGCACCATTTTGAAGCCAAGAAATTTAGAAATTTAATGTATTTTTTACCTGTTGATATTTGTTTTGGCTGATGAGAGAGAAAACTGGACAAAAACTCGTTTTGCTGAGGGACGCACCTTAAGAGTAAATATTCTACTAAACGCGAAGTTTGTAAGAATGTATGTACGTATGTTTGTTACGCTTTCACGCTGTAACTACTTAAGGGATTTGGATGAAATATGGTACATAGATAGGTAATGGGCTGGAATAACACATAGGCTACTTTTTATCCCGGGAAAATAACGGGATCGGGTACTACGCGGGTGAAACTGCGGAGCGTTGCTAGTAACACATATTCCTTTTTACCGTCCCAATAGAATCCCACGAACATGACTTCATTACCTCACTGCACTGCAGATTACGGTCACTCCGAACATCATTGCAATATAAACCGCATGGCGTATTCCATCAGCGGCGTATTGAAGAATCTCGTGCAGAGTTGCCAGAACAATATTTCACGTCCGGTTAATGGTAGTAAGAAACCTATGATAGCGATTTTATAGGGATTTTTGAAGTGAAAACATTTTTGGCGCACCACACACAAAATGTTTCGTGGACTGTGAATGAAGCTCATCTTTACGTTCGTAAGTGAAATATTCGTTCGGGTGAATTCGGAACCGTTCGAGTGTGCCTGATCGAGAAAGGTAGTCAGCTGCTGCGGTCTGTCAGCTGTCACTGTCATTCCGCTGTGTTTACCATGTTCAATTTATATGTAATCGTTTCAATTTTTAATTATTCAATAGATTTTCATCCTTGTTATTTATATTAGTTTTCACTTCTGCCGTGCGGTATTCAGCACACAATTTATTTCTTAAAAATAGGAAAATCAGAATCCTACGCTCTCACATCCTTACAAGGTGTTCTAGAGGTATATAATGGTGAGTTAACTTTCGGCCAGGAGTTCTTTTAAACACATTTCGAAATGGAAAGTTTATATGCATGATAACGTTTAAACGATAGCAAACTTAGTTATTGACAAGGAATTTAACTCAATGATACAAAAAATATTTGAACTTTTCGTAAGTATTCCTAATATTTCCTGAGCTAGCATGTTCCATTTCAAAACACACTGTCACTTTCCGTCAGGTCAGTTATCGAAATACGCACGCGAAAAACAAGTCAAATTTATGGAAAAATTACGAAATCTCCCGGGAAAGTAGGGAGGTGGCGTCTGGCAACACTGAGTCTAGTTGAATTACATCCACGCACGCATGCAGTAGCTCGATCGAACAATTTACTATCATCTTCTTAATGGACGAGGGTCTTGTTTTCAATTACAGTTTTAATCTACAAGTAATTCAAAGATTTTTTTTGTACTAACTTACGCCTGTGGTTACGCTCGCATACTGCAAGGTATGAATGAACTTACCTAATGCCTTAGACAAAAAAATAAAAACTAATTTACAGAAATGTCTTGACTTAAAAAAGAGTTTTTCTATTTTATCTTTACGAAATTAATTAATTAAACGTAGTATCAAATTTCCCATAGCAAATCAAGAGTTCTACTTTAGACAAACAAACGATTTCGCTAAACAATTATTTTTTATTTAATATGGTAGAGAGAAAATAGTTGTATTTTGTGCATATTTAACGAAGAAACTCAGAAAACTGTTACGCCGATTTAAAAAATTCTATCATCATTGGAATATTTATACTAACCCCGTCAATAACTTTTAGTTAGTCGTTGAACCCGTCCAAAGTTGGACCAGGCCGCTAGATAGCAATAACTTTTTTTTATAGACAACCATCGATATAATTAAAGAAACGAAGATGAGGTATGATATAATCTAAAGACAACATAACGTGGCGAAAATCAGCGAACGTACACAACTCCTTGTTGCGACTGAGACTAAATCAGGAGAAGTCACCTGCTTTTGCATCGCCATAGTAGAAGCGCATTTGCCGCTTCTGCCGTTTTTAAGAGTTCGATGTAGACAGCATAATTATTCTGATAGTATAATTATGTTGCCCATCAGAATCGGACCATTCGTTTATTAAATACGACGACATATGTAGATAGATAGATGATGTTGTACAAAAAAGTTCATGCGCCTTTAAAACGTACCTAACTTATATCTTTAGTCTGGCTGTCTTGCAAGTGACTTTTTAAAATAATTATTCTTTTGCCTCAGATGGTCACTATAGCCTACCAAATTGTAATCGCGGAACTATCTACGTTATACTATTAACTGAATGGTTTTTGTTGCACGCAATCGGCTGCATCCCGATGGGCCGTATAGACACAGTCTACAAATGATACCGTCTATGTTTTTTTTCACGTCTTGCAACGGGTTGCAACGTCTACAGTACGACGAAATTGTTTTATAAAATGTAACGATGGCGCCGCAATCGAAAAGTGTTGCCACTTGTTACAAAATTAGACAACTTTTGTGTTATTTAATACTAGTAACTCAGTAGTGCAGCTATTGATCGTTTTACAAATAACTTGTTGGCACTGTAAGTGTCTATTTAGATTCTATAACTAACTACTAACACTCTAGATATAGGAAGATAGGACCGTTAAGTCCCTCACTTAAGCGCTGATGTGAAACCAAGTTTTACTAGAAACAGTTTAAGACGTTTGTCTGCTAGTATATTTGTTTATAATAGAATACCTTCATAACACCTTAGTGTTATAGAGTATATTGCGACAGTAAAACATACAGTAAAATATCTTCATACAAACGTGCCGCTCTCGGTTTGAATGTGTGCGTGCGCGCCTCACGCGATTTCACGCACACGCTAGCATAATATATGGGGGAATAAGTTGGCGGCAGTACGGGCTGTGCAGCGCGATTGTGAGCACGTGCGTACGTTACATGACTCAAGTTCTCAACTCTCGCCAACCTCGCAAAAGTGACAACCCTGGGGATCAACGCGAGAGTAGGCTAATAACTCGACGGGCGGCCTTAGATAACCTACTGTTATGTATTTACTGTGATATAGCTCTTAGGATGGAGCTGTAATTTTTCGCACTTATTAAAAGCTCAACGCCAAGCGAGACGGCTCGGCGATCCAGCATAAACCATTCAATGGTTAAAAAAACTTGAGCGGTCGATTAATTGTTGTCGATGTTGTCCTTGTTGTCGATTAATTAGTGAAGGAATTATTATTATTATTATTTATTATTTACAAAAAACCTGTATACACTCAACAAAAATAACCGTCGCGACACCACACTGTTCAATGCGAAATAGAAATGAAAATATCTGGCTTGCTTTCTATAAGAGAGTGACAGACAGACAGAGAAACATGCGACGCCGCACAGCTTACAATAGCAAAAAGTGTCGTGACAACTTTTCGTAAGATTTTTTTCCGTCTAGCCCCCTTTCACAACGCGCGATAAGGAACTTCGTTCCAAAAAGAGTTCTAGAAGAGTTCTACGTGACTCTGGTGAACTTTCTCTGAAACCCAAATAACCGGCTTTAATTTGCACACTAAACTGAACTAATGAGACGGTTTTAGGACGAAAATTAACACTCTCAAAAATTTCAAAACTTCCTCCAAAAGTGATAAATCGATTTCAATAAAATTTATCTTTGATGTCAACCAAACCAAAAAGTAATCTTCAAAATCGATACACTATTGGCAGATATATATATCGCGCAACATGCATAGACAAAAAAACACACAGCCGAAATGAGACCTCTTTTTTGAAGTCCGTCAATAAATTTAATACAACTGCCAATCCGTTTACATTGCTATATTCGGACGATAAACTATAACAAAAAATAAATACGGAACGTACTTTCCTCGTCAATAAAGATTATTAGATGAAATTCCCAGTATAGCTGCAATCGGCCCAGCTTTCTCAGCCGATGGCGAAAATACATCAATGGTAATCCACTCTAGTAAATTCCCTTTTCGTTAGCTTTCGACTTATTTGCGTCTGGGGTTACCACATTCGCCTCCTCCTTTTACGGGACTCTCGTATCCTAAATATCCGTATTAATAATTGTATAATAGTGAAATCATTACACAGAACTTAAACACGATCTAAATTATTACTTAATAATTTAATTATTCAACTGCTGTGGTCACGAGAAGACTGAAGAAATTGAGGGTCGTCTAATAAGGAGATATCCATCTACACACTCATTTGATCTTCAGAAATCGTAGGGTTGTCACAACGACATGCGACACCAACCGAATCATGAATGTGTGTTTTCAATTTGAGTTTAAATCTCGAAAGCTTTAAAAGTAATAGTGTTTTCCGGGCCTACGGCATGCAAAATTGTTTTTTTGCAATATAGAGGTGATGAGAATTGCAAGACTTGCACCTGATGGTAAGCAGCATGCTTTCTTATAACAGTACAATAACACGCAGAAATCTGAACATGAACAGTCCAAATCACTGCCAAACACTACACAACGCCCGCCAAACGGAGATATAAGTTGCTTTTGACCGGTCTAATGGCTTATTTTGTAGTAAGTGCATCTTGGAACCGCCTCATTACGAAGCAAGGAAAACCATTACGACTGAAAAGGGGAATTGCCAAAACCTGGTCACTCTACCCCCGTCCCAAGTTCTTTCAATGAATCGAGGCAGTTGATCATCGTTATTTTTAGCACCGCTCGAGTTCGTTGTAGCTTAGATCGTTCTATGAATAAAATTGTTGTTTCGCTGATCAACGAACCGAAATGTTAATACTTTTCCTTTCCTTTACTAAGTTCACAATCAAAGACTTTTCTTGCCAATCACCTTTCGGTGCTATAACCTTTCACACGTGATCGATGTGTTTGGGGAGCAATTTTTCTTATTCTCGATTTTTGTTGAATATTCTTTGCTCCTGAGTGATTTAATTTCTCTAATATCAATACCTGTCTATATTTTGGTTTAAGTGAGGCTTTTGATCTGTATCAAGTACGTTAGCACAAGCGAAAATAATTATAGACTATCGTATATCTAGAAAAACCTCTTTACGAAATAGGCTAAGAGGAAACGTCAACTATACGTATACTGATCCTACCAATATTATAAATACGAAAGTTTGTGTGTTTGTTGCTCAATCACGTCGGAACGTCTTATCGAATCGGCTTGAAATTCGGAACACAGATTATAGTTTGGAATAGGATATAGGCTACTTTTAATCACGGTAACTCTCTCCTTGCGAGAGAACTACCCGAGTCATAACAGTAGGATCATTTATTTAGTGAGCTGGTTATACTAATATGACAGGAAATCTTTCAAATATCTACAAACAAAGAAAGATTCTACTAGGAAATTGTTTCGAGATAGATTTTAATAGAACGTTAGTTAAGGTCACGCGCTCTTTGAAAGGTCAAATAGCCGGTTATTTACGATATAGATAAATAGATTTTTATTATGACTGGCTTGTAGCTTGTAGCCATGGCTTTAGGTATTCCCATCTGTCTAGATACACAGACATGCATAGCAACGTCATGGAATAAGCAGCCCACTTTTATGTTCCCACAGCTGGGACTCGGGGCCTTCTCCCACAAGGGAGTGATGCCATAAATGACGCTGGCCAAGTGCGGGTTGGCGGATGACGCTTATTCTCCAACATGCCAGTTTTTACGCGATTTATTCTTCAACGTTAAAGCAAGTGATGATGAGGGAAATAAATTGGCAGTCGTAGGGACTGCCGCTAGTAGATAATATATATAAGAAAACTAGCGTCCCGTTCCAGCTTCGCTCGGATATTGTCATATAACGACTATTCATCGCAATAAAAACTATCCTATCTTTCAAGTTGGATCAAACTACACACGGTGTCCGAATTTGATTAAAATCGGTTAAGTAGTTTAGGAGTCCATCGCGGACAAACATCGTGACAGGAGATTTATATATATTAAGATAAATCCTGAGTTATAAGTAGTGGATACTATTTATAACTCAGAATTTTAGAATTTTGCACAATAAGTCACTGGTATAGCTATAGATAGATACAGGGTTACTGGTTATCAGCCTGTATCCATTTAAGGGCATGTTTTGTATATTTAAACAAACAATTTGTTGTTGTGTTCTACATCTTTCGTTAAAACTCAATAAATATACCAAAAAAAAAAAAAAAATTTGTTGCCTTTCCACTGCCACTGTTTAGCTGTTTTTAGTGTATATTCACTTCGGCGCATCGTTTTTCGAGCATAAAGAGCGCACGCGGTCTCGTTACGAAGAGTTCGATGCTTTTAGACCGAAATACACAATTTATTAATTTTGTATGGCTTTTTTTTTTAAACTGTAGAACATAAGTTGACTTATTTAATGTAAGTACTTTAGATACCCTCAAAAGGAAGCAGGCAGTTTTAGTATGATATGTTCAGTGCTAAACGAGCTGCGAACACGCGTATTTATGTAAAAAGGAAGCAGGCTGATTGCCATTAACCCTGTATACTGCTATACTACTAAGTTACTACTTGTAAATACTATATTATAAATTATCATGTCGGTCATCACCTATATCATTTTGCCAAACTAAAAAGGAACAACGCGGCTAAAAAAGTTTTCGCTTTTAAAAAAACACTTTCAGCTTCAGAGGGTTCACTTCAAAACGGTCAAACTATATCAACGAGAGTTAACTAAATAATAAAAGAGTCCCTTAAAAATATACCACTCGGAAATTAAATCCCGAGTTAGGAATAATATTGAAAACAGCAAAGCCACCGTTTAATTAGAAATTCCTACAAATTACAAACTATACAGGGTTCGGCGGCGAGGCCACAAAGCGTAGTCACGCACAACCGTGGCCGAAACCGGGAACGCGGAAACAGTGACTAAACTTATCACATTTTCATGCTACATCTAATATCACCTCGCGCTTCGTTGATCCTGGTAATATATTAAATATGAAAGGATGGATGTTTGTTGCTCAATCACGGCGGTACATATGAACGAATCGGGTTAAAATTTAGTACACAGTTACATTATACTCCGGAATAGCACATTAAATGACGAGAACGAGATATGTGTGAGTAAAACTGCGGGGTACTGCTAATAATATCGATACAAAAAGAAGGTGTTTTTATGGTATGGAGTGATAGGAGGAGGAGAATTTCATCTGGGTCTCTTCAAGTCTATGATGATGATGATGACTTTAAAACAAAATGAAAACCCAAAGAAAAATCTTCATTTTTAATTATTACTAGTTACGCCCCGTGACCCACAAACAACCTCAAAATTTAAAGGGTAAAAAGTAGCCTGAGACGTTTGCACCAACTTCATTTTTAACTTCTTTATAAACCGCAGCAGTTACAGACAATAAACAAACAAAATTTCGCCTTTATAATATTAAATAGAAAATTCTTCATTATGAGCTTGTAACACAAACAAATTAAAAAAAATTGGTTGCCTGTAAAGTCGGTATACGGGCGAAAGTTTTACGTGACAACGACTTTGAGTGGTAAAATAATTTTACGGAAGGGACATGGGCGGGCTAACCATGCCCGAGTGGAAGGGACGCGTGCCTCTCACTCGCTCTCGTTGTGAGCGCATAACGTGAGCGGAGCGTAACGCAGTTTCTTGAAGTGTCACCCGGCAAACCAATTTATAAGACGTTGTCACGTCAAAATAATATTACCGAAAAACACTCATGAACTAGCTAGCTAGTGTGAAGTTTAGGTTGTACGAAGTTACAGTACTGTCTTCTTCAACACTAAACCGACGATAGTTCCGACTATAGCTACCACAATAATCGGACACGCTTGTTCAGTCAATACCATCTAATCCCGGCCATTCAGCTTTCAGCCTTCACACAACGGAATAAGGTCCGAAGACGTGTGGCTTACGACAGAGACGGCTGACAAAATTGACGGCCCCGTTATATTTCCATTGTCCCTATTGTAGTGAGCGCCACGCGATTTGCTATGCGGATTGGCGTGAATAGGAACGTTTCATCCACTTCAGATGTGCGGAGTCCCGTCATCAATAGTGGCCAAATTGCCTTAAATAAAATCTCAATATCGGAAACCTTACAAATACATCTTTACGAAACTTCGTTACACTTGTACTTGCATAAGCATAAGCAGTCGACTTTATATTCTCACTTGGGACTAAGAGTAGGGACCTTCTCTCAAAATTTGTGATTAAAAACCACAATACCATAATAGGTAGTTGGTCTGGCATACGACAGACTTGACCTGGTCAGTTGCATTTTTGCAAATCAGCTTTCTGAGTTACGTCTATTATTTGGGCCTGGGAGAGCAGTTCTGTGTTTCTGATACGATCTATCAGTTTCACATCTAGGATACTGCGCTCCATCAACGGCCACTAGATCGGCCCAGAAAGGAGTGGAAAGATGAGCCTAACGAACACAACAAGGATTGGCCCACAACAGCTCCCGATAGAGACCATTGGATGGTAGAGAGGACTTTGGTAAACGATGAGACAATTTAGGCTAATACCATAATACACCACGCTGGTCAGATGCGGGTTGGATGACACATGTCCTCGACAGATGGCTTTCTTGCAACACGCCAGTTTCCTAACGATGTTTTCCTTCACTGTTAAAGCCAGTGGTGACGACAGATCTTACATCTGCACACGGAAAAATGATAATCAGTAGTGCTTGCGGGCTTCGATCCTATGACTTCAAGATGTACACAGTAATACGAATAGCTCATGGAAAGCGTTCGGTGACGATGACGCGAATTCCATGATTTTTGTTCACCCAAAAAATGCTCAAAGCGCCTAAAAAAACTTAGACGCTGTACCTAGGTACACGGCGACAGGCTACTTAAGCAAGTTCCTAGAACGAGATTTCATTTGAAAGCATAATCATGGACGGAAATCGTATCTGGCCTACAGAAGCGTATACCTCTCAAGTGGTAATTAGGTACGAGCAATAATTACTTCACTACGAGGAAATAACTATAACATAATATACGGGCCACCTATTCTATAAATGCAAAATTTAAACACTAAAGTTTTTGAAAAATAACCGTTTTAACATTAGGCCCGTTTTAACATTAATTGAGAATGATGTTTAATGGAAAGAAACAATAAATTAATTATTACTCGTAACTAAAAAAAGTGTTTTTGAAACATACACACTTTTTGTGGCAATTTAAATAATATAATGAATGACAGCACCCTTGAAATTCTCTTCAAGCATCATCATCATTTTAATGTTTTAAATATTAATTATTTTAGCATTAGTTACCGTTCAACATAGTGCTGCCGTTGATAAATGGTAATACAATTGGGGCCTGATCATCTTGATTGTCTCTAAACCTTCATCGATCTATGGATAATTTAGTTGCGCTTTAGTGGAAGTGGTTGTAGTGTAGTTTTGATGGTTATGTTAGGACAGTTAATGATAAATAAACGCTCTGCCTTAACAATAAAACCAAATCATATCATCAAATTTATATCACGTTGGAATAGCATAGGTTTCCTGAGTTTCGGGATAAACAATATCGCCAATAATTTATTTACGATCAGAAACGAGCTCGTTTTGGTACGTCTAGTTAGCTTACACAGAATCCACGCCCTGTTACGCACTCACGAAACAACGAACAGAGTTAATAACTGCTAATCATTGTCATCTATTAAAGATTAATAAGCACCAACGAAAGTTCAAGAACAAACAATTGTGGCGCTCATGTTCGAGACATTAGCGGGGGGTAAGTTTTAATTACAATAATTATGATGGAATTAATTGAATATCGAAAGCGATTTGATCGCTGGCCGTTAACACTTTCTATCATCGGCTTATAAGGTCGCATTTGTTTTTTAAAGAAATGCATTTGAATTTGAAACTTAAGATGATTTTTAAGGGTCTCGTATTTGACACCAGGAATCCACATTGAATAGATAGGCTCCCTCATAAATTGAGGAGGGTGCAGATTATTGCACTGGCCTCTTCAAACTATTAGAGAGATTAAGATGATTTACATTTTTGCTCTGTAATATCTCTCGAAACAGTGCCCTTCAAACCGGAACACAAATGTTTGCAAGTTATGGCTAGCATGTCAGCAGAGTGAGCAGAGTTCTCAGAGGGACTCTGTCAAGAACCCTATCAATACTAACGTAGAGAGAGGCCTATACATTGTTGATTGTTGTATAAATAGGCTATGGTTGATGACCGCGGTAACCATCGTCGAGGGTAATAAAGCGGGTAGTTTTTCACAGAGGAGGGGCGAAACCCGGAGTAGTAGGGGAAGGGAGGTACGTACTCGAACAATGGCGGACGCTGGCCAATGACGCGCGCTCGGGCGTTGACTCCTGCGCCCGCGCCGCCCGCCGACACGTACCTCACTAATTACCTGCCTTTTTACTAAACGCAATTATTGCTGCAACGCGATACGTGACGTATGCGAAGATTTACGACGAGTAAAACTATAAAGCTAGTTATGCAAACATTATTCCAGAACCAAACAGCATTACCAGATACTACCAATATCATCATCCAGACGATTTACAAACTACATTAAATTTACCGCAGAGTGCCATAGTTGTGGTACTACCCCAATCAGAGTCAAAGGTTGCTATTAATACAACGATTTGTGGCACAGTAAATAGTTGTTCAATCGAATATTACGATAAACACATTTGACGCAATTCCCAATAAAAATACATGACCATACCAAAAATAATCACTAGCAAGAATCTAGTGATTAAAAACCACTCGTCAGTTGTGAATTCAAGGAGATCAACGAGAAGAGACCGATGCAGAAACGCTTCCACGAATGACGCAACCCACGCGACACAGTTACCTCATCCGATTAAACCGACACGCGTGACCTTAACGCTGAAATGTCATACCCAATAACATGACTCGATTACTTAAATGACGAAAAGGCCCTTTTGTAAGAAAAAAAACAAGGGTATGGGCAGAATTCTGGGCACGTGCTTTCTTTGTTCGATGTACGAGGTCGCTCGAGAGCGGTGGTCGGAAGAGGAAGTTGTGGCTACAGAGAGAAAGCTACAAAAGATATCGCAATAGTAAAGACATATTGCTAATAGCGCTTACTAATTGGGTCCCATTTTGAACTTTTTCGACACTTTTTGGGAAGGTTGGAAGACTGTTGCTTTGGACCGAAAAAAGTCGAGGAAGTAGAAGAGGCCTTTGCGGTGGAATGGGACATTATATAGGCTGAGGAAATAATAATAAAACACTTCGTTACATACAGTATTGACTAATTCACAAGAGTGCTCTCCAGAAAACGTACATACTATCGAAACGGCAATAATGCCAGAAGACGTTGGGAAGAAGAAAACCGTTGGGTTAGGCTGGTTCTTAAGTGCAGACTGCGTCTAGGCAAGCGTAGTATAAGGCACCTACGTCTCACCTAGACGCAGGTGCCATATACTGCGCTTATGAAGGAATATTTATTTAAAGTGGCGGGGAAACAGTGGATGAAAGAACATGCCGATCGAATTCAGTGGCGTTAATTAGGAAATGCATATGTGCAGCAGTGGACGATGACGATGAAAAAATAGAAGAGTACGTAAACCAGTATTCGCAAGAGCTTTCACTCTGCAAGCCAACTTCCTCATACGGTACAGTCGCAACAGAAATTCTCTGAATATCGGCCAGAGCACCTGGCCGGTCGATGGGAGAATGCATTGTGCGTCCGCAATTTAGTGCAATGGTTCGCGTGCGATTTACGCAACCCAACTACAGCCATGGCCGCTGGAGGCGCAACCAATCTATAAGCTTGGATTTTGTCACAGAAATTTTAGTTTAACCAATTTCGACCAATGTTTATTTATCCAACTTTGAAAACAAACATGGTTGTTAAACATTTATAACTAACTAGCAGCATCCTGATGTTTACCTGCGTATCTCCTGACCCCTTAATATTCCCGTGATGAAAAGTGCTATGTGCTATTCCACCATAGACAATCTACGTTCGAAATGAAATTTCAACCCGATCCGTTCAGCAGTCGAGACGAACAAACATCCTAGCGTTTGCATTTATAATATTAACAGAAGTGATAATGTGACATGTTTATGTATCTGTGTTTCAGTGTAAGACTGGATGCGGTCTGATGCCGCGCATGCTTCTTGAAAAAGGCCGCCGAATACGTCTTAAATCGGAATTTACCGACCACGTCACACGCAAGTATCCCGTTAATTCATTGAAAACTGTATTAACACGTTCATAGCTACGGTGGCTCAAAATGACCGGCTCTTCAACCATCCATTGGCGCCGTGCCCGTGGCTTGACTACTCAAGATGACTGGCATTGCAGGCCCAAATTTGCGAAGCCAGTTTCCGCCACACATTAAAAAAATTGGTTGCCTGTAAAGTCGGTATACGGGCGAAAGTTTTTCGTGACAACGACTTTGAGTGGTAAAATAATTTTACGGAAGGGACGCGTGCCTTTCACTTTTTATGTCTGTCTCTCTCGCTCTTAGGCGGGCTAACCATGCCCGAGTGGAAGGGACGCGTGCCTCTCACTCGCTCTCGTTGTGAGCGCATAACGTGAGCGGAGCGTAACGCAGTTTCTTGAAGTGTCACCCGGCAAACCAATTTATAAGACGTTGTCACGTCAAAATCTACGTATTTACTTAATAATAAAAATGTAGCTGAAGATGTTTTTTGTTTGAAACCTCTTATCTCAGGAACTATTATTGGACAGATTTCCAAGAATCTTTAATCGTTTGGGTATGTATGTACGTAAACTGGTTATTTTAGGCTAAATATTATATACAACGGGCGAAACCGTAGCAGACCGCTAATTTAATAATATTATAATAATAATGACGTTTTCCTTCACCGTTAAAACCAGCGAGAATTAATTTACATCGGTATTTCGAAAAATTCTCATTCAGTGCTGACTGGATTCGAACTGACGACCTCACTATGAAGTAGGACGTCCTCGCCGCCAGGTCACCACCACTTCCATGTAACCTTGTATAATTTAGATCAGCTTTTCCCAAAGTGGGCGAAAACACCCCCTTGTGGGCGCTGCAGGTCTAAAGTGGTAAGAGACGCAGAAAAATAATAAGGGCGTTGTGTAGAAGCTTGGAGTGTAAACGAAATGTTTAATAACAATACTTAATTGATTTCATTTTAAGTTATAGTATTTTTTAAGTTAAATGGGGGTGCTATAAAATATTTGTTCTCAAAGTAGGCAGTAGACAAAATAAGTTTGGGAACTCCTGGTTTAGATCGATAAATTCATTACCCAGTACCCACCCCTTATTTTAAGCACACGTCCCATCACTACATCCCCTTTACGCCTTCGTGTTATAAGCATTATTTTCCTAGCCTTGTGCATGAACTTTATTACGTAGGTAGCAAGGTTGAGACTCATTAACGGTATTTTTGCAGTCATGTAAAACGGGTCAATGCGATTCGCGACGACACGTCTCGAGGTTTTCCCTTCGCCATAAGGAAGGTAATAAGGTTTATTTACTACTGGTCGTGCCTGGCTTGCTTTGCAATGGAATGTTAAATTAAAATATTGCCCAAGTAGACGTTCCCGTTGGAAAAAAATGGTTGTCTGCAAAATCGGTTGGTTTACAGACTATAGTTTAACGTGACAACGTCATAACAAAACATTGATAGATGCTGCGCGAGCGTACAATGACCGTAACGGGACATAACGGGACACTTTTTCGTGCAGCCGGCGTTCATCGATTTATTGTACACGTTGTCGTGCATACGTTGTCACGTCAAAAAGCAATTTCTTTAAATAATACGTGCGTTTAAAAGATATATATATATTATTTTAATTTCATGCAAGGTTTTTTATTGTGAGAAATCTTTACCCTTCGTAAGGGTTACCAAACAAATTTTTATACGGGGCCCCCGTCAAAGCACGATAGCCATGCTACGCCACTGTGCTTACCAAAATTTGGATTGTCGCAGTAGGCGCAAGGCGCGAAGCTAAATGTACTCGTATATACTTATAGATGTATGATGGCACGTAGCTATCTAGCTATGTTTCATAAAGTTGTGGTTTGTATTATCGTGATAAAAATACACATTGTTGCATTTCTGAGAACATCAAACCGAGCAATATGAATAAATTCAACAAATGTATTCAGGGTATAAACGGATGAGCAGTTTTATACACGTTCGTAACCAGATATTGTAACCCCAGGTGTTTTGCTTCATAGTTTAGTTGTTTTTATTAATAAAGTGCAGTCATGGTTGATATTCCAAAAACGAAGAGATTTGACCACGTTTGTGATAAGAACGTCTAGGTTGTGGAATGCGTTGCCTGAGTGGGTTTTCCCCGGTGGTTACAATCTTGGTGTCTTCAAATCGAGAGTGAATCGGTTTCTTCTAGCTAAGCACGCTCCATCGTAGATCGCATCATCAGGCGAGATGGTGGTCAAGTGCGAACCTATAAAAAAAGTCGAACGTCTTCTTTCGAATCTTTGGAACGTCAACCATGAAATTATGACATTTTCTAGAAACGTAAGCAATTCGATAAACAAAGGACTAGTTGATATTAGATTATGCAGATGAGCTGCACACTTCCCGAAATGTATCTGACAAAATCCGATAAACTCATAACTATGCAGTGACGTCTTCTTTAAACTAGGGAGAACTGACGTCACCAAATCACAAGATCATAAATAAAATTAAAACACAAGCACACTAGGCTTCATAGAACAATGCGTAAACAAGAATCGTAACTACAAACAATAGCATATTCAAAATCAACGTAATAACCTCTAAAATAAGCCATTGATCCGTAGCGGTCACATAAGCAAGCCTTAAAACGTCTTAGAGTGTGAGCAACGTGACTTTCCAACAACAACGTAGGTACTGGGGGTACCGCAAACTTAAACAACGCGAGGTTTTCAACGTCCGAACAATCGCGAATCAAAACAATGAGCGCTTTGTGGTCACTTCATATTGTAAACTACTTTATAAATTAGAAACGTTTTTCGAATCAGACTACTTTAGAAACAGAGCAATAAATTTAAAGGCAGGTAAATTGTTGTAAAAAGCCTCAGTGGCCTGGTGGGTAGAATGTTCAAGTTCACAATTATGAGATTCATGGGTTCCAAATACCGAGAGTTTTCTAAATGCACGACTTTGTCACCTTCACTGGCTTTAACAGTGGAGGAAATCATCGTGAGGAAACCTGCGTGTTCAGAGAAAGAGGATATCTTTCGAGGACATGTATCATTCGCCAACTTATACTTGGCCAG
Source organism: Ectropis grisescens (assembly GCA_017562165.1). Lineage (NCBI taxonomy): Eukaryota > Metazoa > Arthropoda > Insecta > Lepidoptera > Geometridae > Ectropis > Ectropis grisescens. The sequence goes on along the minus strand of CM029780.1, from coordinate 6,903,978 downwards.
GATGGTAGACAATAATCTGGACTCACTCCTTATGGGAGAAAGCCCTGTTTTAAGGGAGAAAACATCTGAAATAGCAATATAAAGTTGAGTGCTTATGTTGGTAAATAAATAGAATAACATACAGTTTGAACCATTACGGCAGATGGATAGACGTTCCTTGCAATATAACTGATAAACATTACCGTGTCCCGGTTTGAAGCCGAATATCCCCAGATAAATTACAAGCCGAAAAGATACAAGCGCCAGAGTGTTACGAACTCAATGCAGTACAGCGCTTTATGCCCTAATTACTATGGTTTACCCTCATCAGACACCCACCCTTCTTGCTAGTCTCGTTATTCTATCACACCAATTACACACTTCATCAGGCAACAAGACACCCAATCACTAAAACATTTTGAAACAGAAAAATAATTCAAGCAAACTTTCGTATTTACAACATTAGAAACTTACACAATGATTTGTCACGGTAGTTAGTTTTTGACGACTTTCTTCTATAGATATTTACGAGCGGAGATAACTTAACAACAAAATATACCGTGCGATACAAAATACGGGTTGGGGCAACTTTCTAAGATGTCAAAGTTAAGACCGTAACTCGATATCGCCGAATTTTCCCACACAAGGGCATTCAATACTTCCAGCGGGTCCCGAGATCGACAAATTGATATGTCTAACTCATGACAAAGGTAGATTGAGACATTTTTATACAACTTTCCTATCGTAGTTCTGCGGAAAGAGCAAACAGCGTCTTCCATATTCGAAACCAGCGTAAGCAGACCCTTCGTCTATTTATTATTTTTCTTAAAATTCAGTTTTTTGCAATTTAACAAATGAAGATAGATACATACTATAAAAATCTAAAAGTAGACAAGATCCAAATTACCGCATGTAGAAGGGAAATGAGGATTTTGGCGATGCGGGCATTATCGAGGATCACCACTCTGTTATCTACTGATCTGCATCTAAGAAGATCTAATAGCTATTATTATTCGTACATATTATGTGAAAAATGTATTACCAGCATTTCTTAATTATCTGTAGGCCATATTTTTCAAAATCAGTAAAATACGGATACATGACACGAAAAGCTGTATTTTCTCTATAAACACTAAAGTGATATCATCTTGTTCCCTTTGCCCGACTAGGCGAAGTTGCCACAGTACCATTTATCCCTTCAATTCCATCTACCAACTGTCATCTCTCAGTCACTCCTTTCTTGCGAATTGCTAGAACGCTATTGTTCCCCTTTTTATTCAGAACATGATGATCATCATCATTCAATTTATTATCATATTTGCTTTCATTCTTCTGTCATCATTTGGTCACCTTCTAAATCTTACTGCAGAACAAAAGTATTCTCGATCATATTTCTAACTCAACAGTTTGTCTCCCTTAGTATTGTATCAGCGTTTAACACGATTGGTGCCAAAATTTTATATGGTAACCAAATTCAAGGTGACAAAAATCAGTTTAATTACTTCAAGTTCAGCAATCTGAGCATAATTCACGTCTTAATAGGTAACCGCTGGGCTCGGCTTCCTACCCGATAAATAAGCTTCTTTCATGTTGATCCTAGTCCAACATATTTCATGCCCTTTAGGATTATGGGCCGGGAAATATTTTCTTAGTGGTCGCTTGTGTCGTAAAAAGAAGATAGCTCCTTTCGTAATTTCGCAGGGTGATTGTCCTGATGCTGGCTGTCATATTGCCTGAGATAGCTGAAGACGCGTGAAGGCCACTAATCAAAACCAGAATTAAAACAGAGTGGCTCAAACTATGGAGCCATTTATTACTAATTAAGTAAGCCAGACATATTGCATGCCTCTCGCAGAGACCAGTTTGTATGGGTCAACTTTTAAAATGTTTTGTATCATCTTATCTTACCTACAAACAGCAATAAAGATTTTTGTATTTATATGTTTGTATTTGTAAGATATTTACCCACTATTATAATTTAAATTTGCGAGTCGACAAAAGCCCAGGATTGCATACCAAAAGTAGTGCTAAATTATGAGTAACATGTGAGTTACGGCTTAGTACAGACATTCCATGTGCACCTGAATAATAGTAATATGGAGGCATACATAAATCTTTAATCACACAATATATTTTGATATAAAGACTCGTGTGTCATTCATGCCTACAAGGTCACCTTCGGGCGTCAATGTCGTGGCAAGCTCATTACTAAATATGTGGAGGGTATTGACCATGAGTATTCTAATATTCTTGGAGTCATTGTTTCATTTGTGTTAATTTTAGAGAGATCATAACCATTCCCCATCTGGTTCTTTCGCTTTAGGTCTCATTAAGAGTACTTCCCGGCCTCATTGTTCGAAAAAGATTGAAAGTCGCAAAATTTTAAGTTTATTGATTTATCATCGGATATAATGCAGCTGTTCTGCATAATCTAATACCGTCTTGCCTTATTTTCTCTCGGACTACTCTAATCTTGACAAAGAGACACTAAACTAGCGACGATAGCAAGCGATCAAATAAAAAAAAGAGATTTAGTAAATAAACTAAGAAAACAAAAAGCAAATCAGCCAAGATGCCAAAAGTTTGCTAGTTATTCTACCGAGTAGTGATGGGCAATTCTTTCGGTGAGGGTATAAATAAAAAAATGTTGTGAACGTTCTACACAAAACAGTAACAAGCCCTAAATTAAACAAGCCTTGTACTATGGGAAGCCAGATAGCTGATAATACTAATGAATAAACAGACAGATAGATAATAATATTATAATTAATGACGGTAATACTTACATACATTGTATTTGAAACTACATACATACTTATGATTTATGATTCATAGAAAATACCTATACATATTATATTTCCGCGTGACTTTCGCAATTTTTGAATCGGCAACGGCCGCTTTTTCATAATAATGTGGCTTATCTCGAGGGAAAGCTCAAGCGCGATAGTGAAACGTACATGCATTGACATGAGAGATGATAAGTACCGAGGACCAAAACATTCCGGTGGACGTCATTAGTCGAATCAATGGACGCATTAATACCCAGAACACGTGCCTATTTGCATAGAACTCGGTAACTTGGATCGTGGAGTAACAGACAGAACAAGTCATGGGCGAAGCTAGGATGCTAGTTGACAGGCAAATTCTCACCTATTGGAAGATGGGAATTGTGTTTAAAGCTGCATTCTGTAACATTTATGATTCATTCGAGGTTACAAAATCAATCTGTTATTTGTCTTCGAATGATAGGTATAGCGAAATTTTGATTTTGGAAATGTTTTCAAGTTAATACAAAACCAGGAAGTCAAATAGAGTGATTATTTCTCGTAGCAAATCGGTTGGCAGTAAAATAGACATGAAACATTTATAGAACACTTGTTCTTTCTTCGTCGGTCCCAAAAGAAAAGTTTTATGATTCTCCGATACCCCGTAATCGGAAGGCGAATATCACAATTATATGAAACATATTATTATAATAACATTGGAATTACGTAAAACGTTAGCGATAATGATAACCCATGCCCCTTATATCGATATTTTAATACATTGGATAACCTTTAAATAGTCATAATTTCATTGTAATAAGCAACAAGGTCATAAAACAGGGAAAATGGCGAACATATTAAAAATTCATCGACGTACAAAATTGTACATTCCAAGTATTTAATTTATCTTCTGTTTGGTTGTTATGTTAATTAAAAAATAGAAATCACTAATTGCTCGTTTACGTGTTTGACTTCGATTGAAGCGTCTGAAAAAATGTATAGAAAAATAATTCGTTGCGCTACCTATGTTATTTAAATTCTTAGTAAGTTGGTGTTCATCTCCTTTGTTTTGTTTCTAGCATAATTTAGAATGAAACGAGTTACACCAGAGTTTTATAGTCAGTACAAAATTTGGCGTTTCCAGTAGTATTCGTACTCACGACCGCCACTAGCAAAGTGTACCCTTGTCGGACACGGCAAAAAGTCTGTCTTGTGTGATGGAATTTTGTGATAATCTATGTATCTGTGGTAATCTGTGGGAACTGCTCAAATATAGTTTATTAGGAATAATTAAATAATAATTTAGTAGACACATAAGTAATAGGAACCTCGACTAGTGGTCAGAGATCTCCACGGAGTGAATAGAATCGTTCAGGCGGTCATCCTCCTTTAACAGTAATATTAACGAGTTGGGGGGTGTTGAAAATGGACGAATGGGTTGCTGCAGAATAAAACAATGTAGGAATAATTGGAAAACATTACATAACTATTAATGAACGAACTGCATTTGCACCATAACCTCTAATTGGCCTGCCTATTATATTCAACACATTTTGGAACTCTCAGAAGCTGTATCGTCCAGGGATAATGTTTAGTCGTGATGCTGGAACGTTGAGCGACAATTGTCTCCTAAAATCATAGCATAAAGAACTCGTGGTACCACTACTGAAGACTCAATAAATTTCCAGAAGAGTCGATTTCGGCCTGAATGTATTTGGAGCAGAGAAGTCGGTGGTCTGCTATGCTCCTATACTGGAGACTACGGCACGCAACACGCGTCCAGTGTCAAATGTCAATAAATTCCAGCCCGGGGCGAGGCGACACGTAGGTACTACTCCTAGTGATGTCGAAGCGCTGTCCGGAAGTACGGTCGACGTGCCAGGGCAGATTGTTGACCATGTTGTCACAGCAGCTTACGAGTTTGAGTTATTTGGATTTTGGACCTAATACAGTTGAAATTCTAAACGAAATACATCGTTGACCCACTGACTCCAGAGTTTCAAGTTACGAATATTTGGATTTTGTCCAAGTATTGTAGAAATTCTATACGAGTTGAGCCGTTCACTTGCATTCTGAACCATATTATACCATGAAATTTTAAAGCGAAAGAAGGGTTTTACTAGAGAAAGGGAAAAGGTAAAACAGCATTGTATTAACTGTTTAACATGAATATACCCTAAATTAATGAGACAGCTTAAAGTAATAGTACATGTTTAGTTATTAAGGTTATATGTAATGTTTCTTAGGGCGTAATTGTAAAACTAGAACGTTACAGAATCTGTAGAAGCCATAGAAATAGCAAGCCCGCAACATTCCCTAATCATATTTAAACATAACAGTTACGAGCCCAGTATACAAAGCCCAAGGCTCCAATAACTATGACTCCGCAGCGGCGGCCCTACTCCGGGACCGGACTACACGGTATTTTACGGCATCACCCACAATATACGGTCGCGTTACGTGATATCTGCTAGTTATACACATTCCGTGTTGTACATTTTTCTAGGGCAGTATCGGAATCAATTCCCAAGTCCCCCGGAGGCCGTAGCTCATATCGCCGTCTAGAGACGGTTATATGTAACCGGAATACATGCTCGGTGCGAAATAGGTCATGATAGAAGAGATCTCGTTCTAACAAGCCGAAAAAGATTTAATTGGAAGCAATGAGCGTGAAAATAATAAAGTAGAAAGTAAAATCGAGACGAGAGATAAGGAAGCTGCGACCGAGAATAACAAAACAGTTTCAAATTACGTCAATGTTTTACAACTTCACACTCCAGCCGCCGAGCGCTTGAACGGTCTCAAAATACGCGGCTTTGTAATCGTTCCGGACAAAATGGTATGGTAATCTCGCAATAGTGAACTACCAGAAACAATGCGAGTTAACACAACGCTTTTAGCACCTCTAAAGAATTATCCTCATAAATGTTTCATTCCGGCGCGCCGCCCGCTCGCTTATTAATTTAATCCGTGCTCTATACTCGGGCGGTTACCGTCCTAAATCCCCAATATCGGCCGAATCCGCAACCATTTAAACAATATAGGGGCTATTACAAATGTAAATTTGTTCGCAAGACACGCGCGATGTACTGGAACCAGAATGAATGTCAAGGGTGACTTGCACACGTTTTTACTGATGAGCATCCGCGTATGGTATTTACTAATGATGAGTTTTACACATGCGGGTATAAAGGTCACTATTCGTATCTATTTCAGTATTTATTACGTAGGAAATACGTCCTTCTTTTGTATTAAGCGAAGAAATAAATGAAAGTATCAGTCATGTCCACGTCCAAACTAATGACGCATGCCGTACTTATTTTTATTGCCACAGCGAAGTCCAATTTTATCGACACTTCTTTCGAGACATGTGTTAAAAGGAGAAAAACAATTTCTCCGTACGAATGTTCATTATCGTCGGAACTTTCTTGCTCATCTTTAGTGACTACAATAGCTTTTGTACGGTTTCTACAATGTTGGCCATAATTTATAACACCTGGAGCAAGTGGGTCAAGGGACTATGTTCATATTTAAGCAATGTTTCGTAACAAATGATACACATACATTTACATTGTTGTGGGTCAAACGGTCGAGCCGAATTGAACTTGCTTTGAATTCAATCATCATTCAAAGATCATTTTTTGACAATGTTGTTACGGCGAACTGGAGCAAAATTGATTGAAGATAGAAATACGATGGATTTCATAAATTTTAGACAGTCATCACTTCAGATATATATTTATTTATATTTATATAGCCCAAGGTCACATTAATTGCAAGGAATTCTTTCAGTTTGCGCTTTGTCAGCACGCAACCTAGTAAAGTTACCGTAATTCAGCAAGAAATAACAATTTACAAGTAAACATTGATATTAACGACGACGAACAGTTTCTTTATGGGCCGTCCTTCGCCCATGAAGGGGCGTGCAACATTAAGGCTATCCCACTCGCACGACTCGACTGTTTTACAAGTACTTAATAAAATCTGATTGTTAAAAAATAAATCGACGATCTGAGATTTAATTAAGTTAATATCTTCCAGATCCTGGTAACGCATTTAACTAACATTTATAAAGATAGGAAGCAGATTGTGTAGCGAAGAGTCTAATTGAAAAAAGAACCATATCTTTGCTACTTATTTTATCGCCAAACAATATAATTACTACAACAACGAGTAACAAAACAAAAGTACAAATATTAGTGTTTGCCGGTTTGAAAGGTAATGTTTCCAAATAAATTACAAGGTAGGAAGTAGTGGTAGGACTCTTGCCAGAGTCCGCTTGGGGAAGTACCAAACCTTTGCCAGTTATTCTACCACCAGGTAGTAATATGCAAACATTACTGTATTCCAGGTTGAAGGGCAATGTTTCCAGAGAAATTACAGGGCTTAGAGATTTATCATATCTTAGATCTCCATCAATATCTTAGATCTCTGGGTGACGAGCGTAGTGCAGTGCTATGTAATGTTCCAATAGCTGCATGTCACTGTGCTTTTATGTTGCAGACATATTGCTTACCATCAGGTACATAGCCTGCTCCTCTCATCTCTCTATATTTTAAAAAAACCTTACAGTTACAATTTTTTTTACAATTTTGGTTGTCCGTAATTTTTCGCCCTTTTTTAGTATGGATATTTTGGCAGTACGAACAAATTACGTAATATCTTTGTAGTATTCAAGTCACACAGTGGCCTCAAATAAATGACCATGATGGGTGCAGAACCTTGTCTCGAACTAGGTCACTTCCACTCGCGGTATTCATAAAACGTACCCTACTGACTTATAAGCGAAAATTTGACGAACTGTTGACCTTCTCTGATGTAAAATAAGAAATGACTTAATTCAATATCAAAAGCATGCATAATTCAGCTTTCTTTAAGTTCTTCATGCTGTGACGCGGCGTCTTTTCTCGCAAAAAGAGAATAAAGGGCATAAGACCATGCTGGCCAAGTGAGTACGGGTTGCCAGATGACAAATGTCCTCCTATTTCTTGGAATGCTCTAGTTCGCTAATGACGTTTTCCTTTAGTTTCCTAGAGTGAATGACAAAAACACTCGATAAAAATGCGAAAATGCTCGGAGATACAAGCAGGATTTGAACTTGTAACCTCAACACAACATATAATTTTAGCGTTACTAAGTTTGCACTTGATTGGCATCTTGCCTGTTACGCTACGACGCGGTCTAAGATAGAGCGTGGTTACTTATACGAAACAGATTCACTCTCGAGTTGAAGAGGCCGATATTACATCCATCAGGGAAAACCCACTAAAACAACGCATATAGAAGATTCCCGACCCATGGAGAACTCCTCCTTTAAAGGCACACAAAATATACCCCCACAAAACAAAGCCATAGGGTATTACACAATATATAACAAAAAATTAAGAACAAACATTGTATTGTTCAAATATACAGAACTTGCCTTTAAAAGGATGTGGGCTGATAAATAGTTTGTTTTATTCCAAATACATACCTTTTATTTATATACCTTACGCGAGTCGCGAATAAATATCAACGTTGAAGACTCATCATCCCGAATCCGGGACACAATCAGAAAGCTTTATCAAATGCCGAAAAGTTACAAATTCGCCACAAACTTTTTCAATTGAGTTAAATGACGCAAGGTCAGTGGCGAATTTCAAACGGATGATCCTACAGAAATAAGTTACTATTTTCGGATTCGTTGTGACGCAATTATGGATACATTTCGGAGATTGTGTAGCTGATCTGTATAATTTCAATACCACTCGGTTTTACCGCATTATGCAGTCCACTTTATGCTCCCACTGCTATACTAACGTTCAGATTGCGAACTATCAGACATAACGTGGGTAATCTAAACTGTAGAACGAAATTCCCGAGTGAGTGTTAATGTGATTTGAGTGTTCTCAAATCGAGAACTAATCTGTTTCTTTTACCGAAGTGAACTCCATAGGAGACCGTTGATTAAAATCATAGCAGTCCAGCGTAAATGAATAATTAACTAGCAGGTTCCATGGTTTCACCCGAGCAGTTCCCAATCCCGTCATTTTCCCAGGATCAGCCTAAGTATCATTTCATACTATTTTATCTATCTATGTACCAAATTTCATCCAGATCTCTTTAGTAGTCTTTGCGTGAAAGAGTAAGCGATATCCATCCATCCAATTATTTCCTTTATAATTATTAGTACAGACAAAAAAATTGCAGTCCTATGACTGCCGATAGAAGTGAAATAACATATGATAGCTCACTTTGGAAACTACGCGAGTGCAACTGGAGGACGTCGCCATGATCGTGGCTAACTAGATCATCCGAGTTTACCAGAAGATTTCTTTAATTTACGAACGTAAAGCTTCAGCTCAATTCACAGCTCACAAAAAATCTGTATGTGGTGCGTCAAAATAAGTTTTCAATTCAAAATACTATTATAAAGAGTGAAACCAAAAAATTTACCGGCGAATCTGATAGGTAGGTTTCGAGGGTGGAGTATTAAGCGTTAAGTTGTCAAATCCGATATGACTGGCGAAAGTTTGGGGAGATAAAATTTAATTCGTCTTGAATAGGGACGTGACAATATTGAAGTTGACAAGAATGAGAGGAGTCGCCGAGTGGCGAATACTGAGAGGAATCTCTGCCAAAACAGTATCTTATACCTTTAAACGAGCAATTCTTGGATGTACCTATATTTAGAATCTGAATCTCGGAAACGACTCGAACGATTTTCATGACATGATGTATGCACGGGGTTTCGGGGATGATAAATCGATCTAACTAGGTTTGATTAAAAAAAAACGCATTTTATGCGCGTTTTTAGATGAAAAACTGCCACATTAACATTAGAATGCGACGGTAAATTTTGCAATGTCGCGCGACAGTGTACCTAATAAATAGGTCAAGCGGGAAGTTGGATGGTCATGAAATAGTAGACGCGGGTTCGAATCCAGACGGCAACTCATTTTTTTCAAGTTCCTTCCTATTTCTTTTAGTAAATCTATTAATAGGAGCGGTTTATCTTTAGGTAACTAAATATACTCTGTGTTTAAACCGACCAAAGCTCGGTCACCCAGGTTTTATTAAACATAATCATATTTTAGGCGGCTTTTCTTTTCATTTGAAATTATGGAGACAGCAATAGCAAAGCTAAAGCCGATTTAGTTCTTAGGCGGTAGAAGGGCGGGATGTACACTCGGAGAGAAATCTATATTTATTCGGAATGAAAAGTAACCTGTGCTACTCCAGACAAGCTATTTGAAGGACAAATTTTAGCGTGATCCCTTCAGCTCAAACGTCCAAAATTGAAATTTATAGTTATTTATTTTCCTACACATACAAGTGTTTTTGTTTTGGGTGTGTACAATAAAGGTTGTCTATCTACGCCAATGAACATGCAACAGACTTCTACAAAGAATTACAGCGCGAAAGAGAAGTCGAGATAATGCAGGCTAAGGACAGAAAGGCATGGAAAGAGTTGGAGGAGGCCTTTACCCAAACTGGGGTCCATATCCAAACCCAAACTGAAAACTAACACAATTAATATAAAGATAAATACTAACAACAATTAACAACATTGTAAATTAAATATGATTAAGGTTATGGAATTAATAGATAAATAAAATCTACGCCAATATACTTAATATCCAGACAATATTAAGATACAACAGATTTGATGGATCTGTTATTACCGCGGCAGTTACTGCAGTTGACGCTTCAATAACTTCACATTCATAAGGTACGAGCGATAAAGCGATTAGGGCCACATTGATGTGGCTCAATTTGCGACGGATTCTTTGACGCTTCGCATCGACTCAATACAGCAAGCGAAACTGTCTCTAACCAACAGTATGGATCAAAATTTTCTTGGTTTTCCAACAACATATACTGGTCTTTCCAGTATTATAAATGAAAAAATTTGGATGTATGTTTGCTCAATCACGTCGGAAACAGTTGACATTTAGAATACATATAGAATATAGACGGGAACAACACATACATACGTTACTTTTTATTTCAGATAAATTAAATACTGGTGAGAAATGAAGTTCCCGTAAGAAATCGTAGTTCTCAATTCGGTTGTAATATTTTTTTTGTATGTATTTTCGCAATAAGCTCCGCAAATTGTGAATCAATTTATGATGTTTTGTTTTTTTTTTGTTTGGTATTTGGTTATCGTTCAAAGGTTGGTCGATGTAATATTTCATCGATTACAATGCAGGCGGTTTTTTTTAAATATGAACAAAAACCTAAAATTTACTTTAATTTGTATAGACGACTAACGGCCTGCCCCGGCTTCGCCCGTGGTACTTTATTATTCCCGGCAGTTATTCGATTTTTTCTCCGCAAAACCAACCTTGGACTTCAACGAACGTTACAAAAAAAGAATTGGCCATATCGGTCCAGGCGTTGTTGAGTTATGCGCTTACCAATACATTTTGCGATTCATTTTTTATATTATAGATTTAGTGATGGATTCTTTTGAAATTTGATCGAGTTTAAATTGATTTGATTTAAATTGAAGTCTTATTAATTTTCTGAGAAAATAAATCACTGACGTCTAAACTGAGACAGACGGGCAGCCATCACACGCGTGCACTCTCCTACGGTCGAACGACGAAAAAGGCCGCCGAACGCGGCCGAAACTCGATTCGGATTGACCGACCGACCGACGATATTACACGCGAGTTGCTCGTTTACTCAATTAAATAAACTGAGACAATCCATTAATCTACTTCATAAAGATTCAGAATCACAAACTACATCAGATACTAGAATTCAACCCGAGCAAGACCGCGTACGAATTACGAGCGGACCCTAGATCACCCGTAAGACACGATCCAATGGCAAGAACGGCAAAATTATGCATGCAGTTAAAAGCAATATGGCCACTGCCGGTGCCGAGCGTCTAGTTCTTGCGTTATTTATTGGATTCGGTGTAATTTCAAACAAATTGACGCTCACCACGGGAAGACACGGCGTTTTTTGCGCACGGATCATGAATATTGTGCGTTTACACATACGGGAATTGCGATAACGAGCGCATTCAAGTTTTATCGTCGGTTTAGAAAAAGAAGACGTCAAAAACCGTGTTACGATTGATGAAACTCAAGTGGTTTGAAGAGTTATATGTATACATGGTTCCTGGATTGCAGGGCGAACTCTTCCATGGGGTACGAAATTCTAGAACTTTTCTTGGGTAGAGTGCATAGGTATTTTCGAGATCAGCATATAGAGGTACATCACATCGTCTTTGACTTCACCAACTTTATGGTGTACACTGTGGTCGTCAAACACTGACCTATATTCTTTAAAAATAAAAAAATTAACCCCTGCAGCGGATTATGACTGACTGATTATCTTTGGTATCAAAACTTATTAATAGAGATCGACCAAAAGTTTGGTTTCGGGAAACTTAATTTGAACTGTCTATGGTACTTATCAAACATTACTGATTATTGAGCCAATATGATACACAAATTTAACTTTGAATCCTATTATTCCATTGTTTAGGTGCTATAGTCGTTTACCAAGAATATCAAATGAACATCGGAATGTAATGGACTCAGTGGACGACCACTACGAAAGCAGTTAACGGAATTAACCGAACGCGTGCGAGACCAATCGACTCACCACACAAATCAACAAAGGCTTAAAAACCGAATGGAAAGTTTACCTATAAAAATTTAAAGAGCTCTTACCACCAACGACGCTTCCGCCACACTTATACCAACAATAAACTCTTATATAGGTATCATCTTGTTTAATTCGTTCTAGGTTCATGAATACAACTAATGTTATGAATGTCAAAGATTGGATGTTTGTTGCTCAATCACGCCGTAACGCCTAAACGGACTGGCTTGAAATTTGTAACACAGATCATAGCTTCGAATAAAAATAATAAATATTGGCGAACACTTCACAATAACGCATTTGCCTACTTATTATCCCCGGAAAATAACGAGAACGGTTACTACGCGGGTAACGTGCTAGTACTACTATAAAGTTTGTATGTTTGTTGCTCGATCACATCGGAACACCTGAACAAATCGGGTTGAAATTTGACACACAGAATAGCACAGAGGCTAATTTTTATCACGCTAAAGTAACGTGAACGGGGACCACGTAGCCAAAACAGCGGGACACTACTAGTAAACTGTAAATTAATCTTGTTAGTATGATCTACGCCTATGAATATTAAATTTTCAACAATATCTATTCCGTCGTGTGCGATGGAATAGGGGGAATACATCTCGAAGAATGTTTATATCGAACCGTACGCTCTCGAAACTCAATAACTCAGTGGCAACTCAGCAATCGGAAAGCCGAAGATTTGAAAGTTATGAGATGAGATATGTACAAGATTCGTGATTTGCGCGTCAAGTTTGGAATTCTTTTGTTTTGAATATTGGCTGAAGGCACGAGGCATTTCAAACGGTATTGATCTTACTGACAAATAAAGCAGGCCTTATTGGTAGTAGTACTAAGTTACTAGTGCTGTTAGGTAGATAAAAAGTTATTGCTGTAATTAAAAAAAACACTTTTCTTCTTAAAAAATCTAACTTATCTATTCTTAGTATGTATTTACTTAGAATCTTTTGAGGAAGTCGTGTTTGTGTCATTCACCAACGCTTACTGTGCCAGCGCAGCGTGGTGGATTATTGTCTTGACTTCCTTGCGAGAAAATGCCCCGAGTGCCAGAAGTGGGAATATTTAGTGGGCTGTTTGTTTATTAATTTATGTGATCTTAGTGAGATACAGTAATGTATTAAGATTTTATTTTAAACTAGCGGCCCGCCCCGGCTTCGCCCGTGGTACATATTTATAACCTATAGCATATGATTATGTACGAATGAAAGAATGGTGAAAGATTTTTCAAATCGGTCCAGTAGTTCCCTAGATTAGCGCGTTCAAACAAATAACTTCTTTAGCTTTATAATATTAGTATAGATGCACATCAAAGATACGTTTATATTTCAAGTGACATTTTACCATCATATAAATATCGACATCAATATAATACGATGCTTACGTCAGAACGTCACTCAATTGTTTTCCCCTTTCTGGAACCTCTCCACTAACACCACTGACACTTGAACTTTATGGTATAGTAATAAAGTTCAAATTGATTTATTATTATTACGAATCGTTTGTATGGGAAAAGGAAAAGGGCTGGTTTAAGATTTTCCCAGCAATTATTCGATTTTTCTCGCCGTAAAAACCATCCTTGGACTTCAACGAACATTTAAAAAAAAAGAATTGGTCAAATCGGCCGAGGCGTTGTTGAGTTATGCGCTTACCAACACATTTTGCGATTCATTTTTATATAATAGATTCGAAATGAAATGTATAATATAGTACATGGGTTTACAAAAGATGGTTACATGTTTTAAACTACGCCAAATACTGTTTTTCGGAAAGAAAGGTTGTTAGCACATCAGTAAGCGATTATAATAGAAGAACACATCATTATAGTTATATTTCTACTTGTCGCTAACCTCAGGTGCATATTAATATTTAATAACAATAGTTGAACAGAAAAAAAAAGTTTTTATGCGGACAAGAAAAATTGCAAGTCAACGAAATTGAAATCATTTTAGGTGTTTACAAATAAAATGGTTAGATTACATAACGGCAGAACTATCAGTTACACCATCGTAACAGCCGCCACGAGAGGTTAATAAAGACGTTTTGTTTACAATATTATGAGTAAACAGTAAAGTGAAATAGGTTAATTTAACGAGGAAAACTGGTCACTCGACACGAATAAGGGCCGGGCCACACCGAGTGGCGCGGTGTCCGAGCGCACAGAAGCGGCTTCGCAACGGTACGACATAAATAAGAATTACATTTCCACAGCCTATAAAATAAAATCTTTTTTAAAATGTTTCTACACCAATTGAATGTACATATGTACATACAAAAGGCAAATAGCAGCGTTAACGTGAAACATCGATAGATCAGCAAACAAAATGTAAACGATGTGTCAATATTGTTAATAAGTAAACTTAAAATTGTTATAGAGGTAAACCTCAATTGATCCATACAAATAAAATAATTGAATCCAAGTGCGTCCAATATATTTCCCGTTGAAGTGACCATGGAACGACGTATTACCATTTCAGATACCGCACGGACCGTATAACCGGGAAGCCGCCGTACGATAATTGTTTTAATTACAGTGATGGTACGACCAAGACAAGCCTCAAAAGGTAAGTAACACGCCTACCCACAACAACCACAGCGCTACCCATCTATTTAAACATGAAGAGTTCTGAAGAGTAAAATTTTCACTTTCTGCATTTGTTATAGAATAACTGGCAAAAATGTGGTGTATACTTATCCCCCAGGCGGTCTCTTTACAGAGTCAGTACCAATACAAAAATATATGTATATTTTGTTATAATTATTTAAAGTATTATTGTAGCTACTATTGCGTGTACCTTTTAAAGGAATCAATGCATATGTTTTGTATAGTACATATATTAGTCGTACTCGTACGGTGCGGCGCCGCACAGCAGCCGTGTGAAGTGTGGTCAGGCCCTAAAGCGAGCGTGTCGCGTTGCGTGACGGACCGGCCGCGCAAACAAACCATCAGTGTACGCGATAAGCCGCGGCTTAGCTACAGTTCGGCTATTACTACTGTACCCCTCCGGCGAAATTACTGAACTACCTTACAAAGACTTACGTATATCATTGTAGAATACGACAGTGGCGCCATTAATCAACGGTCAGCGTAGTCGCAGCGTGGTCTACAATTACAATGGGAATTATGTTTTTAACGACGACCTACCATTGTTCTTGAGACGTTTATTGCCAACGCGCAAATTGCATGCAACTCTGACGACATAGGCAGTATTACCTCATTTCGAACTTATTTTTAATTAAATCGTTCCCTTTGCTTTCATTTGCGTACGGAAAGCAATCAGGAAGCTAATACGTTTCTTTGGATTGTTCCCCATTAATATGTGTCTACAGATTTGTGCTGGGTGAAAAGGGTTAAGACGATCTGTTATGGTCATAGCATAACGTCATATGATCGACTAATGGAATTTTAGCATCATTAAATTTGAGTTGTTTTACAATGCATGTCAATGAAACAATAAAATGTTTACGTTTTTTGTATTTTACTTTTTAAACTTTATAACATTTAAAGTTAAACCTAATAAAGATATTACAATCGTAGAAAATATTGCTCCTTGAACTGATGACAATACTCACTTCTAACGCTAGCCTAAAAAGCTGTTACATTTTAGTTCAAGCAAACTCAAATCGTTTGTGACGTCACACGAATTCAAAGACACAAAACTGTTTATAAGTGATGTATAGGAAATTGGAATAGAAAGGTAAGTCTACCTGTCAAACATTACAATGTATACAGTATTTTCAGTCTAATTGACAATAACAAAACATCTATTGAGACAAAACGTAACCTAATATCAGATTCCTTTATGAAGCCAGATTTAAGCTGTTCTTTACGGAGACGATTGCGTCACGTGACAAAAACAAAAGAAAAACACGTTACAGCAAAAACGTCCAACTGAAACGTAAATGACACCTACTCGTACTGTTTTTGTAACTTATAAATAACGTATGTTCAATCAGGCGGAAGACAAAGGACCGTCCCATATTCCCCGCTACGCGACTGTACGAGACAAGGATTTCAACGTACAGACAGACAGGAATGACATTGATGACGAACAAGTTCGCTTTGTTACAGTCATTAGTCGTCGCGGCGCAGTGTAGGCGACAACGAACGCTTTATGGTTCACGGCACGAACCTCGTACCACCAACTTAACAGGATCGACGGACAAAAATGTAACTACCGACAATGATACGAATATATCAATCTTGAGATTGCCATCGTAGGTATAATGTGATAGTGGGTGCGCCTTTTAGTGGGTCAAATATATTTGTTCTAGAGTATTTCTATCTCTCTCTGATTACCAAGCTTGGCGGAGCGAAACAAAAGACTGCAAAACGGTTCGCTTAGTCAGTACACGGCTGTAAGGTTGCCATCTATCTTCATAGTTCATATCCCTAGGGCCGCTGACTCGTCCTTGGATCAACTCGGGTTATTTACTATTTTTTTCGCTTTTCATACGAATAGTAACGAGGTATGCCCGTTTTTTATTGGAGCGAATTTTTCGCACATGGCACCCCTATTTATATTGTGCCGGGAGCGGCGTCGCTCGCGATTTTTTGAATCATTTATCAAAACTTGTATGTTCACTCCGGTTCATCGCGCGCCGGCGACCGGCTCGGAAACTGGGTCATGCTTCATTACGGCCACGACTTGGAGACGGCCTATCCATTGATTGGCGTCGCGATCGCGCCTTAAGGTATACAGAGTGGGTCATTGTTCGGTCGTCTCTCGTTCATAAATTCCGACTATCGTTAAACTGCACTTTTTAAATACAATGCACCGCAACCATAGAGGTAACTAGTTTAGAATGTATAGTTAGATAAGGATCTTTAAATTTATAGTATTAATGGAGCTTTAAAGTGACGCTGTTTTAAAAAAATATCGTGACACAGCCCTAAAATCATCTGATAACACGAGAAACCCCTACAAAAATTGTATTTCTGTTTTAGTTTTCATACTATGTATTATAAATATATTTTGTAACTTTCTTGATAATAAACATTTGTTTAATTTAATAAAATAATATTCATTTGTATTGTAAATAGAACAGAATGAAAAGAGGGAACATACACGACTGTAGACGTTCATAGATGTCCATATTATGACATCACACGGATCAAGTCAAATCTATTTACTCTATCTGGGGCAAACTGCCACAGATTACAAAATAGCGAGTTACAATTCCGTCCGATGCGAAACTGAGGATGTGTTCGCTTTACACTGCCTCTTTACCGGAGTCGCGTGTCAGAACTCTATTACAAGCACCGACAATGGTCAATAAACAACAGATATCGACAGATAGGCGAACGATATACGAGTAGTGTCAGACATAAGTTCATCGCGACGGCTATTTCCGGACTAGAGAAGCAGGTGCTTCTAAATGTACACAGAAATATTCTTTGGGGTTACGCATCAGTGGCCGAGAAATTCGTTTATCTTTTTTTTTAATTTCGGAATTTTTGAAGTTTTGCAACAACCCTAGGAAATATAAAATATAGGACTATAGGTACTTGTAACTGACAGAACAGTTAGGGTTGTCAGATTCTTATTGACCGCCCGAATACGGTCGGTTTCGTCGCTCTATATTGTGAAGTTTCTTCTAAGTAAGCACGCTCCATCGTAGATCACATCATCACTTAACACCAGACGAGATGATGGTGAAGTGCGAACCTATAATAGATAAAAAAAAAAGTAAATTCGCTAGCTTTTCAGTAAACGCAAATCTCGTACAACATAAATCGCATGGTCGCTACGCACACACAGTTTTCACGTTTAAATGCATATAATGTTACAGACTATTATTGTCTGGCAGAGCAGTAGGTTACCTGCGCAAATGGTTTAATTATTTGCATGTATTATAATTTCAGCATGAATATGGAGGTACCAGAAAGAGGAGGATTATACCGGAAAACAACTCGAGTACAAAAGTCAAATTTGTGTGCTCACTTTTCATACCTACGCTGTGCAGTCTCTCTAGGGTTTGCAAAAATATCTAGCTTAAAAAAAACTATCACCGTTTCTTATTATTGCAAAATTGGTTAACGAGAATAAAACATGTAGAATGTAAATAAAAACCAAAAGTATAGATGTTTGTTACTCAATCACATCGGAACAGCTGAACGTTTCAGGTTAAAATTCCGAGTTATTGACTACTTTACTGAGAAGTAACGCCGCGCTAATAGTAAAAGCTAAAGCTTAAGGAACATGTTCAATATGTTCATGTAATTTGAAAGTTCTCAAAATGTTACTCCAAATATCGTTATTTTTCGCAGACGCAAACGATGCTCAAATTTGCAACAATAATAGAAGTAGCAAAAAATATTCAATTTTTTTGCAGACAAGCTTTGAAAATGTTTGAATATTAATAACTCTTAGAGAATTGACTAGAATTGGTCGTCCACTCCACATGAGTAATACGACACGCGAGGACTATAGTCTAATTTTTAATGAATATCCTCTGTGTTCTACAGCCACCTCGTCTGAGAAATGGTTCTACCGTGCACGGCTTCATTGGTTTACACAGCTCCAGTAGAAAATCAAACTAAGGCCTTCAGTGCCCTCATTCAGGCATAAAAATGTACCTCCTAAACCTAAGCGGCGTGAGATGACAAAGGATGACAGATATGTCACCCATTGTGTGCCCAGTCCGGGAGACACAATACGACATTGCGCTTCGAGCAAACATATATTTGACATCGTTGTAGATGAGCCATTTGTAACCGGTTTAATTAAGATCTGGGAGAGAGCGGCGAATCGTAAAGTGCGGCACTCGGCCTCAGTTTACGCTGTCTTACAATTATTCTCTCCTGCCAGAATATCATTATTACCCGCTTTTTATAGGGGTTACGTTTTTACGAGCCCCTCCCGTTCCGAACGATGAATCCCTAAGTTTGGATGAAATTGTCTCTTAAGCGTACCTTTTTATACGTTCCGAAGTTCCGTTTCTAAACAACAAAAAAAACAACGGCCTAATGCAAGTTTATGGGTTTATTGCAAATTGAACAGTGATTTCGAGATCTCGAGAGATTATGAAGGTCCGTGGGATCGTGGGGGCAGGATAACAAAGTTATTAATTCGGAGGATAACAGCGTGCGTAATAAAAGCGGAAGCGCATAAGGCTGGGGTAAACAAAACGTGGAACGTCAACTGGTAACTATAGTGCGACCAACTTATCTGTGCAACGTAGCGATAGCGCCACGGTCGAAAACTGAAAGACACCTATTACAAAATTAGACAACATCTGTGTCGTTTAATACTGGTAATTTTGTAGTTCCGCTTTAGGCCGTTATACAGACAAATTGATGGCAATGTGTAGTGGCCAGTCGCGGCCGTGTGACGTCGGCTGGCAAGCGACGTCACGACCGAACGTCACACGAACACGAAGCGAGCGGCGCATTACGCCGAGCTCTCGAGCGAGAGAGACAGCGAATCTGCGACTGAATCATTTAATAGCACGCCACCCGCGCCCGCGCGCAACCGTCAATCAAAGCAAAAATTGGAGTAACAGCACGCAACGGAGCTATTCGGCAATTTACAACCGGTAGTGATTGCACAAGAGCTCGTTGATAAGCCCGCGTTACCGTTCCGGCAACAATTGCAAATGGACGCGGAACAACGGTTACCAAATCCATGGTGACATATAAATATTACACAGGACTAATCACGACCTACATTGTTATTTAATTAAAAACGATTTAGACATGGCGACTAAGAATAACTAGTACCTTAAAAATTTGTGCAAGTATTTTTCGCTTAAAGTTTCGATTGATGTGACGTCTAAATACAATCTTTATGAAGACGTGTTGTCGTCACAACCTTGTCGTCTTTGCCTATTTTAATTCGATAACACAAAAAACACGTGTCTTTTAATTTTCCATAATGTACCTGATGGACTAATTAGAATTTTTGATCCAGTCATCATACCAATTGTAACTCCAGTTAGTCCAGTTGTGCAACGTTTACCAAATCCGTTTTGTGAACAAGTCAAATGTTCCGCGGCTCTTTCTAGGTCAAGGTCAGATATTCCGTGTGCAAGAAAAATTTCTACTTCGTGACATCGCTTTCTGCTTTTCAAACTCGAGTGCTGCTCTACTTCATTCATTCAACGCTTCTATTGTTATTTTTCAGTTCCGTAATCACAGCCGAGAATGCTGGCGGGCGAGAGACGAACAAGTAACGCGTATGGGCGGGAATGGACTGAAATCGAGCCGAATTAACGATTATGTAAATGTTATTCAAGCGAGGGGTGGGAAAAATATTGGGTATCCACTCCAAGGTTCACCTGAAAAATTGGGAGATACCGTAAAGTAGCCGGGAGAGCGGCGCGACCGCGTATCAAATAACTTATCCGCTTTTGTTATGGTAATACTCCCCCGAAATTATCTGTTCCCGGGCATAATCTGGAGTGGAATAAAACTTTTTACCGGGTTTCTGCTGGCTCTTTTGTTTCCCGAACAACTTGACCGATTTGATTGGAATTATAACGTCGCTTCTAATGAGACTTTTGTTGCGGATACCCGCTATTGTTCTGGAGATGAATTATTGGAATCTTTCGAATAAGGACTTCGACTTTTACACTCACTAACAGCGTCCGACGGTTTTACTCGTGTAGTTAGCCCAGTCTGGGTTATAATTTAGAACGCAGTTAGATTATAGTGTGGAATAGCTTAAAAACTACTTTTTATCGCGGCAAAATTACGGGAACGGAAACTACAAGAGTAAAGCCGCAGGAAAACATCGGGGAAAAAAATCGCGGGTAAATCAACCGTTCCAACGTGATTGAGCAAGAAACATCCAACATGCGAATGTATTATATTAGTAGGATTTCACACCGATAAGAGATTGACACCTCATCGAATTACACCATTCTAGTGTACGTACCATCAAAGCCTCAAAGCAAGGACAAAGATCCAAACTTGTTTACAGATGGCTCAAGACTGGATTGCCTGGAGGAAGGTGGTAAAGGACGTCGATGGTGGTCACGACCCTCAGTAATGAGGATACGACCAAGAAGAAGAAGAAGAAGTGTACATACGGCAACGTACACCACCAAGATTGAATTTAGATTATTCTTCGAAAATTACTGCATTTACTACTACGATCTAAGTAGACAGCGCATCGAGTTTCAGAGGGTCTACCGCCTAACTAATACTGTCTTAGCTTTGGTATTGCTGTCTCTTTTCTTTTCGCTTGAAATGATAGAGACAGCAATAGCAAAACCATAGCCTATTTAGGCGGTAGAGGGGCAGGACATTCCATAGCCTACGCCTGATGTAATTTCGTTGTCTCCATTCTAGCACACACGACATCTTCAATAGCTATTGATTCAACTATATGTATAAGTATTATATCAGTTATCTGACCGCCATAGTACACTCCGCGAGGCATAAGCTGAGCTTTGCATTTGTGTGAGTGTACATGGATAGTGTAGGTGTGACAAACGGCCTTAGGCGCGGCGCCATTCTGTCTCGCCGCGCTTCTGCCTGATTGGTGATCACTCACACTAATGCAAAGCTCAGCCTATACCTCGCGGACAAAATTTCAAGCTCCTGCCTGATTGGTGATCACTCACACTAATGCAAAGCTCAGCTTATACCTCGCGGAGTGTACAAGCCTTGCTAAGTTTGGGGTCAGATGGTGTTGTGTGTGAATTGTCCACCAATATTTATTTATTTATTCTTCCAGACCTTATAATGTCCTAAAGCAAGCGTCACATTCGAAACAACTCAAAAGCATCTCGCAATGTAAAATTGAATCTTACCTTCCACGGGCGTTCCTGTCATTTCACGAACCGCGAGCAATCTTTCATAGACTTTAATTTTGCGGAATCGCCGAGACACGGATAAATGGCACATTTCCCGTGCGCGTTCCGCAAAGGTTACCCATAAAATGTAGCCTTTTCTCGTGTACACACGTTTTATAACAAGTCTCCGGTTCCGACCGCTCAAGGAAATCTGTACGAAATTAAATGGAATTTCCACATGAACGAGTTGTGTGTATCTTTGAAGCCTTTGATAACGGAATGTCCGCGATAGAATACTGTGATCAAACAGTGTCTACGGCCACGGGACCGAGAGGAGCACATGTTTTGCTTACAGCTCATATTACCCCGAGGAAAGAGCCTCGTATTTTCCCCGATCAGGAAACATATGAGCCCGCAACATCTATTTTATATCTGTATGTTTGTGCATTTGAATTTTCGCGAGGATCGTAAGGACCGTTGCTCATGTAGCGAGAATGGAGAGCTTTGCAAAATACGCCAGACAAAATAGTACGTGGCTAGAATTCATACGTGTATATTAGTGTTGTGAGCGAATCTAAAAATACCTAAACGAACCCAAAAAGAAACGAGTCGCGTGGATAAAACATAATGTCGATGTAAAAAACACGAGCATTTCATTCTGTGTTGGCTTATAATACAATCCTGCTAAAATTATTTATGCGAAAGATGCTGCTCAATCACGTCGGAGCGACCAAGCAGATTGGGTTGAAATTGGGCACACAGATTATAGTCTGAAATAGCATGTAGGCTACTTTTTCATCGCGGGATTATTACGGGAAACGGAACCATACCTACCATAGGACCCTCAACACGTCTAACATCATCATCGTCATTCTCTGCCATTTATCGCTCACTACTGAGCTCAGGACTCTATTCTTAGACGCACTCGTCCCAATCATGCGCAAATGTTAACGATGTAAATAACATAAATAAACGTTTCTATAGAACTATCATTTGCAATAAAAAAATTATCAATATCATAAACATAATCGAAACGCTACCAGAAATATGTTTGTTATTTTGTAATTTCCATAGGAAATACCGCCGGAACTCGGTATTGTTTTCCACTCAAGGTTGAATACCCCACAGCTGACGATCAAAGATAAGGTACCTACGAGAAAATCTGAACTTTCGAACCTTAAAGGTCTGCGCCGACTTATACTCCTCCGCTACCACCCGACAAATAAAATACACTAAAATTTGGAGTAGAAGTCATGCACGTTAAGATACAGATTACATTGGCAACACAAATTAGCAGACAACTCGCTGACAGGCGTCTGCTAATTTATGTTGTCAATGTAATCTATATCTTAACAAGTATGACATAAAAACCATTTTTTGAGTGTATTTTATTTGTCGGGGTGGAAGCGGAGGAATAGACACAGAGTCTTTTCGGGACTTCATTCACTGTAGAGCAACCGAAACGTTACGGTAATTAAAGTTAATCGCGATTAAGTCCTATACATACTATCCATACTATCTATATCCTACCAATATTACTAACGCGAAAGTTTATAATTATGGATGGATGGATGTTTGTTACTCTTTCACGTAACAACTAGGTACTGAAATGAAATTTGCTACTTACATAGATAATGGTCTGGAATAACACATGGGCTACTTTTTATCCCGGGAAAATAAAGGGATCGGGAACTACGCGGATGAAACCGCGGGGCGCTGCCAGTGATATTATAAATGTGAGTGTAAGTTTGTTCGTTACGCGAAAACGACTTAGCCGATCATCGTGAAACTTTGCACACATGCTTGGCGGTATTAGAAGAATACAAGTAGTGCCACGCGGTTTCGCCCGCTTAGTACCTAATTTTGCTTTCCCTGGACAACAAGTAGAACATTGTTCTAATTTTTCATAATTTAAAATTCGAAGTTTAAAACTTTACTTTTGTTGAAGGCCAGTATAGAGGTGTTAAAATAAGACCTCCAACGCAATGGAAAGACCGAGTTCGGAGCGTTTATAAGAGATTGGACGATGGAAGCTCAGGAGTCAGGATCCGCTTAAAGGCAGCAAATAACCTTGAGTATTTCTTACCTCATCGCACACCGCAAGAAAGAACAAGAGAGAAACAGTAGGATTTGTTGCTGTTTTACGCTCAAATTTTAGAATAAACTCTTTATTTGTCTTTAGATTTTGGTCTTTTGAAAAAAAAACTACCAAAATGTTCGTAATGGAATTGTCTATCCGTTAGTGTAAGTACAAAATCTAAATAATGGAGGGTTATCGAGGAGATGCATGATAATTACAATTATTTTTCTTTTTATGGTTTCGTTGTGATGAGATTATTCAACCAATAGTAACAAAAAAAGAAAAGAAACTACCATTTTGAAGCCAAGAAACTGTAGAAATTTAATGTATTTTTTACCAGTTGATATTTGTTTTGGCTAGTGAGTAGATAGCTCTGAAAACTGGACAAAACACTCGTTTTGCTGGGGGACACCCCTTAAGCAGAAGGAATTGGGGGCCTTTGAAAAAAATTGAGAGTACTCACATGCCGCAGGGCTGGGTGGCTCAGCGCAGATGCCGATAGATTTGCTGGGGTCATCGATGAACGTCTGAGCGAGATGGTAGTCGCCAAGCTTCGTTTGAATCTGCTGGCTGACTTTATCCTTGTAACCGATGACCTGGAAAAAAATACTTGTTTGAAACAAACGATAAAGGGAATGTGGATATTATAATTACGAAATGTGATCAGATCAGATCCGCCATTCTAGCGCCTAATTAAATCGGTTTTGCGTCTATAATTTCGAGTGAAAAGAAAAGAGATAGCAATATTAAAACTAAGGCGGCTATCAAAACTTAGACGGTAGACCCCCTGATGTTCGTTTCCGAAAACATCCACGGTAAATGTCCCGGTATGAATAATAACATTATGGCAACAAGGGTGATAGGTTCGAACAGTACTCAACTGCAGTTGATTCGCAAACTCAGATCCTTTGGCAAACTTGACAGAAGCTATCAAAGTCGAAGAGCTGAGACAAAATTTCGGGTCAAGTTTAGTCTAAGCCAATGCCAGACGATTGTTTACACAAATGGAAATTCCTTAATCAAATTATTTAAGTTCCGCACGATAGGAATTTGTTTTATTTACTTAAACGCTATTAAATCTAAGTCCATTAAAGACACATTTCAAATTACACTTTCTTGCAATTTTTTTATCATGAACCTATGAAATGATTTAACACAGTTGAAGTCAATTCATAACCGAATGAAAGACAGAAATTAAAAAGATGAAAAAGACAAAGTAAATTCTGAGTAACAGCCGATACGCCGCTAACAATGTAACATTGAAGACAGTCTTCAAACGAAACGTAGCCCCCAAATATTTAATTACATTCACGAGATATCGAGGATACAGAGACGCTTATAATAATTTCATACAGGATCATTTTTCATGTTAATTAACCCTGAGTGTTCCCGCAGACGCCCACGCAACGTTCTCCCTCATTCCACGTGAGATCTTAATGTTGGCTTAATGAGAGGACTGACATTTTCCACTGTAAATAATGATGTGTGGGTCCATTAAAGAGTTAAAGGTATAGGAGGTAGTGTGACCTTTCTGAGGCAGATGATAGCTAAGCCAAAACAGCTGGAGAGTTAAACTTCGTCTGATAATCGAATCACACTTTCAGATATACAATGGCATAAGATGAAACTGATACTTGAGACTTGAACGCTCCTAGTTAAACCAATCGGGAAACAACAGCCACTGAGGCAACAGATGCCACACGCGATCGTAAGCAAAATAAGTTTCAGAAATTTCCACCATTTAGTGTTGCTACTTTTTAACCGACTTCCAAAAAAGAGGAGGTAGGTGGAGAAGATCGTAGTTCAGATGTATAAATTTTATCGAAATCGGTGTAGCGGTATTGAAAAAAGTGAACAAAAAACAAAATAAAATTGACTTTCGTTACCTCGATGACTTAGTGATAGCTTCCTATTGAATCTGGTGGTATGCCTGAATTAAATTTTGAATTGAATCGGTTTCTGTTATTTCGGAGAAAATGAATTATTTGTTTATCTTGACGATAACAATAAATAATAAGCTTATGTATTTGTTTAAAATAAAAATAATATTGGTGGACAATTCACACACAACACCATCTGACCCCAAACTAAGCAAAGCTTGTGTGATGGCAGCCAGATAGCTGATATAATACTTATATAGTTTTAAATACATACTTATTATACATAGGAACACCCACAGTGCAAACATTTGAATTCATCACACAAATATTTGCACTGGGTGGGGATCGAACCCACGACCCTCAGCTTCGCAGGCAGAGCTACTACCAACTAAGCTACTAGGCCAGTCAAAGTCAAAGTCAGTCAAAGTTTGTTTCCGAATTCAAACACAAAAATGTAAGGGTAATTCAGATGTGCTTAGTGTAAGTTATCAGTTAAACGTTAGGCATGTAGTGTAGTTCTAATTGTACATAAATTAGATTAGTTAATAAAGGCTTTGTGCCCATTTAAAAAAATACACAAAATCTTATTACAAATTAATATTAGTCAACTACGAAAATTTTTAATTCAAAAAAAAATTCGATAACAGTATGTATTATATATATATATTTATGTATTATATACTAGCTGTACCCTGCCACATTGTGATGCAAAAGTTAGATAAAAACAATCCTTGGTGCGGATTATATATCATTCCAAAATTTCAGCTCGATCGGTGCAGAACTTTTTGTGTTTTTGAAGCGTACACAAACCAACATAACATTATTATATATAGAGATATAGATAAATTTGACTGCGATATCGTGGATGCGGTCCATGATAGACCCTAACCACTAACCCAGAAGAAAGCGATTCCTTCATTGCTCGGTGTTTTCAAATCGAGAGTGAATCGTTTGTTTTAAGATCACGTTCCACCACAGACACCATCGTCGCTTAACATCAGAATTAAAAATAAAAGTGGTCAAGTGCGAGTCAGACTCGCCCATGAAGGCTTCTTCATGCAAGTTCTTATAGTTTCGGGAAAAGTAGCTGTGACATACGGACGGACAGACATGACGAATCTATAAGGGTATATTGCCATTATAAGTTACGGCTGGTCTAGTCGGGAGAACGGCGCCTGCCGATCCGGAGACCCCTTGTTCAAACCCCACACGCACCACTGTCTTTTCGAAGTCATGTGCGTAATGTTTTTTGAAACTGACATTTAATTTAGGACATCTTTTTTGTATTTATAATTTTGTTTAATTAATTTTGGTTTTGACTATTCATCTACGATTTAAGATGTGTAATTAGCATGACATAAACTGTTCCAATTTAATTTTTATTTAAAATGTTTTTAATGTTTAAATTTCGTTAGTGTAATTGGCGATATGCCGTTCTGACTGATTATATATAAATAAATAAATAAATAAAATGCCGCTAACTTAAAACAGTGAAGGAAAACATCGTGAGGAAACCGACGTGTACCCAGAATCTTTCGAAGTCATGTGTCATCCACCAACCCGCACAGGGCCAGCGTGGTGGATTATGGCCTTAACTCTCTCCGTGCGAGAGAAGGCCCCGAGTCCCAGCAGTGGGAACATTTAGTGGGCTGTTGATGATGTTGGTGATGATATTGCCATTTGGTTACGGACCCTTAAAAAGACACCTAGATTATATCCATCAAGAAACACCCACTCCGGCTTTTCCAAGTAAGCTTTTGTCGTAATTAAATTTGTTCGTCTGTTATCGAACCAAAAAACTGCAGAACACAAATATGAGGCGCGCAATGAGGTCGCCATGTGGCACGCGTCGCGTCTCATGTCCCAAATAACCCGGCTCAATGCCGAGACGCCCGCGAGAAGGCATGATTCACGACGCGACGTATCAACACGAGAACGGTACCTACACTACCTACTTACTGCGATCCAATCACGGATATTTGTTATTCATATTTATAACTAGCAGTGCCCCGCGGTTTTAACGAACCCGTTATTTTCCCAGCATTAAAAATAACCTGTTTTCTTCCCTTAGATGGAGACAGACAGACAGACAGAAACTCTTTATTTTGCACACCAAAAGACACATTACAATGAAAAAACAACAACCAATAAAATAACTTATAACTAGTGCCATAAATGGCGGCCTTATCGCTTATAGCGATTTCTTCCAGGCAACCATTAATAGTCAAAATAAAAAAAGGGGAAAAACAAATTCAGGATATGAAGAAAACAATAATAATGTCATCAATGGAGAAATATGTAAACTCTTTGGTTCTTCTACACTGTAATCTCACTGTGTTCATAAATTCAACCCGATCCGTTTTATACATTCCCACGTGATTGAGCAACAAACATCCAAACAATACCATTTATAATATTAGTAGGATTACTAGTGGTCCGTTCCGACTTCGCTTGGATATTGTCAATAATCGAAATAAAAACTATCCTATCTCTTAAGTTGGACCCAATTAATTACACATAATTGACAACTTTCGTGAATATATGTATCTTTTATCCCGCGAAAATAACGGGAAAGGGACCTAAGCTGATAAAACCGCAAGGCTACTTAGAAAAATCAAAAGTCCAGCACTGAGCAGCGGTTTAAAACAGCTTATATCAGTAGTCGGAGCACCGATAAACCAGACTTGTTGCTAATCCCCGAAGCTTCCTTTGAAGCGTCTCTGAAGATGAAAACTCGTAAATGAGAGACCCGAGCTCTTTGTGTTGTTTAAAAACCGACCAAGGTAAGTTATTAAAGCGGCAGGACTGGGAAAACTTTGCGAATCGATTCTCTGTCATGAAAATTCATGCCACCGGTAATTGTTCGCGTCTGCTGACCTACATCGCTCCTCAGCCGTGAAGCATCGAATCAAATAAAAAAAAATATGGGAAAATAAACAGCCCTGCGAATATTGTGCATATTGGTGTTGACTGTTTTCGTTATTCGTTCCCATTTTTCTATGCATATTTATGGTGTGATGTAAAACAGACTTTGTTGCTTGCGGTAAAAGTTCGTTTTATAGGCAGACTAACAAGCCCCATTGTCAGTGCAGGACTGTGTGGAATAATTTGTAATCGAGTTCATTAATTACATTTTCATCCCACCAGCTCGGAAAGAGTACTTTTGCTCCTCGATATCAGGGCGCAAAAGTCGTTTTTACCCTCTAGAGGTTAAAGTAAATTTGAATTTAGAACATCGTGTGTACTGAGGTTATGAATTCAAAACATAATTCAACATATTTATTTCTACCTCCTTGGTGCCGAATGCATCATACATTTTTTTTTATAAGTTAAAAACTCAGACTCGGAACCTCCTTGGTGTACTTACTTTTTTTTTAATTTGCTTAGCGCGAAAACATAAAAAAAATTGCATTTAGTCATTTCCTCGCTGAGGTGGAATGAAAAGTTACGTGTTGCACTCCAGTGCAAAGATTTTTTCACCTTGTGCTCTTTTAATTCCCTTGCTACGCTCAGCTCACTCGCTGCGCTCGTGATTCAATTTTAGAATCCTTCGCTTGCTCGGTCAAGCGAAGGATTCTAAAATTGAATCAAAATTGAGCGCACGCGGTTAAAAATCAACTTTGCACTCTTGTATAACAAATAACTATTATTTTGACTGCCCTCGTGGCTTAGTGGGCGGTAACTCTGCCTGCGAAGCCGAGAATCGTGGGTTCGATTCCCACCCAGTGCAAGTATTTGTGTGATGAATTCAAATGTTTGCACTGTGTCTGGGTGTTTCTATTTATAAATAAGTATGTACATATTTAAAAAACCTATATATGTATTATTATATCAGCTATTTGGCTGCCACAGTACAAGCTTTGCTTAGTTTGGGGTCAGATGGTGTTGTGTGTGAATTGTCCACCAATATTTATTATTTTAACTGAGGCAAAATACGGGTACAAAAAACAACTGAATTGAACTTCTACCCCTCGCGATTAGAACTCATTTTTGAGTACAGTGTTCGGCTCACGAGAAGAATCACCCAAAAACAATAAACACACTCATGTATTACAAATATGACGCATTTTTTTAAAATTATTATGTGTTTACACTTGACCACCATCTCGCCTGATGTTAACCGACGATGCGGTCTACGATGGAGCGTGCTTATCCAGAAGAAACCGATTCACTCTCGATTTGAAGACACCAATATTGTAACCATCGGGAAAACCCCACTCAAGCAACGCATCTCACATCCTAGACGTTCTTTTCACGTTGAGTCAAATTTCTTTATTCGAGTCTTTGGAACGTTAACCATGAGACTCCTCTCCCGTTGATATAGCCAGATAAATATATACTCTTTATGGTACAAATCAAAACAAAAATAATACATTAGAAAAATAACGATAATAAAAACTAGTGCTAGGACTGGCGCCCTTATCGTCAAAACGAATTTCTACCAAGCAACCTTTGGGACGGAAAAGGCTTTAACATTTAGAAAGCGGGATAAAGCATAGCCCTACATAACTGTACTGAACAGCTGTACTGAGCATTTAATGGAACCGTATTATACCATGAATAACTTTTACAATGGAACCAAATCGGAAGTCGCGAAATAATCAGCTGTTCTATTCAAACTGTCCGTTTGAAATCAACAAAACGTCTGTAACAGCTGACATTTTTTGAATTTATAGATATTTGTTTAAAAAAAAATTTGAGTAAATTTTTCCGACGCGCGCGCATATCGTCATGAAAACCCGACACCCTGAAGTTTTATAGCTAGTAAACTTTTTGAAATGAGCAGAGAATTTTATCACGAAACTAAAATACAATGAAAACTACATACACTACTCTACATACCTAACTTACTACTACTAAACAAAATTATCCTATATAGGTATATATTATAATGTCTTGAATTATCCAAGCATTGTAACTAGCTTCAAATGAATACTTCTTTCGTTGGAGTTAGACTGCTTAAGCACGAAGAATGAAGAGAAGTTATTTTTTTATTTAAATAAAAATAAATAAATATTGGTGGACAATTCACATACAACAACACCACCTGACCCCAAACTAATTAAAATTTCTTAGTTAATCTTATTGTAAAAGTTGTTAATAATAATTATAAGCAACTTAATTTATAATCATTTTAAATAAAACCAAATCCTTACAGCTAAATACTAATGTTCTGTTTACACTGAGTAAACAAAAAAAGTTCATGAAAATGTTCGTCACTCTCGGTATTACCTGTCCAATCTTAGCAAACTCACCATCATTTACACAATAATTTCAACTTTAACAAAAGGCGTAAAATAAAACCTTGTTGACCTTATAGAGTTGCTTAAAGAGGACCTTAGCTTAACAAAAGGGCACTTGCGAAAGAAAACATATTTCTAAGCTACTGTAATCCGCAAAAGAACCTCTATCGAATGTGATTACAGGCGACCCGAAACGGAATGATGCGTTACAAAGAGACAGGTACTCTTTCATTTCTCGAACGCGGCCCTATTCACTGTGATCAAAAAACTAAACACGTATTTTCCGATGTAACTTGACACCAACTCATTGGATTACTAAATTACATTTATAAAAAAAAACGCAAAATGACCTTGCAATTTCGACATCGCGTTTAAATAAATAATCAAACAAACTTAACCTATACACAAACTGGTAATTTAAATAATACCTACAAGGAAATTTTACTAACGAGTACCTAATCAACAGTAAGACCACAGGGAATTAAGGACTCAGAAAGATGTCCGATAAAACATGACTTTAAAATATATGTGGTTTGGGAATCAAGCAAGCCAATCAAAAATATGTAAAAAAAAGTTTCGAGTACAATAAAATCCACTTGATCCAAACCACGATTCTGGTTATAACTCTGGATTCGTCTAGACTAGACAATGCTTTGACCCTGATATATGATAATAATCTTCGTGATCTGAGTTCAACATGTTGTCGATATTCATATTACGTAGACGAATCATAGATGATCTTTGGCTACGAAGAATTGTCATTAGGCCTGGTATCAAGGAATAATTGACCGTGTTTAGCGCTTCGCGTTTAGTTTGTGGAATACGGACACTGAACGATCAGCATTAGTCTTCAGGGCATTGATACCCAGGATTACGCGAATCCAATAAAACAGACGTTACAGTAAGGTTGAGCCACACCTACGCTTTTGTAATAATGTATTTATGGCGCACACTTGACTAGCGTGATGGTAGCTTTAGCTATTTCCTTGTGGGAGAAGGAGTGGTTTACGCAGGAGAATGGCAACTACCCCTGGTTGGGATCCCAAACGTACCACTGTCTCTTCGAAGTAATTTACGTAATGCCACTAACTTGAAAGCGTGAAAATGTTCCAAGAATCTTTTGAGTCATGTCATGTGTCATCCACTAACCCGCACTGGGCCAGAGAGGTGAATTATAGCGTTGACTCTCTGCGAGAGAATACCCCGACTCCCAACAGTGGGATCATTTAGTGTTTTTTTGGAACATTTTGCTTATGAAAGAAGGCTCCAAGCGCAACCATTAGGAACATTGGGCATGTGACCTGCTTATGCTAATATGATCATGACACGCCTCTTTCCGCTGAGTAAGTTTAGATGTTTAACTCCATCATGTGATTCACTAGCAGTGGTTTTACCCTCGCAGTTCAAATTACCGATATCTTTTCGCGACAAAAAGTAGCCTATGTGCCATTCAAGACAACAATCTAATCGTGTTCCAAATTTTAACTTAATCCGTTCACATCTGAGGTGATTGAACAACAAACATTTCAAACTCATCATCAACAGCCCACTAATAGTTCCCACTGCTGGGACTCGGGGCCTTCCCTCTCAAGGTGAGAGTTAAGGGCATAATCCACCACACTGGTCCAGTGTCAGGCCCAGTGGTTGGATGCACGAAGTGCACGAATGGTGGATGGAACATTTCAAACTATCGCATTTAAAATATTTCTAGCATTGTGTTACAGATAGACAAGATCAGTGATACAAAGAAGAGTAGTAACACGACGGACTCAATTAGGGCATTGCAATTTAACAATCAACCAGGAGCGGAGCGTTCCATTCATATGCTAAGGTTATCATACAGGACATTTCTTAGATAAAGTACCTATGATAGACTCTGATTTAGGAATAGGTTTTCGACAAAAGCAGATCTCTCAAGGTTTTATGTAAGCATAGAATAAGCATAAGCACCCCACCAATTGTTGCTTAGATTTGGGGCCTTCTCTCGCGTCAAGGTCATAATGTCAAGGTCAATGAGCGTCAAGGTCATAATTCAACTGGCTGACCCAGTGCGGATTGATAACTTAAGGTTTTATGTATTTTGTTGACAATTTTCATATCAGATCTAAAATAATAATTGTTTACAAATGAGCGTTACGCATCTTTTTACTGTTCTACGTCACATCTTTATTAACTTTTTTGTGGTAGATACAAAAGGTCTGATTCCGTAGTCTCGGCCCAAACCACCCGTAAAAGGGTAAAGACGTTTGAAGTTTTCATTAACAAGTGTGGCTGGATCCTAAAAACGGAAGATAAAAGCGAAATCGCAATGCGGAAACCGTTCATTGTAACAGGATTCGGCAAATGATTTGGCGTTTCAATCAAGACGCGACCGGCCAGCTGTCCAAATCAAATAACACGCTTTTCTCATGCACCTCTGACCTTTAAGCGTTTGTTATATAACAATTTCACAAATTTATTTTTAACAGGGCCTATGACTCCAGCTGTCCTCTAATATCTACCGAATTTAGGGTTAACGCAGAAGGTGCAAGGCTCTTATGATGAAGTGCATATCCTGTGGAGGTTTTTCGGTTTTTGTCGGTAAGGGCAACACTCGTCGTGTCGAAGCCGACTTAAGGAAGGGTTTGCGTAAATGCATTTAACCACAAAATACCCGTTAAAAAACCCGTAAATTCCTAAACGGCCAAATCTCCCGACGATTTTAGACTGAGCGTCGCGGCGCCCGCGCAGCGCTCGCGATGTTAGGAGTTAAAAAGGATGCTTGTTAACTACATTTACTATATCCATATTATAGCTTGTAGGTGCTTATACACGCGCTTAGACCATACTTGAAAGAACACAAATACTAACAATATTCGCTTACCGTAGGCACTCAATGTACGACGTACAACTACATCTCGTATAACGCGTAGTGCACCTCAGACGGTACCCACTTCGGCGTGTACTGTCGCCGCAATGAAAGATAAATCATATGTCCTTAATGTGCCAACGATTACTGCTTGAATCGTCTGTCATAAGGTCTATAATAGCATATAGCGACAAAGCTATATGTATTTATATGCTATCCTAGATCACAACCAAAGTTCAGCCTAATCCGTTCAATTCTTCGCGCATTGACTGACTATTCATAAAGAAACATCAACGCTTTCACATTTATAATAGTAGCATAGGATAGGATTACCGGTTCATTGTTTCACGTATTATATATACATCACTATTTGCAAATACATTGTATCGGGCCCGGGCGAGTTATGCAAACAACTTGGACACATTCGAAGTGAAGTGTGCGGTCAAGACTTTTTAATTATATACATTGTACTAGCTGACCCGAGACGTTCTGCCATATACGATTAAATTATTATCAATTAAATGCAATGTCAAAGTAACGCAATTCTTCGTATAAACGACATCAATAAGCGACGGCGACGGTTAAATCATTTGAATATACGACATCCATAAGCGACGGTTAAATCATTTGAATACTAATCACAAAAAGTGTAAGCTGCAAAAGGGATGGACGACCCATTGTCCACTGTCATACCTACAAACCTACAAAATATAAACCAAAAAATTATTAAAATCAGTTGAAATTTCTCTTAGGTAAGCGCGCTCTATCGTAGATCGCATTCTCACGTATATGTAATCAGGCGTAATGGCGATCAAGTACAAACATATCATCGATACTAAAAATAACAACATTGTTGTACCACTGCCTGGTTGCCTGGAAGAGATCGCTTTTAGCGATAAGGCCGCCAATTGAAATGTCATCTTTTTGTCATACATAATTTTTGTTTCTTTGGTGTTTTAATATAGTCTTACGCATCTAACATTAATTATTTCACAAATCACAAAAAACCGACTTCAATTTAAAATAAATTTATAGTCAGACCCTCGACTACATTGGATAACATTTGTGAAATCTACAAATACGTCGTCCAAGTAGAGGTTAGTAAATTTTAGTTTTTTTGTTGATATTTCTGTGTTCCGGTTTGAAGGGCAATGTTTACAGACAAATTACAGGGCTTAAGAGATATAAGATCTTAGATCTCTGGGTGACGAGCGCAGTGCAGTGCTAGGTAATGATTTGGACTCTTCATGTTCCAATAGCTGCGTGTCACTGTGCTGTTATGTGTCAGGCATGTTGCTTACCATCACGCACATGTCCTGATCGTCTCGTCACCCTTTATTTGAAAAAAAAAATAAAAAATATTCTTAAACCACCACATGGGACATCCTCTGAAGTATTTCCTTCTAACCAAAAAAAAAAAACAATAAAATCGAATCACAATTGACGGAACTATTTCCTAACATACGTAATAATATATTTTTTATTATTTACGTATATAATAAAAACATAAAAAGAATTGAGAACATCCTCCTTTCTTGAAGTCGGTTAAAATATTTACGGCATCACTATCGTAATATGATAGTATATTATACTTTAATTCCGTTTAAAACATTCTCACATATAACGATATCAATATCATAAGCAGTTTTATTAACAGGAGAGACAGCTGTAGTTCGCCAGCCGAAGAGTCAACGCCCCGCCCGAGTCTGCCCGCCCGGTCGAAAGGACACTGAAGGAACACCGTCTTTGGCCCACTTATATTGTGACCTAGCTTTGATTGAGACACCGCACCAGTCACAAAGAACTGGAAAACGAAGTAATGAAACATTTAGTCTGTTCTGAGTGTATTTTTGGAACTAGAAAGCTAATTTAGATCTTTTTGAATACGATGTGTTGAATAAAAGTGATCGTGTCGTGAACGTGAAATGCGTGTCTAGTAAAGAGGAATATAGAAGTACGTAAATCTACTCCTTTTTTGTCTCTTCATTCTCAAATCACTCATTCTGTCCTACGGTTACCTGGAAAAGATCGCTTTCAGTGATAAGATCGCCAATTGCTACATTATTTTCTTTCTTGAAAACACATCTTGATATAGTCAGGGATAGCACATAGGCTAGCATTTTTTTTTTCTAACGGTCCTATAGCAGCTGGCGGTGGGTGCCGCTACTACCTAACGGAGTTCGGGGTTAGCGCGGAAGCGCAGGACCCCCCCCCCCCCCTAAACCTAACTTAAAACCTAACAGCATAGCAAACAGGCTTTTTATCACGGGTAAATTACGAGAACGGGTAAAATCGCGGGGCCCTGCGAGTAATAAAATAAATCATGTTGTGTGGAAAACATAACTATATATATTTGTTTACATAACAATTTTATTACAAACTATTGTCTCTTGGGCTAATAACTCATGGAGCGGTTTCAAACGCGCGGGCGCGGGCCTGAAGCTTTTGCCGCCCGCCTATCACCCGCCACGCGGGCGCGGTTGGAAACCGCTCCATGAGTTCTCAGCCTAAAAGTTCATCTAACATCAAAAATGTCGCAAATTCCGATCTGTCCTGCCTCGAAAATTTTCCAGGATTCTAGTTCGCGTAATCCGTGCGTAAACGTCTGGAAAGCCGCGGTAAGTATTTATTTTTCCGGTTGCGGAATGTTGCCAAAACGAAGCCAAACGAGGAAGGAAAACGAGACGAGTAAAAGCGACGAGGACAATGTACGTATGACTTTGAAACAATACCAATTATTCAATTGTAATTGTAAACATTTGCTGGGAATTCTATTTTACTTACTTATTTTTAGGGACTTTCGCGGTAAGGCATTTGGCAACCCGGACTGGGCCAGTTTGGATTAAAATTGGGCTTATGCTACTTTACTAAAAATAGACCACCGTTTTTTTTTTTATTGTTCGACGAGACTAGTATGTCACGTTCCTGATCTTAAGTAAACCTGCCCATAATAGCGCAGTGTCACGCAACTATTGGAACACGAAGAGTCCAAATCATTACCTAGTCCTGCACTGCGCTCGTCACCCAGAGATATAAGATGATTTATCTCAATCCCCAGTAATTTATCTGGAAACATTGCCCTTCAACCGGAACACAGTGGTGTTTGCACATTACTGCTCTGCGGTAGAATAACTGGCAAATATTAGTGGAATAACTGGGAAAGAAAGTGGTATTTCCCCAGACGGACTCTGCAAATAGGCGTACCACCACTAACCCTACCTACCATCATGTCATGACATGTCATACCATAAATTTCCATTGATTGATTTCCATAATATGTTTTTTTTTTATAAAGAGTGACGAGACGATCACGACATGTGCCCGATGATAAACAACACGCCTGCCACATAACAGCACAGTGACACGCAGCTATTGGAACATGAAGAGTCCAAATCATCACCTAGCTCTGCAGTGCGCTCGTTACCCAGAGTTCTAAGATATTCCATTGATAAAGCCTTAAAAAAAAGTCAAGAATAGGTGAAAGTCAAGATCTGGCCAAGTGCTGATTAGCGGAGGCGTTCTCTATAAGCCCGTTAATGCCTACAACGTCAATATCACTCGAAGCGAGAAGCCTTAATTATTTTAAATGGCTTATCAGAATAATTTAATCTCATTTGCATGGACGTACTCAGAGATTAATCATTAGCGCCATTGATAGCCGTTTCAATTGGCGTGTTCACGATTCAGTGGATAAGATGGAAGGCTATGAACATTACTTGTATATTCTATATTAAATCTGTAT
Source organism: Ectropis grisescens (assembly GCA_017562165.1). Taxonomy (NCBI): domain Eukaryota; kingdom Metazoa; phylum Arthropoda; class Insecta; order Lepidoptera; family Geometridae; genus Ectropis; species Ectropis grisescens. The sequence goes on along the minus strand of CM029780.1, from coordinate 6,866,079 downwards.
AAATTAATAAAGCTGAAGAGTTTATTTTTTGCTTGTTGGAATTCGTTTATATTTAAAAATAGTGGTTCGTAGAAACTACTAGAATTACGTTTAAAATGTTCCCAACTCTACCTGATTTTCCACTTCTACCAGTTCAGGAAATATGTTCAAAAAGAGAACCGAAATGACAAAGGTCACAGACCCCGGAGTCTGTGGAGTGACTAAATTTAATTTGTACAAAAATAACTAGTGGTTCGTTTGTGAACATTAGTTTTAGGCTTGAATTATACTTGTGCAAGACTACCTAATCTGTTACCAGTCGCACAACTCGGCAACATGTACACAAGGTGGGCTATTAATGTTTTCAGCAAAACACTGCGAAAATATTTCGCTGAGTGGTGTGTCGCAATGGACTTTTGTCTTTATTGTAGTTCAACTACTGAACTTATTTGTACGATACCTATTATCGTACAATAAGAAGTTCAATTTAAACTTTAAAAATGTATACTCTTTGTATGCTCCTATTTTGTTTTTTTTTTTAATTAAATTGACGTGTAAATTGTACATTTATCAATAAAGAACTTTGACTTTGAACAGATTAGGTTGACATTTCGATTAGAGATAGATTATTTATATATACTCTGGAATAGCCTATAAGTTTCTTTATATACCCAAACAGTACTTATACACGAATAGTCTCGAACGGACATTATCAATGAAGCATTATTAATTATTGGATATTTATTTACCGTGATTATACAGTGGAGCGAGTTCCCGATATTTCGATACACATAATATACTATTACTTGTGAATAACCTTAATATCATAGAACGATGTGTCACTGCTACAGCAGCACTATACAACTAGCAGCTACTGGCGGTTTCACTCGCGTAGTTCTTTCTTCCCTTCCGCGACGAAATTAACCTATGTATTATTTCAGACCATAAACTATCCGTGTCCCAAACTTTAACCCAATCCATTTAGGCGTTCCGCTGTGATTAAGCTACGAACATCTGAGCTTTCGCGTTCACAACATTAGGAGGATTTATAAGTTAAATAAATAATGATTAAATACATACATCAATGCTCTCAATTTCTCGATTCCAATAGATTTGGTTCGTCCACCCCACAGGTAGCGAGAGTCGTCGTATAACTACGCCAAGATTCCAGCCCCCGATAAATACGAACAGTGCGTGTCAATGCCCCAGAGTTCACACGAAGGGTGCAAAACGAGTCTACAGAAAGGACGAACGAAGAAGGGTCGTGTTATATTACTTAGCGCAGATGGGGTACGCCGTGGAAAATAATAATGGCGTCGGCGCAAACTGTTGCCTACCGGCTTATCACTGATAACGTGACAATTTATGCGCAATTTTTTTTATAAGAGGATACATTTTTGAAACTGTTTCTCCAGTAACCCTTTTAAGGAAACTCTATCCATTTCAATATCTATGGATGCAATCATGGTTGTGTGTCTTCAAGACAAGAGTCAATCAATTACCAGATAAGTAGTAAGTTCTGTATCGTAATTTAAAATAAGGGGAGATGGCGATCGATACATTTATTATCGTTGAAAATAATGTAACACTACTAATATAAAAAATGCGAAAGTTTGTACGTTCTGATGTTTGTTACTCAATCACGATGAAATTTGCAAAACAGATAGATTAAAGTTTGGAAATAATACTTAGGCTATTTTTATTTGCGGAAAAATAACGCGAACGGGAATTGGGCAGGTAAAACTGCGTGGCACTGCTAGTAGTATTAATAAGACAGTGTTTTTATCTATAAACGTATCAGTGAGAATTTTACCAATTTATATACTACAAAACACAAATAACCAATTTTATGTGTAAGAATTTTATAAAGTGATACATTTTAAGAATGATTAATCTACCTTAGTACCCAGTTAAGGGACTATCTATATCAAAATCTGTCTGCATTGACGTAAGCAGTCTCGATGCAGTGTCTTCAAATCGAGAGTGAATCAGTTTATTCTAGGTAAAGCGCCCTCCATCGTCGACAGACATCAAGCCCGAGTGACACGAGGCTAGTTTCCCAAACTAGGATAATAAGCTAGCAAGCTAATATTCTAGCTTCGTGAAGACATAGACAACGCGTTTTATCTACACGAAGCTAGAAGTATTAGCGTGATAGCTTACCTACTATCTTAGCTTGAAAAACTAGCCTCGTGTCGCTCGGGCATTAAGGTAAAAACTCCGAAAGAAGGAATATTTTTTTGACGTCTGTTAAAAATAACTAACAATCTAACAGAGTTAGTTATCATTTACAGTATGTGGGCAATAAAATAAAGCGGTGTCGTGTCATCGACCCAAATCGGCGTATGTCAATGACTCCGCCATTTGCAGGACGATATTTTTTTTCCACAATAGCCTATGGAACTGTGAGTTTATAATTTGGTACGAAACCGGTTCATTGGGATGGTCTAGCGTTGACCTCGAACTTTATGGTGCTCGTTCGATAACAGGCGTCGTATTACAAGGACAATATAGTATTGTACAATGGCTTGAAGTGATCAGCAGATTTTTTTCAGAAGACTTTAATCAGCTGACTGTTATTATTTTTTCTCATTGTATAAAAAATGTTTTGCCAGAGAAATATTGGCATGGCTCTCGAAGAGGCCAGTTTGTACGGGTCAACATGTTTTGTATCATCAACATTTGTATTTGTTTTAAGAATTTATCTTTCTGTACATTTATTTCAGTCTTTGGGTTGTGAAACAATCTTATCTCACTTGCAAACACCATTAAAGATTTTTGTATTTAAATGATTAAAACGCTGGGATTCGTGGTTATCTTTCTCAATGAAGCAGCTAAGGTTACTCTACGCTAGCGAAAATAACTAGGGATGGGAACTAGGCGGGTAAAACCTCGGGAGTTCTGCTACACTCCGCGAGGCATAAGCTGAGCTTTGCATTTGTGTGAGTGTACATGGATAGTGTAGGTGTGACAACCGGCCTTAGGCGCGGCGCCATTCTGTCTCGCCGCGCTCCTGCCTGATTGGTGATCACTCACACTAATGCAAATCTCAGCCTATACCTCGCGGACAAAATTTCAAGCTCCTGCCTGATTGGTGATCACTCACACTAATGCAAAGCTCAGCTTATACCTCGCGGAGTGTACCACTGTATAAAGCATGTGACACACAAACCTTACACATGTTCGCTAATTTTTAGATAAGGTTGAACTGATTCCGAGAAAGGAAACAAACGTTTTTATTGTTATATTCGACTAAACATAAAACGTTTACATTTAACTTGCTGCGCCCTGCGGTTTCACCCGCGCCAATTTAAAGAAAAACCTACTAAACTATATATGTTTCATAACTTCAAAAAGCTATTGTGTGCTATATTATATACCTAATATACCTAACATCAGGTTATAATCAGTGAGATACCAATACATAAATATAGGTGGACATTTCAATTTCACACACAACACCGTCTGACCCTTAACTAAGCAAAGCTTATACATAATACTTATATAGTTGTAATTACATACTTATTATACATAGAAACACCCAGGTACAACAAATATTTGTACAAAGGAACTATTTAATTGTGTCACAAGAATATAACTTCTTTATAACAATCAGATTCCCTGACAGTATGTCAACGATCCCAAAGTCTTTGTCTCCTCAATAGGATTACCAGCCGTATACGTTTGCGATTAAAAAGGCATATTTTCATTAGATATTCGAGTGGCACGCCCCACTCTCCCGGTGGGGGGAACGGGCGAGTAGAGGGATGTAATGAGGCCCGTCTAGACACCCACCGCGTTGCTATATTGTCTGTACCGCGGTTCCATTGTGCTCACTCCACGACTGTTCCGTACCCAACTTATCGCTTACAGTAATGAATAACTCAGAGACAAATTAAAAGTGCCGTCTGTTGTGTTCCATACCTATTATCCCAATTAAAATTGGAACTGTAAAGAGGTGTGTTTGTTTTGCTGTTTACTGATCAGGGCAATGATCACTTTTTGTGTGATGGGGAATTAATTCCTCTTGTTAAGTACAATAGTACTAAACAGTTATTTATGGCGAAATATGGAATTAAGAAAATAAATGTGATACCAATTTACCGGTAATATTTGATACATTTAATTTTATTTGACGCATAATGACTAGCAGCGTCCAACGGGTTTACTCGCAGTAATTCCCGGTCCCGTTACTTTTCCGGGATAAAAATTAGCTTGTGATATTCCAGACCATTCTATCTAAATATGTATCAAATTTCATGCAAATCCTTTCAAATTTTTTTGCGTGTAAGATTTACAAACAATTTACAACAACATTAATTTTACTACTGGATGATAAGAACAATGTGTCCCTTTTGACATAGTGCAGGGTTTCAACCTAACCCAACCTAAGAGGAATGACCTAAAAGGATGAGCGTAACTCGACCAACTCGAACAAAAACGTTATCAGATCATTAACCTGTTGACTGATACGATATGTGATATCTGCGGCGGCGGAAGGAGATAAAAGAGTAAAGATAATAAGGAAAATTCAATAGTGTCGAGAGATATTTGCAAAAGGAAAACACATGAAACTGATTATCAGGTAAAATAAATACTGAAGGCAACCGCAAATACTTTAGTCATGGCTTTGAGCTATAAAGTTTGTTCACAACTCCAATGTTATTAATTATGAGATTTACCTTGTTTTTTACTTTACCTTGTTTATGCGTTGCTTCGCTATACATATAAGTACGGCAAATATTATTTAATTCGTAATAATATTCTTTAGGCCTTTCCAAAAAGAAGCAGATTAAAAATTCAAGTGCCTAATTTTTTTGTACGTTTAATGTTTTGCTATGACCTCAATCAATTGTGAATGGAATCTAATGATTCTCTTTTTGTTTGATGGATCGTATTTCAAAGGTACATTTTATCGAAATCGGTCTAGATCTCTTAAGAAATAAACAAAACCAAAATAATTGTGCAAATGTAGTTTCCTTTGGCGACGATGCCGTCCACAATGAACCGGCCTACAAAACAAAGACATCAAGATTGTAAACCATCTGGGAAAACACATTCGACTAATATATTTGGGCGTGCGAAGCCGATACGAACCGCTAGTTAAAAACGTAATCACTACATAAGTGGGCCGACTACAAAAGACACATTTCCACACTAATAGCGCCCACTTTAAACAAAGTTGTATTTTCGGTTCGTTGAAATATAGCTCACGTCGAATATAAATAGCTCAACTGAAATAGATATTCTCGTGAAACCTGCGCGCTCATTCCAAATCATTTTACCGAGGGTAGATCGGACGAAGACGTATTTCGGAACTCGTCTGAGATGCCAATTCGACAATTTGAACTGAAGAAACTAATAACGTAAATGTAACTTTCAATTCTCGCGATTTGAGCTCAAATTCAAAACATTAAACCGGATTATAGATCCCGCTAATAATACGGATGTAAAGCTGGGTGTTTGGATGGTTGGATGTTTGTTTCTCGATCACATCGGAACGGATGAATGAAACATAGAGATAAATCATCTTATATCTCTGGGTTACAAGCGCAGTGCAGTTAGATAACAATGATTTGGACTCTTCATGTTCCAATAGCAGCGTGAAACTGTACCGTTATAGGCTGACGTGTTGCATGCCACCAGTCACATATCATACTTGCTCCGTCTCTCTTTGGGGTATAGAAACAATTACATAAGCCCATTTCATTTTCGTCCATAACATTATTTTATATCAATCTACAGTGTAGAAATGATCAAGGATTTGTTGATAAGCGAAAATTGAAAGCAATCCTCAAATCGAAGGGTCTATCGCCTATCTAAAACTGAATTAAGGCTTTAGAACACCTGGCTAAATTTTGTGACTGAATTCAGAAGGAAGGTTAGTCGACTAAATTCAGTGGCAGGTTTAGAGCAAGTTAGGAGCAAGCAATCATCGCAATTTAGTATGCTAACTTCCTGAATGCTAATTACCTGCTACACTTCATCAAATTCAGTAGCGCCTTTGACATTGCTCTCTTTTCTATTCACTTCAAACGATAGAGACAGCAATAACAAGCCGATTTAGTTAGCCGGTATAAGGACGGGTTGCATCCAACAACAATAGTAGTAGTGGACTTGAATGAATGGAATAAGAGTCTGGGTCAACAGAGCGATAACGAGCTCGCTCTGTCAGTGGCTATTAATATCTTCAATCTTCATACGATACACGTCCGGTACATACGAACTAATAACAAGCATGGGCGCTCCGAAGGGGAAGGGGGGGGTCACAGGGACGTAACCCCCCCCCCACCCCCAAATTCGTAGACGTTAAACTAAAAATCTAAGAAAATTAAAAATATGTAATAGTACATAGACTATTTCTTAACGCGGGAAAACAACTAGAACGGGAACTACACGGGTAAAATCGTGGGTGCTACTAGTAAAAGATTTTTTACTCGATTTATTGTATTCCTACTGGTGCCCCCAAATCTGATGCTGCGTGCTGGTGACCCCCTTCAAAATTCGAGGCTGGGATCCGCGCCTGTTAACAAGATGGGTTATCTATACTATGGTTTTCAGTAGATTTATTTTTATTTTAACGCGATAATCTCAAGAACTATTATATACTATACCGAATTAAAAAAAATCTTATGTATAGATTTAAAAAATCTTGGTGTTTTGAAATCGAGAGTGAATCGGTTTCTTCTAGGTAAACACGCCCCATCGTAGACCGCATCGTCGCTTAACATCAGGTAAGATGGCGGTCAAGTGTAAACCTATAAAAGTAAAAAAAAAGACAAGTTCAATTTAAGAAAGAATAGAGTTAGTAATTAATTGATCACGATAGAACGAAACAAATGAAAAGTAATCCAACACTACGTAATTGTCGGATTCGCTATTCGTTTCACAGTTTCTATTATAAAATCACATTTAAGCGTAATACCAAGACTCGTAGAAGCAGCAGATGTGAATTAATTACGAGAGATACTCGTACAAGCTAATCGGTCTGAGCACCTGGGGAGCTACCCAATCTGGTTTTACCCCACGCACCTGCGGCGTTGCGATTATTGATTTTCAGGTTCTGCTCGTTGCTACTATTTTCAGATTACAATTTTTCTACTTTACTTCGTTACGGTTTGGAGGGCAATGTTTCCAGGCAAAAAGAGACTTTTATGTCACTGGTCGACGCGATGCAGTACTAGCCAGTTTTTTTGGCTCTTTATTTTCATAATCTAATTAAAATTTTACTACAAAGAATTATGCGAAAGAGAAGACGAGATACGAGACAAAGGCATGGAAAAAGTTGGAGGAGACCTTTACCCAAAATGGGGTCCGTATCCAAAACCCAACTGCAAGCTAACACAATTACAAACAACTAAGATTAAGATAAATACTAACAACAATAAACAACATTGTAAATTAAATATGGTTAAGGTTATGGAATAAATGGCTTAATAATAAATAATTTCAATTTTGCGGTATTGCTCGCGTAGTTCACGTTCCTATTATTTTCCCGCAATAAAAGACTGTAATCACTGACTGAACTCTAGATTGTAACCAAGTTTTGGTCCAAATTATAACCAGATCCTATCAGGCATTTCTAAATATCATCCAATAATATGATCGGTTCATAAATAAGAACATTTGAATATACAAATAAATGTATCGAAAAGTATATTCACTAGTACTTAAATAGATATAGATAGTAGGCATTAGACTTTTAATGCTGCTTTATAAACTTACATTTTTAACTATTTACAGCAAAACATTACAACTCCCATACATTTCCTCAAATTTAGAGTAATAAAAATAAATATATCACAGGCACGGTAATATATAAGTATATGTATGTTATCGTGTTATCGTGCCTTGTAGCCTGTGTATTTGTAATATAAGTTCAATTCGGAATACCTTTCCGGCGAATCGACGGCCGAGCGAAGATCTATTTACACAAAAAAAAATAAACAACATTATTTTTTTACCATCACCCATGAGAACGTGACGAAACTCAATACCTCGCTAACGCCAAACACAATAACAAACTAATGTACTAATATTATTTCTTTTAACGACTTCAGTTGCGTCAATTTCGACTAATACCATTTGTTAGCACTCAAAGGAAAAAAAATGTTTTGGCAACATTCGATTTCAGGCCACGTTATTCTAGTTTTGTGATAAAAACGGTGAACTATTATTGAATAACATTTTTTTAAAGTTATTTAACAGTACCGCCGCAGTCCAGGTTTCGGGATCATTGGTCTGAACTCTGAATCATTAGTTATTGCAACTATGGAAAAAAAACGTTTTGGCAGCATTCACAGTTTGAGACACACTTTTGAAGTCTAACAACGAAATCGTAGAACTAATTACCTCCTACACTTTGACTGACTTACATTTGAGAAACACGATAAAAGCGCCGCTTACTGAATTTCATTAATTTTGCACACTAATTGTGATTCACCAGTAATTGCAGCAGATGTAAACAAGACGCGACCTCGAACTCGGTTAGACATTGGCGCGGCCAGATGGAGTTGGTCTTCCTCGTTGCGGTCATCGGAAGCGCCCGCTATGATTGATGCGACCCTACACGGCTTTCCCGAGGTCAGGATAAAATGGTCCAGCGGTGGGCAATTGTCAAGGCACTGAAAGAGAAGGCAACTTAACTTAGGGTGTTTTCAGGACCGATCTTGATCTTGTTGCACAAGTTTTAATTAGTTATATGTATTGTCGATCCTTTTATACGTATATTTTTGTTTTGATACGTCAATAAAGAGTCTGTGTTATGTCTATATTACTTATGAATTAGGTTACAAATACTTATTATATGAAATTCTCCTAAATATAATGCTATATAAATATAAGTAGTGTACATACTAGGCCTAGACACTAAACTCTGCACTAGGTATAGTGCCTAGCAGAATCCAGTCTCTCTCATTTTTAGCCCCCGACCAAAAAAAGGGGTGTTATAAGTTTGACGTCGATGTTTGTCTGTCTTTCTGTGTGTGTGTGTGTGTGTGTGTGTGTGTGTGTCTGTCTGTGGCACCGTAGAGCTCAAACGGATGGGCCGATTTCGATGCGGTTTTATTTATTTGAAAGTTAATATCCGTGCGGGTGTTCTTAGCTATGTTTGGTTAATATCGATTCAAAATGGCCGCCTCCACAAAATGGCGGTCAAAATATTTCTTCACAACCTACCTCAATATGGGTATCAAATGAAAGGGCTTAACTAGTAGAGTACACTCCGCGAGGTATAAGCTGAGCTTTGCATTAGTGTGAGTGATCACCAATCAGGCAGGAGCTTGAAATTTTGTCCGCGAGGTATAGGCTGAGCTTTGCATTAGTGTGAGTGATCACCAATCAGGCAGGAGCGCGGCGAGACAGAATGGCGCCGCGCCTAAGGCCGGTCCTACACTATCCATGTACACTCACACAAATGCGAAGCTCAGCTTATGCCACGCGGAGTGTACTATACGCTATAACAAATTTCAAATCCAAGATGGCCGCCACCACAAAATGGCCAATTATAAAATTTTTTTCGCTACTACCTCAATATGGGTATCAAACGAAAGGGCTTGATTAGTAGAATACTTTGCACTATGACAAATTTCAAATCCAAGATGGCCGCTACCACAAAATGGCGAATTACATTTCTTTTTCACAACTCCCTTAATATGGGTATCAAACGAAAGAGCTTGACTAGTATAATGTTGTACAGATAACAAATCTTAAGTAGTCGGGGGTTAGTCAAAATTTTTAATTTTGTTCTTGAAGCTGTATTAAAACTACAAAAATGCATGCATAATGTAAATACGTGTGTGTTTATGGGTGCGGAAGTAAGTTTGTGTATTTATGTGACCTTTTTGTTGCAGTATCTGGACTATTCTATACTAATTAAATGCACTGCAAGAAAGGCGGTGCACTGTGCCTTTTCTCAAATTAAATCAAGATTATTTGCTACACTTTAGACCAAGTAGTGAAGTCTCGATGCACGTGTCGTTCGATTAGCACGTGCTCGCGACCGTAACATACAATAGAATTACACACAACATGTTTACTGTTGACGAATCCAATTCAATCTCGGACTGGCTATTATGCCCGAGCTACACGAGGTTAGTTTTTCAAGCTAGGATGGCAAGCTAGTGGTAGCAAGGTAGAACTTCTAGTTTCGTGTAGACAACGCAACGCAACGCTAGTTTTGTCTACACGAAGCTACAAGTACTAGCTCGCTATCCTAACTTGAAAAACTAGCATCGTGTAGCTCGGGCATTATACGGCTGGTCTACCGCCTAACTCTCCTGCTTTCCGCTATGCTTTGATTTGTGACGTCATCTGCCAATTTAATAACGCCGATGAAAGCAGACAACTACATCTGCTTACAGTATGGTGCGGAACTGAAAACAGATGTAGTTGTCTGCTTTCATCGGCGAAAGCAGAAAGCAGTAGAGGGCGGTAGATCTGCGGCTATACGCTCGCGTGTCTTTACTCAAGCAATTCTGAACGCTATTTTGATATTAAGCAATATTTACAATTGACGCCAGTTTTCTGGCCACTCCTCCACTTGCAGTGGGATTGACTATCATGATTATCGGTACGTAGTGAAATTTTTCTTAGGCAAGCCGTTAGCATTTCAGGCTCAATAATTATTATTATATCTATCATATAATTATAGATGTGCCCTGAGCACCTAAATAATGGTAATAAACTACATCTCAGTGTGTAGTGTAAGTGGTTTACACATGACCAATCTAATTGACCCCTAGAACCGCTAGCGGCGAGGTATGCTGTGATTTTACTTATTTTGGTCGTCGACAACAAATAGTAATATGTAAAAAACGTCCGGCGTTCTCCGCTTCCTGCAACCGACTAGAACGGAAACAGTGAGCTCAATCTTCCCAACGATGACATACTTCCGTGCGCCTGAAGTTTGGGAGGGCACATCTAGTGTTTTATATCGATGATTCTTTATACATACCTACCACCACAAACACTACTCGAGATTTTTTTTATTCATATTTTGTTTTGCGACAACAAGTTTAATTTCATTACAAAATACGGTCTAAATATTCCAAGTCAATTTCGAAACAAAAATTCTATGAAAATGTAGGTCAAAGTTTAGACCTTAATTTCTGCTTTTTTCTTTAATCAACTAAGAAGAAGATCGAGGAAAATCCGCGGTTTATTCCAATTAAGAGGCGAATAGGATTTTCCTTACCTCACGATATAAGGAGCACCTTTGAGGAAAACATACTCTTATAAAATGTACAAACGCAGGAAAATGAAATTGTTAAAAGTAAATTAAATAATAACATTATTTATATGACGATGGTTCGAGATAACATTATTCCGGATTTTTCTATGACGGTAGCTATATTTAAATATTATGGAGTGACGGGATAAGCAAGATAAGCCTAAGAATGAATAAGGTGATGGTAAGCGACAACTACGTCCTCAAACAACAGCACAGTGCCACGTAGCTATTTGAACACGAAGAGTTCAAGTCATTGTCTAGCATTGCACTACCCTCGGCACACGGAGATATTACACGATTTCTTTTTCCTGGAATTTATCTGGTCCACCTTCTTGGTCTACCTTCAAACCGCAATGTTTGCATTTTGCTGTTTTATGCCAGGATAATCTGTTTTCTACGAAAACAATAAAAATCGACTCCAATGTAAAACTAAATTCAAACACTCGACCTAATAAATTTTCCTAAGGAGCCACACTACGTCGCGTCCGTCGGCGTCGTCCAGATAAATTAAAGTAAATTTTAGTTTTCGTTTATATTTGAAAAAACGACACACCGATTTCGATAAAATTTATTTGGTACATCTGAACTATGGTCTGCCAAATAATTTTGGGAATTCAACATTATAAGAATTCAACATTTTGCAAATTCAACATTGTGGTCCAGAAGGAGAAATAAATAAATGAATAATAAATATTGGTGGACAATTCACACACAACACCATCTGACCCCAAACTAAGCAAAGCTTGTGTGATGGCAGCCAGATAGGTGATATAATACTTATATAGTTTTTAAATACATACTTATTATAAATAGAAACACCCAGACACATTGCAAACATTTGAATTCATCACACTAATATTTGCACTAGGTGGGGATCGAACCCACGACCCTCGGCTTCGCAGGCAGAGCTACTACCAACTTGGCTTAGTTGGTAGTAGTAGTCATAGGGCAGTCATATAAACTGCTACCTAACTACTTACACTAAGCACACCTAAATCTTATCGGGTTTTTATCGGAGAGTGTGCCACTGATCTAATACCACCTTGTCCTTTCTTCTATTGGAGTTCTCGTTCCACAAAAGGGCGACATCGTTTCATGGTTGATGTTCCAAAAATGCGAACGAAGTGATTTGACTCCACGTTTGTGATACGAACGTCTAGGTTGTAGAATGCGTTGCCTGAGTGGGTTTTCCCCGATGGTTACAATCTTGGTGTCTTCAAATCGAGAGTGAATCAGTTTCTTCTAGGTAAACACGCTCCATCGTAGATCTCATCATCGCTTAACATCAGGCGATATGGTGGTCAAGTGCGAAACTATTATAGTTAAAAAAATATCCATATACTTTTTTTTTTTTTTAAATAAGGAGTGACGAGACGATCAGGACATGTGCCTGATGGTAAGCAACATGCCTGACACATAACAGCACAGTGACACGCAGCTATTGGAACACGAAGAGTCCAAATCATTACCTAGCACTGCACTGCGCTCGTCACCCAGAGATCTAAGATCTTATATCTCTAAGCCCTGTAATTTCTCTGGAAACATTGCCCTTCAAACCGGAACACAGTAATGTTTGCACATTACTGCTTGGCGGTAGAATAACTGGCAAAGGTGTGGTACTTCCCCAGGCGGACTCTGGCAATAGTCCTACCACTACAAAAATACTAATGAAGGTCTACAGATAATCATGTTCAAGCCCACTAACAATTGGAAGCGTAGCGAATTATAACCTAATTCTTATAACACAAAGGTTATTTACACAGTACACGTCATGGCCGTTAGTACATTTCCCCCAAGACAAACACAACTAGGCAGAGAGTATTCAGTTTCCAGCGCCCAATGAACTTTTTTAATTATGAACTGAACGCTCGCAAAGGAGATAATCCGGAATGGTCCAATTTCATTATTGCTACCATTTAAGCCCTCGGCTCCAAACGATTTTGTATTTTAATTCGTTACTTTTAAGCTTTCAATTCGGATTGTCGGTTTTCGAGTGACTCAATTTATGACCTGGGCAAACGTTTCGAGAGTCGATCCTGTTTAATTTGAACATGGCTTTGTAATGTCCTTAGTAAATAAGACAGTTCACGAATGATGATGACTAAAAATTGTTAGTCAAAAACTTAACAATAGCATAGAATAGACAATAGCCAAATAGGACATTTATTTTATCTTCATTCTGTTTGAAAAGTGTTTATAAAACAGAATTAGACGAAATTGTGCTCAGTCACCGGTGTAAATAGTAATTTAGTTCAAGTGGTACAATGATGTAGTTAACATAACGATTTTTCAAACCTCAGGTAGCTTGTGTAAAAACTTCTAAAATATAAACTTACATTTGATTTTTAACTATATAGGCACAGATTACTTAAACAATCAGTAATCTGTGTATATAGGTTTGTTCTTGACCGCCGTCTCGCCTGATTTTAAGCGACAATGCGGTCTACGATGGAACCTAGAAGGAACAGATTCACTCTAGACGCTTTTTTGTTATAAAACGGTGTTTTTCTATTCTAATCAAATATCTACATCATATATTATCACTACGGTATTTATCTGTAAAAGTCGTATAACGACAGATTTTTTTTCAATTGTACCAACTGAATTTCTTAACAATGCATGCTTAGGGTCAAGCTATGCACCTCTGCCGGCTAACAAAGTTGCTTATGGCATTGCTATAGCAATAGCCACAGACCCCCCGGCACGACAATCTAATGTGTCATCCAACCTTTAGTAAAAAATGCCACTCATACGATGGCCTTGGCGTCTGTTGCTAACATAGCCGACCAGTCAGTATGACCTCTAAACCAGGTATATTTAATATCGGAAATCGTGTAAATCAAGGCAATCATGAAATTTTACAAAAAAATTTTACACTTAACGGTAACTAAAGAAAGTGTTGCTTCCAATTTTTTTTAGTTTCTCAACGTCGGGCATAAACAAGCAAGCTCCGTACAATTTAAGGTTAATAATGGAGACACGAGTGTCCGCAGTTGAGGTTACCGCAGATATAAATCTCAAAAAAAAAGGAAAAAAGTGTTTCGTGGGAATACCCTCGTCGCGTCCGACGGAATTCGGTATGCGATGACGTAGCTTACCGACATTTTTCCACTGTCCAGGAGACCCCATCTTCGAAGTCACTCGCCGACTGCGTATTAGTGGTAGTGTTGGTGGTTAGTACTCAGAGAGCGTGTGATTTTACTCTATCTGTGCGTCGGTGAGAAGATCATACGCAAAACCACCATTACGCTACTTTGTTTGTACTTATTTTGGTAAATGTTCCGTAATTGATACCACTGGTATGTATATGCTTAACCTTACATCATCATAGCATTGGCAGACCAATAAAAGTTCCCAATTCAATCGAGAGTCAATGCCACGTTCTAGCCATAAGCCACAGCTTTTTACTACGTCATATGTTTTACAGGTTTAGGCATGGCCATGAATGACAACAATGTTCCAAGAGGACATGGTAGGTCATCCATACTCTAACCAGCACTTAGCCACCGTGGTGGAACATGGGCTTCATCTCTAGTCGCCAGAGCGGGCCCCGAGTTCCAGAACCCCAGAAGACCATAGCCTTCATATTGTATATCGCACAGTATCAGAAATAAAACCCCAGCAACACAATTTAAGGTTGTAAGCGACCGGTAATGTGAACACATTACGTATTCAGTTTTGACCCCTGCGCAAGATTACGTGTCTATTTGCGATAGACAAAATAGATAGTAAAAAAGAGGATTTAACCTCCAACATTGTTGCTGCAAGTACGTCTATGCAAATTTAGAACCTGAACGTTTGCTCATCTTAGTTAAAATATCCATGAGTTGAATGTTTAAACTGGAACCCGACTAGTATTATAAATGCAAAGGTTTGTATGTGTAGACGTGTGAATGTTTGATAATCTTTCATGCAAAGACCACAGCGTTCGATCTGGATGAAATTGCAAAATAGATTTTAGTCCGAAATAACACACGGGCTGCTTTTTTCTCGGCAGTTACAATCTTGGTGTCTTCAAGTTGGAAGGGAATTGATTTCGACGTGAAAGCACTCCATCGTATACTAGAACATTAGCGGCGGTGAAGCGCAAACCTATCATTGTTAGAAAAATAAGGTAAGTTCTAAAGATGTGGGGTATAACGTTTTGCAGTAAGCGATAAGTAAGTCTTAAGGATGAGAATCATGGCCGATAAAAGAAGGTCTCAAGAAACGTATGGAGGGATTCGAGATGTGGACATAAAGACGTATGATGTCAATCTCTTGCGGTCAGAGAATCACCTATAAGGAGGTTTTGCAGCGGGTTGACCAAAAACGCAAACTTTTGCAAATCATCAAGCAGCGTAAAGTTGCATATCAGAGGCGTGTTCTTAGTATGAGCAATTGCAACACACAATGAAGGGAAGAGTTTTGGGAAAGGCTGATCGCAAAAATAAGTATTGGTTGTGAAACGTACGAAAATAGACGGACATTAGGAGAGCCACTGACATCTTTCGCACTGCCAGGGACCGTGTCAAGTGTGTCAGACTGAGACATTAACACAAGATAGAAGCATAACGGAGGCAGGGTAGGGAAGCCTTTTCCCAGCATTGGGACAATATAGGATCCAAATAATAGAGAGGCACCCAAAGAAAAACAAAAGTCAGTTTATAGAGTAAACGAGTTGGTAGTAGCACAGTCTAATAAATCATACAGTCGTTCAACGAAGCCAGGGCAATGGTGCGGGGCGTGCGGGGTGAGACGCGGGAAGCGCGCTCCCGCCATTGCTAATATTACAATGTTAGTATTTCGGGAGCGCGGTTCAGTTTTCGGTTTTATTTACCTGTGTCTAGACATTATTGGCGTTTCTTTCTTTGTTCAAAGGCGATGAACTACTGGTAGTTCAATACAATAATTTTAATATTAGATTAAGTTTTTGTCTCAATAAATATTTTGTCATGTGTCATCATAGTATTTTTGTATAGTATGGTAGTAGTAGAGTGACTCACCCTGGTCGGCGCGGGGAAGAGAGACGAGGCGTCGGGCTCGGCGGCGGCGTGCGACATCTGGTGCGCGCGCGCTTGGCGCTCGCGCTCGCGCTCGCGGTCGCGCTCGCGGCTCGGCCACGGCGGCGCCGGCGCGCCCGCCCCGCCGCCCGCTCCGCCGCCCCGGTCCCGCTCCCACTTCTCGTACCTGAAATGAACGAAAAACATTTAGCTACCACACACTTCTTAACAAAAAAAAATGGTTGTCTGTAAAGTCGGTTCGTTTACGGACAATAGGTTAACGTGACAACGTCATAACAAAACACGCAAGCCTATAATAAGCGTAACGGGACAATGAGCGTAACGGGACACTTTCCTGCATACAGCCGGCGTTCATCGAATTATTAGAAGTGAAAACTTATAACTCCGAATTTGATAATTCACTTTGGAAACTACGTGGGTGAAACCGGATCCTGACCATGGTCATCTCGAAATGCTGTCGCATTTAAAGATCAACAAAATAAGTAGAACCACGACATACCTCGCCGCTAGCGATCCTAGGGATCAAGTAGATTGGTAGTTGTAAGCCTACCCACGCTACACACAGAGACTCAGTTTGTTCACAATTTTAAGGTGCTCAGAGCACATCTTTTGATTTATATCGATGCATTAGGAGCGGCCATGCGCCGAGGCAGCGGTGCAAGACGTGTGCGTTAGATACTTTTTGAATGGATGAAATCTTATTAATTCGCATCACAAACCTACTAGTAGGATATTTGTATATAATATATTTGTGCCACATTAGTGATGTTTAGTACCAAAATTAAGTTATAAGTATTCACTTTCATCGGCAGCTCCTATTACTGTCATTTTATTTATTCGGTTATTTTAGACTCGTCCCAAAATGTAAACTTTTTTACAGACTACTCCATATTTACATTACGGCTTAGTACAGTTGCTCTACGTAACAAATGTAGCTATATATTTGTGTGACGAATTCAAATATGTATTTGTACTGTGTCTGGGTGTTTCTATGTATAATAATGTATTTAGAACTATATTTAAGTATTATATCAGCTATCTGGCCGCTATAGTACAGGCTTTGCTTAGTTTGGGGTCAGTTGGTGTTGTGTGTGAATTGTCCACCAATATTTATTTTCCCTAGCATGTACAGGTATGACGAACATACACGTGATATACATTAGATCTCTGTTTACTCTATCAATGTACGTGACTATTTAACATTCCACCGTCGGTGTCACCTTGAGGTCGCTCGTACGTCGGGGGACGTTTCGGACAGTTCTGGGGACTGGGAATTTACACACGACGAAAAAATTAGGTCGCCGAGTTAGCTTTATTTACATACCTCGAAAATACAAATGCCTATTACCTGTTACTCCATAGAAATAAATACATTTTCAGGCCTCATCGTTCGTTATTCAGAGGACGCCATTTTATTTGTTTTGTGTGTGAGAGGGTCAGTATAAGGTTAAGTTCAAGTTTGTGGAGTCGCTACGCTTGTCCCCTTGGCCGCTATCTTGGATAAAGGAGTGCAAAGGGTTTTCGCTCAGTATCTCGCAAACTAGCAACCTTACGGAGAATTTTAATAACTTTATTTGTAGCAAATTAAATTGTCTACAATTTATTCTTAGTAGGTACTTGTTTAGGTTTGGGTACCCGTACTTCGCCAGGATGGTGGATTATGGTCTTTATTAAACAATAACTACTGCTGAGACTCAGCATTAAAAACAAAAAGAAGGCAGTTGATGCTGATAAGTTAGTTTCTCTGTAAATCTTTTCAATGTTTTAAATGGCAAGACGATCCAATTTCCCAATCGTAAGGTCGTAGGTTCAAATCCCCGTCTGAAATCTGATTATTTTCAATAGCAGATGTCCAACATTGTCATTGGGTTTAAACTGGAAGGATAAGTGAGGAAACTGGCGATTTCCAACAAACAACGTGGGATTGCTTATACTTCATGCTAAAAAAATATACATTGTATAATTTTGAATATACTACGAAACAAGCGTCGATATTTATGCTGGATTAAGAAAGAGGTGGAAAATTGTAAACAGCGGTGTAAGACATAAGATATAAGCCACACGAGCCACGACTTTGACTAAATTCTATAAACCCGAGAAATACCTAGAAATATTCCAACTTCGATTCGTTGAAACGGATTCATGTCAGCATCAACATTTGAATACACGTTTATATCAAGGTAAATAAATCATAGAAAACATTCACACAACGTATTCGGGTTAATTCAGAAACAGATTTCCAAGACTTCGGGATATTAAAAAAGTATTTTCTCCGAAAGCACAAAACCTACTTCAAATCAAAAGAATTCGCTAGAATATAACTACGTCGTAACTCGTGTGTAGAGGGTTTTACACACAAAAAAAACAACATACAACCGAATTGGGAGGATCTAAACCCTTTTCTGAAGTCAATCAAAAATTACTTCCCATTCTGAAAACTAACGATTAATCGCTTTAAAAAGGGATACGCAAAACTCCTGTACGAGATGTAGTACTGGAATAACGGTAAATCTCGAATAAACCGGTAATCGGGCTCCCCTGATTATAAATTCGTATTTAACATTTTCTCCGCACGAACAATAGTTACGATAAAACGGAAAGTTCGATTTATAAACAATGATATCGATAACGGGGGCTTATCAAACGATACGGAAACACGTTCTGTGAAGCGACTCTCGCAATACGTTTTACGAAACCAGTCAAAGAGTTTACATATACTACGTATAGAGTCGGCACAAACGCTTTACACCGAAAGCACGGGTAGCATCTTTCTTGCCTTGTCACTCTTGTGGAAGTGTCATACTTTTGTCGCGGCTTATCACTTTGTTGCCATAGAAAGTATGCACGTCATCTGCTTACGATTGACACAAAGGAACCGTGCGGAAAAAACTCTATACGTAGTATATGTAAACTCTTTGAAACCAGCACTTTTACCGCCTCGAACAATTATACGGCAATAGCAGCACCCTGCGATTTCACCAGATTATATTATTTTGCCGGGATAAAAAGCAGCCCATGTTACTTCTATCTTCAAAACTACGCGTACAAAGTTTCATAATGATCGGCGATCATGATGTTAAGTTGTTTTCGCGTTGAAGCGTAACAAACCAACTTACTTTTGCTTTTATAATATTAGGTACTTAGATTTTTTTATTTTACTTCTTTATCCTTTGATGTTATTACTTCTTAGGGAGTTAGACTAACAGCTTATAGAAAATATCAACTAAATAAATTGTAAATATCAAAGTTGTTAGAAGCGGATGATTATTTCTCAGTCACGTTGAAATTTCTGAAGGGTTCGGTTTGAAATTGGGAATACAGTTAGATTATAGTCTGGAATAACGCATAGGCCAGTTTGAATCCCGGGAAAATAAAGGGAACTACGTTAAAATGTCATTTTATATTATATGGTTATTTCAGACTATTTATCTATCTGTGTTCCAAATTTAAACTCGATCCGTTCAGACTTTCCGGCGCGATTGAGCAACAAACATTAATCTTGGAAGTTCCAAAAACTTTCGCATTTATAACATTACTAATTTTACATTAGAAAAATCAGAATCTTCCCCATGTACCGTAAAATGTATAATCGTAAACATTATTTATAAATTGTTGATACCAGTTATAAAAAAACACGGATCCAGGTACAACGTGGAGTGTAATATTCCCCAGTTAAAGAACACATTTGGTAAAAAATAATAATTCAAAGAACATTTTTGCACAGAAATTCAAGTACATATTCTAAAGTAGCGAACATTAGAAGACATAGTTAAAGCTTTCTCCAAAGGAAATTGACTCTTAATAGCGTATTTACGTAACGTTCAAAATTCGTGGCCGTGACCGCAGATTTCGAAACGCTACACATTTCGTAATCGCTTGAACGATCATTTGTTACAGAGTTAGACGGCTTTTGCAACTATAATACTCTCATAGAGCCATTATAATCTTCAACCCCTTTTTCCAACTTCCAACCGACCCATAACGACTTCATAGCATTTGGAGAGCGTTTTATGTCCCACTGCTGGGACTCGTGGCCTTTTTTGACGATAACTAGTAGTGCCTAGCGGTTTTACCCGTGCAGTTCCGTTCCCAAATTAATTTCGTGATAAAAAGTATTTGACATTCTTAGTGTCATTATTTTATGTCCCGCTGTTTAACCCGTACAGTTCCATTCCCATATTTATTTCGTGATAAAAGTATTTGAAATTCTTCATACATGTTATTACGGATTTTAATCTATCTGTGTTTCAAATTTTAACAGAATTCGTTTAGACGTTTCGTGTTTCGCATTTATACTATTAGGATTGATCCAATATGAGATTGATAGGATGGAAAAGAATATCTTTATTTGCCTTATAACTACACATGTATGTACCAGATACGTAAAGAATAAGGAAATATTAATGTGGAATGAATATGTCAGTAATGTAATTAAATTCTAATTATAGGTTTTCACTTCTCTACCGTCTCGCCTGATGTTAAACAACGGTGAGATAGTTTAAAAAAGTGATTTAGTTCCAAATATTTACACACTGCAAACTGTATTGGAAAATGATTGCAGTTTGATATCTTTCAAACAGAACCCGTTCACAGAAAAAAAAATGTGCTACATTTCCAGCAATTACGTTCTGTGCTAAGTTTACTGTAACATAAAAACAGTGACACAGAGTGCCGACAGAAGTGAACACTTTTGAACAACTCTTACGCACATACACAACATACCTACACATTTTTATATAGAGGTATCGATAGCAGTTTCAGTGTTACGAGTTCAATTGATTTTTCCTCCATCTCAAAAAATGCACTCAAAGTAAGATTTTCACTTCAAATACCTGATAACAAATAAACTTCGACATTTAATAATGAATGAAAATTCTTTATTTTTTAGTGCTTTTTATTTATTTATATTATCCACTTCACAGACTCCGGGGTCCGTGATCTTTGTCATTACAATTATGTTTTTTTTTTACACATTTCTTGGATAAGGAGAAAAGGAAAATAGGAGGGAGTTGGGTACATTTAAAATCTAATTCTAGTGCTCGTCTGTAGAGCCGATCACTACCGGTCGGGATTCCGCTAGTAATCGACTCGACATCGAGTGTTTGCCTTGTTTCTTTAGTGTTCACACCATAAAGGATACATAAAATCTAACAAATGTAAGTTTAATACTAAAATTACATACAATTTAATAACAGTATGTTTATATGTACAGTATGAGACACATTACCTTTGTTCGAGTTTCCACTGTTATTACAGATGCAAAATAAGTTCGACTTGAGCAACGGTGAATAAAACCGCGATAATGTATCGCGCAATGAGGTCGAGGTAATTAGAACACGCCCGGTATCAAGCATATTAGAGCCAGTCTTGGACGGTCGGACGCAAGTCGCGTCGCATTCTCGCATCGCGTATTGTCTATATACAGGGTTACTGGTAATTAGCCGGCATCCTTTTAAGGGCACGCTAAGTACATTAAAATATGTAAACTTTTGTTCTACAGCTCAAAAAAATATTTTTTTTTCGTACAAAAAAATTGTGTATTTGTCCGTTCTAAAAACGTGTAACTCTTTCGTAGCAAGAGCAAATGTACTTTCTAACGCTCGATAAAAGAAGTGCCAACGCGAATAGAGCTAAACAGTGCTAGAGAGGACAACAAAAGCTAAAAAATTTGGGATTTGTATTGAGTTTTAGCAAAAGCTGTAGAACAAGTATTGTATGTTTATATATACAGCACATGTCCTTAAATGGATGCAGGCTGATTGCCAGTAACCCTGTATATATGCTACACCATATTATTATACAGCTATGAAAATGAAGTGAGAACTTCTTGAACAGCGTTGATCGAGCCAAGTGTAATCTTATAACAATTAAAACCAAGTGGCGTCAAAAGATACCCGATAGGAACGAAATTTCTTCAGATAATATAGAAGCAAAAAGAATTTGCAAAAAAAAATAATTGCGTAACTGTATTATTTATGGTACGATCATCCGAAAAATACAGTTGGTAAACGCTGGTCACGGCCAGTTTTTACGCGTCACTTCCGTTATATGTTTTTCTTACGGCGTTAGTCTCACTCCTCCAAGCTTATAAGGTTTTTTATCGAATACACTTCGGAGAGTGTGCGACTGATTTGCATGATCTAGTACCACCTTGCCCTTTTTTTCTATCGGAACGCTCGCAGCTCGAAAAGGCGACACCGTTTCATGGTTGATGTACCAAAGACACGAACAAAAAGATTTGACTCTAATTTTGTGATAAGAACGTCAAGACTATGTGGAATACGATGCCTGAGTGGGTTTTTCCCGATGGTTACAACCTTTGCGTCTTCAAATCGAGAGTGAATCGGTCACTGCTAGGTAAACACGTTCCATCGTAGACCGCATTGTCGTTTAACATCAGGCGAGATGGCGGTCAAGTGTGAACCTATATAAAAGTAAAAAAAAAGCCTTCCGTAAAGAGCTTCGTTATTAAAGTCGAAAATAAAGCCGCTATTGTAAACAATTATACGGATAGCGACCGCGTTACCGTCCACGATGTCTTCCGAGAACCCATTTAAAACAGTAACCGAATATTTCCCACACGTATGACGAAGCTCGTCGAGAATGCCACTATCATCTTTGCATAAGCGTCACTAATTACCATCTATCTATTCAATTCTTTAGCATGTGAACGTATTAATTGACTTGCCTTGGGCAAAACCTGCTGTGATACCGCACACGCATAAATCACTGACAGCTGACAGTGAGTAGGACGGTGAAAGTGGAATTGATCGCGATATACTAAACATCTCTCTTTATAATACATACGTATACTAAAACAACAGTTTTTATTAGCCTTCCTCGATAACTGTAAATATAGAACTCTTGGCAGAATCCGCCTGGGGGAGTACCACACTTTTGCCAGTTATTCTAACGCCAAACAGAAGTGTGCAAACTACTGTGTTCCGGTTTGAACGGCAATGTTTTCAGAGAAATTACAGAGCTTAGAGATATAACATCTTAGATCTCTGGGTGACGAGCGCACTGCAGTGGTAGGTAATGATTTGGACTTTTCATGCTTCACTGTGCTGTTATATGGCAGGCATGTTGCTTACCTACAGGCACATGTCCTGCTCGTCTCGTCACTCTTAAGCTATAAAAAAAAATGACGGTGCAAAAACATTTTTGAAGTTATACCTAATTCTTTTGGCGTGTTACGAAAACATATTATGTGAGTAAATTGTGACGCTGCGCGCGCACATTCCGTCACGAAGTACAGACGCCCTCAAGTTAGGTCGTCAACATTGTAACTAACTTCAGGTTAATACATCTTGCGTTGAAGATATTATTGTCTATCCTTTTCTATGGTTGGACTTCTTAGCACGAAAAATAAAGAGATGAAGTATTAACTTGCGTGTGCGTACACACATACATATACTGTTTTGAAGTGAAATCTTCGTTAGACGCAGCACAAACGAGATTTTTCGTGGGCTGTGAATTGAATTCTAGCGTCACGCTCGGGAATGATATGAAATCTTCGGGTAAACTTGGGGCCATGGTCATTGGCCATCTAGAAATGTCGGAATGAGTCAGCATCTCCCATTGGTCATCTAGAAATGCGTCAGCATAATCTAGATGGTCACGCTCAATTTTTTCATAGCCACGCCGTCCGGTTTCAAGTTCCGGGCTCCGTAGTTTCCAAAGTGAGCTCTCAAATTCTTAGTTTATAAGTTTTCACTTCTATCGGCAGTTCCTATGACTGCCATTTTTTTTAATTAATCTTCATATATTGTTCTAGTGTTTCCCGAGATCTGCGAATTCAAACTTATGCACCAACAACTTATGTACTTGTGTCTCAATATATTTGTTTTTAGATTTAAGTAGACACTAACCTGTATTTTAAGTAATTGTGTTAATGAACCAAAAAAAAATTCATTTCAAAAAATTTCATTTCAAACAACGGCATTTGTCATTATCACAGGGAACGTGACGCCATTTTAAATTCGGTGTGGCAACCTTATCTGGAAGGTCCGAATACCATCGATAAATATTTATTATTATCTTTGCAACTATTATACCGGTATTCATTTTTGCATAATTGTTTCATCTTCGCAATTTACGAAATAAACATTATTATAACGTTATGCACAAAAAATCCCTTCTTATTTTCGATTTCCCTTTAAAGTTCTATTGGTTTCACGATTAAGTTTCGAAACATAAGGCATGTCACAAATTCGCTAGTAGCATCACACGAAACTAGTTCTTCTGAGTTTGCTAATACGAATAAATGAGTTAGGAAACCGAGTCTTAGCAGCAAACTCCGAATAGACTTAAAATATCTGTGCAATCGGAATCAAAGACGCAAGTTTGCTTGCAATCCGAAGTTTTATCACCGTACCGAGACGTGGGTAGTTGTGAGGAAAGTTTAGATAACGTGTTAACGCAACGTTGCAATTTCAACGTCTTCGTTCCACGGATGGACAGATAACGCATGTAATAACAAAAAAAACATCATGTAGGTAGCGTTAATATTTTTTATTATAGATACTTAATTTAATTTTGTAACATTATTACTCGTAGCAGCGCCTTGCGGTGTTACCCGCGTAGCTTTTTCGTTCCCCGCGTAGCTTTTTTGTTCGTTACCCGTTCCGGTAATTTCCTCGCGATGAAAAGTAACCTATGTTATTTCACATTATCATATATATCTATAATTTTAATGTGACAACCGTTTGACGTGATTGAGCAACAAACAAAAACTTACTTTTTAAGCTCAATAAATGACATTTCAATTGCATCAAACGATAAATGTCCACTCAAGCAAAACACCAGTCTAACTGTTTGTAAACAAAAATTACATTAATTCGCCCGGATCTTAGGAGCGTCAACCATGAAACGACGATTTTAAACCTTATCGACCTACAAGTAGACCGACAGAAAAAGGAGCTTTTTCTAACGTCCGTGGGCAAAAGGGAAAAATTTGTTCGTTTTTTGTAGCTAACCAAAGAAATTCATTGCCATACCATTAATATTATAATGTTGCATTATCCAAAAGTAACATAGACTAAAAAGTAATGAGTCTGACAAAATAACAGCAGTAGGTACTGGATATTACCCATTTTCTTGTTAAAAAAAGCTTACTTTACTTGCCTTCGTATTCCAAAAAAATACTCAAATTCCCAATACTAACTTTATGGCACTAAATAAAACAAAAAACCAGGAAAATCCAGCCCACTGCCACTTCAGTTTGCTAATATGTCGGCGATTTTATTTCTCGGGCTCTCTTTCAGAGAAGCCCAGCACAGCCCTAGCTCGCTGAGCGAATTTGACCTTTCGGACCATTTTCAATGTCCACGTTTCAGCGCCGTAGGTCATAACGGGTAGTGACAAATTGCTGAATGATTATTTTAAATTAACGAGGTTAGGAATGATAGTTCTGCTCCGAAATTCTAACAAAGTCCCCAACTTGGGTCGCGCAATACATAATTAAGTAAACATTGTTACACGACACTAACTAGCCTCAAATTAAGCAAAACTTGTACCGTCGAAGAGAGAATATAAGAAACCGAAGCCGAATAACTGTTCGGATACTTATACAATTGTATCATTTTATATACATGTTTGTGATACACTAGAAACATAAATTATTATTATAAATTTGACGGATCAAGTTGAAATTTGTATTATCGCGGTAAATGACTAGAAAGGAAATTACGCAGGTAAACCACTGCTATCAATGTAATATTTATAATTTATGCTAATCAGTATTTTCGTAGGTATTATGCGTTTTCCTATTAGTATCATAAATGTTAAAAGTATTGTAAAAGTTACGGCTGGTCTGGTCGGGAGAACGGCGCCTGCCGATCCGGAGCCCCCGGGTTCAAACCCCACACGCACCACTGTCTTTTCGAAGTCATGTGCGTAATGCCGCTAACTTAAAACGGTGAAGGAAAACATCGTGAGGAAACCGACATGTACCTAGAATCTTTCGAAGTCATGTGTCATCCACCAACCCGCACTGGGCCAGCGTGGTGGATTATGGCCTTAACTCTCTCCTTGCGAGAGGAGGCACGAGTCCCAGCAATGGGAACATTTAGTGGGCTGTTGATTGATTGATTACAAATGTCAAAATTAAGATGTTTGTTGCTCAATTACGGTGGATCGTCTAAACGGATCAAGACTGAAAGAACAATGGCAGACTTTCATACTTTAAAATAGTTGAGACGAAATGATAGCGTCTATACATCAAAAATATCTTAAAATGTTGAGCGTCAGCCCCTGAGTTATATATGGAAAAATTTTTGTCTTGGGAAGGCCGTGAAAAAAAGATATTTAGGTTTAAACTTTTTTTAGGTTATGTGGGTTTGACATTGGTTTGACATTGTATGTCGAGACGTCATGTTCTCACAACAAGAAAACTACTTTTTCTGAAGTCTTGTTTTGTTACATAACTAATATAACTAATCTAACAGCAAATAAGATTGCCAGATTAATATGTAGGTGCCTTTAGGCACGCACAAGTCACATAAAACGATGGGAATATCAGTGCGGTAAACAATCCAAGTCCAATAATTATAATGAGATATTCAATTACGAAATCTACCGACACGAAAATCGCAGGAGCAACGAACTTGACACTTGACAGCGACAAAGGTATTTCCGATGTTACCATAACATAAAATAAAATTAATACCAATAGTTATTAGGGTAGGCATTCATGTTGTAATCGTAATACAGCGGGAAGAAGTTTAAGTGAACCTTATTTCCATTATCTATCCTTTGTTTTTTATAAATACTGATATTTTATCTACTAATACTATTAGTAGATAAAATATCAGTACCAACTCTAAATAAAAATGTTTTGGCGTCATTATTGTTTTAAAATTACTTCCAAAATAGTATGATTATAGTTAGTGGTCTCACTTGAACTGAGTAGGAAGTTATTTTAATCATTTAAAACCCAATAAATTGTCATATTTTTTGTGGCTTCTATTACCATTTATATTTATGTGAAAAATCTCAGCAAAAACAACAAATTACTTTTGTATAGATGGTATTTCTAGACGCTATCAACGATGTCAACTATTATTTTGCCATTGTTCTTTAGCTACATTTTATTGCAGTAAAAATAACTATCAGCTCTCCGAGGTTTACCCGCACCGTTCCTCTTATTTTCCTGTATTTCATATTAATCATTATTTTCGTAGGTATTATGTGTTTCGTGGGTTTCCAGATAAAATTTAATTTAATTCGAATAGAATATGAATACGAAATGACGACAATTTGAATTTTGTAGTGGTAGGACTCTATGCAGAGTCCGTCTGGGGAAGTACCACACCTTTGCCAGTTATCCTACCGCCAAGAAGCCATGTGCAAACAATACTGTGTTCCGGTTCGAAGGGGAATGTTTCCAGTAAAATTTCAGGGTATAGAGATAAAACATCTTATATCTCTGGGTGACGAGCGCAGTGCAGTGCTAGGCAATAATTAGAACTCTTCATGTTCCATTAGCTGTGTGTCACTGTGCTGATATGTGGCAGGCATGTTGCTTACCATTACGCACATGTTATGCTCGTCGCGTCACTCTATACTATAAAAATAACATGTTTTTTTGACAACTTTTACAACTGGGAGTCTAGAGATAACCGCTAAACAGCTAGTCAACGTTGTTTGTTCTAGAAAATCCTCTCCTGATAAGAAACACTAACATGATGTTACGTTAAACGCTTTCAACTACGCTGACGCGGCGAGTAACTGAGACTGAGAAAACTAGGGTTGCCATTTGAAAATTTGGAAAGTGAAAAATTATAGCAAAGACTGGCAAATCCATTTGGGCGTCAAAGCTTTATACACGCACACATTAACACATCCACTCCTGCACACACATATTACCCCCAGTAACTCTCTCTCTCTCTTACACACACACCTACACCGTAAAGCGTTTGTGCAAACTCTATACGTAGTATATGTAAACTCTTTGCTTGGACCGCCCACAACCCATCCACTGGGCCTGCACGCCGCCATCAACTGACGAACCGACTCACTAAGTTCTTACTAAAATGATGATAAAAGACAACTAAATTTAATTTTAAAAGTCTGAACATTTTCAATTCGTTTCATTACACTTATTATTATGTTACAAAAAAAATGGTTAGCATGTTGGGCTCTAAAATCCGGAGTTTTCACGTGTTTTGTCCTGCGGGTCTACCGCCTAATTACATTGGCTTTGATGTAGCCGTCTCCATAATTTCAAGCGAAAACAAAAGACAGAGGAAAATCAAAGATAACACAGTTTTAGTCAGGCGTCAAACTCTCTGGTTGCCATACTTTAGAGATGGCAACCCTAGAGAATACTGAACTTGGGATTTGTTTATTTTATTTGCTTATCTTTGCTGGTGCTTTGTTCATGTTAATTATGACACTGTTTTATGACTATACTAGCAGCATCCCACGGTGTTGCCCGTATAGTTTTCGACCCCGTTCTTTCCCTTGATAAAAGTTGCCTATTTGCTTTTCCAGGCTATGAAAATGAATGTTTGTCTGTATATCCTTTTATAATCCGGAACTATGCATTTGATCATGTGATGATATTTAGCGAAGTTATGCATGAGCCAAATAAGGTTTCTGAGTTGGTACGAACAATTTTCAAAGTAGTGTCATTACAACGCGCGCGACATACGGATAGTATGTTATAAGACTCACAGCTATAACCACTTAATTACAGTAGTTTCAAAGAACAGAAGTCTGGCGGTGTGTGTCATAGGGTGTCATGCAAAGAGTTT
Source organism: Ectropis grisescens (assembly GCA_017562165.1). NCBI lineage: Eukaryota > Metazoa > Arthropoda > Insecta > Lepidoptera > Geometridae > Ectropis > Ectropis grisescens. The sequence continues at coordinate 6,837,109 of CM029780.1, read as the reverse complement.
ACATTTAATAAATACTACGTACAGAGTTGGCACAAACGCTTTACACCGAAATCACGGGTAGCATCTTTCTAGCTTGTTCGCTCTTGTGGAAGTGTCATACTTTTGTCGCTGTTGCCATAAAAAGTATGCACGTCATCTGCATACGATTGACACAGAGTAACGGTACGGAAAATCTAACTCTATACATAGTATATGTAAACTCTTTGGTGTCATGTCATAGGTTGGGCGTTCGTTGACCCCCCCTCACTTTTTTTAGAGAACATTTTTATCATAGCGCGATAAACTGTCGACGGCCATTGTTATTCCGATAACGAGCGGCACGGTTTCTAATAACGCATATTTATTTAACTGATATGGAGATAGGAAATGAGGATCACTTTCGTCGAATGACTCTTCTTTAAAGACACATTTCTGTAACACACTTTCTGTAACAAACATCCATCCTTACAAACTATCGCGTTTTTAATATAAGTAGGATTTTCAATCGTATCTGATTGGTCATCGACATTAAAACCCACATCCAAACATTTAAACACGCAGACATCAAAACTGTTCCATTTACAATATTGGCAGGACAGCAATTATCCCAACTATTATAGCTTGAAGATAGAGAGTTAATCTTCTCCTTGGGCACAAGAACAAAATTAAAAAATTTTGATTAACCCCCGACTACCTTAGATTTGTTATCTGTACAACATTCTACTAGTCAAGCCCTTTCATTTGATACCCATATTAAGGGAATTGTGAAAAAGGAAATGTAATTCGCCATTTTGTGGTAGCGGCCATCTTGGATTTGAAATTTGTCATAGTGCAAAGTATTCTACTAATCAAGCCCTTTCATTTGATACCCATATTGAGGTAGTAGTGAAAAATATTATATAATTCGCCATTTTGTGGTGGCGGCCATCTTGAATTTGAAATTTGTTATAGCGTTTAGTACTCTGCTAGTCAAGCCCTTTCATTTGATACCCATATTGAAGTAGGTTGTGAAGAAATATTTTGTCCGCCATTTTGTGGAGGCGGCCATTTTGAATCGATATTAACCAAACATAGCTAAGAACACCCGCACGGATATTAACTTTCAAATAAAAAAAAACCGCATCGAAATCGGCCCATCCGTTTGAGCTCTACGGTGCCACAGACAGACACACACACAGACAGACAGACAGACAGACAGACAGACAGACCGACAGACAGACAGACATCGACGTCAAACTTATAACACCCCTTTTTTTGTCGGGGGTTAAAAAGGACGAGCAAGGGCCGCCCACTGAGCATTTAGCGAGAATTGGTAGCGTAACGCAACAATAGATTCCATCGTACTGAATAGAGATATGTGGGCAAGTAGTGGGCGAGCCAAGGTTACGTCAGGGGAACTATTCCGTTATCGTACGCTTGGGGATTCGTACGTGAAAACAAACGACTATCGAACGCGTGTAAACTTTTCCGGGGAATTTGACAATCAATCGTCCAATTACGTAGCTAAACTATTAATTACCAGCGTGGTTCCCAGTCCTGTAATTTTCCCGGGATAAAAAAGCCTATGTGTTATTTCAGACCATTATCTATGTGTACCAAATTTCATCCAAATCTCTTCAGTAGTTTTTGCGTGAAAGAGACACATTCTTACAAACTTTTCGTTTATAATATTAGTAGAATTCAATCATTCATATTCGTAAATAGATCACATTTACACGTTAATATATTTTCAAACACAAAATGGACAGTTTAAATATCTAAATAATCTGTTGATAGGATAAAATAGTCATATAGTTATTTGGTAAGTATATGGAATGGTTTCACGTATGCTTGTAGGTATGCTATATATGTAAGTAACGTATTGTGCGTAAGTATTTATAGCTAATGAGATAAGGTCAGTAGGGGCCTGAGCGTTATGCGCCAGTCCAAAGTTCGGTAGGCAGTCGAGGCCACAATTATTTTACAAATTTACAACATTTTAAACTTTGCTGTTTATCATAATACCAAAAAAAAAATAACGTCAATTTAAAACTAATACAATAAATATTTCAAATTGAGAAACATTATAAAAAAAACAGTGATCCAAAAGCATCAAAAGTTATTTTTAAACCCATTTTATTTCTAATCTTTGTTTCGCTGTAGACGTGTCGAAAATTTAACACACCCAATGGTTAACACGAGTTTATTCATTCGATCGAAAATTTGTTTCAATTCGCACGAGCGATTAAATATTCAGGGCCGTGTTCCTCAATGGGTTCTTTAACAATCACATCCTTTGAATACGTTTTCTCAGTATCCATGGTATATTTCACTTTTTAGCGATATTGTTTGGTTTCCTAGCTCCTATTACGATATAAGCCGATTAAATTTTACCCAATTCAGTTCAGTACAGGAGGTTTACACAATTTGATGCTCAATTCTGTCTTTTTGAGTTCTTTTGACGTCGGAATTTAGGGTAAACATATGTGTTGAGCATGGCAATTTATTTTTAACTATTATATAGGTTTACACTTGACCGCCATCTCACCTGAATAATAAGATTACTATCAGTTTTCGATTTCGTATTCTTTTTTTAAAAGGGGCCTTAACTGCTTACTGCCAACATTACACCCTTACGTTGCAAACTTTAGCATGATCAGTACTCAACGATTTCATAATTCCTCTTTAGATTTAGAGCGTATCGCAAAGGAGGGAAATGCTCTTCCCAGACTCGGTGTTTCCTGATAAATACAACCCGAATCTCTCTATCACCAAAGTGAACATGTATCTCGCAGGCAAATGTATTCTTTCTTAGACCACATCATCGCTTTCCATCAGGCGAATTGTGACCATTCGGATAGACGATTTGGAGACGTGAAGCTGAACATAGGACTGAGTACTATTAATTTTATTTTACTATGTTAGGCTCAATATGTATAAGCGATATAATTACGAGTTTAATCTTTTAATTTTTGTTCATATTCGTTTCATGTGTCAGTTGGAAGATGCCACTATTTTCCGAAACACTGTTCTAACTATCGCGGGGCTAATGATTTGATATTTTTTTCGTGTAGGTAATTATAGTGTAGTTTTCATTTTAATTTAGATATAATAACACATTTTAGGTACTACAAGAAAAGGTAACCAGCCGTCAAGATAATTCGACTCAAGATCTGATAGCATTAAATCTAGATTACTTACTCATCTTGTCGGCTCTGTATCTCAGAAACATTACGGATCGTTGATCCAAATTTTCATTACCAGTCCTGCGTCTAACACTAAACCTAATCTTTAGATGAAAGGGCTTCGTAAGTTTAGATTAATATAATATTTATCGTAGCTATATTGCGGAGCGAATCTCCGATACTTCGAACCAGTTTCGTGCACCATCTTAATAATCGCTATTGCGAGTATAATAACTGACCTTGTGGCTTAGTGGGTAGTGGCTCTGCCTGCGAAGCCGAGGTGTGTTCGATTTCCACCCAGTGCGAATATTTGTGTGATAAATTAAAATATTTGTACTGTGTCTGGGGTTTTCTATGTATAATAAGTAGGTACTCGTATATATTTACAACTATAAAAGTATTATATCAGCTATCTGGCCGCCATAGTACAAGCTTAGCTTACTTTGGGGCCAGACGGTGTAGTCTTGAATTATCCAACGATATACATTTTTTAACAAAAAAATGCGTATTTTTACACCGTAATAACACAGGTCAATAATACTAGCTTGGATAATAATGTTTCTCAATCTGAATTATCAATCAGGGATGGAAATTATCTTATATACTTGTGAAATTAATATCAAACGTGAAATATTGTAGAAGTTGTAAGAATATATGGATATACATAATTATGTGTGTATATATATATATATATATATATGCTTGTTGCTCAGTGACGCAAAAACTACGGAAGGGATTTGGATGAAATTCGGTACATATGTAGATAGATAAAACAGACATTTCTAAGAATTAGCAGTATGGTTGTAAAAAATCCACTTCTGTGAAGCCTTATTGCTAGGCTCCGAGTCACATCTATCCCAAGATCTTAATGATCTGTTTCTATGCGAATCATAAGTTTAACGTTTGCGCAGACAAAAAAATAATTGCTCTGCGTCTGCGTTTAAAGTACAGTTACGCCATTTATTATGTTTTTTTACATTAGGTTTACGCTTGACCGCCAACTGTGGGTCGATTCTGAAAAAGTAAACTGGTAATCGAGCTCCTGGTGCTCGATTACGATCTCGTCTCTAACGTAATCTGGCCCTACAACTACCTATGGCTTACGACAATCAAACATTCAAACTTTCGAATTTCTAATTGGATTTCACTCTTTTCAAAGAGAATCAATACTATACACAACGCTGCCGCGCTGTCCTAGTGCGTGTTTGTGGATGGACACATGACCCCGAAATATCCTAGACATATGAAAAGGTACACTTACAGGAGTCTTAGTATGAAAACTAACGTGGTTATTACACATTTTAAATAAACACACGGGTAACTAAACTTGAGTCGGACTGGACTGACTATATTAAACGTGAGTTACCCGTGTGTTTTTTTAAAAACCACAGGAGTCTTTTCAAGCTCCTCAAAAGCCGAATAAAAAATCTCCGAAAATAAAAAAAAATACAGTCAGAGGCAGCCGATAGAAGTGAAAACTTATAATTCAGAATTTAATAACTCACTTTGAAAACTACGCGGGTGAAGCCGGAGGGCGCTATTAGTCTGGAATAAATTTTCAAAGCATTGTCGTCTAAATAAGTATTCTGTGCTATGCATTTCTAGATGGCCATGGGACCGAGTTCACTCGAACACTTCTTTAATTTACACGAGTGTCACGCTTGAGTTCATTTCACACAGCCCACGAAAAATCTGTGTGTGGTGCGGCAAATCAAGATTTTACTTCAACAAGAACAAAATTAAAAATTTTGATTAACCCCCGACTACCTTAGATTTGTTATCTGTACAACATTCTACTAGTCAAGCCCTTTCATTTGATACCCATATTAAGGGAATTGTGAAAAAGGAAATGTAATTCGCCATTTTGTGGTAGCGGCCATCTTGGATTTGAAATTTGTCATAGTGCAAAGTATTCTACTAACAAGCCCTTTCATTTGATACCCATATTGAGGTAGTAGTGAAAAATATTATATAATTCGCCATTTTGTGGTGGCGGCCATCTTGAATTTGAAATTTGTTATAGCGTTTAGTACTCTGCTAGTCAAGCCCTTTCATTTGATACCCATATTGAGGTAGGTTGTGAAGAAATATTTTGTCCGCCATTTTGTGGAGGCGGCCATTTTGAATCGATATTAACCAAACATAGCTAAGAACACCCGCACGGATATTAACTTTCAAATAAAAAAAACCGCATCGAAATCGGCCCATCCGTTTGAGCTCTACGGTGCCACAGACAGACACACACACAGACAGACAGACAGACAGACAGACAGACAGACAGACAGACCGACAGACAGACAGACAGACAGACATCGACGTCAAACTTATAACACCCCTTTTTTTTGTCGGGGGTTAAAAAAAGGTCCCGTTTACAACAAAACCCGTTCACCTTTACTCGGCGCCAGCTTTATAAGCTTATAAGTAATTTCATTACGCACAACAATTAATTAAGATGTAATTAACAATGTGTCACATCAAAGCGTACGATCTCATCGACATTACTCAGTAGACAATTGACACTTCAAGTTTTTATTGCCTATAACTTTAACACGTTATTGTAACAAATGTTTTTACGTGTCACCTGTCGAAACTCGATACGAACATAGCGATATAACCCTAATTATATTATGTACTTCTGATTTCAAAAAAGGAGGAGGTTCTCAATTCGGAAACGAACAAAAAAAGAACATAAGTTCTTTTTTTTAACAGAAAAGAAGCGTTTTTTTTATCGCGTATAGGTCTGCGTTGGACCGCCTGATACGGTACGTTACGCGATAGCTGAGCTAATTGTTTTTCGATTTTAATGATTTTTTTTTCGTTTGGTACAAAATGCTTCAGACGTGGTTTCATATAAATTTTACCAAAATCGGTGTGGCGATTTTAGAAATACAATAAAAAACTAAAATTTGGTTATATTTCTCTGGACAACGTAGTCATAGTGAGTGTGTCAGGGCCTTTTCCGCGCTTAGCCTCTCAATTGGGCATTTGTGCGTGGCTCATACATCCCTTTTCTCCAGCCATCCCAGGCTATTCCAGGAGGCAAGCAAGCTATTCAGGTTGTTGAAGGCCTCCGGGACAGCTGCTGGTGAATGGAGGAATTCTGCCCGTTGATCTGCCACACTACTGCATTCCACAATCACATGCTGTGGCGTTTCTTCCTCCTCCATACGATACATAATAGCTTCTAATGAAATTTATTTGAGTTTCTGGATTCATATTATTAAATCGAAGACGGTTTTCTGTTTTTTCGGAAAAACTTTCGTCTTAGACTTCGGGAGTTGCTATCACATTTATTGAGAATATTAAACGTTAAATGGTTTAGCCGCGTAGTTCCCGTTCCAGTTATTTCCCGGCGATAATAAGCCTTATTCCAGCTTATAATAAATAAATAAATAAATATTGGTGGACAATTCACACACAACACCATCTGACCCCAAACTAAGCAAAGCTTGTGTGATGGCAGCCAGATAGCTGATATAATACTTATATAGTTTTAAATACATACTTATTATACATAGAAACACCCAGACACAGTGCAAACATTTGAATTTATCACACAAATATTTGCACTGGTCGAACCCACGACCCTCGGCTTCGCAGGCAGAGCTACCACCAACTAAGCCACTAGGTCAGTCAGTATAATAAATCTATGTATTAAAATTCAACCCGATCCATTAGGCATCACGACGTTATTGAGCAACAAACATCCAAGCTTTCTCATTTATAATATTAGATACCGTGAGCCGTTCTAACAAAAATAGTATACATATGATACAGATTCAATATATATATAAAGCGAAGGATACATCACATCTGCGAGTTCCATTTCGGTTGCCAGCTGCTAAATTGTCAAACACGATTTTATTAAGATTTGGCTCGGTAAGCGGCGCCAATTTGCGGATTGTCGCTACAGCGGGTAATTTTCCTTTTAACAGCGCGAATGTTAAGTAAATGAGCGGAGGCATAGCGGCATTTGTCAACAGCAGGGATGGTAAATAATTAGCGTTTCGTGGCAGGCGGCGCGTAATAACTCGGCACTGTGTGTACTCGGCGCGGTAGCCCTATGAGTTATGCTAAGCGAAACAAGTTCTACATAAACTGTGAAAACTTTAAACTCTCGAACATCGCCGCAATGTTGCTTGCTTGTCGGATACATTTCGGAGAGTGTGCAATTGATCTGCATGATCTAATACCACCTCGATGTTTTCTCTATTGGATTTCAGCTCGTAAAAGCAATCGTTTCATGGACGTTATAAATGCTCGGAACGAGATTTGAATCCACTTTTGTGATAAAAACGTCTAGGGTCTGCGCTGTAAATATTGTCTGAATATCCCAATTATTACAATTGTTGTGTTCAAATCGAGAGTGAATCGGTTTAATTTAGATAAGCACGCTCCTTCGTAGACCCATTATCCCATAACATCAGGCGAGATGGCGGTCAAGAATAAACCTACAATAGCAATAAATAAAATTACCGACTATACGAGTACGAGTACTTAAAACATACCCGAATATTTAGCCTGGCCTCGTGGCTTAGTGGGTAGTAACTTTGCCTGCGAAACCGATGGTCGTGGGTTCGATTCCCACCTAGTGCAAATATTTGTGTAATGAATGCAAATATTTGTTTTGTGTCTGGGTGTTTCTATATATAATAAGTATGTATTTACAATTATATAAGTATCATATCAGATTTCTGGCCTCCATATTACAAGCTTTGCTTAGTTTGGGGTCAGATGGTGTTGTGTATGAATTGTCCACCAATATTTATTTATTTATATGGGCTGTACTGTTTGTCGTGTATTTTTTTTATTAATTACAACAAAACATGGTAAGAAGTAAAGTCATGATCGTTGAAACTCCCATCAATCATAACATAAAATTCTATTGTTTAATTCACAGCCCCACGAACTTATACAAACAATTTATAAAGTCATTAACCGGTGTTAAGTTACCATTTAAACTATTTCGTACTAATCTGTGACTAATACAACATAATCATCATCAGTTTTAGCTTTTGTCGACTGTTGGCTACCACTACTACCACTCCTGGCTAGGAATATAGGTATGTATAGGAATCTCTACTCCGTCAATGTTTAAGTATTAATTTATCATATCTCTTCTTCCATCCTAAAGTTGTCGGGAAGAAATTTCCGTTAACTATAACTTCGCTAATCGCGACTACATTTAGGCATCTCTGGGTGACGAGTGCAGTGCAGTTCTAGGTAATGATTTTTACTCTTCATGTTCCAGTAGCTGCGTGTCACTGTGCTGTTATGTGGCAGGCATGTTGCTTACCATCAGGCACATGTCCTGCTCGTCTCGTCAAAAAGGTATTTCTGTATCTTACTCTTGTACTGAAATTAAGTGCCATAAAGAGTTGAATCTTTTTTTTACGAGCAAGTTAGTGGAACTCTGAGTAAAGTTTGCGGGAGCAATTCGTAAAGATTTGCGTTAACTTAAGCAAAGAGTCCCTTTCACTTAATAACTCACTCTGATATAGGGTTGACCCATAGATAAGAATTCCGGATAAACGATTACTGAAAAGAATCCGGACATTTTGTAGAAATCAAAAAAAGTAGTGGTAACCATAATTCGGTCCGCCCAAGAAACGCTTTTTATGACAGAGTGAAGAAGGGCTGAGCGATATACTTATAATTATGCGTCTGATAGTAAGTAATAATATTGGGAATTATAATAATGGAGACATTCACAAAAATAAAAAGTTATAGTTAAATCTAAATACAAATCCAGTGTCACGATAATCGTCTATATCCGGCCGAAGCCGGAACTGGCCGCTGGTATTTATAACAATGTCTCACCGAATAGTAAGTAATTATTATCTATCCCAATATAAAAAGATTGATATCGCACGATGTTAAACATATACCGACTCCCAACATTTGCCAGAGAACAACACAGCCACGGGCAGAAGTGAAAATTTATACTTAGAATGTCAGTATGAAACATCACTAAAGTCGCCTAATACGACACCTGTAGAGCTAGAGATTTACTACGATAACATGACCCGCCCCTCCAGAATTCAAAACGTTTGAAAGTATTTGTGAAAGAATATACAACGCACCACCACGCATGTGTGCGTACTGCTACTGCAGACGAATAATTACAACTACATACAAACTCTTTCGTAAGGATGTGACTACACACATTAAAACAGTCATTTGGAGGGGCGGGCCATGTTATCGTAGTAAATCTCTACATGTATATAGCTATTACGATTATATTTTATTAATACTGGTGGCGTAGTAGATAGTAAGCCTGACTGCGAAGCCATGGATCGTGGGTTAGATCCTCACGTGCTAATATGTGTGTGATTAATACAAATATTTGGACTGTGCCTATTATATTAAGAGTGTATTTAAAAATATACAAGTATTATATCAGCTATCTGGCTTCCAAACTAAGCAAAGCTTGTACTAAGCTTTGCTTAGTTTGGAGTCAGATGGTGAGAAATGTTCACCAATACTTATTTATTTATTTCCCCACCTAAAAACATCTAACGCGACGTCCCAGGACACTACGCCGCTACATTACCATGTAGGTAACGCCAACATACATTTTTTCCGACTTGTTAACTTTTGTTTCAATTCTGATCATGTCCGATAAATCCTGAAATCGGAACACCCTACTCAGTCGCGGGATGAGCGCTAAAACTTGGTCCCGCTGATTTCGTTTCCCTTTTCGTCTTCATGAATATTGTAAGTAGCCTTCAAAAATTTATTAAACGAAATGTTCCCCAGTTTCTTTGAACGTTAAATTTAATTTGGTACCGAGAAGCGTTGTCCAAACATTTCGCGGAAACGAAACTAAGGGGGGGAATAAAAGATAACATAATAAACTTGTATTGCCTGCGTAACACACTACAGAATCGAAGCAAGGAGTTATTATAAACTTAGAAAATATATTGTCAAATTGTCATCGCAAAGTAACTTTAAAAGATTTAAAATGTCTACGACTATAAAGAGATGACAGTCAAAGTCAAAGATACCCATAAAGAGGTGTCCGATCTTGCAAATAATTGGCAATATATTTATGAATGAAAAAAAAATACCACATCAATAGTTTTTTCATAAGACAGAATAACGAGACGAGCAGGACATGCACTCGATGGTAAACAACACCCACCCATTACAACAACACGTAGCTATTTGAACATATTATGGTTCACCGCCTAACACTGTACTGCGTTCGTCACCCGGAGATATAAGATGATGTATCTCTTTGTTTTACAATTTCTCAAAAAATTTCGAACCCAATAACGATCGCACAGTACTCCTTGCCAATAAAATTGCTAGCAAAACATCTCACAATTTTGTCTTCGTTACATTTCTTCTTGCAATTTTATTAATACGTATTGCAAATATTTTTGAAGTTAATGTAATTTTTTGCTTAAAGTTTTGTAATGAACATCATTTTTAATTAAATTTTAATAATAACGAATATAATAAAGTTATGTAAAAGACTTCGTAAAATCCTTGGGCCGTCGAAAACATAACTTGTGTTGATTGACCGTGACTAAACCTTCCGTGTTTCTTCAGTACACACTGCTAACTGCATCTGTGTATATTATAATAGGAAACGGGCATGTTTCAAGACAGACATATTTCGAGGATATATGTAATTTGCCAACTCGCACTTGGTCAGCGTGGTAGATTATAGCCTAGTCTCTCTCTCTCTGAGCAGAGAGAATCTATCTGGGGTTGCTTATGCCGATCCGACTACGCATAGTTAGAACTCATTTGTTCTTCCGTTAGTGCCGCCAATTGCTACTTTCTTTTCAGTCTTCAAGTTGTTGTGTATTTTATTTTTAAATTAAGTGCAACAAAATGTTAATTTATCTATCTACTTCCCCGTCTTCCTATTCTTCATTTCTCCTTTTCTGTCCTTCGAACGAGTTGGCTCTATAGATAAGTCACCAATTGCTAATTGATTATATAATATTTCCCGTATACTTGTAATAATTCCCGTTGTTTTTCCGGGATGAAAAGTAGCTTATGTGTTCTTTCATAACATCTAACTGTGTCCTAAATTGCATCCCGATCCGTTCACACGTTATGACGTGATTGAGCAACAAACATCCATATTTTGACATTTAGATTATGGTCGGAAGAACACATGGTCATATAACGCGGTCACATTATCTTGACGCTTGACCATGTGACGTCATTTTGGCACTCAAGTACGGTGTGCAAATAAACCGGTAAAGTGCGAGTCGGACTTCCGCACGAAAGGTTCCGAACCATCATCTATAAAAGATACGTTTCTATCTGTTTATTAAGATCGATCAAAATTGCTTGCAAAAAAATTGCATTGCAAAAATTGCATATGTCGCAGAGCCGATGGACGTTGGGGGAGAAGGTTTCTGGAGTGGAGACCACGTTCGAAACGTCCCGTGGATCGGCCTCCCGCTCGGTGGACCGACGACCTGAAGAGAGTGGCGGGAAGCGGATGGATGCGGAGAGCCGAGGACCGGATTTGGTGGCACAATATTGGAAAGGCTTACGTCCAGCAGTGGACGAACATGGGCTGACGATGATGATGATGATGATGATGTAAAATTGCTTAAAAACCTGCTAGTTAATAATTTAGATATCCATCTATCTATTATAGGAGTCTCATCTGCATTGAACTCATCCAGTTTACAATATCAAAGTAGGCAACACTCGAGAGTCATTATTAAATTCGCCAAGACAAAGCTATTCCCGTGTGTTGCTGCCTATTCATTTCTTGCGTTAATTCCCACTATTGTCTGGCGGGGAAGTCGCTTTATATCGAGTTACACTGCACACGAGCCCGAGGTTAATTCGAGTTATTCGAGACACTTCCAATTGTGCTTATCGGATTATCGCTCGTCTGCAAAACCCCGAGACGCATACTGCGCGCGTGTAACCGGAAATCATCATATATGTAAGCATATACCCATTTTTTTCAAATTTCATTGAAATCAGTTCAGCGGTTTTCGAAAAATGAACAAAAATTAAATTTTATATCAAATCAAATGGAATCGATCGAGAGACGTGCCAAAAGGCTCATAGGCAATGACATTCTCGTGCGAAAAAGACTGCAAAGTCTCGAATATCGCCGGAATATTGCTAGCTTATCGGTCTTTTATCGGATACACTTCGGAGAGTGTGCGACTGATTTGTACGATCTAACACCACCTTGCCCTTTTTTCTATCGGAATGCTCGTAGCTCGAAAAAGCGACATCGTTTCATGGTTGATGTTCCAAAGACACGAACGAAGAGATTTGACTCTACTTTCGTGATAAGAACGTCTAGGCTGTGGAATACGTTGCCTGAGATGGTTTTTCCCGATAGTTACAATCTTTGTGTCTTCAAATCGAGAGTGAATCGGTTTCTTCTAGGTAAACACGCTCCATCGTAGACCGCATCATCGTTTAACATCAGGCGAGATGGCGGTCAAGTGTAAACCTATAAAAGTTAAAAAAAATATATATAGGTATATCAAAATTTACATACGACAAGATTTTTTTTTCCAAAAAATTGATGATGTTTAATCAAATAAGTACCTGAGTTTAAATTGATGACGATGTTTGTTTTTGCGAAGAGAATCCTAAGCTAATATCCTATTAATTTTATAAATGCAAAAGTATGGATGATGGATGTTTGTTACTCTTTCACGCAAAAACTACTAAAGGGATTTCGATGAAATTTGGTACAAAGAAAATGGTCTGGAATGACACAAGGATTATGGAAAAAGGATTATTAAAGAATGGAAAGGCTTATTTATTATCCCGAGAAATAGCGGGATCGGGAACTACGCAGAAAACCACGAGATGCCGATTAAACATTATTTGTTAAAAAAAATTTTTTTATAAATATATTGAATTATAAAAAAAATATAAACTTCGAGTCACAATACACACAATCCGAATATCAATACGAGTTATTCGAGCCACTTCCAATTCAACTTATCGGATTATCGCGCGTCTGCCAGACCCCGGGTCGCATATTTTACTTATAACGGCAAATTAGAATTTATACTATAGCATTCATATTTGTGGACCACAATCTTTGGAAGTAAATAGCAAAAGCATAAGGTAGTTAGTAGTAATAATTAGCAAGTTCAGTGCCAAACGAGCAGCGGTCGCGCGCGTGCACTCTCCTTGAAAAAGGCCGCCGGACGTGGCCTAACTTAAGTCGGACTAGACTGACTGTAAAGTCGGACTAGACTGACTGTAAAGTCGGACTAGACTGACTGTAAAGTCGGACTAGACTGACTGTAAAGTCGGACTAGACTGACTGTAAAGTCGGACTAGACTGACTGTAAAGTCGGACTAGACTGACTGTAAAGTCGGACTAGACTGACTGTAAAGTCGGACTAGACTGACTGTAAAGTCGGACTAGACTGACTGTAAAGTCGGACTAGACTGACTGTAAAGTCGGACTAGACTGACTGTAAAGTCGGACTAGACTGACTGTAAAGTCGGACTAGACTGACTGTAAAGTCGGTCTAGACTGACTGTACATCACGTGAGTTACCCGTACATTCATTTAAAAAGCATAAGCAGCCCACTTTATAGTCACACTGCTGAGTTTTTGGGATTTTCTGGCAAGGAGAGACCACAAGGCGGCGATAAACCAAACTGGCCAAATGCGGGTCAGTGGTTGACGTATCCACGTGGAAGATATCTTACTCGGTACTTGCTGTTTTGAGCTTTGGCTAGATGAGCTTTTGGAAGTTAAATATTAACCAATACGTACAAACAAACACACAAACTTTTGCCATTATAATGTTAGTCTGATTTCAATTCCTTAATATTTTAAACTATTAGTGTCGGTTTTAATTGCGTATTTTTCGTTCCGATAAAAAGTATACCGGTTTTGTCGTTTCGTAAGGTACAAGTTCGCGCTGAGACTGCGACAGGAGACCGCGACAGGCACTTGACACTATAGAATTGTATGGGCGCCAGTTCGCGCCGAGACCGCGACACGTGTCTCGGTCTCCGCGCGAACCGCTACCTTTAAAATACTGTATTATGGGTATAATTCGTAGATCCTACACCAAATTCAACAAACTGACAGATAAAGCTCTGCTCAACGTATAAATGTATACATTGGTCTACTTTACTCAAACAAAACCGTCTACCCCATTACTATGGGCCCGTAATGTTGCGATACAAAAATGAACCTTAGAAGTACGACAAAGCAACTTCACCGAAGCTGTTGAAATATTGAGTGTTTGCCTATTTGATTAAAGATGGGTAGTGTGCGGCCATTTCAAATGCATACATAATTGATTCTGCCGTGGTATGACACTCCACATAAACAGCTCCGAGTTATGAGAACAACGCGTTTGCATACGTACACATTTGTATATTCCATTACACATAAGCTTTTTTTTTGGGTATTTAAAAATTAGCCATGCCAGAGACTGAAAGATTTGAACGCGCTTATTTCTGACAGGATACTTGTCGAATTTATACATTTTTAATTTGTTGGTAACAGCGCCCAACGAAATTACCCGCAAAAATCAATGAAAATGAAAAAAAAAACATCGGGGTCCAATTGATAACCTTTTTGGAAGTCGGTAAAAAATTGGCCTACGTGCTATTCCAGACTATGAAAATTTAAAAATATATTTTTTAATATCAACGCGATCCGTTCCGACGTGATTGAAATATCTAAACTTTTGCATTTGTCACTCTAATGTTATAAATGTTAAAATTTTGATGTGTGTTGCTCAATCACGTTGGGAAGGCTGGACGGATCGCGTTGAAATGTCAAAACTAAAAAAAATTACGTGAACACACATTGTAAAAACTTACATTTGTCAATGTTTGGATACTCAACAGATCAACAATATTGTTTAATGGTAATTTTTTTCCGCCCAAATGTCATCCATTATTTTCCTAAAGGAGGAAAGCTGTGTGCAATGTATTGGAAAATATGGAACAACCCCGAGTAATTAAAGATTAAGAAATTACAAGACAAAGCGATAAATTACCTTATATTCCGGTATGTGAGACGAGCCGAGTGCAGTTTTAGGCTGTGATTCAGACTATTCATGTTAAATTATGTTGACGATACATATTGGGAAGATTAGAGGACTGTTGCTCTGAACAGGGAAAATTGGAGGGAGGGGAGAGAGGCCTTTGCTCTGCAATGGGACAATATATAGGCTGAAATAATAATAATATTAAATTAGCCACTTGGTTCTGTTATGAGCAAGCGTATTGCTTACAATCCAGTGCTTGTCTTGTTCGTTCCATTACTATATATTACAAAAAAATATCTAGTAATATTAGAGGTATAAAGCTGAAGAGGTTTTTAGTTCGAGCGCGCTAATCTCAAGAACTACTGGACCGATTTCAAAAATTCTTCCACTGTTGGATGTGCTCGTGGGTCCTGAGTGATCTAGGCTTATATTTTATGTACCGGGCGAAGTCGGTACTGACCGTTAGTTATCTCTTATATCTCATCCCGTCTTTGTTGATGTTATCATTGTTATCTCATTTGCGATTGTCTGGTAAATTTCGTTTCTAGCGATGAGGTCGCAACATGTAGCACTGAGGTATTATATTGTTACATACTCGTGTTAGTTTTCGTGTGTCCCAATAAAGAGTATTTTTATTATATTTATCTATTATTATATTATGTATCTATAAACACTATCTATCGCAATAGTTTAAAATTGATTGCAATTTTTTTGCTATATTTTTTTTGGTCTGTCGATAAAGGTTATCCATCTTTCTATAAACATCATGATGTCCTTCTCGCACAAGGTGAGACGAAGGTTCAGCTTGTTTTCTGCCTCGACTTTATATGATTCATGTGGCACGCCGTGACGTCACAACTTGCAATACTTTCCGTCTAGTAATATTTATAACTTCGGCATTACCCACTTTATCATCTACATTATACACAATGTAGTAAAAATGTATGAATAAAGGATTATGATTAAATCTAGCAGTTTTGTACCGTAGATTTATATGGCTTGATTCTATTTTGTGTTCTTTTAATTTACTACGTAATAAAGAAACAGTCATCGGATCAATTAATATTCATTATAGTAAGTTCATGATATATGTAGTTAAAAAATACTACACTACTGTTAGTACAATATACATAGTATATATTTTTGAAACAAAGAAAGGAATTACCATAGTTAATTTAAAACAGCATAAAACACCTAATACAGTTATGCTATAAAATATAACGAATCCTGTAGACAAACATCGCATTCATTTTACGGCGAGAAGTACACGTCTTCATTAACAAACAATATGCAATAAATAATGTACGTACGCGAGAATAATGCCAAGAAATGGCGACAAAAAATGATTTCTTACCCGACGCCTCCGTTCAGTGTGGTGACCAAGCCCGGCCTCTCATAACACACATGCATACCAGCAAAATCGTTTGAGCACTTATTATTCACACTCAGTATGATAAATTAGAAACTTTTAAACACACAGATATTGACACAATCACTAGTTTCCACGATAAGGTGAACAGAGTTACACAAGGCGGGTCAGTCCACGCCTCGAGCGAACATTTTTCGGTTTCCAAACCATCTATCAATTCACTGATCGACACGACTGTGAAACAAATTTAACGTTAGCCACGGTTCGACGAATGTGAATCGATGTAAACCAATCGCGGTGCAATTGTTATTATTCATGTCATGTAACATTTGATTGCTTCAGACGATTAAGTATCATTCAATCTCTTAAGAATTTGTGAACACCTTCAATTGCAAGTGGAATTTTTCGCCACAAATATAGTCATGTATTATTCGGAACACAAATTTGGTAGTATCTACAAAGTTGTAGGTAAGATAACTGCACTTGGTAATATAGTTAACGAGAATATGGAAAGAAAAGTTGAATGGAAAGGGAAACAACGAAACCTCACACAGAACAACAAGGAAAACATCCGTGATCCCAACGTAACCATAGAACAATGTCATTTGTTTCGTACGTCCCAATGGGACGGCGCAAGTCGTAAAGTCGTTTCATTTTGTCCATATAGACGAGAATTTACTACGCATTGAATGAGAATTATTATTTAAAGGTACAGAGAAATGATTTTATCATCGTGAAATTGTTTCCCGAAAGCGGTTGGACAGCTTCCGAAGACAAAGAAGTCACCGAAATAAATAAGTTCACAGAATCTGATAATGTTTTGGCACGTTCCCGACCAAAAGGCGTAATCTTAAATTAAAAGAAACATTGATTACGTGCGAGTTTCGGCCGGCGCGGGCCGATGATTAATTGCGGGTCAGTCTACCAGATTCTTTTTGCGTTATTTACACTAAATAGGATGTGGTTCTCTTTTTTTTTCCTCGCTCATTACTCGGGTGTTTTCTCGTTTGATTGATCTGCGTTAAGCGTACATTCACGTCATATGTGATTCCGTAAAAGGGGAATGTTGAATGTAATAAAGATTTTTTCAAACCGTTGCTACTTTTCGGCCACAACAATAGATTCAATTTAAATCGCCGTGCGCAACAAAGTAACGGGGCTGAATTGATTGCTGGCGATATGGCACCATGTCTGATTGACGATTATCATAAAATTTGTTCACCGAACGTTGTTAGGTAAGGTACGAAATCTTCCCGCGGGGCGAATATACCGTTTTTTATCAACGAACCGTTCCATTTTTACAAAGTCTAGACTATTTAAAACGTGATCTATTTTAAAAGTGGCGAAATAACAATAAACAGTAACATCAAGAAACGAAACAATCTTCACACGGATACTTGAGCAGCATTCAATCATGAATGCTGTCAAGGTTAATATAATACAACGAATATTACGTAGTTTTGAAACGAGTTAATTTTCTATACGAACCGAATACTGAGTGTCCTACATCTCGGATACATTAACCTAGTTTAAAGTCGAGGTCATAGAGACCACTTCGTCACAAGAGATTTGGTAAAAACAGTAAACTGCATCTTTGTAGACATACTGCAGCGCTGTTTCACGGAATAAGGTAAATATTTTGAGCAGGTAAGTAGTTAAAGAGATAAACAACAAAATAATTATATTTTTTAGAAATAAAACAAGAATGGTCCCACGTTATTTTCTTTTGAATTAGATACATTGTTACAAGGTAGTAAAGCGATAAACCCGTAAAATAGTTTTAAATTTCATAAACAAAGTAACAATGCTTGAATGCCATTTCCCTTTGAATTTGAGGGTACATGTTGTGAGCAGGTAGGAAAGCAATAAACCAGTACAATGATTCAAAATGTAAAGACACAGATGCCCATTTGTACTCCTTTGGGTGTTTGAAATAATAATGTAAAGACGGATTAATTTTCTAACACACTTTGTACGTCCGCCGACTTCTTCTCAGAAACATCAACCATGGTCCATTCTATGAGTGTTGGAGATGAGTACTAAATATATTTAGTACATATTGCGATACATAATTGCGATAAAGCGATTTTCGGGTGAAATGTAAACCTTTTTTTATTAAAAAATATTTTCTCAAGCAATATAAACTAGACATTTGACACCCAAAACAATTTTGTACCTTTAGCAAATCGGATTGACTAGGGAATCACAACAGTATAGGCGAACTTAGAAGGCTTAAACATTAACACAGAACAACTTTTATACACAGAGACTTACAGTGTCTACTGTTTACCGAACTTTTAACTAGTACAGAAAGCCCATGGCCCTACTTACTCGTATCTAAACTTACTAAATGGGACTAGCGCAAGAACCCATGATAAAACGTTATTACAATAAGTAGTGTAAAAAAGTGGGCATCACGAGTAAAATAAGAGGCAAGGGCATATTGCCGGATAGTAATTCAACCTTTACAAGACTATTGAAGATAACCCTTGAGATGTAGAAACCCTCGTCTACAGTCCGTGGGAAGGGCGTAACGTAGCTGTAACTAAAGATAATGTCCCGAGAACTGACCGCCGGGGTAGTTTAGGTGAAGCTATTTGGCATTAAAAATACCGTTGTGCTATCTAATAATAATTTATTACAGAATTTATGTGGCAATTTTAGAATGTTCTGTAACAAAAGATAAATGTATTTAAATATTTAAAATATGTTATATTCTTATCATCACTAGTATTCTTGATAAATCAGCTGAGTTCAACATACACTTAAATTGGGAGCGGGTTTACGATAAGCATAGTAAGTAGATTTGAAACTGTCAATCACATTATCATCAAACAGATGTCCTAACCAGATACAGATGCTACGAATGCTAAATAATGCTCGACTTCACTAAATTAAACAAAAATAAAAAGTTAAAATTTATGGCAATCGCGAATTTATTAGAAGAAGTTATCAGAACTGACCTTGGTAAAGTATTAGATAGCAAAACAGCGAGAGCTGTGATTACGGCTTATCACGGTAGTTTTAAAACGGACATTATGAAGTGTTTATTCGTGTCGATTATTCTGTCACGTGTTGTTTAACGACAGCTAACGGATACATTCAGTCCATAAATTAGGCAATTTTAACTAGACCACTACTTTTGATTTCAAATAAAAATCAAAACAATGTTTTTGTATTCTATTATTTCTATGTTTTGATTTGAAGGTGTCATTAAAACCTTCATCTTTTGATTGTGAGATGCGGAAACATTTAAGACAATATAATTATGCCTCTTTATAGTTCAAGATCAAAACTAACAGAAGGTAATATTTTATCATAAATAAGCTAGGTAATAATTTTATGATAATAGTCTATGATAGTGGTATAGATGACCATGAAGGCAGGTGGTATACCGCAGATGGTGCGAATAATGATAAAATCCTTCAATGTTACCGAACTGATATAAATATAATGTTAATTCTAGTCATAATATTTTATGAACAGGAATTCGCCAATTCGGATTGCTTCGAAAAAAAACAGCATGCAAATAATAGTTGGTATTATTAAAACCCAAACATGTTTGATGCCATTTTCATTTCTTTGTCTGCTTGGGGTTTTCTGGACGGGTACAGTATTGCTGTCTTTGAGTTGAGGGTAAATCGGGTTATTTTATGTAAATGCTTCATCGTGGATCACATGGTCAATTAACATCAGACAAGGTAATCCTATCAGTGATTGAAAAATAAAGGGTATGCAATCAAATTTAAGTGAAATAACAGTTAAATGAATACGTTGAATACGAATCCAAGAATACGTATAATGCAGCGCCATGCTGTGGCGTCATTACGAACTGGCCAACGTAAATGTCTTGCTGTAATAATATTACTGGATTTATCATTTGTAAACAGTGGGTGATATCTATGTGTTTGTTTATCAGTATTACATAAAACCGCGTTTGTTTAATTTCACGTGTTCATTCGAATTCATCAATCAGTTACTTTTTCGTGACTGTTATAAATGAAGCGTTTTTTGGTCTTAAAAATGAACAATGAGTTTAAAATATACCCATGAAGAATGAAATTAAATGTTTATTATATGCAAATTCATGAAAATGTCCGTTCAAAGTGTACGTTTTTGTCATTGAATCGTCTGAATTTATTACTTATACACAAAACTAGTAGCCTTGTGTTTATAGCTTGAATAGATAAGTGGCGGAATGAATTAAAAGCAGGAACTGTTGATCCAAACGTTCCTCGATATTAAATAACAAATGGAATTCAAATGCATGTCAGCCTAAGAGTAGTCGTAAATCACAAATTCCCAGTTCCAGCAATCAAATGCGTCATGCATGAGTCGACATCATGGACATAACATCCGTCGAAGCGATTCTTACAAAAAACCCGAGGAGCGGTCCACGGCCGCAACTATCCTACGATCCAACACTGCAATCCAAGTGATCACTGACGGCCCTCGTCACAGATTTCACTGCGGCGATGCAACGCACTGGCCAGCCGGCGACGGCACGCGAGCATTCCGTGCTCGTGGCGCATCACGTTCGCCGCTCGGTTCGCGCGAAAACCCGCCAAAAGCGAGTTCCCTCAGTACCCTTTATGTGGGGACGAGCATGCGCCGTAAGCGAACGCGACTTGACGGCAGGCGAGGCCGCGAGCGACTGACGAGAGTCGAGGCGGGGCGGGAGCGACGGACGCGCTCGCAGGTTATCGTGAGTCGCACATACAGATAATGATGTCAAAAGTGGATCGGACTAATGCTCTCTATTATGTTGTAAACGTTCCGAATAACCCCAGTCGGTGGCCCGAACTTCGAATGTTGCACCGTCAGACCCGCTTCCTCGTTCCCACTGACGAATTGAAATATTATTGTTACGTTAAATGTCAAATCATCTTGCGAGATGAACGCGCCATTCTTATGCTAATGATCATATCAATTACGTTCACTTCTTCTAATTTAAACTGATTGTTGATGATGGTGGATGCTTTTATCTCGTCAGTTTCTTGTTTTTGATGTATGTTCTCTTTTTTTGGTCCTTCGAGCCGGGTGTGTTTGCTTTCAAGATGAATATCACATCTTTTCGGGTTTTGAATATAAATTACTTATTTCGTTGTTTATCGACAAATATAATAAAAATGCCTTGCCACGCCTTTAGAAATCGTACCAACAAAGAAGTATCAGCGTTGGATATCACTCATCGAAGCGAGCGGGCGCCTGGCGCGGCGCGAAACACCGCCTGTAATTTTTATTGTCCCACGCTGCTGCCGTGGCCAAGGCAATTTGTTCTTTAATATAAACGAGGAAGAAAGGAAACGGTTTGGCCTGTACGGTTTTAGTCAAATCGAATAATGTTGATATTTTGACGACCTTCCGAATGTGCACCGTATCGTGATTGTATTGGAGTGGTTAACGCACTGGTAACGTTAATGTGGACGACACGTTCCAAAGTTTGCGTAAAATTGGCCTTATTCCTCGTGGAGATAGAGTCTCGTTCTGGGAATGACGCTCACCGGGTATTTCCATTTAGCGAGACGTTGTGTGGTTCTATATATTTTGGTCCTATTAAGAAGCGAGCTTCGTTTGATGGATGCTTTAGCTGGTGAAGGTTTTTGCGGTGGATTTTGCAAGAGCCCAGAGTTTTGCGAGCGGAAAATGCGTTGTTTCCGGTTATTGAGCCGAACGATAAGCGCGCTACCGTATCAGATGATTTATATATACCTCGTCACCTACCGCCGAGTGATCTAATGCACTTCAAAGGCCGCGATTAAAGCGATGGTGGCGAGTACGAGCAGCACAAACACCGAAGCGTTAATTAACAGATGCCTTTCAGAGAATCTCATCTATTACAGCGATACTAGAAGTAGTAGGACCAATTACACTGCTATAGCTAAACTATAAAACATTCCTGAGACATGAACGATAGTGCTATGTAAATAAATTAGGTGCTATTTTATGAAAGTCACTTACGTGGATTTTGGGAAAGGTCTTAGAAAAGTCGTAGAATTATTTTTAGAAAGTATTTCTACAGCCGTCGGACATTGTCGAGTGTACGAATGCGTGTACGATATTTTTGCAAAATGACGATAGATCTAAGATCTATCGTCATTTTTTAATTAAACACATAACAAATTATACAAAACCTATTAAATACGTTAAAACATCATGTGAGGTAGGAGTCAAGCGTAGGCCAATCAATAATAAAACATAAGAGACCGCTACCAGATTTGTTTCAATTGTGTTCTTTTTGATTTATTTTAGCTTAGCTACATTTGTTTTTAGCCGATTGTTTCTAAATTTTTAGTATTTTTATTTTTCATTACAAGTTTTTGTTTTATTTAGTGCAATAAAGAATTTACCTATCTATTTTTTTCTCTATCTTGCTTCTTTAGTTCTTGCTTTGCTTTGTTTGGAGCTAGTTTGGTATTATGTGAGAAATTTCCACCCGTACAACGTATCTATTTATCTATGGTCACATCTAGGTAAGCGAGTTTTTTTATCGTTATTAGGTACCGATGAATGGACGATAGTTTGTTTCTTTAAGGTTCGACCTCACGCAGGCTTCCCGAATTCAGACATTCTTGTTTTGTAAGTCATTCTCAGCCCGTTATCATTGTCACCTAATGCACGCTCTCTTTGTGTGGGGCCCTTGTCCCAATCCTATGCTCGTCTTATCTATGTGTGACTCACTATCCCACGAACATCGATTTATTATCTACTCGTTTCTGTGTAACTAAAGTATTTAAAATATCAGAAAATATTTGGTATTTGCTACTAAGGTCAAGAAAGAAACTCTGAGTTTGTAGCTTATTGCTGACTACAATCTGAGTTCGGAATTTCAGTAATATCACGTTTTATCGAAGAAGCATATAACAATAAACATCCACATATACTAGTGTTTGCCCGCGATTTCGTCAACGACGAATTTATAAAAGAACCATTCTACATTTTTGCAAAAGGTAGCCGATGTCCTATTTCAGATTTACGTTCTAAGTTTTACTCGTTTAAAAATTCCGATGTTGCTGCTCAACGAACATCCAAATTTCCACATTTAGAGAATTATAGATAGAACTAGAGATTCTAGTTTATAGGATCTTTGTGTATCTAATGTGTTGAGAAAAACTTAGTTAAAATGTTGATTAGAGTAATTGTTTTATGACCATAGCATTTGTATTAAATCACCAGAAGTGTATTTGTGACTTTGATTGGAACATATTTATTTCTAATTTGTTTTTGTTCGTGCAAAATTTGTATATTTCTTCCTCAATCCTTTCGAATCTATTTATTATTATTACTAGCCTAGATTGTCCCACTGCTGGGCAAAGGCCTCTCTTCCCTACTTCCAGATAGCCCTATTTACGGATTTTGAACGGGATCTGCCGTGGTGAAACCGCGAGGAGCGCTGCTAGTATTTTATCATTTTAATCAGATTAACTCGTTCTTCTTCTAAATTTTTTTTATATACATATTTTTATGACTACGTCTTCTAAGTGTTTTTCTTTTTTTAATATTTATTTGTCATGTAACTATGGGGTTACAATACCAATAAAAATATTGTATAGAGAATATTAGACAATCTGAGCTATTATGGTTATTGCACAGAGATAACTAATTCGCAGTGACCCACATTTCGTACGACGAGAGAAGCGCGGTGGGCGCGAGCGGCGCTCGGCGGAAATAGGCAGATGATCCCGAGGGAGGGGTGTGAGGGGGGCAACTTTAGGACGACCATAGAAGGTACGAAAGGATCGCCCTGTCCCAACCCTCGTGCGTGGTTTGTCTACAAGTGTTCCCTTCAACTAGCGACAGGTTACCATATCAATTAATTATATTTACATTTAGTATGCGTACAATAAATCTTTACTAATATTATATGTGTCAATGTAAGTTTGTTTGTTATGCTTTCACGTGAAACTACTTAACCGATCATCATGAAACTTTATACATATTTGGATGTATTAGAAGTAACAAAGGGTACTTGTATCACAGGAACTTGGGAATTGCGCGAGTGAAACAACGGGGCACTGCTAGAAATCTTATTAATATTATAAATGTCAATGTTTGGATGTTTGTTGCTCCCTCACATTGTAACGTCTGTACAGAAATCTGGAACATAGATAGATTATAGTCTGGAAAACACATAGGCTCCATTTTATTACAGAAAAATAACGAGAACGGCAACTACGCGGGTAAAACCGCGGGTCGCTGCTAATGTAATATAAATGCCAGTTGTAATTGTTTAATTCTATCTGTAGGACGACCATAGAAGGTCCAACAGGATCGCCCCGTCCCAACCCTCGCTCGTGGTGTGTCTACAAGTGCTCCTTGTTACTTGGGACAAGTTATCATATCAACTAATTGTGTTTATTAAGCCACTATCAGTATCATAAATACATTATATTCAGTAAATACAGTATAAATACCAGTTGTAATAGTGTGATGCTAATTAAATGATAGTAAAGTAATAGCTTAGTTAGTGACGTAACGATATGTAATATCACGTTTAAATCATTATCAATTTCACCTCTATCCTCGGAAGACTAGGCTTCTAGTAGGCGATAGAATGATTTTAAAAAATGTATTATAAGCTAGCGGTGAATCGTGGTTTCATCAGTGAAATTCCCTCGTATTTTTTCCGCTATGAAAAGTAGGCTATCGTTATTCCAGAATTACTATATGACTTCCAAATTCTAACCTAATCCGTTCAGACCTTCCGAGGTGATTGAGCCACAAAAATCCATACTTTTTCATTTATGTTATTAGTAGGAATTAAGATTAGAATCGTTTTGTTAATGTTTTCGTGGCTTATTGCAGATGTTCTCTGTAAACATTTATAATGAGTAAATAAACTAGCATTAATCGAACTAAGTCCAGTAATAAACTAAAACGCTATTAGTTAATGAGTCACGCGTCAGACCTCCTAGTGACAAAAAAATATATATCCAGGAAAAATCTGGGATACGTATTTTTTAAGTCAAAATTTCTTTTGGCGCGCCACAGACAGATTTTTGTGGGCTGTGAATTGAATTCTAGCGTCACACTCGGGACCATGACCATTGGACATCTATAAATGCAGCAGCATGCTACCATGAGCATGGCCACGCCCTCCGGTTTCGCCCGCGTAGGTAGTTTCCAAAGTAAGCTATCAAATTCTGAGTTATAAGTTTTCACTTCTATCGGCAGTTCGTATGACTGTCAATTTTGTTTGTTTTAACAAATTATTCAAAACCGACAAAGATATATATAGATCATCAAGCTTCCAGAGTGGGGGAAAGGGGGCGTGACGTCACGTGTGGGTAAAAATCGTACCCACAACAACTGACGTCACGCGAAAGTTCTAAGCACTGTATCTTCGTCATTATTTGTCTGTGAAACAAAAGAAAATAATACGTGTACATTTTTTTTTTTGCAATCCAGCTGACGGACAAATTTTTTTTTTTAAGATGTACCCACCTTATTGTGGACCGCTTTTCAAAATTCGTCTTTTATTAGAAAGAGTAATTACTTTCAAGGTGGTCCCATGAGGACCATGTCAGGGTCTGATGGTGACATCCTGAGAAATCGAGGGAATTCTTCAAAATTCCGCCACAATAAGGCGATTTCGCGCAATATCAAAATTAAAGTCAGTGTTTGTTTTTGGGGAAAAAATGAATTATATTATGTTATCGTATCTTATTGTGTACCACTTCATAAAGCACCAAGAGTCGTTCTATTTGACTTTAGACCTTATTTTCAGACATTACTAGAAGCCATTATCGACCAATGTGAAAGTGATAACCATTTAATTACTTATTACATGGATGTACACTATTACTTTATTAGCATTAAACCATTACAGCCTCCATTTATGTTGCATTTATTAATGCACTGTACTAACTAAATCAATCATTAGAAATAGTATTTTCAATGCATTATTAACAATGACTATCACTACACTATACTAGACTATATAATTATAGATGTATGTTTGTTACTCTTTCAAGCAAAAAAAAGACAAAAGGGATCACGATTTCACGATGAAATTTTTGAAATTTAGTACATAGAGGTAGATATATAATACCTTAATATGGAACAACAAATAGGCTACTTTATATCCCAAGATAAAAACGGGATCGGGGAAACACATTTTAAATACTAAATTTAAAAATGTAAACGTTTGGATGTCTGTCGCTCAATATCTTCGTGAAAACTGAAGGTATGAAGTTGATATTTATAACTCAAACATATTATAGTCTAGAATAATCCATAGGCTTTTCATCCCAAAAAAATAAAATAAAAAAGCCTTATAAAATTACTGAATTCTACGGGGACAGATGCACCTCGTAGTTTAAAATAAAAATGTAGGCCGTCAATGGATAACTAACTAACGCGCTTTCCAAAATGTTGAAAGATTTACTGATATTGGTGGAGATACATTTGGCCAGTTAACATTCATATAAGTAATTCAAATTTTGATAGGAAACTAAAAAAAATGTTTTAATGTTTCTAACTTAAAAATGTATGTTTGAGATATAGATAAACTTTTGTCAATGTTATAACGTCTAGCTTAACGTGAATGCTATGAGATGCAAAATTATCTTTTACATTACAACTGTAAATTTTTAGGATTACCTCGTTTCAAACACGAAAAAAATTAAATTATTAGTTTTAGTTTTTATGTTTATATCACCTAGTAATGGCGACGCCCGACGGTTTCACTCGTGATCTTTATATTTGAACTGGACTATGTATGAGATACAATCGATTTCCAATCCGAATGGTAGTTTTTTAAATTTTGTTTCGTCTCGAGACGCTTTGATTGATTGCTAATCAAACAATGATACAGACAGACAAATTCTCCAGCTTTATGTATTAGTGTAGATAACGAGAAACAACGAATTCAGCCACGAAGGACCACACAAATTACTCCCGTCGAGGGTAGCTACTGCAATTCAGCTTAGCATAGTAGTGACCAATAGGGATGAGCGTATATCGATAAAATTTGTCTCTCGATATATTTTTCATAGAAAGCGTGACAAAAAGTAAACAGTCCAACTGAAAATCAAAAAGGGGGAAAACTCGATACTCAACGATTCCAACAAAGTCCTTGAGAACTCATATTCTTTTATCGTTTTTAAGTTTACGAAAAACCCACTGGAACAGAGCATTCCACAGCCTATGTGGTCTTATTACGAAAATACCTATTAAAAAGATACAATTAGATATAAGACAAAAGTTAAAGTTCATAAAGTCGCACACTCACGGGATTTTCAAAAAATGCATCGTCTCTATCGCCGGTGACACTACACGAAAGTCGATTACTAAAGCTGCAGAAACTAAAGCAACACTATGGACACACGCGAAATACTCAGTACAAGAAGCGAGTAAACCCGCGCGCCGGTAACGACTGTCTAGGTCTAGAGTTATGCGCGCTTGACTGCACGAACAGAAACGCAGCACTCGACTAAAACAAGGTGACGCGATTTAACAGGTACGGTGCAATGCGCAGGAGTTGACTTGGCGCCACCTTCCTGCCTCTGCTACCGTATCCCTGTGACTCATACGGTAGCGTACAAGACCTGCACTTAGCCCCTGCTAAGCTGAGATCGTCACGCCGAAGATGCCTTCGTCACCAAAACGCATTGAAGTATGTAGTAATCCCATCTAGCCCAAAACGCAGTAAAGCTTGTACTATGGTCTGGAGAACTGATGTAATCCTACTTAACCTACTAATATTATGCCTAGATATCAATGTTTGGATAGTTGAATGTTTGTTGCTCAATCACGTCGTAAAGTCTGAATGGATCTGGTTGAAATTTGGAACACTTTTAGATTCTAGTTTGGAAGGACGCATAAGCTGCTTTTTATCCCGAAAATATAATAGGATCGGGAACTACACGGGTTAAGCCGCGGGCCGGCTAGTAGATTAGCCCATATTGAGGGAGTTGTGAAAATATACGTAATCCGCCATTTTGTGACGGCGGCCATCTTGTAATGATTTTCATACATTCTGGCCTTAGATGGAGAATAAGTAAATAAATAGATCAGGTTTTTCCGCACGGTTCCTTTGTACCAATCGTATAATTGCCAAAAATCTTATTTATCCAATCGGACAAAATTGACACAAAATTTGCAAATCAAAATTTAGGAAAATACTCAAGGCGTGCAGGCGATGTTCGCACGACCTCAAATTTGTGAAATTGGATGTAATATCCATTGATTCCTATTATATTCGACAATGATAATATAGATTGTCAATATTCGATAACATCGATATGTTTACAAAGGTATCCCTAGCGCAGGATCCGGCCGAGGCCCGGTTCAATCCCGGTTAAATATGCACATAAACGGCCAACCGCGCGGGGAATCGCAGGCCGGCCGTAAAGAACGCCGGCCCGGCCGGCCGTCGGGGCCTTCTTAATGTAATTACGCCGGTTGTAAACGTACACGCAATATTCGCCTCGCCGTACGATACCCAGAAACTAACAGTTCATTGGAAAGCAAAACAAGTCTCTTAGGGTGGGTTTCTTCGTTTCAACCTGTAACTAAGTGAGATTAGTTCATTTGAAATGTCGATAGGGTTGAACAAATCGAAAATAACATAATGAAGGAAAACATCGTGAGGAAACTAACATGTATTTAGAATCTTTCGAGGTCATGTGTCATTCACCAACCCGCACTGGGTCGACGTGGCCTTACCCTAGAGTCCTAGACGCTCTCATGCGAGCTGTGAGAGAAGGAATAGAACTCCAGCGGTGGGAACATTTAGTGGGCTGTTTATGCTGACTAAACAAACTATATATGACTGTCAGTTAGATAATTAAAACATACATTTTTTTTTTGCTTCAAAACCAAAAAATTGAGACAGAAGGATATGGTGCTTAAAGGTTCGAGTGACGTCACATCTATGTATATACGATTGATATGTAGACAAGACGTTACCACCTCTTTAGAAGTGTGAAAATCTAAATCTATCTCGATTTTTATTAATTCTATAAAAATATATATTTTTCTATAATCTTAACAAAAGCAGTAATTAGAATAGTGTAGTATTTTTGATTTTCATTATTCCAATTAAAGAGAACTAAGAGATTAAAATTCACGGCCGAATGGAGTGACACTCAACTGAGAAACAACACCTATTATTTTATGTCGGTTTACTACACAAGGGGTAAACCATGGAGAATATTTTACTGAGTACAATCTGAAATAAATCTTCGATCCCCGCATACAGTTGGGTGGTAGGTACACTCCGCGAGGCATAAGCTGAGCTTTGCATTTGTGTGAGTGTACATGGATAGTGTAGGTGTGACAACCGGCCTTAGGCGCGGCGCCATTCTGTCTCGCCGCGCTCCTGCCTGATTGGTGATCACTCACACTAATGCAAAGCTCAGCCTATACCTCGCGGACAAAATTTCAAGCTCCTGCCTGATTGGTGATCACTCACACTAATGCAAAGCTCAGCTTATACCTCGCGGAGTGTATACAGTACGGTTTGAGTGTATATATTTCTTGTAAGATTTTAGGCATGCTATACGTAAATATATTATGTCTAGGTTAGCACCATCCTGCACCAATTTTGTACTAGTCTGAACTCGTTAGGCCACAACCGCCATAGGTACCTTTTAATAACTAACTAGTGATCCGCCCCGACTTCGCCCGTAGTATGTATATAATCGCCCGTTGTTTATCTTTAGTAGTGGTAAGACTCTTGGCAGAGTCCGCCTGGGCAAGTACCACACCTTTGCCAGTTATTCTACCGCCAAGCAGTAATGTGCAAGCATTACTGTGTTCCGGTTTGAAGAGCAATGTTTCCAGATAAATTACAGGGCTTAGAGATATAACATCTTAGATCTCTGGGTGACGAGCGCAGTGCAGTGCTAGGTAATGATTTTGACTCTTCATGTTCATTTGTTTTTTTTTTAAATAAAGAGTGAGGAGCCGATTAGGGCATGTGCCTGATTGTAAGCAATATGCCTGCCATATAACAGCACAGTGACATGCAGCTAATTAATATTTTTTATAAAGATAAAAAAGTGAAATAATTTTTGAAATCGGTGTAGTAGTTCCACAGTTCCTGAGATTAGCTCTTTCACGCAAAAAACCTCTTCAGCTTTATAATATTAGTATATACAACTGGGCATCATACTTCCCCCGTCAATAAAAAATACAAACGAAAGCAAGGTTACATGTGCTGAACGGTGAAACCGGCCCCTTAGACAGTTTACAGAGGGCTTTGTGTCTATTTGGTGAATTGATATTGATTAAGGAACGCGTGTGCAACTATCGAACGATTCAAGCATTTTACCGATAGAGGGTAGTTTGGTTAGTTCTGTTATACTTTTAAAAGGATTAAGGAGAACGATTGCACTAATTAGAGATGCATAGAATTCATAATTACAAATTGTACTAAAGAAAAAAATCACTATTAGCGATAATATCGCCAGTTAAGGCACTAGGTATTAGATTATACATTTTTTTTTAAATTAAATAGTGACGAGACGATCAGAACATGTGCCTGATGGTAAGCAACAAGCCTGACACATAACAGCACAGTGACACGCAGCTATTGTAACCTGAAGAGTCCAAATCATTACCTACCACTGCACTGCGCTCGTCACCCAGAGATCTAAGATCTTATATCTATAAGCCCTGTAATTTCTCTGAATCTTTAAGCTTCGTTATCGTTGCAATTTATCTGGACTGCATAATAAATAATAACAAAGTGTTTTTGTCTGTCTGCAGTGCCAACACAGTCGCCAAGGGCTTTGCTATGCTTAACAAACATAACATAGACAATAATTGAAATAGTCTGAACTAATGCAGAAAACTAGTAGGAAATAATTTATCACCTGACGTTCTTCTGTTTAACTAAATTGCTTTTTATTATTAGTTTCGCTGTCTCTTTCATTTTCATTATAAAATAAAGAGAGAGCTCAATAACAATGGCATAAGTAATTTATCTAGGCGATATATCCCTGGAGACACGTGCATCACTATCGACTATACAGAGTGTTTTAAGAAAGTACATTATTAATTAAGGAGATAAAATTCACAGAAACCAAAAATATTAAGTATACATAAATAAAATAAATTGTATGGCATAAGTAATTTATCTAGGCGATATATCCCTGGAGACACGTGCATCACTATCGACTATACAGAGTGTTTTAAGAAAGTACATTATTAATTAAGGAGATAAAATTCACAGAAACCAAAAATATTAAGTATACATAAATAAAATAAATTAATAAATATTGGTGGACAATTCACACACAACACCATCAGACCCCAAACTAAGCAAAGCTTACTGTACTATGGTGGCCAGATGGCTGACATAATACTGATATAGTTGTAGACACATCCTTATTTTACATAGAAATACCCAGATACTGATATAATTCATCTGTTTAACTTTATTCCCAGTCGTGGGCATTCCTTTTCGTGAAAGATATAATCTGGGTTTCTTGAAATCGATTATAAATCGTTTTTTTCCTAGAGTATAAACCGCATTGTTGTTTATCGGACAAAATGGCGATTAAACTTATCTAATAGAGGTTTAATGAATGCGTATGTCTGTTGCTCAAACAAGACGGAACGGCTGAATGGATCGGGTTGAAATTTGAGAGACTATTAAATTATAATTTGGATTTATTAATACTTTTTATCGCGGAAATAATACGGGTTTTACTGGCTTAGTTCACGACCCTATTATTCTATCTTAACGAGATGAAAAGTAGGCGTGTGATATTCCAGACCATAATCTATAGTCATCATCATCATCATCTCAGTAACAAACTTCAAATAGAACGATTCGTTAGTTTTAACCCCTGAGTAAGAAACATCCACACAAATCCATAGAAACACAAATTTCGACATTGGTCCCGTGTAAAAACTTAATAATTTTGTTGCATTGGTTTATTTCTTAAATGTTATTGAAAAGTTTTTGAAACACTCTGTATAGGCATATAGAGACTTTTCGCAATACAGCCAGGTGCTTGCACTCATTTTATACAAGGTTTGACATTATATATATTAGCCGTACGACCTTTAGAAAACGATTATGCTAATTATAATAATGAATTCAATAATAATTAACATCATACCATAAAGAGAGTATTCCCGATGTCGTACATTTAATTACCAACAGCGCCGCGCGGTTTACCTCCCACAGTCCCCGTTCCCGTAATTTTCCCGTGACAAAAAGTAGCCTACGTGATGCTAGATTATTACCTGTATTTAAATTTCTACCCAATCCGTTCAAACGTTCCGACGTAATTGAGCAACAAACATCCAAAGATTCGCATTTATAATATTAGCCTTAAATGATACACAAAAGTACTTCTAATCAATCGAAATGTAGGTACATTACCTAGGTACTCCAGATTGCTATATACAATAATACAAAAATTTTAGCTTTAGGTATGCCTAGCTTGTGTAGGTTGTATGATTGTGTGGGACTACTACTTTTGTGCTACTACAGCCTGTGGTTCGATAGGCAGTGGAGACCATTATATTTATGAGATCAACGCCCCATTAAAATAAAATAAAAATACTTGTGCAATTCAAACGAACTCGCGAAAACCGCTGTTTAAATAATAAAAATCAAATGTATTCTGGGAATTTGCGTTTTAAACAGTTTTATTTAGCTTGCCCGGTTTGTTTAGGTAAAACCTAGTACATACTTTATATTTTATCCCCTTCCCGTTGTCAGATTAATCTAATATTTCGTTTAGTTTAGATGACAATACATTTTTTTCCTATTTAACTGTACCTATAGCTCTCTCTCTCTTCCTGGCAATTTTTTTTTTGCTTAGAGTGACGAGACGAGTAGTACATGTGCCTGATGGTAAGCAACATGCCTGCCACATAACAGCACAGTGACACGCAGCTACTGGAACATGAGAAGACCAAATCATTACCTAGCACTGCACTGCGCTCGTCACCCAGATATCTAAGATGTTATATCTCTAAGCCCTGTAATTTCTCTCGAAACATTACCCTTCAAACCGGAACACAGTAATGTTAGCACATTACTGCTTGGCGGTAGAATAACTGGCAAACGTGTGGTACTTCTCCAGGCGGACTCTGCCAAGAGTCCTACCACTACAACAATATCTGGTATATGGTGGTGGGGCCACCCCCTTCCTACTTTTACTTCTCCACTTCATCCTGTCTATGACATTGTCATCGGACAGCTCGCATTCTCTCGTGCCCCTGGTTTTAGGTCGGTAACTAAATATAATTAAATATAGTTTCATTTTAGTCCTTATACTTGATCATTTTTAGGTGAACAACTATGTGTTGTGTGGGTTTTTTTTGTCATCAACTAAGTGAATGTGATTCTACTGAGATTTGAAGTGAAGATTTGAGGTATTAATACATGAATTTGATAGTTATTTTCAATTTTTTGGGTGAACAGCAAGCGTGTAATTATTTTCCGAATTCATCGTAAACCGAAAACTAAGTGAATGAAATAATACATTCAAATATTGTTACCTAATCTCTCATGCTAATAATCCCTTCCCTCGGCAAATAGGCAATTACGGCAGTTCGCAAGTCACCGCTAATCCGTGAGTTTCCGCGAGTATAGAACAATGAGGATTTAATAATAATGATTTTATTAACATCCCACATCTGGTTTCAGGTTTCTCGTCTACCGATGTACCTACTTGTACACTGAGAATTAATAAGTTCACCATCATCATCACCACGGTCGACAGTTCTTGATATCTCCTAGAATCTATTCTGTGCATGTGATGAAATAAAATGTACTTAAGTATTCATTTCTAATCGAGTTTAAAAACATTAATATGCACATATAACCTATCTTAAAATATTTTATAGGTAACTTTATTATGTTAGGGGTCTATGATATGGCTGATAAGCTTCCAATTGTAACACTTTTGGTTTTTGGCATTTCGGAACCCGGATCGTGAACGTCGCTTTGACGTCTGACAACTACCTAGTTGCCCTGGTGGAATATCAGTCTAGGGCTTAACCTTTTGCTTCCGTTATTTAGACTCACTGTCGGAGTCTGAATAAATTTGAAATAACTAAGTTTGGTTGATTTAGGTTAGCAGTTTCACAGCGATCAGGGCCCTGCCCCTTTACCCATTGTTTATAGTTTCCTAGGAGGGTTTATAATAAATGTTTGAAAACTGTCCTTTACTTTTATCTTAACATTTTCTGTCAGGATTGAGTTCTCACCTTTAACGAGTTGACTTTTCTCAACCGTTTCACCCGACTTTCCACCTTACACAACGAACTCCTGTTCTTCTTCCTCCCCGTGGGGGAAGTCAGGTTCCGGGGCGAGGAGTCCCTCATTTCCGGGGACTCCTTACACAACATCCGGCAAAAAAGTACATATGTATGTACATTGAGGTACTGCGTATCGAAAGGTTCGCTAGTAGGGTTCTACACTAGCTCGAAGTTTCGTAAACAGTAGAGGCCACATTATTCTAAGCTACACAGTTCCCTTTAAAAATAACGTATTGAATGGATACGCCTAAAGGTAGCGGTTCGCCCGGAGACCGCGACACGAGACCGAGACGCGAGACCGCGACAGGCACTTGACACTATGGAATTGTATGGGCGCCAGTTCGCGCCGAGACCGCGACAGGAGACCGAGACACGTGTCGCGGTCTCGGCGCGGACTGGCGCCCATACAATTCTATAGAGTCAAGTGCCTGTAAAGGTCTCCCGTCGCGGTCTCGTGTCGCGGTCTCAGCGCGAACTTGTACCTTTAGCCCCGCTCCGATGTGGTATTCTCAAGACTTCATTTCTTGAGCTTATTGTTTATAATTCAGCCCTAATGGTCCCACAGCCCACATCTGGGTGAAGGCCTTTTTTCTAGAGCCCGAGGTTTCGTGGACTATATTGTTTTTAAACTTTCGCGATATGAACACATAACGTTTATATTGGGGCTTAATCGCGATATACTATTTCCGTATATTTTCCTATATTTACTATCACGATTTGGTGGAATAGTCCTTATTGTAAGGTTGCAGTACGTCAAGTCACTTTCATCTTACATGCATATACGAAACCAAATAATTTTGCGAGAACCCTGCGTTTTATCGCCGCGACGTGCGCGAGTTTAAGGGTAACATCTTCTGTACAAATAAGTAAAGGGACTAACTAAACGAGAACCTCCCCCCATTATAATAAACACGTTTTTAGCGACTATTTGTGTCTTTCATATTGGGCGCAAAGCTATTATCATCAATAATAACAAATGAAATAAAAAAAAGGGGACACAGTAGGTACATACTTCGTAAGTTTGAAAGGTAACTTTGTCTTAGTTTAACGCATAACTAAATATTCGGCAAGATTTTTTTGTTATGGCAAGTAAGGGCAAGTGCAAGTCGGGCTCGCGGTATGATTTCGAACTGACTAAAGTGAAATTATTTTTTAAGCTATTGCATAGCTTTTATCGCGGGCCTGGGGACCGAATTTTAGTGATCGTGCATCTCTTTCTAATGTTCACAAGAAAGAGGGATGGAAGACCGTAACGCCGTCCTCCCCACTTGGTCATTCTACTTTGCATCTTATTTGTATTAGCTTTACAGACTAAATGCTCTTAGCAGTGTTGCCAACTTATCGGATTTCCCGTGATATTTTTTTATGGTAAACAAAATGTCACTCTTCAAAATAAAAGCAATTCCGAAAAATTGTTAACATCCCTATTGCTTATGTTGATAAAAATGCATGCAACATGCAATAGCTTTACCGCGGCAGTCTCCGAGTGCCACACTTCTTTTTCCATATTGGTTTTGCCAGTCATGTCTATCGTAGGACCGCTGGGGTAAACGTGTACTTGAGTGGAGATCGCGAATCGGTAAACTTAGTGTGCGACATTCTGAGTGTGATTCTGATAAAGTAACGATATACTTCAGACAGGCAAGAGTAGACGGAAACGTAAAGCTGAGGATTAGGATGGATGGCGAGCAATGTGATGGGTCTATATTGTTCACCAGTAGGCTAGGACAGGCTGCTGATGATGTCTTGGGACTTTGGTGATTCGAAGCCCTCGGTGTGAGAGTCCGATACACATTTGATCGATTTTCTTCACATTTCAATGAGCAATAAGCATTCTTATCAGTACTATCAGAGAAACATATTGAATACCTACACATTTCAAGTTAAGATTACACAAATTGTACGATTGTCGATTATCGTTATCTGACTCGACATGTTGCGATTTCGTACGAACGTGACAGCGATTAGCGGGCTCTTCCAATTTTAATCGCAACGATATGTCAATACATATACATCGAAAGTTCTGATTTGGGATACAATTAACATTCTTGACATGCTTAAGTTTATCGATACTTACAATATCATTAGGAATAATCGCCCATTACGCGGTCCCTATCAGCTCAACACGCAGGCGACGTATTCCGCTTGAGCGTTCATATTACGAGTGTGGAGTCAAAACTAATACATAGGTCTTATTCTCATAGCATGAACGCTAAATAAAGAAGATTTCATTTCAAAAAGGCCAAAAAAGAACCATTATACCATTCGTTTCTAAAACCGCCAAGACACAAACAAATGATTACCCGACCGCCGTCAATCCAGACGGAAAAACACTTTGCCGTTGATTGTTCCACGCCACCGGGATCCGTACGCGAAATGCAGGGCATGAAATAATTATGGCGGTGAGAGTGCGCGACATGTAGGTCTACCCCACCTCCCCACCAAACCACCCCCACCCGGACACTCACCAACCCCCCACCACGACGGCGGAACGTCGACAAAACGTCGCCACAAATGTGGTAAAAAGAGAACTTGTTGCTTTATCAGTGTCATGTTTTGGTGTGAAAATTTGTTGAATTACTGATGTTACATTAACCTCGGCGGTATCCTAAAAAGTAGAGGAGCATTTTTTTCTTCGGCTCTGGATTTTCGTGGATATTTTTTTTTTTCGGACGAAAACTTTTATGCTATAATCTGGGATGTGAGCTGAGATTCGAGGCGTGACCCGGTGTGTATATGCAACGTGAAAATAAGGCGAATGAAATATAAGATAACTCTTTCATTAAAAACAAATAATAAAGGAGTAAACGTAATGCTTAACATAAGGCGAGATGGTGATCTTTTATTGAAATAAGATTTTTTTCACTGAAGACCATACAACCGACTTGAATTTGTGAAAATTTTGCTGAAGGAAGGCAAATTGATTCGTTACTTTCACACATTTTACTTTTTTCGATAAGATAATATGGGGCAACCTCTGAAGTATTGATCTACCAAAACATACCCAATAAAATCGAGTCACAATTAAAGGAGCTATCCCAAAACATATATACAAAAAAACATACATCTAAATTGAGAAGTCCCTTTTTTTAATGGAGAGTGACGACACGATCAAATCGTGTGCATGATGGTAAGCAACATCCCTGACACATAACATCACAGTGACTTGTAGCTATTGGAACATGAAGAGTCCAAATCATTACCTACCACTGCACTGCGCTCGTCACCCAGAGATCTAAGGTTTTATATCTCTAAGCCCTGTAATTTCTCTGGATACATTGCCCTTTGAAGTCTGCCAAAAACTTTATACCATAGAAGAAACTTATATTTAGATTAGTCATTTATATTGAGCATTAATTATTACAAGCAATAATAAAACCAGAAATGTGTTTCGATGTGTTTGTCACAAATATTTAGGTAGATTCTACGACAACGTAACATTTATTTTCAAAAACTTGGTATTTGTACATAACATGGCTAATCCCATTGTATGTAGATATTGTAAATTTTTTTAAACTTCGAACATCGTCTGTCCAAAACTAAACAGATACAACACGGTTCGTCCATTCTATGGAACTGTTTGGTAAAACGTACATATATGAATGAACCTTACTTGAAAATCTCGTTGGTAAACTTGAATGTTAAAAAGCATGCAATCTCAAATAGTCTAGACAGGAATGGTCTCTCAGATTGGCAACTAGGAGTAGAGTATTCGAGAGATTAAGCAACAAAGAAGCGAATTCGCGCAGACGCTCTATTTGTACATATAAAACAGTCAGAGTTGCCAGCTATTTTTTTATCATTACCGTGATTAATGGGGCATTTTCAGGATTAAAGAATAGAAATGGACCAGTCACAGGAAGATCGCAATTTTGCCAAAACTAGTGGAAATATCGTATAAACTGAAAATTGGCTATGGGGAAATTGAGAATTTTTTACAGGTTTATTTTTATTTCGCTTCATTGTTTAAATCCACTAGAAACCGCAGTAACCGTTTATTATAGGAATAAATTAAAACAAAATAATATTGTGTCAATAGTCATTTTTACGGCTAAAGTTAATTGCAAACAAGGTAGTGTTTAAACGTTAATCTCAATGTTAAACTTTAAACATTTTTATTTAAAGATTTATTTTTGACCGGCGCCTTTTGCGCTAGTCCAGGATTTTGCAGGCAGTAGATCATCTGGGGTCAAATGCCATAGGTTCATTAATAAAAAGCGAAACATTTTCCCGATAGAAGAATTTATATTATAATTAACAGATACCGGTTTGCGTTTTTAACGGCGTAGTTCCCGTTTCCGTATGTTTTGCGGAATAGAAAAATAGCTTTTATTATTGCAGACTATAATATATCTTTGTACCAAATTACATCCTCGTACATAGTCAATCGGTAGTTTTTTTAGTAACAAATATACAATTATCCATTCATCCACACAAACTCTCTGACTTGACCCTTCATGTTCCAATAGATGCATGTCACGGCGGTGTTATGTGGCAGGCATGTTGCTTACCATCAGGCACATGTCGTGCTCGTCTCGTCACTCTTTATTTAAAAATAACTATTAAAATTACATATAATATTAATATATATGATATGTTAGCTGAATGAATAGCGCGAGCTGTGCCAGCTAAAGTTTTACCGCACTCCTGATGAAATGTGGAAATCTTTAAACGAAGTATAATGTGCTTACTTGCTTACTCTCAAGGGATACATAATAAAAGAAAATCGAACAGCAATAAATTTATCAGCCACTAAAAAAGTTTCGCACAAAGACAACCAAACTAACCAGTTTCCCAAAATTAAGTTTTTCAAAATCCCCAATTTTAAAGGAGAAACCACAACGCTGGCAGCACCGCTGCAAGCTTAGGGTGACAAGGGTGAGATTCGAACGACGAATGCCCCGCAATCGATTCTTCGAGGGCAACTATGAAAGCGGGCATCGGGAGAACGTTGGGTAAATGGAAATACCTGACGACAGCCGGGGCAAGACCGGAGGGTCTACCGCCTTAGTATTGTTATTGTTCTCTCTTTTCTTTTAGGTTGAAATTATCGAGACCGCAATAGCAAAGTCAAAGCGATTTAATTAGGCGACAGAAGGACTAGCGACCGGCCGAAACTCAGGCATCCAACGTAAACATTTCGACGAAACGCTCGCAGACATTTCAACGACTTACCGACGAATTACAAAACTTCATTGTTGTTAATTATTTTTAACCGACTTCATTTATTGCAAATAACAAACTTTGTTCATTATCTTGTTAATATATAATTTAGTGTCTGACGTATACGATCCCGGAGACTAACCTAATGACTCCAAATTTGTATTTGTTTGTACTGCTATGATTGCACATTCTATGTCGGGTGTAAATTGTCCATCAATTTGTATTCATTATTATTATTATTTTACTATGTTGGTACGTGCAGATTATGTCCAAATTTCTATTTTGATTGATAAAATAAATTAATTTTATCACAAGAACCTGAATTAATTAGCATATAAGAACTATGGGGCTGTCATCATGCAAAACATATACATGTAGATAAGCCTTACATTAAAAACAAAAACCTTACAACGCGGCTAAGGCAGTTTTAGTTCAAAAATGATTTAGTGAATGTAACTAATTTAGTAAATTAACATTCTACACAAGTTTTTAAACAAAAAATTTCCACATCAGATTCGATAAAGCAACCCCTAAAAACGAAGACAATTCATCACATCCAACTAAAGAGAGCATCAGATCTCGTTCCTTTCGCAGCGCATTTAGTTAAGTTAAACTTTAACTGTAACAAATCCTTTTAAAGTAATTGAGGTGCTCTCACGTCTGTAGAACATTGGGAGGTCGGGAATTGTGCGAGGCGAAAGAACTGGAGGCCTTATTCTCAAACTCACGCGAACAAATTGAGCTGAGTAGTTCTAATTTTGTTTTTACACAATGATACGGTTGCACTTGACCGCTATCTCACTGGATTTTAAACGAGGATGCGGTTTACGATGGAACTATGATTAATTAATATTATTGATATTATCGATATTGATGATTGTTTTTTGTTTGGTAGGTTATAAGTATATATAGTTATAAGAGGGAAGATGTTGGTACATCTGATACGACACGACAACTTCATTAGAACAATAATGGAAGGTAAATTAGAAGGGAGGAGGAAGAGAGGTAGACCTAGGAGAAGTTATATGAACCAAGTGAAGGAGAAGATACATGTAGTGTCGTATCAGGAAGTCAAGGAGAAGGCGGAGTGTAGAAGTACATGGAAAGAACTACACCGTCAAGAGCGTCGCTCTTAAATTATGAATGAATGAGGTTATAAGTACTGCAGAGGTGTTCCTATATTAATTTTATCCAAATCGGTGCAGCGGTCTTTGTAATATCAACAAAAATAAGAAAATATACATAGGTACATCGATGCTACTATTCGTTTTATTAACTTTATTAAAATTTGTAGACTGCCTGAGTTAAATTGAAGTTGGTTGTTACGTTTTACAGAGCATATCATTACTATAAATATCATTACTTACATCACAATAAAGAATTTTCTATCAATACATTTACAGCACAGGATTTCAGAATTCGATCATTTTGTATGTATGTACGAGTATAATTGTTTACTAAGCATGCCGTTTATTTCATGTAAGTACAACAAAAGTGTGATTAGAAGCGAGTGACTTTTAGAATCGAGACCCTTGTGCATTGAAAAGTTGCGCGCCGACAGTAGTCTCATATATGAGAAGAATACTTTCAAACGCTTTTTGTTTCCTTCCCCCCCCGTATTCAAAATCAACATGAGCAAGGATTCGCAGAGCGGATTTACTTATATTACAAAAGACTTATAGACACAATTAATAAATAACCCACTAAATGTCCCGACAACTGGAATTTGCGGCCTTCTCTCGCAGGGAGAGAGTCAAGGTCCACCACGCTGGCCCATTGCGACTTGGGGGATGGTGAGGACTTCGAAACAATGAATATGGGTTATGAAACTGCATCAAACTATCGGGGACTTGCTCCACTATTCAACTACGACAACTCTTACTAACATTATAAATGGGAATGTTTGTATGGATGTATGTTTATTACTCTTTCACGCAAAAAACTACTGTTGCGATCTGGATGAAATTATGTGCATACATACATCTAGATAATAATCTGGAATAATACATAAGCTTCATTTTCATCCCGGGATAATGGGGCGGGAACTACGCGGGCGAAACCGCGGGGCACTGCCAGTGTCATAATGTTCCCACAACTGGGATATGAAGCCTTTGCATACAAGGTCACAATCCACCATGCCGGTCAGTATACCAATCATCAGCATAATCAGCCCCACAGCTGGACATAGGCCTCTGCAATAACCCACCACTCAGCCACTCATACCAATTTATATACCATTTACCAATAGGTTTAACGGCTTCGTATACATATACACTCTATATGTACCTTTCTGCGTATAACATGATACACTCCGCGAGGTATAAGCTGAGATTTGCATTAGTGTGAGTGATCACCAATCAGGCAGGAGCTTGAAATTTTGTCCGCGAGGTATAGGCTGAGCTTTGCATTAGTGTGAGTGATCACCAATCAGGCAGGAGCGCGGCGAGACAGAATGGCGCCGCGCCTAAGGCCGGTTGTCACACCTACACTATCCATGTACACTCACACAAATGCGAAGCTCAGCTTATGCCTCGCGGAGTGTACCAGTAAACGATAATGCGAACCAGCGGTCCGTTTCATTATGACTAATAAACTAAACGCATATTTGCCAATATAACTTGACCGTAATAAACGTTGAGATTCCGCACGATCGTAAGTCAATTTATACTGGCGACTGTTTGTGTTTCTCCTTGGCATTGTTAATGGGCACGTTTTCAGAATGAGTGAAAGTAATAGTAGATAATTAGGTGCAAAATACGTCAAATAATATTTTTTACACATTTTAATAATTGACATTAACAAATTCTCAAAACATTACATTGTAGTAAATAGCGCTCTAAATTGTTTATTTAATTACCTCGACATTATTTCTGAGTAATGTTTTTATTTTCAATGTTTCAAAATCATTTCCTATCAATAATTTTAATTAAATAAGGCTTATCATATCTACCAAAATGAAACAATTAACACCATCTTAAAGCGACTATTCTAGTTCCTACATATACAGCTCACTAAATATCTTACTGCTGGGACATGGGACCTTCTTCCACAAGGAGAGGCATTTTGTAGTGGTAGGACTCTTGGCAGAGTCCGCCTGGGGAAGTACCACACCTTTGCCAGTTATTCTACCGCCAAGCAGTAATGTGCTAACATTACTGTGTTCCGGTTTGAAGGGCAATGTTTCCATAAAAATTACAGGGCTTAGAGATATAAGAACTAAGATCTCTGGGTGACGAGCGCAGTGCAGTGCTAGGTAATGATTTGGACTCTTCATGTTCCAATAGCTGCGTGTCACTGTGCTGTTATGTGTCAGGCATGTTGCTTACCATCAGGCACATGTCCTGATCGTCTCGTCACTCTTTATTAAAAAAAAATCTTTCATTATACATCTGGTCACTACGCTGGTCAAGTACGGATGGGTGGAGGTTACACGTCCTCGAAGAATGTATTTTTTAGAACACGTCGTTTGTCATATACTGTGTTCGTTGGCACACTATTAGACTACAGGCCCGTGAACAAAATGTATGGGTCAAATGAACCACCAGGAAACCTATGTAGGATGCTAGAAGGGTATAAAATTATAAGATTCAGCACTATGCCGTCACTTGTAAGCTGCCAACTGAGTGCAAATGAAGAG
The DNA here is from genome assembly GCA_017562165.1 of Ectropis grisescens. Classification (NCBI taxonomy): domain Eukaryota; kingdom Metazoa; phylum Arthropoda; class Insecta; order Lepidoptera; family Geometridae; genus Ectropis; species Ectropis grisescens. The sequence goes on along the minus strand of CM029780.1, from coordinate 6,793,588 downwards.
GGCCGGGGGGGTTGCAATCCTCGATCATTTCTCCTTGTCGCATGATTTTTGTATGGCGTTGTGGAATAATAGGTTAGAAGAGGTATTGAAACTAAAGGGACCTATAATAGCACAGCCGCACAGCCGCATGTAGCCTCTACTACTTATACTGCATATCATACGATTACTAGCGCAAAGGCATATCAGACCGTTAGATCTTGGCTTCGGCTGGCGCTGGTAGAGTAGATCAAGGAATGACCTGGCATCCCACAAGGGGTTGCCTTACGGGCCTTGCGGACAGTATCCAGCGCCTGCCGCTTTTAGCCAGTATGTAAATATACCTACTATTTTTAACTACTAATCGGCAGATTTTTTTATTTAGAGGATTTCGTTGAAAATATATATGAGTGGGCTTTTACTGATTGTTACCATTCAAGTATTTGGTAACTGATTTTAGTCTGATTGCCTCACGTCATCATCATTCCATATTGCACTGGATACATTCTGCATACAGCGAATGCAAAATCAATAACCAACAAAGAAGTTCCAGACAAAGGAAAACATTGAAGATTGAATTAAACTCCCGGGAGGTAGTGATGTGTCTTCAACGTTGACCTTAAACCAGACGGCCTTGTCTAGCACCACGTTTTTTATGTAAAGAGTAACGACATAAACACGACATGTACCTGATGGTAAGGAACACGCCAACAAGCCATAACAGCACAGAGTCACGCAACCATTGGAACAAGAAGAGTCCAAACCATTACCAACAAAGACACCCTTCCCGATTCGACTACCCTTCCTTAGCATTTTATTAGCATAATTGCACTATACCTGTTGCGAGTTCGGTCAGTCAGGCTTTTGCTTTCGAACAAAGGAGTGCTGGCAAAAAACCGTAAAAAATATAAAATATGCTCAGTGAAATGGTGCGGAAAGAATAGGAGGGATCCAACTTTACAAAGGACGGTATATCATTTCACAAGTATGTAATTTAATGCAATAATTAGAAAAACGAAACTACACAAATCTAAAAATTTCTAACGAACATTAAAAAAAACGAAATGGGAACCCGTTGATGTCTTTCTTTGCATCCTGCTCTGTCCTTAAAAAATTGGATAACTCTATCTCGTTTTGTCCGATCATTAGTGGAAAGTAGTGCATGTCACAGCGCGCATGTCACATATTCGGCTTATCTCAGCGCGGCTTTTTACCTCATCCTGCGCCCCCGCTGGTGACTTGTGAATGTAAGCGAGATTCGTTCCATAAGCCGAAGTACGAAGCACTGTACCGCGCTCGTCACCAAGATATGTAAGATGATTTATACTCTGTACTTTTCTGAAAACATTGCCCGTCAAACCGGAACAAATTGATATTAGCATAATTCTGCTTTGCGGAATAACTAACAAAGGTGTGGTGCTCCTCCAGTCTGACTCTGCAAAGACAAAGTTCCAAACAAAGGAAAACATTGAAGATTGAATTAAGCCCCCGGGAGGTAGTAATGCGTCTTCCACATCTATTATGACCTTAAAACAGTCGACCTTGTCTAGAACCGTTCCGCTCAAGGTCAGATATGCATCACGTCATGTTACTTCTGTTGGTGTATTGAATTAGGATATCAATTAACGAATGGAGTTATGCGAGCGGCGTGACGAATTTGTAAATTTTAGTTCATCCAATGTAAGGTTCAGAAATGGGGAATACGCGATAAGTTTCGACTGACGTCAAGTCTATATACGACTTTTATGTAGACGTGACGTCACAACCCGGAAATTTCACTCCGGAAGTGTGATGGTATAAATCTTTGTCGATTTTTTATAATTTGATAAAACAAATAACACGTGTCCCATAATTTACCTGACGGACCAATTAAAATGGTTTATTTTTGTCCCAGTTATCATTCCGATCCTTCAAACCTCTAGCATCTGTCCCGGAGGCTTGTCACAATCTGAATAGGCTGCTGGCTATGTCCCGAAGGCCTATTACAATCTGAATAGGCTGCTGGCCAGCTGGCCTTCTGGGTTAGCATAGGTTGGTTGGAGTAGAAAATGGGAAAATGAGCCACACATGATTACCAATTTAGCTACCCAATTACACCCAATAAAGCTATATACCAAAATAATGGCCAAGTGTGGAAAAAGCTCAGTTAAACTAAAGTACCGATAACCACTGGGGAATAAAGTTTCTCGAATGGCGACCACGAAGCGGCAGACGCTGTGTGGAACGGACCCCATACGATAGACCGATGATATTGTCTCGGTCGCGGGAAGTCGGCAGAAAACCGGTCACTGTAGAATACTTTGGGCCTATGTCCAGCAGTGGACGTCTGCAGGCTGCAGATGATGATGAAACTAATCGTATACTACCATACCGCAGCGTAGGTATATACGTTAAAATTTTAGAAATTTCGAATACAAAACAGACAATGAGTAAAACAAAATATTAGTTCCAGTAAGTTTGTACATTTTGCGTCGATTTGTGTTTGCACCGAGCTCATGCCCTTGACATTGGCAGACGCTAATTTTAAAATATTACTGAGGTTTTTTTGCCGATACACAACGTTGGCATTCACGCTTCATTGTCTCAGGTATATATTTGTATTATTTGTGGAAAACTATTACAATATAATAGTTTGTCTTTAGTGTTTACCGTAGTCGGATCGGTAACAATCTTCTCAAGTAATAACGTGCAAAGTAAAGCAGTGATATATATAAATACTAGCAGTGCCCCGCGGTTTTACCCGCGTAGTTTCCGTTCTCGTTACTCTCGCTACTTACGAAAGTAGCCAACGTGCTATTTCAGCCTAAATTTTGTGATGTTTTCCATCATCGTTATATACAGTTTCGATAACAAACGTGTACATCTGACACTTAGAAAAATACTCAAAATGTGGACCGGGGGGACTCGAGCCTACGACCTAACAATCATGAATCAATCGTTCTCGGCACTAGGGCATGGCACAGAGACAAAGAACGATCGGTATTCACCACCGTAACGAAATTATGGTAATTATAGCCGGTGCACTGGAAAGATGACTTGGAATGTAGATCACGGTTATAAATACACCGATGATACAAGAGGACGTTAATATCGCCCTATTATGACGATGTACTTCACGACGCAAGGTGGAACAGTGATTAATGTCCTATGATTATGGTGGTTTATCTTTGTTACTTGTTGGTTTGTTGTGGTAGGACTCTTTGCGGAGTCCGCTTGGGGAAGTAGCACACCTTTGATTTAGTATGCAAGTATCAGCTATGTCTCTTTGATAAGTTAAGTGTGAGGAATTTCAATCGAAAACTGATTGGTTTCCTGAGGTTGTCACCGCGTATCTTGGGTTCAAGTGCGCCGGTGATGGGGGTGTGCCCCATAGGAGGGAACGGAGACGGGCAAGCCGCGGCGGGTTCACGGAAGAATGTGAGAGTGAATCCGCGTTCCCGCCGAAACCGTGAAAGGTGGAACCTTTGGAGGTCCATTCGTGGTGTCAAGTCTGCCACAAATTATCTCCCCCAGACGGGTATGCGTAAATGCACGCAAAAAAAGGAACTTCGACCGATCCTTCTTTATAATATTTTTTGCCAGTTATACTGCCGGCAAGCAGAACTGTACAAACAACAGATCAAACAGAGAAATCCCTTTATATCTCTAGATACAGTAGTAGTACTGTACCTAGAGTCAAAATCAATGTCTAGCACTATAGAGTGCTAGCTTGACATTCATTTTGACTCTTTATGTAAAATGGCTGCTTAGCACAGTGTTGTTATCTAGCGAGCATGTTTCATCCCATAAAGCGTATTGATCGATTTGTAACTCTATCTAATCAAACAAAAAAAAACAACGCCCTCTTTTAAGAACAAACCACTATTGATGCCCATGCCTGTTGACGCTTCTTATCTCTTGGCCAACCTTATGCAATCGAAGCAGCAATGTATATCACGGAATATTACACAAATTGCGCAATGAAAAATGATTAAACTACACGCCGCGACATTGAAGAGTTTTGGGAGATCGTGCTCTCTCGCTTGCGCAGTCGTGAGCGTGAGCGAAAGGACGCGAGTGCCTTTTAACGTGTGAATCAAGTCAATTAATAAAACATTTCACACGACTCTCTAATGCTTTTGAAATAGGAAATCTATTTATGTATTTTTAATGTCCACTATTACTGCTGTTTAGACTAATTCTCAGAAACTTTTGCACGTTGATTATTATATAGTATTAGTTATACTAATTACTTATTTAAAATAAAATTGTGATCAAAGTGATCTAGCATCGTATAGTCTGCAATAGCACATTTTTTTTTTTACACCTTTGCCAGTTATTCTACCGCCAAGTAGTAACGTGCACACAATTGAAGGGCAATGTTTCTAGAGAAATTACAGGGCATATAAATAAAACATCTTATATTTCGCAGTGAGAGTACAGTGCCGTGCTAGGTTTTGGCATTTGGACTCTTCATGATACATGATTCTTTATTATTGTCTTCAACATCGAAACATCAAATTTTTCGCACATTTTTTTTTCTTTATTGGATTTAAACAGGGTTTAAATATTAGTAGGACGAACGATGATGATTCAGAAAGAAATTACCACACGCTTGGCTCTGTACCAATATGCGAATGGACCGATTGAATTTTTGCGCTTCAGAAAATAATTAATGCTTGATGCAATTTATACTTATAGGTACAGGGTTTTCTATTAGTATTACTCGTACAAATTTCAACGTTTAGTTGTTTGTTGCTCAATTACGTCGGAACGGCTGGACGGATCGGGATGAAATTTGGAACACAGATTACAGCCTGGATTAGCACTTAGGCTACTTTTCATCGCGGGAAAATAACAGGAACGGGAACCGCGGATCGCTGCTATTTACTAATAAGCCACGGTGGACTGACAGACAGAATATTATAATATGTTATTATATTAATATTAGTGGACAACTCAAACACAATACCATCTGACCCCAAACTAAACAATGCTCGTACTATGGCGGCCGATAGCTGATATAATACTTAAATAGTTGTAAATACATACTTATTATACATAGAAACAGCCAGACACAACACAAATATTTGAATTCATCTCACAAATATTTGCACTGGGGGCGAAATCGAATCCACGACCCTCGGCTTCGCAGGCAAAGTTACTACCAACAAAGCCACGAGGCCAGTCTCATAAACGAATCATAGTTAGATAATGGTAAGCCTCTGTGCAGAGTCCACATGGGGAAGTACCACACCCTTGTCAGTTATTCTACCAGTAAATATAGAAACATTGCTGTGTCCCGGTTTGAAGGACAATGTTTTAAAAAAAATCAAGCCTTTATAACAGCGTAGCGTAGTGCTGTAAAGTGTAGGAGTGATGCATATTGCATACCACCTTGCTCGTACTGTCACTCTATATTAAAAGAAAATCTGATCTGATAAAAAAAATCGAGGACTTACTCCGCCATACAGCCACGTTAAACATACAGAAATGTATATTACTAATGCAAGTGAACAATCGTGACAGCTTAAACAACTCTTAAAGCGAGTAAACTCTTGAATTATTTAATTTTAACGTTATCTTTGGACCAAACGGCGCGACGAATCATTTATTTTATTTATGTAGGAATGGCGACAAGCAAAAAGTACATCGTTTACTTAACTCTAATAAAAACAACATTTATAACCTAATACTCATAATCAACCACATTCTATTTATATACATTTGTGAGATTTTTTTTCTTGTTTTAGTATACAAAAAAGATACAAATTATTTTATTTTACACAACAAAAATTCGATACGAACCCACTGGCTTCCAACTAGTCGTAACTGTATTTCGGAAGACAATAATTCCTACTAGGGTAAATTGGAAACACTAGCAGATATCTAAAGTTTCACCCGCGTAGCTCGCGATCCCTTGTTTTACCAGGATACAAATTAGCTTATATATTATTATCATCTATATCATCGGCAATTTATATTTGTACCCAATTTCATCATCTTTATACCAAATTTCATGTAGACCCATAGATTAAGCACCCTGTTGATCGGGTATGAAACGAATCTGCTTAAATTCATAAGTCACCAGCGGGGGCGCAAAAAGAGGTAAAAAATCGCGCTGTGATAAGCCGAATATCCATGTCACGTGGCACTACTTTCCACCAATGATTGGACAAAATGAGATAGAGTTATGCAAACTTCTAAGGACAGAGCAGGATGCAAAGAAAGACATCAACGGGTTCAACGATAGGTTAGATATGCAATTATGCTTATAAAACGCTTCGGAGGGGGGGGGGGTCGTCTTTGTCTAGACCCCTTTTGGATCAACCAGATTGTATCGTGAGAAACCGATGTCTAGGACTTTAGACCAAGATACCCTGATAATGATGACTGTCGAATAATTTAAAATTAAATTGTTAGTTGCAAAGTCCCCGATTTGACGAAGTTAATGAACATTTCCTTCCCGAGCGCGCGCTTTGTCCGTTTTAAATACTTTCGCCAAGTTGTCGCAGCCAGTTGACTGAGTTTATTACTTTCGATCAAACCTTGTGAAAGGCACATCCCGGCCTTGCATTGTTGTTGAAGTAGCGCCACGCTTTGCCTACGGTCAGGTTGAACAAACAATTTATTTCGTACTCCTTTTTTTTAAATGACTATTGGCAGTTGCTCTCTACAGATGGCCTCTACTACTGAACTTAGGGCTTAAATTTGCGCTTAGGCAAAGGCGCGTACTAAAAAGATGGAGTATTTTAACAATCATACGTTTGCACTTGACCCCCATATTGTCTGATGTTAAGCGGGGCTGCAGTCTACGACGGAACGATCTAGAACTTAGACGATAGCTAACCTAGAATCTAGAAGATACCCACCCATTCGACTTGAAGATACCAAGATTGTAAAGGCAATGCACAGCCTAGATGTGAAAACTTATTACAAAAGTAGAGTCGTACCACTTTGTTCCAGTTTTTGGAATGTCAACCATGAATCGATGTCGCTTTTTTGAGCTACGATTAGTAAGGACCGAAAAAAGGTCAAAGGGGTATTAGATCCATTACCCGTTAATTTGAATTATTATATTTCGTAGTAATTATTATAAACGTAGAAAATGCATGACGCATATGCGGATCTTGCCTGAAAGCATTCCTTCTACTCAACCTTCTTTATTATTTACTCGTTTATCGTAAAATATATCGTTCTTCCTGACGCATCCGTCATGGCGAACCTAGCTTGCGGTCGCAAGAACATACAAGCTTCGCGGAACCGAATTTTATTTCGACAACTAACATTCCGTAGCTTATAGCAATTTTTTATTTTATAATGTGTACGAATTTATCCATTTGTCATAAAAAGTGCTAACAAATACATTATAAGCCCATTAGGTACAAAGTAGTACTACAACTCTCAATCTTTCTTTATGAGCAATGGTTTAGAAACTACGTCACACACATAGACAAACATACGAAACCGGTCATCTCTCTTTATAATATTAAAATGAAATAATTTATTTGAATACATAATAAGAAGTAGACAACCTAAAGAGAAGGTTTAAACGTAGAATTTGAGTACAAGTATAAATTGAAATTTGACATCAATACTCTGAATACTACACCAGGCTTTCTCCCTGTGTTGTGGAATACAGTCCCTACCACTTTAATACCTAGAATAGATATCTAAACTCACCAAACAACTCCAGTAATACTGCAGAACTTAAGAAACTTCGTACGTACCTGAAATAATACAAAAACATATTAATATATTTTCAAGTTTCTATCAAATGTCTAGATGTCCGTGCACGTTTAATGTAAACGGTATTATACGTAAGCGGTATTCGCCGCTTATGAACATCTGCATTAACAGAGATGCGACCACGTTATGCCAACCCGTTGAAAGCAGTGTTTAAATATATCTTTTTAAACATTTTCTTGTCGAAGTTCGTCTGAAACACGTTCGGAACAACTACTTAGGTATTTCATGGACGTAGGTACAACGTAGTAATAGTATTGGAAACTAGGTGAAGCGGATTACGTCGGTGGGAGTCGAGTCCGATATCCCTTTTGCTTGCCTGTAAACCGAGGCCTAATTTCTGTTCTTGCTATTAGGTCACTGAATAATAGGTTCAGATTTGTCCGATTTGATTTTGGTTTGGCTTTTCATGGCGTTGGCGTTGCATAGAGTTCGCCTGGGTAAGTACCAAACATTTGCCAGTTGTTGTACTGCCTTCTAGTATTTTGAAAGCATTTACTATGTTCCGATTTGAAAGAAAATGTGAGCAGAGATAGTATAGGGCAAAGAGATTAATCTTGTATCTATGGGCGACGAGCGCAGTGCAGTGCTAGGCAGTAAATTGGATTGTTAATGTTCGAATAAGTGCGTGGCACTGTGTTATTATGGGCAAGCTTGTTATTTATCATCATGCGCAAGTCAAGCTTATCCCGACAGTTATATTTAAAAAAAAAATAGCAGAAGAAACCAACTTTGAATTCCAAAATGTCTTCTTATAACATCATACGAAATTGATTACATGTCTCGTAGAAACTTATTAACTTTGTTTTGTTTTTAACCGACTTCCAAAAAAGAAGGAGGTTATCAATTCGTCCCCTATGTTTTTTTATGTATGTTACCTGATTTCTCGAGAACCCCTGCATCGATTTTAAAGTTTATTTTTGTGTTCGGATGGGTATGCCTCCTGAATGATCCCATATAAATCTTATCGAAATCGGTCGGGTGGTTTTTGAAATATGAACCATAAACTACAATTTGCGTACAATTTTCTGGATGACGTAGTTGTAGATATCACAAAAGTTATGAAACTCGATCCTGTCAATACAAAATGGTGTAAATGGATTAATAAAAACATGTTTTACACTAAAAAGGGTAAAATAAACTATTTTCGTACAAAAAAATTAAACCGACTTCAAAATCACAAATAGGCACTCAAAAGCGAAAAATAATCTAAAATCATTATTATAAGCGCTACTCACTCATCTATTTGAAGTCGGTGCCAGTCAGGTCAAAAAGTTAGTAGATTGATGCTAATTAGGCACATGGTAAGTATGCACCGGTAAGTAGTAGGTATCTATCCACTACCTGTTAGATTTGGCTAGCACCGACTTCAAATAGGTGTGTAGCGCTTATAATAATGATTTTAGTTAATTTTTCGCTTTTGGGTGCCTATTTGTGGTTTTGAAGTTAGTTGAATTTTTTGTACGAAAACAGTTTATTTTTAATTGTTAAATAAGTTTAGTAGTTTTGATGTTTTAAGTACTTGTCAAGTATTTAATCAAAACAATAAAAATACAAGACGACCCCAATTGAATTTTTTTCTACGAATAAAAACGAAATTAAAAGAGATAACGTTATCAATTACATAAACAACCTTGTTACACTTTGCGGGGAAATATTGTCAATCCGCAATCGACCTTTTAAGATATGTACAATATTAAATCAACATACCGAAACATGTTTAAAAACATGAACCACATTACAAGTGCGATAAAAACTGTAGCATTTCATTCACAACACAGCGAATCACCAATTCAAATCTATCGAAAAAAAAACCGGTCGAAAGCATTAAAATCAGGACCAGAGAATAATCGCCAGCTGAGGAAAAAAACCCAAAGGAATTCCTTCTCACGGACACAACGGTACACGACGCACGCGCATACAACTTTACTGTGACAGATTATCCGTCTCTTTCTTACATAGAAACAAATAGGGTTAGACGGAGCGAGACAGAGACTATGCAAATGATCGTAAAAATGGATTTGAATTTGAGTCAGTGCGGCGAGAACCGTGATTGATTAGATGCACCTTTCTCTGGCAAAAGCGTTAGTCGGAAAGCGACCGCAGGTTCTACGGCAACTAAAATTGTCATAGCTTTGATATTGCCCTCTCTTTTCTTTTCGCTTCAAATCATAGGGACAGCAATAGCAAAGTCAAAGCCGACGTAGTAAAGCTGTAGACCGGCTATTGTTTACCCATTCGGGCATACCATTACATTATAACAATGGTTCTTTTGTCATTGGTAACCGTAGTAATACATAAATAGATGGTAAATCGGCGAGTCGCGCAATTTATCTCTATCTCTCTATCTCTGATAGTCAACTATAAAAGTGCGATATTTATGTGAATGCCATCGACGGTATTAAGCATCGTCGATATAAATCAAAAGATGTGCCCTGAGCACCTTAAAATCGTTAACAAACTGCGTCTCTGTGTGTAGCGTGAGTGGTTTATAAATACCAGTCTACTTGACCCCTAGAATCGCTAGCGGCGAGAAATGTTGCGGTACTACTTATTTTGGTTGTTGACAACGAATAGTTTTAGGTATAAACGTCCGGCGTTCACCGCTTTCTACAACCGACTAAACGACGGAAAGAGTGAGTTCACTCTTCCCAACGATAACATAATTCCGTACGCCTGAAGCTTGGGATTTATATCGATGGTATGTATTAAGAAAAGTAGGCGACTGTTTTAAGTCTTAACTTTGAACCGTGTCTTTAGAATTATGTCCAGCATCAGTTTCAATATTAGGTTTTAAGTTTAGTCACACTATATGATTTATCATACATCACCTACATTAGAATAAATAAACAAAACGTTCAAATATACTTCTCGCCTAGTAGCGTAAAGTGGAAATAACTACACTAATATTAAATGTAAACTATTGTTTGTCATACTAGACGACAGATATTTATTTAGCACTCCAAGAATTGAATTAAAAAACTGCTTGCTGTACTCAACTGCACAATCGAATGGTATCAATGCTGGTAGAAAATGCGCCCTAGCATTAAGCTTTCCGTTTGTACATTATTTTTGTTACTGTGCAATAAATATTAAATAAATAAATGTTTAGCTGGCAGTCTCAGTAACAATTGTTTCAAGTGAAAACTTCTTTTGTCGCACCACAGACAGATTTTTCGTGGGCTGTGAATTGAATTCTAGCGTCACGCACAGGAATGATAAGAAATCTTCGGGTAAACTCGGGACCATGGCCATGCCCTTAAGTTTCAGTTTTCACTTCTACCGGCAGTTCCTGACTGCCAATTTTTTTTTTATTGTAATTCTATTATCACTACCAGATTTTAACAATAAATTTTAAATGCCTGCCCTATGGATCACAGCTATATCTACAAGGAAACCGTGTTTGAACAGGAAATGGCATACCAAACCGGCCTCAATTAAATTATGTACGTAATTACAGAAATTAAGAACACCAAAACATTAAAAATCTAGTGCAGAGAGTAAAAGTAAACACGATTATTATAAGTTTGCAGCCGGCAGGCGAAGTACCACAGCTTGTCTAGTTATTCAGCCAAATAGTAATGTTCAAACATTACTATGTCCTATTTTAAAGAGCAAATAATTCTAGAGTAATCACAAGCCAAAGAAGTAAATCAATATCTATGATTTGGCCTATTTCTGTTAAAACAGCTGTGTAGCACTGTGCTGTTATGTTTTTTTTACCGTCCGATTTTTTTTGCAACAGCTCCATCTACCGGTGACCCGACACACTCGACGCCATTTTTCGTCACAACATTATCCACGGTCCGTTCGTTTCGCTCTCCACCTTCCGTCACGTAAGTTCACAAGTCGAAACGTCAACAATATCAATCCAATGTTTTGTTTCCGTCTTAGATAGAGAATAAGTAAATAAATTAGATCAAGTTTTTCCGCACGATTCCTTTGTACCAATCGTAAGCAGATGACGTGTATTATTATTAGCTATGGTAACAGAGTGATGTGCCACGACGAAAGTATGACACTTCCACAAGAGCGACAAGACAAGAACCATCAGACCCGTGGTTTTGGCGTAAGGCGTTTGTTCTAACTCTATGCGTAGTATTTTTATGTAATTATTTCAACTCATCTACGCAATTAAAACGCAACCGCTGCGACTTGACAATAATACAGATTTCGCCAAGATCCCCTTCAGTTCTCATGTGAAAGACTAAATGAACATAAATACATACTTTAAAACATTAACATTTATAATTACTAGTTCCCTATTTATTTAGGCATAATTAAACGAAAATAGCATTATGCGCTCCTTCTCTGTATAAACTATGAGTGTGACAAATTACATACTTCTCCGTCCGCGCATTATTCATAAGGACACAAAGTTTTTGCTTCACGCATTAATATAATATAGATAGTAAGATTTTCAAAATTAAATAGCACAATACACAACATACAAATCTACGTTTTTTTGGAATATTAAAAATATTATTTCTGTTACATAAAATCGCCTATATTTGATTAAAATATTTGTTACAGCTCCATCTACCGATGACCCGACGCACTCGAGACCATTTTTTTCGTCACAACATTATCCACGGTCCGTTCGTTTCGACATTGTTTTGTTCTCCACCTCCCGCCACATAAGTTCACAAGTCGAAATGTCATTAATATTAATTTAATGTTTTGTTTCCTTTCATTATCAACGCAATTGAACTGCAACCGCTGCGACTTGACGATGACACTAATTTCATCCAGATCCCTCAAGTACTTTTTGCGCGAAAGAGTAAAAAAACATAAATACAAAACTCATTCACAAACTATCGCATTTATAATACCTAACTAGTGGTCTCC